>CM057051.1:43163802-44451302 GCA_029948455.1 Solanum rostratum
CTTCTCTTTATTTGTCTTCTTCTTCCTTTACTTTTCCATTTCTTTTGACGTAGAAGATTCTTCCACATTTCTGAACTGTTTGAGGAATAGTTCTATGTCCATCTCCTCGGTGCTATGAACACTTTGAGCTTCTCCTGCTAAACAATGTTCTTCCTCTTCATTTGAAGAAGTTGCTACAGACATATTATCTGGAAATTCCATTCCTAGATTTTTTGCCAAGTCCTTTTTTACTTCTTGCATATATGATGCAATTAGCTCTGCTTTGGAAATTGCTCCTTTCTTCATTTTCAATTTTCGTGAGATTTGCTTGAAGGGGCTCATCTCTTCTTGTTCTGATATAATCTGGGATTGCCTTCTTCCCATTTCAATAGAATTTTTTATTGAGTTTATTATCTCTTGTCCAGGAATTTTCCCTTCTGCGTCTTTGTGTAGTAATTTATTCCAGAATTTTGTATAAAAAATTCTTTTCAGGCATGGAAACCCTTCCTCCGTATTTTGGACTTCAATTGTCCATTTCATTATCCATGGGATTGAGAATTCAATAAAGAAATACATTGAGGATATTCCCTCAAAATATATATTTTCTTTTTGTAATTGTAATAATTTAGGTGAAATATCCACCCATTCAGCATATAAATTTTTGAATTCTTCTGGTAATAAGTTGATACTGGGACCATATAAAGTCCACCATTGTCCAAACCAGTTAGGAATCTGATTTTTAAAATTATTTTAGCATATTTTTATAAACCATGAATGCTTCTTATTAGTATTCTCATATAACAAAGTTTTATTAAAGCCATCAATGTAGTCCCAATAGTTAAACTTTACCTTTACTTGTTGTTCAGAGTGAGTATATTCTCTATCTCTCATGGTACTGATTCCCCATTCTTCTGGGGTAACAATCTTCTTTATAATAAATTTTAAAAATAATTTTAAAAATCTGGATACTGGCAGATCCAAATTTCTGAAAAAGATAGATATAAAACAGCTTTTAATGTACCAATGGGACAATATGAATGGAATGTAATGCCATTTGGATTAAAAAATGCTCCATCAGAATTTCAAAAAATTATGAATGATATTTTTAATCCTTTCGATAATTTTATTATTGTCTATATAGATGATATATTAGTATTTTCCAAAACTCTAGAAATGCATTTTAAACATCTTGATTTATTTAAGAAAATTATTATCCAAAATGGTTTGGTAATATCCAAACAAAAAATGCATATTTTTCAAACAAAATGTCAGATTTTTGGGACATAATATAGAAAAGAGAAAAATTACTCCTATTCATAGAAGTATTGAATTTGCATCAAAATTCCCTGATGAAATTACTGATAAAACTCAGCTCCAAAGATTTTTAGGAAGTTTGAATTATATTTCTCCTTTTATAAAACATTTATCCAAGGATACAGCAATATTATATGATCGACTGAAGAAAAATCCTAAAGCCTGGACTGTAAATCATACAAACGCAGTCAGAAAAATAAAATCTAAGGTTCATAACCTTCTATGCCTTACTTTGGCAAACCCAAATTGGGAAAAAATTGTAGAAACAGACGCCTCTGATATTGGATATGGGGGAATTTTAAAACAAATCTCCCCAGGCATGAAACAAGAATATCTTGTTCAATTTTATTCCGGAAAATGGACTAATAGTCAAAAAAATTATGCTACGGTAGCTAAAGAAGTTTTAGCCATAGTCAAATGCGTACTAAAATTCCAAGGAGATTTATACAACCAGAAATTCATCATAAGAATTGACTACCAAGCAGCAAAATTTATTTTTAATAAAGATGTTAAACATAATGTTTCTAAACAAATGTTTGCAAGATGGCAAGCTTTACTAGCTCCTTTTGATTTTGATATACAATACAAAAAGGGTTCAGATAATAATCTGCCCGATTTTCTTACTAGAGAGTACATTACCTCCTAACTCTGATTTCATAACAGGGAATGCGGCCACAAGGTGGTTTCCTATCCTCTAATAGAGGAAGGGGAAGAGGAAGAGGAGGAACCCAAACAAGCAGGAATAATATTCTTGCTCAAATTGGAACCCAAAAGCTTATAGCTACCAATATTACAAACACTGCTACTAGCTCCACAACTGGAATATCAGGAATATGCCCAGACAGCCAGTTATATCAAAAATTTATGGATTTTATACAATCCCAACAACCACAAGGGGATGCTCCACCTTCATACTCTGCAGTAACAAACGAAGAGATTAACGAAGCTGCAGAAACATATGAAAAAAATGAAAAATCAGAAATAATATTTCTGATAGAACAAAGGGATTTGCAATGGAAAGATGACCCTTGGCAAATAATGCAAAGGTACTGTGATACAGCATCATATGTTGTTCCTACATACAAATACCGAATGCATATGAGAATATACTCTCATCTATGGGGTCAGTTGAATTTCAACATTTTTACCCCTCCAATATTAGAAAAGTTTATAACTTTTCAAAATTTATTATAAAGAAGATTGTTACCCCAGAAGAATGGGGAATCAGTACCATGAGAGATAGAGAATATACTCACTCTGAACAACAAGTAAAGGTAAAGTTTAACTATTGGGACTACATTGATGGCTTTAATAAAGCTTTGTTATATGAGAATGCTAATAAGAAGCATTCATGGTTTATAAAAATATGCTCAAATAATTTTAAAAATCAGATTCCTAACTGGTTTGGACAATGGTGGACTTTATATGGTCCCAGTATCAACATATTACCAGAAGAATTCAAAAATTTATATGCTGAATGGGTGGATATTTCACCTAAATTATTACAATTACAAAAAGAAAATATATATTTTGAGGGAATATCCTCAATGTATTTCTTTATTGAATTCTCAATCCCATGGATAATGAAATGGACAATTGAAGTCCAAAATACGGAGGAAGGGTTTCCATGCCTGAAAAGAATTTTTTATACAAAATTCTGGAATAAATTACTACACAAAGACGCAGAAGGGAAAATTCCTGGACAAGAGATAATAAACTCAATAAAAAATTCTATTGAAATGGGAAGAAGGCAATCCCAGATTATATCAGAACAAGAAGAGATGAGCCCCTTCAAGCAAATCTCACGAAAATTGAAAATGAAGAAAGGAGCAATTTCCAAAGCAGAGCTAATTGCATCATATATGCAAGAAGTAAAAAAGGACTTGGCAAAAAATCTAGGAATGGAATTTCCAGATAATATGTCTGTAGCAACTTCTTCAAATGAAGAGGAAGAACATTGTTTAGCAGGAGAAGCTCAAAGTGTTCATAGCACCGAGGAGATGGACATAGAACTATTCCTCAAACAGTTCAGAAATGTGGAAGAATCTTCTACGTCAAAAGAAATGGAAAAGTAAAGGAAGAAGAAGACAAATAAAGAGAAGAAGACAAACAACTTTTATAAAGCATCATGGCCCATAAAGAAGTAGGACCCTATGTTGGGCAATTAACTTTTATAAAGTTAAAAAGACATGATAAGTCTTTAAAATAGTAGGACCCTATGTCGGGTAAATTATTTAAAAATTATGTAAGCAATGACGTATTCTATTTTGTTTTACTTATTTGATCCGGTTATATAAGGATCACTTTGTCTTGAAGAGGGATAGGCTTCAGCCAACTCTCTCCATATTTCCTATTGTAAATCTTTATATTGCTAAATAAAGAGTTAACATGTTTCCCACTGCTGAGTTCATCTTTGAAGGTATTGTTTTATTATTATTATTATTCTGAATATTTTATCAGTTAGTATCATATTTGCCTAAATGATAGGCTAAATACCCTGTGTTGGACTAATAACACACTAGACATCTGTACTGTAATATGGAAATGCTACCATGATAGGAAAAGATTGTTCCGGTGATTCCTAGGTCGGGTTTTGAGGTAAAGTTACTGTAGCTCCGATGATCACAAAACCTTTGCTATACACGGTAACCCCTGCTATAAGCCCGTGATTTGCCGTAGGAAAAGGCGTTGGTAGGGCTGCTAAAGGGGTGAGTTTAGGTTTTGTCAGAATCGGGGTAACACTAGCTTGTAAATTTTCCTCCAAATCGTAAAGGTTCCTGAGGTTTCTCCGAAGCGATCCTGTCCCCCAGTTGGTATCAGAGCCATGTTACTAGATAGTTATAGGTGGTATTAGTCCAACACATTCTTGTCATGAATATTATAAAGAAACATTCTACTGTTAAAAACAGTATAAAAGATGAGTATGATATGCCTCAAAATTTAGATCTCCTTAATAAATGGACAATTCCCAAAGTTCAACCCAGATTAATATATCAGATGGGCACTTTTGAAAAACTTGGTTTTAAACAAATTGTTAAAACAACAGAAGAAACTATTACTGTTGATTCTGACCATGGAACCTTTCGTTTGTTAAATGAAAGTGATTTTGCCCCTTATAGGGAGAATTATAGATTTATGCATATTGGTTTAATACAAGTTGCTTTTAAACCCCTTACTTTGAGAGGCTTACCGGAGAGTTTTATAGCTGCTCTTAGGGATGGAAGAAATAAGAACTGGAAAAAATCTCTCATAAGTACTGTTCAGACCAGTTTAGCTTATGGTCCTGTTTATTTCAATGCTTATCCTAATTTGCAAATTTCTTTAAATGATGAAAATTCTCTAGATACTTTAATATTAAGTATTAAATTACATGGTTATGATTATATGCCGGGTACAGAAGTTATATGTATTTGCTATCGTATTTATTATAAACCTTTATATACTCTAAATCCTATGTGTAAAATAATGGATTTTAAAAATGAAACTATTCTGATTGAAAAAAATTTTAGTAAGTCAAAAATTATAACAAGAAGACCTATAAAATGGGATGAAATTGACTTTCTGAAAGAATGGATAATTGAAGAAGCAGCCCCGCCTAGAAATAATATTTCTACAGATATTTTTGAAATTGAACAAAAGTCGGATGGAACAGTTAAGATTCGTTTCCAAAATAATGAACTATTGAATTTTGCTGATATGGCAATACCTCCAAGAATGCTTAGATCTACTTCTTATATGCCTAAATGTAACTCTTTTTATACCTCTACAGCTGACTATATTGTAGATTTACCATCTAGAGCATCAACTTCTCAAATTAGAGAAGAAGATACCTCTAGATCTGATAAATCTAGTTTTCAGAAAAATGATCATGTTGATAATATCAAAATTGAAAATCATATTGTAACTCCTGATGTGGAGCCTACTCCTTCTGATATGGAATTTCCAACTGGTTTATATGGATCAAAAGATTAAACTTGATTTTTCACCAGGATCTCCAATAAGGAAAAAGATCCAACAAGAATTTTTTCAACCTAAATGGGAATCTTTTCAAAATTGGTTCTTTAAAAGCTTTGACAAAACTCAAAGACAATTTTTTCAAAATGATTTTTATAATGATCTTTCAAGAGTAAATAAAGTTATAGCTTTTGTCCCATGGTTTATGACTAGATATATTTATAAATATATAGAAATGTTAGAACATGATTATAAGCTTTCAAATGGTACTATTACTAAATCAGTATTACCACCACAACAATCCTTTCAAATTGAAAAAGAAAATAAAGTTGTTAATTTTACAGCTTTTGCAGATTTAATAGATAATGAAACTGCCTTAATTACTGCTAAACATGTTCAAACTTTAATTAGGCAGAATAATTATACAAATGTTTATGTAAGTATTTTAGGAGAACATATTCTCTCTTTACATGAGAAAATTGATACTTTATATACGAATCTCAAGAAAGAAAAAATGGCCGAAGAAAAGGAGGTTATACCCAAAGCTACTCCTAGTATTCAACCACCTCCAGAAGTGAGGGACTTTAGATTCGGTAATATGGCTGATATAGAAACCTTATTAGAAAGGAAGTTTAAAGGATTAAATCTTCAGCCTTTGGATTTAGAACAAGAACCTTCTAATAACAGGAGGGATGATATTTCAAAGGATGAGATTAATAAAATCTCAGAAAAGCATGCTAGGAAGCCGGTACAAAGAATGTACTATTATCCTAGACCAACTCCTCAAGATGTGTTATTAGAAGAACAAGAAACGTATATCTCTAATAGTTATAGTTGAAATGAGATATATGAATGGAATATTGATGGTTATACTGATAGGCAAATTTATACACTGATGCATAGAATCTTGATGTTTAGTACAGTTTGTAAAGCAAATGGTAATACCGAAATTAAGACTGCCAATATGATTATAGCAGGATTTACAGGACAAGTTAAAGGATGGTGGGATAATTACCTCACCGAAAACCAGAGAATAGCAATCCTAAATGCTGTAAAAAGAGAAGGAGATACAGCAGAACCTAATATAGTGTATTCCCTAATCCTGACAATTATAGAACATTTTTCTGGAAGGTGGTCAGATAATAGTGAGACCATTAGGACTATGCTCCAAAATCTTAGGTGTAAAACCTTGACATCCTTTAGATGGTATAAAGATGTATTCTTGTCAAGAGTAATGGAACTTCCTGAGTGTAATAACCCTTATTGGAAATCCAAATTCATAGATGGACTTCCCATTTTATTTGCATAAAGGGTTAGAAAAATCCTTAGGGGTGATAAGGTTAGTATAAATTATGAAGATTATACATATGGAAAACTAATAAGTGTCTGTACACAGGAAGGCTTATCCCTCTGTAATGAGATAAGGTTAAACCAACAGATTAAGAGATATCATCTTAATGAAAAACGTCAATTAGGAGAATTTTGTGAACAATTTGCAATTGATATGCCAGGAACTTTTAAAAAACATTATAAAAAAAGAAAAGAAAAAGAAGAAAAATACAGGAAAAGGTCTTATAGACCGAGAAGAAAAGAAAAAGAATAGAGAAGCGTGAGAAAAGGAAGAAAGATTATAAAGAATCAAACTTCTGGAAAAATAAAAAACCAAATGTTTGTTATAAGTGTGGAAGAATGGGTCACTATGCAAAAAATTGTAAAGTCAAAGATAAAATTAAGAGTCTTGACTTAGAAGATAATATCAAAAATTCCCTTTGCAAGATTTTATTAAATTCTTCACCAGAAAATTCTGAAGATGAACATTCATATATTGAATCTTCAACAAGTGAGGATTTAAAGGTACTACATGACGAAGATTATATAAGTTCATCAGAAGAAGAATGTCTACCGTGTCAAATGGGACAACCTTGCGAAAATGAAAGCAAGGAAGATGAATTCTATCAATTGTATTCACAATTCAAAGATTTGAATATAAATGTCCTAACAAGTGATAACTTAGTAGAAATCCTTAAAAAAATTGATGATTCCAATTTAAGATCTCAGATTATTGATAAGATGGGAAATAACCAAGCCTCTACTAGTAATACTAATACTTTCAAAGATATTACCTCTCAAAATAAAGGGTATAGCATGGCAGAGGTAATAAGGCAACTCAAAGGAAGGTCCCAACAGAATAATATGCCTACTACAATTCAAGATTTGGCAGAAGAAATTGTGAATCTCAAAAAGGAGATACATTCTCTTAAAAATCATAATAGGGCTTTGGATGAAAGAATTGCTTTAATAGAAGCACAGGAAGTTTATAAACATCCTGGAAAACAAATTTTAGATGAAAATTATCCTATTATTTCTGATAATTTTAAAAATGATTTTCAAGGAATACCTCCTGAAGAAAAAGATTCCTTTTTAGAAACTATTGAATTAATCACTGCTCATAAGCCCATTGCAAAAGTTACTATTCTTATTGATTATAATCTAAAAAAGGATTTTACTGCTTTAATTGATAGTGGAGCAGACTTAAACTGCATACAGGAAGGATTAATACCTTCCAGATATTTTCATAAAACTACTCATAGTCTTAGAAATGCTAGCGGACAAAAAATGGGTATTAATTATAAATTACCCAAGGCTTATATTTGTACAAATAATATTTGTATAGCAGAATCTTTCGTACTTGTTAAAAACATCTCAAATGAGGTAATATTAGGTATGCCTTTATTCTGGCATATTTATCCAATTACCAGATGGGATGAAACCGGAATAACTGGTACTTTTGAACAAAAAGAGATCAGAATTGATTTCATATCACAACCTTTTTCTAAATATGTTAATAATATCAAAGATATGATTTCCTCAAAAATTAAACAAAATGATTTTTTAAAAAATGAAATTTGTAGCATCACTATCGAAGAGACTTTACAAAACTCTAAAATAAAGGAAAAAATTGATAATTTAAAAAATCAGTTTTCCCTACAAATCTGTGGAGACCACCCAAATGTATTTTGGGAAAGGAGGAAACATGTAGTAAGTCTTCCTTACGAAGAAAATTTTTCTGAGGATAATATTCCTACTAAAGAAAGGCCTTGTCAAATGAATTCAGAATATCTGGATTTATGTAAGCAAGAGATTAATAATCTCCTTCAAAAAGGCCTGATAAGACCCTCAAAATAACAATGGTCTTGTACTGCTTTTTATGTTAATAAACACGCAGAACAAGAAAGAGGGGTACCAAGATTAGTAATAAATTATAAACCCCTAAATAAAGTTTTAAAATGGATTAGATACCCTATTCCTAATAAAAAGGACTTACTAGATAGGTTACATGAAGCTATCATATTTTCAAAGTTTGATTTAAAATCTGGATACTGGCAGATCCAAATTTCTGAAAAAGATAGATATAAAACAGCTTTTAATGACCAATGGGACAATATGAATGGAATGTAATGCCATTTGGATTAAAAAATGCTCCATCAGAATTTCAAAAAATTATGAATGATATTTTTAATCCTTTCGATAATTTTATTATTGTCTATATAGATGATATATTAGTATTTTCCAAAACTCTAGAAATGCATTTTAAACATCTTGATTTATTTAAGAAAATTATTATCCAAAATGGTTTGGTAATATCCAAACAAAAAATGCATATTTTTCAAACAAATGTCAGATTTTTGGGACATAATATAGAAAAGGGAAAAATTACTCCTATTCATAGAAGTATTGAATTTGCATCAAAATTCCCTGATGAAATTACTGATAAGACTCAGCTCCAAAGATTTTTAGGAAGTTTGAATTATATTTCTCCTTTTATAAAAGATTTATCCAAGGATACAGCGATATTATATGATCGACTGAAGAAAAATCCTAAAGCCTGGACTGTAAATCATACAAACGGAGTCAGAAAAATAAAATCTAAGATTCATAACCTTCCATGCCTTACTTTGGCAAACCCAAATTGGGAAAAAATTGTAGAAATAGACGCCTCTGATATTGGATATGGGGGAATTTTAAAACAAATCTCCCCAGACATGAAACAAGAATATCTTGTTCAATTTTATTCCGAAAAATGGACTAATAGTCAAACAAATTATGCTACGGTAGCTAAAGAAGTTTTAGCCATAGTCAAATGCGTACTAAAATTCCAAGGAGATTTATACAACCAGAAATTCATCATAAGAACTGACTGCCAAGAAGCAAAATTTATTTTTAATAAAGATGTTAAACATAATGTTTCTAAACAAATGTTTGCAAGATGGCAAGCTTTACTAGCTCCTTTTGATTTTGATATACAATACAAAAAGGGTTCAGATAATAATCTGCCCGATTTTCTTACTAGAAAGTACATTAGCTCCTAACTCTGATTTCATAATAGGGAATGCGGCCACAAGGTGGTTTCCTATCCTCTAATAGAGGAAGAGGAGGAACCCAAACAAGCAGGAATAATATTCTTGCTCAAATTGGAACCCAAAAGCTTATAGCTGCCAATATTACAAACACTGCTACTAGCTCCACAAACTGGAATATCAGGAATATGCCCAGACAGCCAGTTATATCAAAAATTTATGGATTTTATACAATCCCAACAACCACAAGGGGATGCTCCACCTTCATACTCTGCAGTAACAAACGAAGAGATTAACGAAGCTGCAGAAACATATGAAAAAAATGAAAAATCAGAAATAATATTTCTGATAGAACAAAGGGATTTGCAATGGAAAGATGACCCTTGGCAAATAATGCAAAGGTACTGTGATACAGCATCATATGCTGTTCCTACATACAAATACCGAATGCATTATGAGAATATACTCTCATCTATGGGGTCAATTGAATTTCAACATTTTTACCCCTCCAATACTAGAAAAGTTTATAACTTTTCAAAATTTATTATAAAGAAGATTGTTACCCCAGAAGAATGGGGAATCAGTACCATGAGAGATAGAGAATATACTCACTCTGAACAACAAGTAAAGGTAAAGTTTAACAATTGGGACTACATTGATGGCTTTAATAAAGCTTTGTTATATGAGAATGCTAATAAGAAGCATTCATGGTTTATAAAAATATGCTCAAATAATTTTAAAAATCAGATTCCTAACTGGTTTGGACAATGGTGGACTTTATATGGTCCCAGTATCAACATATTACCAGAAGAATTCAAAAATTTATATGCTGAATGGGTGGATATTTCACCTAAATTATTACAATTACAAAAAGAAAATATATATTTTGAGGGAATATCCTCAATGTATTTCTTTATTAAATTCTCAATCCCATGGATAATGAAATGGACAATTGAAGTCCAAAATACGGAGGAAGGGTTTCTATGCCTGAAAAGAATTTTTTATACAAAATTCTGGAATAAATTACTACACAAAGACGCAGAAGGGAAAATTCCTGGACAAGAGATAATAAACTCAATAAAAAATTCTATTGAAATGGGAAGAAGCCAATCCCAGATTATATCAGAACAAGAAGAGATGAGCCCCTTCAAGCAAATCTCACGAAAATTGAAAATGAAGAAAGGAGCAATTTCCAAAGCAGAGCTAATTGCATCATATATGCAAGAAGTAAAAAAGGACTTGGCAAAAAATCTAGGAATGGAATTTCCAGATAATATGTCTGTAGCAACTTCTTCAAATGAAGAGGAAGAACATTGTTTAGCAGGAGAAGCTCAAAGTGTTCATAGCACCGAGGAGATGGACATAGAACTATTCCTCAAACAGTTCAGAAATGTGGAAGAATCTTCTACGTCAAAAGAAATGGAAAAGTAAAGGAAGAAGAAGACAAATAAAGAGAAGAAGACAAACAACTTTTATAAAGCATCATGGCCCATAAAGAAGTAGGACCCTATGTTGGGCAATTAACTTTTATAAAGTTAAAAAGACATGATAAGTCTTTAAAATAGTAGGACCCTATGTCGGGTAAATTATTTAAAAATTATGTAAGCGATGACGTATTCTATTTTGTTTTACTTATTTGATCCGGTTATATAAGGATCACTTTGTCTTGAAGAGGGATAGGCTTCAGCCAACTCTCTCCATATTTCCTATTGTAAATCTTTATATTGCTAAGTAAAGAGTTAACAAGTTTCCCACTGCTGAGTTCATCTTTGAAGGTATTGTTTTATTATTATTATTATTCTGAATATTTTATCAATTAGTATCATATTTGCCTAAATGATAGGCTAAATACCCTGTGTTGGACTAATAACACACTAGACATCTGTACTGTAATATGGAAATGCTACCATGATAGGAAAAGATTGTTTCGGTGATTCCTAGGTCGGGTTTTGAGGTAAAGTTACTGTAGCTCCGATGATCACAAAACCTGTGCTATGCACGGTAACCCCTGCTATAAGCCCGTGATTAGCCGTAGGAAAAGGCGTTGGTAGGGCTGCTAAAGGGGTGAGTTTAGGTTTTGTCAGAATCGGGGTAACACTAGCTTGTAAATTTTCCTCCAAATCGTAAAGGTTCCTGAGGTTTCTCCGAAGCGATCCTGTCCCCCAGTTGGTATCAGAGCCATGTTACTAGATAGTTATAGGTGGTATTAGTCCAACACATTCTTGTCATGAATATTATTATTATTATTATTATTATTATTATTATTATTATTATTATTATTAT
This sequence comes from Solanum rostratum, assembly GCA_029948455.1. Classification (NCBI taxonomy): domain Eukaryota; kingdom Viridiplantae; phylum Streptophyta; class Magnoliopsida; order Solanales; family Solanaceae; genus Solanum; species Solanum rostratum. The sequence goes on from CM057051.1 coordinate 43,175,691, forward strand.
TGTTATTATTATTATTATTATTATTATTATTATTATTATTATTATTATTATTATTATTATTATTATTATTATTCTTATTATTATTGTTATTGTTATTGTTATTGTTATTGTTATTGTTATTGTTATTGTTATTGTTATTGTTATTGTTATTGTTATTGTTATTATTATTATTATTGTTATTATTGTTATTGTTATTATTATTATTATTATTGTTATTATTATTGTTATTATTATTATTATTATTATTGTTATTATTATTGTTATTATTATTATTATTATTCTTATTATTATTATTATTATTATTATTATTATTGTTATTCTTATTATTATTGTTATTGTTCTTGTTATTGTTCTTGTTCTTGTTATTGTTCTTGTTATTGTTCTTGTTCTTGTTATTGTTCTTGTTATTGTTCTTGTTCTTGTTATTGTTCTTGTTATTGTTATTGTTATTGTTCTTGTTATTGTTATTGTTATTGTTCTTGTTCTTGTTCTTGTTCTTGTTCTTGTTCTTGTTCTTGTTCTTGTTATTGTTATTGTTATTGTTATTGTTATTGTTATTGTTATTGTTATTGTTATTGTTATTGTTATTGTTATTGTTGTTATTGTTATTGTTATTATTATTATTATTATTATTATTATTATTATTATTATTATTATTATTATTATTATTATTATTATTATTATTATTATTATTATTATTATTATTAAACCGGCTACAAATTTGACAATATCCCTATTCATACCATCCCACCCATACACTTCCCTCAAATCTTTATATATTTCCGTGGAACCTGGGTGAATGGAATAAGATGAATTGCGTGCCTATTTCAAGATCAAATCTCTCAACTCATCAACATCGGGCATACACAACCTACCTTGGTACCTAAGATCACCAGCTTCCCCTTGGGATAAAAGTTACACCTTGCCATCCTTCACCAATGACTTCGTCCACCAAAGTGGGGTCAAGATCTTGCTCGGATTTGACTTCTTCAAACAAGGAGGACTTGGAACCATCTACCACCATTTATGGCTTCATTCGATCTAACCCCCAACTTAACCAACCTATGGACCTCCTTTGCAAATTCTTTCTTGCTATCCTCAACATGAACTACACTTTCTATAGATACCCTACTTAGGGCATCGACCACAATGTTACCTTTGCCCGAAAAGTAATGCACGCTCCTGCCATAATCCTTGAGGAATTCCCCCACCTTTTCTGCCTCAATGTATGATCTCCTTTGGTGAACACATATTGGAGACTCTTATGGTCGGTGAACACATCTACATGAACCCTATACAAATAATGACGCCATATCCTCAAGGCAAATACCACAACCGCTAATTCAAGATCATGGGTGGGGTAATTGCCCTCATGCACCTTTTGTTGTTGAGAAGCATAGGCAAGGCCTTTTCCATTTTGCATCAATACACACTCCAAGCTAACTCTCGGATCATCACAATGTACCACAAACCCTTCTGGTAAAGCCAAAATAAGAGCGGATGTTAAGCTTATCTTTCGAAGTTTGGAAACTTTTTTCACATTCATTGGTCCATTTTTATAAATTTAGAACTCTTTTGTGTCAAAATTGTCAAGGGAGAAGCAATTGAGGAGAAGCCATCCACAGATCTTCAGCTATACCCCACCAAATCCAAGAAACTCCTAATGTCCGTCGGAGTCAAGAGTCTAAGCCAATTTCTTATCGCCTCCGTCTTATTTAGGTCCACTTTGATCCTTTCACCCGATACTAATTGCCCTAGAAAGGTGACTTCCCTCAACCAAAACTCACATTTGTCGAACTTGACAAATAACCTTTCTTCCCTCAATTTTTGCAACACTACCCTTAGATGCTTAGCACGCTCCTCTTTACACCGAGAATAAATCAAAATATCGTCAATAACCACAACCATAAACATGTTAAGGTTGGGCTTAAAAACCCTATTCATAAGATCCATAAATATGGTCGGGGAATTGGTTAAGCCAAAGGACATCAACATGAATTCAAAATACCCATACCTCTTCTGAAAAGCCATTTTGGGAATATCACACTCCCTTACTCTCAATGGATGGTACCCGGACCAAAGTTCAATTTTCGAGAATTGGTTAGCCCCTTAAAGTTGATCAAATAGGTCATCTATCCTTGGTAGGGGATACTTGTTCGTCACGGTGACCTTTGTGAGTTGTCGGTAGTCGATGCACATTCTAAGTGAGTCATCCTTCTTTCTCACAAACACAGGGCACCCAAGGAGACTTGCAAGGCCTTATAAATCCCTTCTCCAATAAGTCTTTCCATTAGTCCTTTAACTCTTTCAACCCCGCCAGGGTCATTCATTTAGGAGGAATGGAAACAGGTTGAGTGTTGGGGAGGAGGTCTATACCAAAGTCCATTTCCCTTTCAAAAGGAATACCGGTAAGTTCATTGGGAAAGATATGTAAGAACTCATTGACCACCAGAATTGACTCAATACAAGGGACCTTTCACTCGACCTCCCTAACCCAAATAAGATGGTAAATTCAACCTTTGGAAATCAACTTTTGAGCCTTAAGACAAGATATGAACCTACCCTTGACCACCGAATGATGACCTTCCCGCTCAAGGATGGGTTTATTTAGGAATTAAAATCTAACCTTGCGAGTTTTACAATCAATAGTAGCATGGTATGCATGTAACCAGTTCTCCTAAGAATGATGTCAAAATCTACCATGTCTAGATCAACAAAATCACAAGAAAAAACATTATGCAATATAGACACGGGAAAACCCCTATAGACTCTTTTAGCAAGGTGGACTCACCGATGAGGGTAGACACCTCAAAGGGTTCACAAAACAATTTAGGACACACATGAAGCCTTTAGCAACAAAGGGAGTAATAAAATAAAGCGTGGCACTATTCCTAATAAAGCATAGACATAAATATTGTAAATCTTTACCATACTCGTAACAACATTGGGCATCTCATAAATCCCTTGTCTCCTTTCAAGAGCATACAATCGGTCATGGCATGGTGCACCTCCTTGTTGACCACCTGGTGCTCTTTGGTCTCCATGAGTACCTTGCCCTTGAGGTCGGCCATCTCTAACCTTGTTTGTATAATTCGCAACCTTGTGGTCCATTTTTCCACACCCGAAGCAAGCACCCATCTTCCTCAACCATGCACTGCTATGATTCCTTCCACATTTTGGCACCTTGGAAGAGTCATCCCTCTGTTTCCACCTTGAGCTCTCCGGTTCTACACCCTATCATTAGCAAACCTTTGGCCTTGGGCATTGGAGGAACATTTTCCTTATGGGAAACGAACACCCATAGTACCTTGAAAGCCTCCCTCAAGTCGATCCCTCTGGGATACCCTCGTCCTTCTATTCTTAAGCTTCTCCTCCTCAAGTTGTTCGGCGTATGTCATCAGCCGAGAGATATACATATCCCTAATAAGCATGGTGGTATGACACTTCTCATTTATCAATTTAGATACACCCGAAACAAACTTGCGCATCCTTGCCCTTGCATTAGCGACCAAGTGAGGAGCATACTTCGAGAGGTCATTAAATTTAAGAGAATACTCCGTAGCACTCGTAGAATCTTGCTTGAGGTTTATGAATATTGTCATCTTCACCTCTCTTAGTTCAATTAGGAAGAAGCGATCAAGAATATCAACTTTGAATTTCTCCCAAGGGATGGGTTCATCATCTGCCCGCTCCACTTACATTGGTTGTACAATGTTTGAGCAAGGCCCTTGAGTTAGTAGGCCACTAATTCCACTTTATCTTTTGAGCTCACCCACAAAATAGCTAAGACCTTATACAATACATCGATGAACTCTTGGGAGTCTTCTTCCACCTCTAAACCATGGAACTGTAGGGGATTCATCCTTGTGAAATCTCTCACTCTCGAAGTTGGGGTAGGCACATGAGAAGCTTGAACTCCTTGATTTTCCATGGCCCTTCCCAAAAGAGTGACCATTTTTCGGTTCTCTGCATGGGTGACTTCTTCTTCTTCTGCTTGGGAAGCTTGTTGGGCCGGAGGGGCCGGTTCACCCTGGGGGTGGGATATTTTTATGCCATTCATCTTGGTGGCATAATCTAAAAGAGCAAAAGATCACCCATTAGAGATAGAAACCTTATTTCAAATGTAAAGCACGACATAGAGTATGAAGAAGTGAATTATTTCCTAAAACGCCTCATAGCCTCTCATTCATAATTTTGGTACGCTTAAAAACCATGAGTAAGACTCTATTCGACACGGTGTGTTGGTTTTATAAGGACCATTTACAAACCTAGTGCTCTGATACCAAGCTTGTCACGACCCAAGCCTAGGCTCTAGATGTGACACGGTGAACGAGGAACCCAAAGGGGCCCAAACAAGCCTACTTAAGCATGCATCGCACATCCTTGGTTATCGAAGCAAAAATAAGTAATAAACATGTAGCAAATAATTCTAGGGGAAGTGGGACTTTAGACTCATGCTATAGGGATGTTATCAGAAAGAGCTTTAGAATGAATCACATAGCAAATAAAGTCTAAGGAGTGGGTAAGTATGACTCACGCTATGGGGGCAATAGGGACTTGGGACTTCCATCACAACAACACGATAGGCAAATAACACATAGTGGAACAAGGGGCTAATTGAACTCTTCCATAATTACATAAACATAAAGAGTCAAGCTCAAACGTACATAGCATAATCGTATCCAGTAACACCTCTAATCATGAATAGAATGGGGGCCAAGACATCTCCTGGGCTCACCCTCAAAAGATAGTAACCAAAAATAGATAAGTCTAAAACATGAAAATAAATGGATATTGTCCCCAAAATTGGAGGGCTCACTAATAGCAAATCTTCACTCGAACTGTGTAGCCACATGGAGGAGGATGAAAAGGAGCACCGGTGCCTACATGATTAGATCATGTAGGCAAAAAGTGTGTGTTAGTACTTGGAATGTACTAAGTATGCGGGGTGAAAATGCAACAAGGAACTTAAGTCATAATAAAATAATATGCATAATCATAAACAATGGATATAGGCTCAATATGTCATGAGTGGAAAATTCTTAGTTGAACATGCATGAAGAATCATCAAATAACATCACATCGTATACATAGTGGTAAGGGACCATAACCGGCATATAAGACCAAGCGAGCTACTACTTGATATCCTGATGTTCACTCCACACAGGAAAGGGAGCGGCCTACTTTGCCAAAGAAGACCAAACACTATCCATATGGCATGGCCTTTTCAGAAAGTGCTATGACCTTATGGCATATCCTTTTCGGTGGGCTTAACATGATATCCTTACCTTACAGCATAGCCTTTTCAGTAGATTCAATAATAATCCTTACCTTACGGCATTGCCTTCTCGGTAGGTACAAGCCTATATAGGGGACTAATGTCATAAACCTATGGTGGCACATAGTTTAGGGACAATGGGAGACTACAAAGGTCCTCTCAGTGCTAGGTCATAATCCCACAGAATACTTGAAACATAGTCATAGCCATAGCATGCATAGTCTCAAATTATCATAATATCATTCTTGGAGTAGCTCATTAAACATAGCTTACAGTATCAAAGTTAGGGCCTCACATAATTCTTGTCATTCATGTAATGCTTATGAGCTCATAGCATACTTATTAGCCCATTGTTAGTCTCCACATGCTTAACATACATATCTTGCCACAAGACATTCATGACTTAAGAACATGGCGTGATCTTTAAATCACATAAATAAACTCCATGAGAGGAGTATAATGAAATACTTAAACATTATTCAAAATAAACCACCAACAACATGAGAAAACTTCGTTAGGGCACCATCAAACCCTCACATAAAAAAATCATAGGTTTCGCATGATATTGCATGACATGATAATCTACAAAGATAACCATCATAAAAAACTTCGTATTATCATCATATGAATGAGTTCATAAAAATCATCATGTATTAGGTTCAAAAAAATTATGAATCAATGTATAGATTCCAATCCTCTTTTTTTTTCTAGAAAGGTTATTTCTTATTTCTAACAAAAGCAATCTTATATTTGTATATTCCTTTTATTATTACTATTATTATTATTATTATTATTATTATTATTATTATTATTATTATTATTTATTATTTAATATATTTACTGGACATTTTGAGACAATTATAGAACCTGAAAGACAATTTTGATTGGTCAATAAAAATCGATTTCAATGTTGAGCTTTGCAAAGTAATAGCCTACTTATTTCTCTAAAAGAGATGGGAATAACTTGAGAAATCACAAAGGAGAAGAGGAATGGTTGATCTTGTGGAGTAAAGGTTTCCACAATCTAAACCCACATACTTTGGTTGTATGGAGAGGGAAAATCTTTTTGGAATATGAGGACAAATCTATAACCCCAACTATGGACTCTTCTTCTTGAAGCCTTGGGGGACTTGGGAGTGTTTAGGGGAGTTTTAGACTTAGGGCTTTTGTGGAATGAATTGAAATGATGGAGTGGAGGGTGTATAAGGCTGGAAAGGGGTTATTTAGGGGCTAAAACAACATAATATAGGCATAAAATGTTAGAAAATGACAAAACTGACTTATAAAATTCTGCTAGACAGGACCAGGCAACCCTATTCATGGGTCGTGGTCCGACTTATGGATCGTAGGTAAGGGGTTCGTTTGACGACATTTTTGACACTCAGAAACCTTTCTCTGATTCTTAACCTACGACAAGACGTATGGCACATAAGTCAATCTACGGGCCGTCTGATAAGTCGTATACCCAACTTTAGAAATCATCTTTTCCACCAAGTTTAAACTTCAATGCACAAGCACTAATTACGGCCTCTAGAACCACTTACTATCCGTAAGACCCCTCGTAACAACTAACAATCAGAGAATTGTCAAAACTAATTTCTTTCACTTTTAATACTTCTCACAAGTGGGGCCTTACATTCATATACTTTGCACACCCAGGTATCTTATCACGACCCAAGCTTAGAGCCTATGAGTGATATGGTGAATAGGAACCTGAGAGTTCGCAAACAAGCCTCATGGCATCTATATGCACACCATTGGTTTGGAAGTGCCTAACTAAACAATAAGCACATAGTTATAAGGGAATGGGGCTTTGGACTCAAACTATGGGGATGTCATAGGAATTTGCATGGATTCACACAGCACATAGCACATAAAAACTAAGGGGCAGGTAAGTATGACTCACGCTATGGAGATAGGAAGGACTTAGGACTTTCAACATTCCTACACACCATCGAAAACATATCATCATAGCACCAACAACATGAGACAGACATAGACACAGTCTCCATAAGCAATAGTATAAAAAATAACAAGCATGTACATAGAGCTTATATGATATCCAATAATGTCTCTAGATCATAGTATAGGACGGGGGCCAAGACATGTCACGAGCTCACACTCAAAGTAAAGACATAAGTGAAAATAGCATAATAGGTAGATAGAAGGTGGGTCTTGTCCTTGGAGTAAAAGACTCACCACTAGCAAGCTCACACTCCAATCTAACCATCAAGAGGTGCATGAGGATGATCTCCGATCTCTACATGGTTAGATCACATAGGCAAAAAGCACGTGTTAGTACATTTGAATGTACAAAGTATGCGGACATGTAATGCAGTTGAACATATTGACCTACAATCAATGTTAGATGACTAGGGCACATATATATAGAAGGAAGTATATTAAAAAGAATAATATATCAATTTTCCATGAATTCATGATGCATGAATGCCATAATACTTGAACATACAGAGATGTGACCTCAACCGATATATAAGACCAAGGGAACTATTACTTGGATTCCCAATGTTCATTCTATACAGAAGAAAAGGGTAGGCTACTTGCCATAGGTAGCCCGCATCCCTAAAAAGGGGAATAAACCATCCCTAAAACAGGGAATAAACCTATGTTGGCGTGTAGTTACAAGAAAGAGAGTTTACTTAAGGACCCCTTGGGTCGAGTCCCCACCTCCTATGTCATTCGATGCTAAGTCCTCATTCCACGAGAATACATATACATATACATGCTTAAAATAGCAGCATAAGTCTTTTCAAATCATCATCATGCATACAGAGGCTTAAAAGCTAAACCACATTTCATAATCATGCATACCTAGGTTTAAAATCCAAATCATACTTCAATTCATGAACACATGCGTAGGAATAACTCACTCATACATATACTTGATGGTGTATACATACTCATAATTGCTTAGAAGCTATATCATAGACATTATGTGATCACATGACATGGCATAACCATACTTGCCTTGAAATCATAGTAATAATCATAATTGGTAATAATCCACATCATAAATCTCATCAAAAATACTTGTTCATACATGTATATGCCATGAGGAATGAAAAAATAGCATGGGTATTAGGTATTAATAATTAAAACAACATAATAAGATGAAATCATAGTAAATCCATGACGAAATCAACAATTAAAGCATACTTGAAATTACTCATGCATAGATTCATAAATTAAAAGGACATGCATATTTAATCCTTCATAAAATCCATATAGAGCAAAATAATCAGATCCAAATTATCATAAAATCAATAAATAAGTTCAGCCCACGACTCAATTTTAATAAATTAAAACTAATTTAAAAGACTCATTTGCAAAATAGACTTATAATTCATGAAATTAAGAAATAGGGGTTTTAGGTCTTCATAATTGGAAGGGAATCATAAATCAATCCCACATAGATTGCTGAAATTAGAATAATTAAGATGGATTTGACTCGGGTTGAATCCCTCTTGAATTCCTTGAATTGAAACCCCAACACTAGACTTGAAGAGAGAACTTTAGGAATTGAATTCTAGAATTTGAGTGTTTTCTAATGACGATGAATTGTAATGAAAGCGTATAAGCTGATTTGGGGGTCTAAGATAGGTGAAAAGATCATAAAACACCCTTTGGATAACCCAAAATTACATAAGGACCATTAATAACACGGAATTCAAATTTTGCATAGACCCATATATGGACGGGCTTTACGAAAACAAGCATAGCTTCTTGATCTACACTAGGAATTAGGTGAAACCAGATGAATTAGAAAGATAATTCAAAGAGCTCTAGTTTGGAAGGTCGTAGGCTACCTAGTTATTTTTGTTTAAGGAGATATAGCTATTTAAAGTTGACTCTTGAATCGACTCATGCGAAAAACATAGCCAATGGAATTCCTTTGAACTTTACTTAATGTAAGAGCTCTATAAAGACCATAAACCAAATATATAAGCTTGTATGAAGGCTTGAAGGTGAATGCATATTGGGATTGATGGTTCTTTTGAAATCTTCTGATTAGAGCTTGAAAAGACGATTCAGAAAACATTTGAGCGAGTGAATGAGAAACTAAGTATTATAGAGTGATATGAGGTGACATGAAAAGCTTAGAACTGATTTGGGAGGTTAAAGTACTAGCCCCAATTAAATGGACCTTGGAAATACCATGTGCAAGGTATACAATTTCATGAATATGAATAGCTAAACTTTTATATTCCTTATAATCTCTTGAGTATTATGTGATATTATCATTTTATTATACCGTTATAATGAATAAATCTTGAGTAAGTTTGCTATGTACGAGGCCAGTAAGCTGAGAGTAAGTAAGCCCAGACTATGCCATCCTAAGGTGGAAACCGGTGAGGCCAGGAGAGCCATTTTAGGGGAGTACACGAAGTTGAGGCGCTGTTAGGGTAACCAATCGAAGCTGAAAACGCATAGTAGTGACTAAAAAAGATTATTCAAAATAACGTTATAATAACCGGATAATTTCTATAATGCCTAAAGAGATTAGAGGGAATATTATGTTTAGAAAATATTCAAAAATGAATTCGTACCTACTAGATGGAAATCATGACTATAAAATACTTATCTTATATATACTCAGAACCCTTGATTTCGATATTAGAAGAAAAATTTATGATATACTGATCATAGAAGAAATAATGGAATTAAACTCAATAATGGACTTAATAGAACAAGACTGGACAGAAATGACTATAGCAGATATTATAGATCTATATGAACTAGATATATGTTCTGATTAAAGAATGATAAACTATGAATATATGGAATATTGGTTAAAAACTATGGAAAATATAAGACTATTAGTAATTTTGTTAGAAATTAATATAAGTAATTACGTAAGAGAAAGAAATCTAGTACATTTAGAATATGCACTAGAAAATATAAAAGAAATACAAAGGTTAGAGCCACTAAAAAATAAATATTATAATAAAATGTTTACACAAGACTTCAATAACAAATAATGGATAACAAAAAATTACATAAACCAGAGAAAGAACATATTCACAAAAAGATCAGAAAATTGAAAAAACACCTAAAAATACTATATTCTGAATATAAGCAATTAAGCGCAAATAAAACAAATAATATTAGGCTTGAATACTTAATAGATCTAATTTCAAAAACAGAATATAATTATATAAAATATCTAAAAAAGAAAACATGAAAGACAATATCAATAATAATGAGGTATACAGACAACATCTACTTGATAAAATAAATGAAATAATAGACGAAATCAAATTTAGAAAAGAAAGATTAAACTATAACATAGTTGTAGGAGTATGCATAATATCAATTAAAGCACAAAGAAAACAAATATTTCATTTAGAAAGACAACTACAAAGCCTAGAATATAAATTACAACACGAATTACCATGAATAAAGAAGAATACGCCTTAGAAGAAGAAAAATATATGAGTCAAAAAGGACAAGAAATAAAAATTATACACTCAAGTTTAGGAAGAAGATTTAAAAAAATAGGAGATCAATTATATTTAATGTTAGAAAAAGAATCGGCAAAACTAGAAGATAGCTTAACAGCAATGGTAAGAATTAATAAAGAAAATGAAGAGATAGATAGAAAAAAAGAAATAGAAAAAATTAAAAAACAAGCTCAAATAGAAGTACAACAAATTAAAGAAGAAAAAAATACGAGAATTCAAGAATTGGAAAAAGAATTGGAAAAACTTAAACAATTGTATGAAGAAAAATTAAAAGCTAGAGAAGAACAAAAGAAACAACGTGAAGAATTAAAACTAACAAAAGAAATAGAAAAATTTAAAACATTACTAGAAGAAACAAGTACACTTGAAGACCAACCTAGAATAGGAATAGATGAAATAAATGAACAAAATAATGAAAATTCAGAAACAGATTTAGATTCAGAAACTTCAGAAACATATACAAACCTAATAGAAAAAGAAAATAATATAGAAATTAATGTGAAAGATGTAGATGAAAAACCGAGTACGTCAGGAACTAAAAGCCCAAAAATATTAGATACTAGCCCAATTTATTATGCTTACGAAAGGGAAAATAAAAGTAAAACGTCATGGGATAAAAGATTGAATAGGAACTGGACACCTAGACAAAACATAGAACAATATAACTTCTTAGACCTAGATTGTGTAGCAGATAAAAATAAAACAATCCAATTATGGATAGGATATATTTCAAAACAACTAATAGATAATAAAATATCAATAGCAGATTCCCCTGGATATATTGAAAGAACACTTATAGGAACAACAAAAATATGGTTACAAAACTTATCAGCAGAAAGTTTAGAAACACTAAGAAATAATAAGAAACCCAATAATGAAGAGGCAGTAACATCTATAGATATATTAAACAAATATGAAATGGCAATAAGAAACGAATTTAGTAGCATGACGACTGAAATTGATGAACGACAAAAATATAAGGCATTAAATAGGAACCTAATAAATAAATTGAGTATATGTAAAATGAGTTATATAGATGAATACACATGTGCATTTAAAGAATATTACTATAAAGGATTATATACGAATGAAGAAAGTAAAGAAATAAGAAAATTATATTATACAAAATTACCAGAACCATTTAGTTCAAAAATAACTAAAGAATGGCAAGAATCTGGATTAATAGATACACTAGGAGCTAGAATAAAATTCTTACAAAAATGGTTTACAGAATTATGTGAAAAACATAAGGAAGATGTGAAAATGGAAAAAATTTTAATAAAAAACTTAGCATGTTGTACGACAAAAACAGCACCACAATTTGGATGTACAAACAAATATAAGTACAAGAAAAGAATCAAAAAATATAAAGATAGACCATTTAGAACAAAATACAAATATAAGAAACCAAGAAAAAGATACTATATAAAAAATTACAAACAAAAAAGACCTCATAGGACTAAGAAAAATATAACAGAATGTAAATGCTACAACTGTGGCAAAATAGGACATTTAGCTAGAGATTGTAAAATACCTAGAAATTTAACTAAAAAACAAATATCAGAAGTAATGATAGAAAATGAAAAATACAAACAAATAGAATACATAGACTACGAATTAAACGATGATGATAGCATATACGAATTAACAGAATATGAATTAACAGAAAGTGAAAGTGAGATAGGAGAAAACGAAACAGATAATGACTGAAAAAGATATAAAAATAATAAGTAAGGAAGAATACCAAGACAGTGAATGTACAGAACAAAAAATAATATTTGACAACAATATGTTTGAACAAATAAAAGGAAAAGAATTAGACTTAAGCATAGATAAGATACTAGAAGTACCCAAATTAAGGAATTTATTTAAGATAAAACAAGAAGAATACTATATAGTAAGCCAAAAAGAACACATAATAGACTGTAAATATACCCAAGGAAAAGCTAAAATACCCATAATAAATAAAAAGATAATAAATAAAGAAATTCAAGAAATAAAGGCTAAGAATCCAATAAAATACGTACACCTAGGAGGAACAGAAATACTAATAAAAGCATGTTTTAGAGAAGGAATAGATACACCAATAGAAATATATTTAGCAGATGATAGAATAATTCATCCCATAGAGAAAAGTATATTGAGTGCAGTTAGAGGAAATCTAATATACCAAAAATTTAAATTCATAATAAGTGCAAATTACTCAGTAGCCATAGATGACAGAAATATAGATAAATCATTAGTATTATACTGGAAAATGTCAGGAATAGAATTAACACCAGGTAGTAAAGTATTTACAGCTAGATGTAAAAATTTATATGTACTAACGACGAAACATAAAACAATGGCTAGAAATAAGATTCAAAAAATTAAGATAGAAAACCCTTTTGACAAGATAGTTACTATCATTGATAATAATGATTAGACTAAGTACATCAAAAAGAACAAATCAGGATTCACCAGCATCATCAAGAAGTAGTACGTCAAGAAGAATAGACTATGAATTACAACCAAAATTATTAGAACATAAAATAAACGAAATACAACCTTACCAATATTATATAACAGGAATACTAGATCAAAGAAAGTATTTAATAACAATAGACACAGGACAAATTGAAAACTACATTACAAGAGAATTAGTAAAAGAAGAAGAAATCAATAAAAATGAAAATATAAATGCAGAATTACCTAGAATACTGACAAACATGGAACATAGTACAGAACAAGAATTAATTATTGGAGGAGTACCAATAAAAATAAAATTCAAAATATATCAAGGAAAAGATAATATTACTTTAGGAATAAGATGGCTAGAAACAGTAAAACCTTATAATTTAGATGAAAAACAACTAATAATACATTATGATAATAGGAAGATAATTATTAAAAGAACTTTAATATAAAATAATGCCAAAAATCCATATACTAACAAAAATTATAGTGGAAGGATATTATAATAGATATTATACACCTATGATGGATACAGGAGCAGAGGCAAATATGTGTAAATATAACTGTTTACCAGACAGTAAATGGGAAAAATTAAAAACACCATTAATAGTTACCGGCTTTAATAATGAAGGAAGTATGATAACACATAAGGCAAAAAACATAAAAATACAAATATGGGATAAAATATTAACAATAGAAGAAATGTATAGTTATGAATTTACTAATAAGGACATACTATTAGGAATGCCCTTTTTGGAAAAATTATACCCACATACCATAACAAAAACACATTGGTGGTTTACTACCCCATGTAATAAGAAAGTAGGAGCAAAAAGAGTTTGTAACAAAGTGAGAAAAAATACACCATGGATAAAAGGAAGTGAAAAAATTACCCAAAAATTAGAGAATATAACGCCAAATGATTACAAAATAGAAATTATAATATTCACAATAGATAAGGTACAAGCATTACAAAATAAGTTAAATTCATTATATAATGAAAATCCGTTACAAGGATGGGAAAAACATAAAACAAAAATAAAAATCGAATTAATAGATGAAAATAGCATAATAACACAGAAACCACTGAGATATAATTTTGAAGACCAAAAAGAATTTCAAATGCATATAAAAGAATTGCTAGAAAACAATTATATACAAGAAAGTAATAGTAAACATAATAGTCCAGCATTTATAGTAAATAAGCATAATGAACAAAAAAGAGGAAAAAGTAGAATGGTTATAGACTATAGAAATTTAAATGCAAAAACTAAAACATATAACTACCCAATACCAAACAAAATATTAAAAGACAGATACAAGGATACAATTATTTTAGTAAATTTGACTGCAAGTCAGGATTTTATCATCTAAAGCTAGAAGAACAATCAAAACAATTAACAGCATTTACCGTACCACAAGGATTTTATGAATGGAATGTATTACCATTTGGATATAAAAACGCACCAGGTAGATACCAACATTTTATGGATACTTACTTTAATCAGTTAGAAAATTGCATAGTATATATAGACGACATTTTATTATATTCAAAGACAAAAGAAGAACATATAATGCTATTAGAAAAATTCATACATATAATAGAAATATCAGGAATAAGTCTAAGTAAAAAGAAGGCTGAAATATTAAAAAATCAAATAGAATTTTTAGGAATACAGATAGATAAGAATGGAATAAAGATGCAAACACATATAGTACAAAATATAATTAATTCTAACGAATTATTGGACACTAAGAAAAAATTACAATCCTTTTTAGGACTAGTCAACCAAGTACGAGAATATGTACCAAAATTAGCAGAAAGCTTAAGACCATTACAGAAAAAATTAAAGAAAGACATAGAATACTACTTTGATGACATAGATAAAATCCATATTAAGAAAATTAAAAATATGTGTAAAAATCTACCAAAGTTATACTTTCCAGATGAAAATAAAATTTTTACATACATAGTAGAAACAGATTCAAGTGAACATAGTTATGGAGGAGTTTTAAAATACAGGTATGAAAATGAAAAAATAGAACATCATTGTAGATATTGTTCAGGAACATATACAGAACCACAATTAAGATGGGAAATAAATAGAAAAGAACTATTTGCTTTATATAAATGTTTACTAGCATTTGAACCATATATTGTATATAATAAATTTATTATTAGAACAGATAACACACAAGTTAAATGGTGGCTAACACGGAAGGTACAAGACTCAGTTACTACAAAAGAAATAAGGAGATTAGTATTAAATATTTTAAATTTTTCATTTATTACTGAAGTGATTAAAACTGACAAGAATGTGATTGCAGACTACTTATCAAGACAAAGCCGTACAAACGGACTTTGAGGAAGAAATTACAAATACAATACTTATGAAAGAACTACTGGAACAAATTAAGATGCTCAACAATAGAGTATCAATTATGGAAACAAAATATGTGGAGGCGGACCACGGTAAAAAACCAGAGCTAGTAGTGCAGTCGGAGCACTCTAAAAAACCAGATCTAGAAGGTGACGTTGGAAAACACCTAAAAACCCAAGCTACTAACAGTTCAAATATTATTGCAGGTACATCAGAAGAATTTACACCAATTATGAAAAAGAAAAATTACAATTTGAATAAGGTATTTGAAAAACCATATACCCCATCTCACATACCAAAAAGTGAATTATTTATACCACCTCAAATACATACATATGCCACATCACTAAAACAAGAAAAGAAAACATACAACCATATAACCCGTACCTACATCAACAACATAGAAAAAATGCAAACCTATTAAATACCAAACCTATTGAAAATCCCGAAAAACTAAAAAATCACCAAGGATATATCACCAACAAACTACAAAATTATAATAAATTAATTGCTTTACCAGGAACCAAACCAAACTTAGTAGCAACTTGCTATGCTTATGGACTTATTTCAACAGCATACACAGCTACGGGAGACGAAATTAGCCAAATACCAGAATTATACCAAGCATTTATAAATTATAAAAGAGTTACTAAAGGACAATTATTTTACATCAGATTTTATTCAGCACCAGCGGAGATATTATATGACGAAATTAAACCAGTTATTACAGTTATAAAAATAGGAATGACAAAAGAATATATTATTCCAGAAGAAATTATGGAACAACCAATTATTCCAAAACAAGAATTACCAGACTTTTATGCCAACAAGAGAATTATCGGACTCAGCACAATATTAGCAGAACTAGCTAACGTATATGACGAAACAAATTACATATGGAAGTATTATTCGAGGAATCACTTATTAATTTATTCAACAGCAAAAGAATATAGGCCCATGGACAAGTTAGAAGTAAAAAATTGGGCATTATCACTACTTAAACCGGAACAAGACCCAATAACCAATGCTATCAGAAAAGGATTTATTTCAGAAGACAGCTTAGACCAATATTGTAAAATAATTGGGAAAAAATATACGGAGCACATATGCAGCAGATGCAGTGGAGTAAACAATTACATACCAGATGTCAGATTAGAATAAAGAAGACAAAAGAAGAAAAAATTATCAGAATGTAAATAAGTAGGGACTTGTTTTGTAAATTATTTTCTTATTTTGTACCTTTTGTTGTATAAAAAGTTGTAAAAGTAAGTGTCGGTTACTGTTTATGAATAGTGATACTACTGTTCATGAATAGTGACAAATAGTAGTAAGTGTCGGTTACTGTTTATGAATAGTGATACTACTGTTCATGAATAGTGACAAATAGTAGTAAGTGTCGGTTACTGTTTATGAATAGTGATACTACTGTTCATGAATAGTGACAAATAGTAATAAGTGTCGGTTACTGTTCATGAGCCCCCCGGTACTGTTCATGAATAGTAACACGTGTTTGTAAATTTTTTCTATAAATAGAGACTCGGAGAGGACATTCTCCTCAATCCGAAATTTGCATATCTCTCTCTTCTCTTTATTCCGCAATTCCCCCATTTTTGGTATCAGAGCCAGCACACAAAATAAAATAAACTACCCCAGAAAATATTTAGTTAAATTTCTAGGTATTTTACATATTCTGTTAGGGTAACCAATCGAAGCTGAAAACGCATAGTAGTGACTAAAAAAGATTATTCAAAATAACGTTATAATAACCGGATAATTTCTATAATGCCTAAAGAGATTAGAGGGAATATTATGTTTAGAAAATATTCAAAAATGAATTCGTACCTACTAGATGGAAATCATGACTATAAAATACTTATCTTATATATACTCAGAACCCTTGATTTCGATATTAGAAGAAAAATTTATGATATACTGATCATAGAAGAAATAATGGAATTAAACTCAATAATGGACTTAATAGAACAAGACTGGACAGAAATGACTATAGCAGATATTATAGATCTATATGAACTAGATATATATTCTGATTAAAGAATGATAAACTATGAATATATGGAATATTGGTTAAAAACTATGGAAAATATAAGACTATTAGTAATTTTGTTAGAAATTAATATAAGTAATTACGTAAGAGAAAGAAATCTAGTACATTTAGAATATGCACTAGAAAATATAAAAGAAATACAAAGGTTAGAGCCACTAAAAAATAAATATTATAATAAAATGTTTACACAAGACTTCAATAACAAATAATGGATAACAAAAAATTACATAAACCAGAGAAAGAACATATTCACAAAAAGATCAGAAAATTGAAAAAACACCTAAAAATACTATATTCTGAATATAAGCAATTAAGCGCAAATAAAACAAATAATATTAGGCTTGAATACTTAATAGATCTAATTTCAAAAACAGAATATAATTATATAAAATATCTAAAAAAGAAAACATGAAAGACAATATCAATAATAATGAGGTATACAGACAACATCTACTTGATAAAATAAATGAAATAATAGACGAAATCAAATTTAGAAAAGAAAGATTAAACTATAACATAGTTGTAGGAGTATGCATAATATCAATTAAAGCACAAAGAAAACAAATATTTCATTTAGAAAGACAACTACAAAGCCTAGAATATAAATTACAACACGAATTACCATGAATAAAGAAGAATACGCCTTAGAAGAAGAAAAATATATGAGTCAAAAAGGACAAGAAATAAAAATTATACACTCAAGTTTAGGAAGAAGATTTAAAAAAATAGGAGATCAATTATATTTAATGTTAGAAAAAGAATCGGCAAAACTAGAAGATAGCTTAACAGCAATGGTAAGAATTAATAAAGAAAATGAAGAGATAGATAGAAAAAAAGAAATAGAAAAAATTAAAAAACAAGCTCAAATAGAAGTACAACAAATTAAAGAAGAAAAAAATACGAGAATTCAAGAATTGGAAAAAGAATTGGAAAAACTTAAACAATTGTATGAAGAAAAATTAAAAGCTAGAGAAGAACAAAAGAAACAACATGAAGAATTAAAACTAACAGAAGAAATAGAAAAATTTAAAACATTACTAGAAGAAACAAGTACACTTGAAGACCAACCTAGAATAGGAATAGATGAAATAAATGAACAAAATAATGAAAATTCAGAAACAGATTTAGATTCAGAAACTTCAGAAACATATACAAACCTAATAGAAAAAGAAAATAATATAGAAATTAATGTGGAAGATGTAGATGAAAAACCGAGTACGTCAGGAACTAAAAGCCCAAAAAGATTAGATACTAGCCCAATTTATTATGCTTACGAAAGGGAAAATAAAAGTAAAACGTCATGGGATAAAAGATTGAATAGGAACTGGACACCTAGACAAAACATAGAACAATATAACTTCTTAGACCTAGATTGTGTAGCAGATACAAATAAAACAATCCAATTATGGATAGGATATATTTCAAAACAACTAATAGATAATAAAATATCAATAGCAGATTCCCCTGGATATATTGAAAGAACACTTATAGGAACAACAAAAATATGGTTACAAAACTTATCAGCAGAAAGTTTAGAAACACTAAGAAATAATAAGAAACCCAATAATGAAGAGGCAGTAACATCTATAGATATATTAAACAAATATGAAATGGCAATAAGAAACGAATTTAGTAGCATGACGACTGAAATTGATGAACGACAAAAAGATAAGGCATTAAATAGGAACCTAATAAATAAATTGAGTATATGTAAAATGAGTTATATAGATGAATACACATGTGCATTTAAAGAATATTACTATAAAGGATTATATACGAATGAAGAAAGTAAAGAAATAAGAAAATTATATTATACAAAATTACCAGAACCATTTAGTTCAAAAATAACTAAAGAATGGCAAGAATCTGGATTAATAGATACACTAGGAGCTAGAATAAAATTCTTACAAAAATGGTTTACAGAATTATGTGAAAAACATAAGGAAGATATGAAAATGGAAAAAATTTTAATAAAAAACTTAGCATGTTGTACGACAAAAACAGCACCACAATTTGGATGTACAAACAAATATAAGTACAAGAAAAGAATCAAAAAATATAAAGATAGACCATTTAGAACAAAATACAAATATAAGAAACCAAGAAAAAGATACTATATAAAAAATTACAAACAAAAAAGACCTCATAGGACTAAGAAAAATATAACAGAATGTAAATGCTACAACTGTGGCAAAATAGGACATTTAGCATCCAATTATGGATAGGATATATTTCAAAACAACTAATAGATAATAAAATATCAATAGCAGATTCCCCTGGATATATTGAAAGAACACTTATAGGAACAACAAAAATATGGTTACAAAACTTATCAGCAGAAAGTTTAGAAACACTAAGAAATAATAAGAAACCCAATAATGAAGAGGCAGTAACATCTATAGATATATTAAACAAATATGAAATGGCAATAAGAAACGAAGGGACACACTACTCATAGATAGCCTACTAAGAGTATCAGTCACAACATTTGCCTTGCCGGGATGATATTGAACACTCATGTTGTAATCTTTAAGAAGTTCCAACCACCTTCTTTGCCTCAAATTAAAATCTCTTTGGGTGAACACATATTGCAAACTCTTATGATCAGTAAAAGCATCAACACGAACCCCATATAAATATGTCCCCAAATCATCAAAACAAACACCATAGTCGCCAACTCGAGATCCTGAGTCGGTAATTTTTTTCATGCACCTTCAATTGCCTCGATGCATAAGCTACCACCTTACCATGTTTCATGAGCACACAACCCATCCCAATCGGAGAAGTACCACAATATACCACAAACCAATCTAAGCCATCCAATAAGGTCAAATACGGGCCGATGTTGGGTAATTTTATTCATGCACCTTCAATTGCCTCGATGCATAAGCTATCACCTTACCATGTTTCATGAGCACACAACCCAACCCAATCGAAGAAGCACCACAATACACCACAAACCCATCTAAGCCATCCGATAAGGTCAAAATAGGGGCCGATGTAAATTGATCCTTCAAAGTCTGAATACTCTTCTCACACTTATTCGATCATATAAACTTGGCCTTATTTTGGGTTAACTTAGTTAGTGAAGATGCAATGGATGAGAAACCCTCAACAAACCTCTAATAATAACCAACCAACCCAAGAAAACTTCGAATATCAGAGGAAGTCAATGGTTTAGGACAGATCTTCATGGCCTCGGTCTTCTATAGATCAACCTTAATGTCATCACCGAATGCCACATGGCCAGAAAAGCTAGTTCAACTAACCAAAACTCACATTTACTGAACTTGGCACACAATTGCTTCGCCCTTAAAGTCTGAAGAACCAACCTCAAGTGATTCATATGCTCTCGCTCACTTCGGGAGTAGATCAGAATATCATCGATGAAGACAACCATAACACTATCAAGGAATGGATAGAACACCCGATTCATAAGATCCATAAACATAGTTGGAGCATTAGTCAACCCAAATGACATCACCATAAATTCAAATGCCCATATTTAATTTGAAAAGTTGTCTTGGGAATGCACACTCCCTGACCCTCAATTCATGATAACTTGAATGGAGGCCAGTCATTGAGAAAAGAGTGACTCCTTAAAGTTGATCAAACAAGTCTTTGATCCTTGGCAGCTATTTGTTCTTGATGTTCACATTATTCAACTGTCTATAGTCAATACACATCTGAAATAATTTGTCCTTTCTCACAAATCATAAAGGAGACCCCAAGGCGATATACTTGGCCTAATAGATCCCTTCTCAAATAAATCCTTCAGTTGACCCTTCAACTCCTTTAATTCAGCCACTTCTATATGATAAGGGAGAATGGAAATAGGCCAAGTATTCGAAAGGAGATCTGTGTCGAAATCCACTTCCCTTTCGAGAGGAATACTAGGCATATCTTTAAAAAGAAAATCCAAAACCTCGTTAACCACCAGAATCGACTCAAGAGTAGGTGACTTAGACTCCACATCTCTAACCCTGACAATATGATAGATTCACCCTTTGAAAATCATATTTTGAGCCTTGAGATAGAAAATAAACCGACCTTTAAAAGTAGAGGCACTATCCTAATAACCTTCCGGTTTCTACAATCAATAGAGGCATAAGAAGCACGAAACCAATCCATCCCAAAAATAATATGAAAATCAAACATCTTAAGTTCTACAAGATCACAAGCAGAGACCTTATGCAAGAGCGAAACAAGACAACCCCGTAGACCCTTGGGGCAACAAAAGACTCACCCACAGGAGTATAGACTGAAAAGGGCTCCCTAAGATTTTAGGACTCAAACCAAATTTAACAGCCAAAAGAGGAGTCACAAAAGATCCATTTGCACTTGGATCAAGCAAAGTATAAGCATCAAAATCAAATACTTTTAACATACCAGTCATAACATCCGAAGTCTCTTCCGCCTCCTATCTAGAATTTAAAGCATAGAACCTATTGTTTCTCGGAGCACCACTTGCTTGACATTTTTGTTAGCCTTGACCACCCAAAACCATTTGGCCTTTCCTTGATTTCTTAGGATAATCAATGACTTTGTGGGTTGTATCACCACACTTGAAGCAAGCACCCATAGCCTTCCAACATACCCCTGAGTGATTCCTTCCACATTTATCACACCAAGGATGCATTGGCCCACCTCCAATTGGAGCCTTAGGAGGAGGCACTCTAGCATTGGTAAGCTTTGCATTTGGACCTTGGCCCTGGCGAAAATGACCATTCCTACTACTACTCCTAGAATTTACAAATCCACCATCATAACGGGCCCTCTTAGAATCCTTCATCCTCTCTTTCACTTTCTTCCCTTCAATCAATTCAACATAAGCCATAAGTCTGGAAAGTTCCATCTCCCGAACAAGCATAGGCGTATGATATTCATTCACAACCAAATCAAAGATCCCAGAAATAAACTTATGCATTCTTGCATGGGATCAGCCACTAGCATAGGAGTGTACTTTAAGAGCTTCGTGAATTTGAGGGCATATTCCCTCACACTCATACCACCTTGCTTGAGGTTGATAAATTCTATCATTTTTGCCTCCCTAAGTTCAAGAGGAAAGAAATAATCAAGAAAGGCAAACTTTATCTCTTCACAACTGACCCTATCATCACCAACCCTCTCCAACAACCATTGGTTGTACCACACTTGAGCCACATCTTTTAACTGATAAGCAGTTAGTTTAACTTTCTCTTCTGAAGTCACCCCTATAATAGCCAACACCTTAGAGATTTCATCAATGAAATCTTGCAAACCTCATAAGCTTTTTACCTATAGAACTCTGGAGGATTCATCAAGATAAAATCTCTTACTCTAGCAACCGGAATGCGGGCATGAGGAGGAGGATTAGCCTGCCGACTCTGGTTGGTCCCCACTTGAGCTAGCACGGCAAAGGTAGTCTGGAATTCATCCTGAGTAATTGGCTCCCCGAAAGGCTCTTCAGGGACTTGATCCTAATTAATCGGGGCCTATCTTGGTAGAGGGGCTCTTCTTGGAGGCATATTCTCTAAGGCATAAAGGATATCATCAAAGTTAGAAAGTCTTAGGACATGGTCAATAGAACGATATTAGAATTAAAGAAGTGAGATCATTCCTAAAATGCCATCATTGCCTTCCACTCATAGGTGTGGTGTAGTTCATACCCATGAATGGGACTCTACTCAATGCGGCTCGTTAGACTCTAAGGACCATTTTAAAACCTTAGTGCTCTGATACCAAGCTTGTCATGACCCGAGCCTAGGGCCTAGAAGTGACATAGTGAATAGGAATCTGAGAGTCCCCAAACAAGCCTCATAGTATCCATATACACATAATCAGTTTGGAAGTGCATAACTAAGCAACATGCACATAATTCTAAGGGAACAGGGATTTGGACTCAAGTTATGGGGATTTCATAGGAATAGGGATTTGCATGGATTCACATAGCACACACCACATAAGAACTAAGGGGCAGGTAATTATGACTCATGCTATGGGGATAGGAGGGACTTAGGACTTTTAACATTCCCACATATCATCATAAACATATCATCATAGCACTAACAACATGAGATAGACATAAACATAGTCTTATTAAGAAATAGGCATAACACATAACAAGCCCGTTGATAGAGTTTATATGACGCCCAACAATGCCTATAGATCATAAAATAGGACGGGGGCCAAGACATGTCCCTGACTCACCGTCAAAGTGAAGACATAAGTGAAAAATAGCATAATAGGTGGATAAAAGGTGGGTCTTGTCCTTGGAGTAATGGACTCACCGCTAGCAATCTCATAATCCAATCTATCCATCAAGAGGTGGATGAAGATGATCTCTAGTCTCTACATAGTTAGATCATGTAGGTAAAAATTATGTATTAGTATGTTTGAATGTACTAAGTATGTAGGCATGCAAAGCATACGAATATATTCACCTGCAATTCAATATTAGATGGCAAGTGCACATATATATAGAAGTGTATAAGAAAGAATAATACATCAATATGCCATGAATTATGATGCATGAATGCCATAATACTTGAACATATGAGAATGTGACCTCAACCAACATATAAGACCAAGCGATCTATTACTTGGAATCCTAATGTTCACCCTACATAAGAGAAAAAGGTAGGCTACTTGCCAAAGGTAGCCCCCATCCCTAAAAAAAGGGGGAATAAACCTACGTTGGCGTGTAGTTATGAGAAAGGGGACTTTACTTAAGGACCCCTTGGG
Organism: Solanum rostratum; assembly: GCA_029948455.1. Classification (NCBI taxonomy): domain Eukaryota; kingdom Viridiplantae; phylum Streptophyta; class Magnoliopsida; order Solanales; family Solanaceae; genus Solanum; species Solanum rostratum. The sequence continues at coordinate 43,200,075 of CM057051.1, forward strand.
TCGAGCCCCCACCTCTAATCTCATTTGGTGCTAAGTCCTCATCCCACAAGAATATATATACATATACGTGCTTGAAATAGGAACATAAGTCTTTTCAAATCATCATCATGCATACTTAAAAGCCAAATCACATTTCATAATCATGCATACCTAGGCTTAAAAGCCAAGCCATACTTCAATTCATGAACATGTGCATAGGAATAGCTCATTTATATATACATGATGGTGTATACACACTCATAATTGCTTAAAAGTCATATCATAGATATTATGTGATCACATGCCATGTCATAAGCACACTTGCCTTGAAATCATAGTCATAATCCTAATTGGGTAATAACCCACACATAAATCTCATGAAAAATACTTGTTCATGCATGAATATGCCTTGGGGAATGAAGAAGTAGCATGGGTATTAGGAATTCATAATTAAAATAACATAATAAGATAAAATCATATTTAATCCATGATGAAATCAACAATTAAAGCATACTTGAAATTACCAATACATTGATTCATAAATTAAAGGGACGTGCATATATAGTTCTTCATAAAACCAATGTAAATCATAATAATCAGATCCAAATCATCATAATATCAATGAATAAGTTCAGCCCATAGCTCAATTTCAACAAATTAAAACTAATTTAAAAGACTGATTTGTAAAATAGACTTAGAATTCATGAAATTAAGAAATATGGGTTTGGGGTTTTCAAGGTTAGGAGAGAATCATGAATCAATCCCACATACCTTACTTAAATTAGAAGAATTAGGATAGATTTGACTAGGTTTGAAGCGCTCTTGAATTCCTTGAAATGAATCACAAACACAAGACTTGAAGAGAGAACCTTAGGAATTGAATTCTAGAGCTTGAGTGTTTTCTAATAAGGATGAATTGTAATGAAAGAGTATAAGCTGATTTGAGGGTCTAGGATAGGTGAAAAGTATCATAAAATACCCCTAGAATAAACCAAAATTACGTATGGACCATTAATGACATGGAAAGAAAAATTGGCATAGACCCCTGCACGAACGGGCTTTATGAACACGGGTATAACTTCTTGATCCGACTCCAATTCAGGTGAAAACAGATGTGTTGGAAAGATAATTCAAAGAGCTTCAATTTGGTAGGTTGTAGGCCACCTAGTTAGTTTTGTGAAATTTGATATGACAATATAAAGTTGACCTTTGAACCGATTCGTGCAATAAACATAGCCAATGGAATTCCTTTGAACTTGGCTTGATGTAAGAGCTTTATAAAGACCATAAAACACATACATAAGTTTGGATTGAAGGCTTGAAGGTGAATTTATATTGGACTTGAGTGTTCTAAGGAGATCCTCCGATTAGAGCTTGAAAAGAGAATTCAGAAAGCGTTTGAGCGAGTGAATGAGGAACTAAGTATTATGGAGTGATATGAGGTGACATGAAAAGCTTAGAACTGATTTGGTAGGTTAAAGGACTAACACTAATTAAACAGACCTTGGAAAGACGATGTCCAACATTGATTCATCCATAGGAAGCCCAAATACATGCAAAATTTCTCCCGAATAAAAAATTACTCTCCTTCATTCGATCTTACAACTTGACGGGTAATACACATCTGTTCCAATGCATCAATGAAAGGAAGATTGATGGAAAATTGCTTCAACATAGAGATAAAGTTCTAAAACTTCCCTCCCTCCTTCTTCTTTAGCCTCTGAGGGAAAGGTGGTGGAGGCCTTGGAATGGGTTTCAACTTTCTTGGTACAACCATGTCTTCTCCTAAACTATCCTTGGCCTACTCATTTCACGACCCGAACCTACGATCTAGGAGTAACATGGTGAATGGGAACCCAAGAGTCCCCAAAAAATACTCATAGCATCACTTCACACATCATTGGTTCAGAAGCACATACGAAATAGTAAACACATAGTTCTAAGGGATGGAAAAGTAGGACTCACATTATGGGAATGTCATAGGGATAGGGATTAACATGGATTCACATAACACATAGTACATAAGAACTAAGGGGCGGGCAAGTATGACTCACTCTATGGGGGAAAACAGGACTTAGGATCTTTCACATTTCCACATCATAACATGAATCCGTATCATAATACTCATAAACAAATCATAATAACCATATCCAACAGCTAGCCATAATTATAATCTCTGAAGATCAACACATAACATATATCTGTATGAGAGTCTACAAGATGTCCAACAATGCCTCTAGTCATAGAATATATGGGGGCCAAGACATGTCCCAGGCGCACCCTCAAAATAAGTAGCATAAACGGAAGCAACATAAGGTAGATAGATAGTGGTTTGTCCTTGAAAGATAGGACTTACCATATCACTTTCTCAAGTCCAATCTAGCTGTCAAATGGTAGATGAAGGTGGTCTGCAGTCCCCTAAATGGTTAGATCATGTAGGCAAAAAGTATTTGTTAGTACATTTGAATGTGCTAAGTGTGCGGGCATCAAATTCATATGACTTATCTGCATTCAATGTTAGATAACAAGGGCATATAATATAGAAAGAGATATATAGCAAAGAATAGTAATATAACAATATGCCATGAAATCCATGATGCATGAAATGCCATAATGCTCATGTGTAATGGGAATGTGACGTCAACCAACATGTAAGACCATGTGAGCTATTACATGAAATTCTGATGCTACCCCTACACCGAAGGAAAGGAGGAGCCACTTGCCAAGGTGAACATCCATAATGCCTTAGTGGATCAACTAAAGCTACATAGTTGACTATACCTCTACTAACGAGTGGCCCATCTAGGGAATCAAGCCTCATCTAATGGGTGATCCCTCTAAGGAGTCAACCTCACCTAACGGGTGACACTTCTAAAGAATTCAACCTCTTCTAACGAGTAATCCTTTCACCTATGGTGCCACATACTTATGGGACGATGACATTCACCTCTAATAGGAGAATAAGTCTTTCAAAATGATAATCATGCATACTGGGGCATAAAAATCAAAACATTCTTCATAATCAAGCATATTTGGGCTAAAAAGCCAAATCCAATAATAATCATACATGCTTGTGCTCGAAGGTCGAATCCTACTTCACTTCATACTTTCATGCATAGGAATAGCTCATTCATACTTGTACATAGTGATGTAAACACACCCATAAATGCTCAAAGAGTCATATCATAGATATTATGTGATCACTTGTCATATCATAACCACACTTTCATCAAAGTCATATTTATCAACAGAATTGGGTCTTAACCCACTTCATAACTTCATTAAAATCAATGCTCATGTATACATATGTCATGAATGATGAGAAGATAGAATGGAAATCAAGATTCATACTTAAATCAACAATATAATACGAAATCTAAGTAAATCCATGAGGAAATTCATATTTAAACCATACTTGAGATTACCCATGCTAAAATCAATATTTAAAGGGGACAATGCATATTCATATCCTCATAATATCTATGCAATTCATCATAATAGGGCTTAAATCTCTTTAAAAAAATAAGTTAAACATAGCTCATATCTCAATTGAATTAAATAGACAATAATTTAAAAGACTCATATTCAAAGTAAGCTTAATTTCATAACTCAATGAGTAAAAAGAGTTTGGATCTTCATGGTTGAAAGGGACCATGAATCTATCCCACATGCCTTGCCTAGGAAGGCGAATTTGAGAAGAATTTAGCTTAAGTTGTAACTCCAATTGACTCCTAGCTTGAATCTTGAAGATGAGACTTGAAGAGAATTTTGAGAGTTTGATTCTAGAAACTAAGTGTTAGTCTTGAATGAGGGGTTATGAAAATAGATCGAGGTTGTTTAGGAGTTTAAAGGGCGGTATAAAGGTCATAAAAAGCCTTGGGGATGGGCCAAAATATAAAAAATACCTCAAAAAAAAACCCTTGAATTTTATCCGAAGCTTACCACGAGTGACTTCACAGGTCGTGAAGCTCTTCACTGTCCGTGAAAGCACACTGTCCAAGCCCAGATAGGTTCTACAAAAAAGGGCATAACGTTTTAGTCCGAACTCGAAATTGGGTGAAACCGAATGCATTGGAAGATAATTCAAAGAGATTCAATTTATTAGGTCGTAGTCCACCGAGTGTTTTTTGTGCTAATAGATATGACCATTTAAAGTTTGACCCTTTTATCAGTTTATGTGAAAAGCTTAGCCAATGGGATTCCTTTGAACTTGGCTTGATAAAGGAGACTTTAGATGACTCTAAAGCACATAAATAAACTTGGATTGAGGGCTTAAAAGTAAATTTAATTTGAGCTTGAAGGTTCCATGAAAATCCTCTGAGTAGAGCTCGGAAAGAGGATTCGAAAAGCGTTAGAGCGAGTGAATGAGAAGCTAAGTGTTAGAATAAGAACAAGTAGTAATGAAGGAGTATAACTGATTTACGGATCCTATTAGGGGTCACATGGACCTTATATGGTCACACGGCCCGTGGATGCTTCCATAAGGTGTTACTTTGGCCCAAAACTTTCCGAAACCAAATTTCCAAGCACCATTAAGGTCATACAAAGTCCGGGTTCTTACATCATCTCCCCCTTGGGACCATTCATCCTCGAATGTGCTAGAACAAGTCTTGAAAGGCTTGACTTGATCATGAAACATACCAAACACAAGACTGCAATGCATATTTAATCATTTGAAAACCACAAGTCATTAAAACTCGTATCAAAGCACCTTTAAATCATTCAGAACATTTTTAAATCATTTTCGTGCACATGTATGTATGTCAAGTCATGAAATATATGAATGAAAGAATTAGGACCACTTGGAATAGGATGAACCTAATACTTTAGGATTGAGTAGATTAGAAAAGATAGGGATATTGTTTCATCATTTCCAACTCCGCCTTCCATGTAGCACTCTCCATATGTTGATTTCTCCAAAGCACCTTAGCCACATCCTTGTTGCACAACCGCTTCACTTGCTTATCCAAGATCTCAACTAGACCCTCATAAGATAAGTTCTCCTCAACCTCAACACCTTCCAAAGGCACAATGATACTAGGATTACTAATCAATCTTCTCAACATAAATACATGGAAAACCGGGTGAATAGAACTCAAATCCAGAGGTAAATCCAATCTATAGGCCAAATTTCTAATCTGCTCAACAATCTCATAAGGACCTATATACTGGGGACTTAACTTATAGGTTACCAAAATTCATTACACCCTTCATAGGAGAAATTTTCACATATACCCTATCACCGAAAAGAAACTCAAGATCCCTCTTTCTAACTTTCGGATAAGACTTTTGATGACTTTGAACCGTCTTCAGCCTTTCCCTAATCAATTTCACTCTTTCCATAGCCTCCAACACTAAATTTGGGCCTATAAAAGCCATTTTATCTAACTCAAACCACATCACTGGAGACCTACACCTTCTACCATATAAAACCCCAAATGGTGCTAAACCAATGCTAGCATGAAAGCTATTGTTGTAAGCAAAATCAATAAGTGATAGATGATCACCCCAATTACCCTTGAATTCCAACACACAGGCCCTCAACATGTCCTCTTAAGTTTGAATTGTACTTTCGGAATGTCCATCAGTTTGAGGATGAAAACCAATACTTAACTATACCCTGGTACCAAGCCATCTCCTTCAAATTTTGATACATCTTAGTGGATCCCAGATGTATAGAATAAAGTGATTGTGGGCTTTACTCATGACCACCTCCCTAAGATATTCAACATCCAGAACACTCAACCGATCTTGGTACCAAATTACACCATCTTCCCCTTGGGAGAAAACCTCTACCTTTCTTTCGACAACTGACCTCTTCAACACAACCAATGATGGGTCTAACTCTTGCTTTGTCTTGACATCAACAACCATAGAAGATTCAGCCCCATTCTGAATATGAACAAAACCATCAGTAGATTTACTTATCCCAATTCCCCAATCTTGTCAAACGATGCACATCCTTCACCAACTCTCTTTTGACCTCATCTTTAAGATCAGCTACCATATCTTCCTTGCCTAGATTATATTATGGGCCCAAAGTAACTCTTCTTATTCAATAGGGAGGGACAGAATAGGAAATCATAAGACACGGTCCATGACACGATATGAATCATCAAAAAGTGAGACATTTCCTAAAACTCGTTGTAGCCTCCTACCCATAGATGTTGCACACTTCACACCCATGAATAAGACTCTACTTGACACGGCATGTTGGACTCCGAGGACCATTTATATACCTAGTGCTCTAATACCATCTATGTCATGACCCGAACCTAGGGTCTGGGAGTGAAAAGGCGAAGGGAACCCAAAAGTCACCAAAAAATCCTCATAGCATCCATTCACACATCATCCGTTCAGAAGTGCATATGAAATAATGAACACATAGTTCTAAGAGACGGGAAAGTAGGGCTCGCGCTACGGGGATGTCACTCGGATACGGATTAATATGGATTCACATAACATATGAGAACTAAGGGGCAGGTAAGTATGACTCACTCTATGAGGGTAAAACGGGACTTAGGATCTTTCACATTTCCACATCATAACATGAATTCATATAATAATACCCATAAACAAACCATAATAACCATGTCCAATAGCTACCATAATCATAATCTACGAAGATCAAAACATAACAAATATTCGTGTGAGAGCCTACAAGATGTCCAACAATGCCTCTAGTCATAGAATAGAACGAGGGCCATGACATGTCTCGGGCTCACCCTCAAAGTAAATAGCATAAATGGAAGATACATAAGGTAGATAGATGGTGGCTTGTCTTTTAAAGATAGGACTGACCATATCACTTTCTCTAATACGATCTAGTTGTCAAACGGTAGATGAAAATAGTCTTTGGTCCCTACATGGTTGTATCATGTAGGCAAAAAGTATGCATTAGTACGTTTGACTGTACTAAGTATTCGCGCATGCAATGCATATGACTTATGAAACTTGCATTAAATGTTAGATAACATGGGTACATAATATAGAAAGAGATATATAGCAAAAAAAAAGTAATATAACAATATGCCAAGAAATCCATGATGCATGAAATGCCATAATGCCATATATAGTGGGATATGACCTCAACAGACATGTAAGATGCGAGCTATTACATAGAATCTTGATGTTACCCCTACACCGGAGGAAAGGAGGAGTCACTTGCAAAGATGAACATCCATAATGCCCAAGTGGATCCACTAAAGCTACATAATTGACCAAGCCTCTACTAATGAGTGGTCCATCTAGGGAATCAAGCCTCATCTAATGGGTGATCCCTCGAAAGAGTCAACCTCACCTAATGGGTGACCCTTCTAAGGATTTAACCTCTTCTAATGGGTGATCCTTTAACGTATGAAGGCACGTAGTAATGGGATAATGAGATTCACCTCTAATGGGTCATGTCGCAACTAAGGAGATGAGCCTCAATCTCAAGGTCCTCTCGGTGATAAGTCATTACCCCACAAGAATACATATACATATACATGCTTTAAATAGGAGAATAAATCTTTCAAAATCTTATTCATGAATACTGGGGTTAAAGAGCTAAAATATTCTTTATAATCATGCATACTTGGGCTAAAAAGCCAAATCCAATAATAATCATACATGCTTGGGCTCAAAGGCCAAATCAAATCATACTTCATTTCGTACTTTCATGCATAGGAATAGCTTATTCATACTTGTACATAGTGGTGTAAATACACCCATAAATGTTCAAAGAGCCATATCTTAGAAATTATGTGATCACTTGTCATGTCATATTCACACTTTCATCAAAATCATATTTATCAACATAATTGGGTCTTAACCCACTTCATAAACTTCATTAAAATCAATGCTCATGTATGCATATGCTATGAATGATGAGAGGATAGCATGGGCAATAGAGATTCATACTTAAATCAATAATATAATATAAAATGAAAGTAAATCCATGAAGAAATTCATATTTAAATCATACTTGAGATTGCCATGCTTAAATCAATTTAAAGGGAACAATAGATATTCAAATCCTCATAATATCCATGTAATTCATCATATTATGGCCTAAATCTCTTTAAAAAAATAAGCTAAATATAGCTCATATCTCAATTGAATTAAATAGACAATAATTTAAAAGACTCATATTCAAAGTAAGCTTAATTTCATAAATCAAGGAGTAAAAAGAGTTTGGGTCTTCATGGTTGAAAGGGACCATGAATTAATCCCACATACCTCTCCTAGGAAGGTGAATTTGAGAAGAATTTAGCTTGAAGTTATAACTCCAATTGACTCCTAGCTTGAATCTTGAAGATGAGACTTGAAGAGAATTTTGAGAGCTTGATTCTAGAAACTAAGTGTTAGTCTTGAATGAGGAGTTAGGAAAATAGATCGAGGTTGTTTAGGAGTTTAAAGGGCAGTACAATGGTCATAAAAAGCCTTCGGGATGGGCCAAAATATAAAAATTACCGCAAAAAAATGAGCCCTTGAATTTTATCCGAAACTTACCACGAGTAGCTTCACGGGTCATGAAGCTCTTCAGGGTCCGTGAAAGCAGATTGTCCAAGCCCAGACAAGTTCTACAAAAAAGGGCATAACTTCTTACTCCGAACTCGGAATTGGGTGAAATCAAATGTGTTGGAAAGCTTATTCAAAGAGATTTAATTTGGTAGGTTGTACGCCATATCTCAATTGAATTAAATAGATAATAATTTAAAAGACCCATATTCAAAATGAGTTTAATTTCATAAATCAAGAAAACAAACACGTTAGGGTCTTCATAGTTGAAAGGGACCATGAATAAATCATACATACCTTGCTTAGGAAGTTGAATTTGAGAAGTATTTAGCTTAAAGGTGAAACCTTAATTGAATCCGCTTCAATCTTGGTAATGAGACTTGAAGAGAATCTTGAAGGTCTACGCACATTCTACCCTCCCCAGAACCCACTTGTGGGATTCCACTGGGTATGTTCTTGTTGTTGTTGTGGATTCTAGAAACTAAGTGTTACTCTTGATGAGCACTTGAAAATAGATAGAGGTTGTTTCGGAGTGTAAAGAGCAATATAAAGGTCATAAAAAGCCTTGGGGATGCGCCAACATATAAAAGTACCTCAATAAAATGATCCGTTGAATTTTATTTGGAACTTACCACGAGTGGCTTCATGAGTCGTGATGCTCTTCACGGTCCGTGAAAGCACACTGTCCAAGCCCAAACAAGTTATATGAAAAGGGCATAACTTCTTACTTCAACCTTAGAACTGGGTGAAACCAGATGCGTTGGAAAGATAATTCAAAGAGAATTAATTTGGTAGATTGTAGGCTAGGCAGTTCTTTTTATGCTAAGAGATATGACCATCAAAATTTGACCCTTATATCGATTTTTGTGTAAAGCTTAGTGAATGGACTTCCTTTGAACTTAGCTTGATGAAGGAGACCCATGATGACCCTAAACTACATAAATAAGCGCAGATTGAGGGCTCAAAAGTGATTTAGGTTAAGCTTGAAGGTTCCATGGGAATCCTTTTATTAGAGCTCAAAAAGAGGATTCGAAAAGCGTTTGAGCGAGTGAATGAGAAGCTAAGTGTTAGAATAAGAACGAGTAGTAATGAAGGAGTATAACTGATTTACGGGTCCTATATAGGGGTCACACGGACAGTGTATTGTCACACGGCCCATGGAGGCTTCTATAAGGCGTTACCTTCATAATCTTTCTAGAACCAAATTTCCAAGCACCATTAAGGTCATACAAAGTCTGGGTCCTTACAACTTATCTCTAGTCTCTGGTTGTGCGGCACTCTCTGCGATCTCCTCTCTGACCTCACTATCTACTACCGACATTGGTAGGGCAATTGTCTGCTTACCACTCCTTATTATCACTGCCATGCAAGGTCTGTCATTTATTGAATTCTGCACCATGTTGTTTGGTGGTGTTCCCTTTTAACATGTGTTGATATATGACCAAATTGTTTCTCCAATTTTTTGATAGCAACATCATGAGACTCCATGTTTTGGTTGATACTGGATATGTCAGCTTTCATCTTCTTCAATGTCTTGTCCTGTGGATCAGACTTCTTGAGTGACTTGCCAAACATCTCCTCAATCCTCTAACTATCAACCCTAAAATCACAATTTTGCGCTGGTACATATGCTCTATTCAGATCATTATGATACCTATATTTCCGGGCCCAATCACCATCTTGATCTTGGCCCCTGTTCCTATCGTAGTATCCACCTTGGTTGTTGTTGTCTCTATAGGTGTTGTCCCTGTTAAAGTTCTGACCTTGGTTTCCTTGACCTTGGCGCTAATAATCCTGGTTGGATCCTTAGGTATTGGTCCAAAAACCCCCTATCTAATTAGTCACAAAGCATATGTCCTTCTCATAATAAAAGGCATCATAAATAGGCATTCTTGGCTACTAGTTTATTGCATTAACCCAATCCTCGTTTTGCTTCATCAATAATCCAACATTAGTACTAATTCGAGCCAAGTCCTATAGTACATCTTGGTTGATTATTTCTTGCTCTAGATTTATACTGATTGAGAAAGAGCTCAATCATTGTCTCCGTGCCTCTCGTACCCCATGCACGATCAATCTTTGCTACTCTCTCAAGTCTCTGGGCTACCTCAGTAAAAGTGAAATCTAAGAATGAACCTTTGATCATGGTATTGGAGACCGCTTTGATGTTATCATCTAAAGCTTGATAGAAGATCTCCACTAAGGAATCACCTATTATCTTGTGGTCTGGAACACTTCTCAAGTATTTGATGAACCGCTCCCATATAGCACTAATAGACTCCGTAGGTGCTTCTTGGAAGTTTTTAATACAGTCTTTGAGTTTTAACTTCTTAGACTTAGGGAAGTATCTCTCCAAAAAAGCATTCTACATATCTGCCCATATAGATATTGAACAATATAGAAGCTCTGATAGCTATATTGTTGCTTCCCTGGTAAGAGATAATGGGAAAAGATGGAGCCCAATGACATCCATGGACAAAATCTGACTTCTCGTGATACTGTTACAGACTAACACAATAGTCTAGATGGTTATGTGGATCTTCAGATGGTAAGCCTAAGAACAACCCTCTATTCTGCAGCATCTGGACGACTCACTTGATATGATGAACTTATTATTGGTGGTAGTGGAGGTAACACAATGGCTCCTGTAACATCCACCACCATTGGATCAAGCCCATATTGATTTTACTTTGGAATCTCTCCCTTGCTGGACTGGTGGTTGATTATTTACCACTTGTGGCAATGGTAGGTCTTACTCGTGTAGGTTGATTGCATCATTTTCAGCATTGTTTGTGCTTTCTTGGGCCATTCTTCTTAATGTCCATTGTAACTCAAGATCATATCGTGTCAAGAGATTGCCTCGACTATGCGTGTTGTGCATACACTAAACCTGTATTTTGAAAAAAGAAACAAAAACAACAAAAATACGTAAAATACTAAAATGAGGATTAATCTCAATTTACTCAAACTAAACTAATCTAAAGGTCGTGTTCCCCGACAATGGTACAAAAATTTGATCACGCCCAAATTACACCTTCTAATTAGGGTATAATAAGCAGTCATTGTTCAAATGTAGAACCTAACAAAGGTTGGGGTCGATCCCATAAGGAATATGGTCTAGAGTTGGAGTAGTCGAAGCAATATCGAGGAATTGATTATCTTATTTCCAAATTGTTATATACAATAAAATAAATGTAAATTAAATCTATTCTAATTAATGTCAATCAAGATGCAAGTATTACGATTTTAGTGAGAGACGATAACTAGGGTATTGTTTTCCCTATGAATTTGTAATGTAGTATAACCTCATAATTGCAATCCTTTTATAGTGTGTAGCTTGAAGAACTCGTAAGTTATGTTCACCTAAGTCCTTGGGCCAGCAAACAATGAGTTTCACCATGCAACTTTGGTTATCTACGAGTGTCGTATTACTAACCCTTACTTTTGTCCCAGTTTAGCTATCCCTTGGGTCGTTCAACCTAATTAGATGAGTGTAATCACATTAAATCCTGTTCTTTATTCTTTTTCCATTCATTACCCCTATGAGCCGGCGAATAATGTTGTCCATACGTTAAAAAATATTTAAAACAAAAGAGATAAATATTACATGCATGCACACTTTCAAAGGATTATAAATTATTCGATCTTTCCTTTGTTAATTCTTTGTCATGACCTGGACCTAGGGTCTAGGAGTGACATGGTGAATGGGAACCCGAGGATCCCCAAACAAGCCTCAAAGTATCCATATTCATATCATCGATTCGGAAGCGAATAAAGAGATAGTAAACACATAGTTCTAAGGGACGTGGAAGTATGCATCATGCTATAGGGATATCATAAGGATAGGGATTTTCATGGACTCACATAACACATAGCACATAAAGACCAAGGAGCGGGTAAGTATGACTCACTCTATAGGGACAAAACGGGACTTAGGATCTTTCACATTTCCATATCATAATATATATACACATCATATCATAACTAAATCATAACAATCATATATAATAGATAGCCATAACCATAATCCCCGAATAACAACACATAGCATATATCCATACAAGAGTATACAAGATGTCCAACAATGCCTCTAGTCATAGAACAGGACATGGGCCAAGACATGTCCCGGGCTCACCCTCAAAGTAAATAGAATAAATGAAAAAAACATAAGGTAGATAGATGGTGGCTTGTCCTTGGAAGATTGTCAAATGGTGGATGAGGGCAGTCTCCGGTCCCTACATGGTTGGATCATGTAGGCAAAAAGTATATGTCAATGAATTTGAATGTATTAAGTATGCAAGCATGTAATGCATATGAACTTATTAAACCTACATTCAGTGTTAGATCACAAGGGCACATATATAGAAAGAGAGATACATAGCAAATAAGAGTAATATAATATGCCATGAAATCCATGATGCATGAAATGCCAAAAGAGGGGATGCGACCTCAACCGAAATATAAGACCAAGCAAGCTATTCCTCCAAACCTCTCAAACCTCTCTCTAAATTCCTCCATCAATTCTTCTCAAATTTCTTGGAGATCAAGCTTCCTCCTTTGAAGACAAAGCTTCCATAAAGGATTCTCAAGTTCTTCAAGTCCTCATATTCAAATTCTAAGATCAAAGGTATGTGTGTTCTTCATTGATGGGCTTTTTCACCCATAATCTCCCAAAACCTAAATTGCTAAATCCTTCAAGTTTTTATGTTGATTTCTTATGGGTTCTCCCTAATTACTTCTATTAAGCATGAATTATGTCAAAATTCTTCACCTATTGCATGAAATTGCCTAAATTCTTTTCAAGGGTTTTCTCCAATGATCTATTTTATAGAATTCAAAGCTATGAAAGTTAAATTCTTATGAGTTATTATGAAATTGATGATTTTATGAGTATGAATTACATGATTCTATGACTAACGTTCAAAGATGATATGTATGATTGTGATGGTTTGTTTTAAGAATGATCTAAATAGATGAATTACACTATTTTCATGCATTGTCTTTTTGAGTTTCATGATTTTAAAGTTTACTTACATGGAATCCACCCAATTATCATATCAAGTTTCTAATGATGAATGATGAGGGTTCAATTACTAAAGTTTATGAAAATTATGATGTTTTGAATCCCTTTTATGAATGTCAAAGATGGTGAAAGAACAATTCTCACCAAAAGATGGATTTCGTGGTGGATCATGATGTGTAGATGAGGTACTCTATATATATGATAATGATGTTATGCTTTTAAGCTTACAAATGACTATATTATGTGCATGCTTTCAAATGTATTCCGTTGGAATGGCTTAGAATCGAATGGGGCATTGAGGTGGGATTTGGTAAGGGAATCCTAATAGCAACCCCTTGTCTCATTAATGATGTGCCACCATAAGAGCCCTTGTAGGCTAGGCTAGTGGATCAACCTAAGCCACATTGTTTAATGATGATGCATATGCTAATGTGATGGAGTTCTACATGGCAAGTAGTCTCCCCGTGCCAACATAGGGGGTTGGTTATGTTTGATTCTATATAGTAAAGCTTTCTTGGTCTTATATGTTGATTATGGTCTACCTCCCACATATGTATATGATGAAAGAAAGTGATGTTTCATGTATTTTTCCTTCAAAGCATTCTCATGCATGTCATATTGAGCTTACATTTTATTTTATATGATTATGCATCTTGATATGAAGCTTATTATCTATTGTTGCATTTGTAACGACCCGACCTAGGGGCTTAGTCGTCACATGGCGAATGAGATACCCGAAGGCACCTCACCCAAGCTATCTCTAATATCTTATGCACTTATAGGCATTAAGTAAAACTTTTACGGAAGAAAATAGGGGAAAGGGTCTAAGGGTCAATTTTGATAATGAAGCAACATTAAAAAGCAATGAATAACTATAATCAATGTGCTTCAACTATATTATAAACGGCTGGGATCGATATCGATCGATCTCCATCAAATAGAAAAGAATCCAAAATAAAGGAACATAGAAAGTAAAAGTCTCAGAAGAGATACAAATACATCGTCTAAAAATCAAAGCAAAGATACAAGATAGGAGAAAAAGTGGAGTCCCAAACTAAGGGCACACCACAATAAAGCTACTAGTCTTGGACACTGAAAACAAACCTCGACGCGGTGGAGGAGAGCCTGTCCCTAAATTGTTAAATCATGCAGGCAAAATATATGTTAGTACGTTTGAATGTACTATGTATGTGAGGTGCAATGCATGGATAAAATTGTAATGCTATCATTAGTAAACATAACATATAAGGATATATAGAGTAAAGGATACATAAGCAAGCTTAAACATGCACAAAGAATATGGCTCAAGATCAATATGAGTCAATGCATAGCAAAGGAGATATAATGAAAACATAACATGAGATCATAGGCTTGTGGGAATAGACCATAATCGACAGTAAGACCATGTAAGCTGCTACATGGAATCCAATGAACTCCTTCCATTGGGAAAAGGCTAATGCACTCCTTCCAATGGGAAAAAGGGAATCTACTTGCCAAGGTAGATGTCCAAGACATAGTAACTTTGCAATTACATCTTTCATAACATTTGGGCTTATGGGATCCACTAGCCTAACCTATAAGGCTCCTATGGTGGCACATAGTTAGGGACATTGAAATTAACTTTTTGGGGCCATGCCTAAACTAACGGAATGAGTCCCAATCTCTAGTCCTCTCGATGCTAAGCCATCCCACGGAATCTTTATAACATACTCTTAGAATTAGAATTAGCAACCAAAGGAGTCACTCAAACTTAAGAATCTTTCTTGAACATCTTTTAGGGAAATTAACATCATACATATATTTTTAGTAAACTCAACTTTGAAGCTCTTCATTAATGCCCTAATCATAAGAAACTTTCATTGGAAACAAGGTGGGCTTAGCTTTTAGCATGAAACAATCATAAATCACATAAGTTATAGGAAATTTGTTTTAAAAAGGACATCTAAAATGCTCAACCTTTATCACATCGAAAGCCATCATGAAATTGACATCATTCTTCAAATATGCGTATATTTACTTAGCAAAATAGTTGCTAAACTTCATAAATATCACATAATAATATAAGATCATGAAATCATCATAAGCATGCACATTAAATTGAGGAACTTAAAGAAAAGGTAAAATACTTAATAGGGAACTTTATGGGTGAAAGGATACCCATAAATCAACTCACATACCTAGAGAACTAAGGAGAAATGGAATTGAAGCCTCTGGGGAAGAAACCTTGGAAACCCTAACCTTGTTATTGAGAGCCCCTTGCCTTGGATTTTTTGGAATTGGAAGAATGAGAGAATGAAAGGTACTTCTAGGGCTTAAAGACTAATAAAGGTTCCCTTTTCTATCCCCCAAAACAACATAGTTTAGGAATAGAAAGGACAAAAATGAAAAAACTGCCCCTTATTAAAATTGTGGAAGTCGACCTATGAGACCCCGAGTATGGGCCATAAGTCATTCCACGAGCTGTAAATCCCTTCACCTGATTACCCATCTAAATATTCGTAAAACCGACTTTGCTGAATTGAAACCCACGAAGCATCAATTATAGGTTGTGATTGGACTTGTATAGTCCTTCCACACTTAACCAATTTTTCTCCACTTCCTTGCCCTTACCCACAAAAGCTTTCCATTGGTCGTAACCCATTTTACGGGCCATTTGATAACTCATATACCACTTTCCTGAAAATTGCAGATTTCCTTCATATCGAGGGTCCAATTTATAAAACCATCTATGGGTCCTAAGGTATCCTACAGGCCATCACTTGGTCAGTGAATTAGCAGGCTTGGAAACTTTTCCCCTTCCTGGAGTTCTATGTTTAAAAACCAAATCAACGGGTCGTATGTCAACTGATGGGCCATAAGTGGTCCCGTAAACCAGACTTCAGGTTATTTTTCAGGCCAACTTTTCTATACTCAGGGCTTCTAAACTAGCGATCGTTACAATATTTCCCCCTTGGGAATATTCATCCCTGAGTGTATTTAAAGACAGGCTCTACAGAGTAAACTAGTGGCTAATAACCAAGTAGGCATGCAAAAATGCAAGTCAAGCATCATTTCTCTAGAATTTCAGATTTCATATCAAACATGTCTCCAAAAAGTTCATAAACATCAAAATAAATGCATACATCATGAGAAACTAAAATGTATGGAATTTGAGGTCATCAAATAAATTGCTTAATACCTTAGGATTGAGTAGAGTGGAATAGATGTGGACAACGCTTCATCATATCCGCTTCCACTTCCCATTTAACACCCTCAACTTGTTGGTTTCTCCAAAGTACCTTGACGGATTCAACTTCCTTGTTCCTTCGCTTCTTCACCTGTCGGTCTAGGATTTCAACGGTACCTTTTGTAATTCAAATCCTCTTCAATGTTCACATCATGCAAAGGAACTATGGAACTATGAATTTCCTCAACATCGACATATGGAAGACCAGATGAATCAAGTACAACTCAATGGGTAGATCCAACTAATACATTACTTTCTTCACTATTCGCATCACCTTATAGGCTCCCACATATCTAGGACTCAATTTTCCTTTCTTACCAAATCGGAGAACACCCTTCAAAGGAGACACATTCAAATATACCCAATCACTGACTTGGAACTCAAGTTCCCTTCTTCTCACATCATAGTAGGATTTTTGTCAGCTTGGGTTGTTTGAAATTTCTCCCTTATGCTTTTAATTTTCTCCATAGATTTCATCACCAAGTCCAGTCCTATTTATGCCACCTCACTGACTTCGAACCATTGGATAGACGATCAACATGGTCTACCATACAACGCTTTGAATGGTACCATCTCAATACTTGCATCAAAGCTATTGATGCAAAATTGATAAGTGGAAAATGTTCATCCCAAATCCCCTTGAATTCCAACACACAAACTCTCAACATATCCTCCAATGTTTGACTAGTCTTCTCAGCTATCCTGTCGATTTGGGGATGAAAAGTCGTACTCAATTTTACCCTAGTGCCAAGTCCTCTTTGAAAAAATTTCCAAAAGTGAAAAGTGAATTGAACTCTAATTCGATATGATAGATAATGGATCCCATGAAACTTCACCAAATCTTGGGTATTTAAGCGGGCATAGTCCTTGACACTGGGTGTCGTCTTGACTGATAGAAAATGAGCTAACTTTATCATGCGGTCAACTATCACCATATGAAGTCAACATATATTTTGGTCTTCAGCAACCCAACTACAAAATCCATGTTGACCTCTTCCCACTTCCATGTAGGAATGTCAATGTATTATGCTAGGCCACCAGACCTTCGGAGTTCAACTTTAACCTGTTGGCAATTGGCACACTCGGACACAAATTGAGCAATGTCCTTCTTCTTCCTATTCCACCAATAAATCTCTCTCAAGTCTCTATATATCTTGGTAATACTGGAATGAATAGAATATGAAGAGTTATGGGCTTCATGCATGATCAACTTCTTCGACTTACTATCATTAGGCACACACAATCTTCCTTCATATTGGAGTGCACCATCTCCCCCTTGTGAGAAGAATTTTATCTTTCTATCTTTTACTAACATTTTCAACTTAACCAAAGGCAGAATTAAGATCTTGGAAAGCCTTAACCTCAATAATCAAAGAAGATGTAGACCCATGAAAAACCATTGTACCACCACTTCTGGATTCACTCAATTTCATTGCCAGTCTAGCTAACCTACGAACATCTTTGGCTAACTCTCTTTTTCTATCATCTTCTATATAGGACACACTACCTATGGAAATTCTACTAAGGACGTCAGCTACCACATTGGCTTTTCCAGATTGGTACTTTACACTCATATCATAATCCTTGAGTAGCTCTAACCACCTCTATTGCCTCAAGTTGAGATCCTTTTGGGTGAACACATGTTGGAGACTTCTATGGTCAGTTAAAACATCCACACGGACTCCATACAAGCAATGTCATTGTAACACCCCACATCTCAAATGTACTAGTCCTATGCATATGAAACATGATATGGCGGGGTCAAACCAGCACATATTTTTTTAAAAGTGCTTGAATTGCAGATTAGAGGGTTATATGTACATCTAACGCTCGAGATGACCGACTGCATGTAAGTTTTAAGTCAATTGGGGAGAGCGCAGCCTTACAAAGTGAAAGGAAGTGAGGTGCTTGTGAGATTTAAGAAGCTAACAAGTGAGTCACCTACATGCTTAGCTTAAATAGGCTAGGTAGACGGAGACGAGGCCCAACACCGAATTTGTTCAAGTCCGATAAAGAATAAACCCCGAGTTAAGGATGCCATTTGGGCCCATGATTTAGCATCATAAAGGGAAAACATTTGCAGCCCAAGATGAATATGAAAAGGGCTAATTTACATTCACAACCGAATTCACAAATAGGGCCCAAACTAAGTGAGTGTAAAAGAAAAATATTTACAGCAAAGCCCATCCAATTGAGCCCAATAAGGCCCAAGTAAAAGGTCCAAGTTGCTGCATCACCACCTTAATAAAATAAGTCTTGAAATGCAAAAGAAAGTCGGACAAAAATTGTCCCTATAAAAGGGATCAAAAGCCAGCAATTTCACAAAGCCAAAAATAAGATTTCTTTCCAAGTTTCTCCTTGCTCTCTATTCACATTATAAAGTATCCAAGGCACACCTTCAAGGTTCTTGAAGAGAACCTAATCCTTGAGGACTAAGGTAAGTAAAAATACCTATGGTTTGGTATAATTTTTCCATGAAAAACATGAAGAGTATGCTGGTTGTACTTGTGCAGGAATTTGGGACAACATGTGTTCCAAAGGTTGTTGTCCACTTTCCTTGTTTATTAAGAGGCTTTTCTCTTGTTGGTTGGTTGGATTATGAAGTAATATTTATTTTTTTAACAAGGCTTGATTCTATAGTGATGTAAGAAGGCTGCTGGTCCATTTTTATATTCCGCGAAAATGAGTTCTTATATGATATCTTAATTGCACTCTTAGTAAGAATTTGTGGACTGAATATTGGGAATTGTTGCCTCATGTTTTTCATCTACTTGGGGACTGTTTTAAGACTGTTTTACGACTGTTTTTTTATGTAAATATGTTGAAGACGGTTTGGTTGAGGATTGAAACAGATTGGGAATGGTTGACGCCGAAATATAGCGAAAGGACGTAATGTTACGTTACCTCTTGTGTGTTGTGTAGAATTGTTATATGTTGTACTTTATAAGCTGTTGTAACACTGTTATGGGACTAAAACAAGCTGGATATGATATGTATATGAGAATGTGTATTAGAATGTGTATTAGAAAATACGATTAGGAGTGGGAAGGTTGAAAGAATACTCTTTGGTTGCTAATTATCACCTACTGTATTGTAGATAAGTATTTGGAGGAAAAGGATACTACTCCGAGGTAATAACGACATAGTACAATGAGGTATGTACGGCTACTTGATTTCCTATTACTTGGCATGAAATCTAGGTTCTTCCTTGGTACATAAAGGCACTTACCAACTCCGACATAACTAATAATTGTGTCTCCACTCTGTACCATGCTCATATGTTCCCATACATAACCATTGTCAAATCTGCATATGTACTTGGATACCAAAGATACATGAGTTCCTTTTTACCAAATAGAGTCCATGTGTTGTTTAATCTCTTACACATTTCATTAGTTGTGTAACTCTCTTTTCATTGTGGTATTATCTTGTATGGTTGTTTATATGTCACATGTCATGTTTATATTCCTACAGCTCTAAATGTTATGGCCACCAAAAAAATCATCTCAAAAGTAAATAAAAGATTAATTGAAGTTGCTTATTAATGGGTGGTATCCCAGGGGTGGAAGAATCACCTAGCATGGGTCGATCCCATATTACGGAGGGTGTCCCAGGGATGAAAGGAAAGCCTAGCATGGGTTGTTCCCGATATTGATATGCCACTGATCAGTTGGTCATTACATGATATATTGTGCACAGATTATACAGTAAAGAAAAGTAAAGTAATAAAAAGGACATAAAGTACATGATTCCACAGTATGACTAAAGGTGGTCTTTTTGTCCTTACACACCAGTGTGTGATTTCGTTTGAGTTCTTATTTCATATACAGTATTTCTTGCCTTACATATTTAGTACATTATCCCATACTCACGTCCCTTACGGGGGACCTGTATTTTATGCTGCAGGTACAGGAGCTACTAGATCCCCCCAATAGGAGTACAGAACTTCCAGCTGATGTTATTGAGCTCCGGGTTGCTTCGGGGCTTTGTGTGTCTATTACTTATATTTTGTATTGTATAGTTGGCCAGGAGGCAGGGCCTATCCTGACCCATATAGATATTGTTCCTTACCTAGAGGCTTTGTAGACTATGTAAAATAAAGTGTGGTCAAGTATCATACTTAGACATTGTGGCTCCAACGGCCTAGTCTTATGCATTTCCTTTTGTCTTGTTAATATTGTTTACTCTTTTTGAAAGCATGTTGAATATGGAAACCTCTTTTAATGTTCATAGAAAGTGTATGGTTATATATTGGTTCTCCCTAGCCTTGTCGGCAACAGATGTCGGTCCGCCTTAATGGGACTTAGGGCGTGACAGTCATCAAATCTTTAAGGCAAACACCACCGCTGCAAGCTTAAGGTCATGAGTCGGGTAATTCTTCTCATACACATTCAAATGTCTTGAACCATAGGCAATCACTTTACCATTTTGCGTAAGTGCACAACCCAACCCAATCCTTGATGCATCACAATACATGACAAACCAATCATTCCTTTCTAGCAATGTCGATATAGGGGCTGAAGTCAACCTATCCTTCAAAGTCTAGAAACTCCTCTTACATTCATCCATCCATACAAACTTAGCCTTTTTCCGAGTTAGCTTGGTGAGTGGAGATCAAATAGTGGAGAAGTCTTGTATGAACCGTCTATAGTAACTGGCTAGACCCAAGAAACTCCTGATGTCAGTCGGACTCAATGGCCTTGGCCATCTTATCACCACTTCTGTCTTCATAGGATCAATTTTGATGCCCTCTCTAGAGACCACATGTCCAAGAAAGGCAACCTCATCTAGCCAAAACTCGCACTTATCAAATTTTTCATAGAGCTTCTATTCCCTTAGGGTTTGCAATACTACCCTCAAGTGCTCCATGTGCTCTTTCTTACCTTGGGAGTAGATATGAATGTCATCGATAAACACCACAATGAACATTTTGAGGTTAGCCTTGAACACCCTATTCATGAGGTCTATAAAGATAGTCGGTGCATTAGTGAGGCCAAACGACATCATCACAAATTCAAAATGACCATACCTAGTCCAGAAAGCCATCTTAGAGATGTCACTTTCTCTCGTCCTTTATTGGTAATAACTGGATCTCAAATCGATCTTGGAGAAATGAGTAGCCCCTTGTAGTTGATCAAACAAATCATGTATCCTCGAGAGGGGATACTTATTCTTGATGGTGACCTTATTGAGTTGCCAGTAGTAAATACACATACGGAGCGACCCATCCTTCTTCCTTAAAGTAACACCGGGGCACCCCCATAGAGACCGACTAGGTATAGTGAAACCCTTCTCCAACAGATGTTTTAGTCGCTCCTTTAAGTCCTTCAATTCTGCAGGAGCCATTCTATAAGGAGGGATTGAGATAGGTAAAGTATCAGGTAAGAGGTCTATACCAAAATCTATCTCGTTTTTAGGAGGGACACCTGTTAACTCATCTGGGAAGACATCAAGGAATTCACGTACAATGGGGACTGACTCAAGAGAAGGAACCTTGGAAGAGACATCTTTGATCCTTACCAAGTGGTAGATGCACCCCTTAGAAATCATTTTGCGGGCCTTTACAAAAGAAATGAATCGACCCCTACATGAAAAGTTGCTACCCTCCCATTCAAGAACTGACTTATTATGGAATTGGAATTTTTAACCTTACGGGTTTTATAGTCAATGGAAGCATAGGAACCATGCAACCAATCCATCCCCAAAATCACATCAAAGGCTACCATGGAAAGCTCGACTAAGTCACATGAATCACTTTATGCAAGATAGAAATAGGAAAACCTCTATGGACTCTTCGGGCTATAATAGTCTCACCTACGGGGATACTCACCTCATAGTGCTCATAGAGGACTTCAAGACATGCATGAAAATTATATGCAAAGAATGGGGTTATAAAAAATGAATTTGCTCCCAGATCTAAAAGTGTATATGCATCATAGTCAAAAACTCATAACATACTGGTAACATCATCTGGAGCTTCTTCGACCTCTTGGCGATCATGAAGAGCATAAAACCAATTAGCCCTTTGAGCGCCTTGGACTTACCATTTTGTCCTTGAGACCTTATGCCTCCACTCCTTCAATCCTTAGCATGATGGTCGGGCTTCCCACAAGTGAAGAAAGCATTTGATCAGGCTAGGCGTTTGAGTTTTTGAGGCCTCCCGCACTTAAGGCATGACTTTGGGGCTTGGGAGCCACCCCCCTTGTCTTTCTGAGAAAGACGAGTGTTGGTAGATCTTTGCCCACCTTGTTTTTGGTCACCTTGGAAGTTGTGACCATTGTCCCTTTGGTGAGAGTAACTCCATCTTCCACTCGAGCCCTCTTAGACTCCCTTGCCCTTTAAAGCTTCTCTTCTTCAATATGCTCAGTGTATGTCATCAAGCAGGAAATGTCTATCTCCTTGACCAACATGGCCGTCTTGCATTCCTTGGAGACCAGCTCAGAGACACTTGAGATAAACTTGCTCATTCCAGCTCTCGCATCTGTGAGCATAGATGGAGCATCATTGACAATTTGGTGAATTTGAGGGCACACTCCCGCTGCTAATGCTCCCTTTCTTCAAGTTGATGAATTCCTAGACCTTTGCATCCCTAAACTCAATGGGGAAGAACCAATCTAGAAAGGCACATTTGAAATCCTCCTAACCTACAGGACCTACTCCTTAACCCCTCTCGTTGACCTATTTCTCGAACCAAATCTTAGCTACTCCCTTGAGTTGGTAGGCCACTAGCTCGGCCTTCTCTTCGGATGGAATGCCCATCACTCCCACAACCCGATAAGTTTTCTCAAGAAACTCAATAAGGTCCTCGTCCATCTTTGACCCGTGAAATTCTGGCAGGTTCATACGCATGAAGTCACGTAATCTTATGGCCAGAGTAGGCACTTGAGGAGGAATGGCCACCTCCTGATTGGCTTGGTTGGAGAAGGTTTGTGCCAACAAAGTGAATGCAACTCAGAACTCCACATGAGATACTCTATCGTCCTGTTGTAGTGGAGGGACTTGTTCTTCAGGAGTGCCTTATTGATGGGGAGCTCTCCGAGGTGTTCTGATTTAGAAATAAGAAAAATCCCATCGTTAGATAGCAGAAAACTTATTCAACTATATCACGACATAAATATGAAAGAAGGGAAGACTTTCCTAAACCATCTCATAGCCTCTCACTTAAGATAGTGGCGCGCTTCACAACCTTGAATGAGACTCTACACTATTGGGTATGCATGGACATCCGAGGAATATTTTAAAATCTCGTGCTCTGATACCAAGTTTGTAATGACCCGACCTAGGGGCCTAGTCGTCACACATCAAATGAGATATCCAAAGGTACCTCACCCAAGCCATCTCTAGCATCTTACGCATTCATAGGCATTAAGAAAAACTTTTGCGAAAGAAAATAGGGGAAAGGTTCTAAGGTTAAATTTTGATAATGAAGCAACATTAAAAAGCTATGGAATAAGACAATCAATGTGTTTTGTCCATATCCATACCAACTACATCATAAACGGATGGGACCAATATCGGTCGATCTTTATCAAATAGAAAAAAACCAAAAATAAGGGAACATAGAAAGTAAAAGCCTTAGAAGGGCTAGCGATACACTATCTAAAAATCAAAGCTAAGATAGAAGATACGAGAAAAAGTGGAGGAGTCCTGAAGTAAGGGCTCACCACAATAAAGCTACTAGTCTTGGACTCTGAAAACTAGCCTCAAGTCGGTGGAGGAGTGAATGTCCCTACATAATTAAATCATGCAAGAAAAATATGTGTTAGGACGTTTGAATATACTATGTATATGAGGTGCAATGCATGGATGAAATTTAATCCATAGGAACAATTATGAATCACATAAGTTACAGGAAATTTCTTTTAAAAGAAACATCAAAATGCCCAACCTTCATCACATCGAAAGCCATCCTGAAATTGATGTCATTCTTCAAATATGCATATATTTACTTAGAAAAATAGTTGCTAAAGTTCACAAGTATCACATAATAACATAAACATCATGAAATCATCATAAGCATGCACATTATATTGAGGAACATAACGAGAAGGTAAAATACTTAACAGGGAATTTTAAGGGTGAAAGGATACCCATAAATCAACTCACATACCTGGAGAACTAAGGAGCAATGGAATTAAAGCCTCTAGGGAGGAAACCTTGGAAACCCTAGCCCTATTCTTGAGAGCCCCTTTCCTTAGAAAATTTTTTGGAATTGGAAGAATGAGAGAATGAGGGGTGTTTCTAGGACTTGAAAACTAATATGGGTCCCTTTTCTCGTCCCCAAAGTGACATAGTTTAGGAATGGAAAGGATGAAAAATGAAAAACTTGCCCCTTATTAAAATTGTCGAAGTCAACCTACAAGACCCCGATTATGGGTCGTAAGTCATTCCATGGGCTGTAAGTCCCTTCTTCTGATGACACATTTGAAAATCCTCAAAACTAACTTTGCTGAATTGAAAACCATGAAGCATTTGTACGGGTCATGAAACATCTTACGAGCCATGGTTGGACTCGTAGATTCCTTCCACACTTAATCATTTTTCCTTACTTTCTTCGCCTTACCCACGAAAGGTTTCCACGGGTCATAATCCATTCTATGAGCTGCCTGATAACTCATATACCACTTTCCTAAAAACTCCAAATTTCCTTCATATTTAAGGTCCTACTTACGAAACCATCTACAGGTCGTAAGATATCCTACGGGTCGTCACTTGGTCCATGAGTTACCCCACACATGGAAACTTTTCCCCTTACTGAAGTTCTATGTTTAAAAACTGAACCTAGACCGTATGTCAATTTACAGGCCATAAGTTGTCCCATAAACCAGACTTCAGATTATTTTTTAGGCCAACTTTTTTGTACTCAAGACTCCTAAACTGGGGTTCATTACAACATTGCATCACACATATTTGTACATTCGAAGTACTAACACATACTTTTTGCCTACATGATAACCATGTAAGGACCGAAGCTCCTATTCATCCTCCTCCACGTGGCTAACTTTGATTCATGAAGATTGTTATTGTGGTGAGTCCTCCATTTAGGGGACAATGTTCTATTTTCATCCTTTCTTATGTTGAGTGTTTAGTACTTTACGTTCTATTTTGAGGGTGAGACTTAGACATGTTTTGGACCCCGCCCTACTCATGTTTTAGAGATATTGTTGGATACTACACTACGCTATGTTATATACCTATGATGAGATGTTGAGATTTTATGGAGACTTATTCTTTAGTCCTTTTCCCCTATGTGATGCTCTGTGATGTTGCTATATATGATGATGAATGTTGATGAAAGTCCTAAGTCCCGACCCTCCATAACTTGAGTCATACTTAACCTCCCCTTAGACTTGCCTGCTATGTGATTATGCAAATCCTATTCCCTTACTCATACCCATAGCATGAGTCCAAAGTCGTTATTCCCTTAGAATTACTTTTTTATGCTTGTTTTATATATTGTAATCAAGGATGTGGAAATGATATGCTATGAGGCTTATTTGGGTTGCCTTTGGATTTCCCACTCACTGTATCACATCTAGGCCTTAGGCTCAGGTTGTGACACTTTAGTTCATGAAATTTTCAGAGGCAAACGTGACAATTGTAGGTCATACCTTAGGTTGTGACAATCATAGTCTGTTCTAAGTTTCTTAAAACTCCTCTCGTGGATTTTGGCTGCAAATCTAGAATTTTTATCTTCCTTCTACGAGTTGGTTATTACAAATTGTAAAAACAACTAAGGACCATCTTGTCCGTCCATAGAAAAAGTAGTGCAACTCATTATTTTGGTCTATTTTTCATGAGCTAAGTCTACATTCGTAGTTCATTTTATGATCCATAGAAACTTCTCGTAAATCCTTCCTTTTTTCTAAAATATTTTCTAAGTGTTGGAACATTTCATGAACCCCAAGTATAACTCATATAACGATCCTCGAATCATCTTTCTAGTTTGTATAAAAACTTCTAATGTTGGTATTTTAGGACTATTTATAAGCATTTTTTCATTGGCCATAGTTCCTTGTATGTCTTGTAAATATTTTTTATGGTTTTATGCCTAATTTCCTGAAATCACCCAGCTAATTTCACGAACACATTTCATGATTCGTGGAGTAGTCTATGGGTTGTGAAAGTGTCCTATAGTTCTCGTACTAGTAAAAATTTAGAACTTTTTATTTTGATCCAACTTTTCAACTTTCAAGATATTACATAGAGGTTATTTGTGATTGGACAAGGACCATTTATGTTATTGAGAATCAGAGCTTCATTGGGAATTGACATGTTATTATAAGTGGTTTGTGGAAGGTTTCTCTACTATTTAAACATATTTGACTTCATTGACTCATCTTGATTTTCCATTTGAGTGGTCAGGAGACTATGAAATAATCTTTTTGAGGCTCAAGGATCTACTTACCACCACTCCTAAATTGACTCTTCTCATGGATGGTGAGGCTTCACGTTATATTGTGATTCATTGACCATTTGTTTCGATTGTGATAATGATACAATGGGGTGGGTTATAGCTAATGTAATAAGGCAGTTTAGGGTGCACGAGGCAACTGTCCTGTAATGACCCAAAGCTAGGAGCCTAGAAAGTTCAGAAAAGTTGGACATAAAATGCCCAAGGTTAGTTCACAAAGCCAAGCCCTTGGCTCGTGGTTTAGACTATGAGCCATAGACCAGGTTCATGGATGGGAGCCTCAAGAAGTTGAATTTTTCCCAAGTGTGAAGTGATCCACGAAGGGCATATACAACCCATGGAAGGGAACACGGCCCGTCAATGGACTCGTGGGTGTGGGTTCCAAACATAAAGGAAATTTGGAGTTTTTGGAAGGATACCCATGACCAACAGGATGACCCATAGTCCCATACAAGGCCCATGATTAGCCTTCTTGAATAGGGTCCAGAAAAGTAAAAATTTTACTGTGGAAAGACTCCACGAGGCCATCCATGACTCGTGGATTGAAGAATAACCTAAGGATAGATGTTTCATGGTTGGTGGTTGATAACCAATTTTTGAAGATTGGAAAGGAGAGCAACATGACAAGAACTATAGCTCGTGGTTCCATCTAAGGCCCATAATCGGGGTCTTGTGAATTGAGTCTGGCAGTATTAATAAAGGGTAATTTTGTCCTTTCCATTAATCTTAAGCCTAAACTATACCATATTTTCTACTCTTTAGGCCCCTATTCAGACCTTAAAGCCCTAGATTTCCATTCTTTTTCATTATTCCACTTTCAAAAATCTCCTAAGATATTCATCCTCTCCGAGAACAAGCTAAGGAGGCTAGGTTTTTCAAGGGTCTCTTCTATAACAACATATTCTTTCTTCATAGACTTCACCTAAGGTATGTGAGTTGATTTGTAGGCCTCTTTTCACCCACAAAGTCCTACATTCAAAGCTTTTACCTTTTATTTATGTTCTTTAGTTACTACCATGTATGCTAATGATGATTTCATGATGTTTTATATTATAATATGCCTTTAATATTACCATAAGATATTATACCAAGTATTTTTATGAGTTTTGAGTTAAGGGTGATGACCCCAATGAATAATGCTTTGGGTGTTGATTTGTGGGTTGTTTTGCATGTTTTAAATGAGAATATTTTTCCATGATCATGCATGAACCTCATGATTTATGAATGTTTCAACTTATAAATAAGCCCACTAAGTTTAAAATCAGCCCATGGATGTTACATGATGAAAAGTAGGGCACAAAGGAAAGGTTTTAAAGTGATGATTTGTCAAAGATGCCTGTTGACAAAGCCTTCAATGATATTTATGATGGTTCCCAAGTTGAAAGGACAATTCTCACTTGGTTGTTCCTTAAGTTTTGAGCGCTATCAATTTCTTGCCCGCATTTAGCCTTGAATGGAATTCACCGCCCAATTTGGGTTGCACTCCGAAACAACTCTACTCGTAGACAGCGCCTCATGGTGCAGGTTCGGGGAACAACGAGGCTCTCACCCTCTCTAGCGCCCCCTTCTAGGGGACTTGGGCCTCGTTCGCTGCTGAGGACGCTTCTCCAGACTACAATTCGGACAACGGAACCACCCGATTTCTAAGGTTGGGTTGTTCCCAGTTCGCTCATTGTTACTAGGGGAATCTTTGTAAGTTTCTTTTCCTCCGCTTTATTGATATGGTTAAACTCAGTGGGTAATCCCGCTTGACTTGGGGTAGCGTTCGGAGCACACGAGCACTGGGAGAATCAGGAAGCCCACACATGTGATGGGCTGTAGCCGCAGCACCAAGAGAGTTGAGTCACAACCACCACTTGCCATGATGACCGTCGACGTGTGTGGAAGGTGCACGGGACACCAGTATTCGCCCCTACGATGCCGAGCAGCAAGCGGGGGGAGACACAATGCGTGATGCCCAAGCAGATGATGAGTCATGGAAATACGACTCTTCTAACACCTTAAACATAGGATTTCTGCACGTTCTCAAGCAAATCTATTGGTTTGATGTGTGCGTTTTATTATTTTTCAGGCAAAATGGTTAAGGCATGGAATAATGGGTGAAATGCAAGAAAATAAATGAAAAAGAGCTTATGTGTTGGCATATGGAGGCCTCCACGACCCGTGTAGCATCACATAGACCGTGGGAGGGCAAGTGGACTAGCATAGACGAATGAAGCAATGCATGGAACCAAGTGGAGGACCACAGGTGCCTTCACGGCCCGTGTGTCACTCAACGCACCGTGAGGCCCGTCGTGGCCTTACACTTGGCTTGACGAATAAAGGCTGGAAGTGTGCCAAAGAAGCTGGAACGAAAGAGACTAAGGCACGTTCCATGAAGCCTTTAACGGGGTCGTGGAAACTGACACGGGCCGTGTCACGTGCCGTAAAGTTGACGTAAATTTGAGGGATCACCATAAAAAATAATAAAAATTAGACAAGTGGAGCGAGAGGGGGCCCGTCACAGGCCCTATGACCAACTACGGACCGTGACATGGGCCGTGAAGATGGAGGATCAAAGTGTTGTTTGGAATTCGCTATGGTAAGGTTCATGGGCCATTTCATGGTCCGTGAACCCCTACACGGACTGTGCCAATACACATGAGAATGCAATGCAGTAAAGACTCACGGGCTGTTTTACGGTCCGTGTGGACCCTCATGGTTCGTACAGTGACCCATACCCATGCTGACGTCTATTTTCCTATTTTAAGTTGGATTAGGTTTTCCTTGGTGTATATATATTGGTTTTATTCTGTTTTTATTATCACTGGACGACTGGAGTTAGAGAACACAAAGAGAACACTATTGTGCGCTAATTTATATTGAATTCTTCGATTTCGATCATCTCTTTGGAGATTGTTACACGTGGATTCATCACTCTATCAGTAATAAGTTCTTTATCATGATTCTTTTGTATTATTATGGGCAAATTGTTTTGAATATGCTACTAAACCCACAACTAGGGTTGTGGGAACCATGACAACTCAATAAGATAACAAATTTGGGGGTAAACTCTTGGGATTGATCATCGTATACATTGTAGTATTCTTTGCTTAACTTCTTCCTTAATGTGTCGACGTGTTAGGGTAAGCCTTATTTGTTACATGTCTGGGAGGGATGTACTGATTAGGAAAAGAATTCTACACACGAAAATTTGGGGTTTTTAACCTAGTCTAAGTACTTGAGACCGGGAGGTGAGAGTATTCTGAGATCTAGAAAAAACATTAAAATTGTACACATTGAGACCGGAAGGTGATGAGTGAAATACATCTAGGAAGGACCAGAAGGTGAACTAGGTCTTATACAACTTGTTTGATCTTGTATACACAATCATGAATAGGTTTACTGCACCAGTTTTGGTTATCGTATTAGACGTCATGGGAAACACAACCCTAGCTTCTCAGTAATGGTTGGAAATCCAGTAGTCAACGTATGAATTAGCTACTTTACTTTAGGAATTTAGTTGAAACATCACAAACCCTTTATTTACTTTATGTATTTTTATCTTAGGAATAGAAATTACATCTGAGAAAGGGTGTTAATAGATTTACTCTCACTTATTCCCTATGGGATCGAACTCAACTCTTGTTGAGTTCTATAT
Source organism: Solanum rostratum (assembly GCA_029948455.1). Classification (NCBI taxonomy): domain Eukaryota; kingdom Viridiplantae; phylum Streptophyta; class Magnoliopsida; order Solanales; family Solanaceae; genus Solanum; species Solanum rostratum. The sequence goes on from CM057051.1 coordinate 43,230,859, forward strand.
TTGATCAACGACCGGTTTACTATTCCTTTTGGAGTATAAATTTAGGTATATCAAATCTGGGCACCGTTGTCAGGGACTGCGGCGAAGAAATAGTCTATTAGTTTCAACTTTCAGTGTATAATACTAGTCCCTAATTTTACTTTTATTTCTTGTTTTTGCTCTTTGTAGGGAACCAGTGTTGCATGCGAAACACCCGAAGTAAGGGTGAAGAACATATTTCCTACGACCCCGAACTCACCAAGTCGATCCACAAAATGCAAGCCCAGGACCGCGAAGCAGCAAGGCAGAGAGAGTTAGCTATGAACCTTGCAGATAGGGGAAATGATGGTCTAGGTGAGGATGACCTCGCTAGTAATGGGGTACCACCAGTTGCACCACTTCGACAGGTACCACTTGTGCCACCACCGTAGCAGCAACCTGTTTCGAGGCCTCAAGGGCCCCAGTATTCCTAAGTAGAGAATGACGATGATGAAGTTGTTGGGACCACTAGGGCAATAGTGTTGCCACCACTGCCTACAAGTGACTAGCACGATGCTGCAAATGCTACAGTTGAAAGGGTTGCTCAGCGGAGCAGCAACTGAGGACGCACATCAGCATGTTATGAATTTCTTGGCGACATCCCAATCGTCCGAAATCACAGGGGTCAGTCAACAAGCGCTTAGGTTGAGGCATTCCCGGTGTCTCTGTCACGTGAGGTGACAAAGTTACTGAATGAGCTTCCCCATGATTCCATCCAAACTTGGGGAGAGTTAAAGGAAGCTTTCTTGGAGAGGTTCTTCCCTGCGCCGAGGCAACTGAAGATCAAATATGAGATTGGATCTCACAAACAGCTCCCGAATGAAGCATTATATCAATCTTGGAAGAGATTCAGGCAAACACTCAAGCAATTCCCTAACCATCATCTCACGGATGAGCACTTTAAAGTAGTCTTCTATAGGTCGTGCAACTTTGTGACTAAACCTATCATTAATGTGGCATATGGAGGGTCATACATGTCTAGAACGTTCCCAAACATCGTTGTGATCTTGGATCAAGTAGCTAAGAACAACAGGGCATGGTACACCAGAGATGGAGACTACTCTGGGGTGATCTTCGAGATTACTGCAGAGCAATGAAAAAAGGAGGAAGAACGGGATCAAGACATGGCCCATATGCGGACCTAGATTGACTTGTTGTCGAAGAGGCTACTTGGTGGAGGCCTAGAAAAGGTAAAAGCCATGGACACAGTGCCCAGGTATGATGATCAATTTTATAATTATGATGAAGAGGCTCACTTCATGGGCAGTCAGGGGGGTTACCAGGCATTCAACTCCGGTAACCAAGGTTGGAACTATGGTCGTGATAACTAGCAAGGAACTGGCAGAATAGAGATGGCTATAGAAATTGTGAGCACCAAAATGAGGGTAGTGGAAACTCAAAACTAGAGGAGATAATGGCAAAGGTTGTTGACAATGTGGAGTCAACAAGGCAGGGGTGTAAGATATGAAAGGAGAAATGTCCAATGTTCAACAATTAGTAGACTCACATTCTACCTCGATCAAGCAGCTGGAGCAATAGCTGGGGCAACTGTCAGCTTCATTAAATCAAAGAAAAGCTGGGTCACTTCCAAGTGATACCATTCAGAACCCAAAAAATGATGGCAACTACATGGTGGTAACCACAAGGAGCAGTAAGGTACTTTCTGACCCTGTTGTAGTTCGTGATGTAGGTATTGATGATGCTAATGGCAAAGTACCCCACCCTGTGGAGGTACATGATGATAATGGGAGTGATGAGATTGACGCCACACCAGTAGCACCAAAAGTTGCTAAAGAGGCCAAAGAATTAGGAAAACCTGCTCTTTCGTGTCTACCGGCTATTCCAAAGCCACCACCACCATTCCCACAGAGGTTGAAGAAGAAGGTTGAGGATGGCAAATTCAGAAATTCTTGTCCATGCTGAAGGAGTTGTCCGTAAATATCCCTCTAGTGGAAGCACTTGACCAGATGACAGGCTATACTAAGTTCATGAAATACTTTGTCACTAAGAAGAGGACAGCCACGATCGAGCCGGCACAATCTTCATCACTGTAGTGCCATTGCTACAAGATCCTTGGTCGAGAAGAAGGGTGATCCGGGAGCTTTCACTATCCCGTGCACTATTGGAGCTTATGATTTTGCACGGGCCCACTGTGACCTGGGTGCCAGCATCAACTTGATGTCGCTGGCAATGTACCAGCAGTTTGGTTTAGGAGCCCCGACACTCACTATTATGCGACTACTTATGGCAGACAGATCAGTGAAGAGGCTCGTGGGGATTTTGTGCAACATGCTAGTCTGTGTTAGTAGGTTCATCTTTCTTGCAGACTTTGTCATTCTGGACTGTAAAGTGGATTTAGAGGTCCCCATCATCCTCGGAAGACCATTTCTTGCAACTGGCAGGGCACTAGTAGATATGGAGCATGGAGAACTTACCTTTCAAGTGAATACTGAGGAGGTGAAATTCAGTGTGTGTGCTGCAATGAAGAGACCCAAAGAGGTAGTTGTGATGTCTGTCATGGATGTGGAGAATGATTATTTTTCTGAGATTTTCTGAGATTTCACTCGAGAAAAAGATGAACGTGGACATACTGGCGGCAGTATTAATAAACTTCCTCGAAGATGGTGTCAATGGTTATAATGACACTGTGTATGCTTTACAGGGCAGGGGAACCAGACCATTTTTCCCTAGGAAGCTAGACTTGGACCTACAAAATAGGCCGACACCACTAGCCAAACCGTCTATTGAGGAGCCTCCTGTTGTGGAGCTCAAGGCCCCAACACTTAAGGTATGCATTTTTTTTGCATTAATAACACTCTTCTTGTGATTGTTGCTGCAGATCTTTAGGAAGGCCAGGTGAACGCATTGTTGGGGGTTCTCCAAAAGTTCAAAGGAGGTATTGGTTGGACCATTGCAGACATTATAGGGATTCCTCCAGGGATATGCATGCATAAGATCAAATTGGAGGATAACTGTATGCTCAACATCGAACACCAGCGCAGGCTTAATCCATCCATGAAAAAGGTGGTAAAAAAAGAGATTATCAAGTGTCTAGATGCTAGGGTGGTATACCCCATCTCCGACAACAGATGGGTTAGTCCAGTGCAATGTGTTCCAGAAAAGGGGGGATGATAGTGGTGGGCAATGAGAAAAATGAACTTGTCCCCTTGCAACCTGTCACTGGGTGGCGAGTGTACATGGACTACTGAAAGTTGAATAGATGGACTTTAAAAGATCACTTCCCCATGCTCTTCATGGACCAGATACTTGACAGGTTGACTGGTAGAGGGTGGTATTGCTTCTTGGATGGGTATTCGGGCTATAATCAAATATCCATAGCCTAGAAGGATCAGAAGAAGACTACCTTCACTTGCCCTTATGGGACGTTTTCTTTTAGGTGAATGCCATTCGAGCTCCGTAATGCCCCAGCCACTTTCCAGCGATGTAGGATGTTAATTTTTTCTGTCATGGGCGAAGACACCCTTGAGGTATTATTTATGGATGACTTCTCTATAGTGGGTGATTCCTTTGATGGTTGTATGTTGAATCTTCACATGGCATTACAACATTTCGAGGAAGCAAACTTGGTGTTGAACTGGGAGAAATGCCACTTTATGGTCAAGGGGATGATATTCCTTGGCCACACGATTTTTGATAAGGGCATAGAGGTGGATAAGGCGAAGATTGAGGTTATTGAAAAGTTGCCACCTCCTGGTAAAAGGGGTCCGGAGTTTTCTTGGGATGTAGGCTTCTACTACCAATTCATAAAAGATTTCTCCAAGATTGCACACCCACTATGCAAACTATTGGAGAAAGATGCCAAGTTTCAGTTTGATGACAACCGTCGGCATGCCGTTGAGACCCTGAAGCAAAAGTTGATCTCTGTGCCTGTGGTAGTTGCACTTGATTGGGCTATCCCTTTTGAGATGATGTGTGATGCAAGTGGGATTGTTGTGGGTGTTGTGCTGGGGAAGAAACACAACAAGATCTTTCATCCGATCTACTATGCCATCAAGACCTTAAATGACGCACAAAGGAATTATACAGTGATTGAGAAGGAGTTGTTGGTTGTGGTGTACGTGTTTGACAAGTTTCGGGCCTAGCCTACCTATTGGGCACAAAGGTGATTGTGCACACAGACCATGCAGCATTGAGGTATCTCATGGCAAAGAAAGATACTAAGTCAAGGCTAATTAGATGGATACTCTTGCTGCAAGAGTTTGACTTTGAGGTTCATGACCGGAAAGGAACTAAAAACCAGGTGGCAGACCACCTGTCCAGGTTAGAGGATGAGTCAAGAGCTAAGGATTGGTTGAACATCGATGATTCCTTTCCTGATGAGAAGGTATTGGCAGCTTCTGTTGACTTAATCCCTTGGTTTGCTGACTTTGCTAACTTTCTTGTGAGTGATATTATGCCTGAGGCCCTTAACCCTCACAGGAGAAAAAAGTTTCTTCATGATGTGCGTAGGTACTTTTGGGATGACCCTTACTTATTCAGAACATGTGCAGATGGGGTCATTAGGTGATGCATACCAGAAGCAGAGATGATGAGCATCATGGAAGCCTATCACTATTACCTAGTGGGGGCCATCATAGTGGTGCAGGACAGTGAAAAAGATCTTACAGTGTGGATACTACTGGCCCACCATCTAAAAAGATGCCCATGACATGGTGCGAGGTTATGATCAGTGTCAGCGATATGGAGATATCTCTAGGCAACAAGAGCTACCATGATCCCTATCCTTGAAATAAAATTGTTCGACGTATGGGGAATTGACATCATGGGCCCGTTTGTGAGCTCTTATGGCATGAAGTACATCTTAGTGGCACTGGACTACGTCTCCAAATGGATGAAGGCAATTGTATTGCCAAACAATGAAAGCAAGTGTGTGGTCTAGTTTCTGAGGCGGAATATTTTCTCCAGCTTTGAGACACCCAGAACTATCATTAGGGATGGGAGTTCCCATTTCTGCAACAAAACCTTTCGTGTTGTGCTAGCTAAGTATGGTGTACGACAACACAAAGTCGCAAAACCTTATCATCCGCAGATGAGTGGGCAGGTTGAAATGTCAAACAGGGAGATCAAGGAGATCCTGACCAAGTCTGTGAATGCCATAAGAATTGATTGGGCCTGAAAACTAGATGATGCACTGTGGGCTTAGAACGGCTTACAAGACCCCCATTAGTATGTCTCCATATCAATTGGTGTTTGGTAATGCCTGTCATCTACCTGTGGAATTGGAGCACAAGGCGTTCTGGGCTCTAAAGACCCTAAATATGAAGTGAGATGAGGCTGTCAATGTGAGGCTTGATCAGCTCAATGAGTTGGATGAATTTCGGCTCTAGGCTTATGAGAGTGCAGCACTCTACAAAGATAGAATGAGGTCTCATCACGACAAGCGTATTGCTCCAAGAAGTTTTAGTGTTGGTGATAACGTTCTGCTGTACAACTCTAGGTTGAGGCTGTTTCCAGGTAAGCTCAAGTCAAGGTGGACTAGCCCATATAAAATTGCCCAAGTATTTCTGCATGGCATAGTCGAGTTAAAAACTGACAAAGGACATCGTTTCAAAGTCAATGGGCAGCGAGTTAAGAAATATTTGGGTATTGCAGATGAAACCTCAGTGATTAAGGTCATACACCTTGATGAAGTCTGAGTAGTCAACACGGTTACGTCGTGCCGTGATGTTAAACCAGGCGCTTCATGGGAGCCAACCCATGCATAAAAGTTGTCCATTATATGTCATGCATTTTCTTGTTTTTGATTTGTGTTTCCACGGAGGTATAAGTACTATGGTTAGAGTCATGAGCGCACGCATGGTTGGAGGTTTGACACGAAAACAAAGTGGCTAAAAACTATGCAAAAGAGAGTCGCACGTGTGCCTACACAGACCGTGTAACTCCAGACGGCCCATGTCAGCAACTGTGTGACGTGTGGCCCAGGTAAGCTTTGATCTAAAATTCTAAGGCTGGGCAAACGGACGGTCCAAACGAACCATAAAACATGTCACGAACCATGTAGTCATCCGTGGAGGTGTGTATACTAGGTACGTTTCCAAATTCTCCAAGTTTGGGCACACTGTTGGTCCAAACGGATAGTGCCACGTGACACGGACTGTGTGTCCAACCATGGAGGTAACTATCGAACAAGGGTATTTATACTCTCATATGTTTTTTTTCTTTTTTTTCTATACCCCACTCTCACTTTGTTTTTACTTTCACACTCACAGCTCTCACTCCCTTTTTCTCTCATAACCCAAAGAATTTTGTTTATCTCTTTTGTCACGATTTGTGAGTAGCTCTCTCGATCTGCAGCATTATCCATGTGTGGGTTTCTATTGTTCCAAACGAAATCATCATCTCCATTGTCGCTCTTCAAGTAAGTCCCTCATTCCTCATCTTTTAGTGTAGAGTTTTGTTTACATGTGTGACTCCATGCCTAAACATGGCTCCTTTCATTGTTTAGAAGACACTACGGCATGAAATTTATGTGGATATTGTGCTGGGCTATACTAACAACCATTGTTGAATTTTGTGAACTTGAACATGGAAGTTTTGTGATTTTAGGGGTTCTATATGTGAAATAATGATGTTCTTGTGTTCTTTAAGCGAGTATGTTGGTAGATCTACGCTTAGTAGTGTCGATTTGCATGAATGGGTGATTGTGTTTTATGTTTTGGGCCGAATGGTGGTGATGGGGCTCTTCATGGTTCATTGCACAGCCCGTGCACCCTACACGGACGTATAGTGGCCCGTGCTGAGTCACTTAGTCACCAAGATTCATGTGTACCTCTCACGGTTCATTACACGGCCCATGCACCCCTACACAGACCGTGTAGTGGCCCGTGTCGAGACACTTAGCCTCCTAGCTACTGAGTACCTCTCACGGGCCCTGGCACGGACCGTGTCACTCTACACAGCCCGTGTAGGGCCCTCCATCCGTGTCACCTTTGTTACTTTTTATGCTTTTGTTTTGTTGATGAATTTTAGTCTAGGTTCCACATGTCTTTCAGTGCAATTTCCCTATGATAGACCGACTGACGCCACTGTTAAGGGTTTTTGTCACTTTAATAGCATAGGGGAAGTCTGAGTACCTATTGGTGCGTCGCTCTGCTTGTCCCATCATGCCTAATCAATTTATCATTCATGGCTCTTGCAGGTAAAATGGGTCCACGCCAAAGGTCAAGCCAACCTGGGGACGAGCTTGGGCCATGCCTCCACGATTCTCCTACTGTATCATCTAGTCCTCACCAGGGGTGTGACTTAGGCGATGACTCCTCAGGAGGGTCTGAGGTCTGATTTACTAGCAATGTCTCTCCTCACTCCCCACGCATTACAAGAGCTCGTGCAGTGGGCCGAACTATAGTCCCCCAGTCTAAGAAGGGGATTCCTGAGGCGGGAGTTGAGGGGGAGGATGATGCCCCAGAACAGGAGGAACATGCAAACACCTCGGAGACATACTAACACCACATCGAGGCTGCAGATGATGAGATTACCCTACGAGACAATGATGATAAAGCCACACATTATGTGGTTCTCGGACATTAGATCTTGAAACCCCCAGGTGGCTTATTGTGTTTTTGCGCAGCCGATGGACAGTCCCCAGTGCGAAGGAGATTTATATGAAGGGAATGACTAAAGGCTCCGGGGGATACCAGCAACGGACTATCGTCCCTGAGGTTCAGGTCATCACACATCAACTAGATGGGGTCCCGGATATCAGGGATATGCTTGAATCATATCAATTTAGTTGGATGGTGCAACCACCCGGCTATTACGGGCCTGAGCTTATTGCTGAATTATATTCTAGCTACGCTGCTAGCCTATTGTATTCCATACAAGGAAGCTAGTCCAAGAAAGTGAAGAAGAAGCTAGCCTCTAAATTGCCCTCACGAGAGCATGTCATCGTGCGTGGTGAATAGGTGGACATTTCTGAGACCAGCATTAACAGATTTCTATTTAGTCCAGATCACGGGGCCCCTCCGGATGGCCTATTTATTGATAGACATGTTAAGATTACCAACGAGGGTCGAATGACCGATCCGACTTCACGGGCCACACTGCTAAAATGTATTGCTGAGCAGATTGCTGTACAGGGGGCTGATGCAGACTAGGTTACAAATCCCATGATTTCTATTGCCAAGGCGTCTCTCATGTTTGTGGCAAAATTTTAGTGGTCGGTGGTGCGGACCAGGCTAAGAGACCCACAGCTAATGACAACACGCTTCAACCTTCCCATGGCTCATTGGTGATGTGGGTCGGATTATTACCATTGAAATGAGGGACCGAGCCTTATCAGACAGAGCTAGTATGTCCTTCCCATGCCTGATTTGGGCACTTTGCAAATGGGCCCATGTCCCTTCCACACATTTTCTGGACCGGAAGATAGCTCCCAAAGGCGTGGTTAACATTGCCTTGATTAAGGATGTTCACAATCCTCTGATGTGCACTAGATCACGCAGGATAGGGGGTCCGATGATGTTTCCTCAAGTGGCTCCACAACAACCTTTGTCATTTGAGGGTTACACCACTGCCCCATAGTCAGGTGAGGCTTCTAAGAAGCCCGAGGATAGTGGTGCAGCACTGCCGGTGCAACAAGGGTATGCGTATGTCCCATATGAGTTCCTGGCCAGAGTAGTGACCGACCAACGGCAAACACGCGCGATTGTTGATCGAATAGTCACACGGATGCCTCAGGTGGTTCAGTCTCACATCCAACAGGAGAGGATCACCTCCGGGCTGAACTCCTAGGTCAAATTAGCAGCTTGCAGAATCATGTCAACACTTTGGAGGAGTACTTCCATGATATGTTTGAGAGTATGTATGGAGATGAAATGACAAAACTTGTGCAGATAGTGAGTGACATGAAGGACCAAATTGCCCAGCTGACGACTCAGTACAACCGCATTGCGCCGACCCCACCTCCAGAATCTTAGATGTCACTTTTCAATGCCCCATGGCTTTGGTTTTAGATGACATATGGGGCGTTCTGCCTGCTCCAACTGTTGCGCCGGTGCCACCCACTGAAGAATCTAGGAGAAAGGACAAAGGCAAGAGACGCAGCCAATGCGGTAGCCCTCCGCAAGATCCACAGCTCGCAGAAGAAAAGAAGTTGCGCAAGTCTATGCAAGCCCAGTGTCGAGCAACCATAAAGCAAGAAGAAAGGGAGTGGCTGGCACAATAGGCGGCAAGGATAAAAGCCTCTAGGAGTACCTTCGAACCGGGTGCAACTTTTGATGATATGGACCCTACCGATAGGTCTGATCCTGACGGTACGACTGATGCCTAAGGCAACCCAGGTATGTTTTATTCCCATTTTCTGCTTTATTTCTAGTTATGGTGCAATGAGGGCATTGCACCGTCTTTTTGGAGGGGGTGGGGCATCCTGTCAATTGAGAGTTTTTCTTGCTAGATTTCTTTTCTCTCAAGTGTATTATCTAGTAAAACTGGCATGTTTAAGTTGTGATGTTTGTGTAAATACATGTGCTTATAATAGTATAGGGTAACCCATGTTTGAGCTGTGTAAAAATGCCTCAAGCTTGTATGTGCATGCATCCCATCCTGACTAACTATTATGATTTCTGGAAAGCGTGGTATGCATTCTGTGGTTGGTATATTGATGAATGAAGCATGACTATGTTGATTAGTGCTAATTAATTTAGGAGATATGCCACGTGTGTGTGAGCATATTGGCTTAATTTCAAGCGGCGCACTCATAAGATAGAACTTGCCAGGTTAATCCCACCAAAACAATGGAATGACTAAATTAGGATGTGACCTTAGGCCCTTTTTGTTGATTAGTCACTTAGCCTAAAAGTTTATTGCCACGATCCCGACCTAGGGCCTAGAAGTGATAAGGCGAATGGGAACCCGACAGTCTCCAAACAAGCCTCAAAGTATCCAAATTCACATCATCGGTTCAGAAGCGTATTCAAATAGTAAACACGTAGTTCTAAGGGATGGGAGTAAGACACGTAGTTCTAAGGGATGGGAGTAAGACATATGCTATGGGGATATCGAAGGGAAAGGGATTTTACATGGATTCACATAGCACATAGCATATAAGAACTAAGGGGCGGGTAAGTATGACTCACTCTATGTGGGCAATACGGGGCTTAGGATCTTCCACATTTCCATCTCAAACATACATACATATCATAATTCTCATAGTCAATCCATGATAGCCATATCTAATAGATAACCGAAATCATAAGCTTCAAATATAACACATAACATATAGAATCTACGAGAGTCTATAAGATGTCCAACAATGCCTCTAGCCATATGATGGAACGGAGGCCAAGACATGTCCCGGCCTCATCCTCAATTAAGAAGATAAACAGAAAACAACATTGATAGAAGGAAGGTGGTTTGTCCTTGGAAGATAGTAACACACAGTCCCTACATGGTAAAATCATGTAGGCATAAAGTATGCGTTAGTAAGTTTGAATGTACTAGTATGCGGGCATGCAACATGAAAGGAAAGTGATATTAACCTGCACAATATGCCATATGAAAACCATAGAGTAGCCATGACCCACATATACTAGCACTCAAAGAGTCGCTCCTTGCTTGAATTGTGTAAAGGGAGGGTTGTACCCATCCTCATCAATACACATGTAACTCATGACATGACTTTATATATGGAAGTATGTACCTATCCTCATCTATACATTGTGTAAAGGGAGGGTTATACCCATCCTCATCAATACACGTTTATCTCATATAACCATGTGCATAGGGAAGGTTGTACCTATCCTCATCTATGCCTTGTGTAAAGGGAGGGTTGTGCTCATCCTCATCAATACACACTTAGCTCATACATACATGTGCATAGGGAAGGTTGTACCTATCCTCATCTATGCATTGTGTAAAGGGAGAAATATGCCCGTCCTCATCAATACACACTTAGCTCATACATACATGTGCATAGGGAAGGTTGTACCTATCCTCATATATGCCCGTCCTCATCAATACTCACTTAGCTCATACATACATATACATAGGGAAGGTTGTACCTATCCTCATCTATGCATGGTGTAAAGGGAGGGTTGTGCCCATCCTCATCAATACACCCATGTGATTACATACTCATGCAAGATGTCATATCATATGCACACCCATATAATTCGTATTCATGTAGAAGTTAAGTTCATAATACTATCAATACATATCATAATGGTGTTCAACTTATATCATGTTCGTGTTCATGTTCATAGATTCTTACTCAATCCTTGTTCATAACCATAATTTTCATCCAAATTGTGTACATAAACATGTTTGGTTTTAACCCACTTCATAATTTCCATATAAACCGATGTTCATGAATGCAAATGCAATGCATGATGTGAGGATAGCATGGGTAACATAGATTCAAGTTAAAATCAACATCATAACATGAAATGGAATAAATCCATGATTAAATCAACATCTAAATAATAATATAAATCACCCATGCATAAATCAACTTTAAAAGGAGACATGCATGTTCATAACTTCATATATCAATGTAAATCATCATAATAGGGCTTAAAATAACTTAAAATCATGAATAATGTATCTCCCATATATCAATTGAATTTAATAAAATCAAGTAATGAAAATCCACATTTAAAGTAAACTAAAATTTATGAAATCAATTGAAAGGAAATTTGGGTCTTCTTGGTTAAAAGAGACCAAGAATCAATCTCACATACCTTGATTAGGAAGATGAATTTGAGAAGAATTTAGCTTGAACTTGAAACTCCAATTGAATCCTAGCTTGGATCTTGAAGATAAGACTTGGAGAGAATTTTGAGAGTCTAATTCTAGAAACTAAGTGTTAGTCTTGAATGAGGGTTTAGAATTAGTGTAGGAGAAGTTTAGAAATATAAAGGAGGTTAAAAAGGTCTTAAAAGCCTTGGGGATGAGTCAAAATATCAAAAATACCTCAATAAAATGGCCCTTTAAATTTTTAACTGAACTTGACACGATTGGCTTCACGGTCCGTGAAGGCCTTCCGTTTAGCCCAGACAAATTCTACAAAAAAAGGGCATAACTTCTTGCTTCGAACTTGGAATGAAGTGAGACCAGATGCGTTGGAAAGATAATTCAAAGCTCTTCAATTTGATAGGTCGTGGCACACCCAGTTTCTTTTGTGCTAGGAGATATGACCATTTAAAGTCGACCCTTCTATCGGTACTTATGAAAAACTTAGCCAATGGAATTCCTTTGAATTTGACTTGACGTAGGAGACCCATGATGGCCTTAAACAACATAATTAAGCTTGAATTGAAGGCTTGAAAATGAACTTAGATTGAACTTGTACTTAGAATTTTTCACGAAGTCATCTTCACGGGAGGTTACACGTGTCGTGTAGTGTCACACGGGCCGTGACACTTCCAGTACCCCTCTCCTTAGAAAAATTCCACGATCATGCTACGAGATGGTGATTCCATACTTAGAAAAATTTCACTCTGAAAGCTTTACGGATGGCCTCACGGGCCATGACAGCCCACACGACCTGTGAACTTGGTCGTCTAACCATACTTGGTCCCAAAACTATGGGATTTCAAGACAAGGCCACCACACGGTCCATGAAGGGTCCAAGTGTAGTGTGCCTTAGTTTAAAACGCCACGTTTAAGGGCCAAACATCCTCCAAATGCCAAGGGCCATTCCATGGAGACTCCACATGGGTCGTGTGACCTCACACGGACTATGAGGGCTCCCATGAAGCGTCACCTTCATCCAAAACTTTTTCGGAACCAAATTTCGTTGCTCCATTGAGGTCATACAAAATTCTAGGTCATTACATTTACCAAGCAAATGAAGTTTCCCTTTTTTAACCAACAAGGCCTCAATAGAGCCTCTTCTTTGTAATCACCCAGCTCACCTTCCCTATCTGTCTGCAAATTTCTACGTTGACCTTGGTCTCTCCAAGGACATTGTGAACCTCAGCCTACGCCAAAGGCCTAAGTTAAGGGTGGCTTATGCTGGCCCTGTGTCACGCCTCCAAAACTATAAAGATGGATAAACACTTGATGCCCTTAAAATCCGAGAGAACCAACACACAACCTATGCTTACTATGTATATAACTATGACAACTACACGTCGTGACAAGTTCATACAAGCTATAGACATAAGAGATCAAAATAGGCAGCACCAAACTTACATACCAAACTTGTTCATTAATGCCATAACTGTTTAGAGACAAGATGCAACTGAACTATATACAATAAGTCTACAAAGCCTCCATAAGATAACATAGGTCAGGACAGGCCCTGTCTTACTTTAAACTATAACATAATACCAAAATGTATATACTACAGACTCAATAAAGCCCTGGATCAACTTGGAGCTCACCAAAGCAGCTTAGTGTAGGGTGTGCCTACACCGAAGGTCTACTAGCTGGAGTACCTGTACCTACAACATGAATTGCAGCATCCCTCCAAAAGGGACGTTAGTACAAAATAATGTATTGAATATGTAAGGCAATAGCATATGTAAAGTGGGTACTCAAGTGAAATCAAGTAGCAAAATATAAATACATAACACATAGTAAAAGACCACCTTTATTATACTTGTGGAACCATGTACGTTACATTGTTTTCTTTACTTTTTAGTGCTTTATAATTCCTTTAGGCATGTAATACAAATGACCAATTGATCGGTGGTAAAAAGGATGACCCATGCTAAGCATTTTAACCCCTGGTATGTTGTCCTCATAGATATACAAATTGGCATCGACCCATGCTAGGCTTTCGCCCCTAGGCTGCCACCCTAAAAAACAGAGTGAGATCGACCCATGCTAAGCTCTTGCCCCTGGGCTGCCACCCACGCTGTAGACAGTGTACAAGTTATTCCTTAATACTTTGAGATTGTTACTTTGTTGGTCATAATAAATTTTGGAGCTTTGGAACTATGTACCAGTAATATAAGATAGGACAATGGTAATTTAAGGTAGTACCATAATATAAGAATCACATAGAATTTTGACGTACAACTTAGGAGTATAAATGACATAATTGGCTTTACGGGTGACTGTGGACTCCTCATGTTAGTGCTTGTAAGAGTAAAACTACAGATTTACTAATAAGTAATACCGCCACTATTGGAATAACACTAGGGAAGCTTACTAGTTGATACTGATGTGAGTGTTAGATTTCATGCCAAAGAATATGGAATTAGATAGCCTTACATACCTTGTCGTGCCACCTCATTATCAATGCAATGTAACCTCCCCTTTTTCAAATATTTATCCACAATTGAGTAGGTGATGAAACTAGTATTAGTAGTGAATAAACACATGTAGGCAATTCACTCCCAACCATAAGTTATTCTCGGGTAGCAAGCCCGTAATTACCAAACTAAGGGTGTTCCTTCAACTTCTTTTCCTCTGATTGCATTGTGGTCACACCTCTTACCATCATATTCATAAAACAGCCCCTAAATATCATAATGTAGCAGGAGCAATGTAAACTCATGGCATCCAATCATTTTTCTCATGAGTTTCTACTAACATTCCACTTTAAATTCTAAAATGAGCTCACAATTAAAGTTAAAGGGGACTCGCCTCCATGGCTGTCCCAACATGCACAAACATCCAGCAAACCTTCCCACAAGATTACCTCATATAAAAAGGACCACTCCAACCTCATTCGCACATACACAATCCCCTAATTAACTCAAGCACAAGAGAGGGAGAAAAGTGCAATAAGTTACCTTACTTGTGAGTGATTCTTGTTATCTAATCTTATATTTTTCAAAGGTTGAACTCTTCTTCACTCCTGGATTGAGATGAGGATAATATTCAAGAACCCTAGTGGTTTTTATGGCTGCTATATGAAGATAGAAGTGGAAGAAAGAGAACCTCAAAAATCATATTTTTCTCAAGTGTAAAATGGCTAAAAAGAGCTGATTACATTCCCTTTTAAAGGGACCAACTTAGGCCGACTTTCTCCTTAATTTTTACCACATTTTACCAAGTAGGTGATGCACCTACTTGGCCTTTTAACTTGGGCTTTTATGGGTCTCCACTTATTAGGCCTTAGCTGCCCATTTTTCGCTTTTTGTTTTATTTGGTTTGGGCCAGAATTTTCAAGTAAATGGTTATGACCTTGGGCCTTATAAGATGGTCAAACAAGTCTTAGTAGGTGGTACAGCTACTTGGCCCTTTGGGCTGGTCAAAAAGTCTAAATAGGTGATGCACCTACTTGCTTCGTTAACTCAAGCAAGCATCTTGGTATCTTAACTCATTTTCTAAATCATAATCTCATATATTGTATCTTAATATCCACTTTAGACTTTTAGCTCAAATAGAACCTTACCGTCTCAGATTTAAATGCTTTCGACGAGTTTATCTTGGACTCACACCCGCTGAAACATGTGGAATATCACAACAATTCTCTATCCAATTCAAATTATTACCACCCTTATGAAAAAACTTAGTCATTCACTTGTACCATAAGCCTATGTTAAGCGTCACATAAGTGGGACTAACACATAGAAAATATGGAGTGTTACACCCTGGTACTTTAAAAAAGACATTCTAAACCTCAGCCTAGGCCAAAAGTCTAAGTTGAGGGTGGCTACTATAGGAAAAGCAGAAAAATAAGTGAGGAAAAGAACCAAAAGATAAGAGAAAAAGAAAATTGGGGGTGTGACTGTAGAAAAAATCACGAAAATTACTCCCAATTGGCAGAGAAAATGAAAAGTAGGGGCAATAAGAACGAAAACCAAGAGTAGATGGCCGAGTTAAAGTAGTGTCATAGAGGGACTAATTAGTCACTTGACCCTAAATGTACTTCACCCTAACCCGAGCCTAAATTACAAGCCATAAAAGTCCTAATGTGATCCTAAAATGGTCGTTCGAGAGTTGAGGTGGTGAAAATAAGGGCAAGAATATGGTTGATACTTGTGTGTCCACTGAAAATCATTTGTGAGAGTGAGTGTCTGCATTCCAGTCTCTATTCTACATTGATTTGTTGTGTGTGCGAGACTTCTTTGTAGTGAGGGCATTATCCTTGCATTGATTGGTTGCTAATACAACTAGTTCATCTTTGTTCCCAATCTTATGTGGACTGACTATACATGTAGGATGTTTACCTTAATCTGTGTGGGTTTGTTTGAGTGTAAGCACATTCTAAGCATGTTTTTCTGAGCATATGTGTTGAAATCGAAGGGTTATCCATGGGTCTGATGAGGCACTTGTATTTATGTGTTGTTTAGTTGAGTCGTCATTGCTTAAGGACAAGCAAATGTTCTAAGTTGAGGGTGTTGATAAGTCATGGAAATACGACTCTTGTAACGCCTTAAACATAGGATTTTTGCACATTCTCAAGCAAATCTGTTGGTTTGATGTGTGCGTTTTATTATTTTTCAGGAAAATTGTTAAGGCATGGAACAATGCTTGAAATGCAAGAAAAGGAATGAAAAAAGAGCTTAGGTGTTGGCATATGGAGGCCTCCATGGCCTATGTAACATCACACAGACCGTGGGAGGGCACGTGGACTGGCCTAGATGAATGAAGTAATGCATGGAACCAAGTAGAGGACCACGAGTGCCTTCACGGCCCATGTGTCACTTAGCGGACCGTGAGGCCCGTCGTGGCCTCACACTTGACTTGACAAACGAAGGCTAGAAGTGTGCAAAGAAGCTGGAACGAAGGAGACTAAGGCACATCCCATAAAGCCTTTCACAGGCCGTGGGAACTGACACGGGCCATGTCACGTGCCGTAAAGTTGATGTAAATTTGAGGGATCACGGTCGAAAATAACAAAATTTGTACAAGTGGAGAGAGACACTACAACATTTTAGTCCTAATACCACACTAAATCTGGATAACACTTATAAAGTGTTGCCTAAAATATTTTTGGGGTCACTTTTAAAGCGTTGCCTTAATTTTTAGCTTTTAGCAACAATAATATTAGCAACACTTGTAAAGTGTGCTAATTAATAGTATAGGCAACACTTTATAACTGTTGGCACATCATCCTATAATTGATAGCACGTATTTATACATATGACAACACTTTTAAAATGCATTATTTTATAATTGTAAAAATAATACTTTATAAGTGTTGCCTTATAAATTTCCCTAAAACATTATATTTCCTCTAACATATTTAACTTTCCAACCATAATTATTAAAAGTCCAAAATAGATAACAAAACCCTCCAAGAGAAAACACTAAGAGAAGAGCATCTGCTCTCTCTTCTTATACGCTCTCTCTTCTCATACCCTCTGTGCGCTCTCACTTCTCATACCCTCCATATGCATCTGCTCAAGTTCATACCAAGAAGAGCATCTTCTCAATCTTCGCTCTCAGTACGCTCTCTTTGTAATTTTCCCTAATTCATGAAGTCGATCTCCATCAGGAAACTCAAGTTCAAATTCACAATTCAGGTATTTCTTTGATTTATTTGATTGTTACCGACAATGATTTACTGACAGCCCTAATTTGTGATTTACCGATAATGATTTATTTGATTGTTAGAGGTTTATTTTTCCAGTTGTGAAATTCTCTTCAGCACAAGAGAAGATCACACACTGTATGGATGTGTGTATTTTTATAAACAGACAAACACATAATAGTTTTGGTGTTAAGAAAGTCAACCCACAGCCCTTGCCAGATGTGTTTCTGGCAAATATTAGAGTAATATTGGGTCTTCTTTTATGTGGTGAATGGATTTGATTCTAGGAAGTGGAAACTCATATACAACTATGCCCCACAATTTATTCATTTAATATGTTCAGGATACAGTTTAGTGTAAACAATGATAATGCTAATGCAATCCTTTAATTTATAGACACGAGACCTTAAATTGTTGCCCAAATCAGTCTAGGCTACTCTGATGATTCGCCGAACTTATCAGAAAAAAAATCCATGAGAGAATTACTATTGTTTCTGGTGAGTAAATACTAATAATTGTACATGTTAATATGTTTTTGGTGAAGAAGACATTCTATTGAGCTTGCAAGTATTTTGTGTACTTCATATACGAGTCTCATGCTAAGGCATCAATATTCATTTATGGCATAATTTGTGGTACTGTCACTTCTAAACATTGACATTTTGTTTTGCTTGTATTTTGGTTATACTTGGTTAAGCTTTCAGTGAGGCGAGTATTTCCAGTTGTGTAGCCATGAAAACATTAATTGAATATTAGATAATTCCAAAACATGATTGTATATTTGATTTTCTATTGGTTTATACCACTATTCTTATCAATTGATATCATGTGAATTAGAGTACATATAACTATTCATTTAATTCATTCAATGCAATTCCTTTAAGATATCCATTTGATATCATGTGAATAGGAGCTCATCATTATTCATTTGTTTCATTCAATATAATTCCTTAAGATCTTTTTGGTCCAATGATTTCTGTGCATTTTATTTCCTCTTATGGAAACATTTTTTTAATGGTTTGCTTTGTATGAAAATCATTAACAAGTGAATGATCTATTTCGTCTTTCAACAAGTATAGAATTTTGATAAGCTGAAATGTTTGTGTTTTGTCATTGTGGAAGCTTTATTGACTACACTAAAAAAGTTGTAAACTGATCAAAACTACACCCAAGAATTAGTGAAGGCTTCTGAAAAGATTGGAAAAGTATTAAATGAGCCAGAGATATCTGCTTGTTAGATGCAAGCATGGAACAGAAAAATGGTGCTGAAGTGTATGTGACATCTTTTCCTTCTCTAGTATTGCTTTTTGTGTATTTCTCCTCTTTCCAATTGTTTGCTCAAATCTCTTGATTGATAGAGCGCTGAGAAGTCTGTAAAACTTGAGGAGAAACTTTTGATCAAGAAGTTAGAGAGAAACAAATGAGAAGCTGAAAAAGAGAAGAAAAGAATGGAGCGTGAAGTTTAGAAAGAAAAATTGAAAAGTGTGAGTCAGTTGATTCAACCTATTGATTAAATGCTTTACAAAAGCAAGCATTTAATAGTAAAAGGAAAAGGCAGATGATGAGAGAGCAAGAAGAAACTGAGAAAGATCGACGCTGCAAGGACAAGGAAAAAGCTGAAGTTAAAAAGCAACTTGCTTTACTAAAGCAAGCTTCAATGATAGAACGGTTTCTCAAAAGAAGCAAAACTAACTCTTCTTCCCAGAATGGTCAAGATGATCCAGCTTCTAATTTTTCCCCGTAGCAAGTGTAAAAAGATGCCTAAATTAGTTATTTTGTCAATGGACTCGGCCCTTGCATAAAATGATGACTTTAATGCCGATGATTTATGGAAGTTAGTTCTTTTTTGTTCTTTCATTTCAATGTGGTGATTTTCTTTTTTGATATTTATATAGATGTTGCTTGAATTTACCTTAGGGGTCGCACTTATCTTCATGGCATTGCTTAGGTTGTTCCGTTCTTTCCAAAAGAAAAGTTCATTAGGGAATCTGTCGAAAGTCCAAGACTAATGTAGTCAAGGAAATTAAGCTAACAGCAAGTAGAGGACTGAGTTGTGACTTTGAGGATAATATAGAGAAACTAATTGATGGATGGGCTGAGCCTAATAGCTATACCAGATCATGTAATGCAAGTGAACTCCATGTTATTCCTTGTTGCCAAAAGGGATTATTGAGGAGGCAATCATTGCAGTTTGATAAGTGTCATAGACCTGCTTTCTATGGTGTTTGGCCGAAGAAAAGGTGAGTTATGTTATGATTCGTGTGTTAAGCAATTTGAAATTTTATTATAGACCAAATAAAACCTCATAATCAATCTTACTAGTGGACCTTTAGCCTTTAGTACCTTCGTACTTCAGAAGCAGTATTTTGTTGCATATCCAAATCCTAGTCATGCTTATAATGTGTTGCGGCATTTGATTATTTGAGGTTTTTTCAGTTGTGAAATTCTTTTCAGCACGAGAAGATTACACACTGTATGGATATGTGTATTTTTATAAACAGACAAACAGAGGAAGAGGTACACCTCTCTTCTATACCCACTTTTCATATGAAAACTATTGAATATCCCACAGTATGATAAGAGATTGTGAAATACAAACTGTTTTATTTCCTTGGTTGATCAGTTTTTCCTTTGTTGATTTGCCAATATTGCGTTATGCAATAGCTATGATTTGAAAATTTTAACCCTGCTGCAGATGTGATGCATCTTCCTTAAAATTGTTTCTGCATAACTTGCATCTTCTCTTCTTACCTGAATTATTATATCTATGAACCATCTACATTGCTGAAATAACTTTGCTCCATGTTATCATATTAGTCAAGTTCGGGCCACCTGCTGATTGTGGTTGAGACAATCTATTTCAGGCTACTAGTGCTTTCTTTATGGCTTCTACCTTCTCGGTCCACAAAAATCTTTTACACATTTGTTCAATCAATTGTGTTACTTTCTTTGGAAGTATGAATATTTATGACCAATTTGTTTGCATTGAGAACTTGCATAACTGAATTTGGAGTTAAAATGGAGATTTTAGGTCCAAAGTTGCATTTTTAGTTCTTTAAAGTTGAAAATTTCGAGTTTTCTAGCCATTTTGAGTTTTGAGCATCGGAATTCGATTCTGTCAAATCCATCAGCTCCGAAATGTCGAATCTGGTCTAGGAGAACTTGCAGAACTGAATATGGATTGGAGATTTTAGGTCCAAAGTTGCATTTTTAGTTCTTTAAAGTTGAAAATTTTGAGTTTTCTAGCCATTTTGAGTTTTGAGCTTTGAGCATCGGAATTCGGTTCTATCGAATCCATTAGCTCCAAAAATGCCGAATCTAGTCTAGGAGAACTTGCAAAACTGAATTTGGAGTTAAAATGGAGATTGTAGGTCCAAAGTTGTAATTTTAGTTCTTTAAAGTTGAAAATTTTGAGTTTTCTACCCGTTTTGAGTTCTGAGCATTGAAATTCGATTCTGTCGAATCCATCAGCTCCGGAATGCCGAATCTGGTCTAGGAGAACTTGCAGAACTGAATATGGAGTTAAATTGTAGATTTTAGGTCCAAAGTTGCATTTTTAGTTCTTTAAAGTTGAAAATTTTGAGTTTTCTAGCCATTTCGAGTTCTGAGCGTCGAAATTCGATTCTATCAAATCCATCAGCTCCGGAATGCTGAATCTGGTCTAGGAGAACTTGCAGAACTGAATATGGAGTTAAATTGGAGATTTTAGGTCCATATTTGCATTTTTAGTTCTTTAAAGTTGAAAATTTTGAGTTTTCTAGCCATTTTGAATTATGAGCATCGGAATTCAGTTCTATCAAATCCATCAGCTCTGGAATGCCGAATATAGTCTAGGAGAACTTGCAGAACTGAATATGGAGTTAAATTGGAGATTGTTAGGTCCATAGTGTAACTCTAGCAAACAGATTATTCAACTCAAAATATATATCAATAAAGAGTAGAGATGTCCAACAAAATGCAGAAAGGTTTTTCTTTTCATTTTTTTAGAAGGTAACTAAGGTTTCTCTTTTGAATTAGTCAAGGGAAGGCTGAATAGTGAGCATAAAAAGACATAAATGATATAAGAAAATTGTCAAAATCACATTTTAAGTACCTGATGTGTCCTGACAGTCACGGGTTCGCACAAAACAATGTTGTGCTTCCCATTGGTAATACTAATCCTTGTAAATTTAGTACAGGCAGCCTTTCCCTTCACTGGAGCAGTACTATTTCCCTTGTTGTCCCCACCTACTAGAATGATTTGCCCAAGATCATTAGCAAGTAATGGTATCAAACAAGAAACAGAAAGCCACATAACAAAGTATGTTCTCCAGAGCCCAAAGTACAATCAAATGGTTGAATAAACACGTACAGTAAACTAATAATATTCAGAAAAACAATGATAAGAAAAAGGAAAATTAATTGTTGATTTACATCCAGCCCTGCATTGATATTTTGATCTCCACATGTAGTTAGGTTGGAACATGATTCCCCACCCAATGAAAAAGGTAGAACATTTCTCAACTAAAATTTTGGTGGTTCAGCATATCTGATGCAACAGTTCCTGGATAATTTTCTTATTCTTAAACATCACTTTTCCACCAATATCTATCACAAAATTGAGGATAGTTAAACACTGGGACCTTTAGAAGACAAAATATGATGTGTAGGTTTCTACCCTGAAGAAAGACTTTAAGTAGTGTATCTGCTAGTCTTCTTCCACATATATCAATAAATATAAATGTTATCAAAAGTGTAAAGTGTAGCATTTTGCTTTCTTTCTATTTCAATCATTTTTTACAAGGAAGACTTCCTGTTAAATTTAGAAGTTCTACTGTGAATATGACTACTAGTGTAGGAAAACAATTCTTTCATTTTGAGTATGACATAAGATCTCTTCTTTAAAAGATTCAAGAATAGAAATTACGTAGACGCTCTGTTAATTGGCATGTGTTCAGGCTCACATTGTATGTTATAGCTTCTTTTTTGCTTTGTAACAATCTTTTATCATTTGTTTTAACGTCTCTTTAGATATCATCCATGTGAAGCAATTAGTGTGTTCCTGTTTATGTATTTGCAGATGTTGGTTTATGAATTTATGCGTAATGGGACTTTGCAAAACTTGCTTTCTGGTAAGGAGATAGTTCCCTGGTTTATTCTGGTCCATCATCTCCATCTTCTTTATTTTTGGTTAGAGCTAGGGAGAGGAATTTGATATTTATCATTCTTCTAATAATTGTGTTATCTGAGTCAACTTGCTCGCACTTTGACTAATCTATTGCATACGTGCTACCTCCCACTAGCAAAAATATTAGATAACTCTGTCCTCCAAGGTTTAAGAAGATGGCTCACCTCCGTCGACGTTACAACTTTGATTGCAGTTTTCATGCCTTCCATATTTACATTCATTTTTAGGTACAGATCTTTCATCTGTTTGATTTCTCTCTAATTGTTTTATTTTTTCAATGTGTAGGAAAATGCGAGATCAAATTTGAAAGGCAGACACAAGTCAATTTGATTTATTGAAGTGAATAGGAAGAGTTTTTGAACTATTTTTAGAGTTTAAATATATTTGATTTTGTGAAATTCATTGCGAGTATGCACATCTTTAAAATGTCGTCTTCTAAGAATTTGTAGTGCAAGACATTATTATTTGAATTTTATTGCAAATCTATACTATAAATTATTTATATGCAAAATTAGTGTTTGAGATAATTTATAAACTATGCGTAGTGTAATTAGTATATACAAAAATAATTTTCAATAAGCGAAGGATACACTTTAAAGTGTTGTTTTAGAGATGCTACAAATGGCTATGCTTCGAAAGTGTTGCTAATAAGTATGAAAAGGCAATGCTTAAAAAATATCATTGTATGAAGTAGAAGTGTTGTTGTATGGACTATTATAAAGCGTTGCTTTTGTACTTCATGGGCAACGCTTTTGAAGTGTAGTTACGCTTTTTTAGGCCACCCCCGCATAAGTGTTGCCTAAAGCCAAAAAGTGTTGCCTTTGATCAAAGACAACACTTTTTCATAGTTTAGGCCACACTTAGTTAGGGTGGTTAAAACCCAAAAATATTGTAGTGGACGGAGCCCATCACGGGCCGTGTGACCAACTATGGACCGTAACATGGACCGTGAAGATGGAGGATCAAAGTGTTGCTTGGAATTTGCTAATGTAAGGGTCACGGGCCCTTTCACGGTCCGTGAACCCCTACACGGACCGTGCCGATACACGTGGGAACGTAATGTAGTAAAGACTCACGGGCTGTTTCACGGGCCGTGTGGACCCTCACAGTCTGTACAATGACCTGTACCTATGCCGACGTCTATTTTCCTATTTTAAGTTGTACTAAGGTTTTCCTTGTATATAGATATTAGTTTTATTTCGTTTTTATTATCACTGGACGACTGAGTTAGAGAATACGAAGAGAACACTATTGTGCGCTAATTTATATTGAATTCTTGGATTTCGATCATCTCTTTGGAGATTGTAACACGTGGATTCATCACTCTATCAGTAGTAAGTTCTTTATCATGATTCCTTTGTATTGTTATGGGTAAATTGCTTTGAATATGCTAGGCTAAACCCACAACTAGGGTTGTGGGAACCATGACAACTCAATAAGATAACAAATTTGGGGGTGAACTCTTGGGATTGATCATCGTATACATTGTAGTACTCTTCGCTTTAACTTCTTCCTTAATGAGTCGACACATAAGGGTAAGCCTTATTTGTTACATGTCCGGGAGAGATGTAGTGATTAGGAAAAGAATTCTACAATGGAAATTCGGGGTTTTTAACCTAGTCTAAGTACTTGAGACCGGAAGGTGAGAGTATTCTGAGATCTAGAGAAAAGGTTAAAATTGTACACATTCTGAGACCGGAAGGTGATGAGTTAAATACATCTAGGAAGGACCGGAAGGTGAACTAGGTGTTATATAACTTGTTTAATCTTGTATATGCAATCATGAATGGGTTTACCGCACCAATTTTGGTTATCATATTAGACGTCATGGGAAACACAACCCTAGCTTCTCAGTAACGGTTGGAAATTCAGTAGTCAACATATGCATTAGCTACTTTACTTTAGGAATTTACTTGAAATATCACATACCCCCCATTTACTTTATGCATTTTTATCTTGGGAATAGAAATTACATTTGAAAAAGGATGCTAATAGATTTACTCTCATGCATTCCCTGTGGGATCAACCACAACTCTTGTTGATGAGTTCTATATTTGATCAACGACCACTTTACTACTCCTTTTGGAGTGTAAATTTGGGCGTATCAACAGACGTGCCCTCGGCCTGACGGCTTCGGCCGCAACTTGCGTTCTAAGACTCGATGATTCACGGGATTCTACAATTCACACCAAGTATCACATTTTGCTACGTTCTTCATCGATGTGAGAGCTGAGATATTCGTTGCGGAGAGTCGTTTTGATTTCAAAAGAAGCACACATCCACCCGTACGCTCCGTGAACGGGGCGCAGGTGGAGGGCTCTCAATTGAGTATTCCTTGGCACTTTCCGCGCCTGGGATCATTTCCCCCCCTCCCCCACAAAAAAAAGAAGGCAGGAGGGATACGCGTAGGGCGACGTGAAAGTGCCCCCGCCACTCCGCTCCCTCGATGTTTTAACGTGTTTGCAGGTCGTTCTGCTGTGCAGGTTTCGATAATGATCCTTCTGCAGGTTCACCTACAAAAACCTTGTTATGACTCCTCTTTCCTCTAAATGATAAAGTTCAATGGACTTCTCGCACGTTGCGGGCTGTGAACCTCCCACGTTGCCGCGATCCAAACATTTCATTGGATCATTCAATCGGTAGGAGCGACGTGTGGTGTGTACAAAGGGCAGGGACATAGTCAACGCGAGCTGATGACTCGCGCTTACTAGGAATTCCTCATTGATGACCAACAATTGCAATGATCTATCCCCATCAAGATGATATTTCAATGATTACCTGGGCCTGTCGGCCAAGGCTATAAACTCGTTGAATATATCAGTGTAGCGCGTGTGTGGCCCAAAACACCTAAAGGTATCATAGACCTGTTACTACCTTAAACTTCCACGGCCTAAAAGGCCATAGTCCCTCTAAGAAGCTGGCCGCGAAGGGATACCTCCACATAGCTAGTTAGCAGGTTGAGGTCTCATTCGTTAACGGAATTAACTAGGCAAATCGTTCCACCAACAAATAATGGCCATGCACCATTACCCATAGAATCAAGAAAGAGCTCTCAGTCTGTCAATCCTTACTATGTCTGGACCTGGTAAGTTTCCCCATGTTAAGTCTAATTAAGCCGCAGGCTCCACTCCTAGTGGTGCCCTTCTGTGAATTCCTTTAAGTTTCAGCCTTGCGACCATACTCCCCCCATAACCCAAAAATTTTGATTTCTCATAAGGTGCCAGCGGAGTCCTAAAAGCAACATTCGCTGATCCTTGTCGGCATCGTATATGGTTGAGACTAGGACGGTATCTAATCGTCTTCGAGCCCCCAACTTTTATTCTTGATTAATCAAAACATCTTTGGTAAATGCTTTCGCAATTGTTTGTCTTTCATAAATCCAAGAATTTCACCTCTAACTATAAAATATGAATGCCCCCGACTGTCCTTGTTAATCATTACTCCAATCCCGAAGGCCAACGTAATAGGACCAAAATCCTATAATGTTATCCCATGCTATTGTATACCGAGCATAGGCTTGCTTTAAGCACTCTAATTTCTTCAAAGTAACAGTGCCGGAGGCACGATCTGGCCAGTTAAGGCCAGAGCGCATCGCCGACAAAAGGGATGAGATGATCGTTGCACACCTAGGGCAGACTGGTCGACCCATCCCAAAGTCCAACTATGAGCTTTTAAACTGCAAAAACTTAAATATACACTATTGGAGCCCAAATTACCTTGGCTGCTGGCACCACACTTTCCCTCCAATAGATCCTCGTTAAGGTATTTATATTGTACTCATTCCAATTACCAGCCTCATAGAGCCGGATATTGTTATTTATTGTCATTACCTCCCCCTATCAAGATTGGGTAATTTGTGCGCCTGCTGCCTTTCTTGGATGTGGTAGCCATTTCTCAGTCTCCCTCTCCAGAATCGAACCCTAATTCTCCATCACTCTTCAGGCCACTATCCTACATTCAAAAGTTGATAGGGCAAAAATTTGAATGATGCGTCGACTCTTGAGATTGCTTCTTATGAGTCTAAGTGTCATAACTTGACTAAGTATATGTTTTAAAGATTCTATGGGATGACTTAGCACTGAATGACACAATGAGGTGGGGTTTAGTAAGGGAACCCTAGAAGCAACCCTTTACCCTATTAACTATGTGCCACCATAGAAGTCTTCGTAGGTTATGCTAATGGATCCACGTAGGCTAATTATGATATATGATGATGCATGCTAAGTGATAGAGTTTCACCCAACAACTGGTCTCCCCGTGCCAATGTAGGGGATTATGTTGGATTCCATGTAGTAGCTCACATGGTCTTATAAGTTGGTTATGGTCTATTCTCATAATGTCTATAATCCATGTCTTTGTTCCATCACTTGTGTTGCTTTCATGATTTTTCCTTGACATATTGAACGATATTCCTTGTGCATGTTTAAACTCATGTTAATGTTACCTTTACCGTTCGATGCATGTAAGTCCTTAACTTATGAATGATGGAATTACAATTTCATATTTGCATTGCATCTCACGTACTTAGTACATTCCAAAAGTACTAACACATATTTAGCCTACTTGATTTATCCATTAGGGACATATGATCCTCCCCTAGCTCGTGGCTAGTTCTTCCGACGCTCAAGACTAGTTTCATTGTGGTGAGCCCTTATTCCGAACTCCACCTATTTCCTTTCTTGCCATGTATCATGGATTTGATGTATATTTTGGAGGCTTTTACTTTCTATGTTATTAAAGTTTAGAATCTTTTTTAAATTGATCGTTTACTCGTTCTCGTTTATCCGTGGTCTAGTTGGTATGTTTATGGACGTTATGTATGTTTCAAGATGTTGCCTTTGTTTTAAATGATGTCCCATAGACCCTATCCCATTTTCTTCCGAAAATTTATGAGTTTTATGCCTATGAATGCTTGATATGTTAAGATGACTTAGGTGAGGTGCCTATGGGTGTCTCATTCACCGTGTGACGACTAGGCCCTAGGTTCGGGTCGTTGCATACCCCATCCATGACTTGGAGTTAGCAATGGTAGTTTTGTGCTTAGGATCAGAAGACGCTACTTATGTAGAGTTCATTATGAGATCTACACCAATCACAAAAGTCTTTAGTATATTATGAGTTAGATAGACTGTAATTCAAGGCAGCGTCATTCGGTTGAGCTTCTGAAGGATTATGACCTCTCTATTCTCTAAACCTTAAGAGAAATATTATATCTCAAACATCATTATAATTAAATCCAGAATAGACTCAAATTTGTTTTTCTAAAAAAAGAAAAACAAAAACAAAAAAAGAGAGCTACTCTAATAAACATGAAGTACAGTTGAAGGAAGAAAAAGGAGAAACTACACAAAATAAACTCAAATGTGAAATTATTTATTCGAAGTATACTCTTAACGGACCTATTGCCCAAACTATTTATACTCTTACCCGACTTTTTTCTTTTTTATTTTGCCCATGATGTTAGCATAACTGCTATGAATTAATCCTATGTGATACTCCATAGGTATATTGACACTATATCAATATCATATACTCCACTAGTATATTGATACCATATTGGTATTATATATGAGGTAGTGGGAAGGTCTGCGTACATTTCTACCCTCCCCAAACCCCACTTGTGGGATTCAACTGGGTATGTTGTTGTTGTTGTTATAGGATTGGATTCTTTTTTAAGAAATAAATAAGAAACAATTAAGACAAAATTATTAAAGTCGCAATCTTTTTTATTAAACTCTAAATTAGTAGAAAAATATATTCTTTGTGATACTAAATTGATATATTGATAACATACGATATCATATATGAGTGAGCTTAGTCTTTTATGGTATTCCATCTGTATATTGATACCCTATCGGTATCGTATAGAATTTGGCTTTTTTTTTTTTAAAAAAAAGAAATAACTAAAAAATGATTAAACTCTAAATTAGTAGAAAACATATTCTTTGAGATACTCCATCAATATATTGATACCATATTAGTATCATATAGGATTGAGCTTTATCATCAGTGATACTTTACCGGTATATTGATACTTTATCTATACGCTCTGTTGGTATATTGATACCTTATCGATATTACATCGGATTAGGTATTTTTTTTAAGAAATAAATAAGAAACAACTAAGATATGATACTGATAAAGTATTATAGGAAAGCCTGCTGCCATTCTCTGTGATACTCTATGGTATATTGATATCATATCGGTATCCTCTATGATACTCCGTCGGTACATTGATACACTATCGGCATCCTCAGTGATTCTTTGTCGGTATATGATACTCTGTCGATATTAGGGTGGGCATTAACGTCAGCACACAAATTTTATAGAAAAATTACCTAAACACACAATTTGTTTTACCATGTTCTCCAAAGTTCTCTGCCCTTTTAAAAATCACAAAAACCCCTACTCTCTACTATTTTCTAATACATTAGTGTACGCAATGTATTGGTTGGATACATCACTTTATGTGATCTATTGATCAGATATATCACTTTACGCGATTTATCAAACGGATACGTCACTTAGGTGATGTACTAACACGTTGGATTATGTGATGTATCGACACGTCAGACACATTACTCTACACGATGTATCAGTATCAGATACATCATTTTACGTGATGTATCGATTGGATATATCATTTCGCATGACGTATTCGAATTCTATCAAATTTAAAAGATTTTTGTAACTTGGAAAAGAGTAGAAATATGATAGATTAACTTACAATATGATATTTGTGTGATTCCTATATTTATATAATAATAAGTAGATAAATTGGAGAATATTAATTATAATAATTTGGGGCATAGCCGTATATGCACGTCAGCTATAGTTTTGCTGAAGAAAAAAAAAAGGAAGTAAAACCTTGCACAGGGAATAGGGTTACGGGGCTGCAGCTTAAACGCTGTCTCGCGATTGTCAGTTGTTCATCTAATGAAAGGAAAAGCTCAGTGACTGATTTCTCCATTGCCGTCGCCATGTTCCTTTCCAGATATATGCAACGGGGCTCTCTCAGAGCCCTCTCCTTTCTATTTTCTCATACTCCCTTGCAGTATATTTCGTCTCTTTCTTGTTTATTATTTTTTTTGTCTTTTCTAGTTTTGTTTATCATTCTAGGGGGCCTTTTTCTGTTTTGAAAGACAAAATCTTACTATCGAGCTAACTTATTTGGGGTTAAGGGCCTACTTAAATGCAAAAATTCAGCACTATATTTGGTCTAATTTGATTCAGTGTGTGCATTAACAACGCAGGCATGAGATTCTAAGGAGACATGATTCGGTGAGCATAATGTTAAGCAGTGGGAATATGATGAGTTCTCCGGTCAAGAATGTGTGGAATAGCAATGTTGGAACGCGGTGGATGTCAGGGAAAAGCATGAGGAGCAGAGTGGCAGCCAGAATGCAAAATGAGTCCAGCAAAACCCTAAGAGAGATTCGAAGGTCAAAGAAGTTAAAGTTGAAGCTGATGACTGATGAAGAACGATTAATTTATAATCTCAGAAGAGTAAGTCCAATTGTTCCTAAATTATTTACAGCCAAATGCGAAAGATGATATGAAGATTATCATTGACATGGATCTCAGATTTTACTCTTTTTGTTGATTAGTTTTTGTTATTTTGTGATTTTCAACTGTTGCTATATCTAGTTTATTGTGCTTATGGGTTGTTGAGTCGAGTTTCCCGAGGAAACAACCTCTACTTACGAGGTAGTGGGAAGGTCTGCATACATCTCTACCCTCCCCAGACCCCACTTGTGGGATTTAACTTGGTTGTTATTGTTGTTGTTTTCAACTGTTAAATTTCCATTTCCCTTTTCCAAGAAATGTGTTTTGCGTTCCTTTTTTCTTTCCCTTTTCCTGCATACACAATACTTATTTGATATTTGGGTCTATTAGCGTATCTTGGGATAACAAATATTTCACAAGGAAGGAAGAAGTTTTCTTTAAAATATATTGGTGAAATTTCTCAAGTATGCTGAAGTTTGGCCATAAATGTGCCATTTTATTTCATAGCAAATTGTGCTTTGCGGCTTGTGTGTTTGTGGTTACTGCAGCTCGTGGTGATGTTGCTGAGTAAAAAATCTTCTTGTGGATTCATCTAGAGGTGAATCAAGATTGCTGCTTCTATTTTGGGGTCGAGCATTTTCTTTACAATTAGACTAGTACAATAATAGTCAATTGGTTCACAGGTTTGTCAAAACCATTGACTGGGCATGCATGCTTTAGTTCCTTCATGTTTGCTTATTTGGTTGGTGATGTCTGCTGTCAGAATGTAATTGTCAAGCTGAAACCTTCAAACTTGTAATTAGCTCAAGTTGGTTGTGCAGAAGACCTGGTTGGCTTTTGCTTTTGGTTTAAGGAAATAGAGCATAAAATTACTACAGTGATATTGATGTTCCTGTAAATTGTTGCATATTAAACACTTCCTGTGAGAAAATTATCTTGTTGGCATAGACCATCTTGCTCCAGGCGTTTTAGCACTTTCTAACTTTGCAGGCACTCATTATTCATTTGGAGTATGTGCTTTAAGTCACACAAATGATGCTGGGGAAAATAATGTGGACTTTTGTAGTTGTCAAATTGTTCTTGCTTTTATTCAACATAGTTAAACTCTTAAATATATCAAGTTGAACACCCACTTCTCAAGTCCTTTTACTTGAAATAATCTTATGTCAAGCTTCACTATTTCCATGTGCTTGTAGGTACTTACCAAACATTTTAAAACTTTTTTTCTCCCTTTCTCCCATGCAGTGGTTGGAATAGGAATAGGAACAAGAATAATATCTATAATCCTACTTAGTATAGTGATAGGAATAACAATAGTATATAAAATCCTACTCGAAAAAGGATTGTATTTTACTTTCCTAGTTGGAAGGGAGTCTAATGTAGTTCTATAAATAGGATCTCAGGGGCCATTTTGTAGGAGATATTAGACAAAATAATCCATGCATTATGTGTGATATTATTTAACAGGTAGAATTTTATGCCTGTATATAACTAATCCATGTATTAGTTAATACGCCCTACATGGTATTAACTAATACCTTCCATTTGGTGGTATTAACTAATACCTTCTATTTAATACCATGAGATTAGATATATATAGATAAAAATATCTCTTAAATTCTTTTACATTTTTTTATTTTCTTGATTTTATGTTTTATATTCGTAATTTTGTACTAGTAAATTTATTTATATAAATTAGCTTACAAATTTTATTTATTTGCAGGTTCATATTTGCATAATATTGAAAATTTATAAATTTATGATGTCAAATTTTTAAATTTTATTTATTTGTAGGTTCATATTTACATAATGTACAAAAAATATTTTGCCATGCCAATTTCTTTTATAATTGATTTAGTTGAGTGATTTTGTTTATACAAAGGCCTAATTAAGTGGTTTTATTGATACCAAATAAAGTGCAATGATTATGTTAGATAAATTCTCATAGTTGAGTGACCTTTTAAGATATAAACTTCATATTAAATCTACAACTTGCAACTTTTTATGTGTAACTATAAATAGTTTGTTCATTTTTACAATTGTTTACCATCTTTTCAATTTTAAAAGTAGATGGTCTATCTCTATTAAATTGAAAATTGACGTTTCATGAGCGATCAGTTTATTAAGATCACAATTATTTATCCTCAAATAATTTGAGTGAGAAAATAGCAAACATAATGACAAAATTGTTGTTTGTCTAGCTAGCTAAAAGTCACAATAAAATAATCTATTTTGACCCAATTACATGAAATAGAAAATTTCATAATAATTCAAGGATATAATAGGAATGAAGTTTTTTGTAAAGTTATAAACCAAGCACAATATTAGATGGGAAGTAATTAACCAAACACTTGATAAAAAATAATCCCTGCACTGTTAATTCCATCATTACTATTCCCTGCATTATTCATTTTGTACCAAACGACCCCTCAATGTAATAATGTAGAGATAACAATTCAGTAATTTTCTTTTCAAATATTCCTCACATGGTATCAGAGCTTCTGCAATCTTGGTAGAAAATCAAAGAGCTTCCGCTGCTGGTAGACGACTATGACCCATATATGCCGACCGCCTGGCCAATGATTATATTAGAAAAAAAAGATTAGGTCACCCTGTATCTTTCTAGTGACTATTTTCTCATATGTAATTTGTGTAGTGCCGTGCATCTTTTCTGTGACTACTTTCTCATATTCGACTGGCGCAGTTTTCAATGACTACTTTTTCATATTCAATCTGTGTAGCACAGTGCCATCTTTCTGGTGACTACTTTCTTATTTGTGTTGGAATCGTGCCATCATTTCGACCCTATACATACAATTTCTCTTTTTCAGTTGGGTCATCCGTCAATATGATCCTACCTATATAATTTATATTTTCTAGTAAGGTCGTGCTGTCATTATGACCCTATCCATGTACTTTTCTTTCTCAATAGGGTTGTGTCATCATTTCGATCCTACCCATATAATTTTATTTCTCAATTTATGACCACTTCCAGCCATCAAGTCTAATAATTCGGCGCATGAGCAAGTGTTGACTAGTTTTAAGTGACTTTCTCAGAGCAATTTCGAGATAATTCATATTGTCATTCTTTGTTGACCTTTTAACAAGTGGAGCATTAAGAAGATGATCTCGAGGAAGAAATCTATATGGAGAAACCACTTGATTATGTTGCTCGGGGAGAGTCTAGTAGTCTTGTATATCGATTGTGTAAGTCACTCTATGGTATGAACTTGTCTTCGGTATGAAATAGTTTTCTGAACTTGGTTTGGGAAGTTCAACACTGCAACTCAGGAATTTATTACTCTGTGTTTTATTGACATTATGCATCAAATTCAGTATTTCATGAGACGAAGCACATTAAGATTGACTGGCATTATGCATCAAATTTAGTATTTCATGAGAAGACTAAACACATTGAGATTGATTATCAATTTTGTGAAGTCGAGTGATCAACTTGTAGATATCTTACCAAGCTTTTTATCGGTTGTCGTGTTAATTACATTACAAGTTAGGTACATATGACTTGTATGGACAACCTTGAGGGGGAATGTTGGAATAAGAACAGGAACAAGAATAATATCTACAATCCTACTTAGTATAGGAATAGGAATAATAATAGTATATAGAATTCTACTTGAAAAAAGGATTGTATTATAGTTTCCTAGTTGGAAAAGGAGTCTAATATAGTATTTATAAATAAGATCTCAATGTAATAATGTAGAGACAATAATTCAATAATATTCTTCTCCATTATTTTTCACATAGTGTTCCAAATTGTTTCCATTCCATCAATTCATATGTTCAAAAGTCCGACTTCTATTCTGTTTCTTATTCTAGATGGTAATAGCTCTTGGTGCATAACCTTTTTTTTTGACTATTTAAAAAATGCAGCTGAGAGTGCCATCTTGCTTTTGTTGTATTTTGAGTGTTTTGTTTCCACATCTTATTTCATTTTTCAAACTTGTGTTGTGTTCTTGTGTATATCTACTCAACAACACCTTGTTAGTCCAACTCAATTTTCTCACTTCCTTTACTAGTGTAGGCAAAGAAAAAAGTGGCCTTGCTACTTCAGAAGCTGAAAAAATATGAGCTCCCAGATTTACCTTCTCCACGGCATGATCCTGAGCTTTTGACTCCTGAACAGCTGCAAGCGTATAAGAAGATTGGTTTCAGGAATAAAAATTATGTCCCTGTTGGTGTTCGTGGAGTCTTTGGAGGAGTTGTTCAAAATATGCACCTCCACTGGAAGTTTCATGAGACTGTGCAAGTTTGTTGTGATAACTTCCCTAAGGAAAAAATTAAGGAGATGGCTTCAATGCTTGCTCGACTGAGTGGTGGAATTGTAATTAACATACATAATGTGAAAACGATTATTATGTTTCGTGGCAGAAACTATCGTCAGCCAAAGAATTTGATTCCTATCAACACACTTACGAAAAGGAAGGTGAGCTACAAATCTCCTTTTCTTTTCCTTGCCCATTGTGAGTCAATCCAAATCTTATAAAATGTCCTCCTAGTAAATTGTGTTGATGAATTGGTATATGTTTCTCTTAACCTCTTAATTTTGTATTTGTATGAGGTAGTGGTAAGGTCTGCGTACATTCTACCTACTCCAGACCCCACTTGTGGGATTCCACTGGATATGTTGTTTAATTTTGTATTTGCTTGAGGGAACCTAGGTTCTATCTGTGTTTCATGAGCATATGTGACGTAAAGCTCTCAGGGAGCTATGAATCTTAAGCATCAATTTTTGACATAAACTCCAGGTCCATTTGTTGTATTCAGTTCAACTGAGGTCCAATTCTCTTGCATGTGAAAGTAAAGTAGTGCAATGGGTAAAGGGCATGTCTCAGCTGTGGAAAATTTATTGATCCATGTATGTGATGTAGAACTCTCAGGGAGCTATGAATCTTAAGCATCAATATTTGACATGTACTCCAGGTCCATTTGTTGTGTTTCATCTGTTGAAAATTTGTTGATCCATCTGCATTTGGAAAGTACTTCTGAAAGTTTGTTGCTCCATGTGAATTCTGAAACTCTGAACATGTTTGGTTGATGAGTACACCTGTCTGTTTGACAACGTTATCTTTGCTTTGTAGGCATTATTTAAAGCCCGATTTGAACAAGCACTGGAATCACAGAAATTAAACATAAAGAAAATAGAACAAGAGCTCCGGAGGAAGGGAATAAATCCTGATGATCCAGCTGCCAGAGCCAGCATCCAGCGAGTAGCATCCACATTCTTCAATGCCATTGATAAGAAAGAAGGAAGCCCATATGTCTTTCAGGAGGATTATGGTACTAAGTTGAGTCACAGCAGTAGTGTAGACGAAAAACATTCAACAGCTGAAGACAGTGACCAGGAGGAGCTTGATGATTTCATAGCTCAGATAGAAAAGGCAGCTGATGACGAATGGGCAGCTGAAGAAGAAGCAGAGAAAGAAGAAGCAGGGAAGATTAGATATTGGAACAAAGAAGATATAGGTAGTAGATTCAGAAGATCTGGAATGATTAGAAGTGATGAATCAGATGATGAGACAGGAGGAAGGTCAAGTGGCAGGAGTAAGACGTATGGAAGGAAAATAGGTAATGATGATGAACAAGATGATGTATCCGAAGATAACAGTGAGTTGGATGATGGTGATGGTCGATGTGGTAGCAGCACTTACGAAGATACCCAGACATACAGTGCTCCTGTCGGGTATCCAAAGTATAAAACGGAGAATTGGCAGAAAGGTAAGAGCAATAGACAAACAAATAAGGGAGGTTTAAGAAAAAATTTTGACCCTTATTTGAAGGGAACGATGGCTTCAGATAGGTTAAGTGACCTTGAGGAAGCCATGTGGATTTCAGATGATGAGGGTGGGCAGAACTCAACACAACCAAGTGAGTATAGAAGTAGCGATGAGGGGGAGGATTTTGATAAGATAGCAACATGGGAATCAGATGCAGAGGATGCACCTGGTTTGGGGGCATCAAGAGGGGTTGCTAATATCTCATGGACCGGTGGTCAAAGGCAAATGAATAAAACAGAGGATACCCACGAGAGCAAGAGGAAGAAGGAAAGTTCAAAAGACGTGGGTGAAACTTGGGACAGCGACTGACCAGGATGCCAATTTTGACATAGAAGTAAGGATACAGACATGTAACACAATTGAGGCTGGTGTGATTTATTTACTTGATCTGTGCAAACAAATCAGGGAGAAAAGTATGGACCTACTATCAAGTTTAGTGGTTACTGGAAGTTTGTGGTTTCTAGTTGAATGCTTTTTTCACATGGGCAGGGAATCAAACTAGGTATTTCTTCCTCTCTGCTGCTTTTGCATCGACATGTTATAATTTGGGTGAAGTACTAACAAGGCACAGACACTGGAACTGCACCTGACATTCATCTGTAATTTTGTGTCGACATTGTCTCAGTAACAATTCCTAGTCCCTTCTCATATTGTTTGTCAAAGCAAATGTACATCGATAGATCTACAGTGGCGAACACTTGTATATTATCTTTGAACCCAGTTACTGTTTTGATGATATATTCAAATTGAATCTTGAGACACCGGACTATAATGTACTCCCTTTCTCATTATTTTTAAAAGTATATTTGAGCACATTGTGCTTTTCTCCTGAAAACGTTTATTAAACCTAAAAGAAGCGACGTTACTGTGCCAGTTTGTCATGACCTTTTAAGTGAGGTAACATGATGTACAAAACAACAACATACACAGTGGAATTTCACAAGTGGGGTCTACGGAGGGTAGAATGTACGCAGACCTTACTACTACCTCATAGAAGTAGAGAAGCTGTTTCTTGGAACATGATGCACAAACCGCAGAATGAATATTCCTTGTTCTATGTTTGAATGGTTAAATATTTTTTCATAATGTTTTCTGTTATATTGTATTACTTTGATAAATAAAATATTTGGATATATTGTATTGTACATAATATCACACGTCAACAATTTGAATTATAAATCTAGAAAAAATAAGTATGGTACAGGGTAGGGTAACAAAATGGGGCTTTTTATCGTTAATTCAACAATGAATATAATATATATGATGCAATAAGATTTAAGTAACAATCAAAACTAAATATAATATTTAACCTAATAATTCAATACAATACACCGAATAACAACCATACAAACGTGTAGGGGAGAAAATAGAAATGGGAAAGTGTATAATCTGAATAATATAATCATGTTTTTCTGTTGGTTAATTCCTCGCAGCTAGAATTATTGTTGGTCTTTCACAGTTTTCATATTAAGGTTTTTATTTTCCTGCATTAAGTTTTTTTTTCCTGCAGCTAT
The DNA here is from genome assembly GCA_029948455.1 of Solanum rostratum. Lineage (NCBI taxonomy): Eukaryota > Viridiplantae > Streptophyta > Magnoliopsida > Solanales > Solanaceae > Solanum > Solanum rostratum. The sequence goes on from CM057051.1 coordinate 43,268,251, forward strand.
TCGGAAAAACTCTTCTTGAGATGAAAAACTTGTTACGAGTAAGAAAATGACAACTAGGCTTCAAGTGGCTTTTAAAAAAATGAATTCAGCCGACCAAAATTTTATTGATTTTAATAAGTGATTGATTGGACCAATATATGACCACTAAATCAATTACAACACCCAGAATTCGAATAGAAATCTACTGTCGTATTTATAACTTGAAAAAGGCTTGTAATTCTACGATACTTGTAGACGTGTTGTACACTGTAAAAAGAAGCTCCCTAAGCCTTGTCATGTAGATGTCCTTTTCTTAACCCTAAACTCATCTGGGAATCAAATGGAGCACACCATTAACACAACTAGGGATATCAGTTGACCAAGGGTAGAGCTACCCTAGGTGGATGGTTGTTTGGTGTACACTCTTCGCTGAAACATTATATGATGTATAGAGATTACATGTTAGCTATTATGAGTATAGATTTAATTCTGCGCTTCCTTAACATAACTTAGAAAAAGAATTACATATCCTGTGCCAAAAACCTGGCTGTTCCATTGCATTTGACAAGATTCAAAGAGCCAAAAAGAGAAGATGCCTACCATCGTGTTACGTCTTAGAAAATCAGTTGAGAAAAGGAACAGAGTCATTTTACAACATGCGTAACAATGACCACTTACTTGGTGTTGGATATTTTGATATTTGAACACCAGGGTCATATTGGTGCAAGTCCTATTAGGTATGGATATTTACAATATTAGAAATTAGTAAGAAATCTTTACATCTCCACAACATCATATATAATACGTAAGGAGGAGACAAAGAAAAGTGTCAGACAAAGAAAAGTGTCTCTCTTTAGCGATATAATCCGTAAGGAGGAAAGAAAAGAAAAGTGTCTCTCTTTAGCGACGGCTTCACTGTGTGTCAAATCACAAATGTCAATGTTGGCATGCTGGAAGTCCTAAGGTGTTTGATGATGACAAGTGAACCAGGTTCATATACTTGAATGAGAAAATAGTAGGTGCTATCAAGACATCCCAAACACGTAATATAGTGAACCAGGTCCACCTAAAAAAGACGAGATAGAAAAAAGAGTGGAAAAAAGAATAAAATCGCATTTTATGTCAATAGACTCCTAAATAAGGTAAACAAAGATATTGGCCAAAAATAGAAGTCCAAGTACGACTCTACTAAGGTGTAACTATATAAGGATCATTATTAGCCCAAGAAGAGCGACGTTTGCATCCATCAAACTTTGGTGATCTAGCAGCAAGGACAAGGAGCAATTATTGAGCAGCACTTTGGATGAAAGAAGATCTAGAGTTAGAATTTCTTTTTGAAGAGTCTTGTTTTTGTTTGTATGCATGCTACTTAGAATTGTGGTTTAGGGACAATCATTGTGAGTATGAACATCTGTTGAGAGAGTTGTAACAAGAAGTGGATTTGGCTTCTTGGAGAGTGAAGTAAGCGATTATAGTTAATGGTTAGAGTTGTGTTGAGAGAAGAGTTTGAGTGATTAATAAGTTGTAATTTTAACATTGCTCTTTGAAATTAGTGAAATTGACTGAAATCCTACACGTTATATGTAGTGGTTATTTCTCACTTGAGCAATGAGATTTTCCATGATATTTGTTGGAGTCAATTTTGTTTAGTATTTTCTACAGCTTGATAAATAAGAATCCGGTTCTTGTTAGTGTTGAGGGATGAACGTCTTTTCAATTGGTATTTGAGAATATCTTTTCACGTCAAAACCTTGAAAAGGATACATGGCCAACATTACATGAAGAGCATCATAGGCAACACCACCATTGTTCAACAAAAAATACTATGGATGATGAAAAAACATGATGATGTCTTGATTGGAGAAAATCCCGATCTTTGGAATGTCATTCTTGACGGATCACCATCCTCATGAAGAATGATCCAGATGGAACAATGCAAGTACCTAAGGAAAGAAGAGAATGGAATATTACTAAGAAAATTCTGGTTCACGGAATCAGTTCTGATGATTACAATAGGATGTTATCATGTATAGATGCTAAGGTAATTTAGGACATTTTACAACAACTCATGAATGAACAAGTCAGGTTAAGAAGTCCAATATTTACACTTTGAATAGGCAGTATACACTATTTAGAATGATGGAAAGGGAGATGATTCAGGACATGCATATCAGGTTCACTATCATTAGTCAATGAGATTTAGTCACCAGGAGAAATCATCACAATAGGTAAGGCAATGAAAACATTCTTTAGTGTTTTGCCTGAGTCATGGGAAACCAAAGTTGAAGCAATTACTGAAGCAAAAGATTTGGACACATTGACTATGCATAAGCTTACTGAAAATCCCTAGACCTACGAACTGAAGAAAAATCAAGACAAAGAAATTAAAGGTAAGAGAAAGGAGAAGAACCTGGTTCTCAAGGCAACTAAAATAGACAATGTTGAGGCAGAAAACATTGCACTAATGATAAAGAGATTTCAAAGGATGCTAAGAAGAGGACATTCTAGTCAAAGGAAGAATTACCAAAGGAATTCAGAGAAGGATTTTAGGGATCAACGATATCACATGTGTGGAAGACCTGATCACTTAATAAGTTATATCTCGTATGGGCATTAGAGTATAAGAGACACAACCCTGAGAAATCCATGGAGGTCAATAACAAACCTGTCGATTATGGTTGTATCCCACATATGTTATGTTATCTCATGATTTAAGTTTGATTATTTAAGATCTATGTCCCCTTATGAATTCCATGATGATTTTATTATGCATTGCCATATTCATGTCGTATGTTCTACAAAATCATCGATCATGCTATTTAAAATTGGTCAATTTTATATCATGATTTATGATTCATTACATTACACTATACACATACTTAGCATATTCAAACGTACTAACTCATACTTTTCATGCCTACATAAAAAAAATGTAGGGGCTGGCAATCACTTTCCTACTTCGAGACTAGTATCGGATTCTATTGAAGCTTGAAGTTGGTGAGTCCTCATGATCCGAGGACATCCTTATGATTTTTTTCCTATAAGTTGTTCTTTCTTTGTAGCTCATTTTAGTTTTTGAGTTAGCTAAGTTTTGTCCTAGCATCTCATCCATTTTTAGAGGCTTTTTAGACAAATCATGCAAAAGAGTCTATACCGTCTTTTATTTTTCTTTGTTATGCCATGACTTTTAGACATTTTCCATTGTTATTTCTACATTTTGTATTTTTCTTACCTCATATATGCTTGATATGATAAGAGGCATGGTTAGGGTTTCCTCAGAAATCCTAATCCTCGTGTTACACCTATGCACTAGCTTGGGCTATGACAAACTTGGTATTAGAGCACAAGGTTAAGACGTCCTAGGGTTTTTGAAAGAAACATTGAGTATAGTTTTGTTCATGGGTATGAAATGCACTACATCTATGAGTAGAAGGCTATAAGGTGTATAGAAAATGAGATGTCGATCAGAACTATCACAACTCAAACCTAGGGCCTAGTCGTGACATGGCGAATGGGACACCCGAAGGCATTCTATGCAAGCCTTTTGTTCATATCATAAACATGCATACATAAGGTAAAATAAGTATAACATAAGAGAGTAAGCAAGCGGAACATATCAATATAAAAGTCATAGTTTCCCTTAGGGGAAATTTCATCAATCATAATGTCCAAATCACGCCTCTAAATCATAAGATCTTAGCAAGGACTAGAACATAACTTACTAGCTCACTCTCAAGATATTATGAAAATAGAAGTCATAAAGTCTCAACATAAGGAAAACATCATCAAATGAAAGAGGCTTGTTCTCGAGGATTAGTCTTCAAAAGTCAACTCCAAAGCTAGCCACGAAATGGAAGAGTCACCTCGTCGTCCATACTACATGGTTAGATCATGTAGGCAAAGAAGTATGCATTAGTACATGGAATGTACTGAGTATGCAGGTATGCCATCCATCCAGAATCATCACAACATAATATTAATATGCATAATCATAATCAATAGAATAAGGATGCAATATGTATGATCAATGATTGTTTAAAACCATGAATAGGAGCATCATCAAACCTTTCATAATCCAAGAATACATATGTAGGAATAAGACAATAAACGACAATAAGACCATGCAGAACATGGAATCTTGATGTTCCCTCTACACCAAGCAAAGGAGGAGTTTACTCTACCAAGGTATACTCGATCCTCACCCTATAGGATCTATCCTAGCACGGTGAGAACTCATCATTGACCTCACCCTTTAGGATCTATTTTAACATAGTGAGTCTCTATTAAAAGCTATATGGATCCACCAGCATACCATTAAGGCATAAAAATATGAACAACATTCCTACGGTGGCACGTAATTATGAGACTATGGAATCTACCAAAGCCCTTTAGGTGCTAAGTCATATACCATGGAATACATAACTCATGCATATACTTGGCTTTCCATATACTTCATACGTCATTTAAAATCATACTTTCATAGCTTGTAAAATAGTCATCATAATTTCATGAAAACAAATCTCATATCATAGGAATAGTCCATCTACATAGAATTTCATATAGTGTTGGTGTACTCCCCATCTTAACATCATTATTGCATAAACATTAGGATCTTAATCACCTTCCTCATTGTATGATCATCATCATCATAACATCATCATCAAAACATGCTTATCATACTTAGAATCATATTCATGAAAGTCATAGCTTTATCATAGTAAACTAGGGCCCTGTGTAGGTTCATGACCAAGTGAGTTAAAATCATGAAATTTAATGAAATTCATAGGGGAATTGTGCAATTGAAATCAATTTGAACCCTTAGTAAAGGAACCCATATCAATTCAATAAGCATTAATCATTATATACTTGTAATCACATACTTTCACTTTGAAAACCATAGAAATCATGTAATTCTTCATAACTCATGCATAAATAAGTATTATAATTATGTAGGAATCAAAATCCAATCATTTGGAATCAAATCATAAAATCCCATAAGAATTCATCATGAAACTTTAGGAAAAAAGAGACTTTGGATTGAGCTTCATGGAAGAAACTAATCCATGAATGAACCCTGCATACCTCAAGTGAGGAACCTTAAGAACTGGAGTAGAGAAACCTTGAAATCCTTATCAAGCTTGGAACCCTAGCTTCAATGGAATCCTAGTCTAGGGAGAGAAATATTTGGGAGCCCTTGAGAAAATTATGAGCGTGAATGAGATAGAATGAATCAGGAACAGGATTTATAGGAGTTAGGTCAGTTAAGTTAGTTAGGATGGACAAAATGACATAGTGTAGGAGTTAAACAAATGGGAAACATCCAAAAGGTCTGTTAAAAACTTACAGAGCCATTCACGAGATCCCATCCACGTGCCATACTTCTAAGTATAGCTCATGCTTTGCTTCGTTGTACACATGTCCCAAAAGTTGAGTTACTAGAATTTGCATCTTGAGACCACGCAACCCCTTTCCACAGATCGTAGTTCCTCTCACAGACTGTTGAACCCCTCATAAAGTAGTTCTAGATTTAGAAAAATTCCATTCTTCAGAGGCCACTTCGATGATGCAATCCACGGGCCGTGGTTCCATAGATGGCCTGCCTTGCTAATCATGGAGTGGGTTCCAGAAACTCCAAGTCTTCCAACTTTTGGGCCTTCTTCATGAGACCCTTCCACGACTCGTGGTCTCATCCACGTCGTGGATTGACTCGTGAACCCCAACAATTCTAAATTTTTTTCTTAGATTTCCTTTACCATGCCCATCAACATGCTGGGTATTACAATATTTCCCCCTTGGAATTAGCCATCCTCGAATGAGATTATAAGCTTGAGTTGAGTAGAAACATAGCCATTATCATATTGTATAAGCAAAAAAGCAATTAATCATCATCTTTATAAAATCATAAAACTTATACATCAAATATCATTCAAAAATAATTTCATGATCATGCATGTATGCAACATGACAAGGAAACATATATTCGTGAGAGTTTGGAGGAATAGATCATATTAGGTACCTTAGGCTTGAATAGAAGGAAACAGGTAAAGATGTCATTTCATCATGTCCACCTCGGCCTCCCAAGTAGCACTCTCAACTTGTTGGTTTCTCCATAAAATTTTAAGTATGCAACCTCTTTATTTCTTAGTCTCTCTACTTGACGGTCCAAAATCTCAACCGGTACTTCTTCATAAGTCAAATCCTCTTCAATAACCGTATCTTTAAATGGAATAATAACATTAGGATCACCCAAATATTTCCTTAGCATGGACACGTGAAACACCAAATGAACCATCGCTAACTCCATAGGCAAGTCAAGCTCAGAATCTACCTTTTCGATTCTTTTTACTATTTCAGAAGCTCCCATATATCTAGGACTCAATTTGCCCTTTTCGCCAAATTGCATTACTCCTTTCATCGGTGAAACCTTCAAATACACCCTATCACCTCCCTCAAATTCAAGATACCTTCTTCTAACATCGGCATATGACTTTTGACAACTTTGGGAAGCCCTGAACCTTTCTCTTATGACCTTTACTTTCTCCGTAGCATCATGTACCAAATCTGGTCCAATCAAGGACATCTCTCCAACTTCAAGCAATCCCAACGAGGACCTACGTCGTCTATCATATAAGGCTTCAAACAATGCCATATTAATACTTGAGTGAAAACTATTGTTATAAGAAAATTCAATGAAAGGTAAGTGGTCATCTCAACAACCCTTGAAATCAAGTATACACTCCCTCAACATGTCCTCAAATGTTTGGATTATCCTTTCAGCTTGGCCGTCCATTTGAGGATGAAATGTGATACTTAGCTTAGCCTGTACAGAGACCCTTTTGCAAAGACTTCCAAAAATAAAAAGTAAATTGAGCACCTCTATCTAATATAATAGACAACATACCCATGTAACCTTACCAATTCTTGAATGTAGACATTAGCATAATTGTCGGCACCATAAGAAGTCTTCACCGACAAAAAGTGGAATGTTTTTGTCATTCAGTGAACAACCACCCATATTGAATCAAATTGTTTCTTAGTCCTTGGCAAGCCTGTAACAAAGTCCATATTCACTTCCTCCCATTTCCAAGTGGGTGTCTCAATATCTTAGGCCAAATCACCCAATTTTTGGTGTTCCACCTTCACTTGTTGACAATTTGCACACCCCATCACACATTTTCCTATGTCTTTTTTCATACTACTCCAACAATTCACTTCTCTCAAATCTCTATATATTTTGGTGGATCTCAGATGAATAGAATACTTAGAATTATGAGCTTCTTCAAGTATTCTTTCCGTTAGTCCATCAACATTGGGTATACACAATCACCCTTGGTAACGTAGCACTCCATCTCCCCCTTTGTGAGAAGACCTCAATCTTCTTATCAATCACTAATTTCTTCAATTCAACCAAAGTAGGATCCATGTATTGTTTCACTTTCACCTCCTCTATTAAAGATGATTCCGCTCAATCTTGTACAAATACACTACCATTAGGCAAGCCATTCAACCTCATACCCAAACGGGCCAAACAGTGCACTTTTTTGACTAACTCTTTCTTTTTATTCTTAACATGTGCAATGCTGCCCATTGATGTTGCTTAGCTCGGTTGCTCAAAAGAAGCAGGGGTGGTCATCGTCAGCATATTACCTAACTTTAAAGGTCAGGATCGAATCCCATAAGGAACAATGTGTCAGTGAATGAGTAGAACAAGGACCTATGGCTACTAGATTTTGACTCGATAAGCATATTACCCAACTTTAGAGGTCGGGATCGAATCCCATCGGGAACAATGTGTCAGTGAATGAGTAGAACAAGAACTTACGACTACTAAACTTTGATTCAATAAGCGAGTACCAAGAAAGAATTCTAACTAAAATGCGGGGAAACTAAGCTAACAACTACTCCTAAGAAACACTTGGGTAAGGATTAATTAAGCAACAGAGAAAGGATACGAAATATGAGAATCAATTAAAACTCAATCGATCAATCACACTTAACATCAAATTAATTCTATGGGTGGGCTAGGTTTCTTGTAATCATCCCGACTAGGGAAGGTGATGTTTCCCAAGAGCTAACTATGGCCTCGTATGCGAGCCACTCAAATACACACCTAGCTTGAGCACCTCAAAGAAAACCTCCCAAGACCTTAGCCGTTGAGTCTCTTTTGAGGCTCTCAACTCATAAACCCATGACTATCATGCATTCCCCCGCCTCAACTACACTTGCTAAAGCAATAATTGGATATCTAAACTAGATTAAGTAGCTACCTCAAATCTGAGTTATACAAGAGTATATGCATGCTCCCATAAACCAATTCAGACAATTAAAGCAATTTGGGAGAAACCCTCTTGATTTTGTAAGTAATTCATCAACTAAGCATGAAAGCAAGAGAAATATTCAAGACCTATATAAATTAACATCCAAGCTTCAATAAAATCTACAAATTTAGCATTCAAGAACCAGGAAAGAAAGAGTGAGCAAAAGATAAATACAAGTGAAGCACACACTCTTAAATCCACTCAAGAATTTGTAGAAAACTTGCTCTAAATCCTCATCCTACACTAAAATATACACTAAGGTATGGTTTTCTTCTTCAAAGATGTATGAATGTTCTTCTCTCTCAATCTAGGATCAATGTATTGTATGAAGAATGAGGGTTGGGAATGCATGTATATGTGATTTTGGGACTAAAAATGGTGAAATTCCAGAGTTATCCCAACGCTGGTCTCTGTAACATTTCACGATCATGCTCAGCATTCCGTAATCATGGAGGTTGTGTTTCCTAGTGCTCCGCCTTTGTGTCACGCCCTGAGTCCCATTAAGGCGGACTAGCATCCATTATCGAAAAGGCTCGGGAGAACCAACATATAACTATGCATCTGCTATGAACATTTAAGAGGTTTCCATATTCAACAAGCTCTCAGAAGAAAGTAAACTGAATTAACAAGCCAAAAGTAAATGCATAAGACTAGACCGTTAGAGCCACAATGTCTATAGTACGCTACTTGACCACACTTTAATTACATAGTCTACAAAGCCTCTATGTAAGGAACAATATCCATATAGGTTGGGATAGACCCCGCTTCATGACCAACTATACAATACAAAATACAAGCTCTAGACACACAAGCCCCGAAACAACCTGGAGCTTGGTAATAGCAGCTGGAAATCGTGTACTCTTACTGGGGAGATCTAGTAGCTCCTATACCTGCAACATGAAATGCAGGTCCCCCGTAAGGGACATCAGTATGAGATAATATACTGAATATGTAAGGCAGGAAATACTATATATGAGATAAGAACTCAAATGAAATAACATACTGGTGTGTAAGGATAAAAGACCACCTTTAGTCATACTGTGGAATCATGTACTTTACGTCTTTTTATTACTTTACCTTTCTTTACTGTATAATCTGTGCACAATATATCATGTAAATGACCAGCTGATCAGTGGTAAATCAACATTGGGATCGACCCATGCTAGGCTTTCCTTTCACCTCTGGGATACCCCCCGTAATATGGGATCGACCCATGCTAGGTGATTCTTCCACCCCTAGGATACCACCCATTAATAAGCAACTTTGAGTTATCTATTATTTAATTTTGAGATGATTCTTTTGGTGATCACTACATTTAGAGCTATAGGAATATAGACATGACATGTGACATATAAACAACCACATAAGATAATACCACAATGTAAGGAGAGTTACACAACTAATGAAACATGTAGGAGATTAAACAACACATGGACTTTATTTGGTAAAAAAGAACTCATGTATCTTTGGTATCCAAGTATGTATGCGGATTTGACAATGGATATGTATGGGAACATACGAATATGGTAAAGAGTGGAGACACATTTATTAGTTATGTCGGAGTCGGTAAGTTCCTTTATGTACCATGGAAGAACGTAGATTTCATGCCAAGTAATAGGAAACCAAGTAGCTTTACATACCTCGTTATACTATGTCGTTATTACCTAGGGGTAGTATCCTTTTTCTTCAAATACTTATCTACGATACAGTAGGTGATAAAACTACTATTAGCAGCTAATAAACACATCTTGGTAGTCCAATTCCACCCAAAAATAATATCCGGGCAGCAAGCTCGTAATTAGCAACCAAAGAGTATTCTTTCAACATTCCTAATCGTATTTTCTAACACACATTCTCATATACATATCATATCAAACTTGTTTTAGTCCCATAACAGTGTTACAATAGCTCATAAAGTACAACATACAACAATTCTACACAACACGCAAGTAGGTGATGTAACATTACGTCCTTCCATTACATTTCGGCGTCAACCATTCCCTATCTGTTTCAATCCTCAACCAAACTGTCCTCAACATATTTACACACAAAAAAAATCCTAAAACAGTCTTAAAAAGTCCCCAAGTAGATGGAAAACATGAGGCAACAATTCCCAATATTCAGTCCACAAATTCTTACTAAGAGTGCAATTAAGATATCATATAAGAACTCATTTTCGCAGAAGATAAAAATGGTCCAGCATCCTTCTTAGATCACTAAAGAACCAAACCTTGTTAAAAACATACATATTACTTCATAATCCAGCCAACCAACAAGAGAAAATCCTCTTAATTAACAAGGAAGAGGGACAACAATCTTTGGAACACATGCTGTCCCAAATTCCTGCACAACTACAACCAGCATACTGTTCATGTTTTTCATGGAAAAATTACACCGAACCATAGGTATTTTTACTTACCTTAGCCTAAAGGATTAGGTGCTCTTCAAGAACCCTAGAGGTGAGCCTTGGCTGCTTGACAAGGTGAAGAGAGAGCAAGGAGAAACTTAGAAAGAAATCTGATTTTTCGCTTTGAGAAAATGACTAAAATTGCTGGCTGTTATTCCCTTTTATAGGGCCACTTTGGCCGAATTTCTTTTGTATTTCAAGCCTTATTTTATTAAGGTTATGATGCAGAAACTTGGCCTTTTCACTTGGGCCTTATTGTGCTTCAATTAGATGGGCTTTGTTGCAAATATTTCTCCCTTAAACCCACTTAGTTTGGGCCCTATTTGTGAATTGGGTTGTGAATGTAATTTGGCCCTTTTCCTATTCATCATGGGCTGCAAATGTTGCCCTTTTATGATGCTAAACCATGGGCCCAAATGACATCCTTAACTCGGGGTTTATTCTTTATCGGACTTGAACAAATTTGGTGTTGGTTCTCAACTCCGTCTACCTAGCCTATTTAAGCTAAGCACGTAGGTGACTCACCTGTTAGCTTCCTAAGTCTCACAAGCATCTCACTTCTTTCACTTCATTTAAGTTCACGATCTCCTTAACTTGACTTAAAACTTTTATACACTCGATCATCTTGAGCGTTAGACGTACATATAGTCCTCTAATCTAAAATTTAAGCACTTTTAAAAAAGTGTACTGCTTTGACCCCGCCATATCATGTTTCACATGCGTTGGACTAGTACATGTAAGATGTGGGGTGTTACGTCCCCCCTCCCGTTAGGAACATTCGTCCCTGAATGTTAGCATAAATGGGATAGGTCATACAAGTTTAAACTTTCATGTAAACAAACTTTTGACAACATAATAAGAATTCAAATTCACGTACCTACAAATCCCTCAATTCTGCATCTTGGACTTCCTCTTTAGCTTCAAATAAATAAGGGTATTTAGATCTCATTGCTTCCTCAGCCTCCCACGTTATCTCTTCTACTTGCTGGTTCCTCCAAAGTACCTTTACTGAAGGTATTTCCTTATTTCTTAGCTTTCTAATTTGACGATCAAGAATAGCAATAGGTACCTCTTCATAGGTGAGGTCTTCCGTAACCTGCATATCTTCAATAGGAGTGATACGAGATGGGTCACCTATGCATTTTTGAAGCATTGAGACATGAACTGGATGAACCATTGAAAGCTCCTGGGGAAGCTCTAATTCATACACAACCTTTCCAAACCTTTTAATAATCTTATATGGCCCTATGTAACGTGGGCTTAGTTTTCCTTTCTTACCAAATCTCATAACACCTTTCACTGGGGACACCTTTAAGAATACCCAATCTCCTACTGAGAATTCCAGTCCTCTTCTTCTAGCATCCGCATAGGATTTGTGACGACTTTGGGTTATTTCTAGCCGTTGTCGTATTACCTTGACTTTTTCCATGGCTTGTGGACTAGATCTGGACCAAGCAAGGTGGTTTCACCCACTTCAAACCATCCTATAGGTGACCTACATTTCCTTCCATACAAAGCTTCATACGGTGCCATCTTGATGCTTGAACGGTAGCTATTATTATAGGCAAATTCAATAAGTGGCAAATGGTCCACCCAACTACCTTTGAGGTCCAATGCACATGCCCGTAACATATCTTCAAGTGTTTGAATGGTGCGTTCTGCTTGACCATCTATCTGCGGGTGGAAAGCTGTACTTAAATTCACTTGTGTCCCTAAGCTCCTTTGGAAGGATTTCCAAAACTTTGTAGTGAATTGAGCTCCCCGATCAGATATAATGGAGATTGGGACCCCATGTAGCCTAACTATCTCTTTGAGGTATAACTTTTTATACTCTTCAACTGTATAATCACTCTTAACTGGAAAAAAGTGTGCTGACTTTGTGAGTCTATCAACTATCACCCATATAGAATCAAACTTTTGTAATGAGTGAGGCAACCCAGTAACAAAATCATATTACTCATATCCCACTTCCATGTTAGAAGCTCTATACATTTAATATAACCTCCCGGCTTTTGGTGCTCTACCTTAACTTGTTGGCAATTCGGACATTGAGCCACAAATTCTGCAAGGTCCTTTTTCATGCCTTCCCACGAAAACATTCCCCTCAGGTCTTGATACATCTTAGTTGATCCTGGATGGATCAAATATCTTGAATGATGGGCTTCTTCCATTATCCTCCTTCTTAGACCATTAATATTAGGAACACATAATCTATTTTGGCAATAAAGTACTCTATTTTGGGTAAGTTCAAAGCCCTTCATCGTGCCTTGACTCACCTTCTCCTTAAGTCATCGTAGAGAAGGATCTTTGAACTGTTTTTCTCTTACCTCTGTTACCAATGAAGACGTTGCAGCATTTTGCACAATAACCCCTTCTTTTAGAGTTTCAAGGAGGCGAACACCCAAATTGGCTAGTTGACATAGATCCTTAGCCACTCCTTGACGTACCATAGACTGCTCACCAATATTCATAATTGCCTTACGACTCAGAGCATTGGCTACCACATTTGCTTTCCCTGGATGGTATAGTATATCAACGTCGTAATCCTTTATTAGCTCCAGCCACCTTTGCTGCATTAAATTTACGTCTTTCTGCTTAAAGATGTACTGTAGGCTCTTATGATCAGTATATATGTCAACATGAACTCCATACAAATAGTGGCGCCATATTTTTAAGGCAAACACAACAGCTGCTAGCTCAAGGTCATGTGTTGGGTAGTTTCTCTCATGTGGCCGCAGTTTTCTCGAGGCGTAAGTAATTACCCTTTCATGTTGTGTTAGTACACACCTTAAGCCAACCCCTGAAGCATCACAATACACCGCATACCCCTCTGTGCCTTCTGGAAGCACTAGTACAGGTGCAGAAGTTAGCCTGCTTTTCAACTCTTGAAAGCTTCTTTCACATGCATCATTCCATTGAAATTTGGTCGCCTTATGTGTCAACTTTGTTAGAGGTGTAGAAGTAGAAGAAAAACCTTCAACAAACCTTCTGTAATAACCTGCCAACCCTAGGAATCTTCGAACTTCTGTGGGTGTTGTTGGCCTTGGCCAATCTTTCACCGCCTCTATCTTTTGTGAATCAACCCTTATTCCTTCATCAGATACAATATGACCCAAGAATGCCGCTGATTTCAACCAAAATTCACATTTGGAAAACTTGGCATACAATTGCCGATCACGAAGAACTTGTAATACTTGCCGTAAGTGATTTGAATGGTCCTCTTCTGATCTTGAATACACCAAAATGTCATCTATAAATACAATCACAAACACATCCAAGAATGGCTTGAATACCCTGTTCATAAAGTCCATAAAAACTGTTGGTGCATTGGTCAACCCAAATGACATAACAAAGTGACCATAGCGTGTCCTAAAGGCTGTCTTGGGTATATCTTTCTCCTTCACCCTCACTTGGTGATAACCTGACCTCAAATCAATTTTTGAAAAGCATTTGGCACCCTGTAACTAATCAAATAAATCATCAATCCTGGGGAAGGGGTATCTGTTATTAATTGTCACCCTATTCAATTATTGGTAGTCAATACACATTCTCAAGGTGCTATCCTTTTTATGTACAAATAACACTGGTGCACCCCACGGGGACACACTAGGTCTTATAAAACCCTTCTATAGCAAATCTTTTAATTGCTTGTTTAATTCACGTAATTCTACCGGGGCCATTCTATATGGGGGAATAAAAATAGGTTGAGTGCCTAGAAGTAAGTCAATACCAAAATCTATTTCTCGTTCTGAAGGTAAACCGGGAAGCTCTTCGGGAAACACATCAACAAATTCATTCACTATGGGAACATATTGAAGAGTTGGTGATTCTGCTTCCATATCCCTTACTCTAACTAGATGACATATATATCCCTTTGACATCATCTTCCTCGCCTTAAAACAGGAAACAAACTTACCCTTTGGTGCACCAACATTACTTTCCTATTTAAGGACCGCCCCATTTGGAAAGTGGAAATACACTCTCTTAGTTCGGCAATCCACAGTAGCATAGAAAGAAGCTAACCAATCCATACCCATTATAACATCAAATTCCACCATATCTAACTGAACAAGGTGCACCAATATATCACGGTCACAAACAGTTACTACACAGTCATAATAGACCCTTCTAGCTATAATAGATTCACTGGTTGGTGTAGACACTTCAAATGGCTCGTTCAATAATTTAGGTGTTCTTTTAAGCTTCCCAGCCACTAGTGGAGTGATATATGATAATGTAGAACCAGGGTCAATTAATGCATACACATTATGTGAAAAGATGGACAATGTACCTGTGACCACATCAGGTGAAGCTTCTAAATTTTGTCGACTCCCCAGAGCATAAGTGCGATTTTGGGCTCCGCTGGAGCTAGCTGCCCCTCTACCACCTCTACCATGTCCTGTAGGTGTTTGCTGACCCCTATCTAATGGAGGAACTGACGATGATGGTGCAAGAGCTGATCTAGTAGGTTGTGCTATATCACCCATACGTCTTCGTGGGCAATCTCTTATCATGTGCCCTAGTACACCACACCAATAACAAGCATCTGTCTCAACACGACATGTACCTGAATGACTCCACCCACATTGTTTGCAAGGCCGCCTAGGAGGGATTTGCTAGCTGGCCGAATATCCTGTTGTTCATGCACCTTGGCCCTCACTTTTTTTGACTAAACTGATTACCTTTAGACCCTTGAAGTTGTGGTAGAGCACTGATTGCAGAGTAGGAGGATGATGGCCTAGGTGGTTTATTAGGAAAATCGAGGCCTAAACTCACCTTGGGACGGTACAAACTACCCTGTAGATCTGGGCCTCTTGGACTACCCCCTTTCTAACTCTTGTGTCCTTCTTCTTTGCCTCTGATCCTCCAGTTTTTGTGCAAATGCCTGCATCCTCGCTATATCCATGTCTTTATTCAAAGAAGCAATGGTACAGTCTCTGACCAAATAGGAATCCAACCTATCCACATATCGATGAACTCTATCTGCCATAGTAGCAACTACATTAGGAGCATACTTGGACAGGGAATTAAATTGAAGGCTATACTCCCTCACGCTCATATTCCCTTGGTGGAGTTTCAGAAACTGATCTGCCCGGGCCTCTCGGATCTCGTATGGCAAGTAATGGTCAAGAAATGCCTCTTTGAACTCCTTCCAGGTAGTTGGAGGTGCATCTATACCCTTAGATTGCTTCCAAGCTTCATACCACAATATAGCCACACCCTTCAATCTATATGTTGCCAGCTCCACAGCTTTTGTACCGCTTACATGCATAACATCCAAAGTGCGTTGGATCTGATCGATGAAGTCTTGTGGATCTTCATTAGGATCTGAACCGGTAAAGGATGGAGGTTCCAAATTAAGGAAGTCGCGTATCCTCGTGCTAGCTGCCCTATTCGCACCACCTGCACCTATAACTAGACCTTCTTGTCTTTGACTTTGGCCAGCAACTATACGAGTCAATAATTGGATCGCATTTCTTAGATCCTGCACGGTAGCATCGGTAGGTGGTTCTGGGGGAGTTTCACTACTTCCTTGTTCATGAGGAGCTGGAGGAGTTGGAGATGTTTGTGACAGAGACTCATCTTGGGCTTCATTTTGTTGTCTCACCTTCCTGGGTACACCCACTACCACTTCTACTTCCTTCCCTTTGCCTTTACTTTTCCTTGTTTCTGGCATACTTGTTGTACAAACGATTTAGAGGTTAGAAACAATCAACCTACAACACTTGGCTCTATGGCACGATCTAAAGAATGAAAAGAAAATGACAACTCCTAAATGCCATGTAGCCACTTTCTTATAAATGTGGTACATAACACATCCATAAATAAGACACAACATAGACACGGCTTTGTAGACTCCCTAGGACGACCTGCTCTAATACCACTTCTGTCATGCCCTAAGTCTCATTAAGGCGGACTGGCATCCGTTGCCGACAAGGCTCGGGAGAACCAACATATAACTATGCACCTGCTCTCTGAACATTTAAGAGGTTTCCATATTCAACATGCTCTCAGAAGAAAGTAAATTGAATTAACAAGCCAAAAGTAAATGCATAAGACTAGGCCGTTGGAGCCACGATGTCTATAGAACGCTATTTTACCACACTTTAATTTACATAGTCTACAAAGCCTCTAGGTAAGGAACACTATCCATATGGGTCGGGATAGGCCCCGCCTTATGACCAACTATACAATACAAAATACAAGCTCTAGACACACAAGCCCTGAAACAACCTGGAGCTTGGTAATAGCAGCTGGAAATCCTGTACTCTTGCTGGGGAGATCTAGTAGCTCATGTACCTGCAGTATGAAATGCAGGTCCCCCGTAAAGGACGTCAGTACGAGATAATGTACTAAATATGTAATGCAGGAAATACTGTATATGAGATAAGAACTCAAATGAAATAACACACTGGTGTGTAAGGATAAAAGACCACCTTTAGTCATACTGTGGAATCATGTACTTTATGTCTTTTTATTACTTTACCTTTCTTTACTGTATAATCTGTGCATAATATATCATGTAAATGACCAGCTGATCAGTGGTAAATCAATATCGGGATCGACCCATGCTAGGCTTTCCTTTCACCCCTGGGATACCCCCCGTAATATGGGATCGACCCATGCTAGGTGATTCTTCCACCCCTGGGATACCACCCATTAATAAGCAACTTTGAGTTATCTTTTATTTAATTTTGAGATGATTCTTTAGGTGGTCATTACATTTAGAGCTTTAGGAATATAGACATGACATGTGACATTTAAACAACCACATAAGATAATACCACAATGTAAGGAGAAGTACACAACTAATGAAACATGTAGGAGATTAAACAACACATGAACTTTATTTGGTAAAAAGGAACTCATGTATCTTTGGTATCCAAGTATATATGCAGATTTGACAATGGATATGTATGGGAACATATGAACATGGTAAAGAGTGGAGACACATTTATTAGTTATGTCGGAGTCGATAAGTGCCTTTATGTACCAAGGAAGAACATAGATTTCATGCCAAGTAATAGGAAACCAAGTAGCCTTACATACCTCGTTGTACTGTGTCGTTATTACCTCGGAGTAGTATCCTTTTCCTCCAAATACTTATCTACAATACAGTAGGTGATAAAACTACTATTAGCAGCTAATAAACACATCTTGGTAGTCCAATTCCACCCAAAAATAATATCCGGGCAACAAGCTCGTAATTAGCAACCAAAGAGTATTCTTTCAACATTTCCACTCCTAATCATATTTTCTAATACACATTCTCATATACATATCATATCCAGCTTGTTTTTGTCCCATAACAGTGTTACAACAACTCATAAAGTACAACATAAAACAATTCTACACAACACGCAAGTGGGCGATGTAACATTACGTCTTTTCATTACATTTTGGCGTCAACCATTCCCAATCTGTTTCAATCCTCAACCAAACTGTCCTCAACATATTTACACACAAAAACAATCCTAAAACAGTCTTAAAACAGTCCCCAAGTAGATGGAAAACATGAGGCAACAATTCCCAATATTCAGTCCACAAATCCTTACTAAGAGTGCAATTAAGATATCATATAAGAACTCATTTTCGCAGAAGATAAAAATGGTCCAGCATCCTTCTTACATCACTAAAGAACCAAACCTTGTTAAAAACATACATATTACTTCATAATCCAGCCAACCAACAAGAGAAAATCCTCTTAATAAACAAGGAAGAGGGACAACAATCTTTGGAACACATGCTGTCCCAAATTCCTGCACAAGTACAACCAGCATACTATTCATGTTTTTCATGGAAAAGTTACACCAAACCATAGGTATTTTTACTTACCTTAGCCCTCAAGGATTAGGTGCTCTTCAAGAACCCTAGAGGTGAGCCTTGGCTTCTTTACAAAGTGAATAGAGAGCAAGGAGAAACTTGGAAAGAAATCTGATTTTTGGCTTAGAGAAAATGACTAACATTGCTAGCTGTTAGTCCCTTTTATAGGGCCACTTTTGGCCGACTTTCTCATGTATTTCAAGCCTTATTTTATTAAGGTTATGATGAAGCAACTTGGCCTTTTCTCTTGGGCCTTATTGGGCTTCAATAAGATGGGCTTTGTTGCAAATATTTCTCCCTTAAACCCACTTAGTTTGGGCCTTATTTGTGAATTGGGTTGTGAATGTAATTTGGCCCTTTTCCTATTCATCATGGGCTGCAAATGTTTCCCTTTTATGATGCTAAACCATAAGCCCAGATGACATCCTTAACTCGGGGTTTATTCTTATCGGACTTGAACAAATTCGGTGTTGGGTCTTGTCTCCGTCTACCTAGCCTATTTAAGCTAAGCACGTAGGTGACTCACCTGTTAGCTTTCTAAGTCTCACAAGCACCTCACTTCTTTCACTTCATTTAAGGTCACGATCTCCTTAACTTGACTTAAAACTTATATACACTCGGTCATCTTGAGCGTTAGACGTATATATAGTTCTCTAATCTAAAATTCAAGCACTTTTAAAAATGTGCACTGCTTTGACCCCGCCATATCATGTTTCACATGCTTTGGACCAGTACATGTAAGATGTAGGGTGTTACACTTTGTGCCCTGGCTTAGTGCGTTCACACTTCTCTGCATGCCACAACTCCATGATCGCAGGCCTGAAGCCCACGTTCGCGGAGTATATCAGCTGCCAAGTACCATTTTGTGCATTTCAGCTCCTCTTCGCTCCAATTCAGCTCCAACTTTAATTCTTCTCAGCAAGGCCATATCTAACCCATATGTACCTGCAATTATACACCATTCAAAGCATAATTAGCCTCAAGTGATGAGATTAACAACACAAAATTATAAGAAAAGAGAAAAGATGAGTGCAAGTTATGCACTCATCAACATCCCAACTTAAGACTTTGCTTATCCTCAAGCAAAACAAAACCAAACTCAAGAGGCTAGCAATTTAAACACACAGTCCTAATTCACTTTTACATTAATTAAATCATTATCATGACAATGTTTGGTACCAAAAATTAGCACAAGTATTTGGATGCCTATCAAGTAACTTCCTCACATTTCAAAAACATATTTTTCAATCCAAAGCACACTTCTAGAGATGACCAAGTGACAACACAAATTCTCAAGGAGTGACTCAAACTCATAACCAACAAGTTCCACTTGACTCAAACTTAGAAAAGCATCCATATCACCAATCCATGTCAATTTGCATGTCCTCACAAAAAGAAAGAAAGTCCAAAAAATATACACAAGTATATACAATGAACAAGGGACAAGGACTCAAGCACTCACACTCAATAAAAGAATATCTTGTGTACACAAATGCCACACTATAGGCTTTCCTTTATTTTCAATCAACATCGGCTCAATTTCATTTGGTTGGAAATCTCAAAGGGATTTTTAGGCTTGTAATGTAGGTTAAGGGGTAAGGCAGGATACAATTTGGAAAATAGTGACTAACCATCCTTAAGCCCCACATACAACATTCATTCTTTTCCAACTTTTCCACTTTTCCCTTTCGCATTTCACACCAATGTATATTTAGCCCTTTTTTTTCACTTAGGCGCCCCACTTGCAACCATTTTTCAATATTTTGAGGATTCTTTTTATTCAAGCACTTTTTCTTCATTTTTTTTTTCATTTTGAAAGCACTCGTTTTCTTTACATTTCATTCCTCTATTCATTTTTCTTTTTCTTTTTCTTCGACAAGCCTTCTAGTAGTAGACACCCTTCTTTTTCTCCAGCATCACCCCCAACTTAGGCGTAAAGCCTCAATTGTCACAAACATGCAAAGGAGGGATAAGGGTTCAAAAGAGGGATGTCTTTTAAAAAAAGGTTCAAGGGTTGTAATTAAGATTGCCATTAGGCGCAAAAGGGACAATAGGGATACAATCAATGCGTTTGGTGGCTATTGAGGCTAAGTGGACTCAATTCAAACCAAAGAATGCCTAAGATCATTTTTCCAACCAAAGTCTATCAAGACCAACACTTCAAGACTAACAAGGCAAGTTTTTGGTGACACAAGTGCACACAAGGAACAAAATAAAAACTCAAAACATACATGAAATGCAAATTAAACAAGAAAGGATCAATATAACTCTCTAATAAAGTAAAAGGGACTCATTTTGCATTTTATATCCATCTAACAAGTAAAAGTCACAAAAAGAGTCAAAGTGTTGTCTCAAAATCATCCAAAAACAATCCAACTTTCACAAATTGGAGGGGTATGTATTTTTCATAATCCACAACACTTAACTAAATATTTAAGTACCAAACAAGTCATAATCCCAATATATAGCTGGAACAAGAGTCAATGGCTACTCAGACTTCACCAAAGACGATATTCTATCCACACACTCACACACCCAATCGACGATTTGTCCTTAAGAATATTGTCACTCAATCCATTTTTGGGAACCGTCGATTATACACACCATTAAAAAGAAAAATAAGAAACTACCAAATCTAGTAGAACAACTAAACCTAAACACAATATATACAAGCCCGACAAGGGCGTACCATAATCAACAAAAAATGAGCCCGACAAGGGCACATCATCAATACAAAGCAAGCAAGAGTCTACAAGTTCCAACAAATCCAGAGTATACAAAATAGGAAACAAGAGTCATAATCAAGTCACAAGACCACCCCCCAAAAAATATGAGGTCGTGTCCTCATAACACAATCATGAAATCCAAGAGAATACGAGGGGGTCCTTGAAATGATCACATGGTCCTTGAGCCCGAAGAGATGGTTAACTCATCATAAAGATCTAAAGAGCTGGATCCACACAACTGCCTCAACTTGCCCATCATCTTGTTTAGTAACTTTCTCTTCTTCTTCTCATGCTCCTTGAACTTCTTCTACCTCCGCTCTATCTTTTCCTTCCTCCAGCTTCTATGCTCAAGATGGCCACTCATAGCACTCTAAGTGGCTTCAACTGACGTACGCGTGAACTGAACATCTGCCGTAACTTCTGGTGGTCCTGTAGGAAGGCGTGCAACCAGCTGCCAGATCTACTCATCCATCTCATGAATATGGGAGGACAAGTATCTCATGGTAGGAGGACCAAACTAAAGTGGTCTTGAAGAAACTGAAGGACCTGCAGCTCCTGAAGTAGACCCCCTACCTCTGATCCTAGCTTTATGAACTACCTAAAAGAAGGACCTAGGACATCAATCCGTCTCTTCTCCTATCATGCTGGACCACCTGTCTTCTCTAGTGGATAAATATATTTGGCTGGCTTCTTCTCCTCATCAGTGGGTAGGACGGACACCTCTGCCTCATAGCATAATCTAGAAATTTGTGAGAGGTACACTAAGCTCTTGGCTCTCCCTTAGGCCACTTCTGCAATCTAATTCACTATGATCTGTCCCACCTTAACTTGTAGACCATCCAAGATAGCAGTTATCACAAGGGCACAATCAAAAATCACCTCCGTGTTATGTGTAGAGGGAATGACCTGAGCACAAATGATGAAAAGCCAACATCTAGCTTCAACTGTGAGCTCTTGTGAGTCAATGCTTCTATGTGAAGCAAACTACTCCCGAGGAACTACATCATGTAACTTGTCTACCAACCACTGAGCTTCCAACACTCGATCTCTCTCTTTGTACACCTGGTTGTCAGCATCTCGTAGCCCATAGATAGCGTTGATACTTGCCGAGCTGAAATCAACTCTCACTCCTCTAATCATGGTAACCGTCTCCTCTCCAAAGTTTGTTTTCAAGGCATCAGCATAGAACTCGGCTACTATAGTAAGGTTGGCTTTGATAGGTTCATCAGCAAAGCATAGCCAAAATGAAGTCTGAAGCCGACCAAAGAAATCTGACATCTTCTCCCCCACTTTGTCCAAACAAATCCCTCTCTCTCTTATCACGAGATGGCCTAAATACTCATCATATTTTTGGGCATATTTGGCTGAGAGGAATCAACTTTGATCAAAGTAGGTTTCTTCTTCCACCTCTGGTGTAAGACCCCACCTATGAGGGGTATGAAAGATGCAAGAAATAAGTTTTAGAAACTTTTGGAAAAATTGTCAGTGCTTACAAGAGGATTTTATGAGTCGTAAGATGGACTACAACTCGTATAAGATTTCGTGGAACCTAGTCAGACTTGGTGAAATTTGAGATCTTTTAGGAGTTCAATCTACAACTTATCAGACAGCCTGTAAATTGTTATACGAGTCATAGACCATGTCGTGAAATGAGAATTAGAGAAGGGGTCTTTGAAAGTCTATTAGACTGAACCTCTATCTATGGCCCGTAATGGACCATGACCTATAAACGAGGTTTCATGGTCCTGTCTAGTGATTTTTTATAGGGGAATTTCTAACCTTTCCTATTCCCTACACAACTTCATCTAGCCCCTCCATGGCCTCTCATGTAATTCCAAGCCCCTCTCTCATCAAGTCAGCTGCAAACAATTCCAATCGCCTAAGTTCTAGCATTAGTTCGTGTATATGTCAAGTTCAAATCATCATATCTCTTAGCACGCAATGAATTAGATGCTAGGCGACATACCAATTGAAAGCTTTTTGAATTGTCTTTCCAAGTCAACTGGTTTCACCTCATTTGGAGTTTGGAACAAAATGTTATGCCCATTTTAGTGCAACACTGTCAAGTTGTCAGTTTCTACGACCCACTCTACGGGACATGGAATGAATTACGACCCGTAAATGGAGTTTCGTGAAACTATCCGGCCAGCTTCTAAAAAGGGTGTTTTTGACCTTTCCCCACACCATAAGCCCAATACTTCATCATTTTACCTCATGTACGCCCTATATCTGCCCCTTTAAACCCTAATTCATTCCATTCCTTCTCATTCTAAAATTATCCCAAGTCCCAATTCCTCTCAAAACACTCCTAAGTCTTCAAGCTTCTATGGAGAGGGAAACAAGCTAGGGTTTTGGTTTCTTCACTTCCAAATTGAATTTTCTCTTCTTTAAGTTAACAAGGTATGTAGGTTTGATCATTGGAACCTTTCTTCCCACAAGTCCAACCATTCTTCTTCTCTAACTACATAGAATTTATGGATATTTATGGGTATTTTATGACCTCTTGCATATGATGTTACTATTATTCCTTCTATGATGGTTTATTTTTATGCATTATCATGAAGTGAAATATCATGTGAAATTTATGAATTTTTATGAGTGTGTATGAAGTCTTAACTAGGTTTTACTTGATAAGGTGGATTACTTTGAATGATTTTAAAAGGACTTTATTTACACTTCTCATGTCTTAAACCTTGGTCTTTGTTTGATTTGAGCATAAATGCATACCCACCATATTTTGACCAAAGATGTATTCCAAACTTCCTATATGGTTATAGGTCTTATCCGGTGATACTTGAGTTAATCTTTGATGAATGTTGAGCTATTTGAGATCATGCATGCTATGACCATAATTATGAATACGCGGTTTGTGTAAGATGAGTTTCATATTCTCATATCCATGTTTTGGAAGATGACATATATAATTTGGATGGGTTAAGTAAGAATGATTCAATCTAATGATTTTCGCTATGTGTCTTGAAATATAATTTCCAAATAATGAGGGTCCATTTATGTGCTATGAAGGTTTATGAAAGAACATGGGTTTTGATATTAATTTCATAATGACTTAATTAGGGAATTATTATGATGATAATGGGTTGTTAAAATGGTTATTAAATGATCATGTTTTATTAGATGTATATCCGATGTTGTTGAATCACATGATTTCAAGTTTATGTACATGCACCCATCATGTTGAGCAAGATATGTATGTTAAGCATGTTGAGACTAACGAGGGTGCTAATAAGTATGCTATGTGCTTTTGAGCATGATACAGATGACAAATTATGTAAAGCCCTATCTTGATGCTACAAGTTATGATTAATAAACTATGTGCCACCATAGGACATCTCTTAACTCCTATCGAAAGATTATATCGTAAGGTATGGAAATCTCTTGACTCCTACCGAAAAGATTGTATCGTGAGGTATAGAAATCTCATGACTCCTACCAAAAAAATTGTATCGTAAGGTATAAAAATCTCTTAATTCCTACCGAAAAGATTGTATCGTAAGGTATGAAATTACTTAACTCTTACTGAAAAGATTATATCGTAAGGTAAGAACATCCTATTTTACCTACCGAAAAGGCAGAGTCATAAGGTAAGGATAAGATATGAAATCGTAAGGTAAGGTGGTGACACCATTGGCAAAGGCCATGCCATAAGGATAGTGTTTGGTCTACCTTGGAAAAGTCAATCCCTCCTGGTCTGATGTGGAGTAAATGTTAGGATTCTAAGTAGTAGCTCGCTTGGTCTTATATGTCGGTTATGGTTTTTTCCCACTATGTATATGACTTCATGTAATTTGATGATTCATCATATATATATACTCATGACATTTAGCATGCACGACATATTGAGCTTATATCCGTTGATTCTGATTATGCATATTGTTTAATCATGGCTTGTGTTTCTTGTGGCATTTGTACCTCGCATACTTAGTACATTCAAACATACTAATGCATACTTTTTGCCTGCTTGATCTAGCTATGTAGGAACCAAAGCTTCTTTCTATTCTCCTTTAACGCGGTTAACCAGTTTGATAAAGGCTTGCTATTGGTGACTCTCCCATCTTCGAGGACAACATCCGTTTACTTTTATGCTTTTATTTGAACTACTCTATTTTTGGTTACTATCTTTGACGGTGAGCCTGGGAGATGCCTTGTCCCCCGCTCCATTCGTAGTTAGAGGTGTTGTTGGATACATAGGTTTTATGTTATGATCTCGACTCTAATTATGTCTATGTATTTTTGGAGCTTTCCCTTAGTCCCTTACTCACTTTTTATGGTGAATGTTTGCCATCATGTTGACAAGGTGGAAGTCCCAAGTCCCTAAATTTCCCGTTGCATGAGTCATACTTACCTGCCCTTTAGACATATTTGCTATGTGATTCATGTTTATCCTCTTCCTTATAACATCCCCATAGCATGAGTCCAAAGCCCCACTTTGCTTAGAAATTATGTGCTATTAGTCTTTTATTGTTTCCGGAAAACCAAAGATGTGCTATGCATGCTTAATAAGCTTGTTTGGAGATCCTTTCGGGTTCCTATTCGCCGTGTCACGTCTAGGCCCTAGGCTTGGGGCATGATAAGCTTGATATCAGGGCACTAGGGTTATAAGTAGTCCTCGAAAATCGAACATATTGCATTGAGTAGACTCTTTTTCATGGTTGTGAAGCATGCCACAACTATCAATAGGAGGCTATGAGGCGTTTTAGGAAATGCATTACTTCTTCATGATCCATGTCATGCTGTAGAGCTAAATCCTCTAAAGTTTATTTCTGATTCCTATTCGTTATGTTTCAGAATATATCTTAAGCTATTCTGAATGGTGGACAAGATTGTAACCGTTCCTCTCTTGAGGATCAACTTCCCAACAATGACATATCAAATGTGGAGATTCGCAATGCTCTATGGCTATTGACCAAAGTTGTACCGCTTAAATAAACCAACAAACGGGTGCCCCTAAGATTTCAAATGATATGAGGAGGGAGTGGAAGGCTAAGAGGGCCCGAGTTGATGGTGCTTTATCTTCTACTAGTCTATCGGTGCCCAAGCGTAAAAAGAAAAAACTCCCTTTCGCCATTTTTCAAGGGTGTTGCAAGAAGCATCAAGAAAAGTATTTGGTCGACACTGAAGGTTGTTACAAGTGTGACAGTATTGGTATACAATGAGAGATTGTCTTGTGGCCTTTACAGAAGGGAGCAGGATGGATCGAATAGGAGATAGACTCCCAGATGCTAAGCCTAGTAGTGGTAATGGTGCACGAAGTCATCCTAGGTTCCCAAAATGTGGAAGGAATTATGCCGACACATGCTTGAGAAACACAGGTGTGTGCTTTTGGTGTGGCAAGATGGGCCACAATATTGTTAATTGTCCAAATGCTCAAAGGAAGGGTAAGGATGATCTTCCTCTAGGACATGATACTCATGGACTCAAAAGGCACAAGGTGGTACCAAAGGTGGTGGTCAAGTAATTCCCAAGTATCTAGGCAAGGATGTAGGTGTTCAAGCTTCTCTTACATGCCACAAGTGTATAAGGTACCATTGGGGAGATTGTTTGGCCGGTTTGGGTGCATGTTTTGGGTGTGGTGCAAAGGATCATAAGTTGAGACATTGTCCATGGGCTACTAAAAATTATGAGGATGAATGTCGACAATCCCAACCATACACCTCTAAGGAATGCTAGACCTAACATGGTTCTCCACTGGTATGTTAAAGGTTTATGATTATAATGTGTATGTTTTATGGATCCGGGTGCCACTCTCTCATTCATTACTCCATTTGTTGCTAATAGATTTCATGTATGTCCCAAAATATTGTGTGAACCCTTTGAGTTTTCTACCCTCATTGGTGAGTCCATTATCACTAGAAGAGTCTATAGGGGTTGTCCCATGTCTAGATTTCATAGATCTTACCTTGTGATTTCATCGAGCTTGTCCTAGTAGATTTTGATAACATTCTTGGGATGGATCTCATGAATAAGGTTTTTAAGTGCTACCTTGACGTTTTTGTTATGGAATTCATTGATGATATTTTGGTTTACTCCCGAAGGAAAGAAGAGCATGTGAGGCTTTTGAGGCTAGTATTGCAAACCTTTAAGGAAGGAAAGTTGTTTGCTAAGTTTGATAAATGTGGGTTATGATTAGACGAAGTTGAATTCATTAGGCATGTGGTTTAAGACAAGGGAGTCAAAGTGAATCCCAAGAAAAAGGGAAGTTCATTGTTTGGCTTGGTTGGGAGTTAGGTTAGATGAGGCCAAACAATGGAGTGATGATGGTTCTAGATTGTTCCAACCCTTTTTCGTTAAAGAGGTCAAAGTTAAGCAGAACCTTGACCCCACTCTGTTAGATTGAAAGCAATAGTGATGGATTGCAAGGTAGAGGTTTTCTCCCAAGGGGGAGATGTTGTGCCAAATATTGATGGCTTGAAGGGTTTGGTTTTGAGAGAGGAACATAACTCATCCTATTATATCCACCCCAATCCCAAAAATTAGAGATGTATAGAGGTTTGTAGGAGGTATATCAGTTGGGTGTAATCGAAAGTCTCACCCGTGAAGGGTGTTGTTCATCTTGGCAAGAAGGGTAAATTGAGTCCTAGGGTCGTGGGTCCTTACAAGATGTTGGAAAAGGTTGGTAAGGTAGCTTATGGACTTGAGTTTCCTAACAAGATGGAGTTGGTTCGCCCCGTATCCATGTGTTTATGTGGAGGAAGTGCGTAGGTGACCCAAACTCCATAGTGCCTTTGGAAGTTGTAGGTGTTGCGGAGGAAACATGACATATAGAGAAGTTCCTGTGAAAATATTAAATGGTCAAGTAAAGAGGTTGAGGAATAGAGGTGTGGCATCTGTGAAAGTCCTTTGAAGGAAGCAACAGGTTAAAAGTGTTGCTAGGGAAGTTGAAGTGAACATGAATAACCCTATCTCTTCGATTCTAATCAAGATTGCGGTACTCCGATCCTTCCTATTTTGGAACCTCTTCTCCTTGCATGTCATTCTCATGATATTTATGCATGGTTATGTGATTTTGATGTTGCCTTGTAAATGCTATTTCTGACATGGTTTAAAGAATTTGAATGCTGTAGAATCCAACTCGCAAGTGGCCTCTTCAACAGAACTGTGCCTCCACAGATCCTTCGTAGAAGGTATATCTTTGGATCTCAATCTCTGGACCTTCCTGTCCAATATAGCTATAGGTTCTTTTTCAAAGGACACATCTGGAATCAACTCAAACAAAGTCATAAGAAATCACATGGTTCTTATCTAGAATATACCGGCGGAGCATAGAAACATGAATAATAGAACGAACAGAAGATAGCCTCAGTGGTAAAGCCAACTCATATGCTACTTCACCAACCCTCCTCAGAGTCTCAAAAGGGCCAAAGAACTTGGGACTAAACTTAGCCCTCTTCCCGAATCTCATCACAACTTTCATGGATAAAACCTTTAGCCAAACACTGTCAGAGAACTCAAGAGGCCTAACCCTCTTATCAGCATAACTCTTCTGGCGAATCTGGGTTGTCAAAAGTCTACTTTGAATTAGTCGGACTCAATCGATGGCATCCTGAAGCAAATCAACACCCAACACCTCAGTCGAACCTGAATCAAACCATCCGGTGGGTGATTTACACCTCTTGCTGTACAAGGCCTCAAACAGTGCCATTTGGATGCTGAAATGACAACTGTTGTTATATGAGAACTCTTCCAATGATAAGTGATGGTTCCACCGGGCCCCAAAATCAATAACGCAGGCCTAAGTATGTCCTCCAACACTTGAATGGTGCATTCTAACTGACCATCCGTCTGATGTTGAAAAGAAGAACTCAAATCCACTCTAGTAACCAAAACCACATTGTAGAGCCTGCTAAAAGTGAGAAGTGAACACAGACCCTCTGTCTGATACTATAGACACTGACACACCATGCAATCTGATAATGCCCCAGTTATATAATCTAGCCAAGTGCTCTACACTTTAGCTAGTCTTCACTGGTAGGAAATGTGTTGACTTGGTAATATATCAACAATTAGCCAAACCAAATCGAACTTGTCCAAAGCCATGGGCAAGCCCATAACAAAGTCCATAGTCACTCTCTGCCACTTCCACTCACAAATGAGCATCTTTTGTATCGATCCACTAGGCTTTTGATGCTCATACTTTACCTGTTGGCAATTCAAACACTTGACCAAAAACTCAGTTATGTCTCTTCTCATGCCAAGCTACCAATAAGGTTATTTAAGATTATGACACATCTTAGCCACACCCGCATGAATGGAATAAACAGTACAACGGGCCTCCTCTAATATCAATCTCACCAAATCCCCAACTTTAGGCACACAAACTTTACCATTAACCCCCAAAACACCATCAGAATCAATAATAGATACCTTTGCATCACTTCTCAACACTTAATCATGAATCATGCATAATCTGGGGTCCTCAAACTGGTGAGCACTTGTCTGATCAAGCAAGGAAGATCTAGCCTTAACAAAGGCCAAAATACTCTGAGGAGGAGAAATGTCCAAACAGACGAACTGCATAGCAAGTGACTGAACCTCCAAAGCTAAGGGCCTCTCCTCAGACCTCAAGAATGCCAAACTACCCATACTAGTAGCCTTCCGACTCAAAGCATCTACCACCACCTTGGCCTTCTCGGGGTGATACAGAATAGAGATATCATAGTCCTTAAGCAACTCCAACCACCTATATTGCCTTATGTTTAGATTGGGTTGAAGAAAGACGTATTTGAGACTTTGGTGACCAGTAAAAATCATACAACACACCCCATAAAGATAACGTCGCCACAACTTTCACACAAACACTACTGTAGCTAACTCCAAGTCATGGGTAGGATAGTTCTTCTCATGCACCTTCAGTTGTCTAGAAGCGTAGGCTATTACCTTTCCCCTTTGCATCAATACGCCACCCAAATCCACACCTGAATCATAACAGTATACCACAAATGGAGCTCCCTCCTCGGGTAAAGCAAGAATAGGTGCTGAAGTCAACAAATCCTTGAGCTTTTGGAAGCTCACCTCATAATCATTTGGCCACTAGAAAGCTATAACTTTTTTGAGTCAGTCTAGTCAATGGGGCTGCTATAGATGAAAAACCTTGAACAAAATGCTAATAATACCCTACTAAACAAAGGAAACTCCGTATCACAGTAACGAAAGTAGGCCTAGCCCACTCACGGACAGTTGCTTCCTTGGCTAGATTGACCATAATACCCTCTTTCGACATAATATGGCTAAGAAATGCAATAGACTCAAGCTAAAACTTGCACTTTGAGAACTTAGCATACAACTTCTCTTCTCTCAATCTAATGATTACAGTCCTCAAGGTCTTGACATGATCTACCTAATACTTGGAATGAAGAAATATGTCATCTATGAATACAATTACAAAGATGTCTAAATAGGGCCTGAACACTCAGTTTATCAACTCCATAAAAGCAGCCGGGGTATTAGTCAACCCGAATGACATGACCAAGAACTCATAATCCATAACGAGTCCTGCAAGTAGTCTTCGGGATATTAGATTCCCGAACTCTCAGCTGATGGTAACAGGACCTCAAGTCAATCTTGGAGAACACTGAGGCACCCTACAACTCGTAAAAAAGATCATCAATGCGAGGCAAGGGATGCTTGTTCTTGATGGTAACTTTGTTAAGCTGACGATAGTCAATACATATACACGTAGTGCTAGACTTCTTCTTTACGAATAATACTGGAGCACCACAAAGAGATACACTTGAACAAATAAAGGCTTTCTATAACAAATCTTCCAAATGTTCCTTTAACTCCAATTTAGCTGAAGCCATACGATAAGGAGAAAATGATATGGGCTTAGAGCCCCGCTCCACATAATAGCAAAGTCAATATCATGATCCGGAGGGACACCGGGCAAATCATTCAACAAGAATGATACATCCATAAACTCTTTAGCAACCCTGGAAGTCTCAAATGATAGGGACTCCTGAGAAACAACCCGAACATATGCTAAATAGGCCGAAACCCCCTTCCCCATCAATCGACAAACATGCATATAAGAAATGACACCCTTAGGATAGGAACTAGGTGCTCTAGTCCACACCAACTTAGGCAAATCGGTGCAAGATAGAGTCACGATCTTTGCATGACAGTCAAGAATAGCATGATAAGGAGACAAACCGTCCTTACCCAATATCACATCAAAATCTACCATGTCCAATAATATCAGATCAAGAACAATATCTCTCCCCATAAAAGTCACAACACAACCTCGATAAACTTGAATCACCACTAAAGATTCACCTACCGAGTTGGATACACATATAGACTCAACAAGTGGCTCACACATAATGTCAATATCAAAAGCAAAATGGGCTGACACATATGAATAAGTATATCCTGGATCAAATAAAATTGAAACTGAATGTGGCACACTAGAACAATACCTATGATGACTGCATCTGAAGCCTCTGCATTGGCTCTGTCAGGAATGACATAGCAAACTCTACGACCACCACTAGCCTATGGGTCTCCACGAGCACCAACTCCCCCAGAACCACGACCTCTTCTAGCACCACCCCTCATGCCTTGAGAGGTGTCTCTGGCTGCTGCCTAAAGTCCTGAAGTCTGAGTAGGAAGAACTTGATCTGGACAATGATTGGTGAAGTTCCCAACCTCATCACAAATATAATAAACCTTAGGGTCTCGCCCTTGAGATGACTGTGTAGAAAAACCACCATGTCTAACTGAACCAAT
Source organism: Solanum rostratum (assembly GCA_029948455.1). Lineage (NCBI taxonomy): Eukaryota > Viridiplantae > Streptophyta > Magnoliopsida > Solanales > Solanaceae > Solanum > Solanum rostratum. The sequence goes on from CM057051.1 coordinate 43,300,248, forward strand.
GGAACTATCATGGCCTATCTGTGTAGGCCTAGATCTTTCAACACTGCCAGATTCTGGAAAAGCTACCTAAACTGCCAAACCCTGATGGCCCTGTCTCTGAAACCCTCTATCACATGGTGGGTGTTCACCAAACTGACCATGATGATAGAATCTCTTCCCACCACCCTGCCTCTCGTGCCTGATGCACTCTACCATACGAGCTTGATCCATAATGCTTTGAAAAGAGCCTCCAACCAACATTAAGGAAGTTGTAGCCTCCTAAAGATACCGTGCCAAGCCCTTGGTGAACCGTTGAATCCTTTAGAACTCAACAGGGCGGACAGAGAATGTCAGGATAAGGCATGGAATTTGGCCTCGTAATCAGAAATTGACTTGGAGCCCTACTACAGTCGATCAAACTCATCTCATGGTTGTCTTTAAGGATATTGTCATGCCCCGAAATGAGGGGAGGCGCGACTGGCACCCAATACCATATTGGCCGGGTAAGCCACCAAACATGCTAGTTAACTAGACGAGGACCCAAAGAAAATCGGGCAGCATAGCATTTGAAAAACTAAGCTAGGACCATTTAGGTCATGACCTGGTCAACAACAGAACTTGTACATCAAGATAAGTAGACCAAAATGATAAAATACTAGCTAGCCGAAAAGGCTGCAACAACAGAGGTCCAGGAACACACTATATATACATGCCAATCTTATGACTAGAGACTGAAAGGCACAAAAGAACCAACCCATAATAACATGTTTACATAGCCTCTAAGACTATCGGGATAGGGCCTCGACTATAGCCAACTATACAACAAAAAGTAAGCATCTTGTGAAAGCTCCAGGAAGAAGTGGAGCTTACCAACTCACAGCTAAACTAGGCTCCTAGTGAAGGGGTCGATCAGAGTCCCTACCTGAACCTGCACGCATGAGATAAAATGTAGCGTCCCAAGGCAACGAGACGTTAGTACGAATAAATGTGTACTGGTATGTAAGGCAGAATGTAAAACCACAAATAACAGTAGTAAAAAATATAATAGAAATACCACCTGTAACTAACACTCAAGTACCCTATATCCTATTAATCAAATATGCATGTCATAAATACATATATATAGATGCAAATGCAAGACTTACACAACCAAATGCTAGCAATGGTGGTCCTTTTCGGTAGCTGACTGACATCATATTTGCCAAACTGTGGCCATCTGTACCATATACATATATATATCATTTGGGCAAATATGCCCCATATCTCTGATTATAGCTCGAAGTCCATGAATAATGTGTAATGTATGATATGAATATTGAATGCATATAGTAGGCCATAGCATAAATTTAGCCAATCTTGGCTCATTGGTACACTTATTCTCATAGCATCATAAATATTGTCGTAGCATATACACCCGATTTGTGGAATCTTAAATGTCTTTTGAATAAGTTTGACAACTTAACTCAACATTTAGAATGAAGCTTTAACTTAAAAATGTTCATAAGGTGATTTACATAATGCTTATACTTGAACCCATGTCAATTAGTAAAGGAAAGTATTTAAACAGAATTAAGGGCCTTAGTAGTTTAAATAGGAGCATGATGCTAGATATTATTGGAAATTTACGCGTTACTTGTGAAGTGCTTCAATTATTTTTTTGTATGGAAGAAGGACTGATTATGAATACTACATTCTCTTCGTAATCTACATTTATTTTAATGACACTACACCAAGAAGAGAACCACCTCGAACATATGGATAGGTAGCCAAGAAAACCGAGAAAATCATATATAGATATTGAATGTCCAGTTTAAGTGAACGAATGGATTTTCAACCTAATACCATTGTGAAAATAACTCAGCTACAATTATAATGCCTTTCATAGAAGGTGTTTCTAGCAACATAATAGTAAGATATCACACTTGACATTTTGGAAAACTTCCTGGATTTCATGCTAAAAGGAGGGCCTGAGCTTAGCCTTAACATACCTTCCCAATGGACATCCTATTGCCAAAAGTTTCTCCATGAGAGTTATTCCTTACATCCTGAGCTTCGCAAAAACTATATATACGCAACTTAAAGACACTTATAAACATTCCAGAATTTAGCATTAATGACCAGATTCGGCAAATAGTATTTACATTAGGAAATGTCCGTAAAACTTCGTTAAAATGACCATAAAGTATCCCCAAGATTATTACCTGAATACACCAGCTGCAAACCACCACTCTTTTACAGCCCAAAAACAGCCCCAAACATAGCTATTAGAGAGTAAAACAATTGCAAAGCGTGAGATACATTGGTAGGCACGAAGACAAATTTTAACTCTAGAAACGCAAAAAACTTACCCAAATCACCTTGGTACCTTGAGGGAACTTCATATTCACTTTATATGTTGTTTGGGATGAAATAGAACTGATTTGAGCTTTAAAAATCTCAAATTAGCTGACATCTAGGTGGGTTGACCCGACCCGAACCATGACCCAATTTCCTGCTCCGGCAGTCACAGTAAAACTGTCATAACCTTTTATTCTGAGGTTAGTTTGATCCGCGGTTTTGTGCATTGAAAAATAAATTCATAGATCTTCAATTTGATAGGTTATGAACCTTCTAACTCCTTATATTTTGGGAGATATCGCTTGATACCTTTGACCCAAATTTAAGAAGAATTCTTAAAGAAACTTACGGTAGCTTTGGCCAACCTTTATCTTGCAACTTTTGTTGATTCTAAAACTTAATGTATGACCTTTGTGGTATCAAAATAACCTTTAAAAATCCATTATTACCAAATTATACACTTTTATTCCCATCCACAATGTGAAACCTAATTTAAACCTTCCAAAAAGGGAGAGGTGCCACTCAGTCATTTTTCAATCCCGAATGTGTATTTAGGGTATTCCTTTGGCTTAAAACTTTAGGTCCTTGACATGACCACTTATTGGCAGCCTTACTATCCTTAGGTTCTAACCAAAATTATATATGTCTCATATGACATGCCACCCTACGTGTATATATATATATATGTGGAAGACGAAAAACATAGGGTCTCATAGATATATGGTATAGACCTTTCAAAAAACACCTCGATGAACTATCGCAAAGTCATAGACGGAGATCCAACAAGTCGAAGAAATACCATTGACCTTGGTGAACTGGTATGTAGTGTAGGCAACCCTATGCGATTCAAGAATAGCAAGGTTACATAACCGGTCCTGGCACTCTGACAGAAAATCATAAGCTCTATCTCCAGGAGTGCCATCAAAACGCGTCGGAGCCAACCATACAAATCTCTCAAAACTCTTCTGCTCCGTTGTAGACATGGATGGGCAGGTAGAAGATGGTGGCACCATAAACAAGGGGGTGCAATAGATGGAGCAACAACCAAATGCTGAAGTTGAGTTCCCTAACTCGGTCTAGATGCCTGAAGTGGAGTAATAACAGTCGTAGGAGGGTGAAGCTTAGGATAGACAGACATGAATTATAGCCGGCTTAGGTTGAGCACTAGAAGGTCCAACAGGTGTGATAGAAATTGGTATCTCAATAGTAGCTGGGGCTGGAGAACCTCCCTCCAATCTAGGCAATAACCTTATAGGTAGCTCCGAAACTGACGGTGTAGGTGATGGAGTTGAAGGAGGTCGAATAGAATTAGTAGGCCACTCTATCACCATAGTAGGCTCTGGAGAGCCGATCGGGTCTGTCCCCTGGACAAATCTACCCCCTAGAAATCCTTTGGCCCACGACCTTATCACGAGCTTTACCCTCGACCTCGAGTGGGAGTCACATCAGCTAAATCGCGACTCTCCCACTGGCTGATGGGATTGATTAATTAGCGTCCACGCAGAAGGAGTAGATTAGACACTTTCAAAGTGGGCAACACGAAGAATGGCACGAATAGAAGCAAGATGTGATAATATTTCCTATCAAGCATCCTAAAGATGGGTGTGGACATCTATACACCGATTGTGAGACTCTACTAGACACCCTGCTCTTGACTCACGAGGCCAATGAACCTAGAGTTGTGATACCCAACTTGTCAAGACCCAAAATAGATCACATCCAAATAAAGATAAATAAAGCGGAAACAAACTCATAACATATAAGAAATCACCCAAAACCTGGAGTTATAAGTACAAGAGCTAAAACAGTACTAAAGGTAAAATACAACTGTCTCATAATATCTGATACATAGCGTGAGAGGAAAGATATAAAAGAGGATCGAAAGATCCATGGTGACTCAGAGTTCGAGCCTCACCATTGAGATCTGGATGGTAATGATAGTACTCGGATGAAAAGATCAACTACCCTATCCTAAACCCTGTGCATGATCTGCAAGGAGGAAACAAAGTAGGGGTGAGTACACCAAAATGTACCTAGTATGTTCAACCGACTGGGTATGAGAAATCAAATCAAGCATGTAATAACAAAGAACCCTATCCTTGAATCCAAAAAAGTTAGCACAAGATGATAATATAAACAATAATAATGAGCTAAAATGTCCTCAAGAATCTATGATGGCATATAATCACAATAAGAAATATAATGCACAAATCATCATGCCAAATACCAATGGTGTTACAACCATGCCACCTGCCCGTGGTAAAGTAATATGAGAATGCCACAAGCTTGCCACCAGCCCATGGTAAAGTAATATCAGAATGCCAAAAGCTAGCGACTTGCCTGTAGTCAAGTTATATCAGAATGCCAGAATCTTGCCACCTAGTAATATCAGAATGCCAAAAGCTAGCGACTTGCCTGTGGTCAAGTTATATCAGAATGCCAGAATCTTGCCACCTACTCGTGGTCAAGTAATATTAGAATGCCATAACCGTGCTACTTGCCTGTGGTCAAGTAATATCAGAACGCCACAACCTTGCCACCTACTTGTGGTCAAGTAATAATATGATGCCAAGTCCTTGCCACCTGCCCATGGTCAAGATATATGAAGTATGAATCTCACCGTTACCTCTTGCCCGGGTCAAGGTGGATGTACCAATGTGAATCATAATGCCTTTGCCTCCTACCTTGGTCAAGGGATGTTACAAGCCACACACAATAGATGTAAATCAATAGTGCAAAACAATATGAGCAAGTAAACATGAAGTAGCCTTACAACAGAAATGCCAATGCATGAAACTCATAATAATCATATGTACCCAAGGAGTAATATCAAGTGTCACAGCTAATGCCCAAATCATCATCATATTTTAGGTCATCATAATTATATCAATATTTGAGAATATCAACCATATCAAACCTAACACGTCCCAAGATGCAAGAACATCAATATTACCGGACCTAACTCATCCCAAATATGCAAGTATGACCATAATACCAGACCTAACTCATCCCAAATATAAAAATATAATAATGATACTTGACCTATCTCATCCCAACAGTACAAGTATGTCAACGATACTGGACCTTACTCGTCCCAATTGGTCTCACAAGACTCATTTAGTCACATACTATCTCAAGTCCTCATCATTTAATTATAATTCGACTCATTTCATTAATAGGATCAAGATTATACCATAATTCGGCTCCATCGGAATCACTTTCCATCATTATATCAAAACTTCAACTTAATTACACAACTTTCCATCTAATTCTCACAATTACCACACGAACAAGATCAATGACTCAAATCCAATTCCAATAGTTTAGCCAACCTACCTCAATGCTGAAACCGCAGTCGGACAAGATTTTGATCAACTCAAATTCTCAAATTGATCCTCCAATTCGATCAACCACTATCAACAATAGTTAATATTCATCAAGAGAAGCATTTTGATACCCATATTGGTATACTTTAGGCTTACGGGAAAAATAATCAAAATTAGGGCTAAAATTTGAAACAATCGAATCTAGAAATTCACTTTGGAATCGAGTTCCACTCGAAAAATATAGTTTATGGGCAAAAATTCAACTAAAATCAAGCTCAAATTGAATGAGAATTCAATGGTAAAGTTTGAAAAACATGGTCTAAAAATCCCCAATTTTGAATGTTTAATTTCATGAAATCAAAGATAAAATTCATAGAAAATGATTAGTTTAGTGTTTGAAATACTTACCCAACAAAAATCTTCAAAAACTTTTCCTCAAAATCACTCCAAAAGGCTTAGAAGTTAAAAAGTTTTTAAAAATGGTGTTTCACAATTTAAAACTGTCCGGGTATAAGAACTTCTTCGCGATCGCGGAGCCTATCCCACTAAGGCAGAGACCAATAGTCCTCAACTCCGCGAACGCGTGACTCAGTCTGCGATGGTGGAGCTCAGCAGCCCCACATGCGAATGCAGAGAAGAAGGTTGCCTGCACCAGATATCAACAAAATTAGCAACCTAATCCAATTTTCCTACACGAAATGGACTCTCAAAACTCATCCGAATTTAGAATTTCACAAACCAAAGATGTATTCATATCAGAAATGACAATCCATACTCAACGAAATCATCAATCATTTTTAAGGCGTCCTCACCACATTTGCCAATTCAAGTAAATAAATCTAGTTTAAAGCATCAAAATACCAAAACTACCCTCGGCAACCCCAAAAAATATTCCGAGACCATTTCCAGCGTTAGTTTCACCATTTGAAACTATTGGAACTGTCAAAATTCAGATTCGAGCTTCTAAACTCCGAATGTTGATCAAAGTCAAACTTTTGTTTCGAAAATGACTAAAATCTCAACTTTGGGCCTAAATCCATATTATAACTCCGAATTCAGCTTTGCAACTTTCTATGATTTAGTTTCAACATTTCAAAGCTAATGAAATCAACGGATCCTCGATACGACCTTCGAAACCCACAATGACCTAAAAACTCACTTTTTCACTAACATAAGCTTCCAAAAATGTCAAGATTCATATTTTCAACTTTTAAAACTCAAGATTTCAATTACAACTATTTAGATATTTCAAATTAGGCCCAAAGCAACTTACGAAATGGTAAAACCATAAATTTCATAGATAATACCAAAAATAACAAACTAGGTCATTGCATCATTCACCACTAAAAAGAATGTTCATCCTTGAACATAAGGAAAAGAGGAGTAAAGGCTGGGATATCTGGCCTGCACGTTAGACTCCAGCTCCCAAGTGGCCTCATCAACAGAACAGTGCCGCCACTAAACCTTCACAAAAGTTATATCTTTGGATCTCAACTTACAGACCTACTTGTCCAGTATAGCTATAGGCTCCTCTACAAAAGACAAATCTAGACCCAACTCAACAAAGTCGTAAGAAATCACATGGGACTATTCTGAGATGTACCCGCCAAGCATATATGCATGAAAAATTGGAGGAACAGAAGATAATCTTGGTGGTAAAGCCAACTCATAGTCTTCCTCACTAACTTTCTTCAAAATCTCAAAAGGGCCAATGAACATGGAACTAAGCTTTCCCCTCTTCCCGAATCTCATCACACCCTTCATGGGTGAAACCTTTAGCCAAACATTATCACCAATAGAGAACTCAAGAGGCCTAACCCTGTTATCAGCATAACTTTTCTGGCGACTTTCGAATATCAAAGGTCTACTCTAAATAAGTCGGACCTGGTCCATGGAATCCTAAAGCAAATCAATACCCTAACACCTCAACTGAACATGAATCAAACCGTTCAATGGGTGATCTTTACAAGGCCTGAAATGGTGCCATCTAAATGCTGGAATGGTAACTGTTGTTATATGCAAGCTCTACCAATGCTAAGTGCTGGTACTACTAGGCCCTAAGCATGTCCTCCAACACATGAATGATGCACTCTAACTGACCATCAGTTTGAGGGTGAAAAATTGAACTGAAATCCACCCTAGTGCCCAAATCACGTTGTAGATACCGCCAAAAGTGAGAAGTAAACATAGACCCTATGTCTAACACTATAGATATTGGTGCACCATGTAATGTGATAATGTACCGGATATGCAGTCTGGCTAACTGCTCATCACTGTAGCTAGTCTTCATTGGTATGAAGTGTGTCGACTTGGTCAATTGATCAACGACCATCCAAATTGAATCAAATTTGACCAAGGCCTTGGGAAAACCTATAACAAAGTCCATAGTCACTCTCCTCCACTTCCACTCGGGAATGGGTATCCTTTGCATAGATTCACTAGGCTTTTGATTCTCATACTTCACTTATTGGCACTTCACCACAAACCTGGTTGTGTCTATTCTCATTCCAAACCACCAAGAATGCTATTTGAGATCATGGTAAATCTTAGAAACACCCGGATGAATGGAATATCTTTTACAATGAGCCTCCTCTAATATCAATTTCACCCAATTCCCAACTTCAGGCACACAAAGTCTACCATTAACCCTCAAAACACCGTCAGAATCAACAATAGCCACATTGGCTTCACCTCTCAACACTTCATCACGAATCATGCTTAATCTATGGTTCTCGAACATATGAGTGATGTCGCCCAAGCTACACCTCTTTTTTGAAGGATAAGGAGGTCGTTTTCAAGATATATAACCTAACTAAGGTTAGGGTCAATCCCATAGGGAATATGATACACTTAAAAGAATTTTAAGCCATTCGGGTGGATTAACCTACTTATCTCCCTGGGGAGGTTTTGTAAAAACTATGAAGAGTAATCCTAACCTAAGACAAGTGTAAAATCAGTATGAAGAGTTACTAGGGTATTGTGTTTCTCAAGAATCCCTAACTTGGTATTACCAAATAATCAAATTCTTTTCTAGCGTGTAGCCTGCAGAATTGTAAGTTAAGTTTACCAATCTCTTTAATCCAGAAGAGAGGCAAATTTCACTACGTGATTTGATCCATCCCCATAGTGTGACATTACTAACCCTTAGCTATTGTCCCTGTACAACCTCCCCTTGATCCAGTTTTGTTGATTAGATTAGAAAGATCAATAAAATCCTATTAAGTAATCTCTTTTCCTACTCATTACTACCTTGATCTAGTCAATAACACTAGGCGAGTTCTCACGTTGGCCACTGATAAAATGCATTCAAACCAAAGAAATTAATTAATATATGTATGCACACTTTCCAAGAATTACATATTATCTGGCTTTACCTTGTCAGTTCTTCATGGTTCCCACAACCTTAGTTGTGGATTTAGCTATTCATTACTAGTGTAGATGGAAGAATCAAGATTTTGAATAACATAATTGAGTATTTACACAATAGAATTAGGACCAGGAAATCTAAACTCTTCACCAAGAATCACAAGATTGAATTAAAGACATAACATAATGTTTCACAACTTTTCTCTCAAGTGTTGTACTATTCTCTATGAAAAATAACCTAAAGACCTATTTATAGTATTTAAAATACAAAACCAAAACGAATTAGGAGAACTAGATCGGTAGGTTGTACGGGCTGTTCTACGGGCCATATAATGTTTTACGGCCTGTAGTCGGGGCTTCGTTGATTCTTTCATCAATTCTGCAGACAACTTCTATAAGACCCATCTATGGGCCGTATAAAGTTCTATATTCCGTAAAAAGGTTTCGTCTGATGACTTTTTGGAAATTCCCCACTTTTTGTTCCTCAGGGCATAATACCAAGTCTAAGGCTCGTGGAAACTTTTACGGCTCATCTGCATGTTTGTACACTCAACTTCAGAACACCACCCTTCATTGGAATTTTGTACAAAACCAACTCTATGGCCCGTGGAAGTTTCCACAGCCAGTAAAGGGTTTTGTATATCAGCACTTTCAGCAACTCTTGCACACTTAGCCCAAAAATTATGCCAACCCTGTAATCCTACAAAAAATCATAAAAACACATCAAATCTACTAACATCGCTATGATAACACACAAAATTCTATATTTTAAGCATCAAATGTGTTGTATTTTGAAAGCACATTAACACCCTCAACTTAAAATTATTACTTGTCCTCAAGCGACGGACTCAATCTACATAAGCAGTACAGTGTCACGTAGACCTAAACCTAATGGCATACATCTTATCAAACTCAAGCACATATACCCACACCACTTTTAAAGGCACATAAGATAACTATTATGAAAACCAATACAGATCAACTTATGTGACAGTACAACGAGGACAAGCAAGACATTTATCAATAAGAAACTTCACTGAGTTAGTCTAAGATCAACAATGCAATGCAAGTGCCCTCACAGAAAGAAGTCTCTTGTCCTACTGATGATGATATTTTCAGATTCAATGCTTGGGACTATGAAAAATCACCCACTCTCGTAAACGATATTCAAATGCTATGCTCAATACCATAGGCTTGCTAGTATACTTATGACTATGACCTTTGACTACTTCAACTAGGATTACTTTAGGACTTCATTGGCTTGTAACATAGGCTCAGGGGGCTTTGGTATGATGTGTTGGGAACATAGTGACTAGAGGCCCTCCTTGACACTTTGTTTTTCTACACTTTTTCCTTACCAACACTGCCATTTTTAGCTCATTCTCCCCTTCTCCAATTTCAAACTTTGTTGGGTGCCTTATTCATTTTTCAACTTTTTGCCTTTTGTTTTCACATCATTTTTCTATTTAGATTATTGTTTAGGCATCAACTTACCCTTTTAGCAACCAGAACACATTTTTATCCCCATTTTTATGTCTCGCTAGTTCCCCCTTATATTGTGTTTACCCTTACACTAGCCACCCTCAACTTAGGCTTTTAGCGTGAGTCGAGGTGCACAATATCCAACCTAGGAACCTGGGCCACTTTTGGTAGCCATCCTCAACTTAAGCTTTTTGGCTTACTCAAGGTGCAAAATGTTCAAGGAAACACCAGGCCAATTTCAGGATTTCACCTCTAATAAGGCTAGGTAACTTAGGTTTTTACAAAGAATAGGGCACATGGGAGGCTCAAACATTGGATCAAGGGATACTTTACACATTTGTTTGGTTATTTAGGCTAAGTAGACTATTATGAACCACGACCTAAGATCTTTTCCTAACCAACTAACCTACAATCTAAGTCAGAGTAACAGAGCAAGTTTTGAATTGAAACACAATAAATAAATTTAGCAAAGAAAGCTCACAAACACATGGCAATACTTACATTATCAACAAGGACTCTCATATCATGCTTTTCATCACAATTTGTCCTTACTTATCAAAACAAGCACTGTCAAACAATCAAACATGTATGGCGCTATCAAGACTAACTAACAGAATTTGGGTGGGTGTCATTTTTCACACAAAAACAGACATATGCCATAGATATCAATACTACATGCTACTAATACTACCTACACATCCTAAAATTTTGGGGGTTATCATTTTTCATACAAAAACACAAAAACAAACATATGCCATAGATATTAGTACTACATGCTACTAATACTGCCTACAAAACCTAAACATACTGATTCAACAGAAATTAAATATCCTTGGGGAAAAAGAACACAGGAAAGAAAACCCCTAAGATTCAAAACTTGGGATAGTTATAGGCTAAGGTTACTCAGACTTCACTGATGCCTATAGCTACCCACACCCCATCGAAAAAGACTTATTTTGTCTTTAATGCACAAGATAAAATATAAGCACAGGGGTAAAAGAGAAACATACTTGGGAGCCTAAACGCCAGTCTCTACCTTGGGTTGCCATGAAAGCAGCGCCTGATTTATTATCGCGGCACAACATAAACAACCTGGGTACTCAAATTTCACCAAGTGTCCATGCTTCCATCATTTTTATTTCCTCAACATTGCTAAGATACAGTTTGGCTCTTTGGCCATTCACTTTGAACTTTGACGCATTCCTCTTCTCCAACTCAATGGCTCCATGGTTGAAGACATGTGATACTTTGAAAGGTTTCAACCATATGGACTTGAGTTTCCCAAGGAACAACTTTATCCATGAGTTGTATAGCAATACTAAGTCCCCTAGTGCAAATAGGCAATTCTATATGTGATGCTCATGGTGCAGATTCATCCTTTATTTATATACGGCGGAGCTCTTATATTCCCTCGAATGAAATTTATCAAGCTCATTGAGTTCGCTCAGCCTAGAGTTCGCTGCATCATTCCAGTCCAGATTCAACTTTTTGAGCGCCCACATCCCCTTGTGCTCAAGCTCCATTGGAAAGTGACAAGCTTTACAAAAGACAAGCTGGGAAGGAGACATGCCTATAGGGGTTTTAAAAGCGGTCTGGTATGCCCATAATGTGCCATCAAGCTTCCACGATACATTTGTCCGTTAGCATTCATAGTCTTGGGTAGAATCTATTTGATTTCCCTATTGGAAACCTCCACTTGCCCGCTTGTCTGAGGATGGTAGGGTGTTTCCACTCGATGCTTTACTCCATATTTTTCAAGTAGAGCCTTGAACAATCTGTTGCAGAAATGAGAACCTCCATGGCTAGTGATCGTCCGAGGGGTGCCAAACCTTGAGAAGATGTTCCTTTTTAGAAATGTTGTGACACTTTTGCCTTCATTGTTTGGGAGACAAACTGCTTCCACCCATTTTTATACATAGTCCACAACCACTAAGATATATTTGTTCCCGTGTGAGCTGACAAATTGACCTATGAAATATATTCCCCATACATAAAAAAATTCAATCACCATAATGGGGTTTAAGTAGCTCATGCTTACGGGAAACACCACCTTCTCTCTGGCATCTATCACATGCTTTGGAATAGTTGTGAGTATCTTTGTGGATGGTTAGACAATAGTAGCCACACTGCAAGATTTTATGTGTTGTCCAGACTCCACAATGATGCCCACCTATTAGAGACAAGTGACAACCTCTAGGATACTCATCATCTTGACCTCAGGAACACAACAATGAATAATACCATCTGCACAGACGTGAAACAAGTATGGTTCATCCCAAAAGAAATTTCTCACATCAGACATAAAGTTGTGGCGCAGGTGGGTATTCAAGTCTTGCGGCAAAATATCGCTACCCAAATAATTTGCATAATATGCAAACCATGGTATCAAATTATTGGATGCTGGCAACACTCTCTCATCTGGGAATGAATCATCAATCTCCAATGCATCATCGAACTTTGCCATGGCTCCATCTTGTAATCTGGAGATATGATCTGCAACCTGATTTTTGGTCCCCTTTCTATCGATAACATCAAAGTCAAACTTTTGAATAAGAAGTACCCATCGAATTAATCTTGATTTTGCACCCTTCTTTTCCATCAAGTACCACAATGCAAAGTAGTTCGTGTGCACAATGACTGTGGTCCCCAAGAGATACAACCTAAAATTTTCAAACGGAAAGACCACTGCAAGTAGGTCTAGTTCAGTGATAGTGTAATTCTTCTAGGATGTACTTATGGCTTTGCTAGCGTAGTATATGGGACATAATATCTTTTATTGGTGCTTTTCCAAGACTACACCTAGCGCGACCCTGCTTGCATCACACATAATTTCAAAGGGCTTTGACCAGTCTGGAGCTAAAATGATGGGAGACGAAATCAACTTCTACTCCAATCCTTCAAAGACTTTAAGGCATGCTTCATCAAACACAAACTTAGCATCCTTCTCGAGTAGTTTGCACAAGGGATATGCAATCTTAGAGAAATCCTTTACAAAGTGCTTGTAGAATCTGCATGGCCTAGGATGCTCCACACACCCTTAAGAAAGAAGGGTGGGGGAAGCTTCTCAATCACCTCCACTTTAGCTCTATCAACCTCGATTCCCTTGATGGAAATTCTGTTCCCTCCTTCACCATGAAATGGCACTTTTCCCAGTTCAACATAGATGGCATTCTTCACATCTTCTAAGCACGACATGCAAGTGCTTTAAGAAATCCTCGAGTGAGTCACCAACCACACTAAAGTCCTCCATGAAGACCTTGATAGCGTCCTCCACCATGTCTTAGAAGATGGACATCATGTATCTTTGAAATGGTGCTAGCGCATTACACAACCCGAATGGCATCCTCTTGAATATGAAGGTGCCATAGGGGAATGTGAACCTTCTCTTTTCCTGATCCTCTGGAGTAATAGTGATCTGGTTGTAGTCTGAGTAACTATCCAGAAAATAGTACAATCCCTTTCAAGCCAAGCGATCTAGTATTTGGTCCATGAACGACATAGGGAAGTTGTCCTTCTCTTTCGATGCATTAAGCTTTTTGTAGTCTATGCACATCCTCCACCCAGTGACTGATTGCATAGGAATCAACTCATTGCTAGCATTTAGGACCACAGTGATACCCCCTTTGTTCGGAACACACTAAACTGGGCTCACCCATTCACTGTCGGCAATTGGATAGATCACCCTAGTGTCTACCACTTGATGATTTCTTTGCACACAACTTCTTGCATAGGTAGGTTGAGATGCCTTTTGTGCTCAATATGTTGCTTGTAGTCCTTGACCAATTGGATTTTATGAGTACATACCCCCAGAGGGATACCAATAATGTCTATAATCATCCACCCGATGGCCTTCTTGAACTGCTTAAGTGCCACGACCAAAGTATTCGTTATTCTGGTCCACAACGACTATGACTAGCAAGGTGTTGTTGGCGCCTAAAAATACATATCTTAAATGGGATGGAAGATTCTTCAACTCTAAAATTTGTGGCTCCTCAATAGATGGTTTATTAGGTGGTGATTCTCGATTCTGCAAGTCCAACTCCAGCTTAGTTTGGCATCTAGGGGCGTAGGATACCCCAAACACCTTCACCTTCTTCTCCTAATCAAGGATGCCATCACCATTAAAGTTTATCAACATTGCTTCCAGGTTGTCAACACCTAGCCTCTCCTCAATTGGTGCCTCTGGTTCTATATCAACACTTTCAATAAAAGAGACTACCTTTAGATCAATTTTCTTCTTTGCATGTTGGCAGATGTTGAACACGACCTCATGTTTACCCATTCTAAACTTGAGTTGACCCCTCTCCATATCCACCAATGTGTGAGTAGTGGCTAGGAAGAGCCTTCCCAAGACAATTGAGACCTCAAAATCAAGCTCACAGTCCAGGATCACAAAGTCTGTGGGGAATAAGAATTTGTCCACTTTGACAAGGACATCATAAAGTATCTGCACAGGCTTCTTCACCGTGCGGTCAACCATCAATAATCGCATGCTCATCAGAGTAGGGGCTCCCAATCCTAGCTTTCTGAAGACCGCTAGGGGCATCAAATTTATACAGGCACCAAGATCACACAATGCCCTTGCAAACTCCACATCACTAATAGTGCAGGGTTTGGTAAATGCGCCAAGATTTTCTCGCTTCTACACCAAGGACCTTGTAGCAATTACACTGCATTGTTGAAGCTCTTGGGAGAGCTCTTGACTCACAGTTCTCTTCTTTGTAACCAAATCCTTCATGAACTTTGCATACCTTGGCATCATTGCCAATGCCTCAATGAGAGGAATATTGATGGATAGTTATTTCAGCATAGAGAGAAAGTGTTTGAACTTACCTTCCTCCTCCTTCTTTTTGATCCTTTGAGGGATGGGAAGAGAAAGTCTAGGAATGGGCTTCAGCTTCTATAGCACCTCGGCAGCATCACTCACTCTATCCTTGGTGCGATCATCTCCAGTATTTGCATCTCTAGCCTCAACTATCTCCTCTCGAACATCATCATCATCAACCGGCATAGAAGGATAATGGTCTGCTTACCACCACGAGTAGTCACCGCCATACACTGCCCCTCATTCTTTGGATTCTGAACTGTGTTGCTAGGCAATCTACCTCTCTATCATTTGTTGAGTTGAGTTGATACTTGACCAAATTATTTCTCCAGCTATTTGATAGTAGCAGAATGAGACTCGATCTTCTAATTAATGCTGAAGATGTCAGACTTCATCCCCCTGAAGGTCTCATCCTATAAGTTAGCCTTCTTCAGCAGTCGATTAAACATCTCCTCAACTCTGGAACTACCAGCACCTATATCACGATTTTATGGTGACACATAAGGACTATTCTTGTAGCCATCTCTGCGACCCCAATTAACATCTCTATCCTGGCCCTTATTTCTGTCTTAGTAACCTTCACAATTATTGTCTTTAAATGCGCCATCCCTGTTATAGTTCCGACCTTGGTTTCCTTGACCTTGGTGCTAATAGTCCTGATTGGACCCTTGGGCATTGGTCCGAAAACCCCTCATATGATTAGAAATGAAGCAAGTGTCCTCATCATAAGAAGGTTCCTCATACATAGATGCTCGTCAAGGCTGATGAGCAATTGCATTAACTCGTTCCTAGTTCTACTTTATTAATAGATCCATGTTAGCACTAGTCAACGCAAGATCTTACATCATCTCCATATTTATTTTTGCTTTCTCTGAACTAATAATGACTACACACGAGCTCTTGGTAGAGGATCTATCTCTCGGCCCCCATGCATGAATTGTTTTGACCACCTTTTCTAGCTTCTTAGCAACCTTTGCAAATGGTTGATCTAAAAATGCACCACCCATGATGGTATCAACATGTGCTTGGCTATTTTCGTCTAGGGACGGTAGAAGATCTCCACCAAGGCATCATTAACTCTCTTGTGGCCGGGGACACTTCTCAGACAATTTGTGAATCTCTCCCATGTGGTACTGATCGAGTCACCAGGAAGTTTCTCAAAGTTGTTGATTTGATCCTTCAACATGAGCTTCTTAGATCTCGGGAAGAACCTCTCCAAAAGTCCTTCTGCAACTCAGCCCAACTGGTGATCAAACTATGTGAGAGTTCGGATAGCCATAACGCTGCATTGCCTATTAGAGGTAATGGGAATTCATGAAGCCCAACAACATATATAGACAGATTCTGAGTTCCCACTACATTCTTACAGACAAACACAATGATGTGTAGATGGCTATGAAGATTCTCTGATGGTAGGCCCGCGAACAACCCACAATTCTGCAGCATCTGAAGCAACCGACTCGAAACCACGAACTTTAAGTCATCCGGTAGTGAAGTAACACAATAGCTCCAGTAATATCCATGGCCATTGGATTCAACCGTTATTGTTTCCACTGATAAGCTTCGACATTGAGGTCCTGTGGCTGTGCACCAATATCCTCAAGAGGAGGTGGGCTGTTGTCATTCTCATTTTGATTCTGGTTCTTATTCAGAGCTACATTAACCATGTTGTTTGTGTTATCTCGAGCCATCCTTCTCAATCTTCTCTGGATCTATGGGTCAAATAGAGTCAAAGGAATACTTGGACATCATGTTGTTGTGCATACACTACACCTGTACGCTAAAACAAAAAAACAACAAAAATGTAAAATGAGGGAAATAAGGATTAATTTTCGAACTACTCAAATTAAACAAGTCTAGCCGTATGCGCCAATATCTTGATGTTGCCCAAGCTACACCTTATTTTTGAAGGCTAATGCGGTCATTGTCAAGATATATAACCTAACTGAGGTTAGGGTCAATCCCACAGGGAATATGTTAGACTTAGAAGAATTTTAAGAAATTCGGGTGGTAATCCTAAACTAAAACAAGTATGAAATCAGTATGAAGAGTAACTAGGGTATTATGTTCCCCATGATTCTCTAATGTGGAATTACCAGATAATCAAATTCTTTTCTAGTGTGTAGCCTATAGAACGGTAAGTTAAGTTTACCAGACCCTTTAATCTAGGCGAGAGGCAAATTTCACTACGTGATTTGATCCATCCCCGTAGTGTGACATTACTAACCCTTACCAACTGTCCTTGTACAACCTCCCCTTGATCCTATTTGGTTGATTAGATGAGAAACATCAGTTGAATTCTGTTAATTAATCTTTTTTCCTATTCACTACTACCTTGATCCAGTCAGTAACACTAGGCGAGTTCTAACATTGTCGACCACTAGAAAGCATTCAAACCAAAGAGAATTAATTAATACATACATGCACGCTTTCTAAGAATTACGAATTATCTGGCTTTACCTTTTTAGTTCTTCATGGTTCCCACAACCCTAGTTGTGGATTTAGCTACTCATTATTAGTATAGACGCAAGAATCATGATTTTGAATAACATAATTGAGCATTTACACAATAGAAATAAGAATAGAAATCCAAGCTCTTCACCAAGAATCACAAGATTGAATTAAAGAAACAAAATAATGTTTCACAACTTTTCTCTCAAGTGTTGTACTGTTCTTTACGAAAAATAACCTAAAAACCTATTTATAGTATTTAAAATACAAAACCAAAATAAATTACGAGAACTGGGTCGGCAGGCTCTACAGGCACTTTTACAGGACATAATGTTTTACAGCCCGTAGTCGGGGCATCATAGATTCTTTCATCAATTCAAGGGACAACTTCTGCGAGACCCATCTATGGGCCGTATAATGCTCTACGACCTGTAAAATGGTTTCGTCTGATGACTTCCCAACAACTTCCCCCTTTCTAATCCTCAGGGCACGAAACCTAGTCTATGACTCATGGAACTTTTATGGCTCATCTAGATGTTCATGGACTCAACTTCAAAAATCACCATTCGTTGGATTTTTTTATGAAACCAACTCTACAGCCCGTGGAAGTTTCCACAACCCGTAAAGGGTCTCATATATCAGCACTTTGTACAACTTTTGCATACTTAGACTAAAAATCATGCCAACCCTGTAATCCTGCAAAACAAAAATAAGTCAAATCTACTGACATCGCTATGAGAATACACATAATTCCCAGTTTTAAGCATAAAATGTGTGTGAGCACATATTTGATTAAGCAAGGAAGATATAGCCTAAACAAAGGCGAAAACACCCCGAGGAGGAGAAATATCCAAGCGGACCATCTGTCTAGCAAGTGACTAAACCTCTAGAGCTAAGGGCCTCTCCTTAGCCCTCAAGACTCTTAAACTCCCCATACTAGTAGCCTTCCGGCTCAAAGGGTCTGCCACCACATTGGCCTCCTCGGGGTGATATAGAATAAAGATATCATAGTCCTTAAGCAACTCCAACCACCTACATTGTCTCATGTTTAAATTAGGCTGAGAAGAAAATGTATTTGAGATGTTAGTGATCGGTAAAGATCTAATGATGTACCCCATAATGTCACCACAACTTCAACACAAACACAACCTCAGCCAACTCCAAGTTATGGGTAGGGTAGTTTTTCTCATGCACCTTCAGCTATCTAGAAGCATAGGCTATCATCTTCCTCCTTTGCATCAATACACCACCCAAACCCACACTTGAAGCTTCACAATATACCATAAATGGAACTCCCTCTTCGGGTAAAGCATGAATTGGTGCTGAAGTCAACAAATCCTTGAGCTTTTCGAAGCTCACCTCACAATTATCCGACCACTGGAAAGCTACAACCTTCTGAGTCAATCTAGTTAACAGGGTTGCTATAGATGAAAAACCCTGAACAAAACACCGATAATACCCACTAAACCAAGGAAACTTCGAATCTCGGTCACCAAAGTAGGCATAGCTCACTCACGAACAACTACTACCTTGGCCAAATCAACCATAATGCCCTCTTTTGATACAACATGGTGAGGTAATACAATAGACTCAAGCAAAAACTTGCACTTTGAGAACTTAGCATACAACTGCTCTTCCCTGAATCTCTAGAGTACATCCTGAAGTGTTGAACATGATCTGCCTGACTCTTGGAATAAGATAAGATAACATCTATGAACACAATCATAAAGATGTCCAAAGGGCCTGAACACTCAGTTCATCAGCTCTATAAAACAAGCCGAGGCGTTAGTCAATCAGAATGATATGACCATGAACTCATAATGCCCATAACAGGTTCTGAAAGCTGTCTTCAGGATATTAGACTCCTGAACTCTCAACTTATGCAAACTGGACCTTAAGTTAGTCTTGGAGATCACTGTGGCACCCTGCAACTAGTCAAAAGGATTATCAACACGAGGCATGGGATACTCGTTCTTGATGGTCACTTTGTTAAGCTTACGATAGTCAATACACTTACGCATAGTGCCATCTTTCTTTTTCATGAATAATATAGGAGCACCTCAGGGAGATAGACTTGGATGAATAAAGCCTTTCTTTAACTAATCTTCTAACTGTTCCTTTAACTCCTTCAATTCATACAGAGCCATCCGATAAAGAGCAATAGATATAGGCTTAGTGCCCGGCTCTACATCAATAGAAAAGTTAATATCACGATCAGGAGGAACACCAAGAAAATAAGTCAGAAATACATCAATAAAATCTCTAGCAACCTGGTAGTCTTCAATGATGGGGACTCCTGAGAAACAACCCGAACATGCAGTAAATACGCCTAACACCCCTTCCCCATCAATCGACAAGCATGCATATAATAAATAACACCCTTAGAATAGGAGCTAGGTGCTCCAGTCCACTTTAACTTAGGCGAATCAGGGCAAGATAGGGTCACGATCTATGCATGATAGTCAAGAATAGCATGATAAGACGAAAACCATTCCATACCCAATATCACATCAAAACCTACCCTATCTATCAAATCAAATCAATAATAGTATCTCTCCCCATAAAAGTCATAATACAACCCTAGTAAACCTAATTCACCACTAAAGATTCAACTACTGGGGCGGAAAGACATATAGGCTCGACAAACGGCTCACACATAATATCAATATTAGAAGCAAAATAGGCCGACACATATGAATATGTAGAGTCTGGATTAACTAAAACTGAAACTGAATGGTGGCACACTGGAACTATACCTGTGATAACAACATTTGAAGTCTCTACCTCAACTCTATCAAGAAAAGCATAGCAAACTCTACGACCACCACTAGCTTGAGGGCCTCCTTGGGAACTACCTCTCCTTGTACCACGACCTTCTTTAGCAAAACCCCTCGTACCCTGGGAGGTATCTTTGGCTACTGCCTCAGGTCTTGAAGCTTGTGTAGGAAGCACCCGATGTGGACAACGGTTGGCGAAGTGCCCAACCTCGTTACAAATACAACAAGCCTTGGGATCTCACCCCTAAGATGACTGCGATGAAGAATCACCATGCCTAGATATACCCAGGGAACAGTCACGGCCTGTATGTGTAGGCCTAGATCTGTCAACACTGTCAGATGCTGGAAGAGCTACCTGAACTGCCCAGCCGTGATGTCCCTTCCTCTGAAACCCTCTATCACAAGGCAGGTGTCCACCAAACTAACCATGCTGAAGGAATCTCTTCTTGCCGCCCTGTCTCTTATGCCTAATGCGCTCTATCATATGAGCATGATCCACAACACTTTAGAAAGTGCCTCCTGCTAACACTAGGGAAACTGCAGCCTCCTGAAGTTACCCTGCCAAACCCTTGGGAAACTGTCGAATTCTCTCGAACTCAGTAGGAATACTTGACAGAGCACATCTTGATAAGGCATGAAATCTAGCCTCATAATCTAATACCAATGTGGAACCCTATTACAGTTGATCAAACTCATCTCTGTGGCTATCTCAAAGGTTGTATGGAATGAACCTCTCCAAAAGCATCTTGGTAAACTGCCCCCAAGTCATAGCCAGAGATCAAAAAGGCTGGCAAGCTAGAACTAACCTCCACCACTCCTTGCCAAGGCTGGTGAACTGGTATTAAGTGTAGGTAACCCCATGCGACTCAAGAATAACAAGATTACATGACCAATCCTCGCACTCTAACAGAAAACCATAAGCTCCATCTCTAGGAGTGCCATCAAAATGCAGCGAAGCCAACTATACAAACCTTTCAAAACTCTTCTTCTCTTCTGTAGACATGGCTGGGCTTGCATAAGATGGAGGTACCATAAACAAGAGAGGTGCAATAGTTGGAGCAATAACCAAACTCTGAATCTGAGTACCCGAACTCGGTCTAGATGCCTGAAGTGGAGGAATAACAGTCGCATAAGGGTCCACTGGAGCCGAAGATAGACCAACATGAATTATAGCCAGCTCTAGAGAACTAGAAGGACCAATCGGTGTGGTAGAAACCGGTATCTCAATAGTAGCTAGGGCTGGAAAGGCTCTATCTGATCTGGCCAATAACCACATAAGTAGCTCCTGAACTGACGGTGTGGGGGATAAAGCTAAATGAGGTAGAATAGAATCAGTAGGGACCTCTAGCACCATAGTTGGCTTTGGAGAAGTCGATCGACTGCGTCCCCTGGACGTAGATGGCCCCTAGAAATCCGTCAGCCCTTGGATTTATCACGAGCTCTACCTTAACCTCGAGTGAGGGTCACTTTAGCAGACTCGGGCTCTTCCACTGATCGATGGGATCGAGTAATCGACATCTGCACATAAGGAGTAGATTAGACACATTCGAAGTGGGTAACAAAAAGAATTGCACGAATAAAAGCAAGATCTGAAAAAATTTCCTATCAAACATCTTGTAGCCTCCCGAAGATGGGTATGGACGTCTACAAACCTATCTGTGAGATTTGTGAGATTCTACTAAACACCCTGCTCTTGACTCGCCAGCCCAATGAAACTAGAGCTCTGATACCAAACTTGTCTCATCCCAAAATAGATCGCTGCTAAAGAAAGAGAATGAAAGTGGAAATCGTCTCATAGATAACATAACAAAGCACCTAAAATCTGGTGTCATGAGTACAAGAGCATCTAAAAATAGTGCTGAAAGGTCAATACAACTTCCTCAAAAAAAAGTACAATATTGCTTCAAATTATTCGATACAAAGACTGGGCGAACAGAAATAAAAGAGGATCTAAAGATCCACGACGACTCGAAGTCTAAACCTTACCGCTGAGATCTGGATGGTGTTAGATAACATATAGATGAAAAGATCAACTACCTTGTCCTGCACCTCGTACAAGATCTGTAGGAAGGAAACAAAGTAGGAGTAAGTACACCAGAATGTACTTAGTAGGTTCAACTGACTGGGTTAGAGAAATCAAATCAAGCGTGTAATAATGAAGAACCCCATCCTACATCCAAAAAGGTTAACACAAGATTTTAATATAAATAATAATAATAATGAGCTAAAATGTCCTCAAGAATATATGATGCCATATAATCACAATAAGATATATAATGCACAACTCATCATGCCAAACACAAAGGGTGTCACAGCTTTGCCACCTGACCGTGGTCAAGTAATATGAGAATTTCCATAACCTTGCCACCTGCCCATGGTCAAGTAATAATATGATGCCAAGTCCTTGCCACTTGCCCATAGTCAAGATATACGAAGTATGAATATCACCCTTGCCTCCTGCCCGGGTCAAGGGGGTAGTAGAAATGTGAATCATAATGCCCTTGCCTCTTACCCGAGTCAAGGTATATTTCAAGCCACACACAACTGATGTAAATCAATAGTACAGACCACATGAGCATGTAAACATGAAGTAGCCTTACAATAGGAAAACCAATGCATGAAACTCAAAATAATCATATGCACCCAAAGAGTATCATGTGTCATAGCTAATTCCGAAAACCATCATCATATTCTAGATTTTCATAATTATATCAATGATTGAGAATGTCAACCATATCGGACCTAACTCAACTCAAGTATGCAAGAACATCAATATTACCGGACCTAACTCATCCCAAATAAACAAGTATGACCATAATATCAGTCCTAACTCATCCCAAATATAAAAATATAACAATGATATTGGACCTATCTCATCGTAATAGTACAAGTATATCAATAATACTAGACCTTACTCGTCCCAATTGGTCTCACAAGACTCATTTAGTCACATTCTATCTCAAGTCTTCATTATTTCATAATATTTCGACTCAGCTCATTAATATGATACAGATTATACCACAATTTGGCTAGACTAGAATCACTTTACATCATTATATAAACACTTAAAATCAATTGCACAACTATCCATCTAAATTTCACAATTATCACATGTAATAACTCAAATTATATCCCAAAAGGTTAGTGAAACCTATCTCGATGCGTAACCGCACCCGGACAAAATTTCGATAGACTCAAATCCTCAAATTTGATCCTCCTATTCGGTAAACCACTATCAACAATAACTACTACTCATCAGGATAAGCATTTTGATATCCATATTGGCATAATTTAGGATTAAAGCAAAATAGTCAAAACTAGGGCTAAAATTTGAAAGTCTCAAACATGGAAAATTACTTCGGAATCAAGTTCTACTAAAAAAATAGAGTTCATGCAAAGCTCAAATTGAATGAGAAATCAATGGTTAAAATTTGGAAAACATAGTTCAAAAATCTCCAATTCTGGGTGTTTAATTTCATGAAATCAAAGTTAAAATCAAAATAAAATTCCTAGAAAATGATTAGTTTAGTGTTGGAAACACTTACCCAACAAAAATCTTCAAAAAAACCTTTCTTCAAAATTGGTCCAAAAAGCTTAGAAGTTTGAAAATGTATTAAAAATGGTGTTTCACAAGTTTAAAACTGTCCAGGTATAAAAATTACTCCGCGATCGTGGAGCCCATCCACGAACGTGAAGACCAATAGGCCTCAAATCCGTGAATGCATGACACAGTCCGCAAAATGCAAAGCTCAGCAGACTCGCACCTCCACAAACACGGAGAAGAAGGGTACTTGCACGAGATCAACAAAATAAGCAACCTAAGTCCAATTTCCCTACTCGAAATGGACCCCCAAAACTCATCTAAATTCAGAATTGCACAAATCAAATATGTATCCATACAAAAAATAGCGATGCTGACTAAAAGAAATCTTAAGAAATCAAATTTAAGGCCTCCTCACCACATTTATCGATTCAAGTCAATAAAACTAGTTCAAAGCATTAAAATACCAAAACTGCCCTCGGCAACCCCAAATATTATTTTGAGACCATTCCTAGTGTTAGTTTTACCATTTGAAACTATTGGAATTGTCTAAATTTTGATCCGAGCTTCCACACTTCAAATGTTGATGAAAGTAAAACCTTGATTCCAAAAAAGACTACAATCACAACTTTGGTCTTAAAAACCTCATTTAAACTCTAAATTTAGTTCTGCAACTTTTTGTAGTTCAGTTTTGACATTTTAGAGCTAATGTAATAGATGGATCTCCGATTCGTCTTTGAAAAGATAAAATGATCTGAAAACTCACTTTTTCACTAACTTAAGCTTCCAAAAGTGTGAAATTTATTTTTTCAACTTTTAAAACTCAGAATTTCAATTCCAACTATTCAAATAATTCAAATTAGGCCCAAAGCAACTTATGAAAGGGTAAAATAATAAATTTCACAAATAATGCAAAAAATAACCAACCAGGTCCTTACACACAAAATTTATAGTTTCGAGTGGGGTACTTCAAATGTTGCAAAATAGGGGCTTTCACGGGCTTACAATCAGAGGATTCATAACCATCTATAAAATGTTTTCTTGATCTGGAAGAGTATGATGGGAAGTCAACACCTTTCCATGGATTCCATTGGGCTCTCTGTCTTCCCATTGCCTCTTACGAGTGAATCGACACTATGGTTATAAGAGCTCCCACATAGTTCAATCACCAGCTTGGCAGAAATGCAGAAGTCCCTTTTGGAGAGGTTCTTTCCTATTGAAGAAGCTGAAGCTGATATAAGGACTCGGACTTTGTAGGACCTCAATGGAGCTTAAGAATTTGGTTCCGGAAAGTATTAGACTAAGATGACGCTTCAGCGAAGCCTTCACAGTCAATATGAGGGTGTACGAACCATTTGGATACTGCTGGAAGTGGCCCTTGGCCTTGTGTGGGGTGTGTTGGCTTTAGTGTGGAAGTTTGAGACAAAGACATACCACACATAGACCCCGCACGGTCTGTGTGAGGCTTTACGGTCTGTATGGTGGACCATATGGGTAGCCTTGGCCTTGAAAACCCACACTTTCACCAAGGCTTTTCACATATGGACCCTTTCACGGACTGTATAGTCCTTTATGGTCCGTGAGGCCTTCCGTATGCGCGTCAGAGTGAAAATTTTCTATGTATTGGATCACCATCTCAGGACTTTATCATTGAAGAATTTTTCTAAGTGAAGCTTCACGGAGGAGGTATATTGTCCGTATACCTTTGGTACGGACCATCAAGAGATCTATATGAGTCCTATGTAGAATTTTTCTTTGTATGGAATTACTGTATGAATTTTTCAAGTGTTGGATCACGGAACACGTATTCGGTCCATATACCCCTGCACGGACCATATACCCTCCCCTGAGACCCTTGACAACATTTTTCCACTCGTCTCATTAAGAGCGTTTTCGTAATTATAGTTTCTTCTAAGGGTCTTTTGTGACTTTCTATGTTATCTAAAGACATTCAAATGACCTATACTCTATTTCCCTAATTCAAATTCACTCTTGCACTTAGAATTATTTCAGCTCACTCTTAAGACCTTTCTCAAAGACTCTTGTGAAGACTAAGCTTGAGAATCAAGGGAAGACTCTTTTCTTGGTCAAATTTCTTATTGAATCTTCTCAATTAGCTAAGGGATGTGGGATTGATTCTTGGTCTCTTTCAACGAAGAGGACCCAAACTCTTTTAATTGAACTTCATGAATATTTGCTTACTTTAAATATGAGTTTGGAATATTATCGTTTACTAAATTCAATTGAAACATGGGATATGCCTTATTATTGATTTTAACTTAATTTTAGCCCTAGTATGTTGAATTACATGACTATTATGAAGATATAAATATGCATTGTCCCTTTAAAATTTGATTTAAGCATGGGTAATCTAAATTTTGATTTCAATGTGGATTTTACTTTTGAATTTACTTGAATTTCATATTGTTTGTGATTTAAAATTGAATCTCTATTGCTCATGATATACTCATCTCATTGATGGCATATGCATACATTACAATGATTTATACGATGATTATGAAGTGAGTTAACCCCAACTATGTTTGTGTATATGATTTTGATGAAAGTTTTATTATGACAAGAATGTGATCACATAAATGTCTATGATATGGGTCTTTGAGCAACTCCCAATGTCTATACCACTTTGATATATGTGAATAGGCTATTCCTATGCATGAAGGTTTGAGTTAGCTTTTTAGCCCAAATATGAATGATTATGAAGAATGCTTAGCATTTAAGCCTAAGTATGCATATGATTTGAAAGACTTATGCCTATTTTGAAAGCATCTATATGTGTATGTATTCTTGTGGGATTATGACTTAGCACCGTGAGGACCTTGAGATCGAAGGCTCATCCCGTTAGTGTAAGCATGACCCGCTAGAAGTGAATCTCATTGTCTCATAACTATGCGCCAACTACAGGTATGGGTTTATGAAAATCCTATCCAAAATGGGGCTGCCCATAAGGAAGGCAAACTCTTCAATATGGGGTTTCCCGTATGGAGAAGTAAGATATGATATGAAAATCCTATCTGAAATGGAGGTGTCCGTAAGGAAGGTTGCTTCTCCAAAATGAGGGTGCCCGTAAGGGGAACTATGGTTTACCTTTGGTAGGTAGACCACCTCTTTACCGTTGTGGGGATTATATTGGGATTCCAAGTAATAGCTTGCTTGATCTTATATATGTCAGTTGAGGTAACATCCCCACTATATATGAGCATTATTGCATTTTATGCATCATGAATCTCATGGCATATTGTTATATTACATTTCTTTGCTATATATCTCTTTCTATATTATGTGCCCTTGTCATCTAACATTGAATGCAGGTTTGGTAAGTCATTTACATTACATACCCGCATACTTAGTACATTCAAACACACTAGCACATACCTTTGGTGGGACCGGAGATTACCTTTATCCATCGTACGACAGCTAGATTGAATCCTGACATACTTGTGGTGAGTCCTATCTTCCAAGGACAAGCCACCATGCTTGTTCATGTTATTTACTTTGAGGGTAAGCCGTGACATGTCTTGGCCCCCGTCCTATCTTATGAAAAGAGGCATTGTTGGGCAACTTGTAGACTCTTTTATGGTTATATGCTAAGTGTTATATTTGGAGATTATGATTATGTATGGCTACCTTTTGGGTATTGTTATATGGATTGATTATGAACATTATGATATGCTTTTATGTTATGATGTGAAAGATCCTAAGTCCCGAATTGCCCCCATAGAGGGAGTCCTACTTACTCGCCCCTTAGTCCATATGTGCTATGTGTTTTACGGATCCATGTTAATCCCATTTCCCTAAGACATCTCCATAGAGTAAGTACTACTTAACCATCCCTTAGAACTATGTGTTTAATAGTATACACTTCTGAATTGATAGTGTGAATATGGATACTTCGAGGCTTGTTTGGGGACTCTAGGGTTCCCATTCGCCATGTCACTCCTACGCCCTAGGTGCGGGTCATTAAAAGCTTTGTATCCGAGCACTAGGTTTGTATATAATCCTTAGAGTCCAACATGCCACGTCGAGTGGAGTCCTATTCATAGGGGTGAAGTAGACCATGCCTATGAGTGGCAAGTTATGATGGAGTTCTAGGAATTATTTCACTTCTTCATGTCTTATGTTGTGATTTAGACTATATATTATAGTTTTCTTATACTGATGATGCCCTTGCTACATTACAAAAGATGCCTCCATGAATAGCTCCCTTACCAAGACCGGCCCCAGCTAATGATGGCCAAGCTCCTCAAGGGTTTGTGGAAGAGCCTATCTCTAATGGTAAATTCTATATAGCGTTCACTATGCTTGCACAAGTGGTGACTTCTCAGGCTAGGTAGGCTAATCTTCCTCCCCATGATCCTACGCTAGCTTCTAGGGTGAGAGATTTCACCCAAATGAATCCTCCAGTGTTCTATGGGTCGAAAGCGAATGAGGATGCTCAAGAGTTTATTAATGAGCTCACTAAGGTGTTGATAGTTATGGGAGTAACTTCCAAGGAGAAAGATGAGTTAGCTGCTTATCAATTGAAAGATGTGGCTCAAGTGTGGTACATACAATGGTTGATTAGCTGCTTATCAATTGAAAGATGTGGCTCAAGTGTGGTACATACAATGGTTGATGGAAAACGTTTTCGGTAATGTTGTTAATTGGGAGGAATTCAAGTTTGCATTTCTAAATCGTTTCTTCCCTCTTGAGCTTAGGGAAACCATGATGATAGAGTTTATCAACCTCAAACAGGGTGGTATGAGTGTGAGGGACTATGCCCTCAAGTTCACTAAGCTCTCCAAGTATGCTCCTATATTTGTGGCTGATCCCTCCTGCACGAATGCACCGTTTATTTCTGGGGTCTCAGACTTGGTTGTGAAAGAATGTCATATGGCTATGTTGATTCGTGATATGGAAATCTCCTGGATCATGACATATGCTGACTAGATTGAGGGAGAAAAGCTCAAGGAGAAAAGGGTACATGATCCTAAGAGGGGCCATTATGATAGCGGGTTCTCCAACTCCAAGTTATTGTTGCTTTCAATAGGGCTAAGGTTTCAATGCAAGGGTTGAAAATGCTAGAGTGACTCCTCCCAATGCACAAGTTGGAGGTTGGCCAATGCCTAGTCAGTGTACTACATGTGGGAAGAATTACTTGGGTGCATGCTATAAGAACTTACGAGCTTGTTTTGGGTGTGGTGATAAGAGCCACAAAGTTGCTGACTGTCCATAGGTTGCTCAGAAGGGTCAGGTTAGGTGGCTTAAGGTACTCAAGGTCATCAAAGATATTCACAAGGTGGTGCCCAAGAAACAATAGGTTTTATGCTTTGCATGCTCGTGAGGAAGTTGAAGTTACTTTGGATGTTGTTACCGGCATGTTAAAAGTCTTTGATTTTGATGCTTATGCTTTGCTTGATTCGGGTGCCAATTTATCTTTTGTGACTCCTCTGTTGGCTGTTAAGTTTTGTTTGAATCCTGAAATCTTGAGGGAGCCTTTTTCAGTCTACACTCCTGTGGGTGAGTCCATTGTTGCTCATAGAGTTTATCGAGGTGGTCTTGTTTCTGTGTTGCATAAAAGTTTTTCCGTGTGATTTTATGGAACTTGAGATGTTTGATTTTGATGTTATTCTTTGGATGGATTTGTTGCATGCTTCATATGCCTCTATATATTGTAGAACCCAAGAAGTCAAGTTCAAAATTCGGATGAGCCCGTTCTTGAATGGAAGGGTAGTGACTCCGCTATTAAAGGATGGTTTATTTCCTACCTTAAGGCCCTAAGATGATCTCTAAGGTGTGTATTTATCATATTGTGAGGGTCAAAGATGTGGAGTCTAAGTCACCTACTCTTGAATCAGTTCTGGTGGTGAATGAGTTTCTTGATGTGTTTCTCGAAGACTTGCCTAGTATCCCTCCCAAAAGGGGGGGGGGTGGACATTAGCATATATCTTCTCCCAGATACTCAACCTATCTCTATTCCTCCTTATCATATGGCACAAGCTAAGTTGAAAGAGTTGAAAGATTAATTGAAGGACTTGCTGGAGAAAGGTTTCATTAGGCTAAGTATATCTCCATGGGGTGCCCCGGTGTTATTTGTAAGAAAGAAAGATGGGTCTCTTTGGATGTACATTGATTATAGGCAATTAAATAAGGTGACCATTAAAAATAAGTATTCATTGCAAAGGATCAACGACTTGTTTGATCAGCTCCAAAGAGCCACCCAATTCTCAAAGATTGACCTCCATTCCGGTTATCATCAACTGAAGGTTAGGGAGTGTGACATTCCCAAAACAACTTTCCAGACTAGATGTGGGCACTTTGAATTTGTGGTAATGTCATTTGGTTTGACTAATGCTCCGGTTGTGTTTATGGATATTATGAATTAGGTGTTCAATCCACCTTTTGATATGTTTTGTGGTTGTCTTCATCAATGATATCCTTATTTATTCATGAAGTGAGAAGAAGCATATGGATCATTTGAGGTTGGTTCTTCAGACCTTAAGAGAGAAGAAATTGTATTCTAGGTTTAGCAAATGTGAGTTTTGGTTGGGTGAAGTAGCTTTTCTTGGTTATGTGGTGTCCGGTTATGGTATTAACGTTGACCCGAAGAAGACTGAGGCCGTAAAGAATTGGCCTAGACCCTTGACTCCATCCGATATTCAAAGTTTTCTTGGGTTGGCTAGTTATTATACAAGTTTATGGAATGTTTTCCTCTATCGCATCTCCATTGACTAAGTTGATTCAAAAGAAGGTCGAGTTTGTATGGTCGGATTAATGTGAGAAAAGTTTTTAGACATTGAAAGATCGCTTACCTCAACTCCTATTTTTACTCTACCAAATGGCTTAGAGGGGTTTGTGGTGTATTGTGATGCTTCTCGGATTGGGTTGGGTTGTGTGCTTATGCAACATGGTAAGGTGATAGCTTATGCATCAAGGCAATTGAAGGTGTACGAGCGTAATTACCTGACTCATGATCTTGAGTTAGCGGCGGTGGTGCTTACCTTGAAGATTTTGCGACACTATTTTTATAGGTGCATGTTGATGTTTTCACTGATCACAAGAGTTTGCAATATGTGTTCACTCAAAGGGATCTTAACTTGATGCAAAGGAGGTGGTTGGAACTCCTTAAGGACTATGACATGAGTGTAGAATATCATCTCGGCAAGGCAAATGTTGTAGCCAATGGTCTTAGTAGGCTATATGGGAAGTGTGGCTCATGTTGATCAAGGGAAGAAGGAGTTGGCAAACAATGTCCACCATTTGGCTAGGTTGTGTGTTTGGTTGGTCAACTCTAATTATGGTGGTATTTATGTTCAGAATGGGGCTGAATCTTTTGTAGTTGTTGATGTCAAGGCTAAGCAAGATCTACACCCATCATTGGTTGAGTTGAAGAAGTTGGTTGCCAAAAAGCAGATTGAGGTTTTCTGTGCTTTGGTATCAAGATCGATTGTGTGTTCTGGATGTGGATGATCTTAGGAGGATGATCATGATTGAAGCCCATAATTCTCATTATTCTATTCACCCTAGACCTACTAAGATGTATCAGAATTTGAAGGAAGTGTATTGGGGGCATGGTATGAAGAAGGATATAGATAAGTTTGTATCCAAATGTCCTATTGTCAACAAGTGAAAGTAGAACACTAAAGGCCCGGTGGTTTGACTAAGAATATTGAGATTCTCACTTGGAAATGGGAGGATGTGAACATGGATTTCGTGGTTGGTTTGCCTCTAACCCAAAAGCAATTTAATTCAATTTGGGTTATTGTTGATCGGATGACTAAGTTGGCTCATTTCCTACCGGCCAAGACTATCTTTAGTGCCGAAGATTATGCAAGGTTGGCTCAAAATGTTGGCGCGCTTAGGTCTATCAGACTGGATCATGGAACCCAATTTACTTCACACTTTTGGAGGTCATTCTAAAGAGGACTTGATACTAAGGTGAAGTTGAGTACCACTTACCATCCTCAAAAAAATGGATAAGCCAAGAGTATAATTCAAACTTTGGAGGACATGTTGAGGGATTGTCTGTTGGAAGTCAAGTGTAATTGAGATGATCATCGTCCACTCATTGAGTTTGCTTATAATAATAGCTTTCATGCTAGCATTGGTATGGGATTGTTTGAGGCTTTGTATGGTAGGAGATGTAGATCTCCGGTGGGGTGGTTTAAGTTGGGAGAGACGGCTGATCGGCTCAGATTTGGTGATGGAGGCTATGGAGAAGGTGAAGTGGATTAGGGAGAGGTTGACGATGGCCCAAAGTCGCCAAAAGTCCTATTTGGATGATAGGAAGAGGGATCTAGAGTTTCATGTTAGGGATTGGGTGTATGTGAGAGTCTCACCTATGAGGGTGCAATGCATTTTGGAAAGAAGGGAAAGCTATGTCCTCGGTATATAGGTCCTTATGAGATTGTTGAGCGGATTGAGAATATGGCTTATAGGTTGGATTTACCTTCGAATTTGAGTTCTATTCACCTTGTTTTCCATGTGTCTATGTTGAGGAAGTTGGTTGGTGATCCTAGTACCATTGTGCCTTTGGAAGGTATTGAGATTGAAGAGAACTTGTCTTATGGGGAAGTTCCGGTTGAGATTTTGGATAGGAAAGTCCAATGGCTTTGTAACAAGGATGTGGCTTCGGTTAAGGTACTTTGAAGAAATCAACATGTGGAGAGCGCTACATGGGTGGTAGAGTTGTACATGATAAAACGATATCCCCATCTTTTCCAATCTACTCAAGCCTAAGGTATTAGGTTCTTTCTTTTCCAAGTGGTCCTAATTCTCACTCTTGAGTTTCATGACATGACATGCATACATGTGCACAAAAATGGTTTTATGATGTTTTGAACATGTTTTGATATGAATTTTAATGACTATGATTTTCAAGTAATGAAATATGTATTGTATCTTATGATTTAATGTTTCACGTTCTAAGTTAAGCCTTTCAAGCCTTGCTCTAGCACATTCGAGGATGAATCTTCCCAAGGGGTGATGATGTAAGGACTCGGACTTTATACGACCTCAATAGAGCTTGGAAATTTGATTCCAAAAAGTTTTGGATCAAGGTGACGCTTCAGGGAAGCCTTCACATTCCATGTGAGGGCATACAGACCATCTGGATGCTCCTTTAAGTGGCCCTTGGCCTTATGTGGGGTGTGTTGTCTTTAATATAGAAGTTTGAGACCAAGGCATACCTCACAAGGACCCCACACGGTTCATGTGAGGCTTCACGGTCTGTGTGGTAGACCATATGGATACCTTGGCCTTGAAAACCCACATCTTGGCCAAGGCATTTCATGCATGCACCCTCTCACGGACCGTATAGTCCTTCACGGTCCATGAGGACTTCTTTATTAGCGTCATAGTGAAAATTTCCTAAGTATTGGATCATCTTCTTGGGACTTTGTCATTGAAGAATTTTTCTAAGTGAAGCTTCACGGAGGAGGTATACCGTCCGTATACCTTGGTATAGACTATGAAACCGTCCGTATTGGTGCCTATGTTGAATTATTCGAAGTATGGAATTACCGTCTCAGACCTTGGTTAGGATAAATTTTTCTATGTCTTGGATCACCAAGCAAGTATACGGTCCTTATACCCCTGCACGGACCATATACCCTCCTCTGAGACCCCTAGAAACATTTTTTCTACTCATTTTATTAATGGCATTTTCGTAATTATGGTTTCTCCTAAGGGTCTTTTGTGGCTTTCTATGCTATCTAAAGACATTCAAATGACTTATACTCTATTTTCCTCATTCAAATTCACTCTTGCACTTAGAATTATATCAACTCACTCTTAAGAACTCTCTCAAAGACTCTTGTGAAGACTTAGCTTAGGAATAAAGAGAAGACTCTTTTCTTCATCAAATTTCTTCTTAAATCTTCTCAATTAGCTAAGGTATGTGA
Organism: Solanum rostratum; assembly: GCA_029948455.1. Taxonomy (NCBI): domain Eukaryota; kingdom Viridiplantae; phylum Streptophyta; class Magnoliopsida; order Solanales; family Solanaceae; genus Solanum; species Solanum rostratum. The sequence continues at coordinate 43,334,231 of CM057051.1, forward strand.
CATCGATTCTTGGTCCCGTTAAACCAATAGACCAAACTCTTTTACATGAACTTTCATGATTTTTTGCTTACTTTAAATATGGGTTTTAAATATCATTCATTAAATTCAATTGAAGTATGGGCTATGCCTTATTGTTGATTTTAACTTGTTTTAAGCCCTAATATGTTTGAATTACATCACTATTATTAAGATGTGAATATGCATTGTCCCTTTAAAACTTTATCTAAGCATGGGTAATCTAAATTGTGATTTGAATGTGGATTTTACTTATGAATTTACTTGAATTTTATATTATATTGTTGATTTAAAATTGAATCTCTATTGCCCATGCTATACCCATCTTATTCATGGCATATGCATACATGACAATGATTTACATGAAGATTATGAAGTGGGTTAAGCTCAATTATGTTTATGTATATGATTTTGATGAAAGTTTGGTTATGACAAAAATGTGATCACATAAAATTCTACGATATGGCTCTTTGAACAACTCCGGGTGTTGACACCACTTTTATATATGTGAATGGGCTATTCTTATGCATGAAGGTTTGATTTGAAGTTTGATTTTGCTTTTTAGCACAAGTATGAATGATTATGATGAATGTTTGGCATTTAAGCATAAGTGTGCACTTGAAATGATTTAAAAGACTTATGCCTCTTTTAAAAGCATCTATATCTATATGTATTCTTGTGGGATGATGATTCAGCACCGAGAGGACCTTGAGATCAGAGGCTCATCCCGTTAGTTGAGGCATGACCCACTATAATTGAATCTCATTGTCCCCTAACTATGTGCCAAACATAGGTTTGTGTTTATGAAAATTCTATCCAAAATGGGGCTGCTCGTAAGGAAGTTAAAACTCTCCAAAATGGGGGTGCCCGTACAGAAAAATATGATATGATATGAAAATCCTATTCGCAATAGGGGTGCCCATAAGTGATGTCGCCCAAGATATACCTCCTTTTTGAGGCTAAAGTGGTCGTTGTCAAGATATAGAACCAAACCAAGGTTAGAGTCGAACCCAAGGGAATATGATAGACTTAGAACACTTCAATTGCAACTCAAGTTTATTAACCAACTTATCTCCCCAAGGGTGGAGGGGGGGGTTTATAATAACGAGTAAATATAATTCTAAGATAAGAAAGTGTTTAACCAATATGAAGAGAAACTAGGGTATTGTATTCCCCATGATTCCCTAACTCAATATTGCCAGACAATCGAATTCTTTTTTAGTTAGTAGCATGCAGAACGGTAAGTTTAGTTCACAAAACATTTGGCCTAGGCAAGATGGGAATTTCACTATGTGATTTGGTTCATCGCCGCAGTGTGACGTTACTAACCCTTACCTATTGTCCCAATACAACCTCCCCTTGGCCCAGTTTGGTTGATTAGACAAGAAACATCGATCAAATCTTGTTAATTAATCTCTCTTCTTATTCATTACTACCTTGGTTCACTCAATAACACTATGTGGGTACTAATGTTTTCCACCATTAGAAAGAATTCAAAATAAAGAGAATTAATTAATACATACATGTTTACTTTTCAAGAATTACGAATCATCCAGTTTTACCTTGTTAGTCCTTAATGGTTCCCACAACCCTAGTTGTGGATTTAGCTACTCATGATCAGTGTAAATGCAAGACCTATGAATTTGAATAACATAATATAGCACTTAGACAATAGAATTAAACACAAAATAATCCAACTCTTTAATGATAATCACAAGATTGAATTTATAAAATGAAATCAAAGTTTACAAGTGTTTCACAAACTCTATAATGTTCTTCTGCTCTCTCTTCAATGACATATTCATAGTGTTTAAAATACAAATCCAAGAAATAGGACAACTGGGTCGGCAGGCTTCACGAGGTGCTCTATGGGCCATATAATGATTTATGACTCATAGTCAGGCTTTCGTAAATTGTTGCTTGGATTCTGCAGTTGGCTTCTACGACACCCCTCTACGGCCCGTAAGGGGATTTATCTTATGAAACTTTAGAAAGTCCTCATTTTTTATCCTCAGGGTACGAGGCTAGGTCTAAAGCTCGTGAAGTATCTACAACTCATCTGCATATTCATAAACCCAAGTTTAGAAACACACCATTCACTAAAATTGCACAAGAAACCACCTTTACAGCTTGTAGAATGATATATGTCCCGTAAAAGGTCTCGTGCATCAAACCTACTAACATCACATTGAAAACACACAAAATTTCAAGTTTTAAGCATGAAAAGTGTTATATTTACGTAGCACATCAGTAAGGAAGGTTGCTTCTCCAAAATGGGGGTGCCCATAAGGGGATGCATGGTTTATCTTTGGTAAGTAGACCAACTCTTTACCGGTGTGGGGATTACATCAGGATTCCAAGTAATAGCTCGCTTAGTCTTATATAAGTCAGATGAGGTCACATATATGTGGGGAAAAATAGAGTATCCACGGTCCTTAGTGCAATAGAGAGAAGACCCCGAAGGATTCACCATACCCGGCACCATTGGAGATGTCGAATTGCAAAGGCATTATCTGATTTAGGTGCCAGCATTTTGATGCCTCTTGCAGTAATTAAAAAGTTAGGCTTGGTAGCCCCTACTATAATAAATATGCGGTTGTTGATAGCTGACAGGATGGTGAAAACACCAGTGGCGATATTGTATGACGTTCTCATCAAAGTGGAAAAATTCATATTCCCCGCATACATTATGATCTTGGATTGTGAAGTTGACTTGGAAGTCCCAATCATCTTTGGAAGGCCATTCCTAGCCACTGGGTGAGCTCTGAGGGATATGGAATCGGGAAAACTCAAGTTTCAATTGAATAATGAAGAAGCTATATTCAATATCTGTCATTCTATGAAGAATCCCGATGATCTAAAAATAGATATTTTGGCAATTGGTGAAGTCGGAATTAACCAAGTTGTCCAAGTCATCCCGCGACAATATATGAGGCACTACGTGGGAGGTAACACAAGATATCTGATGTAACATTGGTGTTTTTGTTTTATTTTTAGCTTTCTGGACTTGTAGGTAGTTTAATTTTCTTGTTTGTAATTTTGGACTTAAGGATTGGTGGCTTATAGAGCAACAATTTCTTCGATGAAGGACATGTAAGAACAAGACTAAGTCAGGAAACTAGTGTTGAAAACAGAGAGAAGTTGATAACACAAGCCATAGTTCTCACCATGACTCATACACTATAACACTCTGTGTTTTCTATATGTCAGTCCTATCTATATGACTCTTGGGATAGGCTTATGGTATAGGTGAGAGACTAAGTGTTTTCCTAAGAGGGGTGATAGTTTGAATTGGATCGAGAGTTGTTGTGATATCACACATGTTTCAGTGGGTATGAGTCCAAGTTAAACTCGATGAAAGCATTTAAATATGAGATAATAAGATGTTATTTGAGTTGGAAGTCTTTTGAAGTGAAGTATTAAGACACAATATATGGGATTAACATTTGAAAAATGAGGTAAGATAACGAGCTGCTTGCTTGACTTAACGAAGCAAGTAGGTGTATCACCTACTTAGACTTTTGACCAGCATGGAGGACTAAGTAGGTGCAACACCTACTAAGACTTTTTGGCCATCTTATAGGGCCCAAGGACACTAAGCATTTACTTGGAAACTCTGGCCTAACTCAAGTAAAGGAAAAAGAGAAAAATGGGTAGCCAAGGCCTAATAAGTTTACATGAAGGCCTAAGCTAAAAGGCCAAGTAGGTGCATCATCTACTTGGTAAATTATGGCAAAAAATTGAGGAGAAGTCGGCCAAAGTTTGTCCCTTTAAAGGGAATATAACTACCTCTTTTTAGCCATTTTTCACATAAGAAAAATCTGATTCCTAAGGTTCTCTTTCTTCCCTCTTCTATCTTCATATAGAAGCCGTAAAAACCCTTAAGGTTCTTGAGTATTATACCACATCTCAAGCTAAGATTGAAGGAGAGTTCAGCCCTTAGAAAAAATAAGTTAAGAGAGCAAGAATCCCCAACAAGTAAGGTAAGCTACTGCACTTTTCTCTGTCTTTTGTGCTTGAGTTAATTAGCAAACTTAATATGTGTCAACGATGTCGGAGTTGTCCCTTTAACATGATATGATCTCGTGGAAGGTTTGCTAGTGATTTCTGCATGTTTGGACAGCCATGGAGGGGAGTCCCCTTTAACTTCAAATGTGATCTCATTTTAGAATTTAAAGTGTGACGGTAGTAGAAACTCCTAAGACAATGCTTAGATACCATAAGTTTACATTCCTCCTGCAACATTATGATATTTAGAGGTGGTTTTACATGTGTGATGGTAAGAATTGTAACCACAGATGCAATTAAAGTTGAAGGAACACCCTTAGTTTGGTAATTGCGGGCTTGCATCCCGGGTATCACTTGTGGGTGTGAGTGAGCTGTCTACATGTATTTATTCACTACTAATACTAGTTTCATCACCTACTCAATTGTAGATAAATATTTGGAAAAAGGGGAGGTTACATTATAGTGATAACGAGGTGGACATGACAAGGTATGTAAGGCTATCCTATTCCATATTCTTTGGCATGGAATCCAATACTCTTGTCATTATCAACAAGTGAGCTTCCCAAGAGCTATTCCATGGCAGTGCCATTCATTAATAAATCTGTAGCTTACTCTCCCAAGCACTGGCATGAGAGTCCACTTTCATCCGTGGAGCCAATCTTGTCATTTAAACTCCTAAGTGGTATGCCAATATCACACTTGTTTCCTATATTATTGTGCTGCCTTAAGAGACTATTATCCTATCGTATGTTACTGGTACATAGTTTTGAAGCTTGAAAATTATATGACCACCAAAGTAACAACCTCAAAATATTATATAATAACTCAAAGCAATGTTCATAGTGTGTGGGTGGCAGCCTAGGGGCAAAAGCCTAGCGGGGTCGATCTTACTTGTGCATAAGGGACGCAGCCGAGGGGCGAGAGCCTAGCATGGGTCGATCCCAATTTGTACAGTTTTGAGGACAACATCCCAAGGGTAAAAATTCCTAGCATGGGTCATCCTCCTTTACCACTGATCATCTAGTCATTCGTATTATATGCCTAAAAGGAAATTATAAATTACTGGCGAGTAAAGAAAGGAATGTAATGTACATAACTCCACAAGTAAAACAAAGGTGGTCATTTATTATGACATGTGAATTTATGTGTTGCTACTTGATTTCACTTGAGTTCTCATTTTACATATGCTATTGCCTTACATAGTTAGTGCATTATTTCGTACTTGACATCCCTTTTTGGGGATGCTGCAATACATGCTGCAGGTGAAGGTACACCCCACCTAGTAGACCTTCACTGTAGGGTCACCTGACATTCAACTGCTTTTGGTCAGCTCCAAGTTGATTCGGGGCTCTACTGAGTCTGTAGTATATGAATTTTGGTGTTGTGTTATAGTTTAAAGTAAGACAGGGTCTGTCCTAACCTATGCTAGCTTATAGTGGCGTTTTAGACTTGTTGTATATGGCTCAGTTGCATCTTGTTTCTAAACATTTATGGCCTCAATGTCTAAGTCTGCTATATAATTTTTGGTGCTACCAATTTTAATCACTTATCTCTATAGCTTGTATGAACTTGTCACTGACGTGTAGTTGTCACAGTCACACACATAGTAAGCATATGTTGTATGTTGGTTCTCCTGGCCTTGAGGGCATCAAGTGTCTGTTCGTCCTTATAGATTCGAAGGCGTGACCAAAATAGTATCAGAGTAGGTCATCTTAGAGAGTCTACAAAGCCGTGTTTGTGTAGAATTTTGTGTATGGGTGTGTTGTGCACCACATCTATAAACATGATGCCACAGGACATTTAGGAGTTGTCTTTTTTTTTCATTTCCTAGATCGTGCCATAGAGCTATTATCGTAGGTGGATTATATCTAACCCTTAAATTGTTTGTGCATATATAACAAAAGATGCCTATCACAAGGAGAAGAAGTACAAGTAAGCAGATAGATTTTGGAGAAGGGACAAGCCAATCATGAGCTAGGCCTAACCAAAGTGAGACTCCAGATGAGTCCTTATCATAGAGTTTCCCAACTCTTCCACCTCTAGAGGAGCTAAGGAGGGTAGCAACACCTCAAGAGTCTCCTATTAATGCTACTGAGCAAGATTTAAGAAACGCAGTCTAATTATTGACTCGTATAGATTTTGGTCAAGGTCAAAGGCAAGAAGGTCCAGTTGCAGGTACTAATGGTGCAGATAAGGTAGCTAGCACACGGATACGTGACTTCCTTAATTTGGATCCTCCTTCATTCACTGGGTTAGATCCAAAAGAAGATCCACCAGACCTTGTTGACCAAATCCAATGGACCTTGGATGTAATGCACGTTAGTAGTATAGAAGTTTTTGAGCTAGAAACATATAGATTGAAGGGTGTAGCTATGTGGTGGTGCGAACCTTGGAAACAATCCATGGGTATAGGTGCACCTCCAATTGGTTGGAAAGAGTTCAAAAAGGCATTTCTTGACCACTATTTTCTACTGGAGATTCGAGACGCCCGCGTAGATCAATTCTTAAATCTCCACCAAGGGCGTATGAGTGTGAGAGAGTACAGTCTTAAATTTAACTCCTTGTCCAGGTCGTTGCTATTATGGAGGATCGAGTTCATCGATACGTGGATAGATTAGATTCATATCTGGTTAGAGATTGTACCATTGCTTCCTTGAATAAAGACATGGATATAGCAAGGATGCAAGCTTTTGGACAAAAGTTGGAGGATCAACAACAAAGGAGGAGGATACAAGAGTTGGAAAGAGAGCAGTCCAACAGGGCTAGATCGATGAGCCAATTTACACCATCCCAAGGTGCATTTAGGCCTCAATTTTCTAATAGATCACCTAGGCCATCATTCCCCTACTCTAAAGCTAGTGCTCCACCCCGATATCAAGGGTTTAGGGGAAATTAATTTGGGCATCAAGGTGAAATACAAGGTTCACGAACTATAGAGTACCAAGAGCAAGGGGGTATGAGCCAATCCAAACCTCCTCGACAACCTTGTAAGCAATGCAAGAGGACTCATCTAGGTGCATGCCGGTTTGGGATGGATGTTTGTTTTTGGTGTGGTACACCGGGTCATATGATTAGAAATTACCCTCAAAGGTATACGAGTGGTGTGGCCCAACCTAGTGGGTTAGTTTTTGCATCATCATCGAGAGTGCCTTTATTAGGTAGGGGTCCGCAATTGTCTTCAGACCATGGTAGGGGTGTTAGAGGAGCATCTAGTTCTAGTGAAACTCAAAATCACATGTATTCTCTAGGAAATTGATAAAATTTACAGGCTTCCCCTGACGTGTTTACAGTTACATTGTCCATCTTTGCACATATTCTATATGCATTAATTGATCCAGGGTCTACTCTATCGTATGTCACTCTATTAATTGCCGAAGAGTTAATAAAGGTACCAGAATTATTGACTAAACCATTTGAGGTGTCTACACCAATCGGTGAGTCTATTATAGTTAGTAGGGTCTATCATAATTGCATAGTAACTATTTGTGATTGTGACACATTGGCTGACCTTGTCGAGCTAGAAATGATAGATTTTGATGTTATAATGGGTATGGATTGGTTGGCTTCTTGTTATGCCATGGTGGATTGCCGAACTAAGATGGTGCGGTTCCATTTTCCAAAGGAGGCAATCCTTGAATGGAAAGGTAATATTGGGGCGCCAAGTGGTAGGTTGATTTCCTATTTTAAGGCAAGGAAGATGGTGTCCAAAGGCTACATATGCCATTTCATCAAGGTGAGAGATATAGATGCAGATCCCCCAACCCTTCAATCTATTTCGGTGGTAAATGAATTTCCTGATGTATTTCATGAAGATCTCCCAGGTTTGCCTCCCGAACGAGAAGTTGAGTTAGGTATTGACGTGCTTCCAAATATACAACCTATATCCATTCCCCCATATAGAATGGTCTCGACAGAATCATGAGATTTAAAGGAGCAATTACAAGATTTACTAGAAAAGGGATTTATAAGGCCTAGTATGTCCCCTTGGGGAGAACCAATTTTATTTGTACGCAAGAAGGATGGTTCGCTGAGGATGTACATTGACTATGGACAATTAAATAAGAGGACGATAAAGAATAAATATCCCCTCCCTAGGATTGATGATTTATTTGATCAAGTTACAGGGTGCTAAGTGTTTCTCAAAGATTGACTTGGGGTCAGGTTATCACCAAGTGCGAGTAAGAAAAAAAGATATACCCAAGACAACATTTTGAACACGGTATGGTTATTTCGAGGTCTTAGTCATGTCATTTAACCTAACAAATGCCCCTGCTGTTTTTATGGATTTGATGAATAGGGTGTTTAAGAATTTTTGGATGTGTTCGTGATAGTATTCATAGATGACATTTTGGTGTATTTGAGATCAAAAGGGGATCATGCTAATCACCTGCGACAAGTGTTACAAATTCATTGTGATCATAAGTTGTATGCAAAGTTTTCTAAGTGCGAGTTTTGGTTAAGATCTGTGGCATTCTTGGGGCACATTGTATCTGATGAAGGAATAAGGGTTGATACCCAAAATATAGAAGCTGTGAAGAACTGGCCAAGACCTACAACACCGATAGTGGTTCGTAGTTTCCTTGGGATGGTAGGTTTTTATAGAAGGTTTGTTGAAGGATTTTCTTTTATTTTTGCACCTTTAACAAAGCTAACACATAAGGTAGCTAAGTTTCAATAGAGCGACGCATGTGAAAGAAGCTTCCAGGAGCTGAAAAATAAATTAACGTTAACACCTGTATTGGTACTTCCTGAAGAGACAGAAGGTTATGTAGTATATTGTGATGCTTCGGGAGTGGGCCTAGGATGTGCCTTGATGCAGCACGGTAAAGTAATATCCTATGCCTCAAAGCAGTTGCATCAACATGATAAAACTATCCAACCCATGCTTTGGAGTTAGCAACAGTTATATTTACTTTTAAGATGTGGCACCATTATTTGTATGGAGTTCATGTTGACATATTTATCGATCACAAGAGTCTACAATACATCTTTAAGCGAAAGGACATGAACCTAAGGAAACAAAGATGGCTTGGGCTATTGAAACATTATGACATCGATATTTTGTATCACCCCTGATGGGCAAATATGGTAGCAGATGCTTTGAGCCGCAAAACAATGGCAAGCACGTTTGGACAGTCTGTAATAAGACAAGGGGTAAGCAAATATATACAACAATTAGCTAGCATATGGGGTTCACCTTCTTGAATCCCCAGATGAACTAGTTATTATGCAAAATGCAGCAGAATCATTGTTGGTGGTGGAAGTGAAAGAGAAATAGCACACAGATCCCATTCTATTATGGCTTAAGGAGAATATAGAACAAGATATGACAAAGGCATTTGAACTCACGCAAGAGGGAATACTTCGATGTCAAAACAAATTGTGCATACTTGATGTAGATAGGTTAAAAGGGAGAATTATGAAGGAAGCACATCATTCAAGATACTCAGTCAATCCAGGCTCAACCAAAATGTATCATGACTTGAAAGAAGTATATTTGTGGGGAAAAATGAAGAAGGATATTGCATACGTCATGGCTCAATGTCCAAATTGTCAACAATTTAAAGTAAAGCACCAAAAGCTTGGAGGTTATTTGTAGCGCATAGAACTTCCAGTTTGGAAGTGGGACGTGGTCAACATGGATTTTAGTATTGGGATAGCTCGCTCATTTTAGAAGTTCGACTCCATATGGGTAGTTGTTGATAGGCTCACCTAATCAGCACACTTCTTGCCAGTCAAAACTACTTATATAGTCGAAGGGTATGCAAGATTGTACATTAAAGAGATAGTTTGGCTGCACGGAGTTCCAATCTCTATAATATCTGATAGGGGAGTGCAATTAACTGCAAATTTTTGGAAGTCAATTCAGAGAAGTTTGGGGACACAAGTGAATTTAAGTATGGCCTTTCACCCTCAATCAGATGGTCAAGCAGAGCGCACAATCCAAACAGTTGAGGATATGCTTCGAGCTAGCGTATTGGACTTCAAGGGTGGCTGGGATGATCATTTGCCACTTACTGAATTTGCTTAAACCTATAGCTACCACTTGAGTATCAAACTGGCACCTAGCGAAGCGTTGTATGGAAGAAAGTGTAGATCACCAATCGGTTGGTTTGAAGTAGGTGAAACTACCTTATGTAGACAAGATCTCATTCATCAGGTTATGGAGAAAGTCAAGATAATACAACAACCGAAGGCAGTAGCTCAAAGTCAACAAAAACAATATGCAGATATTAGAAGGTGAAGACTAGAATTTTCCATAGGAGATTAGGTATTCTTGAAGGTGTCTCTAGTGAAAGGGCTAATGAGGTTTGGAAAAAAGAAAAAGTTGAGTCCACACTACATAGGACCATATAAGATTTCTAAAAGAGTTGGTGAAGTTGCATAGGAACTAAAGCTACCCCAGAAGATTTTCGCAGCTCATCCGGTGTTTCACATTTCAATGCTTTGAAAATGCATAGGTGACCCATCCCATATTACTCCAACCAAAGATGTATAGGTTATAGAGGATCTCACTTATGAGGAAGTACCCATTGCTATTCTGGATCAACAATTTAAGAAATTAAGAAATAAGGAAGTAGCTTCCATAAAAGTACTATGGAGGAACAAGCAAGTAAAAGAGGTTACTTGGGAAGTAGAAGAAGCAATGAAATCCAAATACCCCCATCTCTTTCAGCCCGCTAAGAAATATGAAAGGAATCAAAGTTGAAACAATGACAAGTAAGTATGTATTTACATGTATTTTGTGATATTAAACTTAGGCTTGAACTTGTTTAGGCCGACTAACTATATTATCATTCGGGGACAAATGTTCCTAAGGGGGGAGGATGTAGCACTCCATGTTTTCTATATGTTAGTCCTATCTATATGACACATAGCATAGGCTTATGGTATAGGTAAGGGACTAAGTGCTTTCCTAAGAGGGGAGATAATTTGAATTAGATCGAGAGTTGTTGTTATATCACACATGTTTCAGTGGGTATGAGTCCAACTTAAACTCGATGAAAGCATTTAAATTTGAGATAATAAGGTGCTATTTGAGTCGGAAGTCTTTTGAAGTGGAGTATTAAGACACAATATATGGGATTAATATTTGAAAAATTAGGTAAGATAACGAACAACTTGCTTAACTTAACGAAGCAATAGGTGTATCACCTACTTAGACTTTTGACCATTATGGAGGACCAAGTAGGTGCACCACCTACTAAGACCTTTTGTCCATCTTATAGGGCCCAAGGTCACTAAGCATTTACTTGGAAATTCTAGCACAACTCAAGTAAAGGAAAAAGAGAAAAATGGGCAGCCAGGGCCAAATAAGTTGAGATCCATGAAGGCCCAAGCTAAAAGGCCAAGTAGGTACATCACCTACTTGGTAACGTATGGCCAAAAATTGAGAAATTCGGCCAAAGTTTGTCCCTTTAAAAGGGAATATAACCAGCTTTGTTTAGCCATTTTTCACATAAGAAAAATCTGATTCCTAATGTTCTCTTTCTTCCCTCTTCTATTTTCATATAGGAGCCATAAAACCCTTAAGGTTCTTGAGTATTATATCTCATCTCAAGCTAGGATTGGAGGAGAATTCAACCCTTAAGAAATATAAGTTAAGAGAGCAAGAATCCCCAACAAGGTAAGCTACTGCACTTTTCTCCCTCTTTTGTGCTTGAGTTAATTAGGGAACTTAATATGTGTTAACGATGTCGGAGTGGTCCCTTTTACACGATGTGATCTCATAAGAAGGTTTTCGGGTAGATTGTGCATGTTAGGATAGCCATGGAAGAGAGTCCCCTTTAACTTCAAATGTGAGCTCATTTTAGAATTAGTGTAATGTTAGTAGAAACTCATGAGACAATGCTTAGATACCATAATTTCACATTTCTCCTGCAACATTATGATATTTAGAGGTTGTTTTACATGTGTGATGGGAAGAAGTGTGACCACAGATGCAATTAAAGTTGAAGGAACACCCTTAGTTTGGTAATTGTGGCTTGCTGCCTGGGTATAACTTGTGGGTGTGAGTGAGATGTCTGCATGTGTTTATTAACTACTAGTACTAGTTTCATCACCTACTCAATTATAGATAAATATTTGGAAAAAAGAGAGGTTACGTTGCAGTGATAACAAGGTGGCACATAAGGTATGTAAAGCTATCCTATTCTATATTCTTTGGCATGAAATCCAATAGACATGTCACTATCAAGAATTGAGCTTCCTAAGAGCTATTCCATGGCAGTGTCGTTCATTAATAAATCTCAAGCTTACTCTCCCGAGCACGGGCATGAGAGTCCACTTTCATTTGTTTAGCCAATCTTGTCATTTAAATCCCTAAGTAGTATGACAATATCACACTTGTTTCCTATATTATTGTGCTACCTTAAGAGACTATTATCCTATCGTATGTTACTGGTACATAGTTCTGAAGCTTGAAAATCATCATGACCACGAAAGTAACAACTTCAAAGTATTAAATAATAACTCAAAGCAATGTTCATATTGTGTGGGTGGTAGCTCAGGGGAAAAAGCCTAGCATGGGTCGATCTCACTTGTGCATAAGTGTGGCAGCACAGGGACGAGAGCCTAGCATGGGTCAATCCCAATTTGTACTGTTATGAGGACACCATCCCAGGTGCTAAAATTCTTAGCATGGGTCATCCACTTTTATCACTGATCAGTTGGTCATTCGTATTACATGCCTAAAAGGAAATTATAAAGTACTGATGAGTAAATAAAGGAATGTAATGAACATAACTCCACAAGTATAACAAAGGTGTCTTATTATGACATGTGCATTTATGTATTGCTACTTGTTTTCACTTGAGTTCTCATATTACATATGCTATTGCCTTACATATTCAGTGCATTATTTCATACAGACATCCCTTTTGGGGGATGCTGCAATTCATGTTGCAGGTGAAGGTACCCTAGCTACTAAACCTTCAGTATGGGCATACCTGACATTCAACTGTTGTTGGTGAGTTCCAAGTTGATTTGGGGCTCTACTGAGTCTGTAGTATATGCATTTTGGTGTTGTGTTATAGTTTAAAGTAAGACGGGACATGTCCCGACCTATGTTATCTTATAGAGGCTTTGTACACTTATTGTATATGGCTCAGTTGCATCTTGTTTCTAAACAGTTATGGCCTCATTGGCCAAGTTTTGTACGTATGTTTTGGTGCTACCAATTTCGGTCTTTAATCTCTATAGCTTGTATGAACTTATCACTGATGTGCAGTTTTCACAATCACAAGCATAGTAAGCACAGGTTGTATGTTGGTTCTCTCGGGCATCGAGTGCCTATTAGTCCTTATAGATTTGAATGTGTGACATGCACTGACTCATAGAACACTTCTAGTAAGCAAAGTTTTGTGCACTCCAGCCTACGAGCCAACTTTACGGCTTGTAGATAAAATGATGACTCATGAATAGGGCTCGTGGATCCTAGGTAAGATTTTTAAAACTTGCTAATTGTTAGGGGCTTCTACGATCCAACCTACGTGTCGTATGTCTATGTACGATTCATAGATGGATTTGTGATCCCAATCTCTCTTATTAGGGTTTAGGTAAACTATGGAACCATAACCTTCGAGCCATAGAATCTTTGAGGCCCGTGGTCAGGGTTTCGTGGGACCTGCACCCGCTTTTTACCCGACCCGGTCAATGATTTATAAAGGGGTAAAACCATTACCCCTCATTCTTGCCAAAACTTCCCAAAATACCCAAACCCTTCCTTCTTCCAAGTCTCCGACCACTATCTCTGCCACCCCCATATTTTTTGATAAACTTTCGACTCCTCCTCGGCAACCTAGGGTTCCATTTGCTTCGGTTACCTCTTGTAATTTCTCAGCTTTTTGATCAAATTCCAATATGTTCTTAACATTGGTTCGTATATGTTACCGAAAATTGTGTCAATAGGTTGAATTATTGTTGTGAATAGTATTATGAGGTTTATGTGCTAATAATTGATGTTGCTCATGATGAGAAATAATCCATGCTTGTGAAATTAAACCATATATATGCAGACAAATGTCCTTTAATATACTAGACTATGAAGTGTTTATGTTTTGTTGGTTGAAATCATGTAGTCACTTGTCATCGGAAATACATTGAACTTTTTAATATAAAATTGGCATGTGATAGTGTGTGTGAATGATAGTATGAACATTAGTTGTCCAATGGTGGTCGGAATGTTACGTAAATATGGAATTGATATTTGACCGAGTAGTTTAATAATTTACACATGTGGGGTGTTGGGTAACTTGGTGGAAATGTGTTGACTACGTAAATTGTAACTTCAATGCTGATTATAATTGACATGCCTTGTTGTTGATGGTATATTGGGTAATGGAACCCATTTGGTAGACTTAGAAAAGACCAAGCTACTATATTTTTACAGCACGAGGGTCTTCTATAGCCCGTGGATTATTCCATGGACCATAGTTGTCCCTCGTAAGTAAGTCCAGCAACTTGGGGTTTTTGAGATCTCATCAGACAAAACCATTTGTGGGTCGTAGTTTAGACTACAACTCATAACTTGGTTTTGCATATTCCACGCCTGCAGATGTTGACTATAGATTACACCTACGACTCAGTCCACGGCTCATAGTTAGTTCTACGAGCCATACCTTGTCTCATAGGTGCATTTCAATAACCTAAAATTATTGCACATTGCCACCTACGAAGGCCTTCTATAGCCCTTAGTTTTTCCTACGACTCTTAGTTGAGCCCTCGTAGGTTCTTCTGTCATTCATTTTTTTAACTTTTTGCATTTCTTGCCTGTAGCAGTTGGACTAACAGGGATGTTAATTTTGTGGATTTTAGGTATAATGGCTCCAAAGTCTAGAAAGGATGAGATTCAAGCCCTACAAACCCGATTACGGGATGAGTCTTCAGACACCTCGACTGCTACTAAGGCTAGTGGGTCTATAGAAGATCTCGGTGTCCAGCTAGATATACACGCCAACCGACCACACACATGGGTAGCTTCCAGAAAGACAATGCTACCCCAGACTCAAGACATAGTGGTCTGCCCCCTCCACCCGGCTGCTACTAAGGATAGTGGGTCTATAGAAGATCTCGGTGTCCAGCTAGATGTGCATGCCGACCAACCACACACATGGATGGCTTCCAGAAAAATAGTGCTTCCCCAGACTCAAGACATAGTGGTTCGCCCTCCTAGTTTGACAAGGGAGGTGGTAGGGATAACAGCTCCATCCAGATGACTTCCTTCTGAGAGGGATCCGAGTCCGAATCTTTAGAGGTATTCGAATCTGAGTCTATTTCAACACCCCTAGCACCACCTTTATCCCAGATACATTGACTAGTTGTTGGTGTGTGTTAAGCATGCAACTGATCTATAGGGATAACCTTCGCATGACAAGCGGGACCAACATGCCCATACTATATTTGGGGAGCCTTGGATCATTACTTCTGGGCTTTATAGTCTCTCTAGACTCTGGGATACCATAGCCCATTATAGCTTGGAGTGGTTGGCAGCTTCGTCGGGGAAGTACTCCGTGATAATGGTTGAGAGTTCTATGATTTTTATGCCTCCACTATTATAGATTCGACCCATAAAGGGAAGAGATACCTTTCTCTGCCCCATTGTACATGCATGATGGTGAGCAGAGTTCCATTCGACTTATCTAAGACCACCCTTCGACATTTTCTTTTTGGTCCCGATTATCAGGACCCCAGGACCACAACTAAATATAGTCATAAATTGGGATAGACCAAGGATAGAGTGTTTATAAGAGATCTAGTGTAACGACCTGGCCCAACACTGTGAAGTATTGTCCGCTCTTAGGCCTAGCCCATCATAGATTTGTCCCTTTGGGCTCACCCTAAAAGGCGCCTCATAGTATTAGGTCCAACCCTTTACTTAAATAGCTCAGAACTCTCCCTCTCTTTTTTGACGTGAGATTTGCCTAAGTGAGGCAGGCGTAACGTATCATCGTCCTTGCACTTACCCCTCGTAGGGACTCAGCGTCCTCGCTGAGGTATGCCCCTCCGCCGTACTAGTCGAGCATTGGCTCTGATACCACCTATAATGACCTGGCCCAACACTGTGAAATATTATCTGCTCTTGGGCCTAGCCCATCACGGATTTGTCCCATTGGGCTCACCCCAAAAGGCACCTCATAGTATTAGGTCCAACCCTTTACTTAAATAGCCCAAAACTCTCCCTCTCTTGAATAGCCACTTAAGCGAATCCCACATCGAAAAAGAGAGGAAGAGTTCTGGCCTATTTAAGTAAAGGGTTGGACCTAATACTGTGAGGCGCCTTTTGGGGTGATCCCAAAGGGACAAATCCGTGATGGGCTAGGCCCAAGAGCGGACAATACTTCACAGTGTTGGGAAGCTCGTTACAGGCGGTATCAAAGTAGGTCGTCTCCCAGGGAGTCCACAATGCCGAGTCTAGTAGAGTCTTGCTTATCCCGTGTTATGCACCACACCTATAATCAGGAGGCTTCAAGGCATTTAAAGATGGTTACATTTATTTCACTTATTAGATCGTGCTATAGAGCAAAGCTATAGGAACATATGAAATTTATATCGTGTTATGTTGTTCTTATTCAATGGGATGCCTACGCTTAGGAGATGGCACAACATGATATAAGTATGGATCCTAGACAAGGTACCAATCATGTCTTGCCTGGTGAGGTAGATATATTCCCCATTGAGGCACATAGAGAGTCTCCAATGCCTAGAGTACCAAATACACCAGCACCTGTTGGGGCCCAAGGAGATCTAGTACCCCAAGCCCCACTAGAGATTGGGGATTAGTGAATGAAGGAGGCTATTCAGCTACTAACTATGATGGTTTCTATTCAGGAGAGACCACTAGAGGCGAGAGCAAACACCAAAAGGGATCAAACAGAAAGCTCAAAGGTACAAGAGTTTCTTCACAGTGGCCTCCCCCATATTCACAGGGTCCAGTCCCACTGAGGATCCACAGGACTTTATAGACCATATGTATAGATTATTGAGGGTGATGAATGCCTCTGTCACCGAGGCAGTGGAATTGGCTTCTTTTCGACTACGTGATGTCACCATCTTGTGGTACGAAGCATGGTAGAGATCCAGAGGACCTGATCATCCGCCAATAGAGTGGGAGGACTTCTCTGAGGCATTTTTAGCTCATTACTTACTACGGGAGGTGCGGAAGGCCCGTCTTGACCAGTTTATTAGTTTGAGGCAGGGGGATATGAGAGTAAGGGAGTATAGCCTTAGGTTTAATTCTTTGGATAGGTATGCACCAGATATTGTATGTACCATGAGTGCTAGAGTTCATCATTACTTGGATGGTTTGGGAGATCATTTAATTAGAGACGACAAGATAGCCTCTTTACAAGATGGTGTAGATATTTCTTGTATTCAGGATTTTTCTCAGACTACAGAGGACCTTTCTCATCAAATTCGGGATACCCGTAGAGATAGGGATAAGAATAAGAGGGCTCGTACTATGAGGTCTTATCGGGAGTCCCGGGTGATTTTAGGCCCTCATTTCACTAATATCCACTCCGCTAGTAGGTAGTTTCCTACCACAGATGCAGGGGCCAGCGATTTGATTAGTATATTCAGTCAAGGCCAAGGCAAAATTTAGATTAGCCTGATAGCTGTCAACAGAAGCGTTATTCACAAATGAGACAACCTACTCCCCCATGTACACAATGCGGTAAGCTTCATACTAGGCAGTGTAGAATGGGTTCAAGTGCATATTACCGTTATGGAAAAACAAGATATTTTATTAGCAACTGGCCCTTTAGTCAGTCCCTACTGTGAATGAATCCATGATAATATTCCCGGATTTGCTCCAGGGATCCCCCAGAAAGGAATATCAATTTTGTTATAGAATTTTTCTTCCTCATATGCAACATATACCCATTCCTCCTTATAAAATGGCTCCTGTAGAGCTAAGAGACTTGAAGGAACAACTGAACGGCTTGCTTGATAAAAACTTTATTAGGCCAAGCACATCTCCATGAGGTTCTCCCGTGCTCTTTGCTTGAAAGAAAGATGGCTTCTTACAGATGTGTATAGGTTACAAATAGCTAAATAAAGTCACTATAAAAAATAAGTATCATTTTCTATGGATTGATGGTTTTTCAAAGATTGACTTGTGACCCAGGCACTACAAGCTATGAGTCAGGGATGTTGATATTCCAAAGGAAATTTTCAGGATGAGTCAGAAGCTGAGCACGCAGACCACTTGCGAGTTGTATTACAGTCTCTCCAGGACAATAAGTTATATGTTGAATTCTCCAAATGTGAATTTTGGTTAACATCTATAGCTTTAGGTGGCCAAGTTATTACTAGCAATAGTATCAAGGTCGATGGCCAGAAAATTGAAGCAATAGTGGCCTGGCCGAGACCCTTGAATCCGATAGAGATCCATAGCTTTTTGTGCTTTACAGGATATTATAGGAGGTTTGTTGTGGGATTCTCCACTACCTCTACACCACTAACGAGGTTGATGTATAAAGCAACTAAGTTTCAGTAGACTGAATCATGTGAACAAAGTTTTCAAGAGCTAAAGGAAAGGCTTACCACCGCACCTAGTCTGGCTCTTCCGGATGGAACCAAAGGCTACATTGTATATTGTGATGCCTCGAGAATTGTCCTAGGTTGTGTTCCTATATAGCATTGTAGGGTTATTACATATGTTTCCAGAATGTTACTTACACATGAACAAAACTATCCTACCCATGATCCTGTGTTTGCCACAGTTGTTTTTGCCCTAAAGATTTGGTGGCATTATCTATACGGAGTTCATATCGATGATTTTACCGACTACCAGAGCTTCTAATATTTATTGAAGTAGAAGCATTTGAACTTACGATAAAGGAGGTGGCTAGAATTACAAAAACAATTATGATTTTGACATTTTGTACAATCCCGGTAAAGCTAATGTTGTTGTTGATGCACTTAACCAAAAGTCCATGGGATGTCTAAGTCTTGTTGAAGCTGATAAGATTGAAGTGACAAAAGATTTACATCAGCTAACTAGTTTGCAGGTGCAATAAGCAGATGCGAAAGGTGGAGGTGTGATTGTTCAAAATACAGCAGAATTTTTCATTGTTACGGAAGCAAAAGAGCAATAATGTGAGGATCCTAAGCTTAAAATATGGAGAGAAAGTGTTCCACAATAGCAACATCCTCTAATTGAGCTAACTTGAGATGGAGTCCTTTAGTACCGGGGCCTTTTATGTGTGCCAGACATCGGAGGGCTCCATGCCAAGATTCATTTTAAGGCTCATTATCCTAGATATTCGGCTCAACCTGGGGAAATAAAAAAGGGTGTGTTGAGACCTACGACAGATTTATTGGTGGAATGGCATGAAAAATATATTCCAAAGATGGTGGCCAATGCCCCAACTATCAGCATGTTAAAATAAAACATTAGAGACCTGGAGGCCTAGCTAAGTATACTGATTTTTCGTTCTGGAAATTGGGACATGACAAATATGGGCTTCATCACTAGGTTGCCTCATAGTTTACGCAGGTATGACTCTACTTGGGTAATCATTGATAGGTTGATAAAATCTGCTCATTTATTGCCAGTAGAACAACATATTCAGCGGAGGATTATGCTAAGCTATATTAAAGAGATTATTTTCCTTTATGGAGTTCCATTATCTATTATCTCTGATCGAGGGGCTCAATTCACTGTACAATTTTGAAAGTGTTTTCAGAAGGGTCTGGGCACTCAGGTGAATCTCAGCACCGCTTTTCATCCACAAACTGATAGGTAGGCAGAGCATACCGTCCAGACCATTGAGTATATGTTACGTTCCTATATGTTGGACTTTAAAGGAAACTGGGATGATCATCTACCTCTTATTGAGTTTGCTTATAATAATAGCTTCCATGTTAGTATTCAAATGGATCCTTAGGGAGCACTATACGGGCGAAGATGTAGGACATCGATTGATTAGTTTGCAGTTGGGGAGGAAAGGTTGCTAGACCCTAATCTAGTTCGGCAAGCAATGGAAAAAATGAAACTTATTAGAGACTTACCGCTAATGGCCCAGAATCAGCAGAAGTCTTATGCAGATGTTCGATGATGAGACTTATAGTTTGATGTAGAAGATTGGGTCTTCTTAAAGGTATCACCTATCAAGGGAATCATGCAGTTTGGAAAGACAGGAAAGCTCAGTCCTAGATATGTTAGACCGTATAAGATTATTGGAGAAATTAGCAAAGTAATATACAAGCTTAATTTTCCTTTAGAATTGAGAGCAGTCCATCCAGTGTCTTATGTATCTATGTTGCAGAAGTACATTAGAGATCCTTCGTGTATTACTCGCATTAAGGCTACCGCCATTGCTGAAGACTTAACTTATGATGAGGTACCAGTGGCTGTTTTAGATCGACAAATAAGAAAGCTTTAAAATGAAGTGGACTTCATGAAAGTGTTGTGGCGGAACAAAAATATTTAGGAAATAACTTGGGAAGCCAAAGAACAAATGATGAGGAATCACCCCAAGCTATTTATAACTTAATATGAATCGCGTTCCAAAACTGGCGGTTATCTTTTTTTTTAATAACTTAAGTTTTAAAGGATTTGGAAGTATAACTTGTACATTTTCTCGCGGATAGCTATACAAAGCTTAGTATTGGAGTTTTGGGAAGTTGATTTATGGTTTGCAAGGGTAATAGATGTATCCAAAAAAGATAACATTTTAGGAAATGTTAATTCAACCAAGGAGTTGTCTTCACACATTCGATGGACGAATGTTCTTAAGGGGGGGAGACTGTGAGACCCCGTGTTTCTCGCCTTTCATTATATAAATAATGTGGCGTTATATAAGGCACATGTGATTTTTGCTAGCACCATGGGATAATAAGGCTGACAATAAGAGGTAATATCAAGGACATAATGTTTCAAGCCTAAGGAATACCCTAAATGCATATTCTAGAAATGACCCGAGTTGCGCCTCGCCCTTTTCGGAAGGTTTAAATTAGGTGTCACTTTTCAGATGGGATTAAAAATTTATAATTTGCTAATAATGGATTTTTTTTAAAGTTATTTTAATAGCACAAAGGTCATACATTAAGTTTTGGAATAAAGAAAGTGGCAAGATAAAGGTTGGCCAAGGTTACTGTAAGATTCTTTAAGAAATCCTTCTTAAATTTGGGTCAAATGTAATCGGCCATATCTCCCAAATTATAAGGAGTTAGAATGTCCATCACCTATCAAATTGAAGATCTATGAGTCTAGTTTGCAACACACAAAATCACGCATCAAACCGACCTCAGAATAAAAAGTTATGACCATTTTATCGAGACTGCCCGAGCTGAAAACCGGGTCATGGGTCGGGTCGACCCATCTTAATGTCGGCTAATTTGAGTTTTTTAAAGCTCAAATTAGTGCCATATCGTGCCCAACAGCTTAGAAACTGAAGGAAAAGTTTCGGCAAGGTGCCAAAGGGATTTGAGTAAGTTTTTCGCATTTTTACTATTAAAATTTGGCCGTGTGCCTAGAAATCTGTGCCTTACGCTTTGCAATTGTTTCCCCCTCGTATTAGCTGTGTTTGGAACTGTTTTTGGGCTGTCAAAAAAGTGGTGTTCTTTCTGCTATTGTTGGTTTGAAGCTGGTGTGTTCAGGTAATAATTTTGGGGCTCTTTTATGGTCATTTTTATTAAGTTATACAGACATTTCCTCGCGTAAATGCTCCTTGCCGAATCTGGTCATTAATGCTAAATGTTTTACTGTTTATAGGTGTCTTTAAGATGAGTATATATCCTTATTGCGAAGCTTAAGACGTAAGGAACAACTTTTGTGAAGAAACTTTTGGCAATTGGACATTCGTTGGAGAGGTATGTTAAGGCTAAGCTCTGTCCCTCCTTTTAGCACGAAATCCGAGAAGTTTCCCAAAACGTCAAATGCGATATCTTACTATTCAGTTGCTAGAAAGACCTTCTATGAAAGGCACTGGGATTACAGTTGAGTTATTTTCATGACGGTATTAGGTTGAAATTCCATTCATTCCCATAAACTAGACATTCAATATCTACATATCATATTGTCGGTTTTCCCGGCTACCTATTCATATGTTCGAGGTGTTTCTCTTCTTGGTGTAATGCCATTAAAATAAATGTAGAATGTGAAGGGAATGTAGTATTCATCATCAGTCCTTCCTCCATACAAAAATATAAATGAAGAATTTAACAAGTAATGTGTTGGTTTCCAATATTCTCCAGTGAAATACTACTAACCACTGAGGCACTTGATCCTATTTAAATACTTTCCTTTACTAATTGACATGGGACCAAGTATAAGCATTATGTAAAGCACCTTTATGAATATTTTCAAAATTAAAGCTTCACTCTAAATGTTGGGTTAAGTTCCCAAACTTGTTAAAGAGACATAAAAGATCCTACGAGTCATGTGTATATGCTATGATGACAATTATGATGTTTCGAGAATAAGTTTACCAATGAGACAAGATTGGCTAAATGACAATGATTATGATGTTATGAGAATAAGTGTACCAATGAGACAAGATTTGCTAAGTTCTTATCATACATTGCACGTTATGCATGGACTTAGAGCTATAATAGAAGGTATGGGGCCTATTTGCCCAAGTATATATATGTATATGGTACAGATGGCCACAGGTTGGCAGATATGATGCCGGTTAGCTACCGGAAAGGACCACCATTGCTAGCATTTTGTTGGGTATGTCATGCATTTGCATCTATATATATA
Source organism: Solanum rostratum (assembly GCA_029948455.1). Lineage (NCBI taxonomy): Eukaryota > Viridiplantae > Streptophyta > Magnoliopsida > Solanales > Solanaceae > Solanum > Solanum rostratum. The sequence goes on from CM057051.1 coordinate 43,356,963, forward strand.
TTCATGACATGCGATACTTAAGCATACCATGCATATTTGATCACTAGTAAGTTGCTTATTTGCCATTATGGCTACTTGAGTTTTGGTTACAGGTGGTATCAGAGCCGACTGTCGACTAGTACGGTGGTGGGGCAAACCTCAACGAGGACGCTGAGTCCCTACAGGGAGGGGGAGGAGGGGGGAGTGCAGGGACGACAATATGTAACGCCTGGCTCACTTAGGAAAATCAACACCGAAAAAGAGAGGGAGAGTTCTGGGGTATTTAAGTAAAAGGCTGGACCTAATACTGTGAGGCGCCTTTTGGGGTGAGCCTAAATGGACAAATCCGTGATGGGCTAGGCCCAAGAGCGAATAATACTTCACAGTGTTGGGCCACGTTGTTACATCCAGCATGAAAGGCTACACTAATGGGATGGGTCGCCAACAACATTGCAGAGCAGGGCTAGGACCCTGAGTAGGTTTCTACATCACTGGCGGCGATAGTGAAGGCATCCCTCAGCTTCACCGGTAAGTTTTGGTGGGTTATTGTTAGATCGTGGATCCGAACGACACATGCTGAATAGTTTGACACCAAATCACACATTATTGGTCATCAGCATCTTGGCTGGCTATGACATTAATTGGGCCCGCTTGATAGCAGATCAGATTCATGATGCGGCCCAGAAGAGGTCCACCTCTATCCCTTTCCCATGCTTGACATATCGTTTATGTATAGCGGCGGTGGTGGAGATTGCTCATCATCTGGACACTATGATAGAGGTTTAGAGGACACTGGATGCCAGTTTGATAAAGGCTAGTGAGAATCAGGTGGCCCTCCAGTGAGCACCACAACCTCCAATCCACTTACCAGAGATGTTTGCCATAGTACCACCATCTGAGCCTCTGTCTACTTGCACTACTGCTACTCCTACTACTTAGGGCCCCCATATACCGATACTAGGAGAGAGAGGAGGCCCACTACTACTTCTACTCAAAATACTAGAGGCCGTGCATATACAACCTTCACCCACCATCATGGTTTACGTGTCTACAACATCTATCTAGGCCCTAGAGCAATGAAAGGAATGCACTGAGTCCTAGTTGACTCAGTTGCTACAATATATTAGGCCTTGGGTTTGCCAAGACATCTCAGAGGTTGAGGCTCGAGTAGAGTCTCCCTTTGTGCCCGCATTTACAAGAGACTTGTACCGGTACACAGCGCATAGATGCATTTAAGAAGCGAGTATAGCAAAGCCTCAGTTTAGCTCAGCCTGCTGACTTGACATTCATTTGGGAAGAGATCCAGCAAATCTGTTCTGAGATGAGGAAAGCAACATCAACATCACTTATGTTTCCTCCATTTGACACCACGAAGATGGTTGTTGATTTGTTCGCCCCTGAGGAGACACTACTCCACATCCTCAGACAGAGACCTCTCTTAAAGATTGATGATCTAGATGCTTTGAAGAGAGAGGTAGAGTTGACAAAGATGGAGCAGTTTAAGGCTGTGAGACTTCAGCCCAGATGAGGAGGCTCGATAAGCATGTAAGCTAGTGCGGATGAGGGGTTCTGGACCCTCAAGACATGTTGCCGCTACTGATGAGATCACCAAGAAGGTTAAGGGTGGTCAAACACATCCAGGGATTAGCTCTTAGGCCCCTAGATATATACTTTTTGACCCCATGCTTTGATTTAGTTATATTTTATTGCATTAAGCACAATGCAAACTCTTTTCGATGGGGTGTGGATAGTTATAGGCCTTGGTAAAGTCTGAGTAACCATGGGCTATAACTATCTCAATTTTTGAGTTTGAGGGCTTTCCTTGGCTGTGTGTTTTCCCTAAGGACATTTATTTTCTATTGAAGCAACACATTTAGGATGTGTAAGTAGTATTAGTAGCATACTTTTCTAAAGTTTGTGGTATATGTTAGTTTTGTGGAAAAATGATACCCATTAAAATTTTTATGTTAGGCAGTTTTGATAACAACCATGTCAAATCAATGATTGACAGTTCATGTTCTGACAAATAAGGTTTAATTTTGATGAAAAGAATGATCTAAGAGTCTATGTTGATAGTGTAATCAGTGCTAAGTGTGTGTCAGCTTCTGTGCATAGTTATTATACTGTGTTTCAATGCAGAACTTGCCATGTTACTTTGACTAAGACTATAGGTTAGTTGATTAGGAAAACATCTTAGGCCATTGTTTATATTATCCCACATAGCTTAAATAACCAACATAATTCTAGATGTATCCCTTGGTCCTAATGTTTGAGCTTGACATATACCCTTTTCTTTGTAAACACCTAAGTAACTGAGCCTTTTTGAATGTGAAACCTTGAATTTGGAGTCGGTCCTTCCTTGAATATTATGCACCTTGACTAAGGCAAAAAGCCTAAGTTGAGGGTGGCTTCCAAAGTGGCCCTGGTTCATAGGTTGGATATTATTCACCTCAACCTAGGTGAAAAGCTCATGTTAAGGGTGGTTGGTGTAAAGGAAATCACATTAAATAGGGTAGAAGTTAGTGATACATGAATTAAGGAAAAAAATATGCCATGGGTGCAAGAAAAATGAATAGATGCCTAAATAAATAGCTAAAAAGAAAAAGAATGTGAAAAATAAAAGGCGATGAGCTTAAAGGTTTGAATAAAGCACCAAGAAAGGTTTGAAATAGGAGAAGGGAAGAATGTGTTTAAAATAACTGTGTTATTAGGGCAAAAGTGTAGAATAACACAGTGACAAGGAGGGCAATTACTCACTATATTGCTAAAACATCATACTAGAGCCCCCTGAGCGTACATTACAAGCCAAAAAGGTCCTATGGTGATCCTAGTCCAATTAGTTGAAGGTCATAGTTGTGAGTATAGGGGCAAGCATATGGTATTTAGCGCAGTGTTTGAATATATCTTGTGAGTGTGAGTGATTTTGTTAGTCCCAAGCATCAAACTTGAAAATAATATCATGAGTGGATATGAGATTTTTTTTGTGAGGAAACTTGAGTAATATTGTTAATTTTAGGCTATTTTAGTGATTGTTGCTTTATCTTTGGTTCCCATGCCTTTCATAGTTGCACTATCATATATATTGACCTACATTGGTTTTTTTGACTATCTGATATGCATTGATTAGTTAGTTTAGGTATTTGTGATTGCTTTAGAGATAATGTATGCCATTAGATTGAAGTCTGTGTGTTGCTATACTGCTTTTGTAGATTGAGTCTGTCGCTTGAGGACAAACAATAATTTTAAGTTGAGGGTGCTAATGGGCTGTCAAAAAACAACACTTTTGGTGCTCAAAACATGGAATTTTGTGAGTTCTCAAAGTGATGTTAGTGGGTTTGATGTGTTTTTATGTTTATTTTGCAGGATTACGAGATTTGGCATGATTTTGGGCAAAGTTCTGCAAAATTGTTGTTTGAGGACTTTAGGATACTCTATAGGCCATGGTTACTTCCACGAGCCAGTGAGATCCAGTGAAGGTCCAAGTTTAAAATGTTTCATCCACGAACTATCAAACGAGCCATAGAATCTTTCACGAGTCGTGGATCGATTTTGTGCCTGGAGGATCATAAATTAAAGAGTTTAAGAAAAGCTATCAGAAGAAACCCTCTACGGGCCCTAGATCTTATGATTGCCCATAAAGAGGTCTCATGGAATTGAAGTTAGTTTTTGGAAGATGAAGAGTACGAAGTCCAAGTATATGTCGTGGTCCTTATTCGGACCGTAACCCTGTCAGTAGAAGCTGCCGAATCTAGTTTCCTATTTTATTTTGGATTTGTATTTTACTTATTATAAATAAGTTTATAGGTCTTTTTATCATATAGACACACGAGAGAACATAGAAACACTTTAGAAACTTCATATTTTGTTATTTTTACATTGAAAAACATTACATTGTGATTTCTTGTAGAGAACTTTGGATTTCTTGTTCTTAACTTCATCATTGTAAGTGTTCAATTATTCTATTCTATATTTCATCTACAATAATTATGCATAGCTAAATCTACAACTAGTGTTGTGGGAACCATGAATAACTAACAAGGTAAAACTGAATAATCTGTAATTCTTGGAAAGTGTGCATGCATGTATTAATTAATTCTCTTTGTTATGAGTGCTTTTTAACGGTGGCCAACGTTACAACCTGCCTAATTCTTACTGAGTGGATCAAGGTAGTAATGAATAGAAAAAGATACTAATTAACATGATTTGATGTGATCTCTCTCGTCCAATCAACCAAACTGGATCAAGGGGAGGTTGTACTGGAACAAAAAGTAAGGGTTAGTAATGTCACACTACGGGGATAGATCAAATCTCATAGTAAAATTTACCTCTCACCTTGATCAAAGGTTTTGGTAAGCTTATCATACCGTTTTGCATGATACACATCAGAAAAGATTATAATTATCTGGTGAAACTAAATTAGGAATTTATGGGGAACACAATACCCTAGTTACTTCTCTCACTAATTTCACAAAACTTGCTTCTAGTTTAGGTTTATTTTCTGCAATTATAAACCCTCACTTTTGGGAGATAAGTAGGTTAATTCATTCGACTTGCTCATGATTACTCTTGATCTAGACCATATGCCCTATGGGATCGACCCTAACCCTTGGTTAGGTTATATGTTTTCACAATGATCGCTTATACCTTCAAAAGGGAGGTGTAGTAGGGGGTGACATAAGCTGCTCCTCATAGAGTAAAGCCTACTAGGGCTCAATAAAAGAACAAAATTTGTTAAAGAAGGTGCACATGTTACATTTGATAAGACCAATTCTATGGCTGAGAAAGGATTACAGTTATCGTTGATGAGCTAGGCATGACAAAGGACAACAGAGATGATGATGATGAATCAGATAATAGAGTAACTGGTTCGCTTTAGGGGAAGGAGAGGGTTCCTACTTTTGTTATTAAAAGTTTGGAGTCTTGTAATGCAACAACACTAAGAACTAACAATGTGCGAAATGAACCTAGAACTTCTCCACAAGCTATTGCGGAAGATTCTCAAGTACACAAACGAAAGCACAAGAGTTCTCATTCAATGCAGAATCTACTATCACCACATATTTAGTTAGTCACACTATATCTAAGATATGGAATGTCTCTTCCTTTTAAGCCTACATTTCCTTAACTAAACCCAAGAACATAAAGGAGTACCTGCATGAGGATGAGTGTATTGCAATGCGAGAGGAACTAAATTAGCTTGAAAGTGGTGCGATATGGATCCTGACTCCCCGGCCCCTTGATCTTACTATCATAGGGAAAAATGGGTATTCAAGAACAAGATCGATGATCAAGGAATTGTCACTAGGAACAATGCCAAACTAATAGTACAAGGCTAAAATCAAGAGAAGGGAATTGATAATGATGAAACCTTTGTAACAGTAGCTTGGGTAAGGCCATCGGGATGCTCATAGACTTTGCTACTCATATGGAATTTAAGTTGTACCAAATAGACATGAAAAGTTCAATTCTAAATGGATACTTTCAAGAAGAAGTGTATTTGAACGATCAACGAGTTTCAAAAATCATAAACATACTGAGTATGTGTATTAACTGTTAATGCTCTATATGGATTAAAGTTGGCCCAAAGAACATGGTACGATAGATTGTCTAGTTTTCTGCTCGCGTATGTTATTTTAGGGATAAAATTGATAACATTATCTTTTGTAATGACCCCTAGTTTAGGAGCCTTGTGTGCAGAAAAGTTTGAATAAAAATGACCTAAAGTCTCATTCATGAGGGCAACTTATGGCTCGTAGGTGCACTTACAGGCAGGTTGATCCTTAAGCATGAGACTTTAGGAAGGGAAAAAGTTTCCAAGTGTGTGGTAACCCATGGACCAAGTGACCCATAGGTTGCATTATGATTCGTAGGAAGGGTTGTGAGTGAGAATATTAGACATTAAGGAAAATGGAGTTTTCTAGAAGTGACCTAAGTGTTACCACAACACGTAGGTATTTACACTGCTCGTAACAAGTGTTTGTGGGTTTTGGTCCAGTAAAGTCAGTTTTAATGAATTTCAGATGTGTTAAAAGATGAAAGGGACCTACCCCTGGATTGAGTTACTACACGTAAGCGAGGTCTCATAGTTTGAATTCAGCAGTTTAAATGAGCGATAGTTTTGTCATTTCCATCAATCCTATTCCTAAACTACCTTGTTTTGGAAACGATAAAGGTTCCTAAATCAACCTTAAAGCCCTAGACCCTACACTTTCCTTCATTCTTTCAAATTCCTAAAATTCTCTAAGGCAAAAGCTCTCAAGAACAAGCTAGGGAAAAGACTGGGGTTCCAAGGTTTCTTCTTAAAAGCTTCAAGTTCATTCCCCCAAGTTTCCCAAGGTATGTGAGTTGATTTATGGGTACCCTTCCACCCACAAAGTTCCTTTTATAGTATTTAACTTTTTCTTTAAGTTCCTTAAGTTAATGTGCATGCTTATGATGATTTCATGATATTTACGTTATTAAATTCTACTTATGATATCGTACAAATAATTTACTAAGTATATATGCATGTTTGAACTACTGATGATGGATCCATGATGGGTCTCAATATTGATAAAGGTGCAATGATATGACTCAAGGGCCTAGTCGCCACACGGGAAATAAGATACTCGGAGGCACATTACCAAAGCCATCTGAAATATCTTAAACATTGATAGGCGATGACATAAATATAATATAGAAAACAAAGGGGAAACGGGGATAAGGATCATAAGTTTAAACCATAATGAAACAAAAGAACTGGATACAACCACAACATATATGTCCAACAATACCTCTAACATAAACTTGGCGGGGCTAAGACATGTAAAAGCTCACCCTCAAAATGAAATCATAGCAAAAGGAATTATACTACTGTAAACTAAATTATCTTAATACATCAAGACAGAAATAACACTAGGATATCGTCCAAGAACTAGAGGACTCACCAACCTCCGCTATGACACTCTAATGCTAGCCACCAGGAGGATATCAAGGAGTGTCGGTCCCTACATGGTTAAATCATGTAGGCACAGAAGTATGCATCACTACTTTGAATATTCCGGTATGTAGGTGTGCAATGCATGACATAGAACCAATGATGAAATGATTCATGATAAGTCGCATGTTAAAAAAGGGTATTAGTAAGTCATAATCAAGTCCATTTAAACATAAAAGGACATCTTTAGAAATAACTTAGTAGGGTGCATGGATGAACATAGTCATGCATGAAGATTTCATATAAACTTGGAACATACATATGGGTGATCATTTAGACATTTTACTTTCGCCATAGAACATGAAATAATGCATATGTGAATTAAAGAACTTGCCCTTACTTGGAAGCATAATGAGGCATACAGAGTTAAACTACTGAGAAAACACATATTGTTATGAAAAAATTAAATATTAATATCCTTGGGTGAATAATACCTCACTTTACATAGAAGGCCATTTTATTATGCAAGGAACATTGGTAATCATGAATGTCAACTCAATATGCATCATAGGTCACAATGTAATACTAATATACTTTTATAACTAAGAATGCAACACAAACTACATGATTAAAGCAACTTTCAAAAACTTCACAACATGCATAAACCTTGAACCCAAAATAGAATAGGGAAGTTGAGCTTTGTGAACAAAAGGGCTTCACAAATCAAACTCACATACCATATTAGAAGATATTTGAAAGAAATCACAGGCTTTGATGGAGGAATCCCAAAACCATAACTTTTTCCTTCAATGGGGGACCTTGGAGAGGTTGAGAGGATTTGGGATTTAGGTTTTGGGAGGATGGTTTAGGAATAGGGTTATTTGGGGGAGTATTAAACTTATATAAGGCATGTAACAAGCCAAAGCGACATAGCATTGGGCTTAGGGTGTGAGGAAAGGATGAAAACACCCTTTTTAAAATTGACCAGATCGATCCTACAAAAGCCCATTTACAGGCCTTCACTAAAATGGGCATAACGTTTTGGTTTTAACTCTGAATAAGGTGAAATCAATGGCGTTGGAAAGATAAATAAAAGATCTTTCATTTAATAGGTTACCTGTCATCTAATTCATTGTGTGCTAAGATATGATCATTTAAAGTAGACATATATATGAACTCATACTAGATATTCGATGATTTGAATTGTTTGCACTCGACTTTATGGGAGAGGGGCTTGGAATTGCATGAGGGTTCATGGAGAGGCTAGATAAGAATGTTAAGGTTTTAAGGGAATAGGAATTGTTGAAAATACCCTAAATAAATTTGGTAGTTCAAACCACGAGAGACCATTGTAAGGGTCATACAAAGAAATACAACCCATACTATCATTCGTAAGCAAAGATCTAGAAGCCATTATTTTTGCCCCCCAAAATGATGAACCATATTATGAGCCATATATGGACTTATGGGTCCTGGTTGGACTCATAGAGTCCTTCTACACTTAGCCATTTTTCTCATCCTTTTGGTCCCTATCAACTAAGGGATTCTACAGGTTGTTTAACGCTTTATAGGCCATTCTTTTAGTTCGTAAATAACTTTTCTAAAACTCCAATTTCCTTCAAGTCAAAGCCCTCAATCTACACATGTAACTACGGGCCTAACACCTTCCACAGGTGATGATTCTATGACTTGCATTCATTTCTTGCTCTTTTTTATGATTTTGTGTTGTTAATCCTATAACTTGAGGCTAATTATGCTTTAAACGGTGTATGTTACAGGTACTTATGGTTCAGATTTGGCTTTCCTTAGGAAAATTGAAGATTAGAGATGAATTAGAGCAAAAAGGAGCTGAACTGCACAAAATAGTACGTGGCAGTAGATACACTCCATGAACTTGCCCTTCAGGCTTGTGGTCATAGAGTCGTGACACATAGAGAAGCGCAAAGATGCTTGTCTCAGGTACGAAAGTGGAAGGAGACACAACATCCGCGATCGTGAAATGTTGAGCGCAATCGCAGAATGCTATAGTGACAAATGTCAGGGTAGTTTTGGAATTTCACCATTTTCACTCCCAAAATCACAATATACACACTTTTAACCCTCATTCTTCATTGACATAGAGAAAGATTCACATAGATTGAAAATTTAATACATTCTTGAAGAAGAAGAAGAAGAACACACCTTAGTGTAGATTTTAGTTTAGGGTGAGAATTTAGAGCAAGTTGTCTACAAATTCTTGAGTGGATCAAAAGGTGTGGGATTCACTTGTAGTTATCTTTCACTCACTCTTTTCTTCCTTGTTCTTGAATGCTAAATTTGTAGATTTAATTGAAGCTTGGCTGTTGATTTATATATAGGTCTTGATTATTTCTCTTGCTTTCATGCTTAGTTAATGATTTACTTGCTAAATCAAGAGGTTTTCTCCCAAATTGCTCTGATTTCTTGAATTGATTTATGGGTTCATTCTTATCTTTTTATATGAATTAGATTTAACGTAGCTACTTGAATCTTAGCTTAGTTCTCCAATTATTGCTCAAGCGGGTGTAGTTGAGGGGGAAGATTACATGATAGTCATAAGTTATTAGTTGACAGCCTCAAAAAGGACTCCATGGCTAAGTTCTTGGGAGTTTCTTTTGGGTGCTCAAGCCAAGCGTGTCTTTGAGAATCTCACATAAGAGGTCGTAGTTGGCTCTTGCTAAACATCATTTCCCTAGCCGGTGTGATTACAAGCAACCTAGCCTACACTTAGGGTCAATGATGCTAAATGTGATGGATCAATTGACTTTTGATTAACTCCCATATCCCCTACCATTTCTTGCTTGCTTGACCAATCCTTACCCAATTGTTCTTATGAGTAGTTGTTAGTTTAGTTTCCCCCTAATTTAGTTAGAATTCTTATTTTGTACTCACCTATCGAATCTAAATTTAGTAGTCATAGGTCTTTGCTCTACTCATTCGCCGACACATTGTTCCCTGTGGGATTTGACCCCAACCTCTAAAGTTGGGTAATATGTTGATGATGACTACCCCTACTTCTTTTGAGTAGCCAGGTTAAGCAACATAAAAAAAAGGTACCGTTATCGCAGAACAATAGGCATATTGAGTTGATTTAGGACTTGTAGTCTACTCGTTTTTATTTGATTAGTAAGTACTTCTTCTTCTTTTCTTTGTTTTTCTTTTTGTTGTATGGCTAATTGTGATGAACTCTTGCTTGAGGAATGTAAGCCCTTTTTCTATCTCATTCGGAGTATTGCACTTCGGGGAGAGTCAAATGGTGTTGAGAAAGTGAATAGAGATTAGAGTGTTGTGAGTCAAGATTGGCTCACCGACTTGAATATTAGACTTGCCAAAGAAGTAACCCAAAGGTACCAATTGCTCAACACGAGGGATAATTTCAAGAGCTTGCTTGTTGCTAGAGGTTATGAGTTGGAATGGTTTGAATGGGAAATTGAAGTTTTGGAGGTTGACTTGAAACTAAGCAATGATGTGAGTAAGGCCCCCAACTCAAAGGTGGCCAACTATGAGTTGTAGTCCCAAGAAAAAAGAGTGAAGCCTAATGTGGAAGAGATATAGGCATGTGGACTTCATCAAGTCCAATAATCATCCAAAAGGCCAAAATTGAGGACATGACACTAAAGTTGCAAGAGCAAGCCATGGAAATCTTAAATGACAACTTTGATTCATTTTAAGCTGGGAGTGTTGCCTATTTTGAGGCCACAAGGTGTAAATCTCAATTTGAAGAAGATCTCTTGACACCCCTGTGTCTACCTAAGGAAACTAAAAGGAAAATTGATGATAAGTTGGGTAGACAATTCAAGTTTTCAAAGTGGAGAGACCAGTAGAAAATGTTGATGGTCTCTCATCACCCTCCTCGTGAGCTCAAATGGCAAATCATCTTGAAATCGGGGAGGAGATTCGTTACCTCAAAATGGAAACACAAATAGGTAGTGAATCAAATTTTGTTAATATTTTAATATATTCTTGTATTTTAATTTTTTAGAATAGCTTCTTGATTTTCATTTTTGGTTTTTGGCTAAACTTTACAATTTTCAAGTCTTTGCTAGTGTCATTGCACATGTTTTGAAATGCCAAGATGATTGGAGTTGAAGAAATGGGTAGAAACACCAAAAAAAATTGCAAATGGATGAAGCTAGGCTGTTTTGATCGCACTTTGGGCCCAGGCATCACCCATTGCACAAGGGAGAACCTAATTGGGTCTAAGATCATCTAAAGTTCCAGAAACTTGATCAAGTTCTAGCACCAAGAGGATGTTTACGAAAGAGGTCAAATTAAATTACCGTGATTATGGAATGCACAAAGGTGATGAGGCGCAATCGCGCTTACAGATCCACAAAGGTGGAGAACTGATCGGTGCAGCTAAATGAAAAGACAAGTCATTTGTGACTTGTCTCCCATCTTCAAAAAAAGTGGAGCACAAGCACAACTAATTACAGAGTGAGGTAAAATCATTCCTTAAGGAGTTTTGACCTGAAAATTATTTAAGAAAAGCATAGGTGCTTCCCTCTTCATCATTTTTGGTTCTTCATTCTAATGTATGTGCTTCCAACCTTCTCTCCATTCTTCGTGGAAGAATAGTGCAGCCACGACAATAGCTTGAATAGTGGTGAATGTTTAACATGTTGAGTTTCTCATATTATAATGTCACACTGTCATAGTCATGTTATTTCTCTCCATTTTCTTCGTTTCTAAGCATGTATGTGTGTCGTAGTGGTGTCATCTATCTAGACATCCTTGGAACTAATTCTTGTGCATGATTGTTGAAATTTAAGGTGAACTAATGCGTTAAATGACTAAGTGTTGCTAAAGTAGTGCTTGTATATTGTTGGGGCTAGATGTGGTGGTGTTATTGCTGTAAAACCATGCTATGAATGTGTACCCACTACGTGTTTGACGAAATGCCCTTTGGAATTTGAGGAAGGTGACTGCTTCTCTCCACAAATGCGAACACTGTGCTACAATCCCGCTGATTTTGGAAACTCCTAGCTAACCGCGAATGTAGGTTACTTCTCACTAACGCGGAATCTTGGGTGACTAGATTTTTGTGATTGTGCCTATGCGGACACGAACACAAAGAGTGATTGGCCACTATTTAAAAATAGCATGCTTCATTGCCCGATTTAAATTTCTTCCAGTTATTTCTCTTGGCTTATATGATTTGTAATATGAGATTTAAATTTCTATAAGATGTTTTTGTTGTATTTGTCTTGATTGTAGGTCTAAATTTGTTGGAAATGAACCATGAGCAAGCAATTCATGAGAATGAAATATTTCTAAAGGTGGAAGAAGAAGTCTACTTTGATCAAAGCCGATTCCTCTCAACCAAATGTGCCCGAAAATATGATGAGTATTTGGGCCTTCCTATGATACGAGAGAGGGGGATTTTTTTAGACAAGGTGGAGGAAAAGATGCTGGATTTCTTTGGCTAGCTTCAGACTTTGGGTTAGCTATGGTTTGTTGATTAATATATCAAGCCAATCACACCATAGTTGTTGAGTTCTATGTGAATGCCTAGGAGACTAACTTTAGAGAGGAGATAACTACCATGATCTGAGGAGTGAATGTTGATTTCAGTGCGGCGATTATCAATACTATCTATGGGCTGCCAAGTGCTGACAATCAGGTGTACAAATAAAGATATCAAGAGTTGGGTGCTCAGTGGTTGGTTGACAAGTTGCATGACAGAATCCTACCAGAGTGGTTCATTTTTGATAGATGTATTGACTCACATGAGTTTACGGTGGAAGCTAGATGTTGGCTTTCCATCATTTGTGCTCAGGTCATTCCCTGTACACATGATATAGAGGTGACTTTGGACCATGCACTTGTCATAGCATCTTTTGATGGTCTTTAGGTTAATGTGGGATAGATTATAGTGGATCAGATTGTAGAAGTGGCCCAAGGGAGGGCCAAGAGCTTAGTGTACCCCTCTCTAAGTTTCAGATTATGCTATGAGGCAAGGGTATCCGTCCTACCCACTGATGAGGAGAAGAAGCTAGCCAAAGACATCACCCATTGAAGAAGAGAGGTGGCCCATGAGGACAAAAGAAGAGGTGGATTAATATTCTAGATCCCTTGTTTGGGCAGTTCACAGAGCCAGGATCAGAGGCAGGGGGTTTACTTCAAGAGTTGTAGGTCCTTCAGTTTCTTCAGGACCACTTCAATTTGGTCCTCCTACTATAAGACATTTGTCATCCCAAATTCATGGGATGGATAAGCAGATTAGGCAGCTAGTTGCAGGCCTTCCTACAGGACCACTAAGAGCTACAATAGATGATTAGCCTACACTTGCATCAGTTGCAGCCGTTTAGAGAGCTATGAGTGACTGGCTTGAGTACATGAGCCGGAGGCAGGGAAAGATAGAGTAGAGGTAGAAGAAGTTAAAGGAGTATGAGAATAAGAAGAGCAGATTCCTGAAAAAGATAATGGGCAAGTTGAGGCAAATGTGCAGGTCTAGTTCTTCAAATCCTAATGATGAGTTGACCATCTCTTTGGGCTCAAGCATCGAGTGATCATTTCAGGGAGTCCCTCGTATTCTCTTTATTTTGAGATTGTGTTGTGAGGACACAATATCATATTTACTTGGGTGTGCTCTTCTGACTTAATTATGACTCTTGTTTCCATTTTATATACTGTAGATTCGTTGGCACCTGTAGACTCTCACTTATTTTGTATTGATAATGTGCCCTTGTCGAGCTTGACTTATGTGATTTTGGTATGATCATGCTGGGCTTGTGCATATTAGGTGTTTTAGTAAATTTAGTAGCTTCTTAATTTTCTTTTTTCACAGTGTGCATAATTGATGGTTTCCGATGATAGATTGAGCGACGAATTTCTTAAGGGCAAATCATCGATTAGGTGTGTGAATGTGTGTATAGAATATAGTATTATGGATTGTGAAAACGTACTCCTCCAAGTTTTGAAAACTAAATGGTTTTTTGATAATTTTGAGACAACACTTTAACTCTTATGGTGACTCTTACTTGCTAGATGGATATATTTTAAAATGAGTCCCTTGTTACTTATTTGAGGGCTATATTGGTCTCTTCTTGTTTAATTTGCATGTCATGAGTGTTGTGGGTTTTTGGTTCCTTGTGTGTACTTGTGTCACCTAGAACTTGCCTTGTCAGTCTTGAAATATTGGACTTGATAGACTTTGGTTGGGAAATCGATCTTAGGCATTCCTTGGTTTGAATTGAGTCCACTTACCCTAAATAACCACCAAATGCATTGAATTTACCCCTAGTGTCCCTTTTGAGCCTAAGCTTTTCTATTGGAAATCTTAATTACAAGTGTTGGAACTTTTCTTTTTGAAAAGATATGCCTCTTTTGAACCTTTATCCCTCAGAGAGTTTTGCAAGTTTGTGACAAATGAGGGTTTAAGCCTAAGTTGGGGGTGATGTAGGAGATAGGAAGGGTGTCTACCACTTGGAAGCTTGTGAAAAGAAAAAGAAAATGAAAAATGAGTGGAAGAATGAAAAGAAAAGAAAAAGAGTGCTTTCATAATAAAAAATGAAGAAAAGGTTCTCGAGGGAAAGGAATCCTATAAAATGTTTAAAAATGGTTGCAAGTGGGGCACCTAAATGGAAAAAAAAAGGTTAAATGTGCAGAGGTTTGTGATGCAATAAGAAAAAGTGGGAAAGTTGAAAAAGAATGATGTTGTATATGATACTGAAGGAGGATTAGTCACGATTGTCCAAATTGTATCCAACCCTACCCCTTGGCTTACCTTACAAGCCTAAAAAGCCCTTTGAGATTTCCAACCAAGCCAATGTTGATTGAAAATAAAGGCAAGCCTATAGTGTGGCATTTGTGTTCACAAGATGTTCTTTCGTTGAGTATGAGTGTTTGAGTATTTATCCTTTGTTCAATGTAAATACTTTTGTGTGTTTTGGGGTCTTTCTTTCTTTTTGTGAGGACATGCAAATTGACATGGATTGGTGATATAGATGCTTCTCTAAGTTTGAGTCAAGTGGAACTTATTAGTTGAGTAGGAGTTTCAGTCACTCCTTGAGGATTTGTGCTGTCTCTTGGCCATCCCTAGAAAATTGTGTTGAATTTTAAAACAAAGGTGCTTTTGAAATGTGAGGGTGTTACTTGACAGACATCCACATACTTGTGCTAATTGTTGGTACCAACCATTATCTTGAACATTATTGTGATTGTTGTAAAAGTGAATTGGGATTGTGTGCTTAATTGCTAGCCTGCCGAGTTTGCTTTTGTTTTACATGAGGACAAGCAAAGTCTTAAGTTGGGGGTGTTGATGAGTGCATGACTTGCACTTATTTCTTGCTCTTTTCTTATGATTTTAAGTTGTAAATCTTATAACTTTAGGCTAATTCTGCTTTCAATGGTGTATATTATAGGTACCTATGGTTTAGATTTTGCTTTGCTAAGGAGAGTTAAAGATTGGAGCTGAATTGGAGCCAAAAGGAGCTGAAATGCATAAAATGGTAACTGGCAGTAGATATACTCTGCGAACACTGCCTTCTGGCCTGCGATAGCAGAGTCATGACATATAGAGAAGCGCAAACACGCTAGTCCCAAGCACGAAGACAGTGCTTAAGGAGACACAACCTCCGCGATTGCGGAATGCTGAGCACAATCATGGAATGCTGCAGTGACCAGCGTTAGGGAAATTATAAAATTTCACCATTTTCAGTCCCAAAATAACAATATACACGCACTCCCAACCTTCATTCTTCATTGACACAAAGAGAGATTCACATAGATTGAAAAATTGATACATTCTTCAGGATTTAAAGCAAGTTGTCTACAAATTCTTGAGTGCATCAAAGAGTGTGGGCTTCACTTGTATTCATCTTTCACTCACTCTTTCTTTCCTTGTTCTTGAATGCTAAATTTGTAGACCTCATTGAAACTTGGTTGTTGATTTATATGTGGGTCTTGATTATTTCTCTTGCTTTCATGCTTAGTAGATAATCTACTTGCTAAATCAAGAGGGTTTCTCTCAAATTACTCTAATTTCTTTAATTGATTTATGGGTTCATGCTTATTTTCTTGTATGAATTAGATTTGAGGTAGCTACTTGAATCTAGCTTAGTTCTTCAATCATTGCTCTAGTGGGTGTAGTTGAGGGGGAAGATTGCATGACAGTCATGGGTAATTAGTTGAGAGCCTCAAAAGGGACTCAACAACTAAGGTCTTGGGAGTTTTGTTTTTTCTTGGTGCTCAAGCCAAGTGTGTCTTTGATCATCTCGCATAAGAAACCGTAGTTGGCTCTTGTGAAACATCACTTTTCTAGCCAAGGTGATTACAATCAACCTAGCCTACCAATAGGGTCAATTTGATGCCAAGTGTGATGGATCGATTAAGTTTTGGTTGACTCCTATATTCCTTATTCTTTCTCTCTTTCTTGACCAATCCTTACCCAATTATTTTTAGGAGTAGTTGTCAGTTTAGTTTCCCTCAATTTAGTTAGAATTCTTTTTTGATACTCGCCTATCGAGTTAAAATTTAGTAGCCATAGGTCCTTGCTCTACTCATTTGCCGTCATATTGCTCCCTGTGGGTTTTTACCTTGACCTCTAAAGTTGGGTAATATGCTGATGATGATCGGCCCTGCTTCCCTTGAGTAGCCGGGTTGACCGATATCAATGGGCCGTAAGTTTCCCTCATCTCATAACTCTATGTAATTGTTCAGGCCAATTTTTCTGCACTCTTGGGCTCCTAAACTGGGGATAGTTATAATATCCCCTTTGGGAACATTCATCCCCGAATGTTAATCAAGCTAGCATGATAATAATGAAATGAACATATAACGATCCATCACAAATGCAACACACAAGCCAAACATCATTTTCATGCAAAGTTTTAAATAATTAACATCGACATCATTCTAAATGCACAAATAACATATTTTCATGATTGTACATAAGATTATAATCAAAACCAACTCCATCAGTATTCATGTCCAATGAATAAGTCTAACTAGTAAATGATGCATAGGGATGAACATGAAAACTACCTCTTTGCCAATACCTCAATGTAGCCACTTGCATCCAATCCCTAAATAAAGCATCACCATTACTATTTTCAAAGAAACATATGCATACCAATTAAGGCATTTAGAGCTCTTTCTCTTCCCATCCTAGTGGCTACCGGGCAATCCCTCCTCTTCTGCCCTAGCTCACTACACCCAAAGAAACCTTATTGTCCAATCAAGCACTCCTTTAAATGCTTTGACCACACCTGTCATAAGTAGGATAGGGATTTCTCTCCCGCTTGACTCAAGGCTCCAAAGTCTTAATAGATGATGATCTACCCTCATCAAAATGGTCCCTTTTTGACTCTCGGCATCCCTTCTCATCTTTTCATCCTTAGTTTTTTCTATATAATTTGAAAGCCTCGAAATATCCATTTTATTTACTAGCATAGCAGTCTGGAACTCTTGGACAAGAAAGTAGAATATCCCAAACATGAATCAACTTATTTTGAAACGGGGGTCAGAAACCAATGATGGGGCATATTTGGAAAGTTGAGTGGCCTTGAGGTAATACTCCCTCACACTCATATTCCCTTGCTTAAGGTGGATAAATTACTCCATCTTGGCTTCCCTTAACTCCAAAGGAAGGAAGCAATCTAGGAATGCATCCTTGAAATCTCCCCAAAACATATGACCCCAATCTTCGTTCCGCTCAACTTTCCATTGTGTGTGTCATATGTGAGCCACCTGGAAGGCTACCAACTCCGCCTTTTCTTCCGAAGTCACTCCCATAACGGCCAACACTTTATGCACTTCATACATAAATTCTTAAGAATCTTCCTTAACCTTTGATCCATGGAACTTGGGAGGGTTCATCCCAGTAAAGTCCCTCAATCTAGAGGCTGGAGTGGGAGCATTGGGGACATTAGCACCTTAGTTGGCTTGACTGGTCATCACTTGTGCTAGCATAGTCATAGCGGCCCGAAACTCTACATGAGTCACTCCCTTATCTGGAGGGACTTGAGGCATTCTTCTTGGAGGCAATATCTAGAAAAATGCAAAGAACGATTCATTAAATATAGGGAATCTTAGGACAACTCTAAGGCATAACATGGATAATGAAAGATGTGAGATAATTCCTAAGCGCCTTATAGCCTCCTACTCATAAATGTGGCGCATTTCACACCCATGAATAAGACTTTACTTGACAGTATGTTGAACTCCGAGGACCATTTCAAAACCTCATTCTCTAATACCATGTTTGTAATGACCTGTCCAATGGTCCTAGTCGTCACACGAAAATGATATACCCGGAGTCACCTTACCCAAGCCATCTTAAGCATTCATAGGCAATGACATAAATATAACATAGAATACTAAGGAGAAATGGGGCTAAGGGCAACAAGCTTATAACCATAATGAATTAAAAGAACTAGATACAATTATATCATATATGTCCAATAATACATCTAACATAAACTTGGTAGGGGCTAAGACATGTTCAAGCTCACCCCTCAAAATACAATAATAGCAAAAGGAATTATACAACTGTAAACTAAATTATCTTAATACATCAAACTTGAATAACATTAGGATGTCATCCCCGAACTAGAGGACTCACCTACTTCTGTTGTAACAGTCTGATGCTAGCCACATGGAGTATATCGAGGAGGGTCGGTTCCTACTTGGTTAAATCATATAGGCATAGAAGTACGCATCAATACTTTGAATGTACTTGTATGTAGGTGTGCAATGTATGACATGGAAACAATGATGAAATGATTCTTGCTAAGTCTCTTGTTAAAAATAATACATTTACAAGGGCACAAGTATGTCATAATCAAGCCAATATCATTTAAACATAAAAAGACAACTTTAGAAAGAACTTAGTAGGATGCATGGATGAACACAGTCGTGCATGAGGAAATCATATAAACTTGGAACATACATACGGGTGATCATCTGAACATTATACTTTCGCCATAGAACATGAAATAATGGATATAAGAAATAATGAACTTACCTTTATTTGGAAGCATAATGCGATATATTGACTTAGACTAGTGAGAAAATACATATTGTTATGAACAAATTAAAATATTAATATCCTTAAGCCACTTTACATAAAAGGCCATTTTAATATGCAACCAACATTGGTTATCATAATGGATCCTATCTTTTATACTTAAAGACTTAGTCATATACCTTTAGGAGAAATACCATTTGAACTTGTGAAACAATGAATCATATGAGCTTTAAAACAACTTTGAACATAATATGAATGAACCATCATAAAAAGAAACCTTGGGAACATAAGGAGAATATGAACATACGTGAGAGAAACCTTTAACCTACATAAACCATGTGAGCTAAACCATGGAGTCCCGATGTTTCCCCTACTCCAGAAGAAATGGTGAGATCACTTACCAAGGTGACCACCTATGATGTGTAAGGTGGATCTACTTAAACCTACTATTTAGCAACCTCTGATATCGGTTGGTCTAGAAATAAACCTCTACTAGCGGGTGACTCATATTTCCTATGGTGGCATGTAGTTATGGGACAATTGGATTCTACTAACGGTCTCACGCCTCTTCTAGTGGGGAGCTTCCACATTCATCCCGAGGTCCACTCGGTGCTAAGTAAAACTCATATGGAATAATCATAAGTATGAATCATGGAATCAACAGTGGAGAGGTATTCTACTAACCCATCCCATAAGCATTTAGAACGTTAATCATTACCATAAGGATAGCTCCTAGGTCTTGTCTAAGCTTCTACTATTAGGTAGCATCATAATCTTGTCTTTGCCTCTACTATTGGCTTATCATCTCATATCCCTCTACTAATGGGTCATCATAGTCTCATAATCATAGCTAGGTAGGGACTCACGCTTGTTTAATTCATTCATTCTTGACTCCAATGTGTCTAGCCCCAAATAACACATAGACAAGAGTATAGCCTTGACATGTATAAACATGTGAATCCTAACATCATAAAAATACTTTCAATAATACATAGCTTTCATATGACTTCAATGTATTTCATAGTACTCTCGTGAAGCCATGACACGAGTAATGATTCTTAACATTGAAAGCCTTCACATTCTTATATAGCATGGATTGATACCTTCTTTCGTTCAAAATGCATTCTTTCATATAGCTTAGATCCAAAACACGGAATGTGCATGCTTAAAGACTCATAAACATGAAGTTCATAGATGTCATGCATACATAAAATATGATGTAATCATTTGGAATCATTCAAATCAACCCAACTAGGTCCTTTTAAAATCCTAACTAAAAAATCATGAATTTCAACTCAATATGCATCCTAAGTCGTAACATAATACTAATATACTTCATATAACTTAGAATTCATCATAAAATACATGATAAAATCAACTACCCAAAACATCACAAAATGCATAAACCTTGAACCCAAAATAGAATTGCAAATTTAAGCTTTGTAAAGGAAAGGGCTTCAGAAATCAAACCCACGTATCTTATCTAAAGATCTTTGGATGAAATCATGAGCTTTGATGGAGGAATCCTGAAATCTTATCTTTTGCCTTCAATGGGGGACCTTGGGGAGGTTTAAAGGATTTGAGATTTAGGTTTTAGAGGATGGTTTAGGAATAGGGTTATTTGGAGGAATGTCAAACAAATATAGGGCATGTAAGAAGCCAAACTAAAATAACATTGGGCTTAGGGTATGAGGAAAGGACAACAAAAACCTTTTTAAAACTGGTGGTATCGATCCTACAAAAGCCTATTTACAGGCCATAAATCAATCAATGGCCTACAGGGTGGGTCGTATGTGCAGGCAACCTAACAGTGCTTCACTAAAATGGGCACAACATTTTTGGTCCAAACTCTGAATGAGGTAAAATCAATGGCATTGGAAAGATAATTCAATGAGATTTCATTTGGAAGGTATTCTATCATCTAATTCGTTTTGTACAAAGAGATATGGCCATTTAAAGTTGACACATATACAAACTCGTGCTAGACTTTAGATGATTGGAATCGTTTGCACTTGACTTGATGGGAGAGGGGCTTGGAATTACATGAGGTGTCATGGAGGGACACGATAAGGCAAAAAAGGGTTTAAGGAAATAGGAAGGTTGAAAATACCCTTAATGAATAGGCAGTCCAAACCACAAGAGCCTAGTGTATGTGTCGTATAAAGAAGCACGACTCGTACTGTTGATCGTAAGCAAAGATTTGGAAACAATTATTTTTTGCCCTAACATCATGAACCATCTTACGAGATGTATATGGACATACGGTTCATAGTTGGACTCGTTGAGTCCTTCCACAGTTTGCCATTTTTCTCATCCTTTTAGTCCCTATCCACGAAGGGATTCCAAGGTTCGTATAACTCTTTATAGGCCATGCTATTGGTTCGTAGATCACTTTTCTGACACTCCAATTTCCTTCAAGTGAAGGCCCTTAGTCAACGAACCTAACTAGGGGTCGTAACTCCGTCGACGAGCCATAAGTTTCCCTCGTCCAATAACTCTAGGTTACTTTTCAAGCCAACTTTTCTGCACTCTTAGGCTCCAAAACTGGGGTCATTATGAAAGGTTGGGCATTTTCTATGTTCCTTAAATAAAGAAATTTCTTTATGACTTAAGTGACTTATAATGGTTCCATTCAAAAAGCCTATCCCACCTTGTTTTCAAGTAAAGCTTTATGATATATGATGATGATTATGGCATTAAAGTTAAGTTTTAAGTAATGATTTATCGATGATGTAAGCATGTTGACAATTTCCCTAAAAGATATTTTAGAAAGGTCTCCAAAATGAAAGGAAAATTTTCCCTTGGTGGTTCCTAATGTTCAAGCTTCTCCTATGATTGCTACTTATGATTCTAAGTTTTATTATAAAGACTCTCGTGAGATAACTTAGCACCGAGTGGACTTGAGGCTGGGTTTCACCCAGTTAGTTGAAGCATAACATATAAATGTTAAATCTTAATGTCCCTTATTATGTGCCACCATTAGATCCCTTGTAGTCTAGGCTAGTGCATCCACGTAGGCGATTTATGTTATTGTGATGCATGCAAAATTGATGGAGTTCCACCAGGCAAGTGGACTTCTTGTGCCAACGTAGGGTGTTTATGTTTGATTCTATGTAGTAGCTCACATGTTCTTAAATGTTGATTAAGGTCTGCTCCCATAAATTTAAGATTCTATGATATGTTTTTATTACATATTATTTCTGATGCGTAGACTCTTATTCATATTGAGCGATATTTCTTATGTATGCTTAAGCTCAATTTATTTATCTCTTATCTCTTACATATTTATATGATATATTTATGAATGATGACATCAAAATTTCATACATACATTGCATCTACATACTTAGTACATTCCAATGTACTAACACATATTTTTCCTGCATGATTTAACCATATAGGGACATGCATTCCTCCACCGGCTTGTGGCTGGTATTCAGTGTCCAAGACTAGGTTTGTTGTTTTTGGTTAACCCTTCGTTCAGGACTCTTTCACTTTTCATTCTATCATGTATCTAGGGATGGCAATAGGGCGGGTACGAGGCGGGTTAAACTTAAACCGCCCCGCATGATGACTTTTTTCATTTTCAACCCGCCCTGCCCCGCCCACCATAGACCCGCCCCGCATAAACTTGCCTTGCTTAAATTTTAAAGTTCTTTTATTTTTTAATAGAATTTATTTTTTTGCTAATCAACATCTCAAAAACTAATTAACTATTCTTAGTTGATATTTTAACAATTGTTTCTTAATCGTTACTTAAAAGTTTATAATTAACACTGTAACAACTAATAATTTACTGGACATGTCTAGTTTAAGATTTAGAAAAAAATAAAATTAAAGTCAATATTTCATATAAAAAAGTTTATATCTTTGATTTTTACTAATTATAAAAATTTAATTTCTTTGAATTCCTATTTTGTTTTTTAAACCCGCAACCCATCCCGCCTCGCTTTAGTTTTTAAAAATAGCTACTTTAACCCGCCCCGCACCCACATAGCTAAAAACTCGCCCCGCGTCGCATAGCTCTAAACCTGCCCTGTACCCGCCCTACCTCGTTGCCATCCCTACAAGTTTCTTAGTTTTATTTTTAGACAATGTATTGTAGCCCTTTTGAGGTGTTTACTTTCAATGTTGCACTATTATGGATTTCTTTCTATTTGATGGAGACCGACCATTACCGGTTCCATTTGTCGATAATGTAGTTGGTATGCGTACGAAAAAAATGATTGTTAGTTAATTCCACTGTATTTTAATGTTGCATCATTTCTAAAATGGCCTGTATTCCCTTTCCCTTAGTTTTTTGTAAATTGATTCTATTAAATGCCTATACTTAAGATGTTGTAGGTGGCTTTGATGAGCTGCCTTTGGGTATCTCAACCACTATGTGATGACTAGGCCCCTAGGTCGGGTCGTTACAAACTTGGTATCACGACACGAGGTTTTAAAATGTTCCTGTAATGTCCATGCATACCCCGTAGCATTGAGTCTTATTCAAGGTTGTGAAGTACGCCACTATCTTGAGTGAGAGGCTATGACACGATTTAGGAAAGTCTTCCCTTCTTTCTTATTCATGTCATTCCTTAGAGTTGAATAAGGTTTATTGCTAACTAACGATGGGCTTTTGCTTGTTTCTAGATCATGCCACCACGAAAAGCTCTATGTTAACGAGGCACTCCGGAACAACAAGTTCTTCCCTCTAGTAGGACGATGGAGTGTCTCATGCAGAGTTTTGAGCTGCGTTTACCCTATTGGTACAAGCACTGGCCAATCATGCCACTCAAGAAATAGTCGTAACTCTTCAAATGCCTACCCCGATTTCTAGAGTACATGACTTTATGTGGATGAACACACTAGAATTCCTTGGGTCTGTGATAGATGAGGACCCTATTGACTTCATTCAGGAAGCTTACTAGGTAGTTACGGTGATGGGAATTTTGTTAGAAGAAAAAGCCAAGTTGGTGGCCTACCAACTCAAAAGAGTAGCCCAGATTTGGTATGAATAGTGGTTAGACGAGCATGGCCTAGTAGTGGGTCATATCGATTTGGAGGAATTTAAGTGCGCTTTTCTTGACCGGTTCTTTCCAATTGAACTTAGGGAGGCGAAGGTCCAAGAGTTTATCTACATGAAGCAAGGGACCATGAGTGCGATGGTGTATGCCCTTAAATTTACTAAATTGTCAAAGTATGATCCCTTTATGGTTGTAGATCCGAGGGCTCAAATGTGCAATTTTATTTTCAGCATCATAGAGTTGATCTCCAAGGAATGCAAGATGGCCATTTTTGTAAAAAAGGTGGACATTTCCTGATTGATGATTTATGCAGAGCAAGTTGAAGAGGAGAACCTTCGTGAGAGGGCAAGGGAGTTCAAGAGAGCTCGAGTTAAATGTGGGAATCACTCTCACTAAAGGGACAGTGGTTACAAATTTCAAGGTGACTAAAAGCAAAATGGGCAAGGATCTACCAACAGTCCTCCTCAACGGAAGGACGAAGGGGTGGCTCCCAATCCCCAAAGTCCAAATTAACCTAAGCGTAGGAGGCCCCATAAAAGAGAATGTCTATCCGGGTCCAATGTTCGTTTTACTTGTGAGATGCCCGACCACCATGTCAAGGACCATAGGAGCAGTAGCACAAGGCCCCAAGTCCAAAGGGGTCAAGCGCAAGGTGCCCAAAGGACCAACCAGTTCTATGATCTTCATGGTCGCCAAGAGGTCGAAGAAGCTTCGACGTGGTCACTGGTATGTTAAGATATTTTTTATTATGAAGCATATGCACTTTTAGATTTGGGAGCAAACTTATCTTTTGTAACCCCTTTCCTTACTTATAAGTTTAATGCATGTCCTGAAGTCCTCCATCATCCCTGTGAGGTAAGTAGTCTCATAGGTGAGTCCATCATAGCCCGAAGAGTCTATAGAAGTTTCCCAATTTCCATCTTACATAAAGTGATTCCATATGACTTAGCTGAGCTTTCCAGTGTAGACTTCAATGTGATTCTTGGGATGAATTAGTTGCATGCTTCCATTGATTGTAGAACCCATAGGGTCAAATTGTAATTCGCTAATGAGCCAATTCTTGAATTGGAGGGTAGAAACTCTTCATGTAGAGGTCGATTAATTTCTTCTTAGAGACTCAAAAAATATCTCCAAGGGGTGCATCTACTATTTAGTGAGGGTCAAAGATGTCTCTTCCAAAGTTCATTCTCTTAAGTCGGTCCCCGTTGTAAATTAGTTTTCCTGATTTTTTTCGTATGAGCTACTTGGTGTTCCTCCAAAAAGGGAAATAGATTTTAGTATAGACCTCTTACCTGATACCCAGTTTATCTTAATTCCTTCATATAGAATGGATCCTGCAGAGCTGAAGGAGCTAAGAGAGCCATTGAGGGATTTGTTGGAGAAGGGTTCATTAGACCTAGTCGGTCTCCATAGGGTGCCCCAGTTTTATTTGTAAGGAAGAAGGATGAGTCACTTCGCATGTGCATTTACTACCGGCAACTGAATAAGGTCACCATCAAGAATAAGTATCCCCTTTTAATAATAGATGATTTGTTCAATCAATTACAAGGGGCTACTTATTTCTCCAAAATTTATTTGAGATCCGATTATCACCAATCAAGGGTGAGAGAAAGTGACATCCCTAAGACAGTGTGTTGAACTAGGTATGGTCACTTCGAGTTTGAGGTGATCTCGTTCGGCCTCACTAATGCACCAATGATATTTATGGACCTCATGAAGAGGTGTTCAACCCCTACCTCAACATGTTCATCGTGGTGTTTATTGATGACATCCTTATCTAGTCGAGTGATGAGCAAGAGCATACAGAACACTTGTGGGTAGTATTGCAAACCCTGAGGGAGCAGAAGCTTTATGCAAAGTTTGAAAAATGCGAGTTTTGGCTAGATGAGGTTGCCTTCCTTGGGAATGTAGTATTGAGTGAGGGCATCAAGGTTGATCCAAAAAAGTCTGAAGCAACAAGAAACTAGGCATGACAATTGACTCCTACTGACACAAGGAGTATCTTGGGCCTAACCGGGTATTGTAAAAGGTTTCTGCAAGATTTCTCCACTATTCCATCCCCATTTACCAAGTTGACTCAAAAGAAAGCTACGTTTGTATGGACGGATCAATGTGAAAGGAGTTTCCAAACTTTGAAGGACCAATTGACTTCAGCCCTAATATTGACATTAGCAAAAATGAATAATTGGTTCGTTGGGTATTTTGATACATCGAGGATTGGGTTGGGATGTGTGCTAATGCAAAATGGTAAAGTGATTTTCTATGCTTCAAGGCAGTTGAAAGTGCATGATAATAATTACCCGACCTATGAACTCAAGCTTGCTGCGGTGGTGTTTGCCTTAAAGATTTGGAGACATTATTACTTTATGGAGTTCATGTGGACTTCTTGACCAACCTCAAGAGTCTCCAACATGTGTTCACCCAAAATGATCTTAATTTGAGGCAATAGAAGTTGTTAGAGCTACTCAAGGACGGATATAAGTGTAAAGTATCAACCCAGAAATTCCAATGTTGTAGTTGACGCCCTTAGTAGAATTTCCATGGGTAGTGTGTCTCATCTTGAAAATGATTGAAAAAGGGAGTTAGACAAACATGTTCACAGGTTGGATAGACTGGAAGTGAGATTGAGTGAGTCTAAAAATGGTGATATGATAGTTTTTTATGGACCCCTCATCTTCTTTTGTTAATGAGATTAAGACTAAGCAAGACCTTGATTCTGCCTTGGTTGAGTTGAAAATCTTAGTAAAAGATGTAAAGATAGAAGTCTTCTCACAAAGGGGTAATGGCGTACTCCCATATCAAGGGAGGTTGTGTATGCCCAATGATAGTAGTTGAAATGGTTGATCATGCAAGAAGCCCATATCACTTCATACTCCATTCATCCTAGCACTACAAAAATGTATAGAGACTCGAGGGAGATTTATTGGTGGAATGGAATGAAGAAGAACGTTGCTCAATTTGTGTCCGAGTGTGCTAATTGCCAACAGGTGAGGGTTGAGCACCAAAGGCCAGGTGGCCTAGCACAAGACATCGACCTTCCTTCTTGGAAGTGGGAAGAGATCAATATGGACTTCGTAGTTGGGTTTCCAAAGATTAAAAGAGCATTTTGATTCCATATGGGTGATAGTTGACCGCATGACAAAGTCAACTCATTTCTTACAAGTCAAGCCTACATTTAATGTTGAGGACTATTGATGTGTTGTCAAAATATAACACTGTTGATGATTAAAACTTCAAATTTTTTATGTTCTTAAAGCGATGCTAGTGTGTTTTATGTGTTTTTACGTTTATTTTTAAGGATTATTGGATATGACATGATATTTGGAAAAGTTCTGCATAAGTTAAGTTTTTGAGGACTTACAGGCTACTCTATGAGTCATGGTTACTTTCACGAGCCATAGAGAGGTTTCATGAGTGAGATTCAGTTGAAAGGCCAAGTTTCAGATGTTGCATCTAGGAACTGCCAGACGAGTCATAAAAGTTTTCAAGACGCATGGATTAGTTTCGTGCCTGAAGGATAAGAGTTTAAAGAGCTTGAGAAGAGTTGTCAGATGAAATCCCTCCACGGGTTGTAAATCTGAAATGGCCCCTAAGAAGGTCTCATGGATTGGAAGTCAAAGCCTAGGTATGGGTCGTGGATCCTTATATGGCCCGTAACCCACTCCGTGGAAGATGTCGAATGCAGTTCTTCTATTCTATTTTAGATTTGTATTTTACTTATAATAAATAGGTTTTTTAGGTCTTTTTGATAGAGATACTAGAGAACACAGAAACACTTTTGAGACTTCATATTTTGTAATTTTTACATTGACTGAATATATTAGATTGTGGTTTCTTCTAGAGAACTTTGGATTTCTTGTTCTTAATTTCATCATTTTAAGTGTTCAATCATGCTATTCGATAATATGATTTTTTTCATCTAAAATGATTATGCATAGGTAATCCACAACTAGGGTTGTGGGAACCATGAAGAACTAACAACGTAAAACTAGATAATTCATATTTCTTAAAAAGTGTTCATGCATGTATTAATTAATTCTCTTTTTTATGAATGCTTTTTAATGGTTGGAAACAATAGAACCTACCTAATTCTTACTAATTAGGAAAAGAGATTAATTAACAAGATTAGATATGATCCCTTTCGTGTAATCAACCAAACTGGATCAAGGGGAGGTTGACTGGAAAAAAGGTAAGGGTTAGTAATGTCACACTGCAGGGATGGATCAAATCACAGAGTGAAATTTACCATTCGTCTGGATCAAAGGGTTTGGTAAACTTAACTTACCATTTTACATGCTACACACTAGAAAAGATTACAATATCTAGTGATACTAAGTTAGGAATTCATGGGGAACATAATACCCTAGTTACTTCTCTCATCGATTTCACCATACTTGCTTCTTGTTTAGGTTTATTTCCTGTAATTATGAACCTCCCTTTCGAGAGATAAGTAGGTTAGTTCATTCGACTTGCTCGTAATTACTGTAGGTCTAAACCATATTCCCTGTGGGTTCAACTTGAACCTCGTTAGCTTATATATTTTGAAAATGACTACTTATACCTTCCAAAAGGAGGTGTAGTTTGGGCGACTTCAAAATTTTGGCACCGTCACTTTGGAATACCACTTTTAGACTGATTTAATTTGAGTAATTAGGGAATTAATCCTTATTTTCCTCAGTTTACATTTCTTGTTGTTTCTATTTTGTTTCAGCATACAGGTGTAGTGTATGCAAAACACTCGCAGTCGAGGTAACCTATCACGTCCAAAGACCCATTAAGGCGGACTGGCACCCATTGCCGACAAGGCTCGGGAGAACCAACATATAACCATACACTTTCTATGAACATTATAAGAGGTTTCCATACTCAACATGCTTTAAAAAAACAAACAGTATTAACAAGCCAATAGGAAAAGCATAAGACTAGGTCGTTGGAGCCTTGATGTCTAAAGTACGATACTTGACCACACTTTACTTTACATAGTCTACAAATCCTCTAGATAAGGAACCGTATCTATAAGGACCGGGGCAAACCCCCCCTCATGACTAACTATACAATGCAAAAACATAAGCTCTAGCCGCACAAAGCCCCGAAGCAACCTGGAGCTCAGTAGGATATTTTGTACTCCTACTGAGAAGATTTACTAGCTCCTGTACCTGCAGCATGAAATGCAGGTCCCCTGTAAGGGACATCAGTACGAGATAATGTACTGAATATGTAAGGCAATAGTATATGTAAAGTGGGAACTCAAGTGAAATCAAGTAGCAAGATATAAATGCACAACGCATAGTGAAAGACCACCTTTATTATACTTGTGGAACAATGTACATTACATTCTTTTCTTTACTTTTCAATGCTTTATAATTCTTTTAGGTATGTAATACAAATGACCAGCTGATCAGTGGTAAGAAAAGGATGACCCATGCTAGGCATTTTAACCCTTGGGATGCTGTCCTCATAGCTATATAAATCGGGATCGACCCATGCTAGGCTTTCACCCCTGGGCTGCCACCCTCATGAACCAAGTGAGATCGACCCATGCTAGGCTCTTGCCCCTAGGCTTCCACCCACGCTGTGGGCAATGTACAAGTTATTTTTTAATATTTTGAGATTGTTACTTTGGTGGTCATAATAAATTTTGGAGCTTTGGAACTATGTACCAGTAATACAAGATAGGACAACGGTCATTTCAGGTAGTTCCATAATATAAGAATCACATGATATTAGGCGTATAAATGACACAATTGGGTGGATGAGTGACCGTGGACTCCTCATGCTAGTGCTTGTAAGAGTAAAACTACAGATTTACTAATAAGTAATACCGCCACTATTGGAATAGCACTAGGGAGGCTGACTAGTTGATAGTGACGCGAGTGTTAGATTTCAT
The DNA here is from genome assembly GCA_029948455.1 of Solanum rostratum. Lineage (NCBI taxonomy): Eukaryota > Viridiplantae > Streptophyta > Magnoliopsida > Solanales > Solanaceae > Solanum > Solanum rostratum. Next base: position 43,386,743 of record CM057051.1, read on the forward strand.
GCAAAGAAATATGGAATTGGATGGCCTTACATACCTTGTCGTGCCACCTCGTTATCACTGCAATGTAATCTCCCCTCTTTTTCCAAATATTTATCTATAATTGAGTAGGTGATGAAACTAGTATTAGTAGTCAATAAACACATGTAGGTAGTTCACTCACACTCACGAGTTGTGCCCTAGCAGCAAGCCCGTAACTACCAACCTAAGAGTGTTCCTTCAACTTCTTCTCCTCTAATTGCATTTATGGTCACACCTCTTACCATCATATTCATAAAACAACCACTAAATATCATCATGTAGCAGGAGCAATGTGAACTTATGGCATCAAATCGTCTTTCTCATTAGTTTCTACTAACATTTAACTTTAAATTCCAAAAAGGAGCTCACAATTAAAGTAATAGGGGACTCCCCTCCATGGTTGTCCCAATAAGCACAAACCACCAGCAAACCTTCCCACAAGATTACCTCATATAAAAAGGACCGCTCCAACCTCATAGACACATAAACAAACCCTTAATTAACTCAAACTCTCCTTCAATACTAGCTTGAGATGAGGATAATATTCAAGAACCCTAAGCTTTTTTTTATGGCTGCTATATGAAGATAGAAGGGGAAGAAAGAGAACCTTAAAAATCAGATTTTCCTCAAGTGTAAAATAGCTAAAAAGAGCTGGTTACATTCCCTTTTAAAGGGACCAGCGTAGGCCGACTTCATCCTTGATTTTTGGCCACATTTTACCAAGTAGGTGATGCACCTACTTGGCCTTTTAACTTGGGCCTTTATGGGTCTCTACTTATTGGGCCTTGGCTGCCCATTCTTTCCTTTTTACTTCATTTGGGTTGGGCCAGAATTTTCAGATAAAAGGTTAGTGACCTTGGGCCCTATAAGATGGCCAAACAAGTCTTAGTAGGTGGGACACCTACTTGGCCCTTTGGGCTGGTCAAAAAGTCTAAATAGGTGATGCACCTACTTGCTTCGTTAAGTCAAGAATGCAGCTTGTTATATTACCTCTTTTCTAAATCATAATCCTATATATTGCATCTTAATATTCCACTTTAGACTTTTAGCTCAAATTGCACCTTATCGTCTTAGATTTAAATGCTTTCGTTGAGTTCATCTTGGATTCACACCCGCTGAAACATGTGGGATATCACAACAACTCTCGATCCAATTCAAATTATTACCATCCTTATGAAAAAACATAGTTCCTCATCTGTACCATAAGCCTATGTCAAGTGTCACATAAGTGGGACTAACACATAGAAAATATGGAGTGTTACAATCAGCCTGCCAGGGACTAGTAGTTTCAACTCCAAGCTCATATGTCTATGCTACAGGGACAATTAATGGGATCTCATGTTGAAATGCCCAATGGAAGGACAAGTTGATTCAACAATAATAGTAGAGTATTGCCTGTATAGATACGTTGCTGAACCTCATAGCCCCTTCTTACCCCGCCCCCCTTTCATTCCCTTAGTACACTTACTTCAAATCCTTGACCTTCATGTTTTGTATCTAGTTAGGTTTTCCTATGGAGGTTGTAGATAATATTTTTTGTTTGTTTATGAATGTTTGTGCATAGCTTGACTTCTTTGTGCTCATGCTTGGTCTTAATTGTATCTCTTGTTTGATCTTTAATGCCTTGTTCTTTCTATGTTTGTTTTATGTTGTGTGTTTGGTTTGATAGCTAGTAGCCTTAGATTGATTATGTCTCTCTCTACATTGTTGTGTGTATTGTGCTATTAAAGTATGAGTGTCTTTTCTCCTAGTTGTTAATCAGTTCTTTTATTCTTTTTATGATGTCAAAAGTAGAAGATATGTTGTGTAACATTAAACGTGCAAGTCTATAACATTGCATACGTTGGTTTGAAAGTTAGATGGAATGACATGAGTTTGTCATCATCAAAAAGAGGGATTTTCTTAGTATACTGGTAATCCAATAGTCTTTTGATAATAACAAAGTGAACTAGGTTTAGGTACTTGAACCAAAAACGGGAAAATGCTATCAAGACATTCCAAACAAGAAGTGAATGTAATATAGTGAACCAAGTGTAACCTCCCCCCCCCCCCCCCACCAAATCATCCTAGCTCAAAAAGTCCAAAAGTCAAAGGAATTTATTCTGAATTTTCTACAAATTTGGATCCATAAACACTAACTACGGCTATTAGATTAGTCTATAAGTCATAAAAGGGGTTTTGTAGTCCTTGCCTAACAACATTGGACCAAGGCCTAAACCCTATGAGTTGATCCACGAGCAGGTTCAGTAGTCCAAGTCTTGTAACCCCTTTTTTAATGCGTGATTTCCATGATTCCATTCCATGACCCATAAAATTTTCTATAGATCATAGCTGTAGGTCTCATAGTCCCTAGTACTAGAAAGTGTCTAGTCCATGAGAAGGGGGTTTATAACTTGTTAATCAATGCATGAACCATCAACTATGTTTGTAGTTTTTACCCCAAAAGTCATGGTCTTTGAATCATGAACACCTTCAGAAAGAAAAAACCCAATTATGACTATAGATGTGTCTATGGCTCATAAAAGGTTTATTGTAGACAAAGGTTTGATTTTCTAGGTTAAATAAAACTTCCAGTCTTTGAGACATAGGCTAAATCACAACCCATAGATGAGGTCTCCTGGTTTAGTCTACTAGTTTAATAAGGGTTATTTCCATTTTTTTCGCTCTTTTCTAATCAAACTCTAATGACCCTCTGGGTCAATTTTCCCTTGCCACATCATTTTCCACTATTAGAGCATTCCTATAGTAACCTTAGGTCATTTATAACCTGTTGGCACTGGTAGCTCAGTTGCTTGGTTATTCGCTAAGGAGTAGTGTAGTTTTTCATGTTTTGGAAGGCCTTATACCTTAGAAATTTGATTTTTGCGCAAAACATGGGTAAAAGGCCTCAGAATAGAATTCTGATATTTCATTAGCTTTAGATGGCCAAATTAGGCTAGAAGCATGGTCGAGTCGAGAATTAAGATTTTTTCGGTGAGCTTTTGTCGAGTTTCACATTTTAACCTTCTTAATTGGCCAATAGTTGACTTTGGCCAATATTCTTGGAAAATGTGCCTAGATGAAAATTCTAACAGCGCGATGTTTGACTTTTCTCAATATTTAAAGTTCAAAACATTGGATTAAGATTCCAACAATTCTAGTAGTTTCAGATGGTGAAACTAACCCTAGAAATGATCTCGTCATAATTTTGGAGTTGCCAAGGATAGTTTTGGTATATTAAGTTTTAAACTAGTTTATTCGAGTTTCATTAGTAATTGTTGTGAGAAGGCCTTGAAATCAATTTTTGATGATTCTGTTGAGTCAATATCATTGTTTCTGGTAGGGGTACATATTTGGTTTGTCTAATTCAGATTCCTGATGAATTTCGAGGGCCAGTTCTGAGTTTGAAAATTGTTTTGGCATTGCTGGTGCAAAGTTTTGTGGTGCAGGTAAAACTCTTCTCCCCGTAGTTATGGAGGTATAGTGTGCCTATTTTCCGCGTTCATATGAAGATCTCTATTTTCAAGGAGTACTAAATGGTGATCCCTTATTCCTTCTCCACGTTCACGAATCAACGCCCACGTTCGCAAAGGTCTTGGTCAGTCTCTCCTCCGAATTTGTGGAACTTTATCTAGATTCATGGAGTGTATTACGTCTTTTCAGTTCTTAAAACCTAAGAGTCACTATTTTGCTCCATTTTCAATTATTTCAAGCTTTTGGGGTGATTTATAAAGAATAATTTTGAAGAGTTTTCTTCGGCTAGTGTTTCTAATATCATTTGATTAATTTTCCATGCCTTTATCTTGAATTTCTCTTTGATTTCATGATTTCGAATATCTAAAATTGGGATTTTTAGTCTATGATTTCACAACTTTAAATGGTTATTTCTCCTTCGGTCTGAACTCAATTTTAGTGGGAACTTCACCATGGACTCTATTCTTCGTCTAGAACCTGATATTCAAGTCGATTTCCAATTTGAGAACTTGAAGTCTTAGCCCTAATTTTTACCATTTTTCTCCTGAGCCTACTTGGTGTCAATATGGGTATAAAAATGCACATCTTGATGTGTAATATATATTTTTGATAGTGATTGATCATTTCAGTGATGGTTTGGAGGATTGAGTTGATTGAATGTTTGTCCGAATGTGATTTTGGCATTGAGGTAGGTTCGAATAACCTTTTTTGGAGTGGATTTGAGTCATTGACATGTTTATGTGGTGGTTGTATGATCTAGGTTGATTCGTGAGTAAATGGGTTGATATGTTTGAATTGTGATAAAGTGTGATACCGGTTATGCCAAAATTTGAGTAAATTGTGATTCCTATTGATAAATTGAAATGAAATATTGTGAATTGAGTTATTTTGGGATATTATTGTTATAATTTAAGGATTTTTGTACTATTTGGGGAAGTTGTGGTAATCTAAGGGTATTTGGAACAATTTTACGGATAATATGTATATTTTGGGATGAGTGAGATTCGGTATTGATGTTATATATTGACTATGTATAGTTTGGAATGAGTGACGTTTGGTATGGTTGTTACACTTTATGATTGGCATAATTTAATCATCTTAGATATTATGATGGTTGTGGTACCAATTGTGACACTTGAACTTATTCTCCATCATTATATGGGGCATACATATCTGTATTGTTATCATGATGTCATTATGTATATATATATCTTGAGTTATATCATTGACATGCCTTTATCTCACAGTTCATTGTACCATCCCTTGACTCGAGTAGGAGGCAGGGCTGAAACATACACTTTTAAGCCTTAACCGCGGGCTGGTAGCAAGGTTAAATTATTATGATACCCCTGACTACGGGCAGGTGGCAAGGTTGAGCTATTATGATACCCCTTGACCACGGGCAAGTATCAAGGTTGAGAAACACGTTATATATGGCCTGATGAGACTCACATGCATTTTACTCACACTCTCATGGCATTATATAATTGTTTATCATGGTTGTTGTATCTTACCTTTATTAAGTATATTATTTGAGTACTTACCCTTTGGAAGCAAGTGATAGGATTTTTCATTATTACATAATTGTTTGATTTTTCTTACCTAGTTAGTTAAACCTACTGGTAAATTTCTTTGTACTCACCCCTACTTTTTTCTTCCCTGCACATCGAGCATAAGGACCCATATAGGGTACTTGATTCATTCTAGCTGAATTATTCTCATTTATCCAGATCATAGCGGTGAGGCTCAAACATAAAGTCGTCGTGGATCTTTGAGATTTCCTTTATTGTTTCCTTTCAAACTATGTATCAGATATTATTAGCTTTGTATTTCATTTGAGATAGTTGTAGTTACTCATTCATACTACTTTAGATGCTCTTGTACTCATGATTCTAGGTTTTGGGACTTAAGATGACATGTTGTGATTGTTTCCTCTTTACTTTATTTTCTTTAGTTGCGATCCAAGTTTGGTTTGTGACAACCTCTAAAACATGAGTAGGAAGGGGGTGAAGAAATGTCTCGGGCTCATCCTCAAAATAGAAAGTAAAGTAATAGAGTCTCAACATAAGAAAGATAGGAAATCAGATCTTGTCCTTAAAATGGAGGACTCACCACAACAATGATCTTCGCGAACCAAGCTAGCCATGTAGAGAAGGATGAGGAAGTGCTCTGGTCCCTACATGGTTAGATTATGTAGGAAAAACGTATGCATTAATACATAAAATGTACTAGTATGTGGGGTGCAATGCAATAATAGCTAATAAGCTTCATAAACAAGGTGTATAATATACCATAGAATAAAAGCTCAATATGACACGCATGACTATGCTTTGATGAAAAATTGCATGAAAGATAAACTTAACATCATGTAATCATCATACTTTTGTGGGAGAAGACCATAACCAACATATAAGACCAAGCAAGCTATTACTTGAAATACAATGAACTCCTTCTATTGGGAAAAGACCAATGAACTCCTTCCATTGGGAGAAGGGGAATCTACTTGCCAATGTAGAACTCCATGAACATTGTTAACTTCAAAATTGCATCTTTAATGAACATCATGGCTAACGTGGATACACTAGCCTAGCTTTATCTTACCTTACAAGGGCTCCGACGGTGGCATATAGTTGAGGAGACACACGATGGCTTCTAGCATTCCCTTACTGAAGCCCACCACAATGTCCCACTCGGTGGTAAGTCATTCCCATATAATACATTACAAAACATATGCATAATCATAATCATTTATAATCATTAAAAGCATAGCTTCATCATCATCATACATAAATAGTAGCTCACCTTAACTTGAGATCCACCCCTAACACAAGGGATCTATCTTTTGGTAAGAATTGTCCTTTCAACATCTTTAACTTTCAGAAAAGGGATTCAAAACATCATAACTTTAACTTTAACTTTGATGAACTTGCAGTTGAACCCTAATCTTTGGATATCATTCATCATTAGAAAAATCGATATGGAATTGGGTAGATTTCATGCATATAAACTTTAAATGATGAACTCAAGAGGACTATGCATCCATTCATGAAAATCATCAATTTAAATCATTCTTAGATAACCCACCAATATCATACATATTATCTTTCATACTTGGACATAGAATCATAAATCATCAATCTCATAAGAGCTCATGGTATCATAGCTTTCATAGCTTTGAATTTTATAAAATACATCATAGGAGAAAACCCTTGAAATCAAATCATGCAATAGAAGAATAAACTTGACAAAACTCATACTTAATAGGGTAATTAGAAAGAACCCATAAGAAACCAATATTAAAACTTGCAAGATTTATTAAATTAGGTTTTGGGACTCCATGAGTGGAACAACCAATAAATGAAGAAACACACATAACATTTGAGCCTTGAAACTTGAAGAAGAATACTTGAAAACCTTGAGAATCCCCTTTGAGAACCCTGTCCTCAATGAAGGAAACATGAATCCCAAGAAATTGAGAGAACTTAATGATGGGTTTGAAGAGAGAGGTTTAATAGGATTTGAGAGTGTTTAGAGAGAGGTTTAGGCCTAAAAATAGAGAGTTTTTTGGTTAATTACATATAAAAAGATTTTAGGCTTAGTCCCAACTTATTCCACTTAATGAAGAAAAGTTTAGAAAAATTTGCACTAAGGGGGACGAATCGCATGTCGTGCCTTGGTTCCCTGATAATGCAGTATTGCACGAACTTCAATTTTTTCCCTGCTTTGGCCTATGAATGGGTTTAGGCCACTTTTGAACTATGGGGGAACAATTGGGCAATGATGTGTTGTCAAAATACATCTCTTTTCATGCTTAAAACTTGGAATTTTGTGTATTCTCAAAGTGATGTTAGTGCGTTTGATATGTTTTTATGTTTATTTTGCAAGATTACAGGATTTGGCATGAACTTGGGCAAAATTCTGCAAAAGTTAAGTGTTTGAGGACTTATGAGATACTCTATGGCCCATGGTTACATCCATGAACCGTAGAGAGGTTTCATGAGTGAGATCCAATGAAGAGCCTAGTTTCAGATGTTTCATCCATGAACTATCACATGAGTTGTAGAAGTTTTTACAAGTAGTGGATTAGTTTCATGCATGGAGGGTTAGAGTTTGAAGAGTTTCTGAAGAGCTATCAGACAAAACCCTATATAGGTCGCAAGTCTGAAGACGGCCCATAAGAAGGTCTCCTGGATTATAAGTTAGTTTTTTGAAAATGTTGAGTACGAAGCATAGGTACGGTTCGTGGAGCCTTATACTGTCCATAATCAAGTCTATAGAAGCTGTCGAATCCAGTTTTCCTATTTTGTTTTGGATTTCTATTTTACTTATTATAAATAGGTATTTTAGGTATTTTTGAGAGAGAGACGCACGAGAGAATAGAAAAATAATTTTGAGACTTCATCGTTGTGATTTTCACATTGAAAACATTACATTGTGATATCTTGTGGAGAACTTTGTATTTCTTGTTCTTAAATTCATCATTATACGTATTTAATTATGTTATTCCATAACATGATTCTTTCATATACAATGATTGTACATAGCAAAATCTACAACTAGGGTTGTGAGAACCATGAAGAATTACCAATGCAAGAACTGAATAATTTGTGATTCTCGGAAAGTGGGCATGCATGTATTAATTAATTATCTTTGTTATGAATGATTTTTAAAAGTGGCCAATGTTAGAACCCACCTAATTCTTACTGATGGAATCAAGGTAGTAATGAATAGGAAAACAAATTAATTAGCAGGATTCAATGTGATCCCTCTTGTCTAATTAACCAAACTGGATCAAGGAGAGGTTGTACTGGATAAAAGGTAAGGGTTAGTAATGTCACACTACGGAGATAGATCAAATCACATAATAAGATTTACCTCTCACTTGGATCAAAGGATTCAGTAAACATAACTTACTATTTTGTATGCTACACACTAAAAAAGATTATGATTATCTGGTGATACTGAGTTAGGAATTCATAGGGAACACAATACCCTAGTTACTTCTCTCACTGATTTCATAATACTTGCTTCTAGTTTAGGTTTATTTTCTGCAATTACAACCCCCCCTTTCGAGAGATAAGTAGATTAATTCATTTGACTTGCTTATAGTTACTCCAGGTCTAGGCCATATTCCCTATGGGTTTGACCCTAACCATGCTTAGGTTATATATTTTCACAATGACCGCTTATACCTTCAAAAAAGAGGTGTAGTTTGGGTGACATCAACATTTCAGCATCGCTCCCGGGGAATACAACTTTTATACTGATTTAATTTGAGTAATTTATGAATTAATCCTTATTTCCCTCTTTTTATGTTTCTTGTTGTTTTTTTGTTTTAATGTACAGGTGTAGTGTATGCACAACACTCGTAGTCGAGGCAATCCCTTGACTCATTTTGACCCTGAGATCCACAAGACACTGAGAAGAATGGCCCAAAATAGCGAGAATAACACTACAAATGATGTTGTGAATACAACACATTCTAATTAGAATAATAATAATAAGCCACCACCACTTTAGGATGCTAATCCACCACTATAGGATCTTCAAAACATGTCTAGCACAAGGAATCAATATAGGCTTGACCCTATGGTGATGGATGTCACCGAAGCTATTATGTTACAGCCATTACCAGATGACACAAACTTGTAGTTTCGAGTGTGTTATATCAAATGCTGCAAAATAGAGGATTGTTCGTTGGCTTACCATCAGAGGATCTACATAACCATCTACATAATGTTGTCTTCTTCTGCAAGAGTATGATGGGAAGTCTAAATCTATCCATAGATGCCATTGGGCTCCATGTCTTCCCATTGTCTCTAAAAGGCGAAGTGACACTATGGGTATCCTAGCTCTCACAGAGTTTAATCACCAGCTAGGCGGAAATGCAAAAGGCCTTTCTGGAGGTTCTTTTCTAGGTCGAAGAAGCAAAAGTTAAAGGATCAGATCAACAACATCGAGTAATCTCCTAGTGATTCGATTAGCACAACATGGGAGTGGTTTACAAATTACCTGAGGAGTGTCCCTGACCACAACTTCGTTGATGATTCTTTGGTGGAAATCTTCTATCGAGCCCTAAATGAACATAGTCAAGTTGTTGCAGATACTTTCATAGGAGGCTCATGCTTAGATTTTCCATTTCCGATTATAGCTAAGAGGTTGGAGAAAGTGGTCAAGACGAATCGTGCGTGGGGGAGGAGAGACAAGTCGATGACTAAGAGCTCTTTCTTAGTACTAATTTTAAGAAACCAAAAACAAATGAGAAGATGATGCAAGATCTAGCTCAGATTATTACTAATGTGGGGTTGTTGATGAAGCAAAGTCAGGAGCGCGTGTATATGGTAATTTTCAGCCTCCACGAGCACGTATGCATGAGGAGCCTTACTATGAGGACACTTGCTTTATCACTTATTAGATGGGATGTTTCTGGACCAATGCCCAAGGGTCAAATTAGTACTATTGGCACCAAGGTCAAGGAAACAAAGGATAGAACTTTAACAAAGATGGCACTTTCAGAGACAATAATCGAGGAAGATACTATGACAGGAAAATAGGCCAAGACATAGATGCTGATTGGGGATGCATAGATGGTTATAGAAATGATATATATGTGCCACCACACAATCGTGACTCTAGTGCTGGTAGCTCTCGAATTGAGAAGCTGTAAACACCAACTATTAAAGAAGGTTGACGCCCAGGATGAGACCTTGAAGGGGATGAAATCAGATATCTCCAGCAAAATCAAGTCTAATCCTATTGTTATCAAGCGACAGGAGCAACAATTTGGTCAGATATAGACTCAGTTGAACCAGTGCCAGAGAGATAGATTGACCAGTAATACATCAGAACCCAAATAATGAGAGGTAGTGTATGGTAGTGACGATATGAGTGGAAAGTAGACCATTGACCCACCGATGCTAGTTGATGATGATGAGGTTAGTGAGGAGATGGTTGAGCAAGAATATAGATATCAGAGATGCTAGCACCAAGGATGGGGTGAATAATGTAGTAGCGATGCCACATAAGTTGAAACCCATAACTAGACCTCCACCCTTTTTTCCTTAGAGACTCAAAAAGAAGGAGGAGAAAGCTAAATTCCAACACTTTATCTCCATGACGAAGAACCTTTTCATCAACATCCCTCTCATTGAGGCATTGGAGAAGATGCATGGGTATGCAACATTCATGAAGGACTTGGTGATGAAAAAGAGGACTTTAAGCCAAGAGCTCTCTCAAGAGCTTCAACATTGCAATGCGATAGCAACAATGTCCTTAGTGCAGAAGAGAGAAGATCCTTAAGCATTCATCATACCCTGCACTATTGGTGATGTCAAATTTGCAAAGGCGTTATATGATTTAAGCGCCGACATCAATTTGATGCCTCTTGCAGTATTCAAAAAGTTAGTCTTGGAAGCCCCTAACCCAATAAATATGCAGTTGTTGATGGATGACATAATGGTGAAGAAGCCTATGGGAATATTATATGACATTCTTATCAAAGTGGAAGAATTCATCTTTCCTGCAGACTTCGTGATTCTTGATTATGAGGTTGCCTTTGAAGTCTCAATCATCTTGGGAAGGCCCTTCGTAACCACTGGACGAGAGCACTAGCGGACAAGGAGTTAGGTCAACTCAAGTTTAGATTGGGTAATGATGAGTTCGTCTTCAATATCTGCTAACATACAAAGAAGAATGATGATATGAAAGTAGTCTATGTCATTGAGAGTGTTTATGAGGAGAAACCAGAGGTACCAATTGAAGAAAAAATGAGTGTTGGAACTCAAGAAGTAGTGTTAATGAGTTTTGAGAGTGACGACATCCCAGACTATGAGGGGATGGTAAAAGCCCTGGGAGTATCTAGTTTCACTAGACATCAATCTAAACATGAATTACACTTAAAAATCGAGAGTCACCACCTATTAGACCATCCATCGAGGAGCCACTAGTGTTGGAATTGAAGGCTCTTCTAGCCCATCTGAGGTATGCCTTTTCGTGGACTAACAATACTTTGCTTATCATTGTTGCTGCAGATCTTAATGACTAATAAGTGAACGCGTTGATCATGGTACTCAAGAAATTAAAAAAGGCTATTGGATAGACAATTTCTTACATCATTTGCATCTCACCTAGAGTGTGCACTCATAAGATTCAACTGATCAAATCCTACAAACCTAGTATTGAACACCAAAGGTATGTCAACCCACCTATGCAAGAAGTCGTACATAAAGATATCATCAAGTAATTGGACGTGGTATGATATATCTATTTGTTGACAGTGAATGTGTAAGTCCGGTCCAGCGTGTTCCCAAGAAGGGAGGTATCACCATCCCAAATGCTAGCAATGAGTTGTTCCCCATGAGACCAGTCATAGGTTAGAGGGTTTTCATGGACTATGGGAAACTTAGTGCATCAACTGAAAAAAACCACTTCCCTATGTCATTCAAGGACCAGATGCTAGATTGCTTGGCAAGAAAAGGTTGGTACTATTTTCCTGATAGTTACTCGGGCTACAATCAAATCTCTATATCTATAGAAAGACTAAGAGTAAACAACTTTCACGAGTCCCTATGGCATTTTTGTATTTGAAAGGATGTCATTTGGGTTGTGTAAAACACCAGCGACATTCTAGAGATGCATGATGTTTGTTTTCTCAGACATGGCGGAAGACACTATTGAGGTATTCATGGATGACTTTACTATGGTTGGAGACTGATTTGAAGATTGCTTGAAAATTTGCATATGGTGCTTCAGAGATGTGGAGAATGCCATCTGGTTCTTAATTAGGAAAAGTGTCATTTTATGGTAATAGAAAGCATTGTGTTGGGGCACAGAATCTCTATCCAAGGAATCAAGATTGATAGAGCTAAAGTAGAATTGATTGAGAAGCTTCCTCCGCCTATCTCTGTCAAAGGTGTAAGAAGTTTCCTAGGCGATGCAGGTTTTTACAGGCGCTTTATAAAGGACTTCTCAAAGATTCCACACCCTTTATGCCAACTACTTGAGGAGGATGTTAAGTTCGTGTTTGGTGATGCATGCCTGAAAGCCTTCGAAGGGTTGAAGCAAAAGTTGATATCGACACCTATCATAGTTGCTCCAAATTGGTCAAAGCCCTTTGAGATTATGTGTGGTGCAAGTGGGGTGACACTTGGTGTAGTATTGGGACAAACACAGAGAGAGGATACTACATCCCATTTATTATGCTATCAAAGCCCTAAATGCAGCACAGAAAAGCTGCATTGTCACAAAGCAAGAGTTACTCGCAGTGGTCTTTACGTTCGAGAAGTTCACGTCTTATCTTTTGGGAACAAAGTCATTGTACATATTGACAATTTAGAATTCCGGTACTTAATAGAGAGAAGGATGTGAAACTCAGACTTATTTGATGTGTACTTCTTCTCAAAAGTTTGACTTGTGATTGACAAAAAGGGGACTGAGAATCAGGTTGCAGACCACCTATCCAGATTAGAGGATGAGGCCATGGAAATGTTTGATAATGGGGTGGAAATTAATAATCCAATCCTTGATAATAGAGTACTAGCAGCATCTCATGACTTGATACCATGGTTTGCAGATTATGCAAACTATTTGGTTAGTTATATTGCGCCGCAGGATTGATAACTCACCAGCATTGTAAGTTTATGTCTGATATGAGGAAGTTCTTCTGGGATGATCTTTATTTTTTTTCACGTCTGTGCAGATGGGATTATTCGTCGTTTTATTCTTGAAGTCAAAATGATGAGTATTTTAGAGGCATACCACTCATCCTCGGTGGGTAGGTATCATAGTGGAGTTAGGACAACACCCAAGATCTTGCAGTGTGGCTACTATTGGTCAATAGAGATGGCAATGGGGTTGGTGCAGAGATGGTTGAGCTCAACTCGCAAATTTTTTAAACTGCCCCGCTCTGCATGATGACTTTTTTCATTTTCAACCTGCCCTACCCCGCCCCGCGTAGACCCGCTCCGCATAAATCTGCCCTGCTTAAATTTTAAAGTTTTTCAATTTTTTAATTGAATTTAATTTTTTTCGCTAATTAACGTCTCAACAACTAATTAACTATTTTTAGTTGACATTTTAATAATTATTTTTTAATCGCTACTTGAAAGTTTCTAATTAATATTTTAACAACTAACAATTAATCGGACATGCCTTGTTTAAATTTTAGAAAATAAATAAAATTAATTCAATGTTTAATATAAAAAGTTTATATCTTTGATTTTTACTAATTATAAAAATTTAAATTCTTCGAATTCCTATTTGGTTTTTTAAACTCGCAAACCGCCCCGCACCACATTAGTTTTAAAAATAGCTACTTCAACCTGCCCCGCACCCGCAGAGTTGTAAACCTACCCCACCCTGCATAACTCTAAACCTACCCCATATCTGCCTCGCCCTACCCCGCCCCGCCCCATTGTAATCCCTATTGGCTAACTATCCACCAAGATGCCCATGACTACACCAAGGCTTGTGATAGATGCCAGAGAGAACGTGGTGTTTCTCGCAAGCACGAGCTCCCTCTAAGCCCCATTATGATGATCAAGTTATTTTATGTTTGGGGGATAGATTTCATGGGCCTGTTTGTTAGCTCTCATGGGAACTAAGTATATTCTAGTCTGTCGACTATGTATCAAAATGGGTGGAGGCAGTGGCACTTCCCAATAATGAAGGCAAGAGTGCCACAACATTCTTGAAAAGAAACATCTTCTCAAGGTTTGATACCCCTCGGGCAATCATCAGAAATGCAAGTTCCCATTTTTGCAATAGATTGTTCAAATCTCTTCTTGAAAAATACGGGGTAACGCATCATGTAGAAACACCCTACCACCCACAGACGAGTTGGTAAGTTGAGGTGTCCAACTAGGAGATCAAAAAGATTTTGTCCAAGACTGTGAATGCAAATCGGACTGACTGGTTGCGAAAGCTTGATGATGTACTGTTGGCATATCGAACTGCATTCAACACTCCCATAAGTATGTCTCCTTATCTACTTGTCTTTGGTAGAGCTTGTCACTTACCATTAGAGATTGAGCACAAGGCAATATGGATTGGAATAATGTAGCAAACTCAAGGCTGAGCCAACTCAACGAGCTTGATGAGTTTTGCTTGAAAGCATATGAGAGCTCAGTCGTGTATAAGCAAAGAATGAAGTTGCATCATGATCATCATATTATGCCAGTTTGCTCCAGGAGATTTGGTCTTGTTATACAACTCTAGACTAAAGTTGTTCCCTAGGGAGCTCAAGTCCAGATGGTTAGGGCCTTTCAAAGTTTCACATGTTTTCAACCATGGGGTTGTTGAGTTGGAAAAGAGAAATGGCACAAAATTCAAAGTAAATGGCCAAATAGTCAAAGTATATCTTGGCAAGTTTGAAGAAGTGCGAATAGTGGAAGCATGGATACTTGGTGAAGTCTGAGTAACTAAGTTGTCTAAGTCATGCTGCAACATTAAATCATGCGCTGCTTGGGAGGCAACCCAAGGTGGAGAGTGGCGCTTAGTCACCCTAGTATGTTCTTTTTGACCCCTACGCCTTGATTTAGTTACATTTTGTTGCATTGAGGACAATCTGAACTCTTTTCAATGGGGCGTGGGTTATAGTCCTCGGTGAAGTTTGAGTAATCATGGCCTATAATTATCCTAAATTTTGAGTCTGAGGGGTTTTCTTGCTCGTGTTCTTTACCTAAGGACATTTATTTTCTAGTGAACCAGCACGTTTAGGATGTGTAAGTAGTACTAGTATCATATTGGACTAAAGTCTATGGCATATGTTAGTTTTGTGGAAAATGATACCCATCAGGTTTTTTGTGTTAGATAGTTTTGATAACAACCATGTGAAATCAATGATTGACAGTTCTTGTTCTAGTAAGTGAGGTTTAATTTTGATTAAAAGCATGATTTGAGAGTCTATGTTGATAGTGTAGTCAGTGCCAAGTGTATGATCTTCTTTGCATAATTCTTATACAGTGTTTCAATTCATAACTTTCCCTATGACTCTGTCTAAGATTGTAGGTTAGTTTGTTAGGAAAAAATCCTAGGCTAATAGTTCATATTAGCCCACTTAGCCTAAATAACCAACCAAATGCTTGATGTATCCCTTGATCCTAATATTTGAGCTTGACATGTACCTTTTTCTTTGTAAACACCTAAGTAACCAAGCCTTTTTGAATGTGAAATCCTGAATTTGGCCTTGGTCCTTACTAAAACTTGTGCATCTTGACTGAGGCAAAAAGCCTAAATCGAGGGTGGCTACCAAAAGTGTCCCTAATTCATAGGTTGTATATTGTGCATCTCAACTTAGGCTAAAAGCTTAAGTTGAGCGTGACTGTTGTAAAGGAAATCACATTAAATGGGGTGGAAGCTAATGACACATAAATAGAGGGAAAATATGATATGGGTGCAAGAAAAATGAATAGATGCCTAAATAATAAGCTAAAAAGAGAAAAATGTGAAAATAAAATGCAATGAGCTTAAAAATGTGAGTAAGACACCCAAAGGTTTGAAATAGGAGAAGGGAAGAGTGAATTAAAAATAACAGCAATGGTAAAGCAAAAGTGTAGAATAACACAGTGTCAAGGAGGGCCATTATCCACTATATTTCTAAAACATCATACCAAAGCCCCCTGAGCCTACGTTACAAGCCAAGAAAGTCATAAAGTTATCCTAGTCCAAGTAGTCAAAGGTTATATTTGTGAGTATAGGGGCAAATATATGGAATTGAGCGCAGTGTTTGAATATCTATTGTGAGTTTGAGTGGTTTTGTTTAGTCCCAAGAATCAAACTTAAAAATACTATCATGGGTGGGACGGGACTTCTTTTTGTCAGGGCACTTGAGTTACACTATTGATTCTAGGCTATTTCAGTGATTGTTGCTTATATTAGTTACCTTGCTTGTCATAGTTGCATTGTCACATATATTGATTTGCATTGGTTTTTTTGTGATTATCTGATGTGCACTAATGTGTTAATTTGGGTATATGTACTTGATTTAAAGATAATATATGCCATTGGATTAAGGTCTGTCTGTTGCTATACTGCTTATGCAGATTGAGTATGTCGCTTGAGGACAAGCAACAATATTTTGAGGGTGTTGATGTACTTTAAAAATACAACACTTTTGATGCATAAAACTTGGAATTTTGGTCGTTCGTAAAGTCATATTAGTGGGTTTGATGTGTTTTCATGTTTATTTTGAAGGATTATGGGATTTCGCATGATTTCAGGAAAAGTTCTGCAGAAGTTATGTTTTTGAGCACTTACTGGATACTCTATGAGCCGTGCTTACTTCCACTAGCGGTAGAGATGTTTTATAAGTGAGATACAGTGAAGGGCCTAGTTTCAAATATTACATTTATGAATTGTTAGACGAGCCGTAGAAGTTTTCACGAGTCTTGGATTAGTTTCGTTCCTGGCGGGTCAGAGTTTGAAGAGTTTCTAAAGAGCTGTCTGACGAAACCATCTACAGGCCGTAAGTTTGAACACGACCCATAAGGAGGTCTCATGGATTGGAAGTCAATTTTTGGAAAATGCTGAGTACGAAGCCCAGGTATGGGCCATGGATCCTTTACGGCTCATAACCAAGTCCGTAGAACATACCGAATCTAGTTTTTCTATTTCATTTTGGATTTGTATTTTACGTATTATAAATAAGTTTTTTTAAGGTCTTTTTTTATGGAGAGACGCACGAGGAATAGAAAAATATTTTTGGCACTTCATTTGTGTGATTTTTACATTGAAAATATTACATTGTGATTTTTTGTGGACAGCTTTGGATTTCTTGTTCTTAATTTCATCATTGTAAGTGTTCAATTATGCTATTCCATAACATGATTCATTCATTTACTATTTATGCATAGCTAAATCCACAACTAGGGTTATGACAACCATGAAGAACTACCAAGGTAAAACTCGGATAATCCGTAATCTTAGAAAGTGTACATGCATGTACTAATTAATTCTCTTCGTTATGAATGCTTTTTAATGGTGGCCATTCTAGAAACCGCCTAATTATTACTGATTGGATCAAGGTAGTAATGAATTGGAAAAGAGATTAATTAACAGGATTCAATATGATTCCTTTCATCTAATCAACCAAATTGGATCAAGGAGAGACTGTATTGGAAAAAATGGTAAGGGTTGGTAATGTCACACTGTAGGGATGGATAAAATCACATAGTAAAATTTACCTCTCCTCTGGATCAAAGGGTTTGGTAAACTTAACTTACCATTCTGCATGCTACACATTAGAAATGATTACGACTCTCGAGTGATACTAAGTTAGGAATTTATGGAGAATACAATACCCTAGTTACTTCTCTTCCTGATTTCACAACACTTGCTTCTCATTTAGGTTTTATTCACAATTATAACCCCCCCTTCGGGAGACAAGTAGGTTAATTCATTCGACTTGATTGTAATTACTCAAGGTCTAGACCATATTCCCTTTGGGTTTGACCCTAACCTTAGTTAGGTTATATAATTTTACAACGGCCACTTATACCTTCAAAAAAGAGGTGTGGTTTGGGGGACATCAGGCGACACAGACTTATCGTGCATTTTTTTATTTAGTGTAATTTCTTGCAAAAATATATTTTTTGATATGGGTGATCTAACAATTGAAGGTGACCCTTTTCCTAAATAGCTTTGCCTCCTGAAAAAGAATATGAAGTCAGATTTGCAAAATAACACATATTTTTTAGATATTCAAGAAATACTTCATAAGGTCATTTCGAGTCGCGTTGAGAGGTGTTACATTAAATAACATGTATAGACTTCATAATAAATAAAATAACATACCAATTTATTATGAACTAAAGCAACACTCTTTGTTGTCGGTAGTGTTTGGATTCATCGGCTTTTTTTTTTTCGATTTCTTAATATGTATTTCAGACATTTTCTGCAAACAAATAAACCAATAATATAAACTAAAAGTATATGAGTGTAACAGAATTTATTTAACAAGGTCAATGCTCCCTATTTTATAATATTGAAAGGTAAACATGAATACTATACCAATGTAAGATAAGTTAAATGGCATTACAAACATCTAGTAACTATAATCTTTGTAATGATCATACTAAAATAATATTACAATGTAATAGGAAATAATAAGTTACAAATTTGAGATTCTGAAATACATTTTACCTTGAATTTATTTGACTTCCAAAATTTGAGGAGTTCTCTAAACTGACATTCTGAAATATCATCGGGTTTCTTTGCCATGTGAACATCATCATTGTCATATGGATCGTAATGATTTAACTTCAACTATCTTCCATGCCTTCTCCAATCCTCTCAAATTGTTTCCAAAGTTAATTCTTTTGTAGCTTCAGGAATAATGTATTTTTCCTACAATTTAGTGTCATTCAGTTTGCCAATAATGTAAAATACTTTTACAAATAATTAAATATTGAAAATTCCAAACCTTTCTATAATTCCATAATTTTTTTAGTGTCCATGTTCCTCCAATGAAATAGGTAAAATGGGCACAATTATTGCCAATATGCCTAGGAAACAACTTAACTCCTTTACAACTTCACCAGTAGGACCAATAGATTGATATTTCCCATTTAGTTGAATTAGTTTACACTCTTTTTGGGCGTGTTTCTTATGCATTTCTGTTGTACCTCTTGTCTTTTTTGTGGAAATGCCTCCAACTATAAGAAAATACAAGGAATAAGAAATCGTGGATAAATTGCATAAGTTTCTAAGCTTATTATATATTACCTTGTTCTCCTGGTTGTTCATTTATTAGAGGAGTGACAGAATTCATTTGCACTTGATCCTCTACAGCTTGCTCCTCTAGAGTTTGCTCCTCTACGAATTGTCTATTTTCTTCAGATTTATATCCTTAACAATTTCATTTATTTTCAATAACTGCCATGTTTTATTTGCCAAGTATGATAATGATCCAGATTTAGCATATGACTTCTTTTTGCTCTTTTATGTTCTTTTGAAGCTCTTGTTGACTCATGACTATCATAATCTATTTAAAAATAAGACTAAATAAGTCAAAAAGGTCCAACAAATTACACCTGCATTAAATATAATCACAAATATCTTATAAATCATATCTTTTTTCTATGACGAAATGAGAAAGTAAAAGAAGATGTAGATGGGAATGATGTAGGCGTCGGGGAACAAATAGGACACATAGCTCATTTTCCCGAGGTTAATGATTACCTTAAGATGAAACAATCCATCTACTTATGAGATCGAGGTGAAAGATAAAATTATTGGGTCACCATGATGACAACAACATCAATGGTTCCTGTAAGTTGATTCTGTTTTTTCTTGACACGGAAATAATGAACTAAATCAAGATTATGTTATTCTCTATTAGGTTTTTCACTTATCCCAACATGTTTACTTAGTTTTTCCTTTTATTGTAGGGATATACTGTAGAAAATGAATCTTTTGGTGGAGTTTTTGATGTACATCGAAAGAATGGACAAGTAATCGGCAAGTTAGCTATGAATTTCTTGCAATGTTTGCTGTTGAAACATGTACTCTCTTTGTTAAAGATAACTTCTCTAAAATAAAATGTCAAACATGTTATTGATGAATTAGTGAAGAACAAGAATTGGAAGGTATTCTTCATTTCTTTTTATACATATCACAGGTCAAACAACCTTAACCCCTTATACTTTGTCTTTGCTTTTTTAAAGAAGTGAAAAGAGAAAAACTAGAGGATATAAATTCTAATGACCTTCTCCGTCATTTTTTTTAACTTATCTATTAAAAATAACTATTTTGCCCTTTTGGAAGTTGTTTTGCACCTATTGAGCTTTATGTGATGTTGGAACTGAAATCATGTGTTTTAGAAGTGGAAAATATGAGTTTTGACATTTTTCGAAGCTTAAATTGTTGAAAAGTGAGTTTTTGTATTATTTTGAGTTTCAGGCATCAAATAAAAAATTCATCAATTTCATTAGCTCTGGAATGTCAAAACTATTCTAAGAGAAGTTACAAACCTAAATATTGAGTTAAAATGGAGATTTTCGACCCAAAGTTGTATTTTTCTTTGTTTTAGGAGCCGAAATTTGACTTGGATCAACATTCGAAATTCGAAAGCTTGCATTGGAATATCAATAATTCTGATAGTTTTGGATGGAGAAACTAACGCCAAAAATGGTCTCATTATAATTTTTGGAGTTTCCAAGGGTAATTTTAGTATTTTGAGTTTTAAACTAATTTTACTGAGTTGCATAGGTAGTTAACTATGTGGAGGAGACCTCAGAGTCAAATTTAATGATTGCATCGAGTCTAGATCAGCGTTTCTAATATGGATACATATTTGGTTTTTCAAATCTTGATTCTGAATGGACCCCGAGGGTCCATTTTGAGTTGGAAATTTTAGTTGGAATAACTAGTGCAATTGGAATCTGGTCCAGGCTCTCGTACTACTCCGGCGTTCACGCTATATGCTCGCATTCGCGGAGGTGTTTCCTTTCCCTTCTCTGCATCTGCAAACTGGGTCTCCATGTTTGCGGAGTACAACATCATTATGCTCTGTGTTCGCAGACCCCAGCCCAGCATTCACAGAGGTCATTGTTGTCTTGTACTCTGTGTTTGCGGATCTCCTTCTGCATTCGCGGAGTACATTTTTGTCTTAGTCAGTTTTAACTCCATGAAATGCCATTTTTTTTACCCCATTTTCAATATTTCAAGCTGTTTTTAGGCAATATTTGGTAAAGTTTTATTGAGAAACCTTTGGGTAGGTGTTTCTATCATCAAATTTCATTAATTATCTTTTGATATTGTCTTGAATTTCATGATTTTGAATGGTAAAAATTGGAGATTTTATGTCTATGATTTGGAAACTTTAAATGTCAATTTCTCCTTCAATTGGGGATCAACTTTAGCGAGATTTTCTCCCACGAACTTCTTCTTCACGTAGAATCATAAGTTTTGGTCAATTTTCAGATTCGAGAACTTTAAATTTTAGCCCTAATTTTGACCATTTTGCCCCTAAGCCTAACTCATGCCAATATGGGTATCAAAATTCATCTTTTGATGTGTAGTGGGTGTCAAAACTCTAGAAGTAATGTTAATGAGTTTTCAGAGTGATGGCATCCCAGACTATGAAGAGATGGTAAAAGCCTTAGAAGTATCTAGTTTCACTAGACATCAAGCTAAGCATGAATTAGACTTGAAAAATTGAGAGCCACCGCCTAATAGACCATCCATCAAGGAGCAACTAGTGTTGGAATTAAAGGCTCTTCCAGCCTACCAAAGGTATGTGTTTTTAGGTATTAACGGTACTTTTCCTATCATTGGTGCTGCAGGTCTTACATGACAAATAGGCGAACGCGCTGATCATGGTACTCAAGCAATTTAAAAAGGCTAATTGATGGACAATTGCTGATATCATTGACATCTCACCTGGAGTGTGCACTCACAAGATTCAACTGGCCAAAGACTATAAACCAAGTATTGAACACCAAAGGCGCCTCAATCCAACCATGCAAGAGGTCATGCGCAAAGAAATCATCAATTGGTTGGATGTAGGTGTGATGTATCCGATTGCTGGCAGTGAATGAGTGAGTCTGATCTAGTATGTTTCGAAGAAAGGAGGTATCACTGTGGTCCCAAATGCTTGCAACAAGTTTTTCCCCATGAGACCAGTCACCAGCTAGAGGTTTTGCATGGACTATAGGAAGCTCAATGCATCAACTGAAAAAGACTACATCCCTATGTCATTCATGGACCGGATGCTAGATCGGGTTGGTATGAAAAGGCTGGTACTGATTTCCTGATGGTTACTCAGGCTACAGTCAGATCTCTATTGCTCAAGAAGACCAAGAGAAAACAACTTTCACAAGTCCCTATGACACCTTTGTATTTAAAAGGATGCATTTGGATTATGTAATGAACTAACAACATTCCAGAGATGCATGATGTCCATTTTCTCAGACATGGTGGAAGACACTTAATGTCGCCCAAGTTACACCTCCTTTGTTAGGATAATGCGGTCGTTGTCAAGAAATAGAACCTAACCAAGGTTAGGATTGAACCAAAGGGAATTTGTAGGCTTAGGAGAATTCAATTAATGCAATTTAAGTAATTAATCTACTTATTTCCTCGGGGGGGAGGTGAGAGGGGGGTTTCCAATAATCAATCAAAATGTGAACCTAACTAATACAAGAGTTTAACCACTATGGAGAGAAACGAGGGTTTTGTGTTACCCATGATTCCCTAACTTAGTATCACCAGATAACCTAATTCTTTTCTAGTGTGTAGCATGCAGGACGGTAAGTTAAGTTCACTAAATCCTTGGGTCCAGGCGAGAGGTGAATTTCACTGCGTGACTTGGCCAATCTCCATAGTGTGCATTACTAACCCTTACCTATCAGTCCCAATACAACCTCTCTTTGGCCCTGTTCAGTTGATTAGATGAGAACACATCAATCAAATTCTATTAATTAATTTCTTTTCCTATTCATTACTACCTTTCTCCAGTCAATAACACTAAGCGAGTTCTAATGTTGGCCACCATCAGAAAACATGCAAAACAAAGAGAGTTAATTAATACATGCATGTATACTTTCCAAGAATTATGAATTATCTGGTTTTACCTAGTTAGTTCTTCATGGTTCCCACAACCCTAGTTGTGATTTAGCTACTCATGATTTGTGTAAATGAAAGACTTATTAATTGGAATAACATAATATAGCACTTACAGGTTTGAATTAAGAACAAGCAAATCCACACTTCAATGAGAATCACAAGATTAAGTATCAAATCAAAGTACAAATATTTCTCACAACTCTCCAATGTTTTCTACTCAATCTCACTATTTTTCCTCTCTAATTGTCGAGTTCTCTGCGTCTTTCATGAAAAATAACCTAAAATTCTATTTATAATATTTAAAATACTAGTCTTAAATAAAATAGGATAGTTTGGTCCACACACCTCACGAATAGGTCTACGGGCCATATTGCATTCCACGGCCCATAGTCAAGATCTCGTAAAGTGTTGCTGGAAAACTGGTCTTGGGATCTATGATACCCCTCTATGACCCATAAAGTAGTCTACGGAACGTCCCTCATCTTTGATCCTCAGGACACGAACCATGTTCTATGACTCGTAAACCAATCCACGACATGTCTGCATGTTCATAGAACAACATCAAAAAATCAGCCCCTCACTGGACTTGTACATGAAACCTCCTTCACGGCCCATAGAATGCTCTACAACCCGTAAAGGAACTCGTACTTCACTAAAATCAGCAACTTCTGTAGTTTCACCCTAAAATCAAGTCCAGCCCTGAAATCCTGCAAGTAGAATACAAAAACACATAAAACCAACTAATATCGCATTGAGAACATATGAAATTCCAAGTTGTAAGCATCAAAATAGTTGTATTTTGAAAGCACATCAACACCCTCAACTTAAAATTGTTGCTTGTCCTCAAGCGACGGACTCAATCTATATAAGCAATACAGTAACACACAAACCTCAACCGAATGACATATATAACATCAAACTTGACCTCAGATACCCACGCCTCTTTTCTTAAAATAGAATCAAATAGTCATCTAGCAAACTAATACGGACTCATGCATGTGACAACATAACTATGACAAGTGAGGTACCATCAACAATCCACAATCACTGAATAAGTCTACTGCTAGCAATGCAATGCAAGTGCCCTCACAGAAAGAAGTTCCATATCTCACTTTCAATGATGTTGTCATGTATTCCCTTGGGACTATGCAAAATTACTCAACCTCACAATAGATATTCATGCATCATGCCTAATACCATAGGCTTGCGCTTATACTCATGACTAAGACCTTCGGCCATTTGGACTAGGATCACCTAGGACTTTATAGGCTTGTAACATAGGCTCAGGGGGCTTTAGTATAATATTTAGGAACATAGTGACTAAAGGCCCACTTTGATATTGCATTTTCCTACACGTTTTCCCTACCAACACTAAAATTTTTCATCTCCTTCTCCTTGTCTCCTATTTCAAGCTTTTCTGGGTGCTTTCTTTTCATTTTTCAGCTTTTTGCCTTGCTTTTGCACTTAATTTTTCTTTTTAACTCACAACTAAGGCATCATTTATTTTTCTTGGACAAAGTACATGATTTTTCTCCTTTTCTCTGTATCCATAACTTCCCCCTCATTTTGTGTTTAACCCTTACACCAGCCCCCCTCAACTTAGACTTTTGGCCATAGTCAAGGTGCACAATATTCATCCTCCGAGACAGGGCCACTTTTGGTAGCCACCCTCAACTTGGGATTTTTGCCTCAGTCAACGTGCACAATATTTAAGGAAGGACCAACGCCCATCTCAGGATTTTACAACTAACAAGGCTAGGTTCCTTAGGTGTTTGCAAAGAATAGGTACGTGTTAGGCTCAAACTTTGGGATCAAGGGATACTCAGGAACTTTGATTGGTCATTTAAGCTAAGTGGAATTTTAAGAACAATAGCCTAAGATCCTCTCGTAATCCAATTAATCTACAATCTAACTTAGAGTAACATGGTAAATTCTGAATTGGCACACAACACATGATATTAGCAATTTAAGCTCACACTCATATGGCACTAACTACATTATCAACAAAAGGCTCTCAAATCATGCTTTTTATATCAATTTTTAACCTCACTTATCAGAACAAGCATTGCCAACACACCTAAGCATGTATGGTTGTCATCTAGACTATTTAATCCAAATCAAAATTTGGTGGGTATCATTTTTCTCAAGAAAAAATACAAAAACATATTAGATGCCATAGATGTCAGTACTATATGCTAAAAATACTACCTAACTGTACAAGTTTAACAGAAATTAAATATCCATGGGGAAAAAGAACACATGCAAGAAAAACCCCAGGATCAAAAATTGGGGTAGCTATGGACCTAAGCAACTCAGACTTCACTGAGGCCCATAACTATCCACACCCCATCAAAAACAAGGTGCATTGTCCCCAATGCATACAATCAAAGAAAAACTAAGTACTAGGGGTCAAAATTCATACCTGGGGCACCTAAGCACCATTGTCCACCTTGGGTTGCCTCCCAAGCAGCTCCTGATTTATTGTCACGACACAACTTGGACAACTTGGCTACTCATACTTCATTCCTCAAATTGTCTGGCCTCTTCATAGACTAACAAACATTGAAGATAACCTCTTCATTGTTCAATCTGAACCTAAGTTGACCGGCTTCCATATCCACTAGTGCTCACCTAGTGGCCAGGAATTATCTACCCAAGATGATTGGGACATCGAAGTCGACTTCACTAATCTAGGGTAACAAAGTATGCGAGGAATATGAACTTTTGAACTTTCACAAGCATATCATATAGTATCCCCCACAGGCTTCTTTACCATGCGATCAGCCATCAAGAACTGCATGTTCATCGGATTAGGGGCTCCCAATCCTAGCTTCTTGAAGACTGCAAAAGGCATCACATTAATGTTAGTGCCTTGATCAAATAATGCCCTTGCGAACTCCATATCTCCAATGGAGCAGGGTATGGTAAAAGCGTCGGGATCTTCTCTCTTTTGAACCAAGAACCTCGTAGCAATCACACTATAATATTAAAGCTCTTGTGAGAGCTCCTGACTTACAGTGTGCTTCTTCATGACCAGGTCCTTCATGTAATTTGCATACCCTAGCATCATCTCAAACCCCTCGATGAGAGGGATGCTTTTAGAGAGTTATTTCAACATGGAGAAAAAATGCTTGAACTTGCCTTCCTCCTTCCTCTTTTTGATTATTTAAGGGAAGGGAGGAGGAGGCCTATGAATGGGCTTCAACTGTTATGGTGCATCAGCAGCTTCACTTACCCCATCCTTGCCACGATCATCTTCAATATTCGTATCCTTGGCCCACATCTCCTCTCGAACATCATCCTCATCTTCTAGCATAAGAGGATTAATGGTGCTCTTGCCACCATAAGTAGTAACCGCCATGCACTTCCCTTCATTCTTAGGATTCTAAAATGTGTTGCTCGACAGTGTACCCCTTTGACGCTAATTGAGTTGAGTCGACACTTGCCGAACTGTTGTTCAAGCTGTTTGATAGCAACAAAATGAGACTTAATTTTTTGGTTAATACTAGAGATCTCAGATTTTATCCCCCTCAGAATCTTATCCTGCATCTCTTCTTTCTATAACAACTAATCAAATATCTCCTTAATTTGTGAGCTACTCGCACCTGTGTCGTGGTTGTGTGGTGGCACATATGGACCATTTCTGTAACCATCTCTGCAACCCCAATCTACTTCTCTATCTTAGCCCCTATTCCGGTCATAGTTACCTCCACGGTTGTCCCTGAAAGCTCCATCTTTGTTGAAGTTCTGACCTTGGTTTCCTTGGCCTTCGCGGCAATAGTTTGAATTGGACCCTTGGGCATTGGTCCGGAAACCCCCTTTTGATTAGCAATAAAACAAGATTCCTTCTCATAGTAAGGCTCATCATACATGGGTGCACGTGGAGACTGATGAACAACTGCATTGACTCGCTCCTGATTTTGCTTCATCTCACCTCCATACCTGTGCGGATTCGGGCAAGCTCTTGCATAATCTCTTCATTTATCTTAGCTTGCTCTAAACTAGTACTGATAGTGCATGAACTTTTGGCAGATGATCTATCTCTTTGCCCCCATACACGATTGGTCTTGACCACTCCCTCCATTCTTTCGGCGATCCTTACAACTGGCTGATCTAAGAACCTGCCCCCCATAATAGTATCAACACAAGCCTGACTGTTCTCATCAAGGGCACGGTAAAAGATCTCCACTAAGCCATCATCAACTATCTTATAGTCTAGGACACTCTTTAAGCACTTCGTAAACCGCTCTTATGTAGTATTGATCGAATCACCAGGAAGTTGCTCAAAGTTGTTGATCTAATCTTTCAACTTGAGCTTCTTCGGTCTCAAGAAGTAACTCTCCAAAAAGGCCTTCTGCAATTTAGCCCAACTAATGATCGAACTCTATGGGAACTCAGATAGCTATAGTGTTGCATACCTATAAGAGATAATTGGAAGACACGAAGTCCTACAACATTCATAGACATATTTTGTGTTTCCATCAAACTCTTTTAGAAAAATGCAACGTTGTGTAGATTGTTATGAGGATCCTCCGATGGAAAGCCTACAAACAACCCACAGTTCTATAGCATCTGAAGCAACCCATTCGAAACCAAGAACTTTGTATCAGCCGGTAGTGGTGGCAACACAATAGCTCTAGTCATCTCCATAGCCATAGGATTCAACCTGTATTAATTCCACTAATAAGCATTGGCATTGATATGATGTGGTTGTGGAGCAATATCCTCAAGAGGAGATGGTTTCTCATGGTCAGCATTCTCATTATTATTCATGTTTAGAGCTGTATTAGCCATATTATTGGCATTATCTTGGGCCATTCTTCTTAACGTTCTATAGATCTCTAGGTCAAACAGAGTCAAGGGTCTGGCTCAACTTTGTGTATTTGGCATCTACTACACTTACACCCTAAAAAAGAACAAAAATAACAAAAAACGTAAAATGAGGGAAACAAGGATTAATACCCAAGTCGCTATGAATTAACTAAGTCTAGTCATATTCTCCGGCTATAGCGCCAAATTATTGATGTCGCCCAAGTTACACCTCTTTTTTGAGGATAAAGCGGTCGTTGTGAAGAAATAGAACCTAACCAAGGTTAAGGTCGAACCCAAGGGTATACGTAGACTTAAGAGAATTCAGTTAACATAATTTGAGTGATTAACCTACTTATTTCCCCAAAAAGGGGGAGGATTTGCAATAATTAGTAGAAAAGTAAACCTAACTAACACAAGATTTAACCACTATGGAGAGAAACTAGGGTTTTGTGTTCCCTATGATTCCCTAGCTTAGTATCACTAGATAACCTAATTCTTTTCTAGTGTGTAGCATGCAGGACAATAAATTAAGTTCATCAAACCCTTTGGTCTAGGCGAGAGGTGAATTTTAATACGTGGCTTGGCCCATCTCCACAGTTTGCATAACTAACCCTTACCTATTAGTCCTAGTACAACCTCCCCTTGGCCCAATTCGGTTGATTAGATGAGAACACATCAATTAAATCTTGTTAGTTAATCTCTTTTCCTATTCATTACTACCTTGGTCTAATTAGTAACACTAGGCGAGTTCTAATGTTAGCCACCATCAAAAAACATGCAAAAGAAAGAGAGTTAATTAATATATGCATGCATACTTTCCAAGAATTATGAATTATCCGATTTTACCTTGTTAGTTCTTCATGGTTCCCACAACCCTAGTTGTGGATTTAACTACTCATGATTTGTGTAGATGCAAGACTTGTGAAATTGAATAGCATAATAGAGCACTTACACAATTGAATTAAGAACAAGTAAATCCAAACTTCAATGAGAATCACAAGATTAAAGATCTAATCAAAGTACAAGTGTTTCTCACAACTCTGCAATATTTTCTACTCAATCTCACTATCTTTCCTCTCTAACTATCGAGCTCTCTACATCTTTCACGAAAAATAATCTAAAAGCCTATTTATAATATTTAAAATATATGTCTTAAATAATATAGGATAGTAGGGTTGGCACGCCTCACGAACAAGTCTACGGGTCTTATTGCATTCCACGTTCGTAGTGGAGATCTCTTAAAGTATTGTTGGAAAACTGGGGTTGGGATCTACAATACCCCCTATGACCCATAAAGTGGTCTACGGCCCGTAGGGGGGTTTCGTTTGATGAATCTTCAGAAAGACCCTCATCTTTGATCCTCAGGGAATAAACTATGTTCTATGAATCGTAAACCAATCCATGACCCATTTGCATGTATGTAGAACAACTTCAGAAAATCAACCCCTCGTTGGACTTGTACACGAAACCTCCTTCACGGCCTATAGAATGCTCTACGGCCCGTAAAGGGTCTCGTACTTCACCAAAATCAGCAACTTCTGCATTTTCTCCCTAAAATCGAGGCCAGCTCTAGAATCTTGCAAATAAAACACAAAAACATATAAAACCAACTAACATCGCATTGAGAACACAAATAATTCCAAGTTGTAAGCATCAAAAGTGCTAGATTTTGACAGCACATCAAAACTATCAATGTAATCACAGATGACCTAGTGTGGTTGGAGACTCATTCGAAGATTGCTTTAAGAATTTGCATGCAGTGCTTCGGAGATATGAAGAATGCCATCTAGTTCTTTATTTGGAAAATTGTCATTTATGGTGATGGAAGGCATTGTGTTGGGGCATAGAGTCTCCATCAAAGGAATCGAGGTAGATAGATCTAAAGTGGAGGTGATTGAGAAGCTTCCTCCGCCTATCTCTATCAAAAGTATGAGAAGTTTCCTAGGCCATGCCAGTTTTCACAGGCGTTTTATAAAGGACTTCTCAAAGATTGCACACCCTTTATGCAAACAACTTGAGAAGGATGTTAAGTTTGTGTTTGTAGATGCATATCTTAAAGTCTTTGAAGGATTGAAGCAAAAGTTGATATCACACCTATCATAGTTTCTCAAGATTGGTCGAAGCCCTTCGAGACTATGTGTTATGCAAGCAGGGTTTCACTTGGTATGGTGTTGGGACAATGCAGAGAGAAGGTTCTACATCCCATCTACTATGCCAACAAAGCCCTAAATGTAGAACAGAAAACTACACTATCACGGAGCAAAAGTTACTTGTACTGGTCTTTGCATTTGAGGCATTCAGGTCTTATCTTTTGGGAAACAAAGTCATTGTACATACTGACAATTCAACATTGTTTTGCTTAATGGTGAAGAAAGATGTGAAACTAAGACTGATTTGATGGGTACTTCTTCTTCAAGAGTTTGACTTGTGATTGACAAAAAGGGGATTGAGAATCAGCTTGCCAGATTAGAGAATGAGGCCATCGAAAAGTTTGATGACGGGGTGGAAATTGATGATTTGTTCCCTGATGAGAGAGTACTAGCAGAATCTCATGACTTGATACCATGGTTTGCAGATTATGCAAACTATTTGGTAAGTTATATTGTGCCACTGGACTTGATTACTCACTAGTGTCGTAAGTTTATGTCTGATGTGAGGAAGCTTTTTTGGGATGATCCATATTTGTTTTACTTTGTGCAAATGGGATTATTTATCGTTGTGTTCCGAAGTCAAAATGCTAAGTATTTTGGAGGCGTAACACTCATCCTCAGTGGGCAGGTATCATAGTGGAATAGGGTAGCAAAAAAGACCTTATAGTGTGGCTACTATTGGCCAACTATCCACCAAGAAGCCTATGACTATGCCAAGGCTTGTGACATATGTCAGAGAGAAGGTGGTATTTCTCGCAAGCACGAGCATCCTCTAAACCCCATTATAGTGATCAAATTATTTTATGTTTGGGGGATAGATTTCATGGGCCCGTTTGTTAGCTCCTATGGGAACAAGTATATTCTAGTTGTTGTGGATTATGTATTAAAATGGGTGGAGGCAGTGGTGCTTCCCAATAATAAAGGCAGGAGTGTCATAACATTCTTAAAAAGAAACATCTTCTCAAGGTTTGGTACCCCTGGAGCAATCATCAGCAATGGAGGTTCCCATTTCTGCAATAGGTTTTTCAAAGCTCTTTTTGAAAAACATAGGGTAAAACCATCAGGTGGCAACACCCTATCACCCATAGATGAGTTGGCAAGTTGAGGTGTCCAACTGGGAGATCAAATAGATTTTGTCCAAGACTGTGAATGCAAACTGGACTGACTGGTTCTGAAAGCTTGATGATGTATTATGGTCATACCGGACTACATACAAGACTTCCATAGGTATGTTTTCTTACAAACTTGTCTTTTATATAGCTTGCCACTTACCGATAGAGCTTGAGCACAAGACAATGCGGGCTCTCAAAAAGTTGAATCTAGATGGGAATGATGCAACAAACTCAAGGTTGAGCCAACGCAACAAGCTTGATGAATTTTGTTTGAAGCATATGAGAGCTCAGCCCTGTATAAGAAAAGAATGAAGCTACAACGTGATCATCGTATTGAGAATTGCTAGTTTTCACCAAGAGATTTGGACTTGTTATACAACTCCAGACTAAAGTTGTTCCCTGGGAAGCTCAAGTCACGATGGTTGGAGCTTTTCAAAGTTTCACATATTTTCAACCATGGAGTTGTTGAGTTGGAAAAGAGAAATGGCATAAAATTCAAAGTAAATGGCCAAATAGTCAAACTATATCTTGGCAATGTTGAAGAAGTGCGGACTGTGGAAGCATGGACACTTGGTGATGTTTGAGTACCCAAGTTGTCTAAGTCGTGCCGCGACATTAAATCAGGAGCTACTTGCGAGGCATCCCAAGGTGGAGACTGGCGCTTAGGCACCCAGGTATATCTTTTTTACTCCAATGCCATGATTTAGTTATATTTAGTTGCATTGAGGATAATGCAAACTCTTTTTGATAGGGTGTGGGTAGTTATAGGCCTCGTGTGAAGTCTGAGTAACCATGGCCTATAACTATCCCAAATTTTGAGTCCGAATGGTTTTTTTGCTTGTGTTCTTTCCTTGAGAACATTTATTTTCTATTGAACCAACACATTTAGGATGTGTAAGTAGCACTAGTAGCATATTGGACTAACGTCTATGGCATATGTCAGTTTCGTGGAAATTGGAAATCTTAATCTCTAACCACAGGAAATCTTTAAAAACCTTAATATCACCAACAATTGGTGCCTTCAGAAAGTCTAGACATCTATTCTAAAGGAATAACAAACAAATTAATTATCAACAACTTAATCAAGTTATACAAAAAATTATATATAGTTAGCCTTAATTTATCCTTTCAAAGTACTCAAATAGATAGAACATTCATTCTTCAATCACAATTATCAGCACAATTATAATAGACTCTTGTACTAATCAAAATATTATGAATAGTGTCAACATTTCTGTTACCTCTAGTAAGATACGAAAATTGAAAGTGATCATAGTCGTGAAAATACTTTCCTCGTTCCCCTTTACATATTTTATCATCCCTTTTAAGTTATATGTCTTCTTCTGAGAGATAATAGATTATTAAATTTTGATAATTCATTATTAGTAGTACTACAAAGTAACCTGGCTAACGGCCTGGTGTACTTTAATTGCTATCCTTATTATTCTATTGATATTAATGATCTAAATGTAATGGACATTATAACATTGAATATCAAAACTAAAAATATCAATATTAACGCTAATACAAGAGAAATATTTATAATATATAGAGTATATTATAGGTCAATGAAAACTACCTTAGCCCCTAAGACTAAAATGGTAAGTAACAAAGGAGGCTCGAAGAAGCCTTAATCAACCTCGATAATGATGCTGAGATAATAGAATTATTAGATACCGCTTCATCACAGGAACCCAACAACGGAGATATGTCAAATCCACAAGGGATAGCGCAGGCATAATTGGCAGTCCCTAGCTCTATGTCTGAATTTTCCACAGTTCCAACACTTGTCAGTGTTGTTTAATTTAACCCAATTAGGAATTAATATATGATTATGGTAGTTAGATGCAAAGCTACCGCATACCCATCACCTTAGTCATAAATAAAAATTATACTATCCATAAAATTTCATTATTTGATACGGGTACAGATCAAAATTGTATTATTAAGGGATTAATTCCTATCAAGTATCTCGACATAGGCACTTCACAATTATTCTCTGCAATAGGAGAAAAACTTAAAATAAATTATAAACTCTGCAAAGCACATATCTGTAATAATGGAAATTATTTTATAAATGACTTTGTAATAACAAAAAATATAAAGAAAGAAATAATATTAGGTATTTCTTTTTACTACCCAAATTAGACCATACACTACCAAATCAGACGGTATCCACACCACCATATCAGGAAAAGATCTTATCTTTTCTCACCTAAATAATATAACAGAAGAAGAAAAATAATTTGTAAAGGATAAAATCATCTTTAAGATAAACTCACTTTCAAAACACCAGGTCATTAGGCCTCCTATTCCACCTAGGATTCTCTCTGAGAAGAAGATTTACCAAGTCAAAATATTCTTTATAAAAGTATAAAATACCTTGGATGACAAGTTTTATTCCAGCTTTGATTTTCAAATAAAGGGAGGAAATAATTCTTTCCTAGATATTTTAATAAAAAAGAATTTTATAGGGAAACAATGAGATCCGGAATACCAGGACTAAGACCTTCGAGGCCCCCATTCCCGAAATTCACACGTAAAGAAAAAATGAACAGGCCTTTCCATCATAAGGATAGAATAAAAAACAAAAATATCCTCTTAATGAAATCCCTCCTTCTACCAAAAATACTACACCATTAACCAGCTTAACCAAATTACAACCACTTTATTCAGGTTTTAAGGATGACTCCTCCTCCTCAATTACAAAAAAACACCTCTATCCGAACAAAGGATAGCTACAAGATGAAAAACATTGACAAATATCCACAAGAAAAAGAAGAAGACAACAATGCTCCAAGTAAGGAACAATTTAAGTCATCGGTCCTACAGTACTACCCATTATGGTACTGGACAGAAAATATCGACATTATAGTACTTTTTATAATACTATAAAAAAAGGAAATTTTTAGCCATAGTACTATGTATTACTAAATTTCAGGATGATTTAGTCAACAAAGACTTTTTGTTAAGAGTAGACTGCAAAGAAGCCAAAGATGTTAAGAATTTAATTTCCAAACAAATATTTGTCAGATGGCAAAATTTAATGTCTATCTTTGATTTTCAAATAGAATTTATAAAGGGAAAAAATAATTCTCTCCTAGAATTTTTTAACACGAGAATTTTTACAGAGAAATAATCAGACCAGAAATACCAGGAATAAGGCCCCCGAGGCTCCTATTTAAGCCCTTTAAACCAGAAGATAAAATGAAAAGGCCCTTCAATGAAGGGGATAAAAAGCTTGAAAATAGATACTCAGTCCTGGCAGAGTTTCCAGCTCTGCCCAAACCCAGCATGTCTTGTTATTAAAAGAACTCGTAACTAGCTTATCCAATAAACCAACTCTTCAAAATAATCCCTCATCGTCAGAAAATATTTCTATCCATACAAAAGATAGTTATGAAATGAAACCCTAAAAACATATTCCCAGGTAGTGATCCCAAATACCCAGGGAAAAAATAAGGAAAAGATAATTTCATCATATAAGAAATTTTCAATAACAGTTTGGCAGGTAATACCAGTCATGGCTCTCGATAGAGAATATGTAGGATTTGGAATACCCGAATTATTAAAACCATGTTACACCAATCAGAATTATGTTGAAACAGAAGATCCACTAAATATCCAAAGGTATTAGGAGTTTATATTAACAAATACTGATTCCGTCAAAATTGAGCACAAATTAGTGGATATTAATGATCCAGATAGTATTCAGTTTTCAAAGTTTACAATTAGAAGAATATTAAACCCTTTTGAATTGTTTGTATATCATCTACATACACCCATTCCCTTATCAAAAGTTCATCGACCTCATACTTATCATTGGTATGATTATAAGATAGTCTGATACAACTTTATGTATATTAGGCCAAATACTCATACATGGTTTATCAAATATTCAGAGGAAATGAAAAATGTAGTGATTCCCTGATGGTTTTACGAATGGTGGAGACAATATGGAGGTAATAAACAGGTATTGTCACCTCGATTTCTGATGCAATTTGAGAAGTTTTAGGTGGAACGTAGTATTTCTACACTGCCTGAAAATATAAAATTATGTAATTTCTTTTTAGAAAAAAGAATATCTTATATTATTACTTGGTCCTTTGACATTCATGAATTTGAAAGGATCAAGTATTTGAGTAAAACTATAAAGATCAAAAGATGGACACCAAAAGAGCATAATGAAAAGCCATCTTTGCGGAAGAAAACCAACCTTTCAAAAGAAGAATCAAAAAGAAGGCTCGGAGAAGCCTTGTCAAGTTTGGATAAAGATCCCAGTTCTGAGAAGATTATGGAGTTATTAGACACCGCGCCATTACAGAGCAATGAACAAAGCAAAGAAGAAAATATCATCTTTAATTAAAGGAGAAAGATGGCAAAACTTCAACAAAAGGTGGACCCTACAAGTCATAAACGAAAAAGGACCTCCAGGATAAACATGACAGCTACAAAGATGATTTTTCAACTACGTGTAATAATTATCAATATGTGTAATAAATTTCAGCTACGTGCAATAATTATAGCTGTGTAAAAAAAGAAAGTGTGTATTAGTATAAACACACTTGTAACATAGGTGATGCATGTTACAAGTTAGTCAGCTTTTTCTGAGGCCTATTTAAGGCTTTCAACTTGTATTAGTAAAAGTATGTGAACATTGCCCCTACAGAATCACTACACTTATCTCCCATTTTCCAACTTTTTCCATTTCCCTTGCATTGTCTCTCTTCCCTCAAATAAACAAATAAAAGTTTGTAAGTATATTTTCTCTATTGTTACTTTGATTTACTATTTTAAAGTTTGAATTTTGTTATATTGTTTTAATTTTTTAATCTTAATTTAAGTTTATTTAATTTTTGAATTTATATATCCTTGCTCCTTCCTGTTACTCTGCTCTGTCCAAGAGTAACTTAACTTCGACCATGGGTCTAAGGACAGTACGGGGACTTAGCCGCTCCTACTCATACCCTTCCTGGCCTATTTGGCTCTGATACCATCTTAGGAGATGGATCGAATCTCAGGACGGACAGCTACGGAAATTTGGCAGTGTAACAAAAAGGAGCAAGGATATATAAATTCAAAATTTAAAAACATTACTTAAAATTAACAAATTAAAATAGTATAATAAATTCAAACTTTAAAACAATAAATCAAAGTAACAGTAGAGAAAATATACTTACAAACTTTTATTTATTTATTTGAGGAAAGAGAGAGAGAATACAAGGAAAATGGGAAAAGTTGGGAAAATGGGAGAGAAGTGTAGTAATTCTATAGGGGCAATGTTTGCATGCCTTTACAGATACAAGTTGGAAGCCTTAAATAGGCCTCAAAAATGTTGACTAACTTCTAACATGCATCAACTAATTTACAAGTGTGCTTACACTAATGCACACCTTTCGTTTTACACGTAATTGAATTTTTTTTACACATATCTAAGAATTATTACACGTGTTAATAAGTGTTGCATGGGTATCTAATTTCTAAACATGTATCTTTTAATATATCTTCTTGAAAATGCAATTTTTTCTTTTAGTGGGTCCTTGTTGAACTTTGGTGCCTTGTCTTTTTGCGGCATGGAGTTCTGTGCCACTTTTGTTGAATTTGGTAAAGAATGCTGGCTCTTTCTTCTAATCAAGGAGGTACGCCTATGTTATCCCTTGTGGATTTAACATATCTCCGTTGTTGGATTCCTGTGATGAAGCGGTATCTAATTATTTTATTATCTTAGTATCAGTATCGAGGTTGATTAAAGCTTCTTTAAGCCTTCTTTTTAATTTTTCTTTGGAGGGGTTGGGTTCCTTCTGTGACGAACCAAGTAATAATTTATCATTGCGGCTTGTTGGTATCAATCCTTTGACCTTAATAGTTTTTCTTAAATACTTGATCATTTCAAATTCATGGATGTTTGAAGGACCAACCAATAATATAGTAAAAACTTTTGGTGATTAAAAAAAAACTTACATAATTTAATATTTTCCGCTAAAGTAGAAATATTTTGATCCACTTGAAATTTGTCAAACTGTGCCTGATGTGTTGCTGATAATACCTGTTTATTGCCTTCGAATTGGTTCCACCATTCATAAAATCATCGAGGAACTACTCCATCCTTCATTTCTTTGAAATATCTTATGAACCAAGTATGGGTGTTGGGACTATATACATAAAATTGTACCAGGTTGTCTTATAATATACCAATTATATGTCTGCGGTCAATATTGTTGTGATAAGTGAAATGATGTATGTAGGTGATCTGTAAACCACTCAAAAGGACTTTATATTCTTTTGATCGTGAACTTTGAGTATTTTATGTTGCCTGGATTATTTCTTCAAATATGTGCTCAAATTCTATTGAATTCATATCTATTATTGTCGTTCTACCTATGGGTCGTAAATCCTTCCGTAGAGTGATTTCAGACTTTGATAAATTTTAGATTCCTCATGGCCTCTTCCCATGAGACCTGTTGAGGGGTCGTGATTCTTTATAGGATCCATCTGGTATTATGTAAGTCAACTCCTAGAAATTTCTCCATTTCTATTTTCCCTAGGCATTTTCCACGAGACCATGTCCAACTAGTGGTTGCTTCTATGGGCCATAGACTGGCTCGTAGGATCCAGCCATCAACAAATTTCCTATCTTTTAGTTTTTCATGCCTATAAACATGAGGGGTTTACACATTTCTTTTCTTTGCAAGAATATGAGGATATCTTCCCAAAGGAACTTCCTAGTAGATTACCTCCACTTTGAGGTATTGAGCATCAAATTGACTTTGCGTCGGGATCTCAATTTCCCTAAAAAAATTGGCTTATCTATGCAATTTGGAAGACACCAAAGAGATTCAAAGGCAAGTTGAGGAACTCCTCAACAAAGATTATATGAGAGAGAGCATGAGTCCATGTGTCTTTCTAGTTTTTTTAGTTCCAAAGAAGGATGGGACATGACACATATGTGTGGATTTTTGAATCGTCAACAAAATCATAGTAAAGTATCGTCATCCTATCCCTAAATTAGATAATATGCTTGATGAGCTCAATGGTTCTTGAGTGTTTTCAAAGATTGATCTTAAGAGTTGTTATCATCAAATCCGGATGCACCCTGGTGATGAATGGAAAACTGCATTCAAGACCAAGTTTGGTACATATGAATGGTTTGTGATGTTTTTTGGTCTCACTTTTCTAGGTCTCATGAACCATGTGATGAAACCCTTCATATGGATGTTTGTTACTGTTTAATTTGATTATCTTTTGATTTGCAGCAAAGCAATAAATGAATATGCACAACATTAGAGATGTGTTTTTAATGTGCTTAGAAGGAACAACTTTATGCTAATCTTGAGAAGTGTTCATTTTATGTTGATGAAGTTGTTTTCTTGGGCTTTGTTGTGTGTGCAAGGGGCATTAATATTGATGAATCTAAGATAGACACTATTAAGAATTTTCCAATTCTAAAATCCATAAGTGATGTCCGAAGCTTTCATGGATTAGTAAGTTTTTATAGGCAATTTGTCAAAGGATTTAGTACCATCACCACTCCCTTAACCGAGGTAATCCGAAAGAATAAGCCTTTCAATTGGGGTGAGGAGAAAGCAAAGGCCTTTGAGACCTTGAAATCCATGCTTAATTCTGCTTCATTGTTGCAATTGCCCAATTTTGAGAAAATGCTTGAAGTGGAATGTGACGCTAGTAAAGTAGGCATTGGAGCCGTCTCAATTCAAGACCAAAAACCCATTTCTTATTTTGGTGAAAAGCTAAAAGGTGCAACATTGAATTGTTTCACTTATGATCTTAAATTCTACGCTTTGATTTGGGCATTAGGAAATTGGCAACACTATTTGTGGCCCAAAGAATTTGTTATTCAGACACTCATGAGTCCATAAAACATATTCATTGTCAATGTAAGTTGAACAAGTTGCATACCAAATGGATTGAATTCCTTAAAACTTTCCCTTATGTAATCCAATACAAAATGGGAAGAAAAATGTGGTGGTCGATGCCTTGTTAAGAAAACACATGTTGATAAGTACTTTGTCTTCGAAATTAGTATGTTTTGATTATTTGAAGGCATTGTATCCCAAGGACCCTATATTTGCTCCAATCTACCATGATTTCAAGGAATGGGAAAGGGAAAGATGGATTAGGCATAGATCTTTCTACTCCATATTCAAAGTTTGATAGTTTCTTGTTCAAAGGCAAGAGACTATGTGTGCCTATGAGCTTTTGGAGAGAACTATTTATGAGGGAGGCACACAATGGAGGATTGATGGGACACTTTGGTGTAAACAAAACTAAGGGAATTTTTGAGGAGTAATTCTATTGACTCAAGATGCATAAAGACATTGTGCAAATTTTAGCCAATGTATTGAGTGCAGACGTGCTAAGTCGCACCTCCTTCCCTAAGGGTTGTACACTGCACTTCCCACACCTCAAAGACCTTGGCTTGACATTTCCGATGGATTTTATTTTGGGTTTTCCAAGGATTAAAAGAGGTAGAGATAGCATCTTTGTAGTTGTTAATCGATTTTCAAAGATGGCTCATTTCATTCCATGTCATAAATGTGATGATGCACCTCATGTTGCATCTTTGTTCATAATGTTGTCAAATTGCATGGAATTCCTCAAACTATTGTTAGTGATAGGGATCCTAAGTTCCTTAGTCATTTTATGAAAGAATTGTTGGGTAGACTAGGTACCAAATTGTTGTTTACGACTTCTTGTCACCCACAAATGGATGGCCAAACTGAAGTTGTGGATAGGACTTTGGCTTTTATGCTTCGTTCCATGGTACATGGAAAGTTGGCATCGTGGGAGGAAGATTTGCCAATAGTTGAATTTGCTTACAATCGTGTATTCTTAAGACTATTGGTATGTCTTCATTTGAGGTTATATATAGATTTAACCCCCTTGGACTGAAATCCTCTTTCCCAAGATGTTGTTTTAACCTTAGATGGAAACAAAAGGGTTGAAGCTATGAAGCAGCTCCATAAAAAGTTATACATCACCTTGAAAATAAAAATCAAGACCTGCAAAGAAGGCGAGCAAGGGTAAAAAAGGAGTTGTTCTTGAATCGGGTGATAGGGTATCGGTGCATTTACAAAGAAATGTTTTCCAATCAAAGGAAAGCCAAGTTGAAAGATGTAAAACAAAATGCGGAATCGAAAGACAAGAAAGTAAAGATAGATAGTATAATGATCCTGAAGGTCAATTATGTGTTCCCGTATTATTTATGCTGTTCTAAGCTTTTGTATAGCGACTCGAACTTCTTATGAACTGTTGAGAGTGTTGAAATGGCTTTTGGGGGTTTAAGTAGAGAATTGTCCAAGTTTGCAAGTTGGCGAGAAGTTAAAGCTGCATAAATGAGTTTTCTGATATGTACCCAGTAAACGGCCTCATAATGGGATTCTAACGGTTCTATCAGTTTTGAAATGGCCGATTTATGCTAGGAAGGTAGTTCATTTGAGGGTGGAGGGTTCAGGTTTGATTGTGAGCTAAAAGTTACAAAATGAGTACTATCGAAAGCTAAAAAGTGTGTTTTTGTAAAATAAAACCAGCTTAATGCGCTCAAAATAAAAAAATTGATGGTGTGGTAAGCTCCAAATTGTCAAAAACAGTCTAAAATGACCCTCCATCAGGTGACGGGGTCATCCGATAGCATTTTGACCCCCTCAATTCTTTTAGCTAATTTAGTTGGGAAAAGTGACGTGGTCATTTTTCCACAGAAGGCTTTGTTAAGAAATGTGACTACATTGTTAGATCAAGAACGTTGAAATCAGTGTGGTTACACTACTGTTTGTGGAAAAAAGATATCAAAAGCCTAGGAATAGCCCGGTGGAGTTTGGGACTAAGCTAGTACAGCACCAAAAAGGTTAACCCTCCGCATTCGAGGAGGGTGAGGCGCGATCGTAGACAAGAAGCTGTCAGAGCTCTACATTTGCAGAGCGTTAGGCATGTTCATGGAGGCCTGGCTAAGTCAAGGTACCACATTCGCAGCCCTAGGCAGGCATTCGCGGAGAAAGGCTAAGGCCTATATATTAGACTTCACCCCAAAGCAAATCAACCCTCACTTTCACTTTTCCCAACTCGTAAAAAGGTTATTCCAAGTCCAATCTTGGTGAATCAAAGGTCCACATGACATGAAATTCTATAAGGAACGTCGAGGTGAAGTTGGTTTCAGGACGATGCATATTTCGAGGTAATTTCTCTGTTTTAGCCATTGTTGTTCTCTATTTTGGTGAAAACTGTGTATATTAATAATGTAAATGAATCTTGATGGAATTGAATAAAACTTTAGCCTAATCTATTCTATATTCCAAGTGAAACACGATTGTTAGCTGGGTGTTGGCTATCATTGTTCGATTTTTGAGAATTTGGACCGAGAAAGTTGTGAAAAGAATGTTCTCCTAGAAAGGTTTTCAATTTTGATTTCAGGCTATTTCTTGGTCTTTTAGGGCTCATTTCGAGCCAAATATTTAGTTGTAGGCTTGGGATGGCGTGGGGTCATTTTTGGAATTTTTGTTTGGGATTTAGGGCGTGGGTCCCATTTTAGACCCATTTACCTAATTTCGTCCGTTTCTTGAGGTAATACAGCCAAACTGACCATGTTGACATTGTAAACTATATTTTAATAGTTGAGGAACTTCAGGAGATTGTCAAGAAAGGAAAAGCATGGCTGGACTGATTCAAAGTTAAGGCGACATTTCCAAATAGGTTAGGCTTTTTCTAAACCTTAGACTGAGTGGAGTTACATGCCTGCTGAGCCTAAAATGTATGTGAGATGCTAGTAATGTCCAATATGCGTAGTGGTGTGGTAGTGGATTGTAATCTGCATGGTTGGCTGTGAATACAATAATATCGATGCATGTAAGTATATATATTAGTACGGTTGAGTGTAAGGAGGCCAAGTAAGGGTCGTATATGGGCCGATGCTGCGGGCAAGTACGTATTCTAATTTTGTTGATGTTTATGGGTGTATGTTGTTTGATATTGATGCGATATGATGATTGTGAGACAACTTATTGATTTCTTGCAACATTATGACTTGATTACTAGCATACAATGACCTTGTT
This sequence comes from Solanum rostratum, assembly GCA_029948455.1. Classification (NCBI taxonomy): domain Eukaryota; kingdom Viridiplantae; phylum Streptophyta; class Magnoliopsida; order Solanales; family Solanaceae; genus Solanum; species Solanum rostratum. The sequence goes on from CM057051.1 coordinate 43,428,911, forward strand.
GGGCCTATATGTTGTGGGAACTTATGATACCCCTTTATTACCGCACTTTTACTTCCATTACTTGTTGTTGGCTATATTATAGCATGGTTTCCTATTGGGCCTGATTTTGTGCAATTTATTGAGGTCTACACTCTTGTGTAGTATCGTTAACCGCCAGTTTGGTTTCTTCTTACATGAGATCGGGGGTGAGTTGTCATTTTCCATAGGATGGTGGTAGTATTGGATTTTGTGGGATAGCTATCTTGAGAACGCCGGTTCCTATGTTGACTCTAGGCACGACATGACTTTGGAATTCTGGATCCGGATGTACTAGTCAAGTGAGTGACTATTTGGAAATCTCATCCTAGATGAGGCTCCCCATCACCATTAAGCACTGGTGGTCATGATTGTAGGGTTTGATACCTAGTGATGCTCCTCGTGGTTCGTGTCCTAATGGTCGAGACTGTGATGTCAGGTGGCAGATGCAGATTCTAAGGACTGAGTGCCAACTGAGATATGGGTCAATGACCCCACTGATTTCTTTGAGGGGCGAGGGCCCATGGTTGATATTATAAGATGGGACACTATTGTTATACTAGGGGGATTCTTTCTCCCGCAGAGTGTATGTCCCACTATTACATTTATGGTCAGACCATATGGCCCTGGTTGACTGCTCGATTGGAGACCAGGTCGAAAGACCCAGGGGTTCGAGTCCCAATGTGACACCAGTTTTGGATGGGTCGAGGACCCAGTTACTATTGTGATGTTGGGGGCCGAGGCCCAATCATTACTTATCGATCCACTCACCTTTTTATACCCTTATTGTGCGTGGGTGTACCCTCTAGGATTATGGGGGCTCAGCGGGCATTCACGCTTAAACACTAGGTCCTTACACCTACATACAACTGACCCTTGACCTTATGATATGGAGAGCTGGGTGATGTCACCCAAGATACACGTCCTTTTTTAGGCTAAAGAGGTCACTATCAAGATATATAACCTAACTGAGGTTAGGGTCAATCCCACAGGGAATATGGTAGACTTAGAAGAATTTAAAGCAATTCGGGTGGATTAACCATCTTACCTCCCTAAAGGGGGGGGGGGTTGTTAACATCTATGAAAAGTAATCCTAAACTAAGACAAGTGTTAAATCTATATGAAGAGTAACTAGGGCATTGTGTTCCCCCATGATTTCTTAATTCAGTATTACTAGATAAACAAATTTTTTTCTAGTGTGTAGCATGCAAAACGGTAAGTTAAGTTTATCAAACACTTTGATCTAGGCGAGAGGAAAATCTCACCACATGATTTGATCCATCCCCGCAGTGTGACATTACTTACCTATTGTTCCAGTATAACCTCCCCTTGACCCAGTTTGGTTCATTAGATGAGAAACATCAATCGAATCGTGTTAACTGGTTGATTAGACGAGAAACATCAATCAAGTTCTGTCAATTAATCTCTTTTCCTATTCATTACTACCTTGATCCAGTCAGTAATACTAAGCGAGTTCTAATGTTGACCACTGTTAAAAAGCATTCATACTGAAGAGAACTAATTAATACATGCATGCACACTTTTCAAGAATTACGAATTATCTAGTTTTACCTTGTTAGTTCTTCATGGTTCCCACAACCTTAGTTGTGGATTTAGATGCTCATGATCAGTGTAGATGCAAGAATCATGAATTTGAATAATATATTGAGCACTTATAGAAGGGAATAAGCTTAAGAAATCCAAACTCTTTATCAAGAATTACAAGATTGAATTAAAAACAAAAAATAATGTTTCACAATTGTTTCTCTCAAGCTCTCTACTATTCTCTACTTTTCTGTAATGCTCCTTATGAAAAATAACCATAAAAACCTACTTCTAATCTTTAAAATACAAAACAAAATGGATTAGGAGAACTAGGTCGGTAGACTCTACAGGCACTTCTACGGGCCATATAATGTTTTATGACACATAGTCGGGATTTCATGGATTGCATCTTCAAATCTGGGGCTGACTTCTACGACACCCTTCTATGGCCTATATAAAATTGTATGGCCCGTAGGGGTTTCGTCTGATGACTTTTCAGCAACTCACCACTTTCCGATCCTCAGGGCACGACACAAAGTCTACGTCTCATCTGTATGTTCGTAGACTTAACTTCAGAAAATCACTTTCACTGGAATTTTGTGCGAAACTAGTTCTATAGCCTGTAGAATTCTCTACGGCACGTAGAAGGTCCTGTGAAACCTTTGCTTCAGCAAAATCTGCACAATTAGCCAAAAAATTATGCCAACTTTGTCATCCTGCAAAACAAACGTAAAAACACATCAAATCTACTAATATCGCTTTGAGAACACAAAAAATTCCAAGTTATACGCATCAAAAGTGTTGTATTTTGATAACACATCAACACCCTCAACTTAAAATTGTTGCTTGTCCTCAAGTGACCGACTCAATCTATATGAGCAGCACAGTAACACACAGACCTCAATATAATAGTATACATCACATAAACTCAAGCACAGATACTCGCACGACTTTTGAAAACATATCAGATAGCTATCCACCAAACCAATATAGATCAACATATGTGATAGTGCAACTATGAAAAGCAAGGCAATTTCAAACAAGCATCAATCACTAAGTTAGTCTGATGTCAACAATGTAATACAAGTGCCCTCACAGAAAGAAGTCCAATATTCCTCTCATGATGATGTTTTCAATTTCAATGCTTCGGACTATGCACAAATCACTCACTCTCATAAAAGACATTCAAATACCATGCTCAATATCATATGCTTGCCCCTATACTCATGACTATGACTTTTGACTCCTTGGACTAGGATCACTTTAGAACTTTATTGGCTTGTATCGTAGGCTCAGGGGGCTTTGGTATGATGTTTTAGGAACATAGTGACTTACACCCCTCCTTGACACTGTATTTTTTCACACTATTGCCCTACCAACACTGTTATTGTCACCTTATTCTCCCTTTGAAGCTTTTCCAGGTGCCTTGTCTTCATTTTCAGCTTTTTGTCTTTTATTTTTTTCACATCATTTTTTTCTTTTTTAGCTCTTTGCTTAGGTATCACTCATTTTTCTTGCACCCAAAACATATTTCTATCTCTTTTTCCATGTATCACTAGTTTTTCCCTCATTTTATGTTTACCCATACACCAGCCACCCTTAACTTAGGCTTTTGGCCTGAGCGAGGTGCACAATGTCCAACTAGGAATTAGGGCCACTTTTGGTAGCCACCCTTAACTGAGGCGTTTTGCCTTAGTCAAGGTGCACAATGTTCAAGGAAGGACCAGGGCTAATTTCAGGATAATACATCTAATAAGGCTAGGTAACTTAGGTTTTTACGAAGAAAATGGTACATGTAAGGCTACACATTAGGATCAAGGGATATTTCACACATTTGGTTGGTTATTTAGGCTAAAAGGACTATTACGAACAACGACCTAAGATACTTTACTAGCCAACTAACCTACAGTCTATGTCAGAGTAACAGGGTAAATTTTGAATTGAAACACAGTATATGAATTTAGCAAAGAAAGCTCACACTCGCATGACACTAATTACATTATCAACAAAGAGACTCTCAGATCATGTTTTTTATCTCAATTCATCCTTACTTATCGGAACAAGCACTGTCATCATGCATGGTTGTTATCAAGTCTAACTTCTCACAATTTTTGTGGGTATCATTTTTCACATAAAAACATCAAAAGAAAAAAAAGCCATAGATATTAGCACTATATGCTACCAAAACTACCTACACATCCTAAACATGCCGATTCAACAGAAATTAAATGTCACTGGGGGAAAAAGAACATAAGTAAGAAAATCCCTAGGATACAAAATTTGGGATAGTTATAGGCCAAGGTTACTCGGACTTCACTGAGGCCTACAACTACCCACGCCATCAAAAAAGAGGTGCATTGTCCTCAAATCACAAAAATGGAAATTATAGCATATGGGTCAAAAAGAAAATACTTGGGCGCCTAAGCGTTAGTCTCTGACTGAGTCTGGCCACCCTCAACCTACTTGGTGGCCTCCTTAGTAATAGAAGTATTTCCGGAGGGGCCAATACCCCTCACTCTTTCTAGCTCATGAGAAGGTTGCAGCTCCTCATCTTGCCTCGATCACATCATGGCAATTTCTAGTCCATGCTCCTCTGTCAATCCCACCTGCAGCCTCACTGTATTTGGATCATCATCAGTGTGGGGCCTCTTTGCGAGGGCAGTCTGTGAAGGCTCCTCAAGAGCAAACAAGTCCATACCGGCACCAGGGGTGCAATCTGTAGGGTTGCCACTAGTGCGGCCAAAGCTACTGCCATGTTGACCTGGAGTTGTTGGATCTCCGTTTGTGGGGTCGTCATATTTTTTTGGTCATTCTATGCTAAGGATTTGCTGGACCCGCAACTCAAAAGCATATATGCTAGCATCCACAACTAAAAGTTGATCCTAAATAGTAGCAGTCGTGAATGCCTACATCCATCTCTCGAACTCTGTAATAGCCTGGCGGACCTAGGGCCTGATCTGCTGAAGTAACTAAGTCCAACTTGGACTCAGTGTGGACTATTCACTGCGCCATGGATTGAATGGATATCGCTTACACATAGACCATGCCAGAGGGTGTTGTTAGTGTAAAAGTGGCTTGTGGGGCAGAAGTAGTAGTAATGGGCCCCCTCTCTACCGCAATATCAATCTGTGGGCACCTCTCCTCGATAGTAGTAGCAGCAGTGGTGGTGGGTGGAGTCGTAAAAGGTGGCTCCATCATGAACATCTCAAGCATCTGAGCTAGCTGACGTGGAGCTCGTTGCAGTGCCACCGGCTTATCCTCAACCTTGATTAGGGTGGCATCCAAAGTAAGCTAGACCTCAATCAATGAGTCTAGATGATATAGACTCTCCACCCCCGACTCTATACAGAGTGTAGATCAAGCAAGGAAAGGGGATAGAGGTAGACCTCTTCAAGGCCACCTCGTGGATCTACTTTGCGATGAGGCTGGGCCAATCAATATCATAGCCATTCAAGATGCTGGAAACTAGAATAGCATGGCCCGGTGTCAAGGTATTATTTGCAAGTGTCGACCAAATTCAAGACCTCACAACGGCCCATTAAACTTTGGCATGGAAACTAAGGGAGGCCTTCAAAATGACCTTAGAAAAAGTGGTTGGGCAGGGTCGGGGCCTTGCTCTGAAATTTGTGCTGCAAACCATCTCATCAAGTCGGCTCTGCAGCTTTGGTCTCTCATCAAGGCCATATCCCTAGTCTGCCCCAATTTTCAATCACACTTTATTGTGGATCTGAGGGCTGGGAACTCAGGTATGAATAGCATATGATGGGTGGTAATCTCAGAAATGTCCACCTGTTGGTCTCTCACTCTAGTGTGTGTCAGTTTGGGCTGAGCGAAGGGCTTCTTTCCCTTGGGAAGAGTGATAGTACTGTGGCATTGTAGCAGGCATAGAACTCTCGAACCATGGTCGAGGAGTACTTACCTGGTGCTTTGGCCAGCCACTGGAGCCTATATCTGCTAATAGTGTCCTGAAGACCGAGGACACTACCTAGTCCAAAGTGATGATCCGGGACTCCTCAAAAATATGAGTGGGTTGGTTTGCCCCACTCATTTCGTTGCATGCCCTCTGTGTATATCTCTTGCATACCTTCAACACACCACCGGCTGGATAGTGCATCTAGAGATGATGATGATGCCTGAGGTGGTGTGACAGAGGACTCCATCTCCCACTCGTTGTCAGACTTTGACTTTGACTTTGACTCTGAATCCTCTTTGGACAAAGTTATCTGAATAGAGCTACTACTGTTGTTGCCTCCCTCATCACACTGGGGAGTGCAAACAACAAAGGCATGGGTCAGGACCACCCTAGTCTAGCAGCGGTCCATATCCATGGTCTCTCAACATCCGAATCAGGCTGGACACTGAGCTCCACAAGTGTGTAACACCCCATATCTTATGTGTACTATTCCTATGCATATGGAACATGATATGATTTGGTAGAAGGAGCACCAATTTTAAAAGTGCCTAACTTTTAGACTAGAGGGCTATATTTACATCTAATGCTTAAGATGAGTGAGTGCATATAAGTTTTAATTAAATTAAGGATATCACGGCCTTAAAAGAAGTGAAAGAATTGAGGTGCTTGTGGGGCTTATGAAGTTAGCAGGTGAGTCACCCATGTGCTTAGCTTAAATATGCTAGGTAGACGAAGACAAGGCCCAATACCGAATCTGTCTAAGTCCAGATAACGAATAAAGCCCACGTTAAGGGTGTAACTTTATCCCATGTTTTAGCATTATAAAGGGACAATATTTTCATCCCAAGATGAATGGAAAAAGGGCCTAAGTATATTCATAACCCACTTGACGATTTAGGCCCAAACTAAGTGAAGGGAAAAGAGAATTGGGCAGCCAAGGCATCAAGTTGGAACCCAATAAGGCCCAAGAGAAGGGGAAAAATAGGTACATTACTCACTTGATAAAATAAGGCTTAAAATACAAAATAAAGTCGTCCAAGAGTGTCCATTTAAAAGGGATTAAAAGCAGCTCCTTTAAGTCATTTAAACTTGGACAAAAATCTGATTTTCTAAGTTCCTTTTTGCTCTCTTTCAACTCATATAAAGTAGCCCTCACAACCTTATTAGGGTTCCTAAAGAATCTCTCAACCTTGAAGGTTAAGGTAAGTAAAGATACTTGTGTATTTAGTATGATTTTTCCCTGAAAAACAAGAAAAATCAGCTAGTTATACTTGTGTTGGAATTTTGGACAGCATGTGTTAGAAAAATTGTTGTACACTTTTTTTGTTTATTCAGAGGTTTTTCTCTTCTTGATTGGCTGGATTATGAATGGAGGTTGATGTTTCTAACAAGTTTTAGTTCAATAATGATGTAACAAGGTTGTTGCACTATTTTTGTTTTCTTTAAAGATGAGTTCTTGTGTGCTATCTTAATTGTGCTCTTAGTAGGAACTTATGGGATGGTAATTGGAAATTGTTGTCTCATGTCCTCCATCTTTAGGACTGTTTTGGATTATTTTAAGACTGTTTTACGTGTAAATATGTTGGGAACAGTTTGGTTGAAGTTTCAACAGGTTTGGGATTGTTGACATCGAAATGTAGCGAAAGGGCGAAATGTTATGCTGCCTACTTTTGTGTTGTATAGAATTTTTATGTGTTGTACATTTGTGAGCTGTTGTAAGCCTGTTATGGGACTAAAACAAGCTGTATATAACTTGTATATAGGAATGTTTATTAGAAAATACGGTTAGAAGTGGAAAGGTTGAAAGAATACTCTTGGGTTGATAATTACAAGCTTGCTTCCCTAGTGTTTTTTATGAGATTGGATTGCCAAGACATGTTTATTAGCTTCTAATACTAGTTTTATCACCTACTTTATTGTAGATAATATATGGGGGAAAGGAGGTTACTTCGAGGTAACAACGAGGTCATACAGCGAAGTATGTAAGGCTACTTGATTTCGTATTATTTGGCATGAAATCTTGGTTCTTCCTTGACAAATAGAGGAACTTACAAACTCCAGCCTAACTAATAACCATGTTTCCACTCTTTAACATTTTCATATGTTTCCATACATAGCTATTGTCAAATATGCATACACACTTTGGATACCACATACATGAGTTCCTTTTTTAACTAAATAAAGTACATGTGTTGTTTCATCATCTACATATTTTCGTAGTTGTGTAACCTAGTTTTTTTATTGTAGTATTGTATTGCATGAATGTTTACATGTCACATGTTGTTTTTATAGTCCTACAGCTTAAAATGCTATGACCATCAAAAGAATCATCTCAAAAGTAAATAAAAGATATAAAGTGAAGTTGCTTATTGTTGGGTGGTATCCCAGGGGTCGTAGAATCACCTAATATGGGTTGATCCCATAATCCCAGGGGTGAAGGAAAGCCTAGCATAGATCGATTCCGATATTGATTTACCACTGATCAGCTAGTCATTTGTACTATATATTGTGCACAGATTATAAAGTAAAGAAAGGTAAAGTAACGAAAAGGACATAAAGTACATGATTCCACAATATGACTAAAGGTGGTCTCTAGTCCTTACACCAATGCATGATTTCATTTGAGTCCTTATTTCATATACAGTACTTCCTGCCTTACATATTCAGTATATTATCTCATACTTACGTCCCTTGTGGGGGACCTGCATTTCTTGTTGTAGCTACAGGAGCTAGTAGATTTCCTTAGTAGTAGTACAGGATATTTAGCTGTTATTACTGAGCTCCAGGTTGCTTTAGGGCGCTGTGTTCTAGAACTTATATTTTTGTATTATATAGTTACTCCTGAGATGAAGCCTGTCCCGACCTTTATCAGATACTATTCCTTATCTAGAGGCTTTGTAAACTATGTAAAGTAAAGTGTGGTCTTTCATGTACTTTTGACATCGTGCCTCTAACAGCCTAGACATATGCATTCCCTTTTGGTTTGTTATTACTGTCTACTTTCCTAAAAGCATATTTAATGTGAAAACCCCCTTATAATGTTCATAGAGAGTGCATGTTTACAGGTTGGTTCTCCCGAGCCTTGTAGGCAGCGGGTGCCATTTCTCCATAATAGGACTTTAGGTGTGACAAAAGTGGTACCAAAGCGGGTTATCCTAGGGAGTCTACAAAGTCGTGTCTATGTAGAGTTTTGTTTATGGGTGCGTTGTGCACCACATTCATAAGTAGGAGGCTATGTGTCATTTAGGAGTTGTCACTTTCTTTTTATTCTTTAGATCATTCCATGAAGCCAAGTGTTGTAGAGTCTCGTTTATGGATGGGTTGACAGCAAGTATGCCAGAAACAAGGAAAAGCAACGGTAAAAGGAAGGAAGTAGAAGTGGTAGTTGGTGCACCCAGTTGGGTGAGACAACAAAATGAGGCTCAAGATGAGTCTCTGTCACAAACATCTCCATCTCCTGATGAACCAAGTAGTAGTGACATTCCCCCAAAACCACCTATCGATGCTACCATGTAGAATCTGAGAAATGCAGTCCAACTATTGACTCGTATAGTTGCTTGCCAAGGTCAACGACAAGAAGGTCCGGTTATAGGTACAGGTGGTGAAAATAGGGCAACTAGTATGAGGATACATGACTTCCTTAATTTGGACACTCATCTTTTACCAGGTCAGATCCTAATGAAGATCCACAAGATTTCATCGATCAGATCCAACACACATTGGATGTTATGCACGTAAGTGGTATAGAAGCTGTTGAGCTAGTAACATGTAGATTGAAGGGTATGTCTATATTGTGGTATAAATCTTGGAAGCAATCTAAGGGTACATATGCACCTTCAACTACATGGAAAGAGTTAAAAAGGGTATTTCTTGACCATTACTTGCCATTAGAGATCCGAGAAGCCCGTACAGATCAGTTCCTAAATCTCCATAAAGCGAATATGAGCGTGAGGGAGTATAGCCTTCAATTTAATTCCATGTCCAGGTATGCTCATAATATAGTTACTACTATGGCAGATAGAGTTCATCGGTATGTGGATAGAGTTGATTTGTATTAGGTTAGTGATTGTACTATTGCTTCTCTGAATAAAGACATAAATATAGGAAGGATGCAAGCTTTTGCACAAAAACTGAAGGATCAAAGGCAAAGAAGGACACAAGAGTTAAAAAGGGGGCAGTCCAAGAGGGCCATATCTATAGGGCAATTTACATCATCCCAAGGTGAGTTAAGGCCTTGGTTTTCTAATAGACTACCTAGGCCATCATCCTCCTACTTTGCAACTAGTGCTCCATCACAACTTCAAAGCCGTAGAAGTAATCAGTTAGTCAAAGAAGTGAAGGCCAAGGTGCACGGACAATAAGATATTTGACAAGCCAACAAATGCCTCCTAGGAAACCTTGCAAACAATGTGGGAGGATTCATTTAGGTACATGTTGTGTTGGGATAGATGCTTGTTAATGGTGTGGTGTTCCAGGGCATATGCTGAGAGATTACCCGAGAAGACGCATGGGTGATATAGCATAACCTACTGGGTCAGCTATTGCATCATCATCATTTGTTCCTCCATTAGGTAGGGGTCAGCAAGAACCTACAGGTCATGGTAGAGATGCTAGAGGGGTAGCTAGCTCTAGTGGAGTCCAGAATCACACTTATGCTCTAGGAGGTCAGCAAAATTTGGAAGCTTCACCCGATGTGGTTACATGTACATTGTCCATCTTTTCACATAATGTATATGCATTGATTGACCCTAGTTCTACACTATCATACATCACTCCACTAGTTTCTAAGAAGTTCAAGAGAACACCTAAATTATTGAACAAACCATTTGAAGTGTCTGCACCAATCAATGAATCTATTATAGCTAGAAGGGTCTATAATAACTGTGTAGTAACTGTTTGTGACCATGACACATTAGCTGACCTTATTGAGCTACAAATGGTAGAAGTTGATGTTATAATGGATATGGATTAGTTAGCTTCTTGTTATGCCACCATGGATTGCCGAACCAAGAGAGTGTACTTCCACTTACCAAATGAGGAGGTTCATGAATAGAAAGGCAATATTGAGGCACCAAATGGTAAGTTTATCTCTTATTTTAAGGCACGAAAGATGCTATCCAAGGGATATGTATATCATCTAGTTAGAGTGAGGGGTGTGAAGGTGGAATCACCAACTCTTCAATCTGTCCCAATAGTGAATGAATTTGTTGATGTGTTTCCTGAAGAGCTTCAAGGTTTACCTCGAGAATGAGAAATAGATTTTGGTTGACTTACTTCCAAGGACTCAACCTATTTCTATCCCTCCATATAGAATGGCCCTGAAAGAATTACATGAATTAAAGAAGCAGTTAAAAGACTTATTAGAGAAGGGTTTTTGTCACGCCCAAAGCCCTATTAAGGTGGGCTGGCACCCGTTGCCGACAAAGCCCAGGAGAACCAAAATATAACTATGCACTCGCTATGAACACTATAATAGGTTTCCATATTCAACAAGCTTTCAAAAAAAAGTAGACAATATTAATAAGCCAAAAGAAAATGCATATGACTAGGCCATTGGAGCCACAATGTCTAAAGTGCGATATTGATCACACTTTACTTTTACATAGTCTACAAAGCCTCTAGGTAAGGAACAATATCTATATGGGTCGGGATAGGCCCCGCCTCATGACCAACTATACAATACAAAATATAAGCTCTAGACATACAAAGCCCCGAAGCAACCTAGAGCTCAGTAACAGCAGCTGGAAGTCCTATACTCCTACTGGGGAGATCTAGTAGCTCCCGCACCTGCAGCATGAAATGCAGGTCCCCCGTAAGGGACATCAATACGAGATAATATACTGGATATGTAAGGCATGAGATATTGTATATGAAATAAGAACACAAATGAAATCACACACTGGTGTGTAAGGATAAAAAAACCACCTTTAGTCATACTATGGAATCGTGTACTTTATCCCTTTTTATTACTTTACCTTTCTTTACTGTATAATCTGTGCACAATATATCATGTAAATGACAAGCTGATCAGTGATAAATCAATATCGGGATCGACCCATGCTAAGCTTTCCTTTCACCTCTAGGATACCCCCCGTAATATGGGATCGACCCATGCTAGGTGATTCTTCCACCCCTGGGATACCACCCATCAATAAGCAACTTCAATTAATCTTTTATTTACTTTTGAGATGATTCTTTTGATGGTTATAACATTTAGAGCTCTAGGAACATAGACATGACATGTGACATATAAACAACTATACAAGATAATACCACAATGAAAAGAGAGTTACACAACTGATGAAACGGGTAGGAGATTAAACAACACATGGACTCTACTTGGTAAAAAGGAACTCATGTATCATTGGTATCCAAGTGAGTATGCAGATTTGACAATGGCTATGCCTGGAAACATATGAACATAGTAAAGAGTGGAGACACAATTATTAGTTATGTCAGAGTTGGTAAGTGCCTTGATATGCCAAGGAAGAATCTAGATTTCATGCCAATAATAGGAAATCAAGTAGCCTTACATACCTTGTTGTACTATGTCGTTATTACCTCGGAGTAGTATCTTTTTCCCCCAAATACTTATCTACAATATAGTCGGTGATAAACTAGTATTAGCAGCTAATAAACACCTCTTGGCAGCCCAATCTCATAAAAACAAACACTCGTGCATCAAGCTTTTAACTATCAATCCACGAGTATTCTTTCAACCTTTACACCTCTAATCATATTTTTGTTTAGCACACATTGTCATATACATGTGACATCCAGCCTGTTTTAGTCACATAACAGGCTTACAACAGCTCATCAAGTACAACATAGAACAACTCTACACAACACGAAAGTAGGCAACGTAACATTACGTCCTTTCGCTATATTTTGGCATCAACCATTCCAAATCTGTTTCAACCTCAACCAAATTGTTCTCAACCTATTTACATATAAATACAGTCTTAAAACATTCCAAAAACAGTCCCAAAGTAGATGGACAACGTGAGACAACAATCACCAATTATCCGCCCACAAGTTCCTACAAAGAGTACCATTTGCGGAAGATAAAAATGGTGCGGCCACCTTTTTTCATCACAACAGAACCAATCCTTGTTAAAAACATAAATATTACTTCATAATTCAGACGGACAAGAGAACAACCTCTTAATAAACAAGAAAAGTGTACAACAATCTTTGGAACACATGCTGTCCAAAATTCCTGCACAAGTACAACTAACATACCCCTTATGTTTTTCATGGAAAATTTATACTAAACCATAGGTATTTTTACTTACCTTAGCTTTTCAAGAACCTTAAAGGTGTGCCTTGCCTGCTTTACAAAGTGAAGAGAGAGTAAGGAGAAACTTTAAAAGAAATCTGATTTTTGGCCAAGTAAAAATGACTTAAAGTTGCTGGATTTTAACCCCTTTTAAAGGGACACTTTTGGCCGACTTTATTTTGCATTTCAAGCCTTATTTTATTAAGGTGGTGATGCAGCAACTTGGCCCTTTCACTTGAGCCTTATTGGGCTTCAATTGGATGGGCTTTGCTGCAAATATTTCTCTTTTACCTTCACTTAGTTTGGGCCCTATTTGTGAATTGGGTTGTGAATGCAATTTGGGCCTTTTACTAACCATCTTGGACTGCAAATATTGTCCATTTATGATGCTAAACCATGGGCCCAAATTACACCCATAACTCGGGGTTCATTCTTTATTGGACTTGAACAAATTCGGTGTTGGGCCTTGTCTCCGTCTACCTAGCCTATTTAAGCTAAGAAACTAGGTGACTCACCTGCTAGCTTCCTAAGTCCCACAAGCACCTCACTTCTTTCACTTCATTTAAGGCCATGACTTCCTCAATTTGACTTAAAACTTACTTACACTCGGTCATCTTGAGCATTGACGTACATATAGCCCTCTAATCTGAAATTCGTGCACTCTTAAAAATGTGTGCTGATTTGACCCCGCCATATCATTTTTCATATGCATAGGACTAGTACATGTAAAATTTGGGGTGTTACAGTTTTATCAGGCATAGAGTGTCCCCTTGGGTTACACCAGTGTTATTTGTACATAAAAAGGATAGCACATTGAGAATGTGTATCGACTATCGACAATTTAATAGGGTGACAACTAAGAACAAATATCCCCTCCCTAGGATTGATGATTTATTTGATCAGTTACAAGGTGTCGAATGTTTTTCAAAATTGATTTTTGGTCAGGTTATCACAAAGTGAGGGTGAAGGAGAAAGATATATCCAAGACAGCTTTCAGGACACGCTATGGTCACTTTGAATTTCTTCTTATGTCATTTGGATAAACAAATATACTAGCAGTCTTTATGGAATTAATTAACAGGGTATTCAAGTGATTCTTTAATTTATTCGTGATAGTATTCATAGATGATATTTTGGTACATTAAAGATCAGAAGAGGACCATCCCAATCACTTATGACAAGCATTACAAGTTCTTCGTGAACGACAGTTATATGCCAAGTTTTTAAATGTGAATTTTGGTTAAAATCGGTGGCATTCTTGGGTCATATCATGTTCGATGAAGGAATAAGGGTTGATTCATACAAAATTGAGGCTGTGAAAATTGTCGAAGGCAAATAACACCCACGGAAGTTCAAAGTTTCCTCGGCATGTTATTACAAAACATTTGTTGAAGGTTTTTCGTTTATTTCTGCACTATTAACAAGGTTGACACATAAGGCGACCAAGTTCCAATGGAATGATGCATGTGAAAGAAGTTTGTGCATGTGAAAGAAGCTTCCAAGAGTTGAAAACCAGGCTAAATTTGGCACCCATGCTAGTGCTTTCAAAAGGCACAGAGGGGTATGTGGTGTATTATGATGCTTCAGGAGTTGTCTTAGGTTGTGTACTGACACAACATGGTAGGTAATTACTTATGACTCGAGACAACTACGACCACATGAGAAACACTACACATCACATGAGCTTGAGCTAGCAACGATTGTGTTTGCTTTGAAAATATGGTGCCACAACTTGTATTGAGTTCACATTGACATATATACTGATCATAAAAGCCTAGTACATCTTTAAGCAGAAAGACCTAAATTTAAGACAACAGAGATGGATAGAGCTAATAAAGGATTACGATGTTAATATACTATACCATCCAGGGAAAGCAAATGTGGTTGCTGATGCTCTGAGTCATAAAGCAGTCATGAATTGGTGATCAGACTATGGTAAGTAAATGAGTGGCTAAGGATCTACACTAACTAGCCAATTTGGGAGTTCTCTTTCTTGAAACTCCAAAGGAAGGGGTTCAGGGATCCTATTCTACGACGACTTAAGGAAAAGGTGAGTCAGGGTACAATGAAGGTCTTTGAACTTACACAAAATGGAGTACTTTATTGCAAAAATAGATTATGTGTGTATGATATTAATGGACTAAGAAAAAGGATAATGGAAGAATCCCATCATTCAAGATATTCCATCTATCCAGGATCAACTAAGATGTATCGTGATTTGAAGGGAATGTTTTGGTATGGAGGCATGAAAAAGGACATTGCAGAATTTGTGGCTCAATGTCCAGATTGCCAACAAGTCAAAGTAAATCACCAAAAGGTGGGAGGTTATACGCAATGTATAGAGCTTCTAACATGGAAGTGGGATATGATCAATATGGATTTTGTTACCGAACTACCTCACTCCTTTTAGAAGTTTGACTACATATGGGTTACAGTTGATAGACTCACAAAGTCAGCATACTTCTTGCCAATTAAGAGTGATTATACAGCTGAAAAGTATGTAAAGTTATACCTCAAAGAGATAATTAGGCTACATGGAGTCCCAATCTCCATTATATCTAATCGGGGAGCTCAATTCACTACAATGTTTTGGAAGTCCTTCCGAAGGAGTTTAGGAACACAAGTGAATTTCAATACAACTTTCAACCCTCAAATAGATGGTCAAGTAGAACGCACCATTCGGACACTTGAAGATATGTCACGGGCTTGTGCATTGAACTTCAAGGGTAGTTGGGTGGACCATTTACCACTTTTTGCATTTGCCTATAATAAAAGCTACCATTCAAGTATCAAGATGACACCTTATGAAGCTTTGTGTGGAAGGAAATGTGGGTCGCCAATTGGATGGTTTAAAGTGGGTGAAACTACCTTGCTTGGGCCAGATCTAGTCCAACAAGCCATGAAGAAAGTCAACGTAATACAAAAGCAGCTAGAAACAGCCCAAAGTTGTCACAAATCATATGCGGATGCTAGGAGTAGAGGACTAGAATTCTCTGTCGAAGATTGGGTATTCTTAAAGGTGTTCCCAATGAAAGGTGTTATGAGATTTGATAAGAAAGGAGAATGGAGCACACATAACATAGGGCCATATAAGATTATTAAAAGGTTTGGACAGGTTGGGTACGATTTAGAGCTACCCCAGGAACTTTCAATGGTTCATCTCGTGTTTCATGTCTCAATGCATAGGTGACCCATCCCGCATCACTCCTATTAAAGATATGCGGGTTACGGAAGATCTCACCTATGAAGAGGTACCTATTGCTATTCTAGATCATCAAGTTAAGAAGCTAAGAAATAAAGATATAGCTTCAGTAAAGGTACTTTGGAGGAACCAACAAGTAGAAGAAATAACGTGGGAGGCATAAGAAGCGATGATATATAAGCACCCTTATTTATTTGAATCTAAAGAGGAAGTCCAAATTAAAGAATTTGGGCATTACTAGGTACGTGTGCTTGAATGCTTATTATGTTGTCAAAAGTTTGTTTAAATGAAAGTTTTAACATGTTTAAGCTATACAGTTATGATAACATTCGAGGACGAATATTCCTAAAGGAGGGAGAATATAACACCCCACGTCTTACGTGTAATAGTCCTATGCATATGAAACATGATATGATTTGGTAGAAGGAGCACCAATTTTAAAAGTGCCTAAATTTTAGACTGGAGGGCTACATTTACGTCGAACGCTTAAGACAAAAGAGTGTATATAAGTTTTAATTCATATTGAGGAGATCGTGTCCCTAAATGAAGATAAAAAAGTGAGGTGCTTCTAGGACTTATGAAGTTAGCAAGTGAGTTACCCTCGTGCTTAGTTTAAATAGGCTAGGTTGATGGAAACAAGGTCCAACACCGAATTTACGAATAAAGCGCACGTTAAGGGTGTAATTTTAACCCATGTTGTAGCATTATAAAGGGACAATATTTTTATTCCAAGATGTTTCCTCAAGTACATTCACAACCCACTTGACTATTTGGGCCCAAATAAGTAAAGGGGGATAGAGAAAAGTGGACAGCCAAGGCCCATCAAGTTGGAACCCAATAAGGCCCAAGTAAAAGAGAAAACTAAGTACATTACTCACTTGATAAACTAAGGCTTAAAATACAAAAGAAATTCGGCCAAGAGTGTCCCTTTAAAAGGGATTAAAAGCAGCTCCTTTAAGTCATTTAAACTTGGACAAAAATCTAATTTTCTAAGTTCCTTTTTGCTCTCTTTCAGCTCATACAAATAAGCCTTCACAGCCTTACTAGGGTTCCTAAAGAATCCCTCAACCTTGAAGGTTAAGGTAAGTAAAGATACTTTTGTATTTAGTATGTTTTTTCCATGAAAAACAAGAGAAATAAGATGGTAATACTTGTGTTGGAATTCTGGACAACATGTGTTCTAAAAATTGTTATACACTTTTTTTGTTTATTAAGAGGCTTTTCTCTTCTTGATTAGATAGCTTATGAAGGGAGGTTGATGTTTCTAACAAGGTTTAGTTCAGAAATGATATAACAATGTTGTTGCACCATGTTTGTTTTCCTCAAAGATGAGTTCTTGTATGCTATCTTAATTGTGCTCTTAGTAGGAACTTATGGGATGGTAATTGGAAATTGTTGTCTCACGTCCTCCGTCTACTTTGAAACTGTTTTTGGATTGTTTTATGACTATTCTTATCTGTAAATATGTTGGAACAGTTTAGTTGAAGTTGGAATAGGTTTGGGATTGTTTACGTCAAAATGTAGCGAAAGGACGTAATGTTATGCTGCCTACTTATTTGTTGGGTAGAGTTGCAATGTGTTGTACGTTGTGAGCTATTTTAAGCCTGTTATAGGACTAGAAAAAGCTGAATATGACATGTATATGAGAATGTGTATTAGAAAATACGATTAGAAATGAAAAGGTTGAAAGAATACTCTTGGGTTGATAATTACAAGCTTGCCACCCAAGTGTTATTTTTTTATGAGATTGGACTGCCAAGATGTGTTTATTAGCTACTAATACTAATTTTATCGCCTACTATATTGTAGATAAATATTTGGGGGAAAAGGAGATTACTTCAAGGTAACAACGAGGTTATACAGTGAGGTATGTAAGGCTAGTCAATTTCGTATTATTTGGCATGAAACTTAGATTCTCCTTGGCACATAGAGGCACTTACAAACTCCGACCTAACAAATAACTGTATCTCCAATCTTAAACATGTTCATATGTTTCCGTACGTAGCTATTGTCAAATCTGCATACATAGTATGAGTTCCTTTATTTGCAAAATAAAGTTCATGTGTTTTTTCATCCCCTATGTATTTCCTTGGTTGTATAACCTACTCTTTTCATTGTAGTATTGTCTTGCATGATTGTTTACATGTCACATGTTATATCTATAGTCCTATAGCTCAAAATTTTATGACCACCAAAAGAATTATCTCAAAAGTAAATAAAAGATATAAAGTGAAGTTGATTATTGATGGGTGGTAGCCCAGGGGTGGAAGAATTACCTAGCCTGGGTCGATCCCATATTACGGGGGGTATCCTAGGGGTGAAAGGAAAGCCTAGCATGGGTCAATCCCTATATTGAATTGCCCCTGATCAGCTGGTCATTTCTTCTATATACTGTGAACAGATTATAAAGTAAAGAAAGGTAAAGTAATGAAAAGAACATAAAGTACATGATTCTACAATATGACTAAAGGTGGTCTCTTATCGTTACACCAATGCATGCTTTCATTTGAGTTCTTATTACATATATAGTACTTACTGCCTTACATATTCAGTACATTATCTCGTACTTATGTCCCTTACGGGGGCCTACATTTTTTGCTGCAGCTACAGGAGCTTGTAGATCTTCCAGTAGGAGTATGGGATATTCAGCTGTTGTTACTAAGCTCCAGGTTGCTTTGGGGATTTGTGTGTCTAGAGCTTATATT
The DNA here is from genome assembly GCA_029948455.1 of Solanum rostratum. Lineage (NCBI taxonomy): Eukaryota > Viridiplantae > Streptophyta > Magnoliopsida > Solanales > Solanaceae > Solanum > Solanum rostratum. The sequence goes on from CM057051.1 coordinate 43,447,570, forward strand.
TTTATATTGTATAGTTAGTCCTAAGGCGGGGCCTGTCTTGACCATTATCAGATATTGTTCCTTATCTAGAGTCTTTGTAGACTATGTAAAGTACAGTGTGGTCATGTCTCGTACTTTAGACCTCGTGGCTCCAACAGCCTAGTCATATGCATTCTCTTTTGGTTTGTTATTATTGTCTACTTTCCTGAAAGTATATTAAATGTTGAAACCCCCTTATAATATTCATAGAGAGTGCATGGTTATGGGTTGGTTCTCCCGAGCCTTGTCGACAATGGGTGCCAGTCTATTTAATAGGACTTTGGGGATGACAAAGTGATCCACTGGCCTCGGTGGCATCCTGCTCCCCTGAGGTCTCATCCTTGAGCCTCCTCTGCATGGCTTGGATCTCATCACGTCTTGGGTTTTTGGCCATAGTACCTGAAACGTACACATTTAGCAAATATTGTTAGCCCCACAAGTCAAAAAATGAAAAGCAAAATCAAATCAGACTTGGTCACAGAAGGGACTACGAAGGCACTTCTACGGGTCGTAGTAAAAACCATGAGCTATAGAAGGCCCTCGTAGAAATAGTGTTTAGATTTTTTGCCTACCGGAATTACTTCTACAAAACCAGACATGACTCGTAGAAGAATCTATGGGTCGTAGACTGAGTTGTAAAAGTGTTCCAGTGTTTAAATCTTTGCAGGCAGGGATCTACTAGACCTATCTATGAGTCTTAGAATATTCTACTACTCATAGAAGGTCTCGTCTGATGGGTTCTTAGAAACTTTAGGTTTCTTGATTTTCATACGAGGGGCAACTACTCGTAGAAATTTCCACAGGCCGTAAAAGACCCTCACAAAATGAAAAACCGAGTAGCCTGAGTTTCTAAGCCTATCAACATGGACCCCTCACGACATTTTTAATAAAAGCTCCAACATCAAAGCAATAGTCAATGCACCCACATGCATTTTGTTTTCATAAACGCCATTGAATATCATTTTGCACATTTCCCAAACCTACCGACCCCATTTGAATGATTTAGCATCAAATTATATGCACATGTCTTCACACATCAAATTTTCATAGTCATAGTCAATTCAATTTAAACGATATGTGACCACATGATTTTTCCTAAACATCATTCAAACATAAAGACAAGGCCATACACACTAATTTTTGGCTTTCATTCTTATGCAAATATTGGCAACACATTAGTTATGTTCGGATTTAAAGCACAAACTATATATACATGGATTCATACTCACACCCATAGGATTACCATACCCATCAAATAATTTCAGCATAATCACATCAATATCGGTAATTAAAAGGATGTTAGGGCCAAAATGTTACCGAATTGAGTGAAGATGATGTGAAAATCAAAGGAGGAATCGAAGGGGGTGAAACCTTTGGAGTCGCTGGAAGTGGCCGAAGGGCTACCAAAAAATAAATAGGGTGGTGGCCGATCAAAAAATTCTTGGGGACAATGGTCGGGTAATTTTGGGGAAGAATGAGATCAAATAATTTGAGCCCTCTATTTTTAAGTTGACCGGGTCGGCCAAAATTAATGGGCCTGGGCTCCATGAAACTTTGATTACGAGCCGTAAATGATTTTACGGCCCGTAATCATGGTTTCGTGGAATACCTAAACCCTAATTTTAGGAGTTGGGTTTTACAGACCACATAGAAGTTATTACAACTCATAGAGTTAGTCGTAGAGACCTCAACAGTTAGCCAATAAACATAAAACTTACCTGGGGTCCACGAGCCCCATTCATGGCCTGTAGTTCTATCTACGAGTAGTAAAGTTGGCTCGTGGACTGGAGTGAACAACTTATTGCTCACTAATTTTAGTTCTACGAGATAGTGTACAGGTCGTAGATTAACATACGGCCCATAGAACCAGACGTAGAAACACTTCTTAATGACTTTTTAGCCAAGGATGACTGACTCAGTCATGTACCTGCACATACTTCACAGAACACAATGTTACGCTTTATGCAACCAGTCCAATGTCCACAAATTACAACCAAAATACGAAAAATTAAACTACCTACAAGTCCAAAAGCTAAAAACAAAACACCACCACATCTATTACATCAAATATTTTGGGTTGCCTCCCAAGTAGAGCCTGATTTATTGTCACAACACGACTTGGACAACTTGGTTACTCAGATTTCACCAAGTGCCCAAACATCCTTTTTAGGTCGTCTGGCCTCTTCATTGAGTGACAGATGATGAAGATAACTTCTTCATCATTCAATCTAAACATGAGTTGGTCAGCTTCCATATACACCAGTGATCGACCAGTGGCTAGGAAGGGCCTTCCCAAGATGATTTGGACTTCGAAGTCGACTTCACAATTTAGGATCACAAAGACTATGAGGAATATAAATTTCTCAACTTTAACTAGTATGTCAAAATGTATCCCCACAGGCTTCTTCACTGTGCGGTCATCCATCAATAACCGTATGCTCATTGGAACAGGGACTCACAATACTAGATTCTTTAAAGCCGCAAGGGGTATTAGATTTATGCTGGCACCGAGATCATACAATTCCCTTGCGAACTCCATATCTTCAATAGTGCAAGGTATGGTAAAAGCATTGGGATCTTCTTGCTGTGCAATCGCACTGCAATGTAAGCTCTTGGGAAAGCTCTTGACTCACAGTACATTTCTTTGTAACCAAGTCCTTTATAAATTTTGCATACCCTGGCATCTTCTCGAATGCCTCAAAAAGAGAGATGTTCATGGAGAGTTGCTTCAGCATGGAGAGAAAATTCTTGAACTTCCCCTCTTCTCCTTCTTTTTGATTCTCTGAGGGAAGGGAGGAGGAGATCTAGGAATGGGATTCAGCTTCTGTGGAACCTCTGCAGCATCACTCGCCCCATCCTTGACATGATCAATTTCGGTATCAGCATTCTTGACCTTAATTGTCTCCTCTCAAACATCATCAATATCTACTAGCATGAGTCAATCAATGCTACTCTCACCACCACGAGTAATGACCGTCATACGCTGTCGTTCATTCTGTGGGTTCTGAACTGTGTTGCTAGGCAGTGTACCTCTCTGATGTTGGTTGAGTTGACTTAACACTTGACCAAACTGCTGCTCCAGTTGTTTGATAGCAATAGAGTGAATTTTAATATTCTTATTAATACTGGAGATGTCAAACTTCATTCCCCTCAAAGTCTCATCTTGTGTGTTAGCCTTTTTCAACAGATGGTCAAACATCTCCTCAACTCTAGATTTACTAGCATCGGTATCATGATTGTGTGGTGGCACATAAGGACCATTTCTGTAGCCACCTCTGTGACCCCAATTTGCATCTCTGTCTTGGCCCTTATTCATGTCGTAGTAATTTCCAAGGTTGTCTCTGAATGCACCATCTATGTTATAATTTCAACTTTGATTTCCTTGTCCTTGACACCAATAGTCCTGATTGGGCCCTTGGACATTGGTCCGGAAACCCCCGATCTGATCAACAATGAAGCAATGTCCTCCTCATAATAGGGATATTAGTACATGGGTTCTTGGGAAGGCTGATGAACAACTGCATTAACTCATTCCTGATTTTGCTTCATTATCACCTCTATGCCAGTACAAATCGGGACAAGCTCTTGCATTCTCTCCTTATTTATTTTAGCGTGCACCAACAATTTTGTGGTCAGGGACACTTCTCAAGCGCTTCATGAACCGCTCCCATGTGGTACTGATCGAGTCACCAGAAAATTGCTCAAAGTTGTTGATTTGATCTTTCAACTTGAGCTTCTTCAATCTCAGCAAGTACCTTTCCAAAAAGGCCTTCTGTAACTCAGCCCAATCGGTGATTGAACTCTATGGGAGCTCGGATAGCTATAGCACTGCATTGCCTGTAGAGATAATGGGAAGACATGAAGTCCTACAACATCCATAAATAAATTTTTACGTTCCCATTACACTCTTAAAGACAAACACAACGTTGTGTAGATGACCATGCGGATCCCCTTATGGTAGGCCCACGAACAACCCACAGTTCTGTAGCATTTGAAGAAACCCACTCAAAACCATGAACTTTTTATCATACAGTAGTGGTGATAAAACAATGGCTCCAGTCACATCAATAGCCATTGGATTCAACCGATATTGATTTCACTAATAAGCTTCGGCATTGAAGTCTTGCGGTTGTGGATCAATGTACTCAAGAGAAGGTGGGTTGTCATTATTAGCATTCTCATTATCATTCTAGTGTTGATTCAGAGTTGCATTCATCATGTTGTTTGCATTATCTTGGGCCATCTTTCTTAGTCTTCTTTGGATCTCGGGGTCAAACGGAGTCAAGGGAATGCCTTGACATCACGTGTTGGGCATACACTACACCTGCACCATGAAATGGAACAACAACAACAAATAATAAAAAATGAGGAAAATAAGAATTAATTCCCGACTACTTAAATTAAACAAGTCTAGTCGTATTCCCCAGCAATGGTGCCAAAATCTTGATGTCGCCTATGCTACACCTCCTTTTTTAGGCTAAAGAGCTCATTGTCAATATATATAACCTAACCGAGGTTAGGATCGATCCCACAGGTAATATGGTAGACTTAGAAGAGTTTAAAGCAATTCAGGTGGATTAACCAACTTATCTCCCCAAAAGTGGGGTTTTGTAACAACTATGAAAAGTAATCCTAAACTAAGACAAGTGTTAAATCAGTTTGAAGAGTAACTAGGGTATTGTATTCCCTATGATTCCCTAACTCGGTATTACCAGATAGTCAAATTCTTTCTTAGTGTGTAGCATGTAGAACGGTAAGTTAAGTTTACCAAACCCTTTTGTAACACCCCACATCTTAGGTGTACTAGTCCTATGCATATGGAACATGATATGATTTGGTAGAAGGAGCACCAACTTTAAAAGTGCTTAACTTTTAGACTAGATGGCTATAATTGCGTCTAATGCTTAAGACGAGTGAGTGCATAGAAGTTTTAAGCCAAATTGAGGAGATAGTGGCCTTAAACAAAGTGAAAGAAAGTGAGGTGTTTGTAAGACTTAGGAAGCAAACAGGTGAGTCACCTACGTGCTTAGCTTAAATAGGCTAGGTAGACGAAGATGAGGCCCAACACCGAATCTGTTCAAGTTCGATAATGAATAAAGCGCAAGTTAAGGGTGTAATTTTAGCCCATTGTTTTGCATTCTAAAGGGACAATGTTTTCAACACAAGATTAATAGGAAAAAGGCCAAAGTACATTCACAACCCACTTGACGATTTGGGCCCAAATTAAGTAAAGGGAAAAGAGGAAAATGGGCAGCCAAGGCCCATCAAATTGGAGCTCATTAAGGCCTAAGTGAAAGGACCAAGCTACTGCATCACCACCTTAATAAAATAAGGCGTACAATGAAAAAGAAAGTCGGCCAAGAGTGGCCCTTTAAAAGGGGTTAAAACCAGCCACTTCAAGTCATTTTAGCAAAGCCAAAAATCAGATTTTCTTCCAAAGTTTCTCCTGGCTCTCTTTTGACTTTGCAAAGCAGCCAAACCACACCTTTAGGGTTCTTGAAGAGGACCTATTTCTTGAAGGCTAAGGTACTTATAAATACCTATGGTTTAGTATAATTTTTTTATTTAAAACATGAGGAGTATGCTGATTATACTTGTGCTAGAATTTTGGACGACATGTGTTCCAAAGATTGTTGTACACTTTTCTTGTTTATTAAGAGGCTTTTCTCTTCTTGGTTGGCTGGATTATGAAGTAAGGTTTATGTTTTTTTTTCGACAAGGTTTAGTTTTGTAGTGATGTAACAAGGCTACTGCGCCATTATCTTCCGCAAGAATGAGTTCTTATAACATCTTAATTGTGCTCTTAGTAGGAACTTGTGGAGTGGTAATTGGGAATTGTTGTTGCACGTCCTCCATCTACTTTGGGACTGTTTTTGGACTATTTTACGACTATTATTATGTATAAATATGTTGGAACAGTTTGGTTGAAGTTGAAACAGGTTTGGGATTGTTGACTTTGAAATGTAGCAAGAAGACGTAATGTTATGTTGCCTCCTTGTGTATTCTGTGGAATGGTTATGTGCTATGCTTTGTGAGCTATTTGTAACACTATAATGAGACTAAACCAAGCGATATATGATATGTACATGAGAATGTGTACAATAAAATATGATTAGAAGTGGAAAGGTTGAAAGAATACTCTTGGGATAATAATTACAAGCTTACCGCCCCGAGTGTTATTTTTTTATGAGATTGGACTGTCAAGACGGGTTTATTAGCTGCTAATACTAGTTTTGTTACCTACCCTATTGAAGATAAATATTTGGGGGAAAAGGAGATTACTTTGAGGTAATAACGACGTAGTACAACAAGGTATGTAAGGCTACTCGATTTTCTATAATTTGGCATGAAATCTAGGTTCTTCCTTGGCACATAGAGGGGCTTGCGGACTCCAGAATGACTAATAACCATGTTGTCACTCCTTAACATGCTTATATGCTCCTATACATAGCATTATTGAATCTGCATAAATACTTGAATACCAAGATACATTTGTTCCTTTTGCTAATTAAAGTCCATGTGTAGTTTTATCTCCTGTGCATTTCATTTGTTATGTAACTATCATGCCCAAAGTCTCATTAAGGCGGACTGGCACCCATTGCCGACAAGGCCTCGGAGAACCATCATATAACTATGCACTTGCTATGAACATTATAAGAGGTTTTCATATACAACATGCTTTCAAGAAAAGTAGAAAGTAATAACAAGCCAAAAGGAAATGCATATGACTAGGTCGTTGGAGCCGCGATGTCTAAGGTATGATACTTGACCACACATTACTTTACATAGTCTACAAGCCCTCTAAATAAGGAACACTATCTAAATAGATCGGTATAGGCCCCACCTCATGACCAACTATACAATACAAAAATATAATCTCTAGACACACAAAGCCCTGAAGCAACCTGGAGCTCAGTAACAGCAGCTGCATGTCCTGTACTCCTACTGGGGAGATCTAGTAGCTCCTGTACCAGCAGCATGAAATGCAGGTCCCCAGTAAGGGACGTCAGTACGAGATAAAGTACTGAATATGTAATGCAACAAGTATTGTATATGAAACAAGAACTCCAATGAAATCACACACCAGTGTGTAAGGATAAAAGAGCACCTTTAGTCATACTGTGGAATCATGTACTTTATGCCCTTTTTATTACTTTACCTTTCTTTAATGTATAATCTGTGCACAATATATCATGTAAATGACCAGCTGATCAGTGATAAATCAATATCGGGATCGACCCATGCTAGGCTTTCCTTTCACCTCTAGGATACCCCCCGTAATATGGGATCGACCCATGCTAGGTGATTCTTCCATCCCTGGGATACCACCCATCAATAAGCAACTTCAATTAATCTTTTCTTTACTATTAAGATGATTCTTTTGGTGGCCATAACATTTAGAGTTGTACGACTATAGACATAACATGTGATATGTAACAATCATACAAGACAATATCATAACAAAAAAAGTAAGTTACACGACTAATGGATTACGTAGGAGATGAAATAACACGTGGATTTTATTAGCAACAAAAGGAACTCATGTATCTTTGCATCAAAAGTATGTATGCAGATCTGACAATGGCCATATATGGGAGCATATGAGCATGTTAAAGGGAGGAGACACGGCTATTAGCCATGTCAGAGTTTGTAAGTGCCTTTATGTGCCAAGGAATAATCTAGATTCATGTCAAATAACACGAAAATGAGTAGCCTTACATACCTCGTTGTACGACCTTGTTATTACCTCGAAGTAAACTCCTTTTCCCGCAAATATTTATCTACAATAGAGTAGGTTATAAAACTAGTGTTAGCAGCTAATAAAGACATCTTGGTAGTCCAATCTACCCAAAAATAATATTCGGGCAGCAAGCTCGTACTTATCAACCAAAGAGTATTCTTTCAACCCTTCAACTCCTAATCGTATTTTTTAATACACATTCTCATATACATGTCATGTCCAGCTTGTTTAGTCCCTTAACACTGTTACAAGAGCTCATAAAGTATAACATACAACAACTCTACACAACACGCTAGTAGGCATTGTAACATTACGTCCTTTCACTACATTTCGACGTCAACCATTCCAAATCTGTTTCAACCTCAACCAAACTGTCCTCAACATATTTGCACACAAAAAAAAGTCCAAAAAAAGTCACCTAAGTAGATGGAGGATGTGCAACAACAATTCCCAATTATCAGTCTACAAATTCCTACTAAGAGCGCAATTAGGGTATCATATAAGAACTCATTTTTGCGAAAGATAAAAACCGTGCAGCAGCCTTCTTTCATCACTATAGAACTAATCCTTGTTAAAAACACAAATATTACTTCATAATTCAGCTAACCAACAAGAGCAAAGTCTCTTGATAAACAAGAAAAGTGTACAACAATCTTTGGAATGCATGTTGTCCAAAATTCCTGTACAAGTATAACCAGTATACTCTTCATGTTTTTCATGGAAACTTTGCACTAAATACATAGGTATTCTTACTTACCTTAACCTCCAAGATGTAGGGCTACTCCAAGAACCCTAAGGTTTTGTTGTGGCTGCTTTGTAATGGAAAGAGAGAGCAGCAAATGAACTTGTGAAAGCTGAAATATTTCAAAGTCTAAAATGAAGTGAAGAGATGGTTTTTAATCCCTTTTAAAGGGACACTTTAAACCGAATTTCTCTTCTGTTTTCAGCCAAATTTTGTCAAGGTGGTGATGCACCTACTTGGCCCTTTCACTTGGGCCTTATTGGGTTTTAATTGGATGGGCTTTGCTGCAAATATTTCTCTTTTACATCCACTTAGTTTGGACCCTATTTGTGAATTGGGTTGTGAATGTAATTTGTCCCTTTTCCTATTCATCTTGGGCTGCAAATATTGTCCCTTTATGAGGCTAAAACATGGGCCCAAATTACACCCTAAACTCAGGGTTTATTCTTTATCGGCCTTGAACAAATTCGGTGTTGGGCCTCGTCTCCATTTACCTAGCCTATTTAAGCTAAGCACGTAGGTGACTCACCTGCTAGCTTCTTAAGTCCCACAAGCACCTCACTTCTTTCACTTCATTTGTGGCCGCGATCTCCTCAATTTAATTTAAAACACATATACACTCGGTCATCTTGAATGTTAGACATACATAGCCCTCTAATCTAAGATTCAAGCGCTTTTAAAATTGTGTGTTGATTTGACCCCCACCACATCATGTTTCATATGCATAGAACTAGTACATGTTAGATGTGGGGTGTTACATCCTCCCCCCTTTAGGAACATTCGTCCCCGAATGTTAGCATAAATAGGATAGGTCATACAAGTTTAAACTTTCATGTAAACAACTTTGGAAAACATAACAAGCATTCAAACACATATACGTCTTAATGCTCCAACTCTGCATCTTGGACTTCTTCTTTAGCTTTAAATAAATAAGGGTACTTAGATCTCATTGCTTCCTCAGCCTCCCACATCATCTCTTCTACTTGTTGGTTCTTCCAAAGTACCTTTACTGAAGGTATTTCTTTATCCCTTAGCTTTCTAATTTGACAATCTAGGATAGCAATAGGTACCTCTTCATAGGTGATCTTCTGTAACCTGCATATCTTCAATAGGAGTGATACGAGATGGGTCACCTATGCATTTTCGAAGCATTTGAGACATGAAAAACTGGATGAACCATTGAAAGATCCTGAGGTAGCTCTCATGCATACACAACCTGCCCAAACCTTTTAATAATCTTATATAGCCCTATGTAACGTGGGCTTAGTTTTCCTTTCTTATCGAATCTTATAACTCCTTTCATTGGGGACACCTTTAAGAATACCCAATCTCTGACTGAGGATTCCAGTCCTCTCCTCGTAGCATCCGCATATGATTCGTGATGACTTTGGGTTGTTTTTAGCCGCTATTGTATTACCTTGACTTTTTCCATGGCTTGTTGGACTAGATTTGGACCAAGCAAGGTAGTTTCACCAACTTCAAACCATCCTATTGGTGATCTACATTTCCTTCCGTACAAAGCTTCATAAGGTGCCATCTTGATACTTGAATGGTAGCTATTATTATAGGCAAATCCAATACATGGAAAATGGTCCACCCAACTACCTTTGAAGTCCAATGCATAAGCCCGCAACATATCTTCAAGTGTTTGAATAGTGGGTTCTACTTGACCATTTGTCTGAGGGTGGAAAGTTGTACTTAAATTCACTTTTGTCCCTAAGCTCCTTTAGAAAGATTTCCAAAACTTTGTAGTGAATTGAGCTCCCTGAATAGATATAATGGAGATTGGGACCCATGTAGCCTAACTATCTTTTTGAGGTATAACTTTGCATACTCTTCAGCTGTATAATCACTCTTAACTGGCAAGAAGTGTGCTGACTTTGTGAGCCTATCAACTATCACCCATATGGAGTCAAACTTCTAAAATGTGTGAGGCAACCTGGTAACAAAATCAATATAATTCATATCCTACTTCCACGTTAGAAGCTCTACACATTGCATATAACCTCCTAGTTTTTGGTGTTCTACCTTGACTTGTTGGCAATTTGGACATTGAGCCACAAATTCTACAAGGTCCTTTTTCATGCCTCTCCACCAAAACATTCCCTTTAGGTCATGACACATCTTAGATTATCCTGGATAGATGGAATATCGTGATTGATGGGCTTCTTCCATTATCCTTCTTCTTAGTCTATTAATATTAGGAACACATAATCTATTTTGGCGATAAAGTACTCCATTTTTTGTAATTTCAAAGCCCTTCATCATTCCTTGACTCACCTTCTCCTTAAGTCATCATAGAACAGGATCCTTGAACTGCTTTTCTTTTACCCCCCATTACCAATGAAGACTCTACAACATTATGCACAATAACCCCTTCCTTTGGAGTTTCAATGAAGTGAACTCCCAAATTCGCTAGTTGACGTAGATCCTTAGCCACTCCTTGACTTACAACGGTCTGATCACCAATATTCATAATTATCTTATGACTCAGAGCATCGGCTACCACATTTGCTTTCCCTGGATGGTATAGTATATCAACGCCGTAATCCTTTATTAGCTCTAGCTACCTCCGTTGTCTTAAATTTAGGTCTTTCTACTTAAAGATGTATTGTAGGCTCTTATGATCAGTATATATGTCAACATGAACACCATACAAATAGTGGCGCCATATTTTCAAGGCAAAAACAATATCTGCTAGCTCAAGGTCATGTGTTGGATAGTTTCTCTCATGTGGTCGCAGTTTTCTCAAGACATAAGCGATTACCCTACCATGTTATGTCAGTACACACCCTAAGACAATTCCTAAAGCATCACAATACATCGGTACCCCTCCGTGCCTTCTAGAAGCACTAGCACAGGTGTCAAAGCTAGCCTGCTTTTATACTCTTGGAAACTCCTTTCACATGCATCATTCCATTGAAAATTGGTCGCCTTATGTGTCAACTTTGTTAGAGGTGCAGAAATAGAAGAAAAACCCTCAACAAACCTTCTGTAATAATCTGCCAACCCTAGGAAGCTTCGAATTTCTGTGGGTGTTGTTGTTGGCCTTGGCCAATCTTTCACTGCCTCTATCTTTTGTGAATTAACCCTTATTCCTTTATCGGATACAATATGACCCAAGAATATCACTGATTTTTAACCAAAATTCACATTTGGAAAACATGGCGTACAATTGCCGATCACGAAGAACTTGTAATACCTGCCGTAAGTGATTTGCATGGTCCTCTTCTGATCTTAAATATATCAAAATATCATTTATAAATACTATCACAAATACATCCAAGAATGGCTTGAATGCATTGTTCATTAAATCCATAAAAATTGTTGGTGCATTTGTCAGCCCAATTGACATAACACGAAATTCAAAGTGACCATAGCGTGTCCTAAAGGCTATCCTGGGTATATATATCTCCTTCACCCTCAGTTGGTGATAAACTGATCTCAAATCAATTTTCGAAAAGCATTTGGCACCCTGTAACTGATCAAATAAATCATCAATCCTAGGGAGGAGGTATTTGTTCTTAATTGTCACCCTATTCAATTGCCGGTAGTCAATACACATTCTCAAGGTGCCATCCTTTTTACGTACAAATAACACTGGCGCACCCCAAGGGGACACACTAGGTCTTATAAAACCCTTCTCTAGCAAGTCTTTTAATTGCTCCTTTAATTCACGTAATTCTTCCGGGGCCATTCTATATGGAGGGGTAGAAATAGGTTGAGTGTCTAGAAGTAAGTCAATACCACAATCTACTTCTCGTTCTGGAGGTAAACTCGAAAGCTCTTCAAGAAAAACATCAACAAATTCATTTACTATTGGAACAGATTGAAGAGTTGATGATTCTGCCTCCATATCTCTCACTCTAACTAAATGACATATATATCCCTATGACATCATCTTCCTTGCCTTAAAATAAGAAGCAAACTTACCCTTTGGTGCCCCAACATTGCCTTCCCATTCAAGGACCGCCTCATTTGGAAAGTGGAAATACACTCTCTTAGTTCGGCAATCCACAGTGGCATAGCAAGAAGCTAACCAATCCATTCCCATTATAACATCAAATTCCACCATTTCTAACTCAACAAGGTCAGCCAATGTGTCACGGTCAGAAACAATTACTACACAGTTATAATAGACCCTTCTAGCTATAATAGATTCACCGGTTGGTGTAGACACTTCAAATACTTTGTCCAATAATTTAGGTGCTCTCTTCAGCTTCCCAACAACTAGTGGAGTGATATATTATATTGTAGAGCCAGGGTCAATTAATGCATACACATTATGTGAAAAGATGGACAATGTACTTGTGACCACATCAGGTAAAGCTTCCAAATTTTGCCGACTCCCAAAAGCATAAGTGCGATGTTGGACTCCGCTAGAGCTAGCTGCCCCTCTAACACCTCTACCACGACCCGTAGAAGCTTGCTGACCCCTACCTAATAGAGGAACTGATGATGATGATGCAACAGCTGACCCAGTAGGTTGTGCTATGTCACCCATACATCTTCTCGGGAAATCTCTCATCATATGCCCTAGTACACCACACCAATAACAAGCATTTATCCCAATACGACATGTACCTAAATGGCTCCTCCCACATTGTTTGCAAGGATGCCTCGGAGGAATTTGCTGGCTTGCCGAATATTATGTTGTCCATGCACCTTGGCCCTCACTTCTTTGACTAAACTGATTACCTTTAGACCCTTGAAGTTGTGGTGGAGCACTAACTGCAAGTAGGAGCATGATGGCCTAGGCGGCCTATTAGAAAACTGAGGCCTAAACTCACCTTGGGACGGTACAAACTGCCCTATAGATCTGGCCCTCTTGGACGGCCCCCTTTCTAACTCTTGTGTCCTTCTTCTTTGCCTCTAATCCTCCAGTTTTTGTGCAAATACTTGCATCCTTGCTATATCCATGTCTTTATTTAAAGAAGCAATGGTACAGTCTCTGACCAGATACGAATCCAACCTATCCACATATCGATGGACTCTATCTACCATAATAATAACTACATTAGGAGCATACTTGGACAGGGAATTAAATGAAGGCTATACTCCCTCACGCTCATATTCCCTTGGTGGAGATTTAGAAACTGATCTGCACGGGCCTCTCGGATCTCTAATGGAAAGTAATGGTCAAGAAATGCTTCTTTGAACTCCTTCTAGGTAGTTGGAGGTGCATCTATACCCTTAGATTGCTTCCAAGCTTCATACCACAATATAGCCACACCCTTTAATCTATATGTTGCCAGCTGCACAACTTCTGTACCGCTTATGTGCATAACATCCGAAGTGTGTTGGATCTGATCGATGAAGTATTTTGGATTTTCACTGGGATCTGACCCGGTAAAAGATGGAGGATCCAAATTAAGGAAGTCATGTATCCTCATACTAGCTGCCCTATTCGCACCACCTGTACCTATAACTAGGCCTTCTTGTCTTTGACCTTGGCCAGCAACTATACAAGTCAATAATTAGAGCGCATTCCTTAAATCTTGCTCAGTAGCATTAATAGGAGGCTCTTGAGGTGCTGCTGCCCTCCTTAGCTCCTCTGGAGGTAGTGGAGTCGGGAAACTCTGTGATAAGGACTCATTTGGAATCTCACTTTGGTAAGGCATAGCTCGTGATTGACTCGTTCCTTTTCAAAAATCTGTCTGCTTACCTTTACTTCTTCTCCTTGTGACAGGTTTCTTTTGCTATATATAAGCACAAACAATTTAGTTGTTGGATATAATCCACATACGATAATGGCTCTATGGCACGATCTAAGAAATGAAATAAAAGAGACAATTCCTAAATGCCACGTACCTCCTACTTATAAATGTGGTGCACAAAACAACCATCAACAAGACTCTACATAGACACGGCTTTGTAGACTCCCTAGGATGACCCGCTCTGATACCACTTTTGTCATGCCCAAAGTTCATTAAGGCGGACTGGCACCCATAACCGACAAGGCTTGGGAGAACTAACATATAACTATGCACTTGCTATGAACATTATAAGAGGTTTTCATATACAACATGCTTTCAAGAAAAGTAGACAGTAATAACAAGCCAAAAGGAAATGCATATGACTAGGTCGTTAGAGCCACGATGTCTAAGGTATGATACTTGACCACACTTTACTTTACATAGTCTACAGAGCCTCTGAATAAGGGACAATATCTAAATAGATCGGGACAGGCCCCACCTCATGACCAACTATACAATAAAAAAATGTAAGCTCTAGACACACAAAGCCCCGAAGCAACCTGGAGCTTAGTAACAGCAGCTGCATGTCCTGTACTCCTACTGGGGAGATCTAGTAGCTCCTGTACCTGCAGCATGAAATGCAGGTCCCCCATAAGGGATGTTAGTACAAGATAATGTATTGAATATGTAAGGTAGGAAGTATTGTATATGAAATAAGAACTCAAATGAAATCACACACTAGTGTGTAAGGATAAAAGACCACCTTTGGTCATACTGTGGAATCATGTACTTTATGCCCTTTTTATTACTTTACCTTTCTTTACTGTATAATCTGTGCACAATATATCATATAAATGACCAGCTGATCATTGGTAAGTCAATATCGGGATCGCCCATGTTAGGATTTCCTTTCACCCCTGAGATACCCCCCGTAATATGGGATCGACCCATGCTAGGTGATTCTTCCACCCCTGGGATACCACCCATCAATAAGCAACTTCAATTAATCTTTTATTTACTTTTGAGATGATTCTTTTGGTGGACATAACATTTAGAGTTGTACGACTATAGACAAAACATGTTATATGTAACAATCAAACAAGACAATATCATAATAAAAAGAGTAAGTTACATGACTAATGGATTGCGTAGGAGATGAAATAACACGTGATTTTATTAGCAACAAAAGGAACTCATGTATCTTTGCATCCAAAGTATGTATGCAGAATTGACAATGGCCATATATGGGAGCATATGAACATGTTAAATTGTGGATACACGGCTATTATCCATGTGGGAGTTTGTAAGTGCTTTTATGTGCTAAGGAATAACCTAGATTCATGCCAAATAACACGAAAATGAGTAGCCTTACATACTCGTTGTACGACCTCGTTATTACCTCGAAGTAACCTCCTTTTCCCTCAAATATTAATCTACAATAGAGTAGGTGATAAAACTAGTGTTAGCAGCTAATAAACACATCTTCGTAGTCCAATTCCAGCCAAAAATAATATCCAGGCAGCAAGCTCGTAATTATTAACCAAAGAGTATTCTGTCAACCCTTCCACTCCTAATCGTACTTTCTAATATAGATTCTCATATACATGTCATATCAAGCTTGTTTTAGTCCATTAATAGTGTTACAAGAGCTCAAAAAGTACAACATACAACAACTCTACACAACATGCTAGTAGGCAACGTAACATTACGTCTTTTTGCTATATTTCGACGTCAACCATTCCAAATCTGTTTCAACCTCAACAAAATTGTCCTCAACATATTTGCACACAAAAACAGTCCAAAACAGTCTCCAAGTAGATTGAGGACGTGCAACAACAATTCCCATCTATCAGTCCACAAATTCCTACTAAGAGCGCAATTAGGGTATCATATAAGAACTCATTTTTGCAAAAGATAAACATGGTGCAGCAGCCTTCTTTCATCACTACAGAAGTAATCCTTATTAAAAACATAAACCTTACTTCATAATTCAGCTAACAAATAAGAGAAAAGTTTGTTAATAAACAAGAAAAGTATACAACAATCTTTGGAACACATGTTATCCAAAATTCCTGCACAAGTATAACCAGCATACTGTTCATGTTTTTCATGGAAAAATTACACTAAATACATAGGTATTCTTACTTACCTTAACCTCCAAGATGTAGGGCTACTCCAAGAACCCTAAGGTTTTGTTGTGGATGCTTTGAATTGGAAAGAGAGAGCAGCAAATGAACTTGTGAAAGCTGAAATGTTTCCAAGTTTAAAATCACTTAAAGAGTTGGTTTTTTTATCTCTTTTAAAGGGACACTTTAAACTGACTTTCTCTTGTGTTTTCAGCCATCTTTTCTCAAGGTGGTGATGCATCTACTTGGCCCTTTCACTTGGGCGTTATTGGGTTTTAATTGGATGGGCTTTGCTGCAAATATTTCTCTTTTACATCCATTTCGTTTGGACCCTATTTGTGAATTGGGTTGTGAATATAATTTGGCCCTTTTCCTATTCCTCTTGGGCTGCAAATATTGTCCCTTTATGAGGCTAAACCATGGGCCCAAATTACACTCTTAACTCAGGGTTTATTATTCTTTATTGGACTTGAAAAAATTCGGTGTTGGGCCTCGTCTCCATTTACCTAGCCTATTTAAGCTCAACATGTAGGTGACTCATCTGCTAGCTTCTTAAGTCCCACAAGCACCTCAGTTCTTTCACTTCATTTGAGGTCGAGATCTCCTCAATTTGACTTAAAACTTATATACACTCGGTCATATTGAACGTTAGATGTACATATAGCCCTCCAATCTGAAATTCAAGCGCTTTTATAAATGTGTGCTGATTTGACCCCACCACATCATGTTTCATATGCATAGAACTAGTACATGTAAGATGTGGGGTGTTACATAACTTACTCCATTCATTGTGATATTGTCTTGCATGATTGTTTATATGCCACATGTTATATCTATATTCCTACAGCTCTAAAATGTTATGACCACCAAAAGAATCATCTCAAAAGTAAATAAAAGATAAGTCGAAGTTGCTTGTTGATGGGTGGTATCCCAGGGTGGAAGAATTACCTAGCATGGGTCAATCCCATATTATGGGGGGTATCCCAGGTGTGAAAGGAAAGCCGAGCATGGGTCGATCCCATATTACGGAGGTTATCCCAAGGGTGAAATAAAAGCCTAGCTTGGTTGATCCTAATATTGATTTACCACTGATCAGCTGGTCATTTATATGATATACTACACATAGATTATACAGTAAAGAAAGCTAAAGTAAACAAAAATGACATAAAGTACATGATCCTACAGTATGACTTAAGGTGGTCACTTATCCTTACTCTAGTGTATGATTTCATTTGAGTTCTTATTTCATGTACAATACTTCCTGCCTTACATATTTAGTACATTATCTTATGCTGATGTCCCTTACAGGAGACCTGCATTTCATGTTGCAGGTACAGGAGCAAGTAGATATCCCCAATAGGAGTACATGATATCCAAGTATTGTTACTGAGCTCCAGGTTGTTTTGGGGCTTTGTGTGTCTAGAGCTTATATTTTTGTATTGTATAGTTAGTCATGAGGTGGGGCCTGTCTTGACCCTTAACAGATGTTGTTCCTTATCTAGAGGTTTTTTAGACTATGTAAAGTAATATGTGGTCATGTATCATATTTAGACATCGTGGCTTTAACGGCCTAGTCATATGTATTTCCTTTTGGCTTGTTATTACCATCTAATTTCTTGAAAGCATATTGAATGTGGAAACCCCTTATAATGTTCATAGAAAGTGTATGGTTATATGTTGGTTCTCCCGAGCATTGTGTGGAACGAGTGCCAGTCCGCCTTAATGGGACTTTGGGCGTGAGACCTTTGATCCAGGAGAGAGGCAAATTTCACTACGTGATTTGATCCATCATCGCAATGTGACATTACTAACCCTTACCTATTGTTCTAGTAGAACCTCTCCTTGGCCAAGTTTGGTTGATTAGACGAGAAACATCAATCGAATCGTGTTAATTAATCTTTTTTCCTAATCATTACAACCTTGATCTAGTCAGTAACACTAGGTGAGTTCTAATATTAGCCACCGTTAAAAAGCATTTAAACTGAAGATAATTAATTAATACATACATGCACGCTATTCAAGAATTGTAAATCATTTGGTTTTACCTTGTTAGTTCTTCATGGTTCCCACACAACCCTAGTTATGGATTTAGCTACTCATGATCAGTGTGGATGCAGGGATCATGAATTTGAATAACATAATTGAGCACTTACACAAGAGAATTAAGCACAAGAAATCCAAACTCTTCACCAAGAATCCCAAGATTGAATTAAAAACAAAAATGATGTTTCACAAGTGTTTCTCTCAATCTCTCTACTATTCTCCACTATTCTGTAACTTTCCTTATGAAAAATAACCTAAATTTTTTTTTATAGTCTTTAAAATACAAAACCAAAACAGATTAAGAGACTGGGTAGGTAGATTCTACAAGCACTTCTACGGGCCCTATAATGTTTTACGGCCCATAGTCGAGCTTCCATGGATTGCATCTTCAAATCTGGGGCTGACTTCTACAACACCCTTGTATGGATGGTATAATGTTTTATGGCTGTAGGGGGTTTCCTCTGATGACTTTTTAGCAACTCCCTACTTTTGAATCCTCAGAGCACGACACCAAGTCTACGGCTTGTAAAATCTTCTACAACTCGTCTGCATGTTTGTAAGGTTAACTTCAAAAAATCACCCTTCACTGGAATTTTGTACAAAACCACTTCCATGGCCCGTAGAATTCTCTATGGCCCATAGAAGGTCTCGTGAAACATCTGCATTAGCAAAATATGCACACTTAGCCCAAAAATTGTGCCAACCTTGTAATCCTACAAACCAAACATACAAACACATCAAATCTACTAACATCGCTTTGAGAACACACAAAATTCAAAGTTTTAAGCATCAAAAGTGCTATATTTTGACAACACATGACTAGGCTCTATGATGATTATGTGGCATTTTAGTGATTATCTGTCGGCTATATTGTGCATGGGTGTACCTCCCAAGCTTATGAGGGCTCGGGTGGTATACAGGCATAGATAGTACGGCCTTGTACCTGTGTAACGCATTGTGCTTTTGGTTTGGTGACAGTTGTGATATGGGTTCCCTTAGTTCCTTTAGGTAATGTGTTTTCACTTTACTATGATTGGTTTAGTTGATGTTATGTAGTGATCTAATGGGTCTACTGCTTTTAGATATATCTGATTTTTCTAATGCATTTGTTTCCCTCAGTCGGCCGACGATGCTTATTGGGTGCGTTATTCTAATAATTACCCCTACTTTTGTATCTTCCTATGGTGCAGGTCCAAGTACCAATTGAGGGTGCTGATTTCTGGGGATCTGGGAGCGTAGGAGATTTCTTTTGGGAGCACCAGTAGCTCTGGCTTAGTCATAGTCTCCTTCTTTTGATGGTCATCTTTTGTTTCGGACTTTGGCCATTTATTTTTTAGGATCACTCTCGTGTTGTGGCCTATGTATCCTAACGTTTATTGTGGTTATGTACAACTGATTTCCAAGTTCTGGGTAGATTCTGGTATATGCTATTACTATATGATGTGGACTTTACTAGATGCTAAGATAGGTATCGTTAGGTTGGGTTTTTGGCTTGCCTATATGTGGGACCTAGTAGGCATCATCATGACTAAAATAGAGTCGTGACAAGTTGGTATCAGAGCCTAAGGTTCACTGGTCTCAACTGTATAGAGTCACCGTCTAGTAGGGTCCTGTGGATGGGTACGGAGACGTCCGTGACTTATTTCCATAAAGCTATGGGATGATTAGGAACTTTCTTATGTTGTTGATTCTTGTTGTGCATTTGTCAACAGTCCTTCGATGTTTGGAAATCTGACTCCGTACATTCTTCATAAGTATGGCGCCTAAGGTATATTTCTGAGGCCGAGGTGGTGGTCGGGGTAGGGTTGCACTGTCAGTCCCAGATAGGGAGCAGACCCCCGAACTCGAGGAGTAGAGATCGGATGCCCTAGCTCTACCATAGCCAAAGGCACTAGTTCCCCTGGCTGCTTTAGTAGCTGTGCTAGGGTGCAGGCAGTCTTTAGATAGATCCTAGCAGCACTCAGAGCCTTGCAGCATGGTGCAGTGCTAGCTCTAGCTCCTCAAGTTCAGATGCCTGCAGAGCTTGTTGTGCACGAGGTCTCGGCTCAGCGGTAGGGAGCAATGTAGTTCCAAGACCAACGACTACTTAGATACTTCTTGTGATTGGCTCCGCCAAGGTTTTTAGGAGCTTTTGGGGAGGATACATAGGAGTTCTTGACTGTGTGCATGGAGCATTTGAAGTCTTTACAATTGTTGGAGTCTCGAGGGTTTGCGTTTGCTACATATTAGCTTGATGGCACCGCCAGGCAGTGGTAGCAGACTTGTCAGGATACTCGGCTTATATATGTTGCACCATTGACTTAGGTAGAGTTCACAGAGGCATTTATGACTCGGTTTGTGCCCAGAAGTTTTAGATCATCGCTAGGAGGCTTACTATTGGGCCTGATTCTATCCTAATTATTAAGGTCTATACTCATGTGTACTATCATAAGCCGCGGGTTTGGTTTATGCTTACATGAGATTGGGGGGTCAGTTGTCATTTTCCATAGGATGGCGGTAGTCGTGGATTTTGTGTGATTCCTATCTTGAGAATGGTGTTGCCTATGTTGACTCTGGGCACGACATGGCTTTGGAATTCCGAATCCAAATGTATTGGTCGAGTGAGTGACAGTTTTGACATCTCGTCCTAGATGATGCTCGTCATTACCGTTGAGCATCGGTGGTCATGTATGTGGATTTTGAATCCTGCGCGACGCACCCCATGGTTTGTTTCTCGGTGATCGCGATTGTGATTCCAAGTGGCAAATGTAGATTCTAACAACTGAGCCCCAACTGAGATAACTTTAAAACTTAGCTTTAATGCCCTAAGCATCATCATAAATCATGCAAGACTTAACTTGCAAACTAGGTGGGCTAAGCATTTATATTGGAATAATCATAAATCATATATGCACGCTTAAATCTTGAAAACATACCTATTTAAAACATGCAAAATAACCCACATTTCATCAATAAAAAAACTCATCATTGGGGTATTATCAATAACTTAAATACATGAATATACTTAATAAATATATCAAAGGATGTCATGAATATCATTTAGTAACATAAAAAATCATGAAACCATTATAAGCATGCATATTGTCTCGAAGGAACTTAAAGAAAAGGTAAAATACTTTATGAAGGACTTTGTGGGTGAAAGGATGTCACACCCAAAGTCGCATTAAGGCGGACTGGCACCCATTGCCGAAAAGGCTCGGGAGAACAACCATATAACCATACACTTTCTATGAACATTATAAGGGGTTTCCACATTCAACATATTTTCAAGAAAGTGGACAGTAATACAAGCCAAAAAGAAATGCATATGACTAGGTTGTTGGAGCCACGATGTCTAAAGTAGGATGCCTAACCACACTTTACTTTACATATTCTACAAAGCCTCTATATAAGGAACAATATCTATTAAGGGTCGGGACAGGCCCCGCCTCATGACTAAATATACAATACAAAAATATAAGCTCTAGACACATAAAGCCCCGAAGCAACTTGGAACTCAGTAATAGCAACCGGATATCCTATACTTCTACTGGAGAGATATGAAATGCAGGTCCCCCGTAAGGGACGTTAGTACAAGATAATGTACTGTATATGTAAGGAAGGAAGTATTATATATGAAATAAGAACTCAAATGAAATCATAAACTGGTGTGTAAGGATAAGAGACAACCTTTAGTCATACTGTGGAATCATGTAGTTTATGTCCTTTTTCTTACTTTACCTTTCTTTACTATGTAATCTGTGCGCAGTATATCATATAAATTACCAGCTGATCAGTGGTAAATCAATATGGGGATCGACCCATGCTAGGTTTTCCTTTCACCCGTGGGATACCCCCCGTAATATGGGATCGACCCATGCTAGGTGATTCTTCCACCCCTGGGATACCACTCATTAATAAGCAACTTTGAGTTATTCTTTTATTTACTTTTGAGATGATTCTTTCGGTGGTCATTACATTTAGAGCTGTAGGACTATAGACATAACATGTGATATGTAACAATCATGCAAGACAATACCACAATGAAAAGAGTAGGTTACACAACTAATGAATTATGTAGAAGGTGAAACAACATGTGGACTTTATTAGCAACAAAAGGAACTCATATATCTTTGTATCCAAAGTATGTATGCAGAATTGACAATGGTTGTGTGTGGGAGCATATGAACATGTTAAAGAGTGGAGACACAGTTATTAATTAGGTCAGAGTTTGCAAGTGCCTCTATGTGCCAAGGAAGAACCTAGATTTCATGCCAAATAATAGGAATTCGAATAGCCTTACATACCTCGTTATACTACGTTGTTATTACCTCGAAGTAATCTCCTTTTCCTCCAAATACTTATCTACAATAGAGTAGGTGATAAAACTAGTATTAGAAGCTAATAAACACACCTTGGCAGTCCAATCTCCAAAAAAAAAATGCTCGGGCAACAAGCTTGTGATTGTCAATCCACGAGTATTCTTTCAACCTCTCCACCTCTAATCGTATTTTCCACTACACATTCTCATATACATGTCATATCCAGCTTGTTTTAGTCCCATAACAATATTACAACAGCTCACAAAAAACAACACATAACAATTCTACACAACACATAAGTAGGCAGCATAACATTACGTCTTCTCGCTACATTTCAAAGTCAACAATCCCAAACCTGTTTCAACTTCAACCAAACTGTCTCCAACATATTTAAACATAAAAATAGTCCAGAAATAGTCCCCAAGTAGAAGGAGTATGTGCAACAACAATTCTCAACTACCAGTCCACAAGTTCCTACTAAGAGCGCAATTAAGATATCATACAAGAACTAGTTTTGCGGAACATAAAAATGGTGCAGCAGCCTTCTTATATCACTACAGAACTAAACCTTATTAAAAACATAAATATTACTTCATAAATATTAAAAACTGATTTGTTAAACCTAAAACGACGAACCCATTCTACAACCTGCCCTTTGAACTATGTCTTGTGGTTGGACTCGTACAGTCTTTTGCACAGTTAGCCATTTTTACTCATTTACTGACCATATTCACGAAGGACTTATACGTGCCATCCTGGTAATCTTAGTTTTCTTTCTAGAAAACTCCAAATTTCCTTCATGTTAAGGCCTCATCCACGAACCCATCTACGGTCCGTCATCCCTACTATGAGCCGTCATTTGGTGTGTGGGTTACCCCATACTTGAAAACTTTTCCCTTTTCTTGAAGTTCATGTTTAAGGACTGAGCTACGAGTCGTAAGTCCATCGATGAGCCATAAGTCGCCCTCATAGATTGACTCCAAGTCATTTTTCTATTCAACTATTCTGCACTCTTAGGCTCCTAAACTAAGGATCGTTACAAGAATGATAGTTATTTCATGTTCAAGTCATCGTTTGAATAAAACCTATATCATAATTCCAACAATTTAAAACTAAATCATGAAAATCATACTTAGTTAATGCATAAAAGTAGAAAAACTTAAATGAGGAAGGTTTGGGCTCCATGATTCAAAGGAAATCATGGATGAATCCCATATACCTAAGCATGGAGTGAAGAACTTGTAGAGAAATCAACTTGAGCTTTAACCGTAGATGAATCCCTAGCTTGCACATCAATGTAGGAATTAGAGAGTGTTTTTTGAGAGGTTGATTTGAGAGAATAAGTGTTAGGCTGGCATGAAATGGATAGGATAGCATAGAAACTGATTTTTTTTGGGGGGGGGGGGGGAGGGGGGAGGGGTATTATAGTCCATATATGTTCATAGGGATGTTAGGAAATAAGGAAAAGATCCTCATATCCTTGCAAAAATGAAGCTAGAGCATGCAGGCAGTGCACTCCACGAAACCACCATCACAGGCTGTGGTGGAGTCCGTGGTTTGCATCCTTGGCCGGAAAACAAAGGGGCTAAGTGGGGTGCCCTCCACGAGACACACTACGGCTCGTGGTGTGTTCCGTGGTGAGCCACACCACAAGGCTGTGCAGAAAAATGGCCAAGGGCCACCACACGACACACTTCACGGTCATGAAGGTGTCCTTGGTGGGGCGCTTTGGTCAAAAACCCACGAAAACAACTTTTCTTGTTTGAAGTCCAGGTCTTTACAATTGGCAATGAACTATGCAAATGGATTTGTATAGTAGCAACAAATTACTTATCCTATTTGAATATTGACAATGATTTATATAAACGGATTTATATATTTAATAATTATATAAATAGAAATGTTCATAACAAATAAAACTATATCTATAAAGCATAGTTAGACAAAATGTAGCTAAAAAAAAATTAATTAAAATACTTATTAATGACTATATGTCAGAATTACTCAAGCCAAAACAATACTTAAAAACACCTGTAGTTCAATTTTTCTCCACTCTTTCTTTCTTTTCTCAAAATCTCAGCTTCCTTTCTACGCCACAAATCACCTCACCTCACCTCACCTCACCTCAATGCAATTTCTTGCATATAAAACCTATTTTTATTAATGGATTTTTAGTCCATGGGCATGGCTCTTCTTTCTTCCTCTCGTTTTCTTTCACTATCATCGTTCTCTCCTTTCCCTAAAACTCGTGCTTCCTGTTGTGCTTGTGTGAAAATGAAAGCGCCTGATGCTGTGAACGAAGATGCAGCAGCTATACTATGGTACAAGCACGATCTTCGTGTCGATGATCACCCTGGAATTGTTCTAGCTTCTATGCATCGGACACTTGTACCTTTATACATCTTCGATCCCCGCATTCTTTCTCGTAAATTTCTCAACCATCTTCCTCTAGTTATGAGCTTTCGTTACCTGTCTTGTTTAAGGGCAAAAAATGGATGAACTTGAAAACGAAAAGCAAATGGTGTGTCTCTTGTATTTAGAATAATTATAATAGGTCTTCTGGAGAAAAGTGAACTTTTTCCGTGAGTGTAAAATGTTTATTTTATTTATGTGTTATATTTGATGATTCTTTTTCTTTTTCATGTTGTGATTATTTTGCAGCTAGGTATCCACCCAATTTCTCTTTGATTAATTTATGATTGTTGAACTGAAAATAATTTGTTAATTACTTTGAGTAAATTGGAAATTTTTGACTTATTTAATTGAAGATAGCTAAAGCATAACAGTGACCCATATTTCCAGTGAGGTTAAGAAAAGTTCTCTCTGTTCTGCCTGCCTCAGAGGCAAGACCTTCAAATGGTCAATTTTATACTTACGCTTTAGAAACTTCTTAAAATTCAGGTGAGCTACTCATGCTGATGCATCTTGTTCATGATTAAGCATAAAAATGTAATCCAAAATTAATTCATCAAAATGTAATCCAAATTTATGTGGAGTATCTAATCATTTTAAGTTTTCAAATGGATATGTGATTTGAAGTAATGTTATTTCAAATGGATATGGCTAATCATTGGCAGAGATTCATGGCCACATCGATGCAATTTCTAGTGGTTTTTGTTATATACATGGACGCTATGGTCTTGGAGATAGAGATGTAGGTGGAGCCTCGCTCTTGGATTTTGTTAAAGTATTTGAGTTGGTGATAGCTGACTCATGTTTTCTGAAGGAGAATCACGTAGTTACTTTTCGTAGTGCGGTAGCTAAAATTCAAATAAAATATCTATTTTTTTAGTAATAAATGCATTTGTAAGGATTACAACGTTATTCCGAATGAGAATCTTACTATACGCTTTTGGGGATTGACCTAGAGGTTAAGCAAGAGAGGAGAAAGATTACTTTGTATGACCAATTGAGGATTAAATAGGTTGAATTGACCCATGCCCGCTCCCGAGAGTTATGGAAGAAGTTGATGGGGATGAGAGCTTGGGGGGAATAGTGTGGATGCAGATAACATGTAGAAAGACAACTAATTGTGTTAGGGAAGCAGTTAGAGAGGTGCTAGGGGTGTCGAATGGTAACTTTGCTGGTAATCGTAGGTATTGATGGTGGAAATCAAGGCAAAGTGGAAGCATAAAAGGTGGCTTATTCAAAGTTGGTAGCTGCAAGGACTAGGAGGAGAAGCGGATGAATAAGAAAATACATAAGGCAATGAAAATGGAGGCCAAGTTAGCAGTTACAACGGCAAAGACGACAACTTTTGAAGCCTGTATGTCGAACTCAAACAAAGGTGGAAATAAGAAATTGTAGAGGCTCGCAAAGGTGGAGATAAGAAATTGTGCAAGCTTGAAGGCGATAGAGAGGAAGGCAAGCCTTGATCAAGTGAAGTACATCAAGGATGAGGAAGATAAGGTGTTGGTGGAAGAGACCTTTATTAGGCGAAGATGACAATCGTACTTCTACAAAACCTTAAACAAAGAAGAGGACAAAGACATTATGTTGGGTGTTTTGGAGAACTCTAAGAGCTATCAGAAATTTTGGTACTGTAGGTGTATTAAGGTTTAGGAGGTTAAGTGTGCTATTAATAGGATAAGTAGGGGAAGAACGATCGGACCATTTGACATTTTGATGCAATTTTGGAAGAGCACACACATGATAGGTATGGAGTGGTTAAATGAGGAGTTTAATGTCATTTTTAAGATGACAAAAATGCCCAAAGAATACACGTAGAGTATAATTGTTTTGTTGTACAAGAACAAGGGTGATAACCAATATTATAACAATTATAGGGGTATCACCTTACTAAGCGTGCTTTGAAAGTTTGGGAGAGGGTGGTAGAGGTGTGTCCATGTTCAACACTCATTCTGGATTCATGACGGTACAAGCGACAATAAAATCCATCTGTTTTGTGAGGAGACTGGATGTGTGGGCATACCAGGAGGTATAAGATTTTGAATGAGGATGTGTAGGACAATGTGGGTGCGACCTTTGTGGTGAACAAGATGAGGAGGCAAGACTGAGATTTTGACATGTGAACAGGGGACGCGCAAATGCCCTAGTATGGATGTACAAAAGGTTGGATATTGTTGAGGAATGACAAAAGTCCCACATTGGTGGATAATGAGATGGGTGGACTCTTTATAAGGCTTGGGCAATCCTCCTTCCTTTGAGCTAGCTTTTGGGGTGTGAGTTAGGCCCAAGACCTAATTTTACATGGTATCAGAGCAGGACCCATCTCACCTAATGTTGGGCCCCCGAATTGTCCACGCACTAGATGCTACTAGGCGTGAGGTGGGGTGTTGAGGAATGACAAAAGTCCCACATTGGTGGATAATGAGATGGGTGGACTCTTTATAAGGCTTGGGCAATCCTCCTTCCTTTGAGCTAGCTTTTGGGGTGTGAGTTAGGCCCAAGACCTAATTTTACAGATATAATGGGTACGAGGAAAGGTAGCAGTAAACTAAAAAAGTATTAGGGTCATGTGATTAGACACGACATTGCACACCTCCAGATTGTCGAGGACATGACCTCAGTAGAGCTGTCAATATGGGCTGGTCCACCCCATCCAGGCTAGCCCTTACAAGCTTTGAAATTTGACGACCCAGGCTGGGCTGGCCCTTTTTTTATGGGCTAGAAAATAGTTAGCCCAACCCATTAGTACGTGGGCCGTGGGCATTACCGGGCCAGCCCACATTTTTATTTATATATTTTTTAATAAAATTTTAAATTAAATTATAATTTAAAATATTAAAATAAATAACAACAGGACAATATTACATAGTATTAGTGTTACTATTACTCCCTCTGTCCATCTTTACTCGTCCACTATACTATTTCGAGATGTCCAACAATACTTGTCCATTTTATGAAATCAAAAGATGATTTCACTCTAAGTTTCTAGTTCACCCTTATCATTAATTATAGTTATTTTCTTGTTACTTTTTTCAGGACATTGTATTTGTTATATTCAAAAGGTGATTTAGTAAAATTACCCCTAATATTTACTGTTTTTTAATCCTTGTGCCAAGTCAATAAGAGACAAGTAAAGATGGACGGAGGGAGTACATATTATAAAAATATAATTTGTATTAAGTTTTACTATTTAAAATTTTTAAATGAACTTTGAGTTTGGACTCCTATTATTTTTAATACTCTATTTAATTTTATTTTTAATGATTTTTAATTCGACCCACGGGCCGGCCCAATCCATATTGCAAAAGCCCCACAAATCAGCAGGCTTATTCAGGTCGGGCTAAAAAGCCCATTTTTTAAGTGGGCTCCAAAAATTGTAGCCCAACCCTACTAAATCACGGGTTAGGCCAGGCCGGCTCAACGAGCCTAGCTTATATTGACGGCTCTAGACCTCAGATAGGAGGGTTTGGAGGTCGTGTATTAGGTTAGTAGGTACGGAGTGTTGTCTTACTTTTCGAGGGATTGATCCTTATTCTTATGGTGTCTTGTTTTTGATTGCTTCATCATCTGATGTTTATTATGTTTAGATTATCGTACTATTCTGTGGTTGTTACTCTATTAGTTTTCTGTTCTTCACTGATGTTTCCTCTTTTTCATACCTGTTTTGATATGTTATACTCGAGTTAAGGGTCCTTCAAAAACCACCTCTTTACCTTCATGAGATAGGGGTAAGGTCTGGTACACTCTTCTCTTTCTAAACCCAACTTGTGGTATCTCATAAGGTATGTTGTTATAATATTAGCAATGATGCAAACATTTTAATTTGTTGCATGAAGCCTAGCTGTGACTACAGATGAGTGTATTTTAACTTGGTTTTGTGACTACTGTTGTCATTTTCACAGGATTTTCTGATGACATGCTCGTAATACTTCTTTTTGCACTGGAGGATTTGAAGAGTTCATTGAAGGAGCAAGGATCTAATTTGATGATCAGGTTCGGGACTGCAGAGAGTGTCATAGAAGGGCTCGTCAAAGAGGTTTTTACATATTATATTTACTTATTCTGATATTTATCTGGCCAGGAATGAAGAAACTTCAGGCTGTCATCCACTTACATTCTTACATTCATCACCGAGGATTGGAACAGGTCAAGGCTACCAACATATTTGTAGAGGAGGAGGTAGAGTTTGGCTTATGGAGAATGGTAGAAGGTGTAAAAGAGATCTTGGATACGATACCTTCTGCAGTGGGGACCCCAAAACTTGTAATGTGGAATACTCCATTTTATGATATGAAGGTATTGCTTTTTCTTGTTTCAGCCTCTAGATACTCTTTAAGGGAGGCAAAACTTCTTAGTTCCTGATTTTTGTAACTTGTATGTATCCAGAGCTTAAAGGTTCTGCCGAAATCATATGATGAATTCAAGAGGCTGAAATTACCCACTACATCACCTCTTTCTTCTCAAGTGTTACCAAACGCAGATTTGAGCTTGTCCTGGGGTATGATCTGACAACATTTTTTCCCTTGTCATCGCCATGCAGTACTCTTTTGATGTCTATCATCTTTTTTCTTTGCTCACAACAGGCAATATAACAGTAGTATATCCCCCTAGGTACTTTGCCCACATTAGAAGATTTGAAGAAATTTATGGATGACAATGCTGGCACGTCCCGAAAAAGATGGGCTTCAATTGAGAAGGCTTCATCTACAAGTGAATTGCAAAAAGCCCAGACTTCAACTCTGAGTACTATTGTTCAAGGTCTGAGAGATGAAGAGTATAATGAAAACAGTCTAAATGATTCAACTCTCAAGAAAATTCAGAGGAAGAGACACATGAAATCAGTTTTTGTAACACAATGTGAAAATATAGTGGGAGGTGGTACAATTCTAGTGTTGAATGCTTTGTCTGCATATTTGAGATATCTGGAGGGAACTTCCGGAGGTGAATGGCAGGAGTATGAGTCACCTCTTATTTTCTTTGTCATGATTGTCACTTAAATCCCCGATGTCCTATAAAATCTTTTGGTTGCTTGATCAAAGCTTCTGAGCTGTTTGTAGTTGAGATATGTTCATAAATTTATAAATGTTTCTTGCTGTTCGAAAGCATAATTATATTATTTACTCCCTCTTTACCAGTAAACATAGGAAAAAAGTTTGAACTACTTTTTGTGTTCATTTAAGTAGATATAATTTTAAACAAGCTCCAAGTGCTTTGGTTCAGTGATAAGACAAGATCTGTGAATTAGGTGCACATCACGAGCTTGGTCCCTGGCTTGGACTAAAAGCATGGTCTTTAAGTGGAGAAGGATAGAGGGGCAGACCCAATATTTCGTAGTTAAGAACCTGTGTGCCAACTGGCCCTTGAGGATTTCTAGGTTATAAACAAAAGATATTATCCCAAACATATATAGGATTGCATTAAAAAGCATGGGATCGCTCACTTCAGGATTAGGAAATGAGGATCATTTGCAAAGCTAGTGTAGCAGACTGAAAGAGCGTACAAGTGTCCTATTCCTGCTGATGGATATCACTTCCCATATTAAGATCAGATATGTGGAAATATCAGTTCATAGTATTTTGTGCTATTGTGATTTGTGAATGATCATTAGTTCTGGGAATCAATCTTTTCTTAGATAATATAGTTCAAATAGACATGGATGCAGGTATTAATGCTTTTGAGAAAGATAATTTCAGTATATTTATAGTTTGTATTCGCTGTCCTTAGGTCGGTACGCTTCTTTTCTCACTGTGAATGTCTTTTCAAGATATAAACTTTGAAGCTGTTGTAAGTGCAATATATATTTTTCCTGTTGCATTTAATAAAGAATTCTGATGCAAGCTTACTGTGTTACTTAAACTGGGCCTTCGTGAAGACACTGGACATTGGATCCTTCTTTATTGAATTAGTATAAGTGGAAAGGGAAAAGGAAGAGGACTGTTAGCTGAACATATTGATGAAAACAAAGCAGAAAATATGATCACTGACCCCTCTATTAGATGTTTTAAGGCCTTGAAGTTTTACTGCAGTGCTCATCTCATATCTGCAACCTCTGTATTGCATCTATTTGATATGCCGTATTTGCCTTATGTTAATTAAGATTTATGTTATACTTTGTGCCGGAATCACTTCAAGGAAAGAATGTTCATCTGATTAACTACTGCCATTTGGCTTCATTTTCCAGGGTACATGAAAAACTTCCTGCAGCCGAAACTCGGGAAGGAGCCTCATTTGGTGCCCTTTTCAGGTCTGCTCTTCTTCTCGGAATAATTTCCAGAAGAAGAGTGTATTATGAAGCGATTGAGTATGAGAAAGAACGAACTGCTGGAATTATATCGCCTTTTGGATTTTCGGCAAAGACGGTTGCTGCAGCAGTTGATACTGTGTGCTCAATTGAGGTACTTTGGCACTCAGAAATCATTTTGGATCATAATATGAATGTTCTTGGATCAATTTCATTCACTATCTACTAATGAAAGTTCTGGAGAATATTTTCTTATATGAGCCTCATTCCTTTC
This sequence comes from Solanum rostratum, assembly GCA_029948455.1. Lineage (NCBI taxonomy): Eukaryota > Viridiplantae > Streptophyta > Magnoliopsida > Solanales > Solanaceae > Solanum > Solanum rostratum. Next base: position 43,479,161 of record CM057051.1, read on the forward strand.
ATAGTGGTACACACTGTTGGCTTTAAAAAGTAAGGAAACTAGTTGGAGAGGTTCCTGTGTTAGGATATGGAGATGGAATGGCTATCTGATTCATGTGAGTGAGATTATTGAAGATTGTAGATACTGAGTTGATTTTCTATCTATTTTATGATGTGTACCTGTCTACTGACATTAATTGTTTCTTTTCAGTATACACTTAGTGGAGATGAAGGCCCTGCGCTTCTTCTCGTGCATGGTTTTGGTGCTTTTTGGAGCCATTTTCGTGACAATATAGATAATATTGCAGTAGGTGGAAATAGAGTCTGGGCGATGACACTCCTGGGGTTTGGTGAATCAGAAAAACCAAATATTGTTTACACTGAAATTGTGTGGGCTAAATTGCTGAGAGATTTCATAATTGAAGTAGTGGGAGAACCCGTCCATCTTGTTGGAAACTCAATTGGTGGTATGTACCAATACCTTAAGATCCTGCGAGGTCACTATCCCAAGAAAAGTGAGGGAAAATAATATTGAGCGGACAAAAATGGAAATATACCAGTTTTTTAATTTTTGCATCTCATTGTGGGTTCGCTATTTTTTTCCATCTTTTGTTCGTAATTACTCTTATTAGTTTCTCCTTTTATTAACCAGGCTATTTTGCCGCCATTGTCACTTGTCTTTGGCCTGCTTTGGTGAAGTCTGTGGTCCTGTTGAACAGTGCCGGCAATGTTGTTCCTGGATATTCTGGTGCATGCCATTCTGATGTAAGAAATGTGAAACCATCTTTTACCAATTTAAATATGCAATTTAGCTGTTGGACCTATCCACTTCTCATAGTCATATGTTATTAAAGATGATATCTTACTATACAAGCAATTCATCAATCATTCATTATAGACTTTCTTCCTAATGTTCTTTGGTAACATTTAGACGAATAGCTCATGGAAAATTGAGGTGGTTGTGTATTTTAGGTTAGGGAAACTTCAGGAGCAGCCTGGCTAGGTGCTCGGTTGCTTTCACTGTTCTTGCGTTTGAATCTTTGGAACACAGTGAGAAGTTGCTATCCAATCGTAAGTGTGCTTGATTTTGACATCATGTGTCTTGGTTATACTGGTTAGCCTTAGCTTTTGTTTTCTGCAGAGAAGTGATCGTGCAGACAAGTGGCTTATCCAGGAGATGCTGCGAGCAGTATCCTTGTTGATACATATCGGTGATCTTTAAATAGTGACAGCTCGAATATATTTTTGTCATTGTCAGTGGTTCAGAGCCTTCTGTGAATCTTTTAAGCACTACAACAATCGTATTGCAAATGATATAAGTGGTTCAGAGCCTTCTGTGAATCTTTTAAGCACTACAGCAATCATATTGCAAATGATAATTTTATCCCAAATTATGATTCACTGCCTTGACAAATATCTTCAGTCTTATGACCCCGGTGTATTGGTGGTCTTAGAAAGTATTTTCACCTTTGATCTTTCTGTCCCTCTTAATTATCTTTTGCAAGGATTTGAGAAGAGAGTACTTGTATTACAGGTAATACATTCTGAGAATATTATATTGTCCATCATTTCACTAGTTTTTTAACGCTTGTCGTGTTTTATTTTGTTAGGGAATGAAAGATCCACTGTGTGACTCGCATTCGAGGTTAGCCATGCTGAGAGAACACTGTGAAGGAATCGTAATCAGAGAGCTAAATGCTGGTATTTCATGGAAAGCTTTAATTATTCTATTCCCTCAGTACTTGTAAGAAATCTGTTTACATTTTCTCATGTTGCACTATTGATATTTCAGGCCATTGCCCACATGATGAGAAACCGGAGGAAGTCAACTCTATCATTCAGGAATGGGTAGTGACACTTGAAAGTGCACTACTAACAACCAGCTCAAAAAGGTAGAAACCAGTGTATTATATCTAAAAAATGGAAAAGGGTCAAAATTGCCCTTGATCTATGCAAAATAGACCACTTATATCCTCCTTTATATTTTGAGATCAAAAATACCCCCGCCATTATCCCAAGAGACCACAAGTTACCCTTCAAGAGTTAACAGTAACGATGTGGCAAGCCATATGGCTTTAATTCCGCCACCTAAGCTTGCCCACTAGGCTGCCCTCTAAATTTTGACCCAATTTGCTAACTGGGATCTCTCTCCTATTTCAAGGTCCTGGATCAACGCCACGGATCTATGAGAAGCTCGAGAGGTAACAGGGAATTCCTTTCACTAGACAACTTTGGTTTGTAATGCTCTTTTCTTTCTTTTAGTGGGTATCCTAGTTCAAGATGAATAGAGGAAGATGATTGATTACTTGAAATTGACTTGTCAAGAAATATAAAAGAATGAAAAAGAGAAAACTTTGACAAAGTCTACACACCCACTGCTGCAGAAGGTCGGGAAGACTGGCGCAGAAATTGAATCACCAATATGGGACGAAAAAATAGGGACGATTTTCGGTAATGTAACTTTCTGGAGATTATATGAGCACAAAAGAAAAGGAAGTAGTAGTAGTAGCAGGGAAGAGGGGGAATAATGATGTAAGGAAGCGTGGCAGAAAATGAAGTAAATTTGGTGGTAAATTAAGCGGAGATATTAATTGGCAAATTGAGTTAAAAATTTAGTAGGTATCCTAGTTGGCAAGTTTACGTGATGGAATTAGGGTCACGTGGCTTGCCACATCACTATTGTTAACTCTTGAGAGGTATTTGTAATCTCTTGGAGTAGTAGCAGAGGTATATCTTATCTCAAAATGTAATAGAGGAATAAGGGGTTTATTTCCCATGGTTCTGGGGTAATTTTATACCTTTATGGTTTTTTTTATAAAAGCACTACAGTACTAGGTACTATTTCCATTTCTGTTACCCAATCTGTTTATAACTACATTGCTAGTACATCCACAAATTTGCATGTATAGTCTGTTAAACTACATTATTATGGACAAATCTATCTTAATTACTAGATTTTAAGCTTGTTGATTGGAATTCATATTTTGCCCAAATTTTAAATTTATGACAAGAATATGGAAAATTATGAATGTATGAACAAGCTTATGAATAGGGAATTTAGGATCCTTAAAGGTGACCAAAGATCCTTAAGGGAGACTTAGGATCCTTAAAGATGACCTAGGACCCAAGATACTGACACGACTCAAGCAAGACCCTGCATGTAATACAACAAATAGGATCCTCGTGAGAACCCCAAACTAGCCTTCTTAGTGTATCATAAGCATTCAAGGATAGTAAGAAGAACTGTCATGATCCAGACTTAGGGCCTAGCCATGACACAACGAATTTGACACCTGAAGGCATCCCATCTGAGTGTCGTGTTCATATCATAAGCATTCATAAGGTGATATAAGTATTTGTTAAAGAATAGGTAAGTGAAAGTACATGTAAGTAAGAATGTCATAGTTCCCATGAGGGATTATGCATCAATTCTTTAGGTCCACATCATGTGCTTCTACATCATAGATCTTAGTGGGGGCTAACACATAGCTCACCAGCTCACCCTCAAGATATACATCGAAGAAAGAAAATGATAAAGTCTCAACATAAAGGAAAACATCATAAAAGGGCTTGTTCCCGAAGCATAGGAACTCACCAATAGGTCTTCAAGCGTGAAAATCTGAATCTAGCCACGGAATGGAATAATCTCCTCGTCGTCCACCCCCACATGGTTAGATCATGTAGCTATAAAAGTATGCATTAATACGTGCAATGTACCAAGTATATAGGGATGCCATGAATCAAGGAAATCACAATAATATCACTATGCCTCATAATCAATAGGAAAGAGACACAATATGCATGAGCATGCAAGTTTAAAATCATGGGAAGAAGCGTCGTGAAATTCTTTCATAACCTTAACATACATATGTGAGAATAAGATCATAATCGACATATAAGACCATGCAGACTATTATATGAGATCTTGATGTTCACTCTACATCAAGCTAAGAGGAGTCTACTTTGCCAAGGTAGACTCTATCCTCACCCTATAGGCTCTATCTTAGCACAGTGAGAACTATTATTTGACCACATCGTTTAAGCTCTATCTTAGCACGATGAGTGTCCACTAAAGCTATATGGATCCATTAGCGCACCTTTAAGGTATATAATAAATATGAACATCATTCCTATGGTGGCACATATTTGTGGGACCATTGTATCTACCAAAGCCCTCTCGGTGCTAAGTCATATCCCATGGAAAACATAAATCATGCATATACATAGCTTTCAACATAGTTCATACTTCCCTAAAATGATACTTTCATAATTCGTAGTCATCATAGTTTTCATGAAAACATCATGTCATTAGAATAGTCCCTCTACTTTGCTTTTAATCGTAGTATGGTAGACATTCCCACCTTAACATCATCATAAACATTTGGGTTTTCATCACCCTCTTTATCATATAGCTTCCATAACATCATCATTGTCATAATATCATTATCATCAACATTTAAAACATGCTTTTTTGTACTTTAGTTCATCGTCATAAAATCCATAGCTTCATTACACGAGACTAGGGCTAACTGTGGGTCCATGGACAATTGATTCAAAATCATGCAATTGGATAAGATTCATAGAGAAAACATGCAATTAAAATCAAATTGGATCATTGATGAAGGAATGCACATCAAGTCATTAAGTCCTAATCATGCATACTTGAAATCACATACTTTTGCTTGAAAAATCATATATATCATGAAATTCATCATAATTCATGCATAATTAGTCATAATCATCACATAGGAATCATAGTCCATGCATTAGGAATCATGGCCTAAAAGCCCATAGGAAATCATCTTAAAACTTTGATAAAAAAAGGTTTTGGATTGAGCTTCATGGATGAAACTAATCCATGCATGAAGCCCTACATACCTCAAGTAGAATCCTTAGAATTGAAGAAGAAAATCTGGAAATCCTTAGTCAAACCTTCAAGCTTTAGCTTCAATGGAACCTTTGATTTAGAGAGAGAAATATTGAGAACCCGTGAGAGAACTTTAAGGATTAAAGGCTTTGAATGAATTAGGAATAGGATTTATAAGGGCTAGGTTGGTTAAGTCAGTTGGAGTAGCTAAAACAGCGTAGTTTTGAACTTAGGCGAATTCGAAATGTCAAAAACACCTTCATCAAAACTATCAGAACCGTCCACGAGACCCTCTCCCTGGGTCGTGGACCAACATACGGTCCGTATTTCAGTTCGTAAAACCTTGTGTCACAAAAGTCATGTTTTGGGAATTCACAGCTTCCCTCTTACGAACATGCAAGACGACCCATGGATTCACTTACGAGTCGTAGATCCTTCTGTAAAGTGATTCCAAACTTAGAAAATTTAGGTTCCTCATGGCCTCTTTCTACGAGACCTGTTGATGCGCGGTGGTTTCTCATTTGGTCTATTTTGGTAACACGTAAGTCATCTTCCAAAAATCCTTCAATTTTTCATTTTCACTGGGCGCATTCCATGGACACACCTATGACCCATGGTTCCTTCTATAGGTAGTAGATTGCCTTGTAGGATCAAGCCATTAGCAAAATTCTTGTTTTTCAATTTTCCAAGCTTAAAAAACATGAGGGGTGTTACAATATCTCACTGTTGGGATCATTCGTTCTCGAATGAGACAAAAATATTCTTGAATACAGTAGGAACATAGTCATTATCATGGCATAATTGTAAAAGTGCAACTTAATCATCATTTTTATAAAATCATCAAACTTATGCATCAAATTATCATTCAAAAACATTTTATGATCATGCATGCATGTAACTTATCAAGAGATACGCATTCATGAGATTTGAAGGAAGAAATTGTATTAAGTACCTAAAGCTTGAATAGAAGAAAAGAGATAAGGGTATCATTTCATCATGTCCGCTTCAGCTTCCCAAGTAGCATTTTCAACTTGTTGGTTCCGCCATAACACTTTGATAGATGCAACCTCTTGATTTCTCAATGTCTTCACTTGTCGGTCCAAAATCTCAGCTGGTATTTCTTCATAAGTCAAATTTTCCTCAAAAAACACATGCTTCAATGGAACAATAGAATTAGGATTACCCAAGCTTTTCCTTAGCATCGAAACATAAAACACCAGATATAGCTAATTCCATAGGCAAATCTAGCTCATAGGCTACCTTCCCCGTTCTCTTCACTATCTTATAAGGTCCTACATATCTAGGTCTCAATTTGTCTTTCTTACGAAAACACATTACTCCTTTCATTGGGGAAACCTTCAAATACACCTAATCACCTTCATCAAACTCTAGTTCTCTTCTCCTAACATTGACATATGACTTTTGACGACTTTGGACAACCTTGTCGCTTATGACCTTCACCTTATCCATAACATCAAGTACCAAATCTGGTCCAATTAAGGACATTTCTCCAACCTCAAACCATTCCATCGCTGATCTCCAACATATTGAACTTACATATGTTGACTACAAATATGCATATTCTTGAACATGGGTTATGTCCCTTGTTGCATTTGCACTCCACATACTTAGTACATTCCAAGTATTAACGCATACTTTTGCCTGCATGATCTAACCATGTAGGAACTAGAGCACCACACCATCCTCCTCCTTCACGCGGCTAGACGTTTCGCTCGGAGATTTACTTGGTGAGTCCTCCACATCCGGGGACAAAATTCCACTTACTTTCATGCCTTGTTTAAACTCAGCTATTTTTGGATACTATCTTTTGAGGATGAACCCAAGAGTTGTCTTGGCCCCCGAACTATTCGAAATTTAGAGGTGGTGTTGGATATTGTGATGATTATGTATTATCGAGCCCGACTCCTATACTTTTGTGTTATGAAAACATCCCTTAGTCCTATGTTTCCTCTTTCATGTTAAATGCTTGTTGGTGGTGATGTGATGGAAGTCCTAAGCCCCTAATTGCCTCGTAGCGTGAGTCATACTTACTCGCCCCTTAGAAATTATTTGCTATGTGATTCATGCACATCCTCTTCCCTATCGTCCCATAGTGTGAGTCCAAAGTCCCGCTTCCCTTAGATATTATGTGCTATATGCTTTGTTGCTTTCCATGGTTCCGCAAACCAAGGATGAGCTTACATGCTTACGAGGCTTGTTTGGGATCCCACTCAGGTTTCCATTCGCCGTGTCACGTCTAGGCCCTAGGCTTGGGTCGTGATAATAGAGGAGGATGGTCACAACTCACCCTATACCCATCTGGCAAGAAATGACTTAATGTATGCAAGCATGTATGGACTATGATTGATTTTACAGAGTTACGATGATATATATGTACCCTTGGTAATGTAAACAAGTTTACTTTCATGTGATTGTATTTATTCCTACACTATGGTTCTCATGTAACATTGTCATGCAAGTCTTCATTATACTCTTTACATTGCATGCCAACATACTTAGTACATTTAAACATACTAATTCATACTCTATGCCTGCATTGTATTATAATGTACGTGGAGGTGATTCTATTATCCATCCCCGTGGCTAGATCCAAATATTTTGATGATCCAAATTGATGCGTCTTCATGCTTTGAGGACAAGGCCTTCTATCTTATTTTGATGCCATGTTTATGTTCTAGAGACATCTTTCTATATGTTTAGAGTGAGCAGGGTTTGTCTAGGCCCCCATTTTATGCCATAAGTTAGAGGCATTTGTTGCACTTATGTATTTCTTCAGTTTTGGACTTGCATCTTTCATGTAATCTTCATATGATTATGTGATATGTTATGTATATGCTTCCACCTTTGTATTTCTCATTGATTTACCTTGAATGCTAAGAGGTTAGTTTAAGGTTCCTTCGAGGATCTCATTCACCATGTTATGACTAGATCCTATGTTTTGGTCGTCACAATTCCACACTCAGGAAGTATTGGTCCACTATTACCACCTTGTGCTTTGGGGTTGGGCACCATTTCGTTGGTGAACCTTTGGTTTTAAGCATTTAATGACACGTGGCCTTGAAATTGTGGCCTTGTTTAAAACAACCACCTCTGCCACCCCTAGAACCTTGGGATACACATTCATAAACAACCCTTTTGGACCCTCCACCCTTCCTCTTTCTAAGATTCTCTCACTCAAGTTGCTTGGCATATGTCATGAGCCGAGATATTTCCATCTCACTAATTAGCATGGCAGTATGACACTCTTCATTGACCAAGTTAGACACATCTAACACAAATTTCTTCATTTTTGCCCGAGGATCAACATCCAAGTAAGGAGCATACTTTGAAAGCTTGTTAAATTTGAGGGAATACTCTTTCACGCTCATGGAGCCTTGTTTGAGGTTCATAAATTCCATAATTTTTGCCTCTCTTAGCTCTACAGGGAAAAATAGTCAAGGAAGGCGACTTTAAATTCCTCCCATGGAATAGGCTCATCATCGACCCTCTCTATCTTCCATTAGGTGTACCATATTTGTGCAAGGCCCTTGAGTTGTTAGGTCGCCAGTTCCTTTTTTCCTTCGAGTATATCCTTCTGATAGCTAGGAATTTTTACACTTCATCAATAAATTCTTGAGGATCTTCCTTCACTTTAGAACCATGAAACTCTAGAGGATTCATTCTTGTGAAGTCCCTCACTCTTGAGGCCTAAATAGGAGCATGAGAATATTGGACCCCTTAGTTGGTTGTGGCTCGTGCCAATAATATGATAACATTCCAATATTCAACATGAGTGACCCTTTCTTCTTGAGAAGCTTGAGGGGCGGGGGGGGATTGTCCTCTTCGATAATAGGGACTCTTGGTGGCATCCGTCTTTTCGGTATTATCAAGAAATGAAAAGGGCAACCATTAGAAATAGGACGTCTTAAATCAAGTACTAAATCACGATATAGATCATGAAGAATGAGTCATTTCCTGAATGCCTCATAGCCTCCTATTTATAAGTTTGGCACGCTTCGCACCCATGAACATGGTTCTATTCGACACAGTATGTTGGATTTCTAAAGACCATTTATAAACTAATGATTTGATACCAAGCTTGTAACGACTAAAACATAGGGCCTAGGTGCGATATGGGAACCCGAAGGTACCCCAAAAAAGCCTCAGAGCATACTAAAGCACTTCTTTGGTTTGGAAACCTGGATCAATCATCAACAATTCGTACTAAGGGGTTTAGGGACTTAGGACACTCTATGGGACAAGGGATAAGGGATTCCCATAATCTTAAGTACAACATATAATTCTAAGGAAAAATGGAACATGGGACGCACTCTATGGGGTATAGGGACTTTGAATATTCACCACCTTTCTATTATCATCACAAGAAATATCAAAGCCTAAGATAAGGACTAAGGGAATGTCTCCGTAGATACATAAGCGTCGCATAGACCATACATAACATGTCATCCAACAATACCTCTAATCATAAGAGGGATGGGGGCCAAGACATGTCTCGGGCTCACCCTCAAAAGTAAATAACAAAGTACCAAAGTCTTAACATAAGCAAGATAGAAAATGGTTGTTGTGCTTGGAAGGAGGACTCACCACATGCAAAGTCTTCAAGAAATCATACTTGCTCCGATCCATACATGGTTAGATTATGTAGGCAAAAAGTATACGTTAGTACTTGGAATGTATTAAGTATGCAGGGTGAAATGAACAAGAGATCATAAGCCATCATAGACAAGATGCATAACTATAAACAAAGATAATAAGCTCAATATGACATGAATGATTAATGCTTTAGTCAAAACGTGCATGGAAGGTAATCATAATCTCATAATATAGCATACATATGTGGGAAGAGACCTTAACCAACACTTTAGACCGTGTGAGCTACTACATGGAATCACAATGTTTCCTGCACATCGGACAAGCAATGGTCTACTTGCCAAGGTAAACAACACCTCCCCTTACGGGAGCTTTATCCATTTCGTTTAATATATGACAAAGGGCCTTAGGGGAACTTCCCTATTTCGATTACTATTTTGCATGTACCTTATGGGAACCCCCACCCATTTTTGTGAATCATGCAATATGGGCTATATGGAATCCATTAGCAAATCACAAACCTATAGTCGAAATGTATTTAAGGGATAATGGAAATCTACCAAGGTACTGTTAGTTCTAAGTCAACATCTCATGAAATACATAATAAATAATCATAATTCTATCATGCATAGCCTTGTAAACATGAATATCATAATAGTAGTAGCTCATGAAAACCATAGCATCACAACATCATAAATGGGCTCAATAATCTTGCGTAGTTTCGTAACTTTTCCATGGATTCGTAACATACTTGGTAGCCCTTAATCATTCACAATATTAATAATTTTGCATACTTATCATGAGATATTATTTGAAATCATAATTTAAAAAGCCCCATAATTAGATTCAAAGACCCATAATAGTTTAAGATAGGGCATTTTCCAAAATCCATCAACTTATTCAAATAGATGACAATACATACTCATTAGAACGTAATATTCATGATTTAGACCAAAATATAGCATTTCGGTAAGAAATCATCAACCCAATGTTGTAGTGTAAAGGGTTCATAAATACCAACCCATTTCATGCGTTTAAAATCAATAAATAATAATTTCTAACATGAATCATGCATATAGTTAGGAAGAAGAAGTAGCTATAATAAAATAAGCTTTAAAATTAAAGATTGGGTTGAAAAGGGATTTGGACAACGTGGGTGAAAGGACCCATGGGTGAAGAAACTCACATACCTTAGAGCAAAATAGAGAAGAAGGTTAAAGAAAATCTTAGATTTGTTGAAAAACTTGGATACAATTGAAGCTTGTTCTTCAATGGAGGATTTGGATCTTCTTCTTTGCGAGAAAATTTGGAATGAATGAAGGGGAAGGTTATTAGGGAATGATGATAGGCTTAGGAAGATGTATTTAGGTTAAATAAGTTGAAAACCCCTTTTGGAAATATGAAAATATCATTAAAAGTAAAAAAAATGACATTTTAAGGAGTCTTGGTGGCATTCGGCGGTCCAAGGCTTCTGTCGCTGAAACATTCAGAAGTACGCTAAATGGGACCCTTTGACCACCTTTTTTTGACAATTTCTAAAGCTTCTCAGAGCGATTCGGTGGTCAAATGGACTGTCACCCTTTTTTATAGCCAAGACAGGGTTTAGTAAAATGACCATAATAATAATTTAGTAGGTAGTGGTTCACCCAATTCATTATGTTTTAAGAGATATGACCATTTGAAATTGACCCTTATACGAGTTTATACCAAAACATGCCCGACTAGAATCCTTTGGACTTGGCTCGATGTAAGAGATGTCTTATGTCACGACCCGAGCCTAGGACCTAGGAGTGACATGGCAAATGGGAATCCAAGAGTCCCCAAACAAACCTCATAGCATCTACATACACATCATCAGTTTGGAAGCGTGTAGTAAGACTATAAACACATAATTCTAAGGGACGGGAAAGTATGACTCACATTATGGGGATGTCATAGGGACAGATTTGCATGGATTCACATAGCACATAGCACAGAAGAATTAAGGGGCGGGTAAGTATGACTCATGTTATGAGGATAAAAGGGATTTAGGACTTTCCACATTTCCACATCTCATCAATAATTTATCATCATCCCATCATCATCAATAGATAACCATAGTCAAATCTCCATAAGCAAATAACATAACACATCACAATCTCATACATAGAGTTTATATAATGTTTAATAATGCCTCTAAGTCATAGAATAGGACGAGGGCCAAGACATGTCCCGGGCTTACTCTCAAAGTAAAGACATAAGAGAATGGCATAATAGGTAGATAGAAGGTGGCTTGTCCTTAATGATAGGACTCACCATAAGCAACTCTCACAATCAAAGCTAACCGTCAAGAGGTGGATGAAGATAGTCTCCGATCCCTATATGGTTAGATCATGTAGGCAAAGAGTATGTGTTAGTACGTTCGAATGTACTAAGTATGCGAGCATGCAATGTATATGAACTCATTAAACCTGCATTCATTGTTAGATGACTGGGACACATATATAGAGGTATATATACAAAGAAGAGTAACATATCAATATGCCATGAAACCCATAATGCATAAAATGCCATAATACTTCAACATAGTGGGGGATGTGACCTTAACTGATATCTCAAATCCATGCGAGCTACTACTTGAATTCGCCAGATGAAAGCCTTCCATCGGATGAGAGCAGAGTACTTGCCAAAGGTAGTCTACACCACACCTTATGAACTCAGCTTTTCGGTGTGATGGCCACCTTTCTTTCGAACTCATCTATTCGAAAGGATTTCCATAGCGTAATAATATTATGATCATCCCTTAAAGGGGCATAAACATGAATCAACACTAACACGTAGTTATGGGACTTGGGTACTGGACCCTTGGAGATAACTCCTCTCCCACAAGTCCGCTTGGTGCTAAGTCATCATCCCACAAGAATACATATACATATACATGCTTTCAAAATTGGTACAATTTTTTCAAATTGTTTCAATGTATAATTATGCTTAGAAGCCAAACATACTTCATAATCATGCATACCTGAGCTAAACAACAAAATTATACTTCATGTCATACTTTCATGCATAGGAATAGTTCATTCATACTTGTACATTTTGTGTAAACACCCATAATTACTCAAAGAGTCATATCATAGATGTTATGTGATCACAAGTCATGTCATAACCATACTTTCCTTCAAATCATAGTCATCACATTACTAGGTCTTAACCCACATCATAATCTTCATGAAAATTAGTGCTCACATATGCATATGCCATGAATGATGATAGAATAGCACATGTAATAGAGATTCATACTTAAATCAACAATATACTACGAAATCCAAGTAAATCCATGAAGAAGTTCACTTTTAAATCATACTTGAGATTACCCAGGCCTAAATCAACATTTAAAAGGGACATGCATATTCAAACCTTCATGATATCAATGAAATTAAACATATAAGGGCTTAAATAACTTTCAAAACATCAATTAAATATAGCCCATATCTCACTTGAATCAAATCAACATTAAGTTAAAAGACTCATATTCAAAGTAAGCTTGAAATTCATAATTTAAGAAGTAAGAAATCTTTGGGATCTTCATGGTAGAAAGGGGACCATGAATGAATCCCACATACCTTAGATAATTTCGGAGAATCAAGAAGAAATTGATTGGAGAAGAAGACCCTTTCTTGAGCTCCAAATTAAATATCCAATGGCACACTTAAGAGGAGTTTTTAGAAGAGAGAATTTGAATATTTAAGTGTAATGAATGAATTTGAATAAGAATGGGGTATAGGTCTTTTCAGGGATGTAGGATAGGTTAGAAAGTCACAAACGACTCTTAGAAATCACCAAAATTATAAGAAATCTATTAATGAAATGAGCATTAAAAAGAGTCTAGTTGGCCCGTGAAAAGGCACCACAGCTTGTACAACTTACCACAGACCGTACAAGTGTCCGTGGTAAGGATCTTCAAACACTTAGCCAATTTGTGACTAAGGTTGGAATGATAGTGAAGTGGATATAATCGACTAAGGGATGATTTAGGACTCTTAGGATAGGCATAAATGTCTTAAAAGGTCAAAGAAATGGGAAGAAATTACTAGATTAGCGCCATTTAAGATAGAGCCAAAATACACCATAATGCACTGCACGGACACCACTGTGGGTCATAATGTGCATCACGAGCTCTATAGGGCTCCATGGTTGTGCACTTGGAGGAAACAAAGAGGGCCTTGTGAAGGTCTTTTCATAGGAACACTTCACGAGACCCCTTAAGGCCATGGTGCACACCATGGGCCGTGAAGGGGTCCATGGTGAGTGCCCTGAAGAGAAACATGGAGGCCAAGTGAAGAGTGCTCTCCATGTGGGCACCACGAGCCATGGAGGGTTCCATGGGGAAAACCTTCACTTAAAATCCTCAAGTCACACATAAGGAATTCTTATTTTAGACCAAGGCTACCTCTAAGGCACCCTGGATGGTCTGTATGGTCAACCATGGGCTGTGAAGGGTTCTTAAAGGGTACCCTTGGCCTAAAACTTTTAGGAATGGATTTTATGCTTTGTTAAGGCTACCCAAGGTCAGGGTCCTTACATCATCTCCCCACCTTGGGAGTATTCATCCTCCCAATCACCGACATGGAACTCTAGATCACTCTTCCTAACATCTGAATACGACTTTTGACAACTTTGAAGCATTTTTTACCTTTCCCTAATCAACTTCACCTTCTCCATAGCCTCTAATACCATGTCCGGTCCAATCAATGCCATCTCACCTATCTCAAACCATCCTTCTGGGGATCTACATCTCCTTCCATGCAAAGCTTCAAATGGTGCCATCTCGATGCTAGCAAGATAACTATTGTTGTAGGAAAACTTAATAAGCAGTAGATGATCATCCAATTTCTTTTGAACTCCAATACACAAGCCCTCAACAAATCTTTGATAATAACCAGCTATCCTAAGAAAACACTAAATATATGAAGGAGTCAAACGGTCTAGGACAGTTCTTCTTAGCCTTAGTCTTCTTTGGATCAACATTAATACCATCACCGAATACCACATGACCAAGAATTTTTGCCCCATCCAACAAAAACTCGCATTTACTGATCTTCATAAACAATTTCTTGTTCCTCTAAGTCTTAAGAACCAACCTCAAGTGATCAACATGCTCTTGTTCACTTTGAGAATATATCAGAATGTCATCGATGATAGTAACCACAAAAGTTTCAAGGAATGGCTTGAACACAGGATTCATGAGATCCATAAACAGTCAGAGTATTAGTCAACCCCAAAGACATCACCATGAACTCTAAGTTCCCATTTTTAGTTCGGAAAGCTATCTTGTGAATATCACACTTCCTTACCCTCAATTGATGATAACCAAAATGTAGATCAATCTTGGAGAAGTGAGTGACACCCTTTAACTGATCAAACAAGTCATCAATCCTCAGCAAGAGATATTTATTCTATTTAGCCACCTTATTCAGCTGCCGATAATCAATACACATTCAAAGTGACTCATCTTTCTTACAAACAACAAAGGAGCACCCCATATTGATATACTTGGCCTAATGACGCCCATCTCCAACAAATCCTTCAATTGAGCCTTCAACTATTTTAATTCCATTGAAGCCATATGATAGGGAGTAATGGAAATAGGTTGAGTGTAAGGAAGAAGATATAGGCCAAAGTATCTTACCTTTACTACTAAGGTAGGGACATGGGGAGGAGGAATGGCCTATCTAGCCTTGTTGGTCACAACTTGAGCTAGTATGGCAAAACTAGTGTGAAATGCATCTTGGGTAACTAGCTCACCGTGGGCTCTTGAGGAGGTTGATCTTCATTAACATAAGCCTGTCTAGCTTGTGGTACTCTTCTTTAGGGTATTGTATATAAGGGCCTCAAGAACATCCAGTAGACTTAGAAAACCTTTAGACACATTCTACAACACAACATGAATAATGAAGAACTGAGATATTTCCTAAAACACCTCATAGCCTCTTACATGTAGGTGTGGTGCACTTCACATCCATGAATAAGACTCTACTTGACACGACATAAAGGACGAGAGCCAAGACATGTCCTTGGATCACCCTCAACATAAGCAACATAAATTAACCATAACATACATAGGAAAATAGAAGGTGGGTATTGTCTTTTGAATAAAAGACTCACCACAAGCAAACCTCCAGAATAGATGGCATAGGCGCATATATATAAAAAGGTAAATATAGGAAATAATACCATATCAAGATTCCTTAAAACCATGATAAATGGATGCCATGATACATAAAAATAGGAGGGATGGGACGTCAACCAACATATAAGACTATGCAAGCTATTACATGAAATTTTGATGTTGCCTTTACACTGCAGAAAGAGTATCCTACTTGTTACTCTCCTTGTGGGAACACCACCTATTTTAGAGAGTAATTTACATGTACATAGTCATCTATATTTGGAGAAACATTTACTTAAGGGACCCTTGGGTCAAGCCCCCACCTCCAATCTCATTCGGTGCTAAGTGATCATCCTATGGGTATACATATATATTTTTGAAATAGGAGCATAAGTTTTTCAAATCATAATCATGCATACTTGGGCTTAAGAGCCAAGTCATACTTCATAATCATGCATACTTGGGCTTAAAAGTCATGCTTCAATTCATGATTACATACAAAGGAATAGCTTATTCATACTAGTACATGATTGTGTATTAACACCCATAGTTGTTTAAATTCATATCATAGACATTATGTGATAATATTTCATGTCATAACCATACTTGCCTTGAAATAAAGTCATAATCATTATTGGTTATCAATCTATATCATAAATCTTATGGAAAGCCTTGTTCACGCATGCTTATGTCATGAGAAATGGGAGAGTAGCATGGGTACTTGAATATCGAACTTAAAACATGATAATACGATGAAATGATACTTGATCCATAAAGAAATCAATAACTGAAACATACTTGAAATTACCCATGCATAAATTTATCATAAAAGGGATACACATATTTAATTCTCATAAAATCTATGTAAATTTACATAATATGACTCAAATCATGCTAAAATCATCAATTGAGATCAACCCATAACATAATTCTTCAAATTGAAGCTAAATCACAAGACCCACTTACAAAACATACTTAGAAACCATGTAATAGATGAAATAGATTTTTGGGCTTCATTATTGGAAGGTTATCATGAATGAAACCACACATACCTTTCTTGAATAAGAGATTAGGATGAGATAGACTTGACCTTGAAAAAACATTTGAGACCTTAGCTTGAATTTTCAAGGAAATGGCTTGAATAATGTTTTGGAGCTTCAATTCTAGAAACTAAGTGTTGGAATGAGAGCGAAATGAATACATGGTTTGGATGGTGGTTTTTCGTGGTATAGTATGGTATAATTATTAAGAGAACAACGTTTGTTTTGATTTTATTAATTATATGGTATAGTATGGTTTAGTTTCAAGGTTCTGTAACCATGAAAACCTTCACTTTTTGAAACCACCAATTTGGTGGTATCCCATGGTTTCCATATTTTTTTTCCAATTATACCCTTATTTAAATTTAAATAATTCTAATTTATTCTTTATTTCTTGTTAAACTTTACCCTAATACCAGTCACTCATGCTGAGTTTTGGACCGCATTTGTTCTATTGGCTCGGGCTATAACTATTCAGGCTGGACGAGCTATAGATCCTACTTCTTATAAGCATAACCAAGCTACTAGAGTGAGGGAATTTGCCTGAATAAACCTTTTAGAATTCTATGGTTCTAAGGTTGATGAAGATGCGCATGAGTTTATTGATGAAGTGTACAAGGTATTAGCTATTATGGGAGTGTCTTCAAAAGAAAAAGTTTAATGGGCCATTTCATAACATAAGGTAGTAGCTCAAGTTTGGTTTACCCAATGGGTGTCTATAAGAGTGGATGAGGGTCAAACTGGTTAAGAATAGTTCAATTTTTCATTTTTCGATCGTTTCTTCCCTCTTGAGCTTAGGGAGGCAAAGTTGACCAAATTCATCAATCTCAAGCAAGGGAGTATGAGTGTGAGAGTGTATTCTCTCAAATTCACTAAGATTTCTAAGTATTCTCCAACATTCAGTGCCAATCAACATGTTAGGACGCACAAGTTCATTTGAGGTATTTCAGATTTAGTGGTCAAGGATGTCATATCAATATGCTTGTAAAGGAGCATCTCTCGTATTATACTTATGTTGAGCAGATTGAGGGTGAAAAGCTTAAGGAGAGAAAGATGAGAAAATCTAAGAGGGTCTAGTTTGAAGGTTGGTTCTCCAATGCTAGGAGTGGTGGTGGAAATGGCCATCCTCAACAAGGCCAAAGGTTTCAAGGTCAAGGCTCAAATCAAACTCTAAATCAAAGGGTTGCTAATGATAGGATGACTAATCCTAGGTGTAATGTCTGAGGGAGGAATCATATAGGTAGGTAGGTATTTGGTTTGTTTGGGTGCTTATTTTATGTGGTTTGATGGGACACAAGCTAGTTCATTGTCCTAATACTCCAATAAGGTCCAAAGAGGTCGTCCCTAAGGAAATATTGTATCAGGTGGCCTAGGGAAACAAAGGGTTCCACAAGGTGATGCCCAATGCAACAAGAAGTTCTATGTTCCTCATGCTAGATAGGAGGTGGAAGAGACTTTCGATGTAGTGACTAATATGTTGAAAGTCTTTGATTTCGATGTGTACGTGTTACCTGATCCAAGTGAAAATTTGTCTTTTACCACCCCTTTCATAGCTATTAAGTTCGGTATGAGTCCTGAAATCTTGAGGCAACCTATCTTAGTTTAAAATCTAGTGGGTGAGTCAATTATAGTCCGTAGAGTCTATCGGGGCTATCCTGTGTCAATGTTGCATAATTGTTGACTTTGATGTCATTCATAGGATGGATGTGTTACATGCTTCTTATTCTTCCATAGAATTTTGGAACCAAAAGGTCAAACTCCAATTCTCGAATGATCCTATTCTTAGATGGGTAGTGTAAGGACCCAGACTTCATAAGGCCTTAACGAGGCAAGAAAAGATGTTTTCATGAGGTTTTGGCTAGGGTGACCATCCAGGGACACCTTCATAGCTTGTGAATCACTTCACTATCCGTGATAGTTGCCATGCCTTGGCCGATTTCCAGGATTGCTTTAGCCATTTTTGGAGGCTTCCCATGCAAGTGTGCCACCACGGGCACACACCATAGTTCATGATCTCACCACGGACCGTGGTGTGTTTTGTGTAGGGATCACCTTGGTCAGAATTATTTCATCAAAAGGGACAACTTCACAAGAGGTCACCATGCGCCTTAGTGATGTTCATGGCCCCTGAACATGATCCGTGAAAGTGCCCAGTTCAGCTTTCAAAGCTTGCTTAAGTAAGGTTATTTTGATAATATCCCCTAACTGTAAGTTCTATTGGGAGGATTTATGTCTATATATTATCCTTCTAAGTCATCCCTGATGCCTTTCAATGCATTCCATGCATGTCCTAACATTTAGTCTTACAATTCCATCTCTCAAAACACTTTCTAATACCACCTCTCAAGATCAAGCTAAGGGCTCATCCAGGATTCAAAATTCAAGCTGATTTCCTCTCCAATTCATCAATCTAAGCTTAGGTATGTGGAATTCATCCATATTCTGTCACAGCACGAAATCTATGAAGACGGATAACATTTGGTGCCCTCTTGGACTGAGAGAACCAACATATAACCAGTGCTTATCATGCATATGACTATAAAAACTCTATTGAGATAATATATCAAAATGAGTAGCACCTAACTTACATACCAGAGTTGGTTGTTAAGGCCACAACTATTAAAAGGCTAGATACAACTAAACTATATACAATAAATCTACAAAGAATCTACAAGATAACATAGGTCAAGACATCCCCACCTTGCTTTGAACTATTATACAAGACTCAAAAATGTATATACTAAAGACTCAGTAAAGCCTCAGATCAACTTGGAGCTCACCAAAAGTAGCTGAGCGTCGATGCGCCTACACAAGAGGTCTACTAGCTAGAGTACCTGTACCTGCAACATAAATTGCAGCATCTCCCAAGAGGAATGTTAGTACAAAATAATGTACTGAATATGTAAGGCAATAACATATGTAAAATGAAAACTCAAGTGAAATCAAGTAGCGACATATAAATGCACAAATAAAAATAAACGACCACCTTTGTTATACTTGTGGAACCATTGACATTACATTCTTTTCCTTACTTTTCAATACTTTATAATTTCTTTTAGGCATGTAATACAAACGACCAACTGATCAGTGGTGAAAGAGGATGACCCATGCTAGGTATTTTAACCCCTGCGATATTGTCCTCGTAATTGTATAGATTGGGATCGACCTATGCAAGGCTCGCCTTGGGCTGCCATCCTTATGAACTAAGTGAGATCGACCCATGCTAGGCTCTTTCCTGTCGGTTGTTACCCACACACTGTAAACATGACATTAAGTTACTCTTTAATACTTTGAAATTGTTACTTCGGTTGTCCTGATAATGTTGAACTTTGGAACTATGTACCAGTAATGTAAGACATGACAATAGTCTCTTAAGGTAGTACAATAATATAAGAAACAAATGTGACATTGACATGCTACATAGGAGCTTAAATGACACAATTTGCTTCATGGAAGAAAGTAGGCTCTTCATGCTTGTGCTTGGAAAGATAAAACTACAGATTCACTAATACGTAACACTGCCATGGAATAGCACTTGGGAAGCTCACTTGTTGATAGTGACACGAGTACTGATTTCATGCCAAGGAATATGGAATGGGATAGCCTTACAGTACACACTTCAGCCTCCTTTTATGGCATTTTTTTTCTACAATACAAGTTATGATTAAACCAACATACACTACTTTGCAGCCCCAAAAAATTAGTAGCTACACACTTGATGAACAACAGGTTTACGCAACACTTGTGCTAATGATGAATACCCAAACCCTCCTTTCATACATAAATACGACTCTATGCACCCCTTACCAAAGTCACCCCAAGCTGCCCCCATCAACATTACTCATAAAATAGCGTTTAAACAACCCCAACATATCCTTCAGCAAATCAATGAATATTTAATCCAAGGGCTCATCACCATTCATGAATTCTTGACAAAAAAAATACAAAAGACCTCTTCCCAAACTTGTCCTTAAGGAGTGGAAAAAGAAGGCAAGTAACCTTACCTAGATCACTGGAAATTTCTCCCATCAACCTTGTGCTTCATGAATGTAAACTCTTTTCAACTAGAACTAATGGACAAGAGGATGTATTTTAGAAAATGATGAAAGAAAGTTGGAAAGTTTTGAGAAGTAATTACACCTCAACTTGTAGAACATAATTTCATAAGATTACATGGAAGGAATAGGGTAATACCATAAGTATTTTAGCTTACCTTTGACTTGGAATATTAGGAACCGTAGAGGGGTTTAACGACTGTTGTATAAGCTAAGAGAGGGAAAAGAAGGAGCCTTAGGAAATCAGATTTTTCCAAGTTTAAAAATAGGTAGAAAGAGTTGGCTGCCTTCCCATCTAAAGGGACCAGCTTAGGCGGACTTTCTCCTTAGTTTTTTGCCATATTTTATCAAGTAGATGATGAACCTACTTGGCCTTTTAGCTTTGGCCTTTTTGGACCTGGCCTTGGTTGCCCATTCTTCTCCTTTTTCATTCACCTAGGTTGAGCTAGAATTTTAAATTAAATGATTAGTCACCTTGGGCCTAATTAGGTGGACAAACAAGTCTTAGTAGGTGGTGCACCTACTTGGCCCTTTAGGATGGTAAAAAAGTCTATGTAGGCGATGCACCGACTTGTTTCGTTAAGTCAAACAAGCAACTCATTTATCTTACCACATTTTCCAAATCTTAATCCCGTATATTGTATATTAATACTTCACTTTAGACTTTCCACTCAAATAGCACCTTACTATTTCGAATTTGAATGCTTTTGTTGAGTTTAACTTGAATTCATACCTGCTGAAACATGTGGAGATGTCACAACACCTCTCGATCAAATTCAAATTATCAATAGTCTTATGAAAAACTTAGTCCCTCACCTATCTTTCATAAGGCTATATCAAGTATCACATAAATAGGACTAACATATAGAGGGAAGAATCCACCCGAATCAGATTTTTTGAGGAATGTATCGAGAGAGAATTGGATTTGGTTAGACAATGTGTGGATGCTGTCGGACTAAAGGATCGTCAACAAGGGCGTTCTAGTGCGTTGTAGATTCTTATCCAAGACTTGTATCATTTGATGATGCCATGTGAATCGCTAGAAACATGTGAAGTGTATGGCTAACCCAATAACGAAAGTTTCGAAAATACAGGGTGTTACATCCTCCCCCCTTAGGAACATTCATCCTTGAATGATAGTATACTTAGTCAACGCAAAAAAGTTCAAGCCTAAGATACATATCACATGATACATATGAACACATACTTACTTGTCAATGCCTCAACTCTGATTTTTTTCATGTTTATTAGTGGGCTGAAAGAGATGGGGGTACTTGGATTTCATTGCTTCTTTCACTTCCTAGGTAACCACTTCTACTTGCTTGTTCCTCTATTGTACCTTTACAGAGGCTACTTCTTTATTTCTGAAATTCATAACTTGTCGATCCATAATGGCAATGGGTGCTTCCTCATAAGTGATATCTTCTGTAATTTGTACACCTTTAGTTGGAGTTATACGAGATGGATCACTTATGCACTTTTGAAGCATTGAAACATGAAACATTGGATGAACCACAAAAAGCTCTTGGGGTAGCTCTAATTCATATGCAACTTGGCCAACTCTTTTAACAATCCTATATGGTCCTATGTAGCATGGACTGAGCTTTCCCTTTTTACCAAATTTCGTTACCCCTTTCATTCGAGACTCCTTCAAGAATATCCAATCTCCTATAGAAAATTCTAGTCCTCTTCTTCTAACATCTATATATGATTTCTGCTGACTTTGAGCTATTGCTAGCCATTGTTGTATTATCTTAACTCTCTCCATAGCTTGATGAACAAGATCTGGACCAAATAACGAAGGTTCACCTGCTTCAAACTAACTGATTGTTGACCTACACTTTCTTCCATACAAAGCTTCCTATGGTGCCATTTAGATATTTGAATGGTAGCTATTATTGTAAGCGAGTTCAATAAGCGGCAGACGATCATCTTAACTACCTTTGAAGTCTAATACACAAGTCCAGGGTATTTCCTCAAGCATTTGGATTGTGCACTCTTCTTGACAATACGTTTGAGGGTGAAAGTTTATGCTTAAGTTCACCTGTGTCTCCAAACTTCTCTGAAGTGACTTCAAAACATTTACAGTGAATTGAGCTCCCCCTATCAGATATAATAGAGATTGACACTTCGTGCAGCCAAACTATCTCTTTAATATATAATCTTTCATATTCTTCAACTGTATAAGTAGTTTTTATCGGCAAGAAATGTGCTAATTCGGTGAGTCTATCAACAACTACCCATAGAGAGTTCTGAAATTAATGAGGTAACCCAGTAACGAAATCCATGTTGATCATGTCCCACTTTCAAATTGGAAGTTCTCTATGCTGCATATAATTTCTAGGCTTTTAGTGCTCTACTTTTACTTGTTGACAGTTTGGACACTGAGCCATGGATTCTGTAATATCCTTCTTCATTCGCCCCCACCCCCCACCAATAAACTTCTTTCAAGTAATGGTACATTTTTGTTGAGCCTAGATTAACCGAATACCTTGACTGATGCGCTTCCATCATAATTCTCCTTTTTAGCCAATCCACATCAGCTACGGACAATCTATTTTGACATCATAGTACTCCTTCTTGTGTGAGCTCAAATTCCGTACTCATACCTTGCTGTACATTTTTCTTAAGTTGTAATAAAATGGGATTTCATTTTTGCTATTAACGAGGATTCTGCAGCATTTTTTACCATAATTCCTTCGTTGGGAGATTCAAGAAGGCAAACACCTAGGCGAGCTAATTGACATAGATCTTTACTTACCCCTTGTTTTATTGTTGACTGCCCAAAAGTACATGCAATTGTTTTACGATTCAAAGCATCTGCTACTACATTTTCCTTTTCGGGATGATAGAAAATATTATTGCCGTAGTCTTTTAATAACTCAAGCAATATTCGTTGCCTAAGATTCAGGTCCTTTTGCTTAGAGATATATTGCAAACTCTTATGATTAGTATATATATGAACATGAATGTCACGTGCAAAGTCCCATTAAAGTGGACTGGCCCTCCGTTACCGACAAAGCTCGGGAGAACTAACATATAACCATACACTTTCTATGAACATTATAAAGGGTTTCCACATTCAACATGCTTTTAAGAACGTAGACAGTAATAACAAGCCAAAAGGAAATTCATATGACTAGGTCATTGGAGCCACGACGTCTAAAGCACGATACATCACCACACTTTACTTTACATAGTCTACAAAGCCTCTAATACCACACTTTACTTTACATAGTCTACAAAGCCTCTAGATAAGGAACAATATCTATTAAGGGTCGGGACAGGCCCCCCCCTCCCCCCCATGACTAACTATATAATACTAAAATATAAGCTCTAGACACACAAATCTCCGAAGCAACCTGGAGCTCAGTAACAACAGTTGGATATCCTGTACTCCTACTGGGGAGATCTACTAGCTCCTGTACCTGTAGCATGAAATGCAGGTCCCCCGTAAGGGACATCAACACGACATAATATATTGAATATGTAAGGCAGGAAGTACTATATATGAAATAAAAACTCAAATGAAATCATACACTGGTGTGTAAGGATAAGAGACCACCTATAGTCATACTGTGGAATCATGTACTTTATGTCCTTTTTATTACTTTACCTTTCTTTACTGTATAATCTGTGCGTAGTATATCATATAAATGACTAGCTGATCAGTGGTAAATAAATATCAGGATCGACCCATGCTAGGCTTTTTTTCACCCTTGGGATACCCCCCATAATATGGATCGACCCTTGCTAGGTGATTCTTCCCCTCTGGGATACCACCCATCAATAAGCAACTTCGACTTATCTTTTATTTATTTTTGAGATGATTCTTTTGGTGGTCATAAAATTTTGGAGCTATAGGACTATAGATATAAATGTGGCATATAAAAAATCATGCAAGACAATACCACAATGAAAAGAGTAAGTTACACAACTAATGAAATGCATAGGAGATAAAACAACACATGGACCTTACTTAGCAAAGAAGGAAATCATGTACCTTTGGTATCCAAGTGTGTATGCAGATTTGATAATGGCTATGTATGGGAGCATATGAACATGTTAAAGGAGTAGAGACACGGTTATTAGTTATGCTGGAGTTTGTAAGTACCTCTATGTGCCAAGGAAGAACCTAGATTTTATGCCAAATAATAGGAAATCGAGTAGCCTTGCATACCTCGTTATACTATATCGTTTTACCTCGAAATAACCTCCTTTCCCCCCAAATATTTATCTACAGTTGAGTAGGTGATAAAACTAATATTAGTAGCTAATAAATACATCTTGGCAATCCAATCTCATAAAAAGAGCAATACTCGGGCGGTAAGCTTGTAATTATTAACCCAAAAGTATTCTTTGAACCTTTCCATTTCTAATCGTATTGTCTAGTACACGTTTTCATGTACATGTCATATACAACTTGTTTTAGTCCCACAACAGTATTACAAACGCTCATTAAGCACAACACATAACAATTCTACACAATACATAAGTAGGCAGCATAACATTACGTCTTCTCGCTATATTTTGAAGTCAACAATCCCAAACCTGTTTCAACTTCAACCAAACTGTCTCCAACATATTTACACATAAAAACAATCCTAAAAAAATCTCAAAAATAGGTGGAGGATGCGATACCATAGTCCTCAGTCAATCAACCAAAATTTCTACTAATAACACATTTAGGATAACAAACTAGAACTCGATTGTTTACCT
The DNA here is from genome assembly GCA_029948455.1 of Solanum rostratum. Taxonomy (NCBI): domain Eukaryota; kingdom Viridiplantae; phylum Streptophyta; class Magnoliopsida; order Solanales; family Solanaceae; genus Solanum; species Solanum rostratum. The sequence continues at coordinate 43,504,582 of CM057051.1, forward strand.
TGGCTTTTTCCATGGCTTGTTGGATTAGATCTGGCCCAAGCAAGGTGGTTTCACCCACTTCAAACCACCCTATGGGCTACCTACATTTCCTTCCATACAAAGCTTCATAAGTTGCCATCTTGATGCTTGAATGATAGCTATTATTATAGGCAAATTCAATAAGTGGCAAATGGTCCACCAAACTACCTTTGAAGTCCAATGCACGAGCTCACAACATATCTTCAAGTGTTTGAATGGTGCGTTCTGCTTGACCATCTGTTTGAGGGTGGAAAGTTGTACTCAAATCCACTTGTGTCCCTAAACTCCTTTGGAAGGACTTCCAAAACATTGTAGTGAATTGAGCTCCCCGAGCAGATATAATGGATATTGGGACCCTATGTAGCCTAACTATCTATTTGAGATATAACTTTGCATATTCCTCAGATGTATAATCACTCTTAACTGACAAGAGGTGCGCTGACTTTGTGAGTCTATCAACTATTACCTATGTGGAGTCAAACTTTTGAAATGAGCGAGGCAACCCAGTAACAAAATCCATATTAATCATATCCCACTTCCACGTTGGAAGCTCTATACATTGCATATAACCTCCCAGCATTTAGTGCTCTACCTTGACTTGTTAGCAATTCGAACATTGAGCCACAAATTCTGCAAGGTCCTTTTTCATGCCTCCCCACCAAAACATTCCCTTTAGATCATGATACATCTTAGTTGATCCTGGATGGATGGAATATCTTGAGTGATGGGCTTCTTCTATTATCATCCTTCTTAGTCAATCATATCAAGCACACATAATCTATTTTGACAATAAAGTACTCTATTCTTTGTAAGTTCAAAGCCCTTCATTGTGTCTTGACTCACCTTTTCCTTAAGGCAAACACGATAGCCGCTAGCTCAAGGTCATTTGTTGGATAGTTTCTCTTCCGCGGTCGCAGTTATCTTGAGGCATAAGCAATTACCCTATTATGTTGTATCAGTATACACCCTAGGCCAACTCTTGAAGCATCACAGTACACTGCATACCCCTCCATGCCCTCTGGAAGTGCTAGCATAGGTACACAAGTTAGCCTGCTTTTCAACTCTTGGAAGCTCCTTTCACATGCATCATTCCACTGGAACTTGGTTGCCTTATATGTCAACTTTGTTAGAGGTGCAGAAATAGAAGAAAAACCCTCAAAAAACCTTCTGTAATAACCTGCCAACCCTAGGATGTTTCAAACTTCCGTGGGTGTTGTTGGCCTTGTCCAATCTTTCACTTCCTCTACCTTTTGTGAGTCAATCCTTATTCCTTTATCAGATACAATATTTGCCAAGAATGCCATTGATTTTAACCAAAATTCATATTTGGAAAACTTGGTGTACAATTGTCGATCATGAAGAACTTGTAATACCTGTCGTAAGTGATTTTCATGGTCCTCTTTTGATCTTGAATATACCAAAATATCGTCTATAAATACTTAATAACCTACCGACCCTAGGATGTTTCGAACTTCCGTGGGTGTTATTGGCCTTGTCCAATCTTTCACTTCCTCTACCTTTTGTGAGTCAATCCTTATTCCTTTATCGGATACAATATTTCCCAAGAATGCCATTGATTTTAACCAAAATTCACATTTGGAAAACTTGGTGTACAATTGTCGATCATGAAGAACTTGTAATACCTGTCGTAAGTGATTTTCATGGTCCTCTTTTGATCTTGAATATACAAAAATATCGTCTATAAATACTATCACGAATACATCCAAGAATGCTTGAATACCCTGTTCATTAAATCCATAAAAACTGCTGGTGCATTTGTCAGCCCAAATGACATAACAAGAAATTCAAAGTGACCATACCATGTCCTAAAGGCTGTCTTGGATATATGTTTCTCCTTCACCCTCACTTGGTGATAATATGATCTCAAATCAATTTTTGAAAAGCATTTGGCACCTTGTAACTGGTCAAATAAATCATTAATCCTAGGGAGGAGGTATTTGTTCTTAATTGTTACCCTATTCAATTGCCGGTAGTCAATACACATTCTCAAGGTGCCATCGTTTTTAGGTACAAATAACACTGGTGCACCCCAACGAGACACACTAGGTCTTATAAAACCCTTCTCTAGCAAGTCTTTCAATTGCTCCTTTAATTCACGTAATTCTGCTAGGGTCATCCTTTATGGAGGGATAGAAATAGGTTAAGTGCCTAGAAGTAAGTCAATACCAAAATCTACTTATCGTTCTGGAGGTAAGCCCGGAATATCTTCAGGAAACACATCAACAAATTCATTCACTATGGGAACAGATTGAAGGACAGGTGATTCTGCCTCCATATCCCTCCCTCTAACTAGATGACATATATATATCCCTTTGATATCATCTTCCTTGCCTTAAATAAGAAACAAACTTACCCTTTGGTGCCCCAACATTGCCTTCCCATTCAAGGACCGTCTCATTTGGAAGGAAATACACTCTCTTAGTTCGGCAATCCACAGTAGCATAGCAAGAGGCTAACTAATCCATATGCATTATAACATCAAATTCCACCATCTCTAGCTTAACAAGGTCAGCCAATGTTTCACGGTTACAAACAGTTATAATAGACCCTTCTTGCTATAATAGATTCACCGGTTGGTGTAGATACTTCAAATGGTTTGTTTAATAATTTAGATGTTCTCTTAAGCTTCCCAGCAACTAGTGGAGTGATATATGACAGTGTAGAACCAGGGTCAATTAATGCATGCACATTGTGTGAAAAGATGAATAATGTACCTTTGACCACATCGAGTGAAGCTTCTAAATTTTGCCGACTTCCCAGAGCATAAGCGCGATTCCTCTAACACCTCTACCACGACTTGTAGGAACTTGCTGACCTGTACCTAATGAAGGCACTGAGTATGATGATGCAATAGCTGACCTAGTAGGTTGTGTTATATCACCCTTACGTCTCCTCGGACGATCTCTTATCATATGCCCTGGCGCACCACACCAATAACAAGCATCTGTCCCAACACGACTTGTACCTAAATGACTCCTCCAACATTGTTTGCAAGGCTGCCTATGAGGTATTTTCTGGCTTGCCGAATATCCTGTTGTCCGTGCACCTTGGCCTTCACTTCTTTGACCAAACTGATTACTCCTAGACCCTTGAAGTTGTGGCGGAGCACTAGCTGTGGAGTAGGAGGATGATGCCTAGGTGGTCTATTAGAAAACTGAGACCTAAACTCACTCACCTTGGGACGGTATAAACTGACCCGTAGATCTATACCTCTTGGACTGCCCCTTTCTAACTCTTGTGTCCTTCTTTGCCTCTGATCCTCTAGTTTTTGTGCAAATGCTTGCATCCTTGCTATATCCATGTCTTTATTCAAACAAGTAATGGTACAGTCTCTGACCAGATACAGATCCAACCTATCCACATATCAATGAACTCTATCTACCATAGTAGCGACTACATTAGGAGCATACCTGGCTAGCAAATCAAATTTAAGTCTATACTCCCTCACGCTCATATTCCCCTGGTCGAGATTCAGAAATTGATCTGCACAAGCCTCTTGGATCTCTAATGGCAAGTAATGGTCCAGAAATGCCTCTTTGAACTCTTTCAAGGTAGTTGGAGGTGCATCTTTACCCGTAGATTGTTTCCAAGCTTCATACCATAGTATAACCACACCCTTCAATCTATATGTTTGCCAGCTCCACAACTTCTGTATCGCTTATGTGCATAACATCCAAAGTGTGTTGGATCTGATCGATGAAGTCTTGTGGATCTTCATTAGGATCTGACCCGGTAAAAGATAGAGGATCCAAATTAAGGAATCACGTATCCTCGTGCTAGTTGCCCTATTCGTACCACCTGCACATATAATTAGACCTTGTCTTTGAACTTGGACTTCAACTATACGGGTCAATAATTGGACTGCATTTCTTAGATCCTACACGGTAGCATCGGTAGATAGTTTTGGGGGAATTTTGCTACTCCCTGGTTCATCAGGAGCCGGAGGAGTTGAAGATGTTTGTGATAAAGACTCAACTTGGGCCTCATTTTGTTGTCCCACCCGACTGGGTGCACCAACTACCACTTCTACTTCCTTCTCGTTGCCTTTACTTTTCCTTGTTTCTGGCATACTCGCTCTACAAAACAATTTAGAGGTTAGAAACAATCCACCTATAATACTTGGCTCTATGGCACGATCTAAAGAATGAAAAGAAAGTGACAACTCCTAAATGCCACGTAGCCTCCTGCTTATAAATGTAGTGCACAACATATCCATAAACAAGACTTTACATAGGCACGACTTTGTAGACTCCCTAGGATGACCCATTCTGATACCACTTTTATCAGGCCCAAAGACCCATTAAGGCGGACTGGAACCCGTTGCCAACAAAGCTCGGGAAAACCAACATATAACCATACAATTTCTATAAACATTATAAGGGGTTTCCACATTCAACATGCTTTCAAGAAAGTAGACGGTAATAACAAGCCAAAATGAAATGCTTATGACTAGGCCATTGGATCCACGATGTCTAAAGCACGATACATGACCACACTTTACTTTACATAGTGTCCAAAGCCTCTAGATAAGGAATAGTATCTATTAAGAGTCGGGATAGGCCCGTCCCTCATGACTAACTATACAATAAAAAATATAAGGTCTAGACACACAAAGCCTCGAAGCAACCTGGATCTCAGTAACAACAACAGGATATCCTGTACTCCTACTGGGGAGATCTACTAGCTCCTATACCTGCAACATGAAATGCAAGTCCCCTGTAAGGGACATCAGTATGAGATAATGTTTTGAATATGTAAGGCAGGAATTACTATATATGAAATAAGAACTCAAATGAAATCATACACTTGTGTGTAAGGATAAGAGACCACCTATAGTCATACTGTGGAATCATGTACTTTTTATTACTTTACCTTTCTTTACTATATAATCTGTGAACAGTATATCATATAAATAACCAACTGATCAGTTAAATCAATATCAGGATCGACCCATGCTAGGCTTTCCTTTCACCCCTGGGTTATCCCCCGTAATATGGGATCGACCCATTCTAGGTGATTCTTCCACCCCTGGATACCACCGATCAATAAGCAACTTCGACTTTTCTTTTATTTACTTTTGAGATGATTCTTTTGGTGGTCATAACATTTTGGAGCTATTGGACTATAGATATAACATGTGGCATATGAACAATCATGCAAAACAATACCACAATAAAAAGAGTAAGTTACACAACTAATGAAATGCATAGGAGATGAAACAACACATGGACCTTAACAAAAAAGGAACTCAACTATCTTTGGTATACAAGTATCTATGCAGATTTGAAAATGGCGATGTATGGGAGCATATGAACATGTTAAGGAGTGGAGACACGATTATTAGTTATGCTGGAGTTTGTAAGTGCCTCTATGAGCCAAGGAAGAACTGAGATTTCATGCTAAATAATAATAAATCGAATAGCCTTATATACCTCATTGTACTATGCCATTTTACCTTGAAGTAACTTCCTTACCCTCCAAATATTTATCTACAGTAGAGTAGGAAATAAAACTAATATTAGTACATAATAAATACGCCTTGGCAGTCCAAATTCAAAAAAAACAACATTCGGGCAGTACGCTTGTAATTATTAACCCAAGAGTATTCTTTCAACCTTCCCAGTTCTAATCATATTTTCTAGTACACATTTTCATGTACCTGTCATATACAACCTGTTTTAGTCCCATAACATGGTTACAACAGCTCATAAAGCATAACATTTCTACACAATACACAAGTAGGCAGCATAACATTACGTCTTCTCGCTACATTTCGAAGTCAACAATCCCAAACCTGTTTCAACTTCAACCAAACTATCTCCAATATATTTACACATAAAAATAATCCTAAAATAGTCCCAATACAGTCCCCAAAATAGGTGGAGGATGCGAGACCACAGTCCCCAGTCAATTAGCCCACAATTTCTACTAATAACACACTAAAACTCGATTGTTTAGGTGAGACACAACAGTATAGCAACCTTACCTTACCATTTCCGACCTAAACCTTGTTAAGGATATCAACCTCCCTTCATAATCAAGGCAACCAAAAAGAGAAAATCCTCTTAATAAACAAGAAAAATGTACAACAATCTTTGGAACACATGCTGTCCAAAATTCCAGAACAAGTATATCAGCATACTCATGTTTTTTATGGAAAAATTATACTAAACCATAGGTATTTCTACATACCTTAGCCTTCAAGGATTAGGTCCTCTTCAAGAACCCTAAAGGTGTGCTTAGGCTGCTTTGCAAAAGTAAGAGAGATCAAGGAGAAACTTTGGAAGAAAACCTGATTTTTGGCTTTGGTAAAATGACTTGAAGTGGCTGGTTTTAACCTTTTTTAAAGGGCCACTCTTGGCTGACTTTATTTTTCCTTTTGAGCCTTATTTTATTAAGGTGGTGATGCAGCAGCTTGGCCCTTTCACTTGGGCCTTAATGAGCTCCAATTTGATGGGCCTTCGTTGCCCATTTTCCTCTTTTCCTTTCACATAATATAGGCCCAAATCATCAAGTGGATTGTGAATGTACTTGGGCCTTTTTTCTATTAATCTTGGGCTGAAAACATTGTCCCCTTATAATGCTAAACAATAGGCTAAAATTACACCCTTAACTTGGGCTTTATTCATTATCGAACTTGAGCAGATTTGGTGTTGGGCCTAGTCTCCATCTACCTAGCCTATTTAAGCTAAGCATATAGGTGACTCACATGTTAGATTCCTAAGTCTTACAAGCACCTCACTTTCTTTAAGGTCACTATCTCCTCAATTTTGCTTAAAACTTATATACACTCACTCATCTTAAGCATTAGACGCAATTATAGCCCTGTAGTCTAACAGTTAGGCAGTTTTAAAGTTGGTTCTCCTTCTACCAAATCATATCATATTCCATATGCATAGGACTAGTACACCTAAGATGTGGGGTGTTACAATGAACTCCATACAAATGATGGTGCCACATATTCAAAGCAAATATAACTACCACTAGCTCCAAATTATATGTTGTATAGTTTTTCTCATGTGGATGCAACTACCTTGAGGCATATGCTATGCTTTTACAACGTTGCATCAAGACATCCTAATCCCACACCTGAAGCATCACAATATACTGCATAACCTTTTGTTCCTTCAAGACGTACCAATACATGTGATGTTGTCAATTTATTTTTCAGCTCTTGGAAGCTTCTTTCACATGCATCACTCCATTAGAACATAGATGCCTTATGCGTTAGCTTTTTCAAAGGTGTAGAAATAGAAGAAAACCTTTCAACAAACCTTCTATAATAACCTATCAACCCAAGGAAACTTTGAACATCAGTCGGTGTTGTAGGCCATAGCCTAATCTTTACAGCTTCTATCTTTTGGGTATCAACTTTATTCCCTCATTGAATACAATGTGGACGAGGAATGCCACATGCCTAAACTAAAACTCACACTTGGAAAACTTTGCCTATAACTTACGATCATAAAGAATTTGTAACACTTGTTGCAGGTGATTAGCATCATACTCTTCTAATCTTGAATACACCAAAATGTCATCTATGAATACTATCACAAACATATCCAAAAATGCCTTGAACACCCTATTAATCAAATCCTTAAAAACGGTTGATGCATTTGTTAGCCCAAATGACATGACTAAGAACTCAAAATGACCATACCGTGTTCGAAAAGTTATCTTGGGTATATCTTGATTCCTTACTCTCACTTGGTGATAACACGACCTCAAGTCAATCTTTGAAAAACACTTGGCTCCTATTACTGATCAAATAAATCATCAATTTTAAGGAGGGGATATTTATTCTTTATCATCACCTTATTTAACTATCAATAAACATCCTCAATGAGCCATCCATTGTAGGTACAACTCCCAAAAGGGACATGCTAGGCCCCCTTTTCTAGCAAATCTTTTAATGGCTCTTTAACTCTCATAATTCTGCCGGGGCCATTCTATATGGGGGGTGGATATAGTTTGAGTATCTGGGAGCACTTCAATACCAAACTCTACTTCTCGTTCGAGAGGCAAACCTAGGAGATCTTTAGGATACACATCTGGAAATTCATTTACCATCGGAACAAATTGAAGGGTTGGAGGATCTGTATCTATATCTCTTACCCTCACTAAATGGTATATGTAACCCTTGGACACCATTCTTTGTGTTAAAATAGGAAATAAACCTACCTCTTGGTACCCAATATTACCCTTCCATTTAAGGACTATGTCACGCCCTAAGTCCCATTAAGGCGGACTGGCACCCGTTGCCGACAAGGCTCGGGAGAACCAACATATAACTATGCACCTGCTATGAACATTTAAGAGGTTTCCATATTCAACAATGTTGTCAAAAGAAAGTAAACTATATTAACAAGTCAAAAGTAAATACATAAGATTAGGCCGTTGGAGCCACGATGTCTACAGTACGCTACTTGATCACACTTTAATTTACATATTCTACAAAGCCTCTAGGTAAGGAACAATATTCATAAGGGTCGAGATAGGCCCCGCCTCGTGACCAACTATACAATACAAAATACAAGCTCTAGACACACAAGCCCCAAAGAAACCTAGAGCTTAGTAATAGCAGCTGGAAATCCTATACTCTTACTGGGGAGATCTAGTAGCTCCTGTACCTACAACATTGAATGCAGGTCCCCCGTAAGGGATATCAGTATGAGATAATGTACTAAATATGTAAGTCCGGAAATACTGTATATGAAATAAGAACTCAAATGAAATAACACACTGGTATGTAAGGATAAAAGACCACCTTTAGTCATACTGTGGAATCATGTACTTTATATGTCTTTTTATTACTGTACCTTTCTTTACTGTATAATCTGTGCACAATATATCATGTAAATGACCAGCTGATCAGTGGTAAATCAATATCGGGATCGACCCATGCTAGGCTTTCCTTTCACCCCTGGGATACCCCCCGAAATATGAGATCGACCCATGCTAGGTGATTCTTCAACCCCTGGGATACCATCCATCAATAAGCAACTTTGAGTTATCTTTTATTTACTTTCCAGATGATTCTTTTGGTGGTCATAACATTTAGAGCTGTAGGAATATAGACATGACATGTAAACAACCATACAAGATAATACCATAATGAAAAGAGAGTTACACAACTAATGAAACGTGTAGGAGATTAAACAACACATGGACTTTATTTGGTAAAAAGGAACGCATGTATCTTTGGTATCCAAGTACGTATGCAGATTTGACAATGGCTATGTATGGGAACATATGAGCATGGTAAAAAGTGGAGACACGGTTAGCAGCCATGTCGGAGTTTGTACGTGCCTTTATGTGCCAAGGAAGAACCTAGATTCATGCCAAATAATACAACAATGAGTAGCCTTACATACCTCATTGTACTACGTTGTTATTACCTCGGAGTAGTATCCTCTTCCTCCAAATACTTATCTACAATATAGTAGGTGATAAAACTAGTGTTAGCAGCTAATAGACACATCTTGGTAGTCCAATTTCACCCAAAAATAATATCCGGGCAGTAAGCTCGGAATTAGCAACCAAGGAGTATTCTTTCAACGATTACATTCCTAATCATATTTTATAATACACATTCCCATATATATGTCATATCCAGCTATTTTTAGTCCCATAACAGTGTTACAACATCTCATAAAGTACAACATACAACAAATCTACACAACACGCAAGTAGGCAACGCAACATTGCGTCCTTTCGCTACATTTCGACGACAACCATTCCAAATCTTTTTCAACCTCAACCAAACCGTTCTCAACATTTTTACACACAAAGACAGTCCTAAAACAGTCCTAAAACAATCACCAAGTAGATGGAAAACATGAGACAATAATTCCCCATATTCAGTCCACGAATTCTTACTAAGAGCGGAATTTAGATATCATATAAGAACTCATTTTCGCGGAAGATAAAAATGGTGCAGTAGCCTTCTTACATCACTACAGTACCAAACCATGTTAAAAACATACATATTACTTCATAATCCAGCCAACCAACAAGAGAAAATCCTCTTAATAAACAAGGAAAATGGACAACAATCTTTGGAACACATGCTGTTCCAAATTCCTGCACAAGAACAACCAGCATACTCTTCATGTTTTTTCATGGAAAAATTACACCAAACTATAGGTATTTTTACTTACCTTAGCCCTTAAGGATTAGGTGCTCTTCAAGAACCCTAGAGGTGAGCCTTCGCTGCCTTACAAAGTGAAGAGAGAGCAAGGAGAAACTTGGAAAGAAATCTGATTTTTTGCTTTGAGAAAATGACTAAAAGTTGCTGGATTTTTGCCCCTTTTAAAGGGTCTTTTTTGGCCGACTTTCTTTTGTATTTCAAGACTTATTTTATTAAGCTGGTGATGCAGCAACTTGGCCTTTTCACTTGGGCCTTATTGGGCTTCAATTGGATGGGCTTTGCTACAAATATTTCTCTTTTACACCTACTTAGTTTGGGCCCTATTTGTGAATTGGGTTGTGAATGTAATTTGACCCTTTTCCTATTCATCTTGGGCTGAAAATGTTGTCCTTTTATGATGCTAAACCATGGGCCCAAATGACATCCTTAAGCTAAGCACATAGGTGACTCACCTGTTAGCTTCCTAAGTCTCATAAGCACCTCACTTTTTTCACTTCATTTAAGGTCACGATCTTCTTAACTTGACTTAAAACCTTATATACACTCGGTCATCTTGAGCGTTAGACGTACATATAGTCCTCTAATCTGAAATTCAAGCACTTTTAAAAATGTTCACTGCTTTGACCCCGTCGTATCATGTTTCATATGCAGTGGACTAGTACATGTAAGATGTGGGGTGTTACATCCTCCCTCCTTTAGGAACATTCGTCCCCGAATGTTAGCATAAATGGGATAGGTCATACAAGTTTAAACTTTCATGTAAACAAACTTTTGACAACATAATAAGAATTCAAATCGACGTACCTACTAATCCCTCAACTCTGTATCTTGGACTTTCTCTTTAGGTTCAAATAAATAAGGGTACTTAGATCTCATTGCTTCCTCAGCCTCCCACGTCACCTCTTCTACTTGTTGGTTCCTCCAAAGTACCTTTACTGAAGGTATTTCCTTATTCCTTAGCTTTCTTACTTGATGATCTAGGATAGCAATAGGTAATTCCTCATATGTGAGATCTTCCATAACCAACATATCTTCATTAGGAGTGATACGAGATGGGTCACCTATGCATTTTCGAAGCATTGAGACATGGAAAACTGGATGAACCATTGAAAGCTCTTGGGGTAGCTCTAATTCATATGCAACCTGTCCAAACCTTTTAATAATCTTATATGGCCCTATGTAAAGTGGGCTTAGTTTTCCTTTCGTACCAAATCTCATAACACCTTTCATTGGGGACACCTTTAAGAATACCCAATCTCGTACTGAGAATTCCAGTCTTTTTCTTGTAGCATCTGCATAGGATTTGTGACGACTTTGGCTGTTTCTAGCCGTTGTCATATTACCTTGACTTTCTCCATGGCTTGTTGGACTAGATCTGGACCAAGCAAGGTGGTTTCACCCACTTCAAACCATCCTATAGGTGATTTACATTTCCTTCCATACAAAGCTTCATACGGTGCCATCTTAATGCTTGAATATGGTAGTATTATTATAGGCAAATTCAATAAGTGGCAAATGGTCCACCCAACTACCTTTGAAGTCCAATGCACATGCCCGCAACATATCTTCAAGTGTTTGAATGGTGCGTTCTGCTTGACCATCTATTTGTGGGTGAAAAGCTGTACTTAAATTCACTTGTGTCCCTAAGCTCCTTTGGAAGGATTTCCAAAACTTTGCAGTGAATTGAGCTCCCCGATCAGATATAATGGAGATTGGGACCCCATGTAGCCTAACTATCTCTTTGAGGTATAGCTTTGCATACTCTTCAGCAGTATAATCACTCTTAACTGGCAAGAAGTGTGTTCACTTTGTGAGTCTATCAACTATCGCCCATATAGAGTCAAACTTCTGAAATGAGCGAGGCACCCAGTAACAAAATCCATATTAATCATATTACATTGCATATAACCTTCCGGCTTTTGGTGCTCTACCTTAACTTGTTGGCAATTCGGACATTTAGCCACAAATTCTGCAAGGTCCTTTTTCATGCCTTCCCACCAAAACATTCCCCTCAGGTCATGATACATCTTAGTTGATCCTGGATGGATCGAATATCTTGAATGATGGGCTACTTCCATTATCCTCCTTCTTAGACCATTAATATTAGGAACACATAATCTATTTTGGCAATAAAGTACTGCATTTTGGGTAAGTTCAAAGCCCTTCATCGTTCCTTGACTCACCGTATCCTTAAGTCGTTATAGAATAGGACCTTTGAGCTGTTTTTCTCTTACCTCTGTTACCAATGAAAACGTTGCAGCATTTTGCACAATAACCCCTTCTTTTGAAGTTTCAAAGAGGCAAACCCCCAAATGGGCTAGTTGACGTAGATCCTTAGCCACTCCTTGACGTACCATAGACTGCTCACTAATATTCATAATTTCCTTACGACTCAGAGCATCGGCTACCACATTTGCTTTCCCTGGATGGTATAATATATCAATGTCGTAATCCTTTATTAGCTCCAGCCACCTCCGCTGCCTTAAACTTAGGTCTTTCTATTTAAAGATGTACTGTACGCTCTTATGATCAGTATATATGTCAACATGAACTCCATACAAATAGTGGTGCCATATTTTCAAGGCAAACACAACAACTGCTAGCTCAAGGTCATGTGTTGGGTAGTTTCTCTCATGTGGCCGCAGTTGTCTCGAGGCATAAGAAATCACCCTACCATGTTGTGTTAGTACACACCCTAAGCCAACCCCTGAAGCATCACAATACACCGCATACCCCTCTGTGCCTTCTGGAAGCACTAGTACAGGTGCAGTAGTTAGCCTGCTTTTCAACTCTTGAAAGCTTCTTTCACATGCATCATTCCATTGAAATCTGGTCGCCTTATGTGTCAACTTTGTTAGAGGTGCAGAATTAGAAGAAAAACCTTCAACAAATCTTCTGTAATAACCTGTTAACCCTAGGAAGCTTCGAACTTCTGTGGGTGTTGTTGGCCTTGGCCAATCTTTCACCGCCTCTATCTTCTGTGAATCAACCCTTATTCCTTCATCAGATACAATATGACCCAAGAATGCCACTGATTTCAACAAAAATTCACATTTGGAAAACTTGGCATACAATTGCCGATCAAGAAGAACTTGTAATACTTGCCATAGGTGATTTGCATGGTCCTCTTCTGATCTTGAATACACCAAAATGTCATCTATAAATACTATCACAAATACATCCAAGAATGGCTTGAATAACCTGTTCATTAAGTCCATAAAAACTGCTGGTGCATTGGTCAGCCCAAATGACATAACAAGAAATTCAAAGTGACCATAGCGTGTCCTAAAGGCTATCTTGGGTATATGTTTCTCCTTCACCCTCACTTGGTAATAACCTGACCTCGAATCAATTTTGGAAAAGCATTTGGCACCCTGTAACTGATCAAATAAATCATCAATCCTAAGGAGGGGGTATTTGTTTTTAATTGTCACCCTATTCAATTTTCGGTAGTCAATACACATTCTCAAGGTGCCATCCTTTTTATGTACAAATAACACTGGTGCACCCCCAAGGGGACACACTAGGTCTTATAAAACCCTTCTCTAGCAAATCTTTTGATTGCTCCTTTAATTAACGTAATTCTGTCGGGGCCATTCTATATGGATGGATAGAAATAGGTTGAGTGCCTTGAAGTAAGTCAATGCCAAAATCTATTTCTCGTTCTTGAGGTAAACCTGGAAGCTCTTCGGGAAACACATCAACAAATTCATTCACTACGGGAACAGATTAAAGAGTTGGTGATTCTGCTTCCATATCCCTTACTCTAAATAGATGACATATTTATCCCTTTGACATCATCTTCCTTGCCTTAAAATAGGAAACAAACTTATCCTTTGGTGCACCAACATTGCCTTTCCATTCAAGGACCATCTCATTTTGAAAATGGAAATACACTCTCTTAGTTCGACAACCCACAGTAGCATAGCAAGAAGCTAACCGATCCATACCCATTATAACATCAAATTCCACCATATCTAACTCAACAAGGTCCGCCAATGTGTCACGGTCACAAACAATTACTACACAGTCATAATAGATCCTTCTAACTATGATAGATTCACCGGTTGGTGTAGACACTTCAAATGACTCGTTCAATAATTTAGGTGTTCTTTTAAGCTTCCTAGCCACTAGTGGAGTTGTATATGATAATGTAGAACCAGGGTCAATTAATGCATACACATTATGTGAAAAGATAGACAATGTACCTATGACCACATCAGGTGAAGCTTCTAAATTTTGCCGACTCCTCAGAGCATAAGTGTGATTCTGGGCTCCGCTGGAGCTAGCTGCCCCTCTACCACCTCTACCACGGCCTGTAGGTGTTTGCTGACCCCTACCTAATGGAAGAACTGACGATGATGATGCAACAGCTGATCCAGTAGGTTGTGCTATATCACTCATACGTCTTCTTGGGCAATCTCTCATCATATGCCCAGGTACACCACACCAATAAAAAGCGTCTGTCCCAACACGACATGTACCTAAATGACTCCTCCCACATTGTTTGCAAGGCTGCCTAGGAGGAATTTGCTGGCTGGCAGAATATCCTGTTGTTCGTGCACCTGGGCCCTCACTTCTTTGACTAAACTGATAACCTTTAGACCCTTGAAGTTGTGGTGGAGCACTGACTGTAGAGTAGGAGGATAATGGCCTAGGTTGTTTATTAGGTAATCGAGGCCTAAACTCACCTTGGGACGGTACAAGCTTCCCTGTAGATCTGGCCCTCTTGGACTGCCCCTTTCTAACTCTTGTGTCCTTCTTTTTTGCCTTTGATCCTCCAGTTTTTGTGCAAATGCTTGCATCCTCGCTATATTCATGTCTTTATTCAGAGAAGCAATGGTATAGTCTCTAACCAGATACAAATCCAACCTATCCACATATCGGTGAACTCTATCTGCCATAGTAGCGACTACATTAGGAGCATACCTAGCCAGGGAATTAAATTGAAGGCTATACTTCCTCACGCTCATATTCCCTTGGTGAAGATTCAGAAATTGATCTGCCCGGGCCTCTCGGATCTCGTATGGCAAGTAGTGGTCAAGAAATGCCTCTTTGAACTCCTTCCAAGTAGTTGGAGGTGCATCTATACCCTTAGATTGCTTCCAAGCTTCATACCACAATATAGCCACACCCTTCAATCTATATGCTTCCAGTTCCATAGCTTCCGTGCCGCTTATGTGCATAACATCCAAAGTGCGTTGGATCTAATCGATGAAGTCTTGTGGATCTTCATTAGGATCTGACCCGGTAAAAGATGGAGGGTCTAAATTAAGGAAGTCACGTATCCTCATGCTAGCTGCCCTATCTGCACCACCTGCACCTCTAGCTGGACCTTCTTGTCTTTGACTCTAACCAACAACTATCCGAGTCAATAATTGGACGACATTTCTCAAATCTTGCATGGTAGCATCGGTAGGTGGTTCTGGGAGAGTTTCACTACTTCCTGGTTCATCAGGAACTAAAGGAGTTGGAGATGTTTGTGATAGAGACTCGTCTTGGGCCTCATTTCGTCGTCTCACCCGACTGGGTGCACCAACTACCACTTTCACTTCCTTCCCTTTGCCTTTACTTTTCCTTGTTTCAGGCATGCTTGCTGTAAAAAACAATTTAGAGGTTAAAAACAATCAACCTACAACACTTTGCTCTATGGCACGATCTAAAGAATGAAAAGAAAGTGACAACTCCTAAATGCCACGTAGCCTCCTGCTTATAAATGTGGTGCACAACACATCCATAAACAAAACTCTACATAGACACGGCTTTGTAGACTCCCTAGGATGACCCGCTTTGATACCACTTTTGTCATACCCTAAGTCCCATTAAGGCGGATTGGCACCCGTTGCTGACAAGGCTCGGGAGAACCAACATATAACTATGCACCTGCTATGAACAATTAGGAGGTTTCCATATTCAACAATACTGTCAAAAAAAAGTAAACTGTATTAACAAGCCAAAAGTAAATGCATAAGACTAGGCCGTTGAAGCCATGATGTCTACAGTACACTACTTAACCACACTTTAATTTGCATAGTCTACAAACCCTCTAGGTAAGGAACAATATCCATAAGGGTCGGGACAGGCCCCGCCTCATGACCAACTATACAATACAAAATACAAGCTCTAGAACACAAGCCTCGAAGCAACCTGGAGCTTAGTAATAGCAGCTGGAAATCCTGTACTCTTATTGGGGAGATCTATTAGCTCCTGTACCTGCAGCATTAAATGCAGGTCCCCCATAAGGGACGTCAGTACGAGATAATGTACTAAATATGTAAGGCAGGAAATACTGTATATGAAATAAGAACTCAAATGAAATAACACACTGGTGTGTAAGGATAAAATACTACCCATGCTAGGCTTTCCTTTCACCCCTGGGATACCCCCCGTAATATGGGATCGACCCATGCTAGGTGATTCTTCCACCCTTGGGACACCACCCATCAATAAGCAACTTTAATTAATCTTTTGTTTACTTTTGAGATGATTCTTTTGGTGGTCATAACATTTAGAACTGTAGGAATATAGAGATGAAACGTGACATATAAACAACCATACAAGATAATACCACAATGAAAAGAGAGTTACACAACTAATGAAACATATAGGGGATTAAACAACAAATGAACTTTATTTGGTAAAAAGGAACTCATGTATCTTTGGTATCCAAGTATGTATGCAGATTTGACAATGACTATGTATGGGAACATATGAACATGGTAAAGAGTGGAGACACAGTTATTAGTTATGTGGGAGTTGGTAAGTGCCTTTATATACAAAGGAAGAACCTAGATTTCATGCCAGGTAATAGGAAACCAAGTAGCCTTACATACCTCGTTGTACTACGTCGTTATTACCTCTGAGTGGTATCCTCTTCCTCCAAATACTTATCAACAATATAGTAGGTGATAGCTAATAGACACATCTTGGTAGTCCAATTTCACCCAAAAATAATATCCGGGCAGCAAGCTCGGAATTAGCAACCAAGGAGTATTCATTCAACATTTCCACTCCTAATCGTATCTTCTAATACACATTACCATATACATGTCATATCCAGCTATTTTTAGTACCATAACAGCGTTATACCAGCTCATAACGTATAACATACAACAACTCTACACAACACACAAGCTACTTTGTGGGGTAGGGGACCAGACTGGTGACTGCTGCGGTTGTTGTCTGCAGGGTATGTGACACCCCACAAGTTGACTAGTGCTGAGCCAGGAGATTTTCCTTTGGATCGTTACAACGCTCATTGAACGGTTCAAGTAGAAGTGAATAGGTAAGAAGTAGAAAGCCCTTTCGCTACATTTCGACATCAACCATTCCAAATCTCTTTCAACCTCAACCAAACTGTTCTCAACATATTTACACACAAAGACAGTCCTAAAACAGTTACCAAGTAGATGGAAAACATGAGACAACAATTCCCAATATTCAGTCCACGAATTCTTACTAAGAGCGTAATTTAGATATCATATAAGAATTCATTTTCGCGGAAGATAAAAATGGTGCAGCAGCCTTCTTACATCACTACAGAACCAAACCATGTTAAAAATATACATATTACTTCATAATCCAGCCAACCAACAAGAGAAAATCTTCTTAATAAACAAGGAAAATGGATAACAATCTTTGGAACACATGCAGTACAACCAGCATCCTCTTCATGTTTTTCATGGAAAAATTACACCAAACCATAGGTATTTTTACTTACCTTAGCCCCCAAGGATTAGGTGCTCTTCAAGAACCCTAGAGGTGAGCCTTGGCTACCTTACAAAGTGAAGAGAGAGCAAAGAGAAACTTGGAAAGAAATCTGATTTTTGGCTTTGAGAAAATGACTAAAAGTTGCTGGATTTTTGCCCCTTTTAAAGGGCCTCTTTTGGCCGACTTTCTTTTGTATTTCAAGACTTATTTTATTAAGTTGGTGATGCAGCAACTTGGCCTTTTCACTTAGGCCTTATTGGGCTTCAATTGGATGGGCTTTGCTGTAAATATTTCTCTTTACACCCACTTAGTTTGGGCCCTATTTGTGAATTGGGTTGTGAATGTAATTTGGCCCTTTTCCTATTCATCTTGGGCTTAAAATGTTGTCCTTTATGATGCTAAACCATGGGCCCAAATGACATCCTTAACTCGGGGTTTATTCTTTATCGGACTTGAACAGATTTGGTGTTGGGCCTCGTCTCCGTCTACCTAGCCTATTTAAGTTAAGCACGTAGTTGACTCACCTGTTAGCTTCCTAAGTCTCACAAGCACCTAACTTCCTTTAACTTTGTGTAAGGCCGTGTTCTTCCCAATTTGACTCAAAACTTACATACACTCTGTCATCTTGAGCGTTCGACGTACATATAGCCCTCTAATCTGCAATTCAGGCACTTTTAAAAAAATGTGTGCTGGTTTGACCCCGCCATATCGTGTTTCATATGCATTGAACTAGTACATGTAAGATGTGGGCTGTTACACACTTCATATGGTTTAATCACTAATTCTAGTGCTCTTCTGAACATCCTAGAAATTAATGGAGTAGCATATGACAGAGTAGATCCTAGATGAATTAATGCATATACAATATGTGAAAAAATGGACAATGTACCCGTAACCACATTAGGGGAAGCCTCCGAATTTTGCTGATCTCCTAATGCATATGTGTGATTTTGAGCTCCACTAAAACTAGCTACTCCTCTAACACCCCTACCACGACTTGAAGACAATTGTAGACCTCTACCTAATGAAGGCATTGTTGATGATGATGCAGCCACTGACCTGGTAGGTTGTGTCATACTACCTGTGTCCCTTTAAGGGCAATTTCTCATCATATGACCCAATGTATCACCCCAAACACAAACATCTGACCAGAATCGACATGCACCTAGATGAGTCCTTTTATGTCAAGGAGGTCTTGATAGGATCATACTCCCTTGCTCTTGGTACTCTGTTGTTTGTAAACCTTGGATTTCACCTTGTTGCCCAAGCTAGTTACCCCTAGACCCTTCATATCTAGGTGGAGCACTAGTACTGTGGTAGGAAAATGATGGCCTGGGTGGTCTATTAAAAATCGCGATTTAAACTCACTTTGGGATGGTGAAAACTGCCCCATGGATCTAACCCTCTTGGACTGTGCTCTTTCTGACTCTTGTGTCCTCCTTCTTTGTCATTGGTCCTCCAACTTTGTGCAAACTCTTGCATCCTTGCTATATCCATATATTTATTCAAGGAAGTAATGGTACAATTTCTAATCGGTTGAGCATCTAATCAATCCATGTATCGATAAACTCGATCCTCCATAGTAGCAACCACATTAAAGCATACCTGGCCAAGGGAATTAATTGGACATAGACTCTTTCACGCTCATACATCTTTGGTGGAGATTTAGGAATTGATCTGTACGGGCCTCTAAAATCTCTAATGGCAGATAGTGGTCAAGAAATGCCTTTTTGAACTCTTTCAAAATAGCTAGAGGTGTATCTATACCCCTGGCTTGCTTCCACGTTTCATACCACGATATAGCCACACCCTTTAATATATATATATTGCTAGCTCAACAACTTCTATACCACTTACATGCATAATGTCTAAGGTCCATTGAATTTGATCAATGAAATCTGGTGGATCCTCATTAGGATCTGAACCGGTGAATGAAAGAGGATCCAAATTAAAGAAGTCACGTATTCGTGTGCTAGCTACCTTATCTGCACCACCAATACCTACAACAAGACCTTCTTGCCTTTGAACTTGACTAGCAACTATACGAGTCAATTATTGGATTGTGCTCTTTAAATCTTACTCAGTAGCATTGATAGGTGGCTCTTGAGGTGCTGATGCCCTCCTTAGCTCTTCTAGAGGTGGAGGAGTTGAGGAACTCTGTGGTAAAGACTCAAATTAATACCTTAGCTCTTCTAGAGGTGGAGGAGTCGAGGAACTCTATGGTAAAGACTCATATTGAATATTAATTTGATTAGGTCTAGCTCGTGATTGACTATTCCTTTCAATAAAATCCATTTTCTTACTCGTACTTCTCCTTGTGAAAGACGTATTTTTCTATATATAAAACAAACAATTTAGGAGTTAGATATGATCCACCTTTGATAATGGCTTTATCGCATGATCTAGAAAATGAAATAAAAGAGACAACTCCTAAATGTCCTGTAGCCTCATGTTTATAGACACAATGCACATCACACCCATAAGCAAGACCTTACATAGACACAGCCTTGTAGACTCCCCAGGATGACCTGCTTTGATACCACTTTTATCATACCTCCGAATCTATAATGACGGACATGCACTTGGTGTCCTCTAGGCTCTAGAGAACGAATATATAACCTATGGTTATCATGCATATGACTATGACAACTCTATGGAAATAAGACATCAAAATGAATAGCACCAAACTTACATACCGGACTTATCCATTGAGGCCACAACTGTCACGCCCTAAGCCCCATTAAGGCGGACTGACACTCGTTGCCGACAAGGCTCAGGAGAACCAACATATAACTATACCCCTGCTATGGACACTTAAGAGGTTTCCATACTCAATATGCTGTCAAAAGAAAGTAAACTGTACTAACAAACCAAAAGTAAATGCATAAGACTAGGCCGTTGGAGCCACGATGTCTATAATACACTATTTGACCACACTTTAATTTACATTGTCTACAAAGCCTCTAAATAAGGAACAATATCTATATGAGTCGGGACAGGCCCCGCCTCATGACCAACTATACAATACAAAATACAAGTTCTAAACACACAAGCCCCGAAGCAACCTGGAGCTTAGTAATAGCAGCTGAAAGTCCTGTACTCTTACTGGGGAGATCTAGTAGCTCCTGTACCTGCAGCATGAAATGCAGGTCCCCCGTAAGGGACGTCAGTACGAGATAATGTACTGAATATGTAAGGTAGGAAATACTGTATATGCAATAAGAACTCAAATGAAATCACACACTGGTGTGTAAGGATGAAAAGACCATCTTTAGTCATACTGTGGAGTCATGTACTTTATGTCTTTTTTTTATTACTATATCTTTCTTTACTGTATAATATGTGCACAATATATCATGTAAATGACCAGCTGATCATTGGTAAATCTGTAATGGGATCGACCCTGACTAGGTGATTCCTTCACCCCTCGGGCTACCACCCGTAAATGAGATTGACCCTGGCTAGGTGATTCTTCCACCTCTCGGGCTACCACTCATTTATAAGCAACTGTAAGTTATCTTTTATTTACTTTGAGATGGTTCTTTTGGTGGTCATAACCTTTAGAACTGTAGGAATATAGACATGTGACATATGAACAACCATACAAGGTAATACCACAATGGAAAGAGAGATACACAACTAATGAACCGTATCAGAGATTAAACAACACATTGACTTTGTTTGGTAAGAAGATACTCATGTATATTTAGTATTCAAGTACATATGCAGGTTGACAATGACTGTGTATGGGTACATACGAACATGGTAAAAAGTGGGGACACGGTTAGCAGCCATGTCGGAGTTTGTACGTGCCTTTATGTGCTAAGGAAGATTATAGATTTCATGTCAAGAAATCAAGTAGCCTTACATACCTCGTTGTACTATGTCGTTATTACCTCGGAGTAGTATCCTTTTCCTCCAAACACTTATCTACAATATATTAGGTGATAAAACTAGTGTTAGAAGCTAGTAAGCACATCTTAGTAATCCAATTTCACCCAAAAATAATATCCGGGCAGCAAGCTCGGAATTAGCACCCAAAGAGTATTCTTTCAACATTTCCACTCCTAATCGTATTTTCTAATACACATTCCCATATACATGTCATATCCAGCTATTTTGGTCCCATAACAGCATTACAACAACTCATACAGTACATCATACAACAACTCTACACAACATGCAAGTAGACAACACAATATTGCGTCCTTCCGCTACACTTCGACGTCAACCATTCCAAATCCATTTCAACCTCAACCAAACTGTCCTCAACATATTTACACACAATTACAGTCCTAAAAAAGTCCAAAAACAGTCCCTAAGTAGATGGAAAACATGAGACAACAATTCCCAAAAGCAGTCCACGAATTCTTACTAATGAGCGGAATTAAGACATCATTTAAGAACTTATTTTTGCGGAAGATAAAAGTGGTCCAGCAGCCTCCTCACATTATTCCAGAACCAAGACTTCTTAAAAACATATATATTACTTCATAACCCAGCCAACCAACAAGATAAAAATCTCTTATTTAACAAGAAAAGTGAACCACAATATTTGGAACACATGCTGTCCCAAAATTCCTGCACAATACAACCAACATACTCTTCATGTTTTTTATAGAAAAATTACACCAAACCATGGGTATTTTATCTTACCTTAACCCTCAAGGATTAGGTTCTCTTCAAGAACCCTAGAAGTGTGTCTTGGCTGCTTTAGAAAATGAGAAGAGAGCAAGAAGAAACTTAGAGAGAAATTTGAAATTTAGGCTTGAGAAAATGACTAAAAGTTGCTGCTTGTTGCTCCCTTTTATAGGCCACTTTTGTCCGACTTTCTTTTGGGTTTTCAACCTTATTTTATTAAGGTTATGGGGCAGCAGCTTGGCCCTTTCATTTGGGCCTTATTGGGCTTCAAATGGAATGGGCTTTGTTGCAAACATTTCTCCCCTAAGCCCACTTAGTTTGGGCCCTAGTTTTTAATTGGATTGTAATTGTAATTTGGCCCTTTTCCTATCCATATTGGGCTGCAAATGTTGTCCTTTTATGATGCTAAACCATGGGCCCAAATGACATCCTTAACTCGGGGTTTATTCTTTATCGAATTTGAACAAATTCGATGTTGGGTCTTGTCTCCGTTTACCGAGCTTATTTAAGCTAAGCATGTAGGAGACTCACCTACTAGCTTCCTAAGTCACACAAGCACCTCAATTATTTTACTTCATTTAAGGTCACACTCTCCTTAACTTGACTTAAAAATTATTTACGCTCGGTCATCTTAAGCATTAGACGTACATATAGCCCTTTAATCTAAAATTCACACACTTTTAAAATGTGTGTGGATTTGACCCCGCCATATCATGTTTCATCTGTGTTGGACTAGTACATGTAAGATGTGGGGTATTACATCCTCCCCCCCCCCTTAGGAACATTCGTCCCCGAATGTAAGCATAATTGAATAGGTTAAACAAGTTTGAACTTCCGTGTAAATAGACTTTTGAAAACATAATAAGAATTCATGTTCACGTACCTACTACTCCTTTAACTCTGTATCTTGGACTTCCTCTTTAGCTTTAAATAAATAAGGATATTTAGACCTCATTGCTTCCTCAGCCTCCCACGTTATCTCTTCTACCTGTTGGTTCCTCCAAAGAACTTTTACTGAAGGTATTTCCTTATTCCTTAGCTTTCTAACTTGACGATCTAGGATAGCAATAGGTACCTCTTCATAGGTGAGATCTTCCGTAACCTGCATATCTTCAATAGGAGTAATACGAGATGGGTCACCTATGCATTTTCGAAGCATTGAGACATGAAAAACTGGATGAACCATTGAAAGCTCCTGGGGTAACTCTAATTCATATGCAACCTATCCAAACCTTTTAATAATCTTATATGGCCCTATGTAACGTGGGCTTAGTTTCCCTTTCTTACCAAATCTCATAACACCTTTCATTGGAGACACCTTTAAGAATACCCAATCTCCTACTGAGAACTCCAGTCCTCTTCTTCTAGCATCTGCATATGATTTGTGACGGCTTTGGGCTATTTCTAGCCGTTGTCGTATTACCTTGACTTTTTCCATGGCTTGTTGGACTAGATCTTGACCAAGCAAGGTGGTTTCACCCACTTCAAACCATCCTATCGGTGATCTACATTTCCTTCCATACAAAGCTTCATACGGTGCCATCTTGATGCTTGAATGGTAGCTATTAATTATAGGCAAATTCAATAAGTGGCAAATGGTCCACCCAACTACCTTTGAAGTCCAATGCACACGCCCGCAACATATCTTCAAGTGTTTGAATGGTGCGTTCTGCTTGACCATCTATCTGCGGGTGGAAAGTTGTACTTAAATTTACTTGTGTCCCTAAGCTCCTCTGGAAAGATTTCCAAAACTTTGCGGTGAATTGAGCTCCCCGATCAGATATAATGGATATTGGAATCCCATGTAGCCTAACTATCTCTTTGAGGTATAGCTTTGCATACTCTTCAGCTGTATAATCACTCCTAACCGGTAAGAAGTGTGCTGACTTTGTAAGTCTATCAACGATTACCCATATGGAGTCAAACTTCTGAAATGAGCGAGGCAACCCAGTAACAAAATCCATATTAATCATATCCCACTTCCATGTTGGAAGCTCTATACATTGCATATAACCTCCCGACTCTTGGTGCTCTACCTTAACTTGTTGACAATCGGACATTGAGCCACAAATTCTGCAAGGTCCTTTTTCATGCCTTCCCACCAAAACATTCCCTTCAGGTCATGATACTTCTTAGTTGATCCTGGATGGATAATATGTTGAATGATGGGCTTCTTCCATTATCCTCCTTCTTAGTCCATTTATATTAGGAACGCACAATCTATTTTGACAGTAAAGTACTCCATTTTGGGTAAGTTCAAAGCCCTTCATTATGCCTTGACTCACCTTCTCCTTAAGTCGCCGTAGAATAGGATCTTTGAACTGTTTTTCTCTTACCTCTGTTACCAATGAAGACTGCAGCATTATGCACAACAACCCCTTCCTTTGGAGTTTCAATCAGGCGTACCCCCAAATTGGCTAGTTGACGTAGATCCTTAGCGACTCCTTGACTTACCACGGTCTGATCATCAATATTCACAATTGCTTTGCGGCTCAAAGCATCGGCTACCACATTTGCTTTCCCTGGATGGTATAGTATATCAACATCGTAATCCTTTATTAGCTCCAGCCACCTCCGCTGCCTTAAATTTAGGTCTTTCTGTTTAAATATGTACTGTAAGCTCTTATGATCAGTATATATGTCAACATGAACCCCATACAAATAATGGCGCCACATTTTCAAGGCAAACACAACAGCTGCTAGTTCAAGGTCATGTGTCGGGTAGTTTTTCTCATGTGGCCGCAGTTGTCTCGAGGCATAAGCAATTACCCTACCATGTTGTGTCAGTACACACCCTAGGCCAACCCCCGAAGCATCACAATACACCGCATACCCCTCTGTGCCTTCTGGAAGCACTAATACAGGTGTAGAAGTTAACCTGCTTTTCAACTCTTGAAAGCTCCTTTCACATGCATCATTCCATTGAAATTTGGTCGCCTTATGTGTCAACTTTGTTAGAGGTGCAGAAATCGAAGAAAAACCTTCAACAAATCTTCTGTAATAACCTGTCAACCCTAAGAAGCTTCGAACTTCTGTGGGTGTTGTTTGCCTTGGCCAATCTTTCACCGCCTCTATCTTTTGTAAATCAACCCGTATTCCTTCATCGGATACAATATGACCCAAGAATACCACTGATTTCAACCAAAATTCACATTTGGAAAACTTGGCATACAATTGCCGATCACGAAGAACTTGTAATACCTGCCGTAAGTGTTTTGCATGCTCCTCTTTTGATCTTGAATACACCAAAATATCATCTATAAATACTATCACAAAGACATCCAAGAACGGCTTGAATACCCTGTTCATTAAGTCCATAAAAACCGCTGGTGCATTTGTCAGCCCAAATGACATAACAAGAAATTCAAAGTGACCATAGCGTGTCCTAAAGGCTGTCTTGGGTATATCTTTCTCCTTCACCCTCACTTGGTGATACCCTGACCTCAAGTCAATTTTCGAAAAGCATTTGGCACCCTGTAACAAATCAAACAAATCGTCAATCCTGGGGAGGGGGTATTTGTTTTTAATTGTCACCTTATTCAATTGCCGATAGTCAATACACATTCTCAAGGTGCCATCCTTTTTACGTACAAATAACACCGGTGCACCCAAAGGGGACACACTAGGTCTTATAAAACCCTTCTCTAGCAAATCTTTTAATTGCTCCTTTAATTCACGTAACTCTGCCGGGGCCATTCTATATGGAGGGATAGAAATAGGTTGAGTGCCTGGGAGTAAATCAATGCCAAAATCTATTTCTCGTTCTGGAGGCAAACGTGGAAGCTCTTCGGGAAACACATCAGCAAATTCATTCACTACCGGAACATATTGAAGAGTTGGTGATTCAGCCTCCATATCCCTTACTCTAACTAGATGACATATATACCCCTTTGACATCATCTTCCTTGCCTTAAAATAGGAAATAAACTTACCCTTTGGTGCCCCAACATTACCTTCCCATTCAAGGACTGCCTCATTTGGAAAGTGGAAATACACCCTCTTAGTTCGGCAATCCACAGTAGCATAGCAAGAAGCTAACCAATCCATACCCATTATAACATCGAATTCCACCATATCTAACTCAACAAGGTCAGCCAGTGTGTCACGGTCACAAACAGTTACGACACAGTCATAATAGACCATTCTAGCTATAATAGATTCACCGGTTGGCGTAGACACTTCAAATGGATCATTCAATAATTTAGGTGTTCTTTTAAGCTTCCCAGCCACTAGTGGTGTGATATATGATAATGTAGAACCAGGGTCAATTAATGCATACACATTATGTGAAAAGATGGACAATGTACCTGTGACCACATCGGGTGAAGCTTCTAAATTCTGCTGACTCCCCAGAGCATAAGTGCGATTCTGGGCTCCGCTGGGGCTAGCTGCTCCTCTACCACCTCTACTACGGCCTGTAGGTGTTTGCTGACCCCTACTGAAGGGAGGAACTAACGATGATGATGCAATAGCTGACCCAGCAGGTTGTGCTATATCACCCATACGTCTTCTGGGGCAATCTCTTATCATATGCCCTGGTACACCACACCAATAACAGGCATCTGTCCCAGCACGACATATACCTGAATGACTCCTCCCACATTGTTTACAAGACTGCCTAGGAGGAATTTGTTGGCTGGCCGAATATCCTGTTGTCCGTGCACCTTGTCCCTCACTTCTTTGATTAAACTAATTACCTCTAGGCCCTTGAAATTGCGGTGGAGCACTGACTGCAGAATAGGAGGATGATGGTCTAGGTGGTTTACCAGGAAATCGGGGCCTAACATCACCTTGGGATGGTACAAACTGCCCTGTAGATCTGGCCCTCTTGGACTGGCCCCTTTCTATCTCTTGTGTCCTTCTCCTTTGCCTCTGATCCTCTAGTTTTTGTGCAAATGCTTGCATCCTTGCTATATCCATGTCTTTATTCAATGAAGCAATAGTACAGTCTCTTACCAGATACGTATCCAACCTATCCACATACCGATGAACTCTATCTGCCATAGTAGCAACTACATTAGGAGCATACCTAGCCAAGGAGTTAAACTGGAGGCTATACTCCCTCACGCTCATACCCCCTTGGTGGAGATTCAGAAACTGATCTGCCCGGGCCTCTCGGATCTCGTATGGCACGCCCTAAGCCCCATTAAGGCGGACTGGCACCCGTTGCCGACAAGGCTCGGGAGAACAAACATATAACTATACCCCTGCTATGGACCCTTAAGAGGTTTCCATACTCAATATGCTGTCAAAAGAAAGTAAACTGTACCAACAAACCAAAAGCAAATGCATAAGACTAGGCCGTTGGAGCCACGATGTCTATAATACACTATTTGACCACAGTTTAATTTACATTGTCTACAAAGCCTCTAAATAAGGAAGAATATCTATATGAGTCGGGACAGGCCCTGCCTCATGACCAACTATACAATACAAAATACAAGTTCTAAACATACAAGCCCCGAAGCAACCTGGAGCTTAGTAATAGCAGCTGAAAGTCCTGTACTCTTACTGGGGAGATCTAGTAGCTCCTGTACCTGCAGCATGAAATGCAGGTCTCCCGTAAGGGACGTCAGTACGAGATAATGTACTGAATATGTAAGGCAGGAAATACTGTATATGCAATAAGAACTCAAATGAAATCACACACTGGTGTGTAAGGATGAAAAGACCACCTTTAGTCATACTGTGGAGTCGTGTACTTTATGTCTTTTTTTATTACTGTATCTTTCTTTACTGTATAATCTGTGCACAATATATCATGTAAATGATCAGCTGATCAGTGGTAAATCTGTAATGGGATCGACCCTGGCTAGGTGATTCCTTCACCCCTCGGGCTACCACCCGTAAATGAGATCGACCTTGGCTAGGTGATTCTTCCACCCCTCGGGCTACCACCCATTTATAAGCAACTGTAAGTTATCTTTTATTTACTTTGAGATGGTTCTTTTGGTGGTCATAACCTTTAGAACTGTAGGAATATAGACATGTGACATATGAACAACCATACAAGGTAATACCACAATGGAAAGAGAGATACACAACTAATGAACCGTATCGGAGGTTAAACAACACATAGACTTTGTTTTGTAAGAAGGAACTCATGTATATTTAGTATTCAGGTACATATGCAGGTTCACAATGACTGTGTATGGGTACATACGAACATGGTAAAAAGTGGGGACACGGTTAGCAGCCATGTCGGAGTTTATACGTGCCTTTATGTGCTAAGGAAGATTATAGATTTCATGTCAAGTAATAGGAAATCAAGTAGCCTTACATACCTCGCTGTACTATGTCGTTATTACCTCGGAGTAGTATCCTTTTCCTCCAAACACTTATCTACAATATATTAGGTGATAAAACTAGTGTTAGAAGCTAGTAAGCACATCTTAGTAGTCCAATTTCACCCAAAAATAATATCCGGGCAGCAAGCTCGGAATTAGCACCCAATGAGTATTCTTTCAACATTTCCGCTCCTAATCGTATTTTCTAATACACATTCCCATATACATGTCATATCCAGCTATTTTAGTCCCATAACAGCATTACAACAACTCATATAGTACATCATACAACAACTCTACACAACATGCAAGTAGACAACACAACATTGCGTCCTTCCGCTACACTTCGACGTCAACCATTCCAAATCCGTTTCAACCTCAACCAAACTGTCCTCAACATATTTACACCCAATTACAGTCCTAAAACAGTCCAAAAACAGTCCCTAAGTAGATGGAAAACATGAGACAACAATTCCCAAAAGCAGTCCACGAATTCTTACTAATGAGCGGAATTAAGACATCATTTAAGAACTTATTTTTGCGGAAGATAAAAGTGGTCCAGCAGCCTCCTCACATCATTCCAGACCCAAGACTTCTTAAAAACATACATATTACTTCATAACCAATCCAACCAACAAGATAAAAGTCTCTTATTTAACAAGAAAGTGAACCACAATATTTGGAACACATGCTGTCCCAAAATTCCTGCACAATACAACCAACATACTCTTCATGTTTTTTATGGAAAAATTACACCAAACCATGGGTATTTTATCTTACCTTACCCTCAAGGATTAGGTTCTCTTCAAGAACCCTAGAAGTGTGTCTTGGCTGCTTTATAAAATGAGAAGAGAGCAAGAAGAAACTTAGAGAGAAATCTGAAATTTTGGCTGGAGAAAATGACTAAAAGTTGCTGCTTGTTGCTCCCTTTTATAGGCCACTTTTGGCCGACTTTCTTTTGGGTTTTCAACCTTATTTTATTAAGGTTATGGGGCAGCAGCTTGGCCCTTTCATTTTGGCCTTATTGGGCTTCAAATGGAATGGGCTTTGTTGCAAACATTTCTCCCCTAAGCCCACTTAGTTTGGGCCCTAGTTTTGAATTGGATTGTAATTGTAATTTGACCCTTTTCCTATCCATATCGGGCTGCAAATGTTGTCCTTTTATGATGCTAAACCATGGGCCCAAATGACATCCTTAACTCGGGGTTTATTCTTTATCGAACTTGAACAAATTCGGTGTTGGGCGTCTCCATTTACCGAGCTTATATAAGCTAAGCATGTAGGTGACTCACCTACTAGCTTCCTAAGTCACACAAGCACCTCAATTATTTTACTTCATTTAAGGTCACACTCTCCTTAACTTGATTTAAAAATTATTTACGCTCGGTCATCTTAAGCATTAGACGTACATATAGCCCTTTAATCTAAAATTCACGCACTTTTAAAATGTGTGTGGATTTGACCCCGCCATATCATGTTTCATCTGTGTTGGACTAGTACATGTAAGATGTGGTGTGTTACAACAACTATTTAGAGACTAGATATAACTGAACTATATACAGTAAGTCTACAAAGCCTCTATAAGATAATATAGGTCAGGACAAGCCCCACCTTACTTTGAACTATTATACAATAACCAAAACTACATGTACTAAGGACTTAGTGAAGTCTCGAATCAACTTGGAGCTCAACAAAAGCAGTGAGTGTCGGGTGCGTCGACACTGGAGGTCTACTAGCTAGACTACTTATACCTGTAGCATAATTGCAACATCTCTTAAGAGGGATGTCAGTACGAAATAATGTACTGAATATATATAATGCAATAGCACACGTAAAATGAAAACTCAAGTGAATTCAAGTAGAAGTATATAAATACACAGATCATAATAAAAGACCACCTTTGTTATACTTGTAGAACCATGTACATTACATTCTTTTCTTTACACTTCGGTAGTATATAATTTCTTTTAGGCATATAATACAAACAAAAAGCTAATCAGTCGTGGATAAGGATGACCCATGCTAGGTACATTAACTCCTGGGATGTTGTCCTAATAACCATATAAATTGAGATCGACCCATGCTAGACTCTCGCCCTAGGGCTTCCACCCTTGTGAACCAAGTTAGATCGACCCATGCTAGGCTCTTGCCCCTAGATTGCCACACACACACACTGTGAACATCACTTCAAGCTACTCTTTAATACTTTGAGATTGTTACTTTGGTGGTTATGATACTGTTGAGCTTTGGAACTATATTCCAGTAATGTAAGACATGAAAATAGTCTCTTGAGGTAGTACAATAATATAAGAAACAAATGTGACATTGACATGCTACATAGGAGCTTAAGTGACACAATTGGCTTCAAGGAAGAAAGTAGACTCTTCATGCTACTGCTTGGAAAGGTAAAACTACATATTCACTAATAGGTAACACTACCATGGAATAGCACTTGGGAAACTCATCGGTTGATAGTGACACAAGTATTTGATGTCATACCAAGGAATATAGAATAGGATAGCGTTACATACCTTATCTCTGGACCAACACAACTACACACTTTAGCCTCCCTTTATGGCATTTTTTCTACAATACAAGCCATGATTAAACTAACGTTAGTACACTACTTTGGAGCTCGATAAAACAATAGGTAAATACTTGATGAACAATAGGTTTACACAATACTTGAGCTAATGGTGAATCCCTACACCATTCTTTCATACATCAATACGACTCTAAGAACCCCTTACAAAAGTCACCCCAAGTTGTCCCCTTCAACAATACACATAAATAGGCATTAAACAACCCCAACATATCCTTCAGCAAATCAATAAATATTTAATTCAAGTGCTTATCATCATTCCTGAATTCTTGACAAAAAAATACACAATACCTCTTCCGAAACTTATCCCGAAGGAGTGGCAAAAAGAAGGGCAGTAACCTTACCTAGATCACTGGAAATTTCTCCCCTCAGCCTTGGGATTCATGAATGTGAACTCTTCTCAACTAGAACTAATGGACAAGAAGATGTCTTTTAAAAAATATGGAAAGAAAGCTGGACAGTTTTGAGAAGTAATTACACCTCAACTTGTAAAACATAATTCCATAAGATTACATGGAAGGAATAGGGTAAACCCATAAGTATTTTAGCTTACCTTTCACTTGGAATATTCGGAACCGTAGAGTTGTTTGAAGGCTGTTGTACAAGCTAAGAGAGGGAAAAGGAGGAGCCTTAGTAAATCAAAATTTTCCAAGTATAAAAATAGCTAGAAAGAGCTAGTTGCCCTCCCTTTTAAAGGGACCAACCTAGGCCAACTTTCTCCTTAGTTTTCAGCCATGTTTTACCAAGTAGGTGATGCACCTACTTGGCCTTTTATCTTGAGCCTTTTTGGACCTCAACTTATAAGGCCTTGGTTTCCCATTCTTCTCCTTTTTCTTTCACCTGGGTTGAGCAAGAATTTTCAATAAAATGATTAGTTACCTTGGGCCCAATTAGATGGCCAAACAAGTCTTAGTAGGTGGTGCACCTACTTGTCCCTTTAGGCTGGACATAAAGTTTAAATAGGTGATGCACCTACTTGCTTCGTTAAGTCAAACAAGCAGCTCATTTATCTTACCACATTTTCCAAATCTTAATCCCATATATTGTATCTTAATACTTCACTTTAGACTTTCAACTCAAATAGCACCTTTATCTCAAATTTGAATGCTTTCTCCAGTTTAACTTGAACTCATACTAGCTAAAACATGTGGGGATGTCAAAATACCTCTCGATCCAATTCAAATTATCACCACTCTTATGAGAAACTTAGTCCCTCTCCTATGTACCATAAGGCTATTTCAAGTGTCACATAAATAGGACTAACATACAGAAAATACGGGGTGTTACAAGTTCCTTTCATTCATGGAGCCCAAATATCCTTCGTCTAATTTTATCAACTTTAAGCATGATCTAAGTGAAGTTTCCATAATGCGATTATAAATTGTTACAATTATGATATGGGTTGTATTCAAATGATGATTTAAGAATGAATTAAACTTTATTCCATTAGTTTAGATGGTTTTTCATGAGATTTAAACTTACATGACTTAACGAACTATGAAATCTTGCATGGGTGACTTTAATTATGATTCAAATGTTCCTCTATTTATGAACTATGCATGTCTTTATCTAATTATCATGTTTTGAACTTTATTCTCATGTACATCTCATCTCCCATCATATGATCATTCAAAAAAAAGGCTTCTACATGGGAATATGACTACGGATATGCTTGAAATTGTTAATATGAGCATGATTTGATTTTGATCATATGAACATGAATATGAATTGAACATGACTCTATGAACATGAACATGATTTGAGTATGAGTAGTAAGCATGAATTTGATTTTGATATGGACCGGACTTTAATATGAATATGAATGGCATGATTATGAGTGTGATATGACTTCAACTATAGGTATGTATACACTATCATTTGTGAAACATATGTGTGTATTGATTAGGATAGATACACCTTTCCCTCTACACTAGCATGGAAGGATTAGTGTGCATGATGAGTATAAGTACAACCTTCTCTTACACTAACATGAGGTGAATTATGTGTGTATTGATGAGGATGGTCACAACCACCCTTTACACTATATACGCTTATTGATGAGGATAGTTATAATCTTCCCTTTACACTACTATGTATGCATCATTGTGTGTATTGATGAGGATGGGCATAACTTCCCTTTACACTATTTGTATGTATAGATGAGGATAAGTACACCCTACCTTTTACACAGTCATGTCATGAGCTATTGTGTGTATTGATTAGGATAAGCACAACCCTCTCCTTATGCAGTGAAGAAAGGAATAAATCCTATTTACATAAGCATGCTTGGACTATGACTAAGCTCATGAGTTTGATGTGAGTTTCAAGATTTTATGGTGATTTAAACAAGCTTATTTTCATACACTTTTATGTATTCATGCACTGTGGTTTTCATATAATATTATCATCCAGGTTGTAACTATATTTATCTTACATTGCATCCCGCATACTTAGTATATTCAAACTGTGAGACCCCGTGTTTCTCTTCTTCTGTTATTTAAATAGTGTGGAGTTATATAAGGCACATGTGATTTTTGCTAATACCTAGGAATAATAAGGCTGACAATAACAGGAAATATCAAGGACTTAATGTTTCAACTCAAAGAAATCCCCTAAATACACATTGGGGCTTAAGGAAATGGCCCAAGTGGCACCTTGCCCTTTTTGGATGGTTTAAACTAGGTTTCACTTTTCGGAAGGGACTAAAAGGGTATAGTTTGCTAATAATAGATTTTTAAAAGTTATTTTAATAGCACAAAGGTCATACATTAAGTTTTGAAACCAAGAAAGTGGCAAGGTAAAGGTTGGCCAAGGTTACCGTAAGGTTCTTTAAGAAATCCTTTTTAAATTTGGGTCAAATATAACAGGTCATATCTCCCAAGATATAAGTTGTTAGAAGGTCTATGACCTATCAAATTTAAGATCTATGAGTCTACTTTGCAATGCATAAAACCGCGCATCAAACCGATCAGAATAAAGAGTTATGATCGTTTTACCGAGACTGCCTGAGCTGGAAACCAGGTCATGGTTCGGGTCAGGTTGACCCAACTTAATGTCGGCTAATTTGAGCTTTTTAAAGATCAAATCAGTGCCATTTCATCCCTAAACAGCTTGTAAACTGAAGGAAGAGTTCCCTCAAGGTGCCAAAGGGATTTGAGTAAGTGTTTTGCACTTTTACTGTTAAAATTTGTCCGTGTGCCCAGAAATGCGTGCCTTATGCTTTGCAATTGTTTTCCCCTCGTATTAGCTGTTTTGGGGCTATAAAAAAGTGGTGTTCTTTATGGTATTGTTGGTTTGCTGCTAGTGTTTTCAGGTAACAATTTTGGGGCTCTGTTACGGTCATTTTTACGAAGTTTTACGGACATTTCCTCGCGTAAATGCTCCTTGCTGAATCTGGTCATTAATGCTAAATTTTTTACTGTTTATTGGTGTCTTTAAGCTTCGTATATATAGTCACTTCAAAGCTTAGGATGTAAGGAACAACTTTCGTGAAGGAACTTTGAGCAATTGGGCGATTGTTGGGAAGGTATGTTAAGGCTAAGCTCTGTCCCTTCTTTTAGCATGAAATCCGGGAAACTTCCCAAAACGTCAAATGCAGTATATTACTGTTCAGTTGCTAGAAAGACCTTCTGTGAAAGGCATTGGGATTGCAGCTGAGTTACTTTTATGATGGTATTAGGTTGAAATTTCTTTCGTTCGCTTAAACTGGACATTCAATATCTATATATTATTTTGTTGGTTTCCCCGGCTACCTATTCATATGTTCGAGGTGTTTCTCTTCTTGGTGTAGTGCCATTAAAATAAATGTAGAATGCGAAGGGAATGTAGTATTCATAATCAATCCTTCTTCCATCCAAAAATATAATTGAAGCATTTAACAAGTAACTCGTTGGTTTCCAATATTCTCCGGTGAAATGCTCTTATTTAAAGACTAAGGCACTTGATCTTGTTTAAATAATTTCTTTTACTAATTAACATGGGACCAAATATAAGCATTATGTAAAGCACCTTTATGAACATTTTCAAAGTTAAGGCTTCACTCTAAATGTTGGGTTAAGTTCCCAAATTTTTTAAAAAAGACATATAAGATCCCACGAGTCACGTGTACATGATATGACAATGATTATGATGTTATGAGAATAAGTGTACTAATGAACCAAGATTGACTCAATGAAAATGATTATGATGCTATGAGAATAAGTATACCAATGAGCCAAGATTGGCTAAGTTCTTGCTATGGCCTACTATGTGCATTCAACATTCATATCATACATTGCACGTTATGCATGGACTCCGAGCTATAACCGGAGGTATGGGGCCTATTTGCCCAAATGATTATATATATATGTATATGATACAGATGGCCACAGGTTGGCAGATATGATTTCAGTTAGCTGTCGGAAAGGACCACCATTGCTAGCATTTGGTTAGGTATGTCATGTATTTGCATTTATATATATGTATTGACGACATGCGATACTCGAGCATATTATTCATATTTGATCACTAGGAGGTTGCTTATTGGCCATTAAGGCTACTTGAGTCTTTGTTATAGGTGGTATTTCTATCAACCTTTTACTACGGTTATCTTTGATTTTACTTCCTGTCTTACATACCAGTACATGTTTATTCGTACTGACATCCCTTTGCCTGGGGACACTGCATTTTATTTGGTGCGTGCAGGTTCAGGTAGGGGTTCTAATTTACCTCTCCACTAGGAGCCATGTTCAGCTGTGAGTTGGTAAGCTCCACCTCTTCCTAGAGCTTTCACAGGATGCTTACTTTTTCTTGTACAATTAGGTATAGTTGGGGCTCTGTCCCGGCAGTGTTAGTGATTCTCTTATAGGCTATTGTTGACATGTTATTGTGGGTTGGTTCTTTTGTGACTTTCGGTCTCCAGTCATCAGATTGGCATGTATATATAGTGTGTGCTTGTACCTCTATTATTGCAGCCTTGTCGCCTAACTAGCACTCTATCGTTTTGGTTTACCGATCTTGATGTACATGATTTACTAATGACCAGGTCATGACCTAATATGTCCAGGCTTAGTCTTTCAGACATCATGTTGCCCGATTTTCTTCTGGTCCCTAGTTTAGTTAACTAGCATGTTTAGTGGCTTACCCGGCCAATAATGGTATCGGGTGCTAGTCGCGCCTCCCCTCTCTTTGGGACGTGACACAAACATACTAACATATATACTCTATGTCTATATTATATCATAATATAGGTACAGATGATCTTCTTATTCATCCTCGTGGCTAGATCCAAGTTATTAGACAAACCAGATTTGGTGAATCCTCATTCTTCGGGGATGACCTTCTATCCTTACTCTTATGTCATGCAAGGTATTTGAGACAGTCATTTGCTTATGTTGAGGGTGAGCCAGGACCTATTTGAGCCCCCACCTATGATTATGTCTTGCATACTATAATGTCATGCTTTTACTTCTATACTTGAGTTATGCAAAGTATTGCTTCCACTTATTTTATTCTTCTATTATTTAGCTTGTATGCTTGATGTATGCTAAAACGCTTGGGTGAGGTACCTTTGAATTCCTCATTCGTCGTGTTATGACTAGGTCTTAAGCTTGGGTCATGATAAACTTTGATTAACTACACTAAGGCTTTAAATGGTCCTTGGATCTAACTTGTCGCATCAAGTAGAGTCTTATTTATGGGTGTGAAGTGCATCATATCTATGATCAGGAGGCTACAATGCATTTTAGGAAATATTTTACTTCTTCATGATTCATGTCATGCCATAGAATGTGTCTTAAGGTTTACTAATACTAATGAATATTCTTTCTTTCCTTTAGAGACTATGCCTCGAAGAAGAGCACCTTAGTCTGGAGATGCTCTTGTTAATGAGGATAGAGCTCAATAAGAGCCTATGGGAGAGTGAGTCACTCATGCTGAGTTTTGGACTTCTTTTGCTATGTTGGCCAGGATGTGGTGTAAGGACTCAAATTATTGAGCGGCTTTATCGGGCCTCTTAGTACTATCTCGAGCGAAAAACTTGTCATGCATCGCTCCATGGAAGTCCCACGCGAGCTGTGTGAAGCCATACGGACCATGTGGCCTCCTGTGGAGGGACACTTGGTCAAGACTTCGACAGGGTGGAATGAGACGGAGAATTTTGGACCAAGTGAGGGCACACGGTCCGTGTGGTGATTCACGGGCTGTGTGGCCCTCCGTGTGGCTAAGCTATGTAAAAGAATCCTAAGTGTGAAAGTACCGTATCGTAACTTTTTCGTGCATAAATTTTCCCAAGTGTTGTCACACGGCCATTGACATGATCCGTGTATCGTCACATAGGCCATGTAGCCGTCTGTATGGTACCCCCTAACCTCGAATGAATTCCAGTGTTAGCATCACAAAAATTATTTAAGTGACGGTTCACAGTCACTGTACACGGTCCGTGTAATGGCTTACGGACCGTATGGGCCTGATAGTTCAAATTTTTCCCATTTCATTAATGGTGTTTATGTAATTACAGCTTATTTTAAATACGAATTATGACCTTTTTCTATCCTAAACCCCTAATCAGCTGATACCTCTAACCTCTTAATTTATTCTCCTTAAATCTTCTACCCCTCATAAGATCACCTTCCAAATGCTCTCTATGTCCCCTCTCAAGATTCAAGGCTAGGGTTTAATTGGAACTCAAATTTAAGCTAAGTCCTTCCCCAAATTCAGCTCCTCAATCAAGGTATGTAGGATTGATTCTTGGTCCCTTTCAACCAAGAAAACCCAAAAATTTCTTTCAATTGATTTCATGAATTTTAGTTCACTTTAAATATGGGTTTTCGATTATTTGATTTTATTAAATCCAATTGATGTATGGGCCTATGATTTTAATTTACCTTAATCACTATTATAATGATTTATATTGAGGTATGAAGTTATGAACATGCATGTCCCCTTTTAAAGTTGATTTATGCATGGTTGATTTATATCACGATTTAGATGTTGATTTAATTACAGATTTATTCAATTTCATATTATGATATTGATATTAACTTGAATCTATATTACCCATGTTATCCTCACATCATGCATTGCATTGCATTCATGAGCATTGGAATATGGAAATTATGAAGTGGATTAAGCCCAATTACGTTTTATGAAATGATTTTGGTAAGGCATTGGCTATGACAAGAATGTGATCACATACATGTCTTAGGATTATAACTCTTTGAGCATCTTAGGTGTTGCACCAACTCATATATGGGAATGAGTTATTCCTTGCATAAGTATCATGATTATGACTTATGGTTTGGCATTTGAGCCTAAATGTGCATTAGACGGTTCCGAAATGAATATTGTATCTTTTGAAAGCACGTATATGTATAAGTATTCATGTGGGATGTTTTGACTTAGCACTGATGGATTGGGGGCATTAGGGCTATCCCCAAGGGCCCTATCCCTTTCCTTGAACTATGTGCCAACATAGGAACATTAGCCATTACCGAAAAGATCGGGTGGTAAGGAATGATTATTCATTTATTTTGTTTATGATATGATATGATATGACTATGGAAAATCTTTCTGAATGGCATGGTCGTAAGGAAGGTGACCATCCACTGAATAGGCGAGGTCATAAGGTGTGATGTAGATTACCTTTGGCAAGTGATCTTCTCCTACCGTGGGAGGTCTCTATCGGACTAATTCATGTAATAGCTCACATGAGTTTGATTTGTCGGTTATAGTCCATCCCCACTATATATGAGCATTGTAGCATTTCATACATCATAAATTTCATGGCATCATGTATATTTCTCCATTGGAAATATGATTCTTTCTATATTATGTGCCCTTGTCATCTAATATTGAAATACAGGTTTGGTAAGTCATATGCATTGCATGCCCGCATACTTAGTACATTTAAGCGTACTTACGCACACTCTATGCCTACATGATTTTTACCATGTAGAGGCCGAGCACTTAGATTACCAACCTCTTGACGAGTAGTCCAAATCAGAATACTTGTGGTGAGTCTCATCCTCCAAGGACAAGCAATCCTCTCTCTACTTATGTTATCTCAGATTTTCCTTTCTTATTTGAGGGTGAGCCCCGACCATGTCCCGGCGCCCATTCCATCTTGGCTAGAGGCATTTGTTGGACAACATGTAGACTATGCGTGGTTTTTGGCTAATGTATTTGTTTGGATTGATTTATGAAAAGTCGTATTTGGCTATATGCATATTTGGTGTGGAAATGTAGAAAATCCCTAGTCTTGTATTGCCCCCATAGCGTGAGTCCTATTCTCCCGTTCCCTAGAACTATGTGTTACTATTTGAATGTTCTTCTTAAACCAATGATGTGGATTTAGATACTTGAGGCTTGTTTGGGGACTCTCGGGTTCCCATTCGCCGTGTCACATCTAGGCCCTAGTCTCAGGTCGTAACATGTGGCTATCTAAGCGGGACATGCTATAGCTCCTCCACCTCATATTCCCAACCTAGCTTCTAGGGTGAGAGAATACGCCAAGATGAACCCTCCAAAATTCTATGCTTCCAAAGTTGATGGAGATGCCCAAGAATTCATTATTGAAATATACTAAGTGTTGGCTATTATGGGGGTGACTTTAAAAGAAAAGGCTGAGTTGGCGACTTATCAACTAAAGGGAGTATCCAAAGTATGGTTCGCTTAATGGGTGACTGAGAGAGTGGGTGATGACAGTATTTGTTGGGAAGAACTCAAGTTTGCATTTTGGCATCATTTAATCCTTTAGAGCTTAGGGAGGCAAAGTTAACCGAGATCATTAATCTCAATTAGGGGAATATGAGTGTGAGGGAGTATTCCTTTAAGTTCACCAAGCTTTCAAATTATGCCCTTATATTGGTTGCCGATTCCCATGCTAGAATGCATAAATTCATTTTAGGAATTTCAAATTTGGTGGTCAAAGAATGCCATACCGCTATGCTTGTTAAGGATCTCTCGACTTATGACTTATGCCAAGCAAATAGATGGTGAATAGCTTAAGGAGAGAAAGATGAGGGGATCTAAGATATCCCAACTTTAAGGTGGGTTCTCCAATGCTTGGAGAAGTGGTAGAAAAGGCCATCCTCAGCAAGGCCAAGGCTCAAATCTAGGGTTTCTAATGATAGGATGGCTAATCCTAGGTATAATGTATGTCAGAAGAATCATATGGGTAGACGCTTGATCGGTTTGGGTGCTTTTTTGGGTGTGACAAGATGGGCCACAAACTTGTTGATCGTCCTAATGCTCTAAGAGTGGACAAGAAGGTCTTTCTCAAAGACAATTTATACTGGGTGGCAAGGTCAACCAAGGGTTCCTTAAAGTGATGCCTTGTGCAACAACAGGTTCTACGGTTTACATGCTAGAAAGGAGGTGGCAAAGAATCACGATTGGTAACTGGTATGTTAAATGTCTTTGACTTTGATGCTTATGCTTTGCTTAATCTCGGTGCGAATTTTTCTTTTGTCACTCCTTTGTTAGATTTTGTGTAGTATGAGTCCTAAAATATTAAGTGAACCATTCTTAGTTTATACTCTTGTGAGTGAGTTAGTTATAGCTCGTAGAGTCTATTGGTGTTGTCCTATGTCAGTTTTATATAAAGTCATTCTTTATGATCTTGTTGAGCTTGAAATGGTTAGTTTTGATTTCATTCTTGGGATGGATTTGTTACATGCTTGATATGCTTCCATAGATTGTAGGACCTGAAAGGTCAAATTTCATTTCCTGAGTGAGCCTATTCTTTTGTGGGTAGGTAGCGACTCAGCTTTTGAAGGTCAGTTTGTCTCTTATCGTAAAGCCTAGAAGATTTTTTCTAAGGGGTGCATATATTATATAGTTAGGATTAGAGATGTTGTGTCTGACCCTCCTACTCTTTAGTCAGTTCCTGTATAAACGAGTTTCTGAATGTCTTTCCTAGAAGGTTTACTCGATATTCCTCCCAAAAAAGGAGGTAGACTTATGCATAGATCTTTTTTCTGGCACTCAATTTATCTCTGTTCCTCCTTACCAAATGGCACTAGCAAAATTGAAGGACATGAAGGATTAGCTGAAGGATCTAGAAGGATTAGCTGACGGATTTATTGGTGAAAGGCTTTATTAGGAAAAGCATATTTCCATGGGGTGCTCCTACTTTATTTGTGAGATAGAAAGATGGGTCACTTCAGATGTGTATTGACTATCGACGATTGACGACTATTAAGAATAAGTAAATATTTCCGAGGATAGATGATTGATCAGTTGCAAGGTGCTACTCCATTCTACAAAATTTATCTTTATTCCTGTTATTGTCAGTTGAGGGTATCTGCTGATGGATTTTCGTGACGAGGGTTTCCAGGAAACAGCCTCTCTACCTATTCTGCTGATGTGGTAGTGGTAAGGTCTGCGTACATCTTACCCTCCCCATACCCCACTTGTGGGATTTCACTGGGTATGTTGTTGTTGTATCGTCAGTTGAGGGTAAGGGAATATGATATTCGTAAGAATGTTTTTCGGACAAGGTATACACACTTTTATTTCGTGGTGATGTCATTTGGGTTGACTAATGCCTCGACTATGTTTTTGGATCTTATGAATTGGGTGTTCAATCCATTCTTTTATACTTTTGTGAATGTCTTCATTGATGATATTCTAATTTATTCTTGAAGTGAGCAAGAACATATGGATCATTTGAGGCTGGCACTTCAAGCTTTGAGGGAAAAACAATTATTTGCAAAGTTCAGTAAATGTTAGTTTTGGTTGCATGAGGTGGCCTTCCTCGGTCATGTGATATCTGGTGATGGTATTATGGTTGATCAAAAGAAGGTTGAGGCAGTGAGAATTGGCCTAGACCCACTGTCCCTTTTAGATATTTGGAGTTTTCTTGGTTTGGCTGGTTATTATCGGAGGTTTGTAAAAGGTTTTTCATCCATTGCTTTAGTTTTGTTTAAGTTTACTACAGAGCTTTCATACTTTGAAGGATTGACTTACATAGGTTTTGTCACTGTCGAATGAACTAGATTGGTTTGTGGTGTATTATGATGTTTTTTGTATTGACTTGGGTTGTGTAATAATACAACATTACAAGGTCATAGTATATCCATCTCGACATCTTAAGGAGCATGAGAAAAATTATCCGACCCGTGATCTTGAATTTGTTGATGTGGTGTTTGCTTTGAAGTTTTGGCAACATTATCTATATGGGGTTCATGTTGATGTATTCACCCATCACAAGAATTTTAATACATATTCACCCAAAGAGATCTAAACTTGAGGCAAAGAAGATGGTTAGAACTTCTTAATGACTATGACATTAGTGTGGACGGAATGTCCTAATTGCCAACAAGTGAAAGTGAAACATCAAAGGCCCGATGGTTTGGCCCAATAAATTGAGATTCCTACTAAGAAGTGGGAAATTGTGAACATGGACTTTGTCACATGTTTGCCTGGAACCCGAAAGCTATATGACTCTCTTTGGGTAATCGTGGATAAAATGACTAAATTAGCTCATTTTCTACTTGTCAAGACTACTTTTAATGTCGAAGATTATGCCAAATTGATAATTGGAGCATTTGTTGGATTGCATGGTTTGCCCTTATCTATCATTTCGGATCGAAGTACCTAATTCACTTCTCACATTTGGAGGTCAATTTAGAAAGGACTTGGTACTAAGGTGAAGTTGAGTATTACATTTCATTATCAAACTGATAGACAACCTAAAAGGACAATAAAGACCTTGGAGGACATGTTGAGGGCTTGTGTGTTGGAATTCAAGGGTAATTAGGATGATCATCTACTGCTCATTGAGTTCGCCAACACCGAAAGTTATCATGCTAGTATTGAGATGGCACCGTTTGATGTTCTGTACGAGAGGATATGTAGATTTCCGATAGGATAGTTTGAAATTGGTGAGATGGCTTTGGTTGGTCTTGATTTAGTGCTAAATGCCATGGAGAAGGTGAAGTTAGTTAGGGAGAAGTTGGAAATAGCTCAAAGTTGTCAAAAGTCATATTTGAATGTTAGAAGGAGAGACCTTGATTTCATGTTGGTGATTGGGTGTATGTGAAGGTTTAACCCATGAAGGGTGCGATGCATTTTGGCGTAAACGGCAAGTCGAGTTCCCAGTTTGCAGGGCCTTATGAGATTATTGAGCGCATATGCAATATGGCTTATAGGTTGGATTGCATTCGAGTATGAGTTCTATTCATCCGGTATTCAATGTATCCATGTTAAGGAAATTAGTTGGTGATCCAAGTACTATTGTGCCTTTGGAAGGTGTTGCATTTGAGGAAAATATAGCTTATGAAGAGGTACCAGTTGTAATCTTGGATAGGCAAGTGAAGAGGATTTCTAACAAGGATGTTGCATTGGTTAAAGTCTTTTGGAGGAACCAACATGTTTAAAGTGCCACATGGGAAACGTAATCGGATTCCAACCTATCAAGCCTAAGGTTATAGGCTTTTTCATGTTTAAATGGTCTGAATCCTCTCTTTTTTATGTTCTCATGACATAATATGCATGCACGCTCATGAAACTAATTTAAATGATGTTTTTAGCATGTATTTGAGAATTTCTTGGTTTTAAATGTTAAATTTGTTATGCACTCATGTTGGGATATTTCAAGTTCATTTTAATCTATTCAACCAATGTTTTGTCTCATTCGAGGACAAATGATTCCAAAGGCGAGATGATGTAAGGACCCGGACTTCGTAAGGCTTTAACTAGGCAAGAAAAGTTATTTCCATGAGGTTTTAACTGGCATTGAAAGTGGCCGTGATAGTGGCCTTGGCGAATTTCTAAGATTGTCTTGGTCATTTTAGAGGCTGCTAGTGCAAATGTACAACCACAGGCCCACACCATAATTCGTGGAACTCATAATGGATAGTGGTGTGGTTCATGAAGGGGCCACCTTACTTGGCCAGGACTTACCATCAAAAGGGACCACTTCATGATAGGTCACCATGGGCCTTGATGATGTTCATGGCCCGTGAATATAACCCATGAAATTTCCTAGTTTAGCATTCAAAGCTCATTTAAGTAAGGTTATTTTGGTTATTTTCCCTAACTCTGAGCTCTTTTTGGACGTTTTATGACTATATTTTCCTTCTAAATTGCATTCCTTACATGGCCTAAAACTCAGTCTCACAATTTCATCTCTCAAAAACACTCTATAGTTCCTCCTATCAAGATCAAGCTAAGGGCTCATCAAGGATTTAAAGTTCAAGCTAATTTCCTCTCATATTCATCAATCTAAGGTTAGGTATGTGGAATCCATCCATGATTCCTTTCAATCATTGAGCCTAAACATCCTTCATCTAATTTCATCTACATTGAAGCATGATCTAAGTGAGGTTTTCATGGTTTGATCTTCAATTGTTGGAATTATGATATGGGTTGTACTCAAATAATGATTTAAGAAGGAATTAAACTTTATTCCATTAGTTTACTTGATTTTCATCAGATTTGAATGGACATGACTTGATGAACTATGAA
Organism: Solanum rostratum; assembly: GCA_029948455.1. Taxonomy (NCBI): domain Eukaryota; kingdom Viridiplantae; phylum Streptophyta; class Magnoliopsida; order Solanales; family Solanaceae; genus Solanum; species Solanum rostratum. The sequence goes on from CM057051.1 coordinate 43,549,460, forward strand.
ATCATGCATGGGTAACTTCAGTTAAAGTTCAAATGTTCTTTTATTCATGGACTACGCATGTTTTTATCTAATTATCACGTTTTGAACTTGATTTTCATGTACCATTATATGCTCTCATCTCCCACCATATGATTATGCATGGACAGGGCTTCTACGTAGGAATATGATTATTAATATGACTGAAATGGTGAATGCTAGCATGGTTTGAGTTTCATTATATGGACATGAACATGAATTGAGCATGGGTCTATGAATATGAACATGATTTGAGTATGAGTACTCAGATAGCTTGACTTTGATTATGAATATGAGTACTAAGATAGCTTGACTTTGATTATGATATGGATATGACTTCAATACGAACATGAATGACATGATTATTGGTCTTATATGACTTCAAGTATGGGTTTGTATACACCATCATGTATGAGCCATATTTGTGTGTTGATGAAGATAGGTACACCTTTCCTTTTACACTAGCATGTAGGAATTATTATGTATGATGAAGTTAGGTATAACCTTCTCCCTAACATGAGGTGAATTATGTGTGTATTGATATGGATGAGCACAACCCTCCCTTTGCACTATATGTGTGTATTGCTGGGGATAGGTACAACTCTTCCTTTACACTACCATGTATGAATCATTGTGTGTATTGATGAGGATGGGTACAACCCTCCTTTTACACATTGTATTGATGAGGATGGGCATAACCCTCCTTTTACACAATGAAGAAAGGAATGAATGTTATTCATGTAAGCATGCTTGGACTATGAAAAAGATCATGATTTTAATGTGACTTGCAAGGTTTCATGGTGATTTAAACAAACTTACTTTCTTGTACTTTTATGCATTCATGAACTATAGTTTTCTTGTAACATTGTCTTGCAAGTTGTCACTATATTTATCTTACATTGCATGCTCGCATACTTAGAATATTCAAATGTACTAACACATACTTTATGCCTACACTATATATAACTATATAGGTGCAGGCGATCTTCTTATGCATCCTCATGTCTAGATCCAAGTTATTGGATGATCCAGATTTGGTGAGTCCTAACGCTTCGGGGACAGAGCCTTCTATTCTTACTATTATGTCACATTAGGCATTTGAGATGGTCTTTTCCTTATGTTGTTGATGAGCAAGGACCTGTCTGAGCCCTTGATGCAAGTTGGATCACATCAAGGCCATTAACTAGGAGCCAGGATTGAGAACTTCAAAGGCTGCAAGGGCTATTCATGAAGTTGGAAGTACTTGAGCTTGTATTAGGGCCACAGGAAGGATTCCATGCCTTGAACATAGCTTGTGGAGGTGAAGGTAGAGCAGGGGAAGAAACTGTCAATTTCAGCAAAGTGTCCAAAATCGATGATCTGCCAAATGCAAATGGCGATGGCCATTTTGACTGCCAAATGTTATAGGATGCTCAAGCCTCAAAAGTTGTCAAGATCGATGATGGGCTGCCCATTCAGCGATTCGCCGAATGAAGAAAGTGATAGTCACTTTGAATGTTGTTCAATTGATTTCAGCCATTTTTGGGCCAGTTTGTAATAAAACACCTAGGACTATAAATAGCTCATAGTTGCCAAATTTTAGGTAGACTACTTTGAATATTGATATTGACTACTCTTGTGTGGGGTATTGAGAGATTGGTACAAGCTTGGGTTTTAGAAACATTAGTTTCGAGGTGAAGTCAATTCCCTTGAAGTCATCATAAGAGGTAGGTTCTATCAAAGGATTAATCAATTGAGGTCTTAAGCTTTAATATACAGGTTCCTCTTTGTGTTTCTATCTATCTATCCATTACTTTCTTGCCTTTTGATTTGGCATTTTATCTCATTTTCATAGTGTCATCTTGCATCGATTTTTGTATTAGAGCAAGGCTTAGATTCGTTTCTACGATTCATGTCTTGGGTTGTTGCTACAAAAAAAGGAGTTAAAAAATGTTTTGGAAAAATTCCAAAAATATTTTTGTTGATTTGAGTCTTGTTTGAAGTTTCTAATATTAGATTTGTATTCTCTAACATTAATAGAGTCTTAGGCTAAGTTCTACTGAGATATGCAGCTGTAATGAAGATTCCACCATTGTCTAATGAGAAAACATGAAGAAGAAGAAGAAGAAGAAGAAGAAGAAAGTAGGCCTTTGAACTTAAAGAAGTTGGTTGGGGAATTGAAGGGTAAAATCTATTAGGGTTTGTTCTCCTCTTCAATGAGAACTTAAATCTCAAATTTCGTGAAATTCTAAACCAAAAGTTTCAAGGGCTTAATTTTGAGTCTTCATCTATTTCGTAGTGTTCTTGGAGAATATGTCACGACCTTGACCTAGGGACTAGTTATGACACGGTGAATGTGACACCCGGAGGCATCCTATCGAAGCCTCATGGTCATATCATTCATGAGTCCATATTTCAAACTCATTTTGGGGATAGCTTGCCAGGAAACATTGCCCTTAGTGTGCTATTAATTCCAACTTCTGAAGAAATATGCATGTGTTGTGACAAGACTTGGTAAAATCTTTGAAAGTGAGCAAAAGTGCAGAAAGGTGTGAAAAATGGTATCGTCGATATTCTCAGCGATTAAGTGAACACTCATATAGATCGCCTATCTATGCAGCAACCGAGGTTCCAAGTCAAGTGAAGAAGGTGGTCAGATTTAATGTTGCAAAGCATACTCAGTGATCCACCGAAATGCACAAGTGATCACCTGAAGATGCTGCACTAAAAGCCCCAAAACACTGACGAAAAGGTGATATGAAGGATATTTTGATGTATCACCAAATTAGATAGGCAGAGCAAAAAGTCATCGCTTACTGTTGTAGTGGAGGAAGCCTTATAAAGATGCACAGGAAAGTGGTCAAGTGCACATTCGGTGCATCACCGGTGTGCTCGGTGATGGACGAGCTTTATCACCGAACGACATTTTACAGCACAAATGTTTATGCATTTGCGCAAAGTATATAAGCAATTTTAGAAAGGACATTGTTCTTCATCTATTAATTCCATATCAAAACAATTAGTCTTTTGTAGTAGTACATAGAACTTTCCTCTTGGAGTATAAGGGAAGTTAGGGTTTATGAATCTTTTGGCATGAAATTGAAGAAGATTGGTTGGTGATAATTAATTGATTTGTACTAAATCTTGTTACTCATGACTTATACTGCTATGTATGGTATTCTATCTTTAATTTCTAGTATGTGTGGCTAAAACCCCATGTTGGGGGTGTGCTTTTGATATTGGTCTTTGATTTATTTATTGGTTCTGAGATATCTTTATTTATCTAATAGTTGATTTGGGTGAATTTATATCCGTTTCTATGTTTAATTTATAAAATTTAAGGTTGCAAACTTGTGGTTTTGTTTTAGATTACTGATTGTTACCTTAGCTAGAACTATTAGAGTGTCGAATGGATATAATGACCAGAAACCTCTTGCAGTTTCAATTGAAGTCCACAGTCATGGATTCAATGGCCAAGGTATTAGGGGTTTTGTTGAGACTTCTTAGGACAAGCGTGTCCTCGGTGGTCCACGTGTGATATCTTAGCTGATTCATATGAAACACCCATGTTTCATAGGTGATTTGGGTTACAAGCAACCTAGCTTATTCACTCAATATGAACTCATTTTGTCAAGTATCTAGACCCATTAGGTAGATTGATTCCCATATTTGCATATCCACAACATATTCCCTTAATAGTTATTTAAATCGTTAATTAGAACTTTTTTAGCTGAACTCCAATTTTGATTATTGCAACTCCCCAGATCCTACAATTACTTGGTCCAACGAGTCACTTCTGCCTTGAACATGATTCCCTATGGGATCGACCGCAACCTCTAAAGCTGGGTTATTATTCTGATGACGATTGCCTCGTCTGCCTTTGAGTAGTCAGGTTGAGCGACATAAAAAATGACTCTATTGCCGGGTAATCGGCCTATTCATATTGAAAGTATTTGTTGAGCTTTGTTCATGAAGATAGAATTGTTTTTACTGTTTTTTTTGTTGTTATTTCTATTGAACAATAGGTGTGGAAATGGATGATGAATGGAGTATAAAGGGTGAAATCATGGGACACATAAACGACCTCCGAAATATTAAATGGGACCAAGTGAGCACTGCTGGGGCAATCTTGTTGCCCTCAATAGCTGCAAATGTTGAGTTCAAAATTACTGATACAATGGTCCAATTACTTCCACTCAGGGGACTATTCGGAGGACAAGAATGTGACGACCCTCATGAACACCTCTAGAATTTCATTGATGTGTGTTCGCCATTCAAGTATTGGGGTGTCACACAAGAGGCTATTAGATTGAGACTTTTCCCCTTTTCCATAACAGAGTGGCCATAAAGTGGTTGCCTGAGCTTCCTTGTGGATCAATTGTATCATGGGAAGAATTGCAAAATGAGTTTCTTGAGTGATTCTTCCCACCTTCAAGGATGATCAAGTTGAGGAGGAACATAGAAAATTTTAGAAGAGTTCATGATGATCCCTTACATGAGCCTTGGCAACATTTTCGAATGCTTATTTTACAGTGTCCTACCGATGGGGTCCCTGGTCATTTATTGCTGCAATATTCCTATGTTAGCTTAAGTGTAGTCAATTAAAGCATGGTGAATTGGCTAGTCTGAGGTGGACTTATGAAGCAAACATTCGTAGCAGCTGCAGAATTACTAGATGAAGTGACTAAAATAATCAAAGCATGGTACACTCATAAAGACTATGCCTCAATTGCAAAGGGCTGAATATCTGAGGAACAACCGGCTAAGGAGAAGGAGCGAGACGAAATCATGTCACAAATGGTGTAAAGCTGAATTTTATAACACAATATGTGACCCAAGTGCACCAACCTAATGTTGTTCAATCTGTAAATGTCTGGCGCTATGAGCATGAGCCAAATGAGAATGATCTGGTGGAAAAAGTGTATTTTATTGGGAATCAAGTTTTGGGTTCTCGACTGACCTTTCAGTGGTCACCCGAGAACCAAGGTTGAAACTTTGGTGTTGGATGGAGTGATTGTCGAGGAACGAGCATGGTTGTGCAATGTCATGATGAAAGATGAGAAGCATTTAATTCATTTCAACCGCGGGCAAACATAAACAAGTCACAGGTCCATGAGATGCTTGTTCTCATTTGGATCAAAGTAGAAGGTTCAGATGAATTGCTAGGTGAAATAAGGTCGGGGCTCTCTCAATTGAGCCACGCTCTATTGTCTCAGCAGCATCGATTAAAATTTTGGAGGCTCGCTTGTCGGCTCTCTCAACACAAATGCACAACTCAACAAGAGGCAATGGTAAAAAATGTCTGGATATCACCACTTAAGTTAGTGCTCCTTGTGAAATTAGCATGGGATTGGAAAACCCATTATTTGGGGCAATTGAGGACGACATACAAGGCAGTGAAGAAGCTGAAGCGGCAACAAATACAAGGGAAATATTCCTAAAAAACTTCACATGGAGGTTGCAAGGTTCACCCAAAATCATGAGAATGAAGGAAACAAATCTAAGTTCCAATAATTTTTTTCTACCTTCACTGCTTTGGCAATCAATATCCCATTGGTTGAGGCTCTTAATGAGATACCACCATATGCGAAATTGATGAAGAAATTGGTAACCAAAAAGAGAGCCTTGGATTATCAGACAATAGAGATTCCACACAATTGTAGTGCTCTTTTTACTAGACAAGTGGTAACAAGAAGAAATGATCTGATTGCATTTACAATACAATGCACAATTAGGGCAGGTAATTTATGAAAAGCTCTTTGTAATTTAGGGTCTAGCATAAATTTGATGCCTCTTATGGTGTTTAAATAGCTTGGTGTAAATATTTTGGCTCCAACAACCATGAACCTACTTATACCTCATCGGTCGATGAAAAGGTCGGTCGGTATATTGAATCATGTGTTGGTCAGAGTAAACAAATTTATATTCCCAGCTAACTTCATAGTGTTGGACTGTGATCTAGACATTGATGTGTCAATCAGTTTGGGATGACCATTATTGGCTACGAGAAGAGCCATGATGGATGTTGAAAGTAGGAGTTTGAAATTTAGAATGAATGGTGAAGAAGTGATCTTCAATGTTAATAAAGCTTTACAAAAACCTAATGATTTCCATGTAAATACTATTGTTGATGTGGTTTATGAGGCTATACAAGACCTTGGGGAATTAGCTCATTCAAAGGTTAATTCTATGGTCAAAAGTATGTGAAACTATTGTGAGGAAGAAGAGAATGACTGTGATGAGGTGGTGGCTGCCATGATAGGGGATGGAGACCATTCAAGAAACCTGGTTAAGCTTTGATATCGATTTGAAAAATTTAAACACATAATCGGCGAAACAATCTATTGAGGAGCCACCAAAGATTGAGCTAAAAGAGCTACCAAGTCACTTGCATAATGCTTTGTTGGGAGCTAACCAAACCTTGTCAGTAATTGTTGCAGTTGATCTGCAAGAGAAACAAATCAAAGCCTTTGTTAGGTTACTCAAGAAACATGTTAAGTGATTGGCTAGATAGCCGACATTATAGGCATCCCTTCGGGGATTTGCACCCATAAGATAAACTTGGTTGAGGGATGCGAACCCACTGTTGAGCACCAACGTAGATTAAATACACCTATGCAGGAGGTGGTGAAAAAAGAGATCATTAAGTGGCTGGATGTTGGCATGTTATGCTCAATTGTAGACAGTAATTGGGTGAGTCCAGTTTAGTCTGTGCCCAAGAAGGGAGACATGACCGTGGATTTAAATGAGAAGGGCGTTAATATTGACACGACTAGTCACCGTATGGAGAATATGCATGGACTACCAAAAATTAAATGCAGCCACAGAGAAGGATCACTTCCCACTATCGTTCATGGACCAAATTCTATGTAGACTTGCCTATAGGGGTGGTATTGCTTCCTCGATGGTTACTCAGGATACAATCAAATATACATTGCACCCAAGGATCAAGATAAGACCATTTTTATAAGCCCTTATGGTACTTTTGCTTTCAAGAGAATGCCATTTGAGTTATGCAGTACCCCTGTCACATTCCAAAAATGTATGTTATCGATTTTCACCGACATAGTCGAGGACTCAGTCGAGGTATTTATGAACGATTTCTCAATGCTGGGTGACACCTTTTATCAATGCCTAAGTCACTTGGAGAAGGTATTGTAGAGGTGTATCAAAACCAACTTGGTTCTCAATTGGGAAAATGCCACATCATGGTCAAAGAAGGAATAGTGTTGGGCTATAAGATCTCGTGAAAGGGCTATAGGTTGACTAAGCTATGGTTGAAGTAATTGTGAAACTACATCCCCCTATTTTAATTAAAGGAGTGAGAATTTTTTTGGGACATGCTGGATTCTACCGAAGATTCATAAAAGACTGTGAAAATTGCAAGTCCCGTGTGCAAGCTGTTGGAAAAAAAATCACAATCCTTTGAAACTTCCAAGTAGAAATTTGTTGAAGCTCCAATGATAATTTCTCCTGATTGGTCTAAACCATTCGAGGTGATGTGTGATGCAAGTGGTGTGGCTCGTAGAGCAGTATTGGGTCAATGAGTTGGGAAACTTTTCACCCAATTTATCATGCTAGAAAGATGTTGAAAACGATCCATGGGAATTATATAGTGACAGAGCAAGAGCTACTAGCTGTAGTTATGCATCTGAAAATTTTAGGGTGTATCCCTTGACACAAGGGTTGTTGTTCACACTGACTATGCTGCACTTCGCTACCTAATGGAAAAGAAGGATGTGAAACCAAGGCTTCTCGGATAGGTGTTGTTGCTACAAGAATTTGATTTTGAGGTGCAAGATAGGAAAGGTTGTGAAAATCAAGTGGCGGATCATCTATCCAAGCTTGAATCACCAAATTCTTAGGGTGAAGAGGAGGAAATCTTTGATAATTTTCCAGATGAAGTAGTGATGAAAGTCGATGTGGTGACAACACCTTGGTATGCTGATTTTTTAAATTATTTTCTAGTGTATCATACCAAATTTTGCAAACCCTCACCTAAGGCAAAAGTTCCTACATGATGCGAAGAAATACTATTGGGACGAGCCTTATCCTTTTAAATAATGTATGGATAACATGATTCGAAGATGTATCTCCGATTCAGCTATGCAGGCTATTTCAGAAGAATGTCATTCATCAGTAGTAGCTGCCCATCATGGAGGAATTCAGATTGCATCTAAGGTATGGCAAAGTAATTATTATTGGCTAACATTGCATAAAGATGCTCATGAATTTGACAAGGCCTGCCCTAAGTGTCAATTGCAAGGTAATATCTCAAAAAGGCACGAATTTCCATTGACCCCAATTTTATAACAGGAAATATTCAATGTGTGGGGGATGGATTTTATGGGACCATTTACAAGCTCTTTTTGTAATGTCATGAGCTGGACCTAGGATCTAGGAGTGAAACGGCAAATGGGAACCCGAGAGTCCCCAAGCAAGCCTCAAAATATCCATATCCACATCATCGGTTCAAAAGTGTATACGAGTAGTAAACACATAGTTCTAAGGGACGAGAAAATAGGACTCACGCTATGGAGATGTCATAGGGAAAGGGATTAACATTGATCCACGTAACATGTAGCACATAAAGACTAAGGGGCTATGACTCACTCTAACAGGGCAATTCGAGACTTAGGATCTTTCACATCATAACATGAAACACAATATAATACTCATAATCAATCCACATAACGATATCCAATTGATAGAATATCCATAATCAAATTCTCTGAATATAACACTTAGCATGTAAACGTAAAAGAGCCTACAAGATTTCCAACAATGCCTCGAGTCATAAGATAGGATAGGGGCCAAGACATGTCCCTGGCTCACCCTCAAAGTAAATAACATAAACGGAAGCAAGATAGGTAAAGGAATTTTGAAGGTAGGACTCACCACAACAAATATCTCAAATCTGATCTAGCCGTTAAATGGTGGATGAAGGTAGTCTCGGACTCCTACATGGTTAGATCAGTAGGCAAAATGTATATGTTAGTATATTTGAATGTACTATGTACGCAGGCATGCAATGCATGTGACTTATCAAACCTGCAGTAATGTTAGATGGCAAGGACAAATATATATATATATATATATATATATATATATATATATATAGAAGAGAAGTAGTATAACAATATGCCATGAAATGCAATAATGGTCATATATAGTGGGGACGAGACCTCAACCGACATATAATACCAAGCAAGCTATGACTTGGAATCTCGATGTTATCCCCACACCGAAAAAGAGGTGGTCTACTTGTCAAAGGTAAACCACACTTCTCCTTACGGGCCTCCCATTTAAGAGAAGTGACCTTCCTTACAGGACTTGCAGGATAGGATTTTCACAATTTGTCACATCATATCAAAGTTGTAAATGCACATTACGGGCCTCCCAGTTCGGTGAGGGTTACCATATATATATATATATACCTATCTATGCTAGCACATAATTCAAGGGATGAGAGAGTACCTGTAACACCCCATATCTTACATGTACTAGTCCAACGCAGATGAAATATGATATGGCGGGGTCAGATCCGCACACATTTTAAAAGTGCGTGAATTCTAGATTAAAGGGGCTATATGTACGTCTAACGCTTAAGATGACCGAGCGTATATAATTTTCAAGTCAAGTTAAGGAGAGTGTGACCTTAAATGAAGTGAAATAATTGAGGTGCTTATGGGACTTAGGAAGCTAGTAGGTGAGTCACCTACGTGCTTTGCTTAAATAGGCTAGGTAAACGGAGACAAGGCCCAACACCGAATTTGTTCAAGTCCGATAAAGAATAAACCCCGAGTTAAGGATGTCATTTGGGCCCATGGTTTAGCATCATAAAAGGACAACATTTTCAGCCCAAGATGAATAGGAAAAGGGCCAAATTACAATTACAACCCAATTCACAACTAGGGCCCAAACTAAGTGGGCTTAAGGGAGAAATGTTTGCAACAAAGCCCATCCCATTTGAAGCCCAATAAGGCCCAAGTGAAAAGGCCAAGTTGCTGCCCCATAACCTTAATAAAATAAGACTGAAAATCCAAAAGAAAGTCGGCCAAAAGTGGCCTATAAAAGGGGTTACAAACCAGCAACGTTTAGTCATTTTCTCAAGCCAAAAATTCAGATTTCTCTCCAAGTTTCTTCTTGCTCTCTCTTCATTTTCTAAATCAGCCAAGGCACACCTCTAGGGTTCTTGAACAGAACCTAATCCTTGAGGGCTAAGGTAAGTAAAAATACCCATGGTTTGGTGTAATTTTTCCATGAAAAACATGAAGAGTATGCTGGTTGTAATGTGCAGGAATTTTGGGACAACATGTGTTCCAAAGATTGTTGTCCACTTTTCTTGTTAATTAAGAGACTTTTATCTTGTTGGTTGGCTGAATTATCAAGTAATATGTATGTTTTTAACATGTCTTGGGTCTGTAATGATGTAAGAAGGTTGCTGGACCACTTTTATCTTCCGAAAAAAATAAGTTCTTGAATAATATCTTAATTCCGCTTTTAGTAAGAATTCGTGGACTGAATATTGGAAATTGTTGTCTCATGTTTTCCATCTACTTAGGGACTGTTTTTGGACTGTATTAGGATTGTAATTGTGTGTAAATATGTTGAGGACAGTTTGGTTGAGGTTGAAACGGATTTGGAATGGTTGACGTCGAAATGTAGCGGAAGGACGCAATGTTGCGTTGTCTACTTGCGTGTTGTGTATAGTTGTTGTATGCTTTACTGTATGAGTTGTTGTAATGTTGTTATGGGACTAAAAATAGCTGTATATGACATGTATATGGGAATGTGTATTTGAAAATACAATTAGGAGCGGAAATGTAGAAAGAATACTCTTTGGTTGCTAATTCCGAGCTTGCTGCTAGGATATTATATTTGGATGAAATTGGATTACCAAGATGTGTTTATTAGCTGCTAACACTAGTTTTATCACCTAATATATTGTAGATAAGTGTTTGGAGGAGATACTACTCCGAGGTAATAACGACATAGTACAGCGAGGTATGTAAGGCTACTTGATTTCTTATTACTTGGCATGAAATCTACGTCCGTTCTTGGTACATAGAGGGAGCTTACCAACTACGACATCATTGATAATTGTGTCTCCACTCTTTACCATGTTCATATGTACCCATACATAGCCTTTGTCAAACCTGCATACGTACTTGGATACCAAATATACATGAGTTCCTGTTTATTAAACAAAGTCCATGTGTTGTTTAATCTCCGATATGGTTCATTATTTGTGTATCTCTCTTTTCATTGTGGTATTATCTTGTATGGTTGTTCATATGTCACATGTCTATATTCCTACAGTTGTAAAGGTTACGACCACCAAAATAACAATATCAAAAGTAAATAAAAGATAACTTACAGTTGCTTCTAAATGGGTGGTAACCCAGGGGTGGAAGAATCACCTAGCATGGGTCGATCCCATTTACGGGGGGTATCACAGGGGTGAAAGGAAAGCCTAGCATGGGTCAAACCCATTATTGATTTACCACTGATCAGCTGGTCATTTACATGATATATTGTGCACAAATTATGCAGTAAAGAAAGATACAGTAATAAAAAGACATAAAGTACATGATTCCACAGTATAACTAAAGGTGGTCTTTTCATCCTTACACACCAGAGTGTGATTTCATTTGAGTTCTTATTTCATATACAGTATTTCCTGCCTTACATATTCAGTACATTACCTCATACTGACGTCCCTTACGGTGGACCTACATTTCATACTGCAGGTACAGGAGCTACTAGATCTCTCCAGTAAGAGTACTGGAATTCCAGCTGCTGCACTGAGCTCTAGGTTGCTTCGGAGCTTGTGTGTCTAGAGCTTGTATTTTGTATTGTATAGTTGGTCAGGAGGTGGGGCCTGTCCCGACTCATATGGATATTGTTCCTTACCTAGAGGCTTTATAGATAATGTAAATTAAAGTGTGGTCAAATAGTGTATTATAGATATTGTGACTCTAACGGCCTAGTCTTATGCATTTACTTTTGGTTTGTTAATGCAGTGTACTTCCTGTTAACAACATGTTGAATATGGAAACCTCTTAAATGTCCATAGTAGGTGCATAGTTATATGTTGGTTCTCTCGAGCCTTGTCGGCAATGGGTGCCAGTCTGCCTTAATGGGGCTTAGGGCATGACAGTACCTTTAGGGATAGCCCTAACGCCCCCAATCCATCGGTGGTAATTCACCATCCTACAAAAATATGTCTACATATACATGATTTCGAAAAAGAGCAAGTCATTTCAAAACCTTTCAATGCATAGTTGTGTTTAAAACCCAAACAACATTCATAATAATTCATACTTGTGCTCAAATTCAAAATCATTATTTACACCATACTTCTCATGCTTAGGAATAGCTCATTCACATATATCGGAATAGTGCAAGCACCCAAAAGGCTCAAAGAGCCATATCATAGACATTTATGTGATCACATTTTTGTCATAACCATGATCTTATCAAAATCATACATAAACATAATTGGGCTTAACTGTCACGCCCCAAAGAGAGGGGAGGCGCGACTGGCACCCGATACCGTTATTGCTCGAGTAAGCCACTAAACATGCTAGTGAACTAACTAGGGACTAGAAGAAAATCGGGCAGCATAATGTCTGAAAGACTAAGCTCTCACATTTTAGGTCATGACCTGGTCAACAGTAAATCACGTACAATCAAGATAAGTAAACTCAAACGATAAAGTACTAGCTAGCCGACAAGGCTACCAACACAGAGGTACAGGCATACACCATACATATATGCCAATCTTATGATTGGAGACTGAAAAACACAAAAGGACCAACCGACAAAAACATGTCCACAATAGCCTCTATGAGAATCCCTAACACTGTCTAGACAGGGCCCCGACATACCCAACTGTACAACAAAAAGGTAAACATCCTGTGAAAGCTCCAGGAAGAGGTGCAGCTTACCAACTCATAGCTAATGGGGCTCCTAGTGGAGGGGTAAATTGGAACCCCTACCTAAACCTGCACGCACGACATAAAATGCAGCGTCACTAGGCAAAGGGACGTCAGTACGAATAAACATGTATTGGTATGTTAGGCAAGAAGTAAAATCATAGATAACCAAACTAAAAAGGTTAAGAGAAATACCACCAATAACCAAGACTCAAGTAGACTTAATGGCCATTAAGCCACCTCCTAGTGATAAAAAAAATGCATGGTATGCTCGAGTATATCATGTCGTGAATACATATATATAGATGCAAATGCATGACATACCCAACCAAATGCTAGCACTGGTGGTCCTTTCCGGTAGCTAACCGGCATCATATCTGCCAACTTGTGGCCATCTGTATCATATACAAATATATAGTTGGGCAAATAGGCCCCATACCATCGAATATAGCTCGAAGTCCATGCATAACGTGCAATATATGATATGAATGTTGAATGTATATGGTAAGCCATAGCAAGAACTTAGCCAATCTTGGTTCATCGGTACACTTATTCTCATAGCATCATAATCATTGTCATTCAGTCAATCTTGGATCATTGGTACACTTATTCTCATAGCATCATAATCATTATTATTCAGCCAATCTTGGCTCATTGGTACACTTATTCTCATAGCATCATAATCATTGTCATTGTATATACATATGGCTTGTGGGATCATACATGTCTTTTTAACAAGGTTGGGAATTTAAACCCACATTTAGAATGAAGCCTTAACTTTGAAAATGTTCATAAAGGTGCTTTACATAATGATTTTATTTGGTCCCACGTCAATTAGTAAAAAAATGTATTTTAACAGGATCAAGTGCCTTAGTAGTTTAGACAGGAGCATTTCACTTGAGAATATTGGAAACCAACGCGTTACTAGTTAAATTCTTCAATTATATTTTTGTATGGAAGGAGTGATTTGAATACTACATTCCTTTTGTATTCTACATTTATTTTAATGGCACTACATCAAGAAGAGAAACGCCTCGAACATATGAATAGGTAGTCGGGAAACCGACAAAATGATATATAGAAATTGAATGTCATGTTTAAACGAATGAATGGAATTTCAACTTAATACCATTGTGAATATAACTCAGCTGCTATCCCAATGCCTTTCATAGAAGGTCTTTTTAGCAACAGAATAGTAAGATATCACATTTGACATTTTGGAAAACTTCTCGGATTTCGTGTTAATAGGAGGGACGGAGCTTAGCCTTAACATACCTCTCCAACAAACGTCCAATTGCCAAAAGTTTCTTCACGAAAGTTGTTCCTTATGTCCTAAGCTTCACAATGATTATATATACACAGCTTAAAGACACCTATAAACAGTCAAAAATTCAGCATTAATGACCAGATTCAGCAAGGAGTACGCGAGGAAATGTCCGTAAACCATCGTAAAAATGATCGTAAAAGAGCTCCAAAATTATTATCTAAAACACACAAGCTACAAAAAACAATACCAGCAAGAACACCACTTTTTTACAGCCCAAAAACAGCTCCAAACACAGCTAATACGAGGGAAAAACAATTGCAAAGCGTAAGGCATGCATTTCTAGGCACGGGGACAATTGCAAAGCGTAAGGCATGCATTTCTAGGCACGGGGACGAATTGTAACAGTAAAAATGCGAAAAACTTACCTGAATCACTTAGAGAACCCTTGGGAGCTTTATCTTCAATTTCACACTGGTTTGGGACGAAAATGGCTTATTTTTGAGCTTTAAAATGTCAAAATAGCCGACATTAAGTTGTGTCAACCTGACCCGACCCATGACCCGATTTCCAGTTCGGGCAGTCTCGGTAAAATGGTCGTAACTCTTTATTCTGAGGTCAGTTTGATGTGCGGTGTTGTGCGTTGCAAACTAGACTCATAGGTATTCAATTTGATAGGTCATGGACCTTCTAACTCCTTGTAGTTTGGGAGATATGATCTGATACATTTGACCCAAATTTAAGATGGATTTCTTAAAGACACTTACGGTGACATTGGCCAACCTTTATCTTGCAACTTTCTTGATTCCAAAACTTAATATATGACCTTTGTGCTATTAAAATAGCTTAAAGAAATCCATTATTAGCAAATTATAAACTTTTAGTCCCATCCGAAAAGTGAAGCCTAATTTAAACCTTTCGAAAAGGGAGTGGTGCCACTCGGGTCATTTCTTTAATCCCGAATGTGCATTTAGGGTATTCCTTTGGCTTAAAACTTTAGGTCCTTGACAGATAGCCTTATTATCCTTAGGTTCTATCCAAAGTCATATATGTCTTATATGACATGCCACCCTATATATATATATATATATATGAAAGACGAGGAACACGGGGTTTCACAGCAGGGCCCCGACATACCCAACTGTACAACAAAAGGTAAACATCCTGTAAAAGCTCCAGGAAGAGGTGGAGCTTACCAACTCATAACTGAACGGGGCTCTTAGTGGAGGGGTACATCAGAACCCCTACCTGAACCTGCACGCACGAAATAAAATGCAGCGTCCCCAGCCAAAGGGACGTAAGTACGAATAAACATGTACCGATATGTAAGGCAGGAAGTAAAATCATAGATAACCATAGTAAAAAGGTTAATAGAAATACCACCTGTAACCAAAACACAAGTAGCCTTAATGTCCAATAAGCCACCTCCTAGTGATAAAACAATGCGTGGTATGCTCGAGTATCATATGTCGTGAATACATACACACACACACACACACACACATATATATATATATAATAAGAAAGGGTAGTAGAAAGAACTAGCTCACAATCTCAACATCAATGTTCGACCATCGTCTATGAAGCCTCTATCACTAATCATGTGGTACCAATGACAAATCCATGGCTACCACAAATAAAAATAAGCGAAATAGTCCAATCTAACTCTAAAGCAAGATGAAATAAAAATAGTGGGTCCTCCGGAGTAGGGGAGGCTCACCAAATTAGCTTCGAATCTCAGATCTTCAATGGAGCGCCTGTTGATGACCTCTAGTACCTGCCTCTGCATCATAAAATGATACAGTCTAGAGTGGACGTCAGTACTTGGAATGTACTGGTATGTAAAATAGCTGAGTGAAATAGAAACCGCTAAAATAATATGGAAACAATATCAACTCAAAATAAACATCAAATCACATCATTAGTCAAATGTCTAACTATGCAAGAATAAAGAGTAGTCAAGTGACCTATCAATAACTAAAAACTCATCAATCATCTCAGACTCATCTCAAAGGACCTCACCCCATCTCATCTCATCTCAGAGGAGCTCACCTCCTCTTATCTCATCACATCTCATCTCATCTCAGAGGAGCTCATCTCCTCTCATCTCATCACATCTCATCTCATCTCAGAGGAGCTCCACCCCTCTCATCTCATCTAGACTCGGAGTACTCAAGGTAGGAAATTTATGGGAGTTTCTCTTATCCGACTATAATCACTTATGAGCCATTGAATGTACAACAGTCACGCTGATGTTGCCACAGCCGTTCCAAACTTGCCGGGTAGGGAACGAATCGAAACTATATCACCTCACATAATATGGAGTCAGTCGTCAATAAGCCCTCTATTGTTTGAAAGACTTATAATCAAGAGGGAACCACAATATATATGATGGTTCCAAGCCTCATCTACGTATGGCGGTGTAGTTAATGAGTTCAAGTGGGACTCACTCTTACTCATTTCAGTGCTCGATACTCCTCCCGTGACTTAATGCTCATAAAACCATCAATCCAATAAGACCAATCGGGCTTTAACCCTGACAACAATCGGTATTTCATAGGGACTTTAACCCTATCATCAATCAATCTCAGAGGGACTTTAACCCTCTCATCAATCAACATCTCATCGGGACTTTAACCCTCTCATAAAGCATTCTCATCAATGAGTCAAGATTTAGAACAATCATTAGGAATTTAGTGAACAGACACATCGGTAGAGTTCATTTGTAGAGACTCATAAGACCATCAAACTCTATCAACTCATCATTATTCTCTTATCACAATCGCAATCTTAATTCAAGGCTCTAGACTCATCATTCTCTCATGTTTGTTATGCATGCTTTTCAAAATAGTCATGTAGGGTTATGCAAATTCTCATGAAAATATTCAATTTTAGAAAACAATTTGTATGATGATCATCAACATAGGAAACATGTAATCACGAATATAATTTTCAAGTAAAACCAACAACGTAAATCATGCATGTAGAATCTTCAATCATCAAATCATCTATGACCTCTATGGGGCACATGAGAGAACAATCCCATGTTTTAGTTTAGCCTTACATATCTTGAGTGCAGCTATCAACCGAGTACATCAAGGATCTCTTCTCGAATGTCACAACTCAATCCCTTCTCTTCTCTCCTCAAGCCCTAGCCTTGTTAGATTATGGAATAGGACTTAGAATGGGTGTTTTAGACCCTTTTCATGTCGAAACGACCTTATTAGCTGTGTATTAGAGTTTAGGAGGGGTGGGGAATCGACCAAAATGCCCCTCATAATTATTTAGAAATTTTTTGCTTGGAAAAGACACGGTCCTCAACGCGGAATGGTCGCGAACGGTGTATTTTAAGAAAAGAGTTTTTGAACGAGTTTTTTTCATCTCGTCAAAAAATTTGGAAAAGATACAAGTGCCTCTCCGCGACAGGTATGCGACGCGCCTCTGTCACGCATTGCCACTATTTTTTGTTTTGGATCGAAAAATTATCTTTTGATCGGGTCGCTCTAAAAGTCGACCGAGACCATTTTCCCACTCAATTTTTTATGCTGATCACAAATCCGGCCTCGGATTTTCCTTATGAGCTTCGAAAGACGCGTTACACACATACCCTCACTCTAGGGGTATTTTGGTAATTTTATCGAGCATTTCATCATCTCCCCCTTAGGGTCATTCGTCCTTGTATGATGAGTAAAGGGTGATATTAGGGCACAAATAGACTCAAGACTTATCTCCGCACTCGACTCAATCAATCAAACTCTCAACTTAATAATAGTAAGTCACATAAAAATAGAACAATCAATCTAGTGAAGGGTAAGGATTTTTACCTTTAACGTTCTCATCATTTGGAACGAATAGGTGCGGGTATTAGATGTTCATCTCTTCCTCAGCTTCCCAAGTGGCTTCCTCAACGAATTGAGTCCTCCACAGACTTTGACTGGGGCTACCTCTTTGTTCCTCAACTTACAAATCTGGCAATCAAGGATTTGAACCGGGACCTCTTCGTAAGATAGGTTATCTTTCACTCCAATGCTAACAACAAGGATCACCAAGGCAGGATCTCCCAAACATTTTTTCAGCATCGACACATGGAATACCGGGTGGACTCCCTCTAACTCGGAAGGCAACTCCACCCCGTAAGCAACCTTCCCAATCCTCTTTACGATCTAATATGGTCCAAAATAACGTGGACTTAACTTTCCCTTCTTCCCAAACCTTAGGACACCCTTCATAGGTGATACTTTCAAATACACCCAATCATCTACCTCGAACTCTAAGTCTCTTCTCCTCACATCGGTGTAAGATTTTTGGCGACTCTGGGCAGTCCTTAACCTCTCTCTAATGACCTTGACCTTCTCCATTGGTTGGTGAACAAGATCAGGCCAATCAGTTTCACTTCTCCAACCTCAAACCACGCAATTGGTGATCTACATCTCCTCCCATACAAGGCCTCATAAGGAGCCATCTGAATGCTGGCATAATAACTATTGTAATATGCGAATTCAATCAATGGTAGGTGATCATCCCAATTTCCCTTGAATTCGAGAACACAAGCTCTCAACATGTCCTCAAGTGTTTGAATTGTACGCTCTGCCTGACCATCTGTCTGTGGATGAAAGGTTGTACTTAGGTTCACCTTAGTACCCAAGCCTTTCTGGAATGATCTCCAGAATTGGGAGGTAAATTGAGCTCCTCTATCCGACATGATGGACAAGGGAACCCCATGCAACCTCACAATCTCCTGGATGTACAACTTGGCATACTCTTTTGCAGTGTTTGTTGTCTTAACGGCCAGGAAGTGAGCCGATTTAGTCATTCTATCCACGATCACCCATATCAAATTATGTTGCTTTCAAGACTTTGGCAAACCAGTGATAAAGTCCATATTAATCATCTCCCACATCCATTCCGAAATCTCAAAGTTCTGAGCCAATCGACATGGGCTTTGATGCTCAACCTTCACTTGTTGGCAATTTGGGCATTTTGAAACGAACTCTGCAATGTCTCTCTTCATTCCATTCCACCAATAGACTTCTCTTAAGTCGTGGTACATTTTGGTGGAGCCAGGATGGATGGAATACCTAGTGTTATGAGCTTCTGCCATGATTCTGTCTCGAATGCCATCAACGTTTAGGACACACAATCTACTTTGATATCTCAACACTCCATCTCCCCCTTTGGAGAAGACCATCACTCTCTGTTTGTGGACATCCTCCTTAAATTAGAGTATGACAGGGTCTTGGTCTTGTTTTTCCTTCACCTATGCCACTAACTAGGAAGCAGACCCATTCTGAACATTAACTCCTCCTTCATTATTCTCCTCAAGTTGAACTCCTAATTGAGCCAACCGATGCACGTCCCTGGCTAATTCCTGCTTTCCTTCTTCCACATGGGTTGTGCTACCCATCCACAACCTGCCAAGAGCATCAGCAACAACGTTAGCTTTACCTGGGTAGTAGTGAATGTTCATGTCATAATCCTTGAGAAATTCCAACTATCTCCTCTATCGCAAGTTGAGCTCTTTCTGATTGAAGACGTACTACAAGCTCTTGCGGTTAGTGAACACATCCATATGCACTCCATATAAGTAGTGACGCCAGATTTTAAGTGCAAACACTACTGCTGCCAACTCGAGATCATGGGTTGGATAGTTCCTTTCATGGACCTTAAGTTGTCTGGAAGCATAGGCTATCACCTTCCCTCGCTGCATTAGTACACATCCTAACCCAACCCTTGAGGCATCACAGTAGATTGCAAAGTCCTCTGTCCCCTCAGGCAAGGTAAGGACTAGTGCAGTAGTCAATCTCGTCTTCAACTCCTGGAAACTCTTCTCGCATTTTTCGGACCACTTTCTAAGTCAATTTTGTCAATGGCGCGGATAGGGAAGAGAATCCCTCCAGAAATCTACGGTAGTAGCCTGCCAACCCCAAGAAACTCCTAATGTCGGTAGGGGTGGTGGGTCTGGGCCAATTCTTAACCTCCTCAATCTTTTGAGCATCCACTCGAATACCATCACTGGAAACAACATGGCCTAGGAAGGTCACTGACTTAAGCCAGAATTCACATTTTGAGAATTTTGCATACAACTCATGGTTCTTAAGAGTTTAAAGGACAACTCTATGGTGATTAGCATGCTCCTCCTCACTCCTTGAATATACCAAGATGTCATCGATGAATACAATCACAAACAAATCAAGATATGGTTTGAATACTCTATTCATCAAGTCCATAAAGGCGGCAGGTGCATTCGTCAACCCAAAGGACATGACCAAGAACTCAAAATGGCCATATCTAGTCCTAAAGGCTGTCTTTGGAACGTCACACTCCCTCACCTTCAGCTGATGGTAGCCAGATCTAAGGTCTATCTTAGAAAAACAAGAGGCGCCCTAAATTGTGACCTTGTTCAGTTGCTTAAAATCAATACACATTTTGAGGGACCCATCTTTCTTTTGCACGAATAGAACAAGAGCACCCCAAGGTGAAACGCTCGGCCTAATGAAGCCCTTCTCTAGCAAATATTTCAGTTGCTCTTTCAACTCTTTCAACTCTACGGGGCCATCCTATAAGGTTGGATCGAAATAGGATGGGTATTAGGAAGAATGTCAATCCCAAAGTCAATCTCCCTATCAGGAGGGACTCCGGGCAAATCATCAGGTAACAACTTTCAAGAATTCGTTAACAATCGGAACTGACTCAAGAATTGGGGACTCAACATCATCAGATTTCACTCGCACAAGGTAATAGATACAACCTTTGCAAATCAACTTTCTGGCTCTAAGATATGAGATAAACTTTCCTCTAGGTGTAACAGAGTCACCCTTCCACTCTAGAACCAGTTCATTTGGGAATTGGAACTTAACAGTTCGGGATCTACAAGCAACAGAGGCATAACAGGCGTGAAGTCAATCCATGCCAAGGATCAAATGAAAATCAACTATCTCCAACTCAATCAAATCAACAAAGGTGTCCCTATGATGGATGGCACAAGCTCTATAGATCGTCTCAGCTCAAATAGACTCACCCACTGGGGTAGAAACATCAAAGAGTTCCAAGAGACTCTCAGGGGTTCTATCAAATCTATTGGCCACATAAGGAGTTACAACGACAATGTAGCACCTGGGTCCATCAAAACATAATAATCGAAAGTAAAGACTCGAATCATACCCGTCACAACATCTGGAGAGTTTTCCTGATCTTGGCGACTACCCATGGCATACAAGCGGTTTGTTGCTCCGCCTGCGCCCACCGTAGTGGCCCTCTGGTTTCCTCTGACTGGCGGGGCTGGTGTAGAAGATTGAGCCTGGTCAGCCTACCTTGGGCAATTTCTCTGCTAGTGGCCCGCTTGTCCATACTTGTAGCACACATCATTCCCTTCACAATATCTTCCCAAGTGCAGCGTGCCGCACTTACCATATGGTGGCCTACCTTGCGGACTTTGGGCCGCACTAGCTTGCGAATGAGGCCCATGACTCCCCACATTCTAAGATCTCTGATCATACCCGTCTCTAGGCACAGGTGCCCTAGCAGATGATGGTGCTGGAAATCGGTTGCCATTTCCTTTCCTCCCAAACTCATGGTTGGACGTCTTCGCTTTCTTGCGCTTGAATTCTTCCCTGTCATGTTGTCTCTCCTCATCGGCTTGTTGCATAAATGTCATCAGTCGCTCGATGTCCATGTCACTCACAAGAATGGCTCCTCTCCCATCTCTCTTGGGTCCTCCGTTCAACCCATCCACATACATTCACATCCTTCCTCTCATATCAACAACCATGTACGGAGCATAGCGAGATAGTTGCGTGAAATTCAAGCCATACTCTTGCACGGTCATAGAGCCCTGTTTTAGATTCAGGAACTCCCTCACCTTAGCTTCCCTTTTCTCCCTTGGGAAGAAGAGTCCTAAGAGGGACTCCTCAAACATTGCCCAAGTCAAACATGGGGCATTATCCCTTTTGACCCTTCTTTCATTGCTAGAACCACAGCCTGGCCACACCCTTAAGTTGGTAGGCAGCCAGTTCAACCCTATCAGCATCAGTCACATGCATCACTTGGAACACCTTCTCAAGTTCTTCCACATAGTTCTCGGGATCTTCAGTAGATGCCGACCCAGTGAACTCAGGCAGGTTCATCCTAAAAAATTTCTCGGACTCTAGAGGTGTCATGAGAATCTGTTCCACCTGTGCCTTGCCTCAAAGCAGGTGTTGCGACAGCCTGGGCTAAAGTTTAAATAGCCTGGCATAGCTCGGGGTTGGAGATCTCATCTTGAGGGGGTTGCTCCACCGAGACAGCTTAATTCACAGGCTCCTTGGGTACTTGAGGCTCAGGTGGATTAATAGCTTGCCTAGCAGGACGTCCCCTTTCTCTGACAGCTCTCCTGGGAGGCATAGTATTAATTCTGCATGCGTAGAGCACGAATTAAAAGAGAGTTCTCACAGAGCTTAACTCTATTGCACGAATTGGAATAAGAAAGAAGTTAACCATTCCTAATGTCCTATAGCCTCCTACTTATGAAATGTGATCGACAATACACCCATAAACAACACTCTACTGGACACAGCTTCATAGACTCCCTAGGACATTTGAACTCTGTGCTTTGATACCAAGTTTGTCACGCCCCGGGAGGGTACCCTTGGCGTGGCCGGCACTCAAAGACTATTGCTAGTCCCCAAGTGAACCACTTAGCCTCATAACATCATTCAATCAAATAAACTCTACTGAATAGCGGAAAATACAAGTAAGTAGTGGACATATCTCATCTAAAGTCTCAAAAGAATATATATATATATATATATATATATATATATATATATATATATATATATTATAAGAAAAGCTAGTAGAAAGAGCTAGCTCACAATCTCAACATCAATGCTCGACCATCGTCTATGAAGCCTCTATCACTAATCATGTGGTGCCAATGATAGATCCATGGCTACCACAAATAAAAATAAACTAAATAGTCCAATCTAACTCTAAAGCAAGATGAAATAAAAATAGTGGGTCCTCCGGAGTAGGGGAGGCTCACAAAATTAGCTTCGAATCTTATATCTTCAACGGAGCATCTGTTGATGACCTCTAGTACCTGCCTCTGCATCATAAAACAATGCAGTCCAGAGTGGATGTAAGTACTTGGAATGTACGGGTATGTAAAATAGCTAAGTGAAATAGAAACCGTTAGAATAATATGGAAACAATATCAACTCAAAATAAACATCAAATCACATCATTAGTCAAATGTCTACCTATGCAAGAATAAAGAGTAGACAAGTGTCCTATCAATAACTCAAAATTCATCAATCATCTCAGACTCATCTCAAAGGAGCTCACCTCCTCTCATCTCATTACATCTCATCTCATCTCATCTCAGAGGAGCTCACCTCCTCTTATCTCATCACATCTCATCTCATCTCAGAGGAGCTCACCTCCTCTCATCTCATCTCATCTCATCTCAGAGGAGCTCACCCCTTCTCATCTCATCTAGACTCGGAGTACTCAAGGTATGAAATTTATGGGAGTTTCTCTTATCCGAAAATAATCACTTATGAGCCAGTGAATGTACAATAGTCATGCTGATGTTGCCACAGCCGTTCCAAACATGCCAGGTAGGGAACAAATCGAAACCATGTCAGCTCACCTAATATGGAGTCAGTCGTAAATAAGTCCTTTATAATTTCAAGGACTTCTAATCAAGAGGGAACCACAATATATGTGATGGTTCCAAGCCTCATCTACGTATAGCGACGTAGTTAATGAGTTCAAGTGGGACTCACTCTTACTCATTTTGGTGCTTGATACTCCTCCGTGACTCAATGCTCATAAAACCATCAATCCACTCAGATCAATCTCGTAGGGACTTTAACCCCGTTAATGATCAGTATTTCATAGGGACTTTAACCCTATCATCCATCAATCTTAGAGGGACTTTAACCCTCTCATTAATCAATCTCATAGGGACTTTTACCCTCTCATCAATCAACATCTCATAGGGACTTTAACCCTCTCATCAATCATTCTCGTCAATGACTCAAAATTTAGAACAGTCATTAGAAATATAGTGAATAGACACATCAGTAGAGTTCATTTGTAGAGACTCATAAGACCATCAAACTCTATCAACTCATCATTATTATCTCATCACAATCACAATCACAATCACAATCAACAATCACAATCAACAATCACAATCTTAACTCAAGGCTCTAGACTCATCATTCTCTCATATTCATTATGCATGCTTTTCAAAATAGTCATGTAGGGTTATGCAAATTCTCACGAAAATATTCAACTTAAGAAAACAATTTGTATGATGATCAGCAACATAGGAAACATGTAATCTCGAATGTAATTTTCAAGAAAAACCATCAACGTAAATCATGCATGTAGACTCTTCAATCATCAATTCATCTATGACCTCTAATGGGCACATGAGAGAACAATCCCATCTTTTAGTTTAGTCTTACATACCTGGGTGCAGCTATCAACTGAGGACGTCAAGGATATCTACTCGAATGTCTCAACTCAAGCCCTTCTCTTCTCTCCTCAAGCCCTAGCCTTGTTAGATTATGGAATTGGACTTAGAATGTGGGTTTTAGGCCCTTTTCATGTCGAAACGACCTTATTAGCTGTATATTAGAGTTAGGAGGGGTGGGAAATTGAATGGAATGCCCCTCATAATTATTTAGAAATTTTCAGCTCGAAAAAGACACGGTCCGCGACGTGGACTGATCGTGAACAGTGTATTTTCAGAAAAGAGTTTTTGAACGAGTTTTCTCCATCCCGTCGAAAAATTTGAAAAAGATACAAGTGCCTCTCCACGACAGGTGCACGACGCGCCTCTGTCACGCACCGCCACTGGTTTTCATTTTGGATCAAAAAATTATCTTTTGATCGAATCGCTCTAAAAATCGACCGAGATTATTTTTCCACTCAAATTTTCATGCTGATCACAAATCCCGCCTTGGATTTTCCATATGAGCATCGAAAGACGCGTTACACACATACCCTCACTCTAGGGGTATTTTGGTAATTTTATTGAGCGTTACAAATAATTGGAGCATTAGAAAGAAAATAAAAGCCGTTAAAAATTCTTCATTATTTTTTCGTTCACATTTTTACAGAGGAAAAAGTTCCATTTTCATTTTTAATTTTCTTACTTCAATTAATTAGATTATAATTTTTATTTTTTTAATCTCTTAAATACTTAATTATGTAATTTGTTATTGATGTATTATGTCATTAATAAGCATAAATATTGTACTAATATTATATTAAAATGCATCTTAGTCTTATATTTATATCAAATTAAAGAATACTTTTTAAGGAGGTAAGTTATGTGTACAACAATATACATGTGACATACTAATATGTTATGTAGTACAGTTTCTTTAATAGAAAAATATTTTTCAAAACAACTTAATAACCTCAAATTATAATATTTTTTTTTCTTACTCTAACGTCTTACCTCGACCCACCCACTAGCCCCTCAAAATTAATTAAATTTTAAAAAAGAAAATTCAATTTTTTCAAATTTCTTATCCCCAAAACCCATCCTTTTCATGGAGAAAAAAAATTGAATTTTATAAATGTGTTTTAACACTCAAGTTTGTTAATTTTTTTTAAAATTGACTCCACCACGACGATGACCGTCCCACCAATCCCCCACCTCAACCCAACCCAACCCACCGACCAAAAAAATTGAAAATTCTCTTTTGAAAAAACATTAAATTGTAAAAAGTTTAGTTTTTAACCCCACCCCTATTCCTAAACTCCCAAATCCACCCAAAAGAGTAAATAAAAAAATTTAAATTTTAAGAAATTCAAAATTTTAACTCCCCGACACTAGGGAAAAAAGTTATTTTTTTAAAAAAACAATTTAACACTTTGCAGAATTCAATTTTTTTTTCTTTACCCCTCCCTTGTCTTTACCCCCTACTAGCACCCCCAATCTCCACCCCTATCTAAAAAATTAATATTTATTTTTATCATCTCACCCCTTTTTTCCACATGATTTAAATTAACCACGAACTAGAAGCTTTTTGATACTTTTTCACTTTATAAGATATTTTGTGAAAAAATATTTCATGGATTGAGCCTTGGAAAATTTGAAGTTTGGAAACGAAATATGAAAAGGATTTTGGATTGTTATGTGTAGTCGTAAATGGGGTCCTGGAGATTGGAATTTTGGTTAAGTATGGAAAAGAAGTACGATGGATTTTCACGAATCGTGATCCATCCTATGGGTCGTAAGATGGTCCGTGATTTTGGGGCAAAAAAAATAAGGCGGAATGACCTAATAGGACCTTATACTTGGTTCCGTTTGTCACCTAGGACCTTATACTTGGTTCTTTGCCAACTAAACCCTCGTACCCACTCAAAAGCTACATTTTAAACACCTTTTTTAGCTGGGACTGGTGCGTGAGTTTCAAACGACTACACATAATTTCCACGTCATATAATAATTCCACGTATTTTTTTTAAAAAAAATGAAGGATAAAGATTGTCTGGCTAAGCCCAGGAAGAAAAGAGCTCCTCTTGCTCATCCTTGAGATGATTAAGGATGCGATTGTGACATTGAAGGAGAGAATTGGATCTAGACAATATGCTATTACCAATTTCATTGAGGAAAAATAGAAAAATCTACTACCAAATTTCAGAAAAATGTTGCTGCAGCAATTGAAGAAGCTTGTTGCTTCTGGGAAGCTAGTGAAAGTTAAGGCCTCGGCGAAGAAGAAGCCTGCTGCCACTGCTAAGCCTAAAGCAACAAAGTCAAAACCGCTGCTAAGGCTAAGCCTAAGTCCTAGGGGTAATCCTGTAAATTTTCTGAATCTGGGTTAATTTGGGTTTTTTTTGCCCATGGGAGGCTATAGAAATCTGGTTTATTTTTCTCTCTTCTTCGTCCTTGTTCTACAGTGTTTAGATTTGTTTTCCTTTTTAATTTCGTGTAGGGATTTGGAATAGTTTAGTGTCGTACTGCAAAGGCCAAGCCTAAGATCAAAATGGGTACAAGGAACTGTAGAATTTTGATAATGAATTTTGGGGAAGAAGATGACTTTAAAGGGTTTTTAGAAACTCTTCACGCTCCTAAAGGGAGTAAATCACACGCACTTGACCTGGTTTGCCATATAGGATGCCATGTCAAAAAAGGTGTTTAAAATATAGCTTTTGAGTGGGTACGAGGGTTTACTTGGCAAAGTCTTGAGTATAAGGACCTAGGTGACAAACGGAACCAAGTATAAGGGCCTATTAGATCATTCTGCCAAAAAATAAATTCTGGATCTTTGCTTATGAACAACAGTACAGGTCGTGCTTCTTTGTATGACCTCTAAACTGGGCTCTCATGGTTTGGATTGCCGGATTCATTAAGGGTATTTCCAACCTCTCTTATTCCCTTAAACCCTTAACAACCTTATCTATCCCCTCCATGACCCCTCATGCAATTCCAAGCCCCTCTCTCATCAAGTCGAGTGCAAACGATTCCAATCGCCTAAGTTCTAGCATGAGTTTATATATGATTCTACTTTAAATGATCATATCTCTTAGCACACAACGAATTAGATGTTGGATGGCCTACCAAATGAGAGCTCTTTGAATTATCTTTCCAACGCCACTAATTTCACCTCATTTGGAGTTCGGACCAAAACATTACGCCCATTTTAATGAAGCACTGTCAGACTACCTGCACATATGACCCACCCTACGGTCTGTGGATTGACTTATGGCCCATAAACGGGCTTTCCTAGCAGTTTTAAATAGGGCATTTTCGTCCTTTCCTCGCATCCTAAACTCAATGCTACGTCGTTTTGGCCTCTACTACGCCCATATCAGTTTTATACTCCCCATTTACCCTTATTCCTAAACCATTCTTCAAAACCTAATTCCCAAATATCCTCTCAACCTCCCAAGGTTCTCCATTGAAGGCAAGGCTAGGGTTTCAGGACTTTCTTACCAAAGTTCATGATTTCTACTTAGATCTTCTATTAAGGTATGTGGGTTTCATCCATGGGTTCCTTTCAACCATGGAGACCCAAATTATTTTCTACTCCATTCATTGATTTCAAGTATGTAATTCTTCACGAGTTTTCATATTATGATTTCAATTGCTTATATTATAAATTTATTGTTGTTTGTTAACCTATATTATTATGAAATAATGTTTTATTTCATGGGATGGATGTTATATCTTGGATTTCTATATTATGAAAGTTAGGGTTTTAAAGATATTTGATGGGTTCCCCAAATTTATGTTAAATTGATGGATTTTACTACCTATATGCATGAGAAACTATAAACTAAGTTCTTATACTTGGAATTTATGAAAAATTTCCATAGCTCCTGTTATGTTTCATTCCTCTTGTAACTAATCGTCTCCAAGTAGTTTTTTTGACATATTACTTCTGTGATTTTAGAGTTTGCATACATCAAATAGACGTTCCTCCCGATCTACAAGTTTAGAAAGACAAAAGTCTCTTGCATTTATGCCGTAAGTTGCTGCAACTTTCTCCCATCCACTTGTCAAAATTACTTTAGAATCTGATCAACTATGACAGTTAGTAGGCCAGAGTCTTTTGTCTGGTCCTTGCAGTAAAATGTTCCACCTCCCTAAATTTTTTCCTTTGGGTAATCTTTTTGCAAGGATTCTCATTGTTCTTGCATAAGTATAAAGGAGGTCTAAAATCGAAGAGAGGAAAAAAGGATGCACAAATTGGGAAATAAAGAAAATTTTAGCCAATTAAAAATAATTAATTGCAATAGTAACGTAATATGCGTGCCTGAAATCACACTAGTAAAGAACTGCCAGGATGGTCAAGTAATTAATAAATTAGAATTCAATTGTAATAATATAGTGTAAGTTTAGGTGATGAAAGAACTCTAACCTACATTTATGCTTCACAAAAAAAAAATTAATGCTTCTATATTAAGTTTTTCTCCTTAGATTAAAAACCAAAGAAGCAATATTTCTTATTAGCTACAGAATATATGCACACTTAAGAGTTAATGGAAATCATTCAATTACTTTGGTGAAAAATAAGAATAGACACAAAAGTTTTAATTAATCAATTGATTCATCTATTTTGAGAAAATCGAACCTCATGATTATTGAAGGACATCCACAATTAGAAACAATAGTTATTCACTTTAGATTTAACGAAACAATACCATCATTGGCATGTCATACTTCAAAGGCATTAAGGTTGAAACATATCTATACTTTATCAAAGTTGTCATGTGTTCAATTTGATCTCGAGATGATTATTTTAAAAATATTATAGCTTCAAAAAAGATGATTATTAATCCAGATTGGATGAACGACTTTGCAATCACGACGAATCTTTAAAAATATTTTATAATATTTAAGACAAAAGGTGTCCTTAAAAAGATATTAATCTCTCTATACATCTTAGTAAATGTAAAAAAATTGACCAAAAAAATGTCAAAACGCATGCATCTTCAACCGTAAACTAGAGAATCATATAAACCCAATCAATTTAGATGCCTATAGTGATAAATATTCATACTGATTGCATCAAACAGTAAGAATATTGCAATCCATCAAAATGACAAAAGGAATGATATTTAAATAAGTTATTACCTGGAAATCTCAACCATGATGAACATATACAAAACATAAATAGCTGACTGCATTAAGAGATGTTGTCTCTCCTGAATCAGCAGGCTCACTTTCAACGACTTTTTCATTACATAACAACAAAATATGTTAGTAAGAGATGTTAAAAGGCAGCCAAAGAATAATATAATGTTAGTAAAATCAAATATTTGATTTTAGGCATCCTTCACTACCATTTTGTAGAGTTCTAACAGCTGTTGATGGCTTTCTGGTGCATTGTTACACATTGGGCAAGTTTGATCTGTGAGTATTTCCCATCTCTCCTACCTGTCTTTTGTATATAATTTTCCATTAACTGCCAGGTATAAGAAGAAGGTCCACTTAGGCTTCCCGGAGTTATTGCATCTCACTCTCCTCCATGGTGCTTTGCTATATTCTCCCCTTAGCTTTTTCGATGTTGTGTTAATGTTGTATGTTTTAGCTTCTAGAATTTCTTCTTTGTTCCCACCTACAATCTCAAGCCATTGTCCACCTTGTAGTATTTTTTTAACTATCCAAAATGCTTGTTTGCCTTGTGTCTCTCATGGTTTATTCCCCTTTATATAGTATGTGAGCACCCAAACTACCCACAGATTATCCTTCTTGTTTGCCGAACACCGCAAAAGTTTGATTATTACAGCCTTATTCCAAGTCTGTATGTCCAATATGTTGAGTCCACCTACTAGTCTACTACTTTGGATTGTTACAACTTTTCCCAGGCTAAGAGTGCTTTCCCGCTATTCTGTTCCTCTCCATTCCACAAGAACCTCTAGCATATGGTTTCCACCTACTACAATACTTTCTTTGGCATGAGGAATATTGAGACCAAAAATTTTGAATTGAGATTAGCACACTTTGTATCAGCTGTAGTCTCCCAACATAGGATAGGAATTTCATACTCCAAGTTTGAATGTTCTGTAGCATCCTGTCAATAAGTGGCTGGCATTGGATAATTGTCAACTTCTTTGGGCTCAAGGGTACTCCTAGGTTTTTGAAAGGCAACATGCTTTTTTTGTCACGCCACGGGAAGGTACCCTAGACGTGTCCCGCACCCAGAGACTATTTCTAGTCCCAAAGCGAACCACTTGACCTCATCATATTCATTCAGTCAACAACTCAAGATAATCAGTGGAAGACTAAAGAAAGTAATGGGCACATCTAGTCTCAAATAACATATCAATAAAAGGCTAGTTGAAATAAACTAGCTCAACAAGTCTCAACATCAACATTCGACTCTAGTCTATGAAGCCTTTATCACTATCAAGCGATGCCAATGATAGTCCCATGTCTACCTCAAATCAAAATAAAGATAACTCAATGTCTAACTCTAATAAGCAAGATGATATAAATGTAATGAAGGATGTCTAAAATCAAAGAGTGGAAAAAGGGATGCACAAATTGGGAAATAAAGAATATTTTAGCCAAGTACAAATAATTAATTGCAATAGTAACGTAATATGCATGTCTGGAATCACACTAATAAAGAACTGCCAGGGTGGTCAAGTAATTAATAAATTAGAATTCAATTGCAATAATATAGTGTAAGTTTAGGTGATGAAAGAACTCTAACCTACATTTATGCTTCACAAAAAAAATTAATGCTTCTATATTAAGTTTTTCTCCTTAGATTAAAATAGCAAAGAAGCAATATTTCTTATTAGCAACAGAATATATGCACAATTAAGAGTTAATGGAAATCATTCAATTACTTTGGTGAAAAATACGAATAGACACAAAAGGTTTAACTAATCAATTGATTCATCTATTTTGAGAAAATCGAACCTCATGATTATTGAAGGATATCCGCAATTAGAAACAATAGTTATTCACTTTAGATTTAACGAAACAATAAGAATATTGCAATCCATCAAAATGACAAAAGGAATGATATTTAAATAAGTTATTACCTGGAAATCTCGACCATGATGAACGTATACCAAACATAAATAGCTAACTGCATTAAGAGATGTTGTGTCCCCCGGAATCAGTAGGCTCACTTTCAACGACTTTTTCATTATATAACGACAAAATATGTTAGTAAGAGATCCTAAAAGGCAGCCAAAGCACAATATGATTTTTATTTATTTTTTTGATAACTATTTTTTATTACCAGATATGTCAATTTGTACACCTTTGAAACTCTAGATTTGTCCATAAACCCAATCTCATAGCTCGATCTATGTCTCTTTAAGGACTTTTACCTAGACAAGGCTATGAGTAGTAATTTAAACTACGGAAATGATTAGTCAGTCTGGAATACATGCTATTCGTATAGTGAATCTCATGTATACATTGCCTGATGATTGCCTCTACATTTCGCCTTGTCTTCTTGAAGATTATATTGCTTCTTTCTTGCCACACAAAGTAAACTCCTGTTGGTAATACCATTTTGTAGAGTTCTACCTTTGGTGTTCTGCCCGATGCATAAGTTGTTGCCCACTCTACTTCTACATTCCATTCTTTGCCTCCTCTTGTTATGGCCATCCAGTGCAGCAATTTATTCCATATCCTTCTCGACTCAGCATATTCAAAGAACATGTATTGATGGCTTTCAGGTGCATTGTTACACATTGGCCAAGTTTGATCTGTGAGTATTTCCCATCTCTCCAACCTGTCTTTTGTATATAATTTTCCATGCACTGCCAGGTATAAGAAGAAGGTCCACTTAGGCTTCCCGGAGTTATTGCATATCACTCTCCTCCATGGTATTTTGCTATATTCTCCCCTGAGCTTTTTCTATGTTGTGTTAATGTTGTATGTTTTAGCTTCCAGAATTTCTTCTTTGTCCACACCTGCAACCTCAAGCCATTGTCCACCTTGTAGTATTTTTTTAACTATCCAAGATGCTTGTTTGCCTTGTGTCTCCCATGGTTTATTCCCCTTTATGTAGTATGTGTGCACCCAAACTACCCACAGATTATCCTTCTTGTTTCCTAAACTGCACAAAAGGTTTATTATTACAGCCATATTCCTAGTCTGTATGTCCATTATGTTGAGGCCACCTGCTACTTTGGATTGATACAATTTTCCCTGGCTAAGAATGCTTTTCCTCTATTCCATACCTCTCTATTCCACAAGAACCTCTAGCATATGGTTTCCAGTTGCTATAATACGTTCTTTGGCATGAGGAATATTTGAGACCAAAAATTGTGAATTGAGATTAGCACACTTTGTATCAGCTGTAGTCTCCCAACATAGGACAAGAATTTCATACTCCAAGTTTGAAGTTCTGTAGCATCATGTCAATAAGTGGCTGGTATCAGATAATTGTCAACTTCTTTGGGCTCAGGGGTACTCCCAGGTATTTGAAAGGCAATATGCTTTTTTTGACGCCCCGGGAGGGTACCCTCGACGTGTCTCGCTCCCAGAGACTATTTCTAGTCCCCACACAAACTACTTGGCCTCATCATATTCATTCAGTCAACAACTCAAGACAATCAATGGAAAACTAAAGAAAGTAGTTGGCACATCTAGTCTCAAATAATATATCAATAAAAGGATAGTAGAAAGAAACTAGCTCAACAAGTCTCAACATCAACATTTGACTCTAGTTTATGAAGCCTCTATCATTATCAAGCGGTGCCAATGACAGACCCATGTCTGCCTCAAATCAAAATAAATATAACTCAACGTCTAACTCTAATAAGCAAGATGTAACAAAAGTAATAAATCCTCCGAAGTAAGGGAGGCTCACCAAATCAGCTGAACGTCTCAGATCCTGAATGATGCAACTATTAACGATCCCTAACATCTGTATCTACATCATGAAAAGATGCAGCACTGAGTGACATCAGTACATGGAATCTACGATATGTAAAATAGCTGAAAGTAACAAAAACAGGTAGAATAATATAGAAATAACATTAACTCATAATAATAACCAAATTAGAATGCCAAATGTCTATCTAAAGTAAGAATAAAGAGTAGACAAGTGACCCATCAACCAATCAACATCATCAGTTAAATCAGACTCAACTCAGTGGAACTCAACTCAACTGATCTCATTTCATCTCAACTTAGAGTACACAATGTGTGAACTTTCTGGGAGTTTCTCTTATCCGACAACAATTACTTATGAGCCAGTGATTGTATAACATCCCGCCGGTGTTGCCATGACCGTTTCGTACTTTCCAGGTAGAGAACAAATCAAAACAATAATCGATAATCCATAATGGAGTCAGCTATCAACAAGTCCTCATTGTTTTAGGGACTTCTATCAAGAGGGAACCTCAATGTAATATAATGGTTCTAATCCTCACCTACGCCTGGCAACATAGTTAATGAGTGCCAGTTGATTTTACTCTTACTCATTTCAGTGCTCGATACTCCTCCCAAGACTCAATGCTCATAAGACTCATTCATCTCAATCAAATCAGCTCAAATCAACCTCGTGGAGGCACTCATCATCTCAATCAGCCTCATAGAGACTCTCATCATCTCATCAGTTCAACTCTCAATCAATAGCTCAAGGCTTAGATCAATTATTAGGGAATAATCGATTAGACAATTCATTAGAGTTCAATTATGAATACTCAAAGGACCATCAAGATCTATCAACTCATCATCATACTCACATCACCATCAAAATAAACATTCTCAACTCAAGGCTCTAGACTCAATCCCTAAATTCATTCATGCATGCTTTCAAAAGTAAACATATAGGGTTTGTACAATATCTCATGAAAAGTATTCAATTCAAGAAAAAAGTTTATGATGATCATCAACATATAAAAATACATGGAATAGATATAATTTTCAAGAAAATATTCAAGAAACAATTCAAGAATCATGTATGGGACCCATGGACTCACAACTTCTCTATTACCATCTATAGGGCACATGAGAGAGCAATCCCATGCTTTAGTTTAGCCTTAAATACCTGGTGTGAAGCTTTCAACAATCAATTTCCAAGAATTCTCCCTTGAACTCTTCAATTTTAAGCTCTTTTTCTCTTCTCTTAAACCTTAGCCTTTTTCAAGAACATAGAAGGGACTTAGAATGGGGTTTATTTTATGCTCAAAATGACCTATTTTGATCATGTTTTGAGTTTAGGAGGGATTGAAAAATGTCTAGAATGCCCCTCACGAATTAAAGAAAAAATTCCCGTTCGGAAAAGGCCAGTGCGCGTATGGGCGCGCCTCAATGTATATTTTCCAAATATTTTTCGAACGAGTTTTCCCAATCCCCTAAAAAAAAGTTAAAAAAAATAAGTACATGTCTGTGACAGGGGCATGACGCACCTCTATCGCACACCGACACTGCTTTTTATTTTCGAACCAAAAAAATTATCTTATGATCTAGTTGCTCTAAAAATCAACCGAGCTATTTTCCCACTCAATTTTTCGTGCTGATCGCATATCCGACTTTGGATTTTTCATCGGAGCATGGGAAGATGCATTATGCACACATCTCACCTCTAGGGGTATTTTGATAATTTTATCGGGGGTTAAATTTTTGAATCCAGTGTACTTTAAGATGTATTCTTGGAGTGCTTTTATCACTCCTCCAAAATACATATTTCTCTGCTTGATTTGCTATTAGACCTACACTCTGGAAAATTCTTGGAAGCACTCATACATCATTTTCACTGATTTTATATCTCCCCTACTAAACAGTAATAAATCATCAACAAAGCTTAATTAAATAATATATTGTTTTTGGCATCTTGGATGAAATTTAAAACCACTTTTAGTCTTCAGTGTCTTCAAGAGTGTAGTAAAGTATTCCATATCAAGAGTGAAGAAATAAGGAGAGAGTGGATTTTCTTGTCTCGCCCCTTTTTTTGCCTTGAAAGAAGCGCCGGGTGCACCATTGATCAAAATTGAGTATGTCACTTTTTCAACACATGCCATGATCCACTTAACAAATTTGTTTGGTATCCGAAGTCCATTTAGCAGCTCTTCAAGAAAGTGCCATTCAACAGAGTCATATGCTTTCTGCATATCTATTTTCATCATACACCTAGGTGAAATGCCTTTATTTCCATATCCTTTTACTAGCTCATGACTTAAAATGACATTATCACCTAGCATTCTACCAGGTACAAATGCAGCTTGGCTAGGATCTACTAAGTGTTCCATAACATCTTGTAACCTATATGTGAGCATCTTGGAGATGATTTTGTAAATTATGGTGCAACATGAGATAGGTCAATATTCCTTAATGGAGATGGGATGCTTTACTTTCGGGATCAATGTTACCATAGTTCTGTTCAAGGGGGCATACATATCACTAGTTCTAAAGAAAGAGAAAATAACATCTGTTATCTCATCTCCTATTATTGGCCATGCTTGCTTGTAGACGAATGAGTTGAATCCATTCGCCCCCCCCCCCCCGCCGCCCCCCCCCCCCCCCCCCCCGGTGCCTTGTTGTCATCAATGCTCTTCATAGCTGTGAATGCATCCTCTCTGGTAAACTCTCTAATTAAAGAAAATTTTTGTGCCTGGTAGAGTATTGGACTATTTTTAAGGATAGCATGTTGTGCTACTGGCATGTGAGAGCTTGCTATGCCAAGTAAATTCTTGTAGAAAGCTACTACTTCATTAATTATTGCCTCTTGATCCATGAGTGTTGTGCCATCCTCCTGAGTCAGCTTAATGATCTGGTTCTAGGATTTTCTACCCTTCATTCATGCAAAGAAGAATTTGGTATTTGAATCACCTAATTTAAGCCATTTGACTTTGGATATTTGCTTGTAAATTGATTCCTCAATCATGCCCTAGTTAGTCAGCTGCTCCTTTAGATGCTTCTCTGCTTCTCAAATCCTGGGGCATAGGTGCTGTTCTCATTTATTGTTGCTTCTCTTCCGATTTTCGCCTTAATTGTTGCACTAATTCTGACACCCCTGTAAACTCTTTTTGATTCAACTGCTGCATCTCCTTTTTTACATTTTTCAGATTTAGCCAAATCCCTTTCATCCCTCTCCCATGTAGTAGCCAACCAATTCTAACTCTCCTTTCAAACTCTAGATGTTGAGCTAGCCAATTATAAAATTTGAAAGCTCTCTTGTTGCTATCCCTGTGATCCACAACTTCAATACTCAAAGTGAGTGGTCTGAAAATAAAGGATCCATAACCCTCACTTGTCTTGGTGGCATTTTGATCACCCATTAATTATTGACCAGTGCTTTGTCTATTCTTCTATATACATGGCCATTAGTCCATGTAAAAGTTTTCCCCACTGTACGCAATTCTGACAGGCTGCATGGTTCACACATTTTCTGAAGTCTTTTGTTTCTCCCCCTTGCACCTGACTTCCAATTGGTCTATCCTCAGAACTTAATATAGTATTAAAGTCTCCCATTATCAACCAAAGATCACTGATTTGACTACATTATATTTGTAGATCATTCCATAATGGTCTCCTTGCACTGATTGTATGCAAACCATGATAGTTGTGAATTGGAATTTCATTCCATTTTGTATCATTTGGATCTGCCCATGTATATGTTGAGTTGTTTTCTCTATCACTTGGAACTTGACTATGTTTTGATCTCATTCCATCCATATCTCCCTCTATTATATCCTGTAATATTAGTACACCATTCCTATCCTGGCATTAATTTTTTGATAATACTACCCATTTTCTCTTCTCTAACTCTATGTTCATATATTGCAATAGCACTAACTATACTCTTTCTCATAAACAACCTAAGTTCTATGCTTCACTTCCTGGTTGAAGACTCTAACGTTCTAAGATACTATAATTTAGGTTAATCAGGTGGTGCCTCATCCCTCCCCCTCTCTTTATCTCCACTTACTTCCCAAGTTTCATAGTAGCTATTTTAGCCATCACTGGTGAGTGTAATCTGTTTTTGCAAAGAGATCTTCCTGGCTGATTGGTGTTTTACAACCTGCAATTCATTTTGTTTGTTTTATTGCTCTTGTTGTTGTTTCCCTTCACACTCCCCCCTCCCGCAGTTTCCTCCTTGTCTTTCCCCTTATCTTCAGCGCTCACTTTGTGAAAGGTTACCTTCCATTCCTTTTTTGGTCCTTGCTCTTGCCTTTTGATCGCTGGTTCCGGGACCTTCTCACCACAGGAGTCAGCTACTTGAAGACATTTTTGACAGAAAAGTGTTTCCATTCATTCAGATCCTGTTGTTCAAACATCTTCCCTTTTGCATCCTGTATTTTAAAAATCTTTGGTAGTTCCTTTGTTACATCCATCTCAACTAGTACCCTAGCAAAGGATATCCTGCTAGCTTGAGTGGTACATTCATCATCAACATAAAATGGTTGTCTTAATCTACTTCTAATTTTGCTTAACACCACGACATTCCCACAATTAAGATGTAAGTTTGTGAGTTTAATCCAAAGAGGTATCGTAGTGAGAATCTCCTCCTTGAAATTGAAATCTGGAGTCCATGGCTTGATGATCACATGCCTTCTCATTAAGTGGTGTGGTCCTGAACATAGAATTTTATCTCTATCTTCTTCATTTGCGAACCTTATCACAACGTAACCATCTCTATGGCAGAGTACCATAGGCTTCCTTGAGTACACATTCTGGTTGTCAATAAACCTTTCTATAACTCCTATAGTTGGTTTTGTTCCTACCACGTATACTTACAAAGACGGTTTCCATTTTTCATCTTCCTCTATTGTATCTTCTGGTGGCATTTCGACAATTTTTCTCCTCCAACAACCACTGGAGTTATGTAAGATGGACTCAGACCTTTCGCTGCTAATTTGTTGGTAGCAAATAGGTTTGTCCATGGTTTTTCCTGTACTGCTTATGTTCATGTATCTGTTATTGGAATGTTTTGCCTAGGTTCTTCCTTATCCTTGATCGTGCACCTTCTGTTATTGGATTGTCTTTCCTTGGTTCTTCCTTATCCTAAATCGTTAAGTGGTTCTCTTTTGTTTCATTTAATTTTAGTAGATTTGGTCAGTGTTCATTCCTTTTTCCACCATCATTCTCCTTCGTTGTAGGCGTTACCCAATTGATTTCCAGTCTTTGAGCTGAGTTACTTGCAGAACTAAGTTCAATCCCTTCATGTTCTTCCTCCCTTTATTGTTGCAAAGCTTTCCAAGGTCTTCTCCTCCCCATTTTCGTCGGAGTGCACGTTAGCACTAACGTGTGCCGAGATAAAAAAAAGCGTTTTTGAAAAAACCAACTATGCAAAGCATCAATGATGTTTTAGTTTTTTTAATTTTAAACTATGCAAAGTTTTGTTTTAAGTTGGTTATTAGCCTTCCTATTCTTGGTAAAAATATATAGAGAAAATTTCAATCATTTTAAATATTTTTGTTGCTCCAATATCTTTTAAAAAAACAAAACTTCTTCACTCCTATTATTATTATTTTTGGAACTATTCTTTTTGTAAGCAAAGGGTCAATCAAAATAGCCTCTCTACTTTATAAGGTATTGATAACATCCAGATGCACACTATCCTCCACATATCTCACTTGTGGTATTATAGTAGGAATATTCTTGACCTAATACTACATTTGGACTCACGAGTAATGTCAAGCTCCACATTTGTTAGCAATGCCAAGCTCCAACTGAGCCGTCAAAAATACATACCCCTCTTTTTGATTTCTCATCTTTTGGACCCAA
Source organism: Solanum rostratum (assembly GCA_029948455.1). Taxonomy (NCBI): domain Eukaryota; kingdom Viridiplantae; phylum Streptophyta; class Magnoliopsida; order Solanales; family Solanaceae; genus Solanum; species Solanum rostratum. Next base: position 43,588,815 of record CM057051.1, read on the forward strand.
CTATGGTATGTCCTCTGCTAGTTTACTAACCATATCAGTTCGAGCCTCAAAGTTGTTTTTTTTCACAACCATTTTCTTCAAATATTTGGACAAAGAAGTGTTGATCACGCAGAACAAAGTTAAAAAACCAAGAAGTCGCTCACTTTCAGATCATGTTTCGATGAAAATTTAGACCATCCCTGTTTGTTAGCAATTGAACCATTATCATGAAACACCGTGACCTTCCACAGCTATCCACATGAGTCCTCCATATTGATTTCCCGACCAATCAGGTGTGGAATTGATATAGAAAGCTTTGGAGGAAAAACATGACAAAAAATTACATAGATTAAAAATTAAGAAATATCACATATCATTGGAAGTTAAAGCAACAAGTTTAACACGTTTAACACCATATCCTGGAGAGTCTTTATCACACCCCGGGAGGGTATCCTTGGCGTAGCCGGCACTTAGAGACTATTGCTAGTCTCCAAGGGAACAACTTAGCCTCATCATATCATTCAATCAAATAAACTCTACTGAATAGCGGAAATTATAAGTAGGTAGTGGACACATCTCATCTAAAGTCTCAAAAGAATATATAAAATAATGAAGGCTAGTAGAAAGAACTAGCTCACAATCTCAACATCAATGCTCGACCATCGTCTATGAAGCCTCTATCACTAATCATATGGTGCCAATGATAGATTCATAGCTACCAACTCAAAATAAAAGAAATAGTCCAATCTAACTCTAAAGCATGATGAAATAAAAGTAGTGGATCCTCTGGAGTATGGGAGGCTCACCAAATCAGCTTCGAATCTCAGATCTTCAACGGAGCACCTGTTGATGATCTCTAGTACCTGCCTCTGCATCATAAAATGATGTAGTCCAGAGTGGACATCAGTACTTAGAATGTACTGGTATGTAAAATAGCTGAGCGAAACAGAAACTGGTAGAAAAATATGGAAACAACATTAACTCAAAATAAACATCAAATCACATCAAACTGTCAAATGTTTATCTATGAAAGAATAAAGATTAGACAAGTGACACATCAATAAGTCAAACTCATCAATAATCTCAAACTTATCTCAAAGGAGCTCACGTCCTCTCATCTCCTCTCATCTCATCTCAGCTCAGTGGAGCTCACCTCCTCTCATTTCATCTCAGCTCAGAGGGGCTCACCCCCTCTCATCTCATCTAGACTCGGAGTACTCAAGGTAGAAAATTTATGGGAGTTTCTCTTATCCGACAACACTCTCTTATGAGCCAGTGAATGTACAACAATCACACTGATGTTGCCACAGCCATTCCAAACTTGCCAGGTCAGGAACGCTCCGAAACCATAGTAGCTCACTCAATATGGAGTCAAAACTCAACAGATCTGCTATTGTTTTCAGGGACTATTACTCTCGAGGGAACCATATATATATGTGATGGTTTTAAGCCTTACCTATGTTTGGCGACATAGTTAATGAGTACGAGTGGGACTCACTCTTACCCATTATGTGCTCGATACTCCTCCCGACTCAATGCTCATAAAACCTCCATCTCAAATCTCAGCCAATCTCATAGGGACTCACTCCCCATCAACAACTGGTATCTCATATGGACTTTAGCCCTTTCATCAAACATTTCATAAGGACTTTAACCCTATCATCAAACATCTCATAGGGATTTTAACCCTATCATCAAACATCTCATCAATGACTCAAGATTGTATAACAATCATTAGGAAACACGTGAATAGACACATCAGTAGAGTTCATTTATGGGGACTCATAAAACAATTAAAATTTTATCAACTCATCATCACAATCAACAATCTCAGCTCAAGGCTCTGGACTCAATTCTCAAGAGCATTATGTATGCTTTTCAAATTAGTCATCAAAATTCCATCAACTCATCATCTCAATCAACAATCTCAACTCAAGGCTCTAGACTCAATTCTCAAGTGCATTATGCGTGCTTTTCAAATTGGTCATGAAGTGTTATGCAAATTCTCATGAAAATATTCAATTTAAGAAAACAAATAGTATGATGATCATCAACATAGAAAATATGTAATTTCAAATCAATTTTTGAAGAAACACCGTCAAGAAATCATGCATGTAGACTCTTCAATCATCAACTCATCTATGACCTCTATGGGGAACATGAGAGAACAATCTCATGTTTTAGTTTAGGCTAGCTTACATACCTGGAACGTTGATATTACAATCGAAATTTGATGAATTACTAGCCTTCTTAAAGAAAATCCTCGATCTCGGTAGTTCTTTTGGAATGGAAGAACTTAGAAAGACATTGCTTGAAGGACTTATCTTTGATTCTTGAATTCTTGACTTAGAATTTTTAGATTTCTTGATGAAGAACTCTAATACTTAAGAAAGAAGAATCAAGGAATCCTTTCTTAGAATTCTTGAATTCGTTTTCTTGAAACCCTAGATTATGATTTAAGACTCTATTAGAGATTTGTGAATAAATGAAGAAATTTGGGTTGGGTAGATTGAAATTTATGAAGAATAGCTTACCTTGATGATGAATCTTGAAAGCTATCCCTAACTTGATGATTTTCTTGATGATTCTTGAACATTTATGTTTAGGAGTGAAGGAGAGGGTTTTAATTATGAAATCTCTCGTTTTATGCGTGTTTGGACCTTAAATAAACCCCCAAAGATTTTAGGATAAAAGTACCCTCAAAATAAAATAAAGGGACGTCATTTAGCTTATCCAGAAAGGGTTTGCGATGGGTCCGCGACGCTGAGCTGGCGCGGCTGTCTCGGAGTTGTCGTGGCTCTTCAGACAGCTCTGCAGGTCTCCAGTAAAATAGTCATAACTTTCTATTCCGAATTCTGATTAAGGCGAAATAAGATGCGTTGGAAAGCTAATTCAAAGATCTTTCATTTGATATATTATGAGTCACCGAACTCATTATACTTTAGGAGATAAGGGCATTTGGATTCGACCCTTCTATCAACTCATACGAAAACTTAGTCGGTAGAAATTCTTTGGACTTGACTTGATGTAAAAGATCCTTTTATCATCTCTAATTCTATTCCCACTCTAAGGAATTAATTTCAACATCTATACTCAATTAAGAGTTAATAATTAAAATCGTATATCATACGAAGGATGACGCGGTCTTAGCTTAGAAAACAATTGGGTTGTATAGTCTTTTAAATTTTGGTTGATACAATTATTTGTAATAAAAATTTTATTAATATTTCTTCTTTCTTAAGTTTACAAACATGAAGCATTTCATCTTTGTGTTTAGCTCTTTGAGAAATGAAAGTGGCCTTTTAAAATAAGATAGTGATCATGATGCCAAACAAGATAAAAAAAGTAAAAGAAATTAAATCTAATGTAATTATTTTTGACTAGAGAAGAAGGTGGCACTTGCAAAATATTTACTTTGTTAAGAGTTCTTCGTAATTTATTTCAAAAATTTAAATTAATGTGCCCCTCGATACCATTTGTATATCAGGGTGGCCGTCCCTAGACCTATACAAACATTATTGTAATTAGGAATTATTTTTTCAAGGTTAGTGGGTGCCCTCTAAACACAATGTGTCCCCCCTCCTATTAAGCAATATATTACTTTATACGTTCTCGTTTAAAAGTGCTATTGACTCGAGAAGCTCTTATCTTGTTAGCTCGTAGAAAATTCTTCTTCTTTTAACCTAGATGTAGCTTTATAGCGAAACGAAAAATTTCATTAAGGGATTCAATATAAGTAATTTTTGACCTATATAGTATAATTTTTCAGCCAAGGGTGTTTGACTAGCCATTCTTCACTACACATGACTATGCCACTAACTTTATTTCCTTAGAGTTGGTTATCCAAGTTGTGAAGAAACCTGCAACTATGTGAGCTCATATGAATCTTCTTTTACGATGCTGAGAAAACAAGTAAGGATGGGCTTTAATTCCATAATGTCTTATGTGCATGGGGTTGCTTTAAATAAGGTGATTGAAAGATTTTTTATTAGAGAACAAAAAACGAATGTCTAATTTAAGCTTGGATGTGGTAGCCTTGTTTCTTCCTTAGAAAAGAGTTAGACATTGGATTATGGTGGTAAATGGTAGATGTATGATCCTTAAGCTAGTGGGTATGCTCAAAGTTAACATAAACAAATAGATAGTTAGTTTAAACTAAATTGAGGAAGCAAGCATACACAAAGAATAACACTTTATCAAAATACCTAACAAACATTCTTCAATCATTACTTTTAAAGAAAGGATGAATGCTCTTTCTATTAATTAATAAGAAATCCTTCTTGCACTCATCAAAACCTGCTGCCATCTTCTACCACGCAGAATATGATTCCACAACAACTTCTAAATCCTACGAAGTACATGAAACTAGAAGTTTAATTTTTAAAAAATAATGTCAATTAAAACAGTGGATTAAATCATTGACCAATGCATATTAAGATGTCAAAAATAAAAAAGGTGACACACAACTTTTTAAGATTCTACTTGTTTGTCCATTTTCTTTTAGCAAATCTTTTGTCTCGAGTTGTATTTTCAAGGATAGACCCACGTAGTCTAGTGTCATAGACCAAAGTCGAACATTATACTATATACACAATATTAAACAACAAATAGAACTATAATACAGATAATATCTTGATCTTGATATGCAATTAGGACCGGACATCAGGTCTGTTCGGTTCGCTTCGCTTTATAACATTTGGTTTGAATCTTTTTATTTTTTATTTAATGATAATGTTAAGTCAAAATAAAAATTAAAATAATTTTGATTCATTTTGATTTTGTTCAATTTTGATTTATGAGATTAATGGAAGAAATTCACCTCCGTCATATAAAAATTCAAATAAAGCTCCTAACTTATTGTCCTTTTGCACTAATGCTAGTAACATATTTCAACCACAATTCACAAAGGAAAAATGGCACAAGTTAGTCATAAATGTTGGATAATGTCAAGGGTCATACCATCCTTGAAAAGTAAATATTAGATAATTGAAAATTCTTAAGTATTAATAAAATGGTAGCATTTGCTAAAAATAATCTAAAAAATGGTTACAATATACGAATAATTAAATTCGATAGAAATTAAACTGAACGATTATATTTATTCTAATTGATTACCAATAAAAATAGTAAAATAGATATAACAAATTTTAATAACAATAATGACATATAACACCTATGATTCTATTACAAGTACACCAACTTATGGAAATTGATGTCACTTAGACAATGACACCACACGTAAAAATAAAAGTGTATTTTTAGAAATCCCATCCAGGTTTTCAAAAATATCCAAAACTCCCGACTCTTTCCCTAATTACAAAAAATGCCGACTTTTTGTTCGTTTTTGATACCTGGAGGCGTCATTGCGCTTAATAAGGAAAAAAATTTTCTGCCAACTATGTAGATCCCTTAATATGGTAACTGTAAGAGAGAGAATATTAAAATAAAAAATAAATTTAAAAACGGCTCTAAAAATGGAAAAAAATTATAATTTAAATAGTGATTGACATTAATTAGACTTCTATACAAAAAAAAATTGTACTAATTATATCTTTTAATAAAAATATAGATTCTTTAATATAAAAAATAAATGGATAATGATAAAGAAAATTGACATATTCTTTATGTATTATTTTATACAAAATTGATGAAGAAAGCTCCCCTCTATTTTTCTCAAATTTCTATCTTGATATAGCACGTAGCATTTAAATTTAATGAAGAATTTAATGAAGTATCAATCTTACTTAATTTGTTAGGTATCCACATCAACTTTCAAAATCCCCAAGTCAAATAGGTATCAATTTGACAAACTAACCGGTGTGAATATCAAGAAATAAATTACTTAAGTATCAATCTTACTAAACTTGTTAGGTATCCACATCCACTTTCAGAACCGCAAAAATTGGGTATCAATTTGACAATCCAAACAGAGTACATCTCAAGAAATCAATTACTTACGTACAAAATTTAGTTAATTTGTTAGGTTCCCACATCAACTTTCAAGCACCTAAAAATTAGGTATCAAATTGACCCAGTGTATAATATCAAGAAGTCAAATACTTATGGATCAAATTTACTTAATTTGTTAGGTATCCACATCAACTTTCAAAACCCCCAAGAATTAGGTATCAAAATGACAAACAAAAGCAGTGTAAATATGCGTCAGTAATACATTCTTACCGTTGTGGTGGTCAACATTGGCAGTGTCGACTTCTTCACCACCTTGGAACACTTCTTGTGTAAGGCCAAGACTAAACGAAGGTATGAGTTCCATTGTTGATTGAAAGAAAATCTAAAGAAATTTCTAATAATGGGGGTCAGGATGGAGATAATGGGATTGAAAACTGAAAAAAGAGAGTGAAGGAGAAAGAAATTGAAAACTGGAAAAAGAGAGAAGAAGAATGAAAACTGAAAAAAAGGAAATTTAAATCTTCCTATGGAAACTGTAAGAGAGAGAAAATATTTTTTTAAAAAAAATTCAAAAACGGCTTAAAAATGGAAAAATTAAAATTTAAAAAAATGAGAGAAAATGATTTAAAAAAAAATAAAAAAACTGCTTTAAAAAAGGAAAATGTTTAATTTGAAAAGTGCTTAACATTAATTAGACATCTACACCTAATAAAATTTCCAATTATAACTCTTAATAAAAGAATATATTCTTTAAGTATCAAAAATAAGTTGAAAAAATTTAAAAGATGGGATTTACGTAATTTTTAAAAAATATTGGGATAGTTTAATATTTGGAAAAAAAAGGTTGTGTAATTTCATAATTTTTACAAAATAAAACTCTTACCAAATGTGTTCATAGCCCAAGTCATCGGTGCCTACTTTCAATGGATTCTTTTCTGTTTTCTTTTTAGTAGATTCAGTTAGTAAGCTAAAAAATTAGAACCAATTTTCTCTTATTCTAAGGGCCTTAAACATAATTTATTTGTTTAAACAAAATATTTATTTGTTCATAAATTCAATCAACTAAACATGAGGGATAATAATCAAAGTCACATAAATCACGCTACCACAACGATATAGTCTATTAGGTTATTTTGTATAAATCAAAAAGTAACAAATATTTCTTCAGCAACATTGGTTTTATGAGAGAGTAGATTATGAATAGAAAAAAAATATACGATCTGATATCAACGAAGGAAAATAATCTATCAAGAACCTACAATTATTCCAAGATTTATTTTATTTGTTTTACCAATCAGTGATGTATTCATATGCTATCAAACACAAACTACAATCACGAATCAAAGCAGATATAATTAAATCATTAACATTGAAGGGCCAACAATTAAAGCAGAAATAATAAATTTTACCAATCGAATCGATGTGTAAAAGTAACTATGATTCTTTCATTTTTCATCATGCAAAATAGATATTAGCATTGAATTTTCTACATTATCATGACTATTAATGATTGAGTAGCTAAATATCAAAGGAAAAAAATACAAAGCTATATGTTGAAATTAATACTATCTCAAAACAAAGAAAACACAAGCAACATACAGATTTATAGTTTGATATACACATGGGGCGGAACAAAAATAAAAATTAACGAAAAAATTAGTATCGTCTGAAAAAGAGAAAATCATAGAATGAGAATAAGCAAAAATCTTTTGTTGAAAACCACCATTTCTCACTTTTGTTCAAGTATCAGAGCATTCCAAGAAAAGAATCTTTTTGTTCCATTTATCATGAGCCAGTATATATAGAATTGGAATACCATCAATGTGCCACATTCAGTACACATGGCTATATTTTTTTAGTGATTTGAACATAAAATCTTGTGATTTATGTTTCAAAAAATCATAACTTTTCTAACTAACTTTTGTTTTCCTTTTTACAAATAATGGAAAAAAATTAAAAGAAAAACTGAAGCGAAAAATAGCTAAGAAGAAAAAAAGTGATATTGTCCGAAAACATCAAGCAAAACACTTCTACCGCGACCCAATTTCTCGAGCTGCGATGGCAACTACTATAACCCATCAGGAGATAACCCAACTCGTAATCCAGAATAGCTAGCATTTGGTAGATGGGCAGAGAAACTAAACAATCGAATAATATTTTTATAGAAACAATACAGGAGAGCCAAAATGTACATAAATAACTGAAATGCCTCCTAGAACCTGAAAGCCGCAAGTATAAAGCCTCTAAAAGAGTACAAGCCCCAAATGTAGACCAAGAATATACTAATATACACAACTATAATACACCTGTCTCAAATGCAAAACACGATCCATGAATATATATATATATATATATATATATATGGAAGGAGACACAATGATCAAGACATTGTGCTCATCCTCACCTCTTGCTATTGGATGTTGTTGGCTCGAATAGCAGTAGTAATAACTAGTGCTCAGACCTACATCACACAAATTGATGTACAATCCGGTATGAGTACCAATAAAATAGTTATCTAATCGGCATCACATGCCAGGTGAGTAAGAAAAGTATATGTAATAGGAAATACTAAAATAAAACACAAATAGTGGTCAAGAATAAGAAATAGTAAATGTATGCACACTAGTGCAAAAGAACAACATGATCTAAGTAACTAAATTCAACTGGGCCTTCATGAGCCTAGAAAGTATACTCGTACACAAGTTAAATTAGAAACCCAAAAAGACCTCCATAAACTCGACAGATGCTTAGAGAAACTAAATTAAGAATATAAGGGAATTTTTTAGGATCAAGCTATTCCAGAGTGTCAATATCCCCAAGCTCTAGGATGGGGAAGGCACAACGATCGAACTTGAACTGCAGATAAGTCTTCCACTATAGGCGTTCCAATATAATCAGACTCTGTAAGGAATAGTGTAGAGCCTGGACCTTGAATTACAAATTTCATCTATCCATAAATGAATTATGAAATCAAAGGGGGCCTGGTTAGAAAAGTTGTTAATTTTTGAAATGTAAATCACAATATTTTATGTTCAAATCACTAAAAAAAGTAGCCATATGTATTGAATGTGGCACATCGATGATATCCCAATTCTATAAATATTGGCTCATAATAAAAGGAACAAAAATATTCTTTTCTTGGAATTCTCTTGTATTTGAACAGAAGTGAGAAATGATGGTTTTCAACAAAAGAATTTTTCTTGTTCTCATTCTGTGATTTTCTCTTTTTTAGATGGTACTAATTTTCTCTTTCATTTTTATTTTTTTTTATTCCTCCCCATATGTATATCAAACTAGAAATCTGTATGTTACTTGTATTTTCTTTGTTTTAAGATAGTATTAATTTCAACATATAGCTTTGCATTATCTTTTCTTTGATATTTAGCTACACAATAATTAAAAATCATGATAATGTAAAACATTTAATGCTAATATCTATTTTGAGTGATGAAAAATGAAAGAATCGTAGTTACATTAGCACATCGATTCAATTGGCAAAATTTGTTATTTTTGCTTTGGTTGTTGGCCCCTCAATGTAAATGGTTGAATTATATTTGCTTTGATTTATGATTGTAGTTTGTTTTTGATAACATATGAATACATCAATGATTGGTAAAACAAATAGAATAGATCTTGGAAATAATTGTGAGCTCTCAACACATTCTTTTCCTTCATTGATATAAGACCGTATAGTTAATTTTTTTTTCTATTTATAATCTATTTCCTCATAAAACCAATGTTGCAGAAGAAGTATTTGTTACTTGTTGATTTATACAAAATAACTCAATAAACTAAATTGTTGTGGTAGCATGATTTATGTGACTTTGATTATTATCCATCATCTATAGTTGACTGAGTTTATGAACAAATAATTATTTAGTTTAAACAATTAATTATTTTTAAGACCCCTGGAATAAGAGAAATTCGGTTATAATTTTTTTAGTTTACAAACTGAATCTACTAAAAAAAACGAATTAGAATCTATAAAAGAAGGCACTGATGACTTGGGGTATGAACACATTGGGTAAGAGTTTTATTTTAACGTGTGGTGCCATTGTCTTTGTGACATCAGTTTTCATAAGTTGGTGTACTTGCGATAGAATCATAGGTGTTATATGTCATTACTCTTACTAAAATTTGTTAATCGGTATTACAATTTTTATTGCTAATCAATGAGAATAAATGTAGGCGTACAGTTCTGTTTGTGCTGAATTTAGTTACTTATTTTTCGTATATTGTAACCATATTTTAGATTAGTTTTAGCAAATGCTACCATTATATTGATACTGAAGAATTTTCAACTATCTAATATTTACTTTTCAAGGATGGTACGACCCTTGACATTATCCTACATTTATGAGTAACTTGTGCCATTTTTCCTTTGTGAATTGTGATTGAAACATGTTACTAGCATTGGTGTAAAAGGACAAGAAGTGAGGAGCTTTATTTGAATCTGTATATGACGAGGTGAATCTCTTCAGTTAATCTCATAAATCAAAGATAGAACAAGAAAAAATGCAAAAATGCAAAAATCAAAACAAATGAAATTTATTTTAATTTTTATTTTGACTTAAACATTTTCACTAAATAAAAAATAAAAAAGTGAATCGAATCGAACAGACCGAATGCCCACTCCTAATTGCATATCACGATTCAAGACATTATTTGTATTATAGTGCTATTTGTTGTTTAATATTGTATATATAATATAATGTTCGACTTTGGTCTATGACATTAGACTACGTGGAACTATTCTTTAAAATACAACGCGAGTCAAAAGATCTGCAAAAAGAAGCTGGACAAACAAGTTAAATCTTAAAAAGTTATCTGTCACCTTGTTTATTTTTGACATCTTAATATACATTGGTCCACGATTTAATTTATTATTTTAGGTAACATTGTTTTTTAAAACTTAAACTTCTAGTTGATATTTTCATGTACTTTGTAGGATTTAAAAATTGTTGTGGAATCATATTCTGTGTGGGAGAAGATGACGACAGGTTTTGATGAGTGCAAGAAGGATTGCCTATTAATTAATAGAAAATGCTTTCATTCTTTCTTTAAAGTAATGATTGAAGAATGTTTGTTAAAAGTTTTGATAAAGTGTTATTCTTTGTGTACGCTTGCTTCCTCGACTTAGTTTACATTATCTATCTATTCTTTTATGTGAAATTTTGAGCATACCCACTAGCTGAAGGGTCATACATCTACCATTTTCCACCATACTCCTATGTCTAACTCTTTTCTAAGGAAGAAACAAGGCTACAATATCCAAGCTTAAATTAAACATTCTTTTTTTGTATTCTAATAGAAAATCTTTCAAACACCTTATTTAAAGCAACCCCATGCACATAAGATATTATGGAATTAAAGCCCATTCTTACTTGTTTTTTCAGCTCCATAAAAGAAGATTCATCTGAACTCACATAGTTGCAGGTTTCTTTACAACTTGGATAGCCAATTCTAAGGAAATAGTGTCAGTGGCATAGCCATGTGTAGTGAAGAGTGACTAGTCAAACACCCTTAGCTGAAAAATTATACTATATAGGTCAAGATCACTATCTTGTTTGGCCTCATGATCACTATCTTATTTTAAAAGGTCACTTTCTGTCACGACCCTGACCTACGGTCTAGGAGTGATATGGCGAATGGGAACTCGAAAGTCCCCAAACAAGCCTCAAAGTATCCAAATTCATGTCATCGATTAGGAAGCGTATTCAAATGATAAGCACATAGTTCAAAAGGAACGGGAAAGTAGGACTCATGCTATGGGGATATCATAGGGAAAGGGATTAACATAGATTCACATAAAACGCAGCACATAAAGACTAAGGGGCGGGTAAGTGTAACTCACTCTATGGGGGCAATCCAGGACTTAGGTTCTTCCACATTTCCACATCAAACATACATACATACATATCATAATTCTCATAATCAATCCATGATAACCATATCAAATAGATAACCATAATCATAAGCTCTAAATACAAGAAATAACATATAGATCTGACAAGAGTCTACAAGATGTCCAACAATGTCTCTAGTCATAAGATAGGATGGGGCCAAGACATGTCCCAGGCTCACCCTCAAAGTTAATAACACAAATGGAAGAAACATAGGTACAAGAAATGTGGCTTGTCCTTGAAAGATATGACTCACCACAACAAATGTCTCAAATCCGATCTAGCGTCAAACGGTGGATGAAGGTAATCACCAGTCTTTACATGGTGAGATCATGTAGGCAAAAGTATGTGTTAGTACGTTTGAATGTACTAGTATGCGGGCATGTAACATGAAACAAAGATGATGTTAACCTGCACAATATGCCATATGAAAACCATAGAGTAGCCATAACCCACATATGTTAGCACTCAAAGAGTCACTCCTTGCCTGAATTGTGTAAAGGGAGGGTTGTACCCATCCTCGTCAATACACATATAGCTCATGACATGACTTTGTATAGGGAAGGTTGTACTTATCCTCATCTATACATTGTGTAAAGGGAAGGTTGTACCTATCCTCATCAATACACACTTAGCTCATATAACCATGTGCATAGGGAAGGTTGTACCTGTCCTCATGTATGCCTTATGTAAAGGGAGGGTTGTGCCTGTCCTCATCAATACACACTTAGCTCATACATAAATGTGCATAGGGAAGGTTGTACTTATCGTCATCTATACATTGTGTAAAGGGAGGGTTGTTCCCTCCTCATCAATACACCCATGTGATTACATACTCATGCAAGATGTCATGTCATATGCACACCCATATAATTCATATTCATGTAAAAGTCAAGTTCATATTACCATCACTTCATATCATAAAGGTGTTCAACTTATATCATGCTCATGTTCATAAATTCTTACTCAATTCTTGTTCATAACTATATTTTTCTCAAAATCATATACAAAAACATATTTGGGTCTTAACCCACTTCATAATTTTTATAAAGTACAATGATCATGAGTGCATATGCGATGAATGATGTGAGGTTTTCATGAGTAATTGAGATTCAATCTAAAACCGACAATACAATTGAAATTGGAGAAAATCCATAATTAAATCCAAATTTAAATCATAATATAGATCACCCATGCTTAGTTCAAACCTTAAAGGGACAATGTATAATCAAATCTCCATAATAATCATGTATTTCAATATATTAGGGCTTAAATCAACTTAAAATAAACAATAAAGCATAGCCCACACTCCAATTGAATTTAATAATCAATAATATTCAAAATCCATATTTAAAGTAAGCAAAATTTCATGAAAATCAATTGAAAAGAGTTTCGATCTTCTTGGTTGAAAGGGACCAAGAATCAATCCCGCATACCTTACTTAGGAAGAGGAATTTGATAAGAATTTAGCTTGAAGTTGAAACTCCAATAAAATCCTAGTTTAAATCTTGAAGAAGAAACTTGGAGAGAATTTGAGAGTTCAATTCTAGAGAATAAGGGTTAGTCTTGAATGAAGGTTTAGAATTAGTATATGAGAAGTTTAGGAATGTAAAGGGGGGGGGGGGGTTAAAGGTCTTAAAAAGCCTTGGGGATGAGTCAAAATATCAAAAACACCTTAATATAACATCCCTTTAAATTTTCCCCGTAACTTCTCACGGCCAGCTCCACGGGTCGTGAAGCTTTTAACGGGTCATGAAGATACCCCGTCTAACCCAAACATATTCCATGAAAAAGGGCATAACTTCTTACTCCAAACTCGGAATAAGGTGAAACCGGATGCCTTGGAAAGCTAATTCAAAGAGGTTCAATCTAATAGGTCGTGCGCCACCTAGTTTGTTTTGTAAAAAGAGATATGACCATTTAAAATTGATTGTTCTATCGGTTCTTGTGAAAAACTTAGCGAATGGAATTCCTTTGAACTTGGCTTGATGTAGGAGACCCATGGCCTTAAACAATGTAAATAAGCTTGAATTGAAGGCTTGAAAGTAAACTTAGCTTGATCTTGAACAGCCCATACTTAGAATTTTTCAACGAAGTCACCTTCAGGGGAGGCCACACGGGTCGTGTAGTGTTACATGGGCCGTGACACCCCTCTCCTTAGAAAAATTCCACAATCAAGTTATGAGACAGTGATTCCATACTTAGAAAACTTTCACTCCGGAAGCCTTACAGATGGCCACACGGGCCGTGACACCCTACACGAGCCGTGAACTTGGCCGTGTGACCATACTTGGTCCAATAATTTCAAGCCACGGCTACCACACGCCCCACTACATGGTCCATGAAGTGTCACACGGACCGTGAGGGGTCCAAGTGTGTTGTACCTTAGTTCAAAACACCACATTTAAGGGCCAAACATCCTGCAAAGGCCAAGGGCCACTCCATGGAGGCTCCACACGGGACGTGTGACCTCACACAGACCGTGAGGGCTCCCATGGAGCATTACCTTGGTCCAAAAACTTCCTGAAACCAAATTTCCATGCTTCATTGAGGTCGTACAAAGTCCGAGTCCTTACACTTTCATTTCTCAAAGAGCAAAACACCAAAATGAAATGCTTCATGCTGGTAAAATTAAGAAAGAAAAAATATTCATAAAATTTTTATTATAAATAATTATATCACGCAAAATTCAAAAGATTCTCTAGGATATGGTGTTAAACTTGTTGCTTTAACTTTCAACGATATATCTTAATTTTAATTTATGTAATTTTTTGTCATGTTTTTCCTCCATAGTTTGCTAGATCAATTCCACACCTGATTGATCGGGAAATCAATATGGAGGACTCCTGTGGACGGTTGTGGAAGGTAGCAGCGTGTCATTGTAATGATTCAATTGCTATCAAATAGGGATGACCTAAATTTTCATCGAAACATGATCTGAAAGTGGGTGACTTTTTGATTTTTCACTACGTTCCATGTGATCAACACTTTATTGTTCAAATATTTGGAGAAAATGGTTGTGAAAAAATCAACTTTGAGGCTTGAATTGATATGGTTAGTAAATCAGTAGAGGACATTCCATTGTTGGATCCAAAAGATGAGAAATCAGAAAAAGCATCTCAACTTTGTATGTTTTCTGTTCAAAAAATATTAATACCATAAGTGAGATATGTGGAGGATAGTGTGTATGTGGATGTTATCAACATCTTATAAAGTAGAGACACTATTTCGATTGACCCTTTGCTTAAGAAAAAAATAGTTCAAAAATAACAAGAGTGAAGAACTTTTGGGTTTTTAAAAGATGTTGGAGCAACAAAAATATTTAAAATGATTGAAATTTTCTCTATATATTTCTAATTAAATATAGGAAGGCTAATAACCAACTTAAAACAAAAACATGCATTTTTTAAATTTCAAAAAACTAAAAAATCATTGATGCTTTGCATGAGCTAAGAATCAATATTATACTGTGCTTTGAGCTGCCTTTGAGCATCTTCTTAGTAACCTTTTTTTTGTTATGCAATGACAAAGTCGTTGAAAGTGAGCCTAATGATTCCGGAGAGAGCGAAAAAGGTGATAGGTACGTTTTTTCTTTCACAAAAGTGAATAATTGAAACCTAAAATCCTCACCATCTCTTAATGCAGTCAGCTATTTATGTTTCGTATCTGTTCATGGTCGAGATTTTCTGGTAACAACTTATTTAAATATCATTCCTTTTTTCATTTTGGTTGATTGCAGTATTCTTACTGTTTCATGGAATATCTATGAATATTTATCAATATAGGCATCTACATTGATTGAATTTATATGATTCTCTAGTTTACCATTGAAGATGCATGCGTTTTGACCTTTTTTTTTTGTCAATTTCTTACATCTAATAATATGTTATAAGAGATTACTATCTTTTTAAGGACGCCTTTTGGCTTAAATTTTATAAAAACAAATTTAAAGATTCATGGTGATTGCAAGATCATTCATTCTTGAGATCAAATTGAACACATTACAACTTATTAATTATACTTTGATCAAGTATAGATATCATTAATGGTGCAGATACTGGTGATAGAGGATTTCAGCCAGCGTACATTCAGGTCCAGCTTCTTGATTCCAGAATGGTGCGCCCTCCTTGCTATCTTGAGGAGCCCTTTTAGTTTTCATGGAGTATTTTTATTTTCTTGATTTGGGTAGCCATGGTACCATCTAAATTATTAGATAGAAGCTTCATATACATTGAGTAGAGGATTATCGGCTGTTGTTTATTTTCCAACTCTAGCTCATTGGAAATTAATATTGATAGAGAATTGTTCATATAACTACTAGGTGATGATGATACCAGGTGGTTCTCTTGGGGAATCAACAATGGTTCTTCAAGTTCCTTCCACGCCAAGGGTACCCTTCCAATGCATGGCATCCTATTTTTGATAGCATGGAAGAATTATAAGGTTGTTTAAAAGGGAAAATCTTTGGCGTAGCGACTTGAAGTTGAAGTGATCAGCCTTGAGGTTTCCTACGGCTTTCCTTTTCTTAGATTGAGTTCAAATTATGTGAATATATGTGGAATTTCATGAATATTGAGGCGTGGAATGTGTTTAGTATGCCACATTTATAAACATTCATGATTAGGCTATAATCATGTTTGATAATTGATGTGCTATATTTTATTAACATTGCCTATTTGGTTGATTTACATTGACCTATATGATATTTTTTGGAGCACGTCTGGCCTTAGTCTAGGGTCAGGTGAGTGGTGCCATAGACTTGATTTATTCGGAGCCATTAGACTTCACTTTTTTTTCACCCCGACATATCTTTGGACAACATAGGTCCTTGTAGTCTTGTTAGCATCTACTAGATATGAGCCTTAGCTAGGTAGTAACACATTTGTGGGGCCTTATTATCCGCAGTTCATCTATTTTCCTAATTCAAAGTTTTTGGTCACCTCCCAGGCTGTTCGACTTCAGAATGGTGTTACATCTGACAAAAATATTTTCTGGGATTTTTTGGAGGCTATGAAAAAAGAGGCTTATGATGAACATGGAAAACATTGGGTATGGAAAAGTTTTGAGTAGCTTTATGTTGGATCATTTATTCTTTAAATGGCACCAACTATGTACTTCCTGAGGTTTTCATCCACTTTTTAAGGTTCGGGCTATGTGCTTCCTGTTAGTGATTATTCATTCTCCTAAAACAGAGTCACAATCTAGGGCCTGGCCCCCTTTGATTTCATTATTTATTTATGGATAGATGACATTTGCAATTCAAGGTCCAGGCTCTACTTTATCTCTTACAGAGTCCAATTATATTAGCATGCCTATAGTGGAAGACTAATCTGCAGTTCAAGGGCAGATTGTTGTTCCTTCCCCATCTCAGAGCTTGAGGATATTGAAACTCTAGAGTATCTTGGTCCTAAAATTTCCTTATATTCTTCATTTAGCTTCTGTAAGGAGTTGTCGGGCCTATGAGGGGTCTTTTGTGTTTTTACTTAAACTTGCGCACACCTTCTGGGCTCATGAAGGCCCAGTTGAATTTAGTTACTTAGGTTGTGTTGATCTTTTACACTTATGCGCATACATTTACTATTTCTTGTTCTTGACCTCTATTTGTTTACTATTCTAGTATATCCTATTACATTATCTTTATATACTACTCGGCCTACCAGATAGCTATTTTATTGGTAGTCATACTACACTGTGCATCTGTTTGTGTAATACATGTCCTAACACTAGTTATTGTTGCTTCCGTTCGAGTCAGTAGCAACCAATATCCAGAGGCGAGGGTGAGCACAACGTCTTGATCATTTTCATCTCCTTCTGTGTATATTTGTAGAAATTTTGATGGATCGTCTTTCGCATTTGAGACAGGTGCATTGTGGTTGTGTATATTTGTATATTTTTTGGTCCATTTTTGGGCCTTATACTCTTTTAGTGGCTCTGAACTCGTAACTTCTAGGTTTTGGGAGGGATTTCAGATACTTGTGTATATTTTGGCTCTCCTATGCTATTTCTATTATAATTATTTTCTGGTTATTTAGGTTTTTCTGCCAATCTACAAATTGCTAGCTTTTCCAAGTTATGAATTGGCTTACCTACTGATTGGTTAGATTAGCTATCATCATGGCTCAATAAAATAGGTCGTGATAGAACAGTTTTGCTTGCTATTTTAAGAAAACAATAATGTTTTCTTCTCAGTTATTCCTCACTTTAGTTTTTCTTTTAATTTTAGCCACGATTTACAAAAAAAAAAGAAGAATAAAAGAGTTAGTTCGAAAAGCTATTTTTTTTAAAAAGATATCACAATATTTTATGTTTAAATCACTAAAAGAAGTAGTCATATGTATTGAATATGGCACATCGTGTCATGCCCCAGGTGGGTACCTTTGGCGTGGCCGGCACTCAGAGACTATTGCTAGTCCCCAAGCGAACTAATTAGCCTCATCACATCATTCAATCGATAAACTCTACTAAACAGCGAAAAGTATAAGTAAGTAAATGGGAACATCTCATCTAAAGTCTAAAAAGAATATATATATATATATATATATATATATATATATATATATATATATATATATATATATATATATATATATATATATATATATATAATGAAGGCTAGTAGAAAGAACTAGCTCACAATCTCAACATCAATGCTCGACCATTGTCTATGAAGCCTCTATCACTAATCATGTGGTGCCAATGACAGATCCATGGCTACCCAAATCAAAATAAAAGAAATAGCCAATCTCTAACTCTAAAGCAAGATGAATATATCATGGTGGGTCCTCCGAAATAGGGAAGGCTCACCAAATCAGCTGCAATCTCAGATCTTCAATGGAGCACCTGTTGATGATCTTTAGTACCTGCCTCTGCATCATAAAACAATGCAGTCCAGAGTAGACATTAGTACTTGGAATGTACCGGTATGTAAAATAGCTGAGTGAAATAAAAACTGGTAGAAAATAGGGAAACAACATCAACTCAAAATAAACATCAAATCACATTAAATAGTCAAACGTCCATCTATGAAAGAATAAAGAGTAGACGAATGACACATCAATAACTCAAACTCATCAATAGTCTCAAACTCATCTCAAAGCTCAACCTAGAGGATCTCACCTCCTCTCATCTCATCTCATCTCAAAATGCATCTTAAGGAGCTCACCCCCTCTCATCTCATCTAGACTCGGAGTAAGGTAGGAAATTTATGGGAGTTTCTCTTATCCAACAACACTCATTTATGAGCCAGTGAATGCAGAACAATCACCCTGATGTTGCCACAGCGGTTCCAAACTTGCTAAGTAGGGAACGCTCAAAAACCATATCAGCTCACCCAGTATGGAGTCAATTCAATAGGTCCTCTATTGCTTTCAGGGATTGTTACTCTCGAGGCAAAACCATAATATATGTGATGGTTCTATGCCTCTCCTACATTTGGCCACGTTGTTTAACGAGTTCGAGTTGGACAAACTCTCACTCTTTTGGTGCTCAATACTCCTCCCATGACTCAATGCTAATAAAACCTCAATCTCAACCAATCTCATAGGGACTCACTCCCCGTCAACAACCAGTATCTCAAATGGGCTTTAACCCTCTCATCAATCAATCTCATCAATGACTCAAGATTGTATAACAATCATTACGAAACAAGTGAATAGACACATCGGTAGAGTTCATTTATAGGAACTCATAAAACAATCAAAATTTCATCAACTCATCATCACAATCAACAATCTTAACTCAAGCTCTAAACTCAATCCTCAAGTGCGTTATGAATGCTTCTCAATTAAATTAGTTATCAAGACTCCATCAACTCATCATCACAATCAACAGTCTCAACTCAAGGCTCTAGACTCAATTCTCAAGTGCATTAAGCATGCTTCTCAAATTAGTTATGTAGGGTTATGCAAATTCTCATGAAAGTATTCAATTTAAGAAAACAAATAGTATGATGATCATCAACATAGAAGCACATGTAATTTCAAATCAATCTTTCAAGAAACACCATCAAGAAATCATGCATGTACGCTCCTCAACCATCAACTCATCTATGACCTCTATGGGGCACATGAGAGGACAATCCCATGTTTTAGTTTAGCCTTACATACCTGGGATGCAGCTATCAACCAAGTACGTCAAGGATCTCTTCTCGAATATCTCAACTCAAGCTCTTCTCTTCTCTCCTCAAGCCCTAGCCTTGTTAGATTATGGAATAAGACTTAGAATGGGGGGTTTTAGACCCCTTTTCACGCCGAAATGACCTTGTTAGATCGTGTATAGAGTTTAGAAGGGGTGGGGAATTGATCGTAATGCGCCTCATAATGATTAGAAATATTCAACTCGGAAAAGACACAGTTCGCGACGCGGACCGGTTGCGCACGGTGTATTTTTACAAAAAACGTTTTCTAAACGGGTTTCTTCAATCCCGTCAAAAATTTCAAAAGAATATAAGTGTTGGTCCGCGATAGGTGCGCGACGCGGCCCTGTCGCGTACTAACACTGTTTTACGCTTCATATTGAAAAATTATCTTTTGATTGGGTCGTTCTAAAAATCGATCGAGATCATTTTTCCACTCCACTTTTCATGCTAATCATAAATCCGGTCTTGGATTTGCCATATGAGCATCAAAATATGCGTTACGCGCATACCCTCACTCTAGGGGTAGTTTGGTAATTTTACTGGGCATTACATCATCTCCCCCTTGTGATCATCCGTCCTCAAATGATGAGTAAAGGTGGATATCATGGCACGTATAGACTCAAACTCATCTCAACACTCAACTCAATCAGTCGAACTCTCGACCTCCATCAACACTACTCAGTCTTACGAATAGAAAGTCACACAAAAATAGATATATCAATTTAGTGAAGGGTAAGAAATTTACCTTCAACACCCTCATCATTTAGTATGAATAGGTGCAGATATTTTTCCTTCATCTCCTCCTTAGCTTCCCATATGGCTTCCTCAACGAATTGATTCCTCCACAAGACTTTGACTGAGGCTATACTTTTGTTCCTCAACTTACGAATCTGACGATCGAGGATTTGAACTGGGATCTCTTCATAAGATAGGCTATCTTCCACTCTAATGCTATCAACAGGGATCACCAAGGCAGGATCTCCCAAACATTTCTTCAACATCGACACATGGAATACTAGATGGACTCCATCTAACTCGAGAGGCAACTCTAACTCATACGCAACCTTCCCAATCCTCTTTATGATCTAATATGGTCCAACATAACGTGGACATAATTTTCCCTTCTTCCCAAACCTTAGAACACTTTTCATAGGTGACACTTTCAAATACACCCAATCATCTACCTCGAACTCTAGGTCTCTTCTCCTCACATCAGTGTAAGATTTTTGGCGACTCTGGGTAGTCTTTAACCTTTCTCTAATGACCTTGACCTTCTCCATCGATTGGTGAACAAGATTAAGCCCAATTAGCTCAGCTTCTCTAACTCAAACCACCCAATTGGTGATCTATATCTCCTCCCGTATAAGGCTTTATAAGGAGCCATTTGAATGCTTGCATGATAACTATTGTTATATGTGAATTCAATCAGTGGTAGGTGATCATCCCAATTTCCCTTGAAATCAAGATCACAAGCTCTCAACATGTCCTCAAGTGTTTGAATTGTACGCTTTGCCTAACCATCCATCTGTGGATGAAAGGTTGTACTCAACTTCACCTTAGTACCCAATCCTTTCTGGAACGATCTCCAGAACTGGGAGGTAAATTGAGCTCTTCTGTCCGAGATGATGAACAAGGGAACCCCATGCAGCCTCACAATTTCCTGGATGTACAACTTGGCATACTCCTCTGCAGTGTTTGTTGTCTTAACTGCCAAGAAGTGAGCCGATTTAGTTATTCTATCCATGATCACCCATATCGAATCATGTTTCTTTTGAGACTTCGGCAGACCAGTGATAAGTCCATATTAATCATCTCCCACTTCTATTCCGGAATCTCAAAGTTTTGAGCCAATCGACATGGCCTTTGATGCTCAACCTTCACTTGTTGGTAATTAGGGCATTTTGAAATGAATTCAGGAATATCCCTCTTCATTCCATTCCACCAATAGAGTTCTCTCAAGTCGTGGTACATTTTGGTGGAGCCAGGATGATTGGAATATCCACTATTATGGGCTTCTGCCATGATTCTGTCTCGATTGCCCTCAACATTTGGGATACACAATCTACTTTGATATCTCAACACTCCATCTCCCACTTTGGAGAAGACCATCACTCTCTGTTTGTGGACAACCTCCTTCAATTGGAGTATGACAGGGTCTTGGTCTTGCTTTTCCTTCACCTCCACCACTAACAATGAAGCAGACCTGTTCTGAACATTAACTCCTCCTTCATTATTCTCCTCAAGTTGAACTCCTAATCGAGCCAACCGACGCACGTCCTTGGCTAACTCCTTCGTTCCTTCTTCCACATGGGTTGTGCTACCCATTGATAACTTGCTAAGAGCGTCAACAACAACATTAGCTTTACCTAGGTGCTAGTAAATGCTCATGTCATAATCCTTGAGCAATTCCAACTATATCCTCTGTCGCAAGTTGAGCTCTTTCTGACTAAAAACATACTGTAAGCTCTTGTGGTCAGTGAACACGTCCTCATGCACTCCATACAAGTAGTGGCGCCAGATTTTAAGTGCAAACACTACTGCAACCAACTCGAGATCAGGGGTTGGATAGTTCCTTTCATAAACTTTAAATTGTCTGGAAGCATAGGCTATCACCTCAGTATGCGTCCTAACCGAACCCTCGAGGCATCACAGTAAATTACAAAGTCCTCTGTCCCCTCGAGCAAGGTAAGGACTGGTGCAGTAGTCAATCTCGTCTTCAATTCTCAGAAACTCTTCTCGCATTCTTCGGACCACTGAAATCTGACCTTCTTCTGAGTCAATTTGGTCAATGGCACGGATAAGGAAGAAAATCCCTCAACAAATATGCGGTAGTAGCCTGCCAACCCCAAGAAACTTCTAATGTCAATCGAAGTGGTCGGTCGGGTCCAGTTCTTAACCGCTTCAATCTTTTGGGCATCCACTCGAATACCATCACCAGAAACAACATGGCCTAGGAAGGCCGCTGACTTGAGCCAGAACTCATATTTGAGAATTTTGCATACAACTCATGGTGCTTAAGGGTTTGAAGGACAACTCTGAGGTGGTTAGCATGCTCCTCCTCACTCCTTGAATATACCAAAATGTCATCGATGAACACAATCACAAACATATCAAGATATGGTTTGAATACCTTATTTATCAAGTCCATAAAGGCGGCAGGTGCATTCGTCAGCCCAAACGACATGACCAAGAAATCAAAATGGCTATATCTAGTCCTAAAGGCTGTCTTTGGAATGTCACACTCCCTCACCTTTAGCTGATGGTAGCCAGACCTAAGGTCTATCTTAGAGAAATAAGAGGCGCCCTAAAGTTGGTCAAACAAATCATCTATCCTTGGGAAAGGATACTTGTTCTTTATCGTTGCCTATAATCAATACACATTCTGAGGGATCCATCTTTCTTTCGCACGAATAGGACAGGAGCACCCCAAGGTTAAACGATTGGCCTAATAAAGCCCTTTTCTAGAAAATCTTTTAGTTGCTTTTTCAAGTCTTTCAACTCAGTGGGAGCCATCCTATAAGGCGGAATCGAAATAGGCTAGGTATTGGGAAGAACACCAATCCCAAAGTCAATCTCCCTATCAGGAGGGACTCTAGGCAAACGTCAGGAAGTACTTCCGAAAACTTGTTGACAATCGGAACTGACTCAAGGGTTGGGGACTCGACATTATCAGATTTCACTCGCACAAGGTGATAGATACAACCTTTGAAAATCAACTTTCTGGCTCTAAGATATGAGATAAAATTCCCTCTAGGTGTAACAAAATCACCCTTCCATTCTAGAACCGGTTCATTTGGGAATTTGAACTTAACGGTCCGGAATCTATAATCAACAGAGGCATAACAAATATGAAGCTAATCCATGCCAAGGATCAAACTGAAATCAATCATCTCCAACTCAATCAAATCAACAAGAGTATTCCTGTGATTGATGGACACTACGCAAGTCCTATAGACTCTCTCAGCTCGAATAGACTCACCCACTGGAGTAGAAACATCAAAGGGTTCAAGAAGACTCTCAGGGGTTCTTTCAAATTTATTGGCCACATAAGGAGATACAAATGACAGTGTGGCACCTGGATCCATCAAAATATAAAAATCAAAATTAAAGACTCGAATCATACCCGTCATAATATTATGGGAGTTTTCCTAATCTTGGCGACTACCCATGGCATACAAGTGGTTTGTTGCTCCGCCTGCGCCTGACGTAGTGGCCCTTTGGTTTCCTCTAGCTGGTGGGGCAGGTGTAGTATATTGAGCTTGGCTAGCCCGCTTTAAACAATCCTTCTTGTAATGACCCACTTGGCCACACTCATAACATGCATCATTCCCGTCATGACATCTCCCCAAGTGCATTTTTCCACACTTATCAGACGGTGGCTTACCCTGCAAACCTTGAGCCAGACTAGCTTGCGACTGGGATCCATGGATTCCAGCACTCTGAAACCTTTGATCATACCTGCCTCTAGGCACAGGTGTACTAGCACATGATGGTTGTGGAAAGTAGTTCCATTGCCTTTCCTTCCAACCTCATGGCTAGATGTTTTCGCTCTCCTGCGCTTGAACTCCTCCTTATCATGTTGTCTCTCCTCATCAGCTTGTTGCACAAATGTCATCAGTCGCCCGATGTCCAAATCATTCACAAGCATTGCTCCCCTATCATCCCTTTTGGGTCCTCTATTCAACCCATCGATTACATTCACATCCTTCTCCTCATGTCTGCAACCATGTCTGGAGCATAGCAGGATAGTTGCGTGAACTTCAAACCGTACTCTTGCACGGTCATAAAACCCTGTTTTAGATTTAGGAACTCTCTCACCTTAGCTTCTTTTTTCTCTCTTGGGAAAAAGCGTCCCAAGAAGGCTTCCTCAAATATTGCCCAAGTCAAACATGAAGCATCATCCCTTCTACTTTTCTTCCACTGGTCGAACCACAATCTGGCCACACCCTTGAGTTGGTAAGCAGCCAGTTCCACCCTTTCAACATCAGCTACATGCATCACTCGGAACACCTTCTTAAGTTCCTCCACAAAGTTCTCAGGATCTTCGGTGGACATAGACCCCATGAACTCAAGCGGATTCTTCCTCAGATATTCTCGAACTCTAGAGGTGCCATGAGTGTCTGGTCTACCTGCGCCTTGTCTCACAGAGGTGCTGCGACAGCCAGGGCTAGAGTTTGAATAGCTTGGCGTAACTCGGCATTGGAGACCTCATCTTGAGGGGGTTGCTTAATAGGGATAGCTGGATCTACGGGCTCTTCGAGTACTTGAGGCTCAGGTGGATTAACAACTTGTCTAGAAGGATGTCCCCTTCCTCTGACAGCTCTCCTGGGAGGCATATTATCAATTCTGCAGGCGTAGAGCACGAATTAGAAGAGAGTTTTCATAGAGTTTAACTCTATCGCACGAATTGGAATGAAAAGAAAAGGGTAACACTTTCCTAATGTCCTATAGCCTACTGTTTATGAAATATGGTCGACAACACACCCATAAACAAGACTCTACTAGACACGGCTTCATAGACTCCCTAAGACACTTGAACTCTGTGCTCTGATACCAAGTTTGTCAAACCCCGGGTGGATACCCTTGGCGTGGCCGGCACTTAGAGACTATTACTTGTCCCCAAGCGAACCACTTAGCCTCATCATATCATTCAATCGATAAACTCTACTGAACAGCGGAAAGCATAAGTAAGTAAATGGGAACATCCCATCTAAAGTCTCAAATGAATATATATATAATAATGAAGGCTAGTAAAAAGAACTAGCTCACAATCTCCACATCAATGCTCGAGCATTGTCTATGAAGCCTTTATCACTAATCATGTGGTGCCAATGACAGATTCATGGCCACCCAAATCAAAATAAAAGAAATAGTCCAATCTCTAATTCTAAAACAAGATGAATATATCATGGTGGGTCCTACGAAATAGGGAAGGTTCACCAAATCAGCTGCAATCTCGGTTCTTCAACGGAGCGCCTATTGACGATCTCTAGCACCTGTCTCTTTATCATAAAACGACACAGCCAAGAGTGGACATCAGTACTTGGAATGTACATGTATGTTAAATAGATAAGTGAAACAGAAATCAGTAGAAAATAGGGAAACAACATCAACTCAAAATAAACATCAAATCACATGAAATAGTCAAATATCCATCTATGAAAGAATAAAGAGTAGACAAATGACACATTAACAACTTAAACTCATCAAAAGTCTCAAACTCCTCTCAAAGCTCAACTCAGATGAGCTCACCTCTTCTCATCTCATCTCATCTCAATAGTAATCTCAGAGGAGCTCACCCCCCTCATCTCATCTAGACTCAGAGTAAGGTAGGAAATTTATGGGAGTTTCTCTTATCCGACAACACTCACTTATGAGCCAGTGAATGTACAATAATCACCTTGATGTTGCCACAGTGGTTCCAAACTTTCCAGGTAGGGAATGCTAAAAAACAATATCAGCTCACCCAATATGGAGTCAACTCAATAGGTCCTCTATTGCTTTCTGAGATCGTTACTCTCGAGGGGAAATCATAATATATGTGATGGTTATATGCCTCTCCTACGTTTGGCGACGTAGTTTGACGAGTTCGAGTTGGAAAAACTCTCACTCTTTCAGTGCTTGATACTCCTCCCATGACTCAATGCTCATAAAACCACAATCTCAACCAATCCTATAGGGACTCACTCCCCGTAAACGACCGGTATCTCAAATGGGCTTTAACCCTCTCATCAACGACTCATCAATCTTATCAATGACTCAAGATTGTATAACAATCATTAGGAAACAAGTGAATAGACACATCGGTAGAGTTCATTTCTAGGAACTCATAAAACAATCAAAATTTCATCAACTCATCTACAATCAACAATCACAACTCAAGCTCTAAACTCAATCCTCAACTGCATTATGAATGCTTCTCAATTAAATTAGTCATCAAGAATACATCAACTCATCATCACAATCAACAATCTCAACTCAAGGCTCCTGACTCAATTCTCAAGTGCATTAAGCATGCTTCTCAAATTGGTCATGTAGGGTTATGCAGATTCTCATGAAAATATTCAATTTAAGAAAACAATAGTATGATGATCATCAACATAGAAAACATGTAATTTGAAATCAATTTTTCAAGAAACGCCATCAAGAAATCATGCATGTATGCTCCTCAACCATCAACTCATCCATGACCTCTATGGGGCACATTAGAGGACAATTCCATGTTTTAGTTTAGCCCTACATACCTAGGATGCCTCTATAAACCAAGTACGTCAAGGATATCTTCTCGAATATCTCAACTCAAGCTTTTCTCTTCTCTTCTCAAGCCCTAACCTTGTTAGTTTATGGAATAGGACTTAGAATAGGGGTTTTAGACCCTTTTTCACGTCGAAACGACCTTATTAGATCGTGTATAGAGTTGAGGAGGGGTGGGGAATTGATCGGAATGCCCCTCATAATGATTTAGAAATTTTCAACTTGGAAAAGACAGTCTATGATGCGAACTGATCGCGCATCGTGTATTTTCAGAAAAAAAAGTTTTTTGAACTGTTTCCTCAATCCCGTCGGAAATTTTCAAAAAAATATAAGTGTTGGTCCAGGATGGGTGCGCGACGCGCCCCTGTTGCATACTAACACTGTTTTACGTGTCATATCAAAAAGTTATATTTTAATCGGGTCACTCTAAAAATTGACCGAGACCATTTTCCCACTCAATATTTCATGTTGATCACAAACTCGGCCTCGAATTTGCCATATGATCATCGAAAGATGCGTTACATGCATACCATCACTCTCGAGGTATTTTGGTAAATTTTCCGGGCGTTACATATCGCTTGTATCCCACTTCTATAAATATTGACTCATAATATAAAGAACAAAAAGATCCTTTTCTTGGAATGCTCCGCTATTAGAAAGGAAGTGAGAAACGGTGGTTTTCAATAAAAGATTTTTGCTTGTTCTCATTCTGTGGTTTTCAGGTGGTACTAATTTTTTCTTTCCTTTTTTATTTTTGTTTTTGTTCCTCCCCATGTGTACATCAAACTAGAAATCTATGTTTTGGTTGTGTTTTCTTTGTTTTCAGATGGTATTAATTTTAAAATATAACTTTCCATTTTTTTCTTTGATAATTAACTGCTCAACCATTAATAGTCATGATTTGTAAAAGTGGGATAATGAAAACAATTTAATGCTAATAGCTATTTTGAGTGATGAAAAGCGGAAGAATCGTAGCTACATTAACACATCGATTCGATTCGCAAAAGTTATGGTTTCTGCTTTGATTGTTGGCCCGCAACATAGATGTTTGAATTATTTATTTTTTGTTTCTTGAATGTAGTTTGTGTTTGATACCATATGAATGCATTACTGATTGGTAAAACAAATACAATAGATCTTGGAATAACGGTAATTTCTCAACCGACTGTTTTTCCTTATTGATATCAGAGCCTATGATTTTTTATTATTCATAATCTACTTTCTCATAAAACCAATATTGTAGGAGAAGTATTTGTTACTTGTTGATTTATTCAAAATAACCCACTAAACTAAATTGGTGTGGTAGCGTGATTTCTATGACTTTGATTATTATCCATGATGTATAGCTGACTGAATTTATGAACAAATAATTATTTTGTTTAAACAAAAAAATTATTTTAAAGATTTCTATAACAAGAGAAAATTAGTTCTAATAACTTTTTACTTTACTGATTGAATCGATTGAAATTAAAGGAAAGAAGAATAGAATCCATTTAAAGAATGCACTAATTACTCGGGGTATGAACACATTGGGTTGGATGCCATTGTCTATGTGATATCGGTCTCCATAAGTTGGTGTACTTGAATTAGAGCCATAGGTGTTATATGTCATTACTCTTATTAAAATTAAATATATATTTTATATAATTTTTATTGTTAATCGGATAGAATTAATATAGAGGTACAGTTCTGTTTGTGCTGAATTTAGTTACTTATGTTTTTTAGTACTTTGTATATTGTAACCTTTACAACCAGAATTAGTGGGTGTTTATTACTTTTTGAAAGATAATTTTTAGAAAATGCTACCATTGTATTGATACTAAAGAATTTTTTATTATCGAATATTTACTTTTCTAAAAAAACTAGAATCAAGGTAGGTATGCTCCTTGACATCGTCCTACATTTATGAATAACTTGTGCCATTTTTTCTTTGTGAATTGTGATTGAAACATGCTACTAGCATTTGTCAGTAGTATATTTTTAAAATGACAATAACTTAGGAGCTTTAGTTAAATCTTTATATGATAGAGTTGAATTTCTTCAACTAATCTCATAAATAAAAAAACTGAACCTAACCAAAATTGCAAAAATTAAACTAAATCAATTTTATTTTAATTTTTGTATTGAATTAACATTTTCATGTCACGACCCGGGTTTGGGGTCTAGATGTGACACGGAGATTTGGGGCCCAAGAGCCCCCAAACAAGCCTCAAGTATCCATAACCACATTATCGGTTCAAGATAAGCATACAAACACACACGATTATAGCCAAGTCCAAATTCAGGAGTCATATAGAGAGTATGAAATCAATACACTAGTCATAGCAAACAAACCCGAAGAGAAATTACATAGTGCCCAACATTGCCTCTAGTCAAAGGGATGGGGGCTAGGATGAATTCTGGGCTCACCCTCAGTAAAGAGAAACATCCGTAAATAACAAGTAAGAAGATAGCTGGGTCGCCCTCGGATGATAGGACTCACCACAATACTCCAAGACTGAACTATTTGTCAACAGGTTGGTATGGTAAAAGCATGTAGGCATAGGGTATGCATTAGTATGTTTGAATGTACTAAGTATGCGGGCATGCAATGCATATGACTTATCAACCTGCATTTCAATGTTAGATGAAAAGGGCACATAATATAGAAAGAACTTTATATCCAAAGAGGAAGTATACAAGATGCCATGAAATATATGATGCATGCAATGCGATAATATACCTATATAATGGGGATAGACTATAACCGGTAAACCAAATCCATGCGAGCTATTACATGAATTAGACCGATTGGGACCTCCCACCGGTAGGGAGAAGATTACATGCCTATGATAATCTACATCACACCTTACGAACTCACCATTTCGGGGATGGTCACCTTCCTTACAGACTCACCATTTCGAAAGGAGTTTACATAATCATATCATAGCATAAACATAATAGACGAATAACCATTCCTTACAACCCGGTCATTTCGGTAATGTTGATCGTTCCTATGTTGGCAGATAGTTCAAGGAAAGGGAAAGGGCCCTTGGGGATAGCCTTAACGCCCCCAATCCATCGGTGCTAAGTCGACAACATCCCACATGAATACATACATATATATATATATATATCTGTGTGTGTGCGCGCGCGCGCGCGCGCTTTCAAGAGATTTGACATTCACTTCAAACCGTTCTATGCACATTTAGGCTCAAATTTCAAACCATAAATATCATAATCATAATGCTCATGCAAGGTATAGCTCATCTACACATATATGAGATGGTGCAAGCACCTATAATGCTCATAGAGCCATAATCATAGACATACCAGTGATCACCGTCTAGTCATAACCAATGCCTTACAAAAATCATATCATAATCATTTCATAAAACATAATTGGGTTTAACCCACTTTGTAATTTACACATATCAATGCTCATTAATGTAATGTAATGCATGATGTAAGGATATCATGGGTAACATAGATTCAAGTTAAAATCAACATCATAGTATAAAATTGAATAAATCCGTAATTAAATCAACATCTAAATCATAGTTATAGTCACCCATGCATAAATCAATTTTAAAGGGGACATGCATGTTCATAATTTCATAACTCAATGTAAATCATCATAATAGTAATCCAAAATGAATTGAAACAATAGGTAAAATACATCCCATACACTAATTCAATTTAATAGAATCAAATCATGAAATTTCATATTTGAAGTAACTAAAATTCATGAAAATAGATTGAAAGATTTTTGGGTCTTCTTGGTTGAAAGGGACCAAGAATCAATCTCACACACCTTGAGTGAAGAAGCAGAAATCAGGCTTGAATTGATCCTACTTGGAACCCTAGCTTGAATCCTTGGGAGAGGAGAATTGGGAAAGATAGGGAGGTGATCTTAAGAGGGGTTAGAGTGATATAGGTAAATGAAGGGAGAGGGGAGGGGTTCTCAGCTTAATTAAGGGTTTAGGATAGGTAAAAAGGTCATAGTTCACGTCTAAAAACAATCGAAATTTTATAAATGCCATTAACGAAATGGACCTGAATTTGATCCGTCTAGGTCACACAATTTGATACACGGTCCGTGTAGCGTCACAAGGGCCGTGAAAAGTACCGTGGCCCAGGACTTAGAATTAACAGAAGGAAAATTCCACAGAACTAAGTGGCACCACACAGACGACTTTGCGGACTGTCTAATGCCGCACGAGCTGTGACATCATCCGTGTAAAGGTACTTGGAATAATTTGTTCATGGCAAAGTTACGAGACGGTAATTTTGTACTTAGTAAAATTCTCCACACAGTAAGCTACATGGAAGGTCACACAGACCATGTGGTGTCACACGGACCGTGTGGTGTCACATGGACCGAGTGGTGTCACACGGACCGTGTGGTGTTACACGGACCATGTGAATGCATGTGTGCCTTCACTTGGCCAATTTTCTCCTTTTCCCAAAGTTTCCCCCAACTGTGAACTAACCAAAGTGTCACTCCAAGGGAGACCACACGGACCGTGCAGACTCTTCCGTGGAGTGATGCCTGGCAGATTCCTTGGGAAAATCTCAGGACATCTAGGAAATCCTATTAGGAAAATCTGGGGCTTTACATCATCTCCCCCTTAGGAACATTCCTCCCCAAATGTGCAAAACAAGGCTTGAAAGGCTTGAATTAGAGCAAGAAACATACCACACAAGGTACAATGCATAATTCATTGCCAAATATTTGTGCCAAAAGAATGATGCTAAAACCATTGTTCAAAACCATTAAATTCATTTCAAAAATTGTATTCAAGTCTCTCAAAACAATAAAAGTCCTTTTTGTGCATATGTATGCATGTCATGTTATGAGACTCAAGTGGGAAAGAAATGGCACCATTAGACAGGGAAGAATCCTAGTACCTTAGGCTTGAGTAGATTGGAAAAGACGAGGGTATCATTCCACTATGTCCAGCTCCGCCTCCCAAGTAGAACTCTCCACTTGTTTGTTTCTCCAAAGTACCTTCATGGAAGCCACATTCTTGTTATGAAGCCGCTTTACTTGCCTATCCAAAATTGCCACCGGTACTTCCTCGTAAAACAAATTCTCCTCGATATCCTTTCCCTCCAAAGGCACAATAGTGCTAGGATCACGAACTAGCTTTCTCAGCATAGACATATGGAAGACCGGATGAATAACACTCAACTCTGGGGGTAACATCACCCTATAAGCCACACCTCCAATCTTCTCAACAATTTCATAAGGGCCAACATTTCGGGGGCTTAGCTTAACATTCTTACCAAAGCGCATCACACCCTTTATAGGAGAAACCTTCACATACACCCAATCACCGACATGAAATTCAAGGTTCCTCCTCCTAACATCCTAATAGGACTTCTGACGACTTCAGGCCGCTTTCAATCTCTCTCTAATCACCTTCCCCTTCTCCATGGCATCCACTACCAAATCTGGGCTAGCTAGAGCCATCTCTCCCAACTCAAACCACCCCACCGGTGATCTACACCTTCTCCTATACAAGGCTTCAAATGGCGCCATACCAATGCTAGCATGTAAACTATTATTATAAGCAAACTCTATAAGTGGAAGATGGTCATCCCAATTTCCCTTAAACTCCAACACACAAGCCCTCAACATATCCTCCAAGGTTTGAATAGTTCTCTTCGCTTGCCCATCCATTTGAGGATGGAAAGCGGTGCTCAACTTGATCTTATTCCCAAGCCCCTTCTGAAAAGACCTCCAGAAGTGGGAAGTAAATTGAGTACCTCTATCCGATATAATGGACCTAGGTACACCATGCAACCTCACCAACTCTTGGATATACAACCTTGCGTAATCATCGACGCTGAAAGTAGTCTTAATCGGTAGAAAATGAGCCGACTTTGTCATCCAATCCACAACAACCCAAATGGAGTCAAATTTCCTTTGGGTTCGAGGTAATCGAACTACAAAATCGATGTTCACATCTTCCTATTACCATGTGGGAATTTCAATGTCTTGGGCCAAACCACCAGGCCATTGGTGCTCCACTTTCACCTGTTGATAACTCGGGCATTCATACACAAACTTAGCAATATCTTTCTTCATACCATACCACCAGTATACATCTTTTAAATCCCGATACATCTTGGTAGACCCCGGGTAAATAGAGTAACGAGAGTTGTGAGCCTCACTAATAATCACCCTTCTAAGATCCTCTACATTCGGAACACAAAGCCAGTCTTGGTACCGGCGTACACCATCTCCCCCTTGGGAGAACATCTCGATCTCCTTTGTGGCGACCAACTTCTTCAATTCAAGTAATGATGGGTCTAAATCTTGCTTAGCCTATACATCATTCACCACAGAAGATTTTGCCCCATTTTGAACCCGAACACCACCATCGCTCGCATCAGCCAACCTGACACCCAACCTAGCCAACAGGTGAACATCTCTTGCCAATTTCTTCTTTTTCACCCTAACATGCGCCACACTCCCCATGGACAACCTGCTGAGAGCTTCGGCCACAACATTGGCCTTGCCCGGATGATATAGAACACTCACGCTGTAATCCTTTAGGAGCTCTAATCATCTCCTTTGGCTCAAGTTGAGATCTCTATGGGTGAAAACATATTGCAAACTCTTGTGATCGGTGAGCACATCAATGTTAACCCCATACAAGTAATGTCTCTAAATCTTCAAAGCAAAAACCACCACTAACTATTCAAAATCATGCGTGGGGTAGTTATGTTCATGCACCTTCAACTGCCTGGATGCATACACTATAACCTTACTATTTTGCATGAGCACACAACCCAATCTGATCCGTGAGGCATCACAATACACCATAAATCCTTCCAAACCATTCGCTAAAGTCAAGACTAGAGCCGATGTAAGCCGATCCTTCAATGTTTGAAAACTCCTCTCGCATTCATCTGACCATAAAAACTTAGCCTGCTTTTGAGTCAACTTTGTCAATGGAGATGCAATAGATGAGAACCCTTCCACAAACCTTTTATAATACCCAGCCAACCAAAGGAAACTGCGAATGTCCAAAGGAGTCAAACCTTTTATAATACCCAGCCAACAAAAGGAAACTGCGAATGTCCAAAGGAGTCAACAGTCTAGGCCAATTCTTCACGACCTCGGTTTTCTTTGGATCCACCTTGATACCATCACCGGACACCACATGACCAAGGAAAGCCATTTCTCCCAACCAGAATTCGCACTTGCTAAACATGGTATATGATTTCTTTTCCCTTAAAGTTTGGAGAACCGTCCTCAAGTGATTCTCGTGCTCCTGCTCACTTCGGGAGTAAATGAGAATATCAACAATGAAGACTACTACGAAACTGTCAAGGAAAGGCTTGAACACCTGATTCATTAGATCTATAAACACGACCAGAACATTGGTCAAACAAAACAACATCACTACAAATTCAAAATGCCCATACCTCATTTGAAAAGCTATTTTGGGAATATCACATTCCCTAACCTTTAACTGATAATACCTGGAATGGAGATCAATCTTCAAGAAATGAGTAGCACCTTGAAGCTGATCGAACAAGTCATCAATCCTGGGCAACGAGTACTTATTCTTAATAGTCACCTTATTCAACTGCCTGTAGTCAATACACATCCGACGAGACCCATCCTTCTTTCGCACAAACAACACTGGAGCACCCACGGCGATATACTATGAAACCCTTCTCCAAAAGATCCTTTAACTGCTCTTTTAATTCCTTCAATTCTGCTGGTGCCATACGATAAGGAGGAATAGAAATAGGCTGAGTATCTGGAAGAAGATCTATGCCGAAGTATACCTCTCTTTACTGAGGGATATCCGACAGGTCTTCGGGAAACACATTGGAAATATCATTCACCATAGGGATTGACTCAAGAGTAGGCACTTTGGAATACATATCCTTGACCCTCACAATATGAAAAATGAACCTCTTCGAAATCATTCTCCGCACCTTGAGATAGGAAACAAACCGACCTTTAATAGAGGAGCCACCACCCTTCCATTCAAGAACGGGCTTACCTGGAGGTTGGAACTTAACCTTCTGGTTTCTATAATCTATGGAAGCATATGATGCATGCAGCCAATCCATCCCAAGAATCACATCAAAATTAAACATCTCAAGTCAACAAGATCATACGGAAAGATTTTATGCAACACAACAACAAGGCAACCCTGATGACTCTATGAGCAACAACAGCTTCACCCATGGGGCCGTAGACCAAAAAAGGATCCCTTGAAATCTGGGGACTCAAACAAAACTTAACAGCCAACAGCGAAGTCACAAAAGATAAATTTGCACCTGAATCAGGCAAAAGATAAGCATCAAAATCAAAGACTTTTAAGATACCAGTCACGACATCCGGAGCTCCCTCAACATCCTGGCAGGCATGGAGTGCATAAAACCTGTTGTTCCTTAGGGCTACTCCTTGGGGAGCTCTTTGTTGATCTTGCCCACCTTGGGCCACCTGACCCTGACCTCTGCGGGAATTCCTAGGATAGTTAGCCACCCTATGATTCTTATCACCAGAACCAAAGCAGGCGCCCAAATCTCTCTAACACATTCCAATATAAGGATTTCCACACTTGTCACACTAAGTATACCCCTTACCGTCACCAATTGATACCCTGGGAGCAGGTGCCCGAGCATTAGCAACCCGTGCGCCCGATCCTTGGCCCTGCTAGAAGAGACCAAAACCAATATTTTGAGCACTAGAGAATCTACCATCAAAACGAGCTCTCTTGGGATCGTGAACCCTTCTCTCTTTGAGTTTCTTCCCTTCGATCTGTTCAACATACACCATGAGTCTGGCAATATCCACGTCCCATATAAGCATAGTAGTATGACATTCCTTAACAAGCAAATCAGAGACACCCGAAATGAATTTGTGCATCCTTATATGGGGATCAGCCACTAGGGATGGAGCATATTTGGAAAGCTTTGTGAACTTCAGGGCATAATCCCTCACACTCATATTCCCCTGCTTGAGGTTGATAAACTCAATTATCCTGGCCTCTCTCAGTTCAAGTGGAAAGAAGCGATCAAGGAAGGCAAATTTGAACTCCTCCAAGTT
This sequence comes from Solanum rostratum, assembly GCA_029948455.1. Lineage (NCBI taxonomy): Eukaryota > Viridiplantae > Streptophyta > Magnoliopsida > Solanales > Solanaceae > Solanum > Solanum rostratum. Next base: position 43,625,059 of record CM057051.1, read on the forward strand.
GACATCACTACCGCAGACCCTTTTTAAAGACCACTGAGTGTGCCACACTTGAGCTATGTCCTTCAGCTGGTAAGCACCCATTCCTGCTCTTTCCTCAGAAGAGACGCCCATAATATTCAGTATCTTTGTGAGCTCATCAATGAACTCCTGAGCATCCTCATCAGCCTTTGACCCATAGTACTCCGGAGGATTCATCCGGGTGAAATCCCTCACCCTAGAAATAGGTGTAGGATCCGGTGGTAAGTTAGCTTGCCTTGCCTGAGTAGTCACCACCTTGGCAAGCATGGCGAAAGCGGTGTGGAATTTACCGTTAGAAATAGGCACCTCCATAGGCTCATGGGAAACCTGATCTTCGTCAATCGGAGCCTGCCTAGGTAGAGGGGGTCTTCCTCTAGGCATTTGCTAAAATGGATCAACGACACTGTTAAATAGGGGAGTTACATATACTAGTCACAGCACGACACAAGACTTGAAGAAGTGAGGGAATTCCTAAAATGTCTTTGTGGCCTCCCACTCATAGGTATGGGGCACTTCACACCAATGAATAGGACCCTACTCAACGTGGCATGTTGGACTCCAAGGATCATTTATAAACCTAAGGCTTTGATACCATCTTTTATCATGACCCGGGCTCGGGGTCTAGATGTGACACGGCGTTGGGGACCCAGGAGCCCCCAAACAAGCCTCAAGTATCCATAACCACATCATCGGTTCAAGATAAGCATACAAACACACGCAGTTATAGCTAAGTACAAATTCAGGAGTCATATAGAGAGTACAAAATCAATACATTAGTTATAGCAAACAAGCTCGAAGAGAAATTACATAGTGCCCAACATTGGCTCTAGTCAAAGGGACGGGGACCAGGACAAATTCCGGGCTCACCCTCGATAAATAGAAACATCCATAAATAACCAGTAAGAAGATAGCCATCTTATTCTGGGATGACAAGACTCATCACAATACTCCAAGAGTGGACTATTGGTCAGCAGGTTGGTATTCAAAGTGCTCGGTCCCTACATGGTAAAAGCATGTAGGCATAGGGTATATGTTAGTACGTTTGAATGTACTAAGTATGCAGGCATGTAATGCATATGACTTATCAACCTACATTTCAATGTCACATGACAAGGGCACATAATATAGAAAGAACCTTATGCCCAAAGAGGAAGTATACAAGATGCCATGAAATATATGATGCATGCAATGCGATAATATACCTATATAATGGGGATGGACTATAACCGACAAACCAAATCCATGCGAGCTATTACATGAATTAGACCGATTGGGACCTTTCACCGGTAGGGAGAAGATTACTTACCAATGGTAATCTATATTACACCTTACAGACTCACTATTTCTAGATGGTCACCTTCCTTGCAGACTCACCATTTCGGAAGGATTTTACATAATCATATCATAGCATAAACATAATAGACGAAGAACCATTCCTTATGACCTGATCATTTCGGTAATGGTGATCGTTCCTATGTTGGAACATAGTTCAAGAAAAGGGAGAGGGCCCTTGGGGATAACCCGAATGCCCCCAATCCATCGGTGCTAAGTCAACAACATCTCACATGAATACTTATATATATTCACTTCAAACCATTCTATGCACATTTAGGCTCAAATGCCAAACCATAAAAATTATAATCATGATGCTCATGCAAGGAATAGCTTATCTACACATATACGAGATGGTGTACGAACCCATAATGCTCATAGAACCATAATCATAGACATACCAGTGATCACCTTCTTGTCATAACCAATGCCTTACAAAAATCATATCACAATCATTTCATAAAATATAATTGGGTTTAACCCACTTTGCAATTTACACATATCAATAATCATGAATGCAATGTAATGCATGATGTGAGGATAGCATGGGTAACATAGATTCAAGTTAAAATCATCATCATAGTATGAAATTTAATAAATCCATAATTAAATCAACATCTAAATCATAGTCATGGTAACCCATGCATAAATTAATTTTAAAGGGGACATGCATGTTCATAATTTCATAACTCAATGTAAATCATCATAATAGTAATAAAAATTAATTGTAATAATAGGCAAAATACAACCCATACACTAATTCAATTTAATAGAATCAAATCATGAAATTTCATATTTGAAGTAACTAAAATTCATGAAAATAGATTGAGAGATTTTTGGGTCTTCTTGGTTAAAAGGGATCAAGAATCAATCCCACATACCTTGAGTGGAGAAGTAGAAATCAGGCTTGAATTGATCCTACATGGAACCCTAGCTTGAATCCTTGAGAGAGTAGGTAAAAAGTCATAATTCACATCTAAAACAAATCGAAATTTCATAAATGCCAATAATAAAATGGACCTGAATTTGGTTCGTCTGGGTCACACAGTTCAATACACGATCCGTGTAGCGTCACACGGGCCGTGAACAGTGTCGTGGCCCAGGACTTGGAATTCGCAGAAGGAAAATTCCATGAAACTAAGTGGCACCACAGGGACGACTTCACAGACCATCTAATGTTGCACGGGTCGTGATATCGTCCGTGTAAAGTTACTTGGAATAATTTATGTACGGGAAAGTTACGAGACAATATTTTTGTACTTAGTAAAATTCTCCACACAGTAAGCCACACGGAAGGCCACATGGACCGTGTGAATGCCCTTGTGCCTTTACTTGGCCAATTTTCTCCTTGTCCCAAAGTTTGCCCCAACCGTGACCTGACCAAAGTGTCACTCCACGAAAGGCTACACGGACCGTGTGGCTTCACACGGGTCGTGAAGGCTCTTCCATGGAGTGATGCCTGGCAGTCTCCTGGGGAAAATCTCAGGACGTCTAGGAAATGCCATTAGGAAAAACTGGGTCTTTACATTTCATTAAATCAAAAATAGAAAAATTGAACCAAACTTTGTAAAACAAAATGAACCGACCAAACGCCCGGTCCCAATTGCATATCAAGATTCATGATATTACCTGCATTATAGATTTATTTATTATTTAATATTGTATATATAGTATAATGCTCGGCTTTGTCTTATGACACTAGACTATGTGGGTCTATCCTTGAAAATATGAAGCTAGTCAAAAAATTTGCAAAAAAAAGCGAGACAAACAAGTTGAATCTTAAAATATTGTGTGTTACATTGTTTATTTTAGATATCTTAATATGCCTTGGTACACGATTTCATCTATTGTTTTAATTTAGCATTATGTTTTAAAACTTAATCTTCTAGTGATATTTTCTTGTGGAAGCATATTCTGTGCGGGAGAAGATGACAGCAACTTTTGATGAGTGCAAGAAGGATTGTCTGTTAACTATGACAAAGGCGTTCGTTCTTTTTGTCAATTACTGATTGAAGAATATTTGTTAGAAGTTCCGATTAAGTGTTATTCTTTTTGTACGCTTGATTCCTCGACTTAGTTTAAACTAACTATCTATTTGTTAATGTGAACTTTTGAGCATACCCACTAGGTTAACGATCGTATATCTACCATTTTCTACCATAATCCTATGTCTAACTCTTTTCTAAGGAGGAAACAACTACAACATCCAAGCTTAAATTAAACATTTTTTTGTTCTCTAATAAAAATCTTTCAAACGCCTAATTTCGAGCAATCCTATGCACATAAGACATTATGGAATTAAAACCCATCCTTATTTGTTTTCAAGGTCCATAAAAGAAGATTCATCTAAGCTCAAATAGTTGCATGTTTCTTCACAACATGGATAACCAACTCTAAGGAAATAGAGTCAGTGTCATAGCCATGTGTAGTGAAGTGTGGCAAGTCAAACACCATTAGCTGAAAAGTTATACTACATTGGTCAAAAATTATATATACGCACACACACATATATATAGACACACACACATCAAATTTACAAGAGGAAGAATTTTCAACGAGTTAACAAGATAAGAGCTTTCAAAGTCAATAGCACTTTTAAATGAAAGTAATATATTGCTTAATAAAAAGGGGGGGGGCACATTGGGTTTAGAGAGGGCACTCACTAACCTTGAAAAAAATTCTTAATCACAATACGTTTTTATAGGTTTAGGGGGGCCACCTTGATGTCACGATCTGAGTCTACACCCTGGACGTGGCTGACAACTAGAAAGAACCATTTCTTGTCCCAAGCGAACCAAATGTCCTGTCTACTTTACTCAGTGAAAGACTTAAATAATAAAGATAGGAATATATAAGATGTACTAATGAAATTGCAATAGTCTGAACAATCTAAAAAAAGGAAATAACTCAGTAACATCTGAAAAACGAGAACTGAAATTCCTGTTATAAAGTGTATGGAACCTTTAACTAGAACAATTTGAACAATTGCTGAAAATAACTACTAAAAGGAAACGTAGGCAAAGAATCCAAAGCCTCAGGCCTCACCAATGGCTGGATGAATAGCTAGTCCTCAATGGAGCGTCTGTTGAGGAACTCTGTCACCTGCATCTGCATCACAAAATTATGCAGGTCTAAAGGACGTCAATACGTGAAATGTACGGCATGTAAAATAGTCAAAATTAGGAAGTTAAGTAAGGCACTGTACTCAAAGTAACTAAAACATGTCTCAAAATAGGATAACATGAGTAATAAGTAAAGTGCATGCTGAAAGTAAAACATATGCTGAAAATCTGTATATGGGAACTAGTTTACTCTAACTTGGGGAGTTTCTTTAATCGACAACCATCACTATGAGTTTCGTGATGATACAATGTCTTGCTCACACTGCCAGAGCCGTCCAATACTTTGCCAGGGTAAGGGACGAAAACTAGGGGAGTGGATTCATCCCAAAACTGGGCCATCTCAGTGGCAAGTGAGGAGTTGTACCCTTGGTACACTCCTATCCTATGCTGGCTACGTAGTTTATGAGTTTAAGTTATTGCTACTCTCACTCATATCGGTGCTCAATACTACTGCCTAAATAACTTTTATAATGCTCATAACTTTAAGAGTAAAAGTTCTCAAAATGTCTTTTTAGTCTTTTGGGACTTAGCCCAACTTTAGCTTTTCTTAAACTTTTATCAACTTGTCTCTTTTCTTTATCTGAAGGTTGTATCAATGCAAGGTGTCTTAAATCATAACTTTATTACTCAGTTATCTTGTAAATATAGTAGTTGTAAGTACTCCTTAAACTTAACTCAAAAACTGTAAATCTAATATCAATAAAAGTGCATGAACAAGTATTTTGATGAAATCAACTTATATTGGAGAAAACCTGATCTCAACTCATAAGCTTGATCTTGGGTAGAGACTAGTAGTTAAAGACGCTAAAACATATGTAGGATAAATTTTGGAAGGCCTTACATACTTGGGGAATACGTTTCTTGAGGGAATTGAAGAACGTTCTTGAAAGCCCTAACTTTTGCTCCTTTGAAACTACCGTATGAGTTCTTGGAGTGTTTTGAAGTTAATGATATGAATAAGTTTGTTCTAGGGGTTTAATTAGGTGAAAACTAACAAGTTTAGGCTTAAAAGGGTGAGAAAAGATGAAAAGGCCCCTCTTTAAAACTGCAGGTCAGGTCGTCTATGAGACCCTCTATGGCCCGTAGGAAACCCTTCGTAAACTTTTGGGTCAGTTTTTGGGGTGTCTGGATCACTTTACGAGCCCCATTCTATGATCCGTAGAGTGTTCTACGACCCATGGATTGGTCCATAAAGTCTGGGACCAAAAATATGAAGTTTCAAGACTTTCGTCAAGATTTAGCAGACGACCCGTACTTTGATTTACAACCCCTAAAGTGGTTTCGTAGGATGCACTCTGCTCATGCAATCTTCAGTAAAACGGTCATAACCTTTGGCTCCAAACTCCAAATGAGGTGAAATCAGTTGCGTTGGAAAGATAATTCAAAGGGCTTTCATTTGGTATGTAATGGGATATCTAATTCTTATGTGGTAAGAGTTATGATCATTTAATGTTAACACTCGCATAACTTAAGACTAGAAACTCAACTTAAAGAAAAGTTTTGAACTCGACTATGTACTAGTGGTCTCTTATGACCCTAATACGCATCCCATATATAAGAGTGAGTCTTAAAACATAGGTACATGTAAGGATAGACTTATGGGGTATCGCACCTGATATACAAATTCTATTTGGGGGCACATAAATTGCAATTTTTGAAAAAAATAAATGCATAACTCTTAACAAAGTAAATGTTTGGCAAGTGCCACCTTCTTCTCTAGTCACAAATAATCATATTAAATATAACTTCTTTTATTTTTTTAATCTTATTTGGCCTCATGATCACTATCCTAATTTAAAAGGCCACTTTCACTTTTCAAAGAGCCAAACACCAAGATGAAATGCTTCATGCTGGTAAAATTAAGAAAGAAAAGATATTTATAAAAATTTTGTTATAAATAATTGTATCACCTTGAACTCAAAAGGCTTTCCAGGCCATGGTGTTAAACGTGTTAAACTTGTTGCTTTAACTTCCAAGGATATATGCTACTACTTCCGTCCTATATTATAAGGACATCTTTCTATAAATATTTGTCCCATGTTATAAGGGCACTTACTAAATTAGGATAGAATTAATTATTTTTTCCCATTTTAACCCCAACCATAAATTAGTGTATTAATGATTTTTCTAACTTAATTAATATAAATTGATATAAATGAAGGGTAAAATGGTAAAGTTTACTAATGTATTAATGATTTCTTAACAATCGTGTAAAATGAAAAGTGCCCTTATAATATGGGACGGAGGTAGTATTTACTAATGTTAATGTATTTCCTTTTTGTCAGGTTTTTCCTCCAAAAATTGCTAGATCAACAATTCCACACTTGATTGATCGGGAAATCAGTATGGAGGACTCATGTTGATGGTTGTGGAAGGTGACAGTTTCATTATCATGTTACAAATGCTATCAAACAGGGATGGCCTAAATTTTCATCGGAACATGATCTGAAAGAGGGTGACTTCTTGGTTTTTAACTACATTCCAAGTGATGAACACTTTATTGTTCAAATATTTGGAGCAAATGGCTATAAAAAAATAAACTTTGAGGCTGCAACTGATATGGTTAGTAAACCAGTAGAGGACATTCCACTGTTGGATCCAAAAGATGTGAAATCGAAAACAGCATCTCAACATGGTATGTTTTCTGTTTAAAACAAATTAATTGGTAGGATTTTTCTGTTTTTGTTTTGTTGTGTTGTTTTGAATATATATAGTAGGGCTATGCATTTTTGACGACTCAGCTGGAGCTTGAGCTTAGTTGTGAGTCTATATGTAGTATTAGGTCAACAATATTCCGAGAATAATACAACAAGTGAGATATGTGGAGTATAGTGTGTATGTGGATGTTATCAGCACCTTATAAAGTAGACAGGCTATTTCGATTGACCCTCTTTTTAAGAAAAAATAGTTAAAAAATAATCGGAGTAAAGAAGTTTTGATTTTTTAAAAGATGTTGGAGCGAATAGAAATATTTAAAGTGATTAGAAATTTTCTCTATATATTTTTATTAAATATAGGAAGGCTAATAACCAACTTAAAACAAAACTTTGGCGCAGTTTTAAATTCAAAATCTAAAAAATCTTTCATGCTTTGCATGAGCCATGAATAATAGTTATACTGTGCTTTGAGCTGCCTTTGAGCATCCTCTTACTAATATTTTTTTTTTGTTGTTATGTAATGAAAAAGTCATTCAAAGTGAGCTTGCTGATTCAGGAGACACACCATCTTTTAATGCAGTCAGCTATTTATATTTGATATATGTTCATGGTTGAGATTTTCTAGTAACAACTTATTTGAATATCATTCCTTCTACTTTTTGGTTGATTGCAATATTCTTGCTCCTTGATGGAATCTCTATGAATATTTATCAATATAGGCATCTATATCAATTGAGTTTTATATGATTCTCTAGTTTACCATTGAAGATGCATGTTGTCACGCCCCGGGAGGGTACCCTAGGCGTGGCCGGCACCCAGAGACTATTGCTAGTCCCCTAGTGAATTACATGATCTCATGACAGTCACTCAACATCAAGCATAACAGAATAATAAGATAAAAGAAGTGAGCTACATCAATAAGTCCACATCAATAAGGAGGGCCAATGGCCAACACTCATTCTCAACATCAATGGTAAACCAATATAAATGCTAACTCAATTCAAAAAGGGAAAAGACCTCAACATCAAACCTCAACTCATGTCTATGACGTCTCTAACTCAACTAGACAGTCTAAGAGGGTACCATGACAGGCCATGGCTATCCAACACATTAAATAAAACAACAGGTAAAGGAAAAGGGCTCTTTCGGATAGCAATGAGGGCTCACCAATGACTGAAATCAGAATCTACGAACCTCAACAATGTGTCTGCTAAAGTCCTCTACCTCCTATATCTGCATCATGAAACGATGCAGCGTCATGTGGCGTTAGTACATGGAATGTACGGTATGTAAGATGGTTGAATATAACAGTATAGAATAGAATAGTATAGGGATAACATCAACTCAATATCATACTCCGTCAAAATGTCAAATGTCTATCTAAAGCAAGAATAAAGAGTAGACAAATGACCCATTAATATCTCATCAATACATCAAACTCATCTCAAGGAAACATGACTCAACTCAACTCAACTCAAAGGACTCATGCCATCTAGAACAATGATAAAGGGTAGATAATAAAATATCAACATCCATCAAGACTCATACCATCACATTAACATCAGAATTCTATCAGTATAGAACCTAGCTGGGAGTTTCTCTAACCGACAACCATCACTTATGAGCTAGTGATAATACAACGAAGCGATGCTGTTGCCACATCCATCCAGTACCCTGCCCAGGGTTAAGTACATTACCATAAGTGGATCCACAATAAATAACATCAATCCTCTTTTCGTATAAAGGAAACATTCGTATTACGGTTCGATCCTCTCCTACGCGGGCCACGTAGTTAATGAGTTCGAGTGTGACTCATTCTCACCCATTTCGGTGCTCAATACTCCTCCTAGAACTTGACATGCTCATAAAACATCATCATAAAGATTTCTCATCATCGGTTCCATAGGGACATAGTACATCAACATCAACTCGTATCATCAACATTAACTCATCTCATCAACATCAATATCATGGACTCGAAACATTCTTTTAGAATTTAAATTCAAGTCTTTAAGACCCATGAACATCATTATTATCAACATCATCATCAAGACTCTCAACAATTTTGACCACAATCACAACATCACAAACATCATCTTCGTCAAGGCTCTAGACTCATCCCTTAAGTTCCTTCTCACATTCTTTAGTAAAATAGACATAGAATTTTTGGAAAATCATTCATGAAGATAACTTATGCAGTAAATCAAGTTTATGATAATCATCAATTTGAGAAAAATACATGAATTAAGAAGAATCTCAGTAGAATACTTAAGGATTTTCACATATAACTCATCATCTTCAATCATAGACTCAATTTACTCAAATGGGCACATGGAAGAACAATCTCATGCTTTAGGTTAGCCTTACATACTTAGGATGATTGCTAACAACACAAATCCCTTGGAACTTCCTCTTGATTCTTCAATCTCAACTCTTTTCGAGCCCTAACATGATGATTTGCTAGGAAAGGGATTGTAAGGTGGGTTTTGGAACCCTTTCTTTGTGAAAATAACATATATTAGTCATATATAGTTTTTAGAAAGTGTTAGGAATGGACCAGAATGCCCCTCGAAGTTTTAAAACTTTTCCAGCCGTGAAGTAACCCAATCCACGGCGCGGATTGGTCGTGAACAGTTCATTTTGGCAAAAAAATTTCTGAACGAGTTTTATCAATCCCATAGAAGAATTATGGAAAAACATAAGTTACCCTCCGCGATGGGTCCGTAACGCGGCTCTGTCGCGGATTCTCACTATTTGGTGTCTGGGAATGAAAAATTATCTTTTGACTCGGTCGCTCTAAAAATCAACCGAGACCTTTCCCCCGCTCAATTTGTTGTGCTGATCACTAATCCCACCTCAGATTTGTCATCTGGGTATCAGAAGACACATTATGCGCACCTCTCACTCTAGGAGTATTTTAATAATTTTACTGGGCGTTACACATGCGTTTTGATTTTTTTTTGGTCAATGTTTTTAGATTTTATAAGATGTTATAGAGAGATTACTTTCTTTTTAAGGATGCCTTTTGGCTTAAATATTATCAAATGTTTTTAAAGATTCATAGTGAGTGCAAGGTCATTCATTCAATTTTTATTAATAATAAGATAATCATCTCGAGATCAAATTGAACACATTACAACTTATTAATTATACTTTGGTCAAGTATAGATATGTTGCAAGCTTAGTTCCTTTTAAGTAGGACATGCCAATGATGGTATTGTTTCGTTAAATCTAAAGAGAATAACTATTTTTTCTGGTTGATGTCCTTCAATAATCATGAGGTTTTGATTTTCTCAAAATAGATGAATCAGTTGATTAGCTAAGCCTTTTGTAGCTATTTTTTTACCAAAGCAATTGACTGATTTCCGTTAATGCTTAAATCTGCATATATTCTGTTGCTAATAAGAAATATTGCTACTTTGGTTTTTAATCTAAGGAGAAATACTTAATGTAGAAACATTTTTTCTTACATTTAATAATATCTAATACAATGTCTTGAATAGAAAACATAAAAGGAAATCTCAAAACATCCATAGCGACTCAAAGTCTGAGCCTCACCACTATGATCTGGGATAGGAGGAAACACCGGTAGAATGAGATCAACTATCCTATATGGCACTATGTGCTTGATCTGCAGGGAGGAAACAAAGTATGGATGAGTACACCATAATGTACCCAGTAAATTCAACCAACTAAGTAAGCGAAATCGAATACGTATGTAATAACGAAGAATCCTATCACCTGCTAGGAAGGGTGTTAGTGCACAATATAAACATATATATCAGTAGGATGATATTATGAAAGTAGTCAATGATGCAATGCACATGTAGTGCATGAATGCAATGCATGGGCGGAATCACGATGGACTCTGGCACCGATCGGTATATACATCTACGAGGTGAAGCTAAAAGGCAAAGCCCATAGGGGTCTCGTCAGACCGTATACAAAAATCTATCAAGTGTCATGACGGTCATTGGCGCTGATGACACTTTGGCGGTCTCTAGCGCCAGTATATCGGTATCTAGTATCATGACGGATACTGGCACCGATCATACCTTGGTGGACTCTGACATTGGTAGAATAGATCTCAGGTAACACAACTATCTTAGGGCCAATGCAATATAAGATGAAATGCATGCCAATATGATAATATCAAGATCCGTAATAGCAATAATACACCTAGTGGACTCTGGTAAATAGATCTTAAGTAATACGACTGTTCCAAATATCATGATGTCTTAGTGGTATAGATGCAACATGAGATGTATGCATGCAAATGCCACAATGCAAGTCTCTCTCTCTCTCTATATATATACACGCATATAGAATGATAATGGATGTATACAATAGCCATCATGACAAAGGGCTATGCTATGTGCATCATCTAGTACAACAATGCCATCATTATCTTTGATATTACCACTCCATAAGTCCTAAAAATATGCTCATAAATCTCGAATAATATTATAGTTATCTTGAATTTACCACAAAACTTTACAAATGGTATCACAAGTCTCATATTATCACAATAGTATTCAAAAATACCTCAATTGTCTAGATTTTATCTCAATTTATCAATAAAATTACAATTTACTCAAATTTTGGCATAACTGGTATCACATTTCCAGCGCAATTCTATCATACCAATTCGATTACTCATGAATCAGTTTAAATCTTACAATTATCACATGAACATATCGAATAACTCAAATTGAGTTTCAAAAGGTTAGCTGAATCTACCTCGACGCCAAAACCATACTCGAACAAGCTTTCAATCAACTCAAGCCTCCAAATGATCGCTGAATCGATCAATCTATATAAAAAATAGATATTACGCATCAAGAGATGTATTTTGATATATATGTGTGTATATATATATATATATATATATGTTGTCATGAATTAGTCTTAGGGATAAATTGGTCAAAATTAGAGCTAAAATTTGAAGTTTCAAAATTTTAAAATTGACTTGAGATTATGAATCTATGCAAGAAAAGGATTTCATGGGTGAAAATCCTACTAAAATAAAGTCCAAATCAAAGGAGAAATCATCAAGACAAAATCAAGATAAAAATCATGAAAATTAATCAAAACTATATTGGAAACACTTACCCAAAGGATTTCCATAAAAACCTTCGTAAAAAATCTCCTAAAACCTTGAAATTTATGAAAATGGAGGTTTCTCGAATTAAAAACTAACTTAGGCCCAAAACACCTCTGCGAACGCGGATCAGAAGGGAACAACCCTCCGTGAATGCGGATTGAACCTCCGTGAGTGTGGAGGTCTCTCAGACCTCTGTGAACGTAGGGGATTCTTCATTAATGCGGTGAAGAAGAGTATGCTGCACCAGAACCAGATATATCAGCCAATCTCAAAACTCGATACGGATCCTTAGGATTCATTCAGAATTTAAATTTCACAAACCAGACATGTATCCACACTGGGAACGATGTTCCGTACTCAATAGGACAATCAAAATTCGATTATGAGGTCTCCTCGATACAATTACCAATGCAACTCAATAAAACTAGTTTGAAACTCAAAATACCAAAACTACCCTCGACAACTCCAAAAGTTATGATGAGACCATTTCTAGCATTAGTTTCACCATTTGGAACTATTGAAACTATCAGATTTTCAATTTGGGATTCCAAACTCTGAATGTTGAACAAAACTTCGGCTTTTGAAACAACTACAAATGCAACATTGGGTCAAAAATCTTCGTCTTATCTCCCAATTTTATTATGTAACTTCTTTTAGACCAAATTCGACGTTCTAGAGCTAATGGAATCAACAGATTTCCGATCCAAAACCCAAAACACAGAATGGTACAAAAACTCACTTTTTAACAACTTAGGCTGTCAAAAATTCCAAAATGCATATTTTCTACTTTTAAAACTTAGAATTTCAGTTCCAACACTACAAATTGTTCAAGATAGGTCAAAAGCAACTTACAAAAGGGAAAACAGTAATTTTCACAAATAAACTCAAAAATGACCAACAAGGTCATTACATCATTCACCACTAAAAATAATATTCATCCTCGAACATAAAGGAAAAGAAGTACCTGAAGCCTTAAAAAGGCTAGGATATCTGGTCCGCACATCTGACTCTAACTCCTCTTAATTGGATGGTGTCGCCACTGAACTTTCACTGATGGTATATCCTTGGAACTCAACCACCAGACTTATCTGTCTAATATAGTTACCAACTTCTCCTCAAATGATAAATATGTATTCAACTTAACTAAATCATAAGAGATCATATGGGACTCATCTGGCAGAGCATGGAAACATGAAATAAAGGATAAATTTCTGATAATTTCGGTGGCAATGCAAACTCATAGGCTACCTCACCAACTCTTCTTAAAATCTCAAATGGTCCAATGAATCTAGGACTAATCTTACCCCTCTTCCCGAATCTCATCATACTCCTCATGGCTGAAACTTTCAGCCAAACACTGTCCCGAACAGAGAACTCAAGAGGCCTAGTTCACCTAACAGCATAACTCTTCTGATAGCTTTGGGCTATAAAAAATCTAACCTGAATCAATCAAACTTGGTCTATGGCATCTCTAAGAAAATCAACACTGAACACCGCAGCTGCCACTTAATCAAACCATCTGATCCACAATCTACACATCCTGCCATATAATGCGTCAAATAGTGGCATCTGAATGCTGGAGTGATAACTTCTTTATATGCGAACTCTTACAATGGTAAATGTTGGTCCCATTGAGCCCCAAAATCTATCACACAGGCTTAAAGCATGTCCTCTAATACCTGAAGAGTGCACTTGGATTGTCCGTTTATCTGAGGGTTGAAAGATGAAATAAAATCCAATCGGGCACCTAAACCATGCTGTATAGTCTTCCACAAATGGTAGGTGAACACAAAACCTATGTTTGATACTATAGAAACTGGCACTCCATGCAATCTGATAATATCCCAGATATACTACCTAGCAAACTGCTTTGCACTGTAGCCAGTCTTCACTGATAAAAAGTGAACGAACTTGGTGAAATGATCAATAATCACCCAAACTTAATCGTACTTGCCTAAAGCCATGGGGAAACCTATAACAAAATCCATAGTCGCTCGCATTTTCACTCAGGAATAGGCATTCTCTGCATCAATCCACTGGGCCTTTGGTGGTTATACTTGACCTGTTGGAAATTTCAAAAACTTTTCCATGAACTCAGCTATGTCTCTCCTCATCCTGAACCACCAATAATGTTGTTTTAGATCATGGTGCATCATTGCCATACTAGGATGGGTGGAATATCTAGCACAATGGGCCTTCTCTAATATCAACCTCATCCAATCCCCTATCTTAGGCACACATACTCTACCATTTATCCTCAAAACACTCTCCGAGTCAATACTAGCCACCTTGGATTCACCCTTAACACTTAATCGTGAATCAAGTATAGTCTAGCATCCTCAAACTGATAAGCACAAATATGATCAAGCAATGAAGATCTAGCCTCAACAAAGGCCAAAATACTCTAAGGAGGGGAAATATCAAACTGAAATAACAGTTCAAAAAGCGACTAAACCCACAAAGCTATGGGCCTCTCAACCCTAAAAAAAGCCAAACTCCCTATACTAGTAGCCATGTGGCTCAAAGTATCTACCACAACATTTGGCTTCCCAGGGTGATATAGAATAGATATGTCATAGTCATTAAGCAACTCCAACAACCTACGCTGTCTCATGTTCAAATTAGGCTGAGAAAATATGTATTTGAGACTCTAATGACCGATAAAGATCTCACAATGTACCCCATAAAGATAATGTCCCCACAACTTCAACACAAACACAATCACAGCCAACTCTAAATCATTGGTAGCGTAGGTTTCTCTAATGCACCAGCTGTCTAGAGGCATATGCTATGATCTTCCCCTGTTCCATCAATACACCACCCAAACGCAGTCTCAAAGCATCATAATAGACCACAAATGGCACTCCCTCCTTGGGCAATGTAAGAATCGATACTGAAGTCAACAAATCCTTGTGCTTGTAAAAGCTCATCTCGCACTCCTTCGACTACTGAAATGCCACATCTTTCTAAGCAAGTCTGGTCAATGGGGATGTTATAGAAGAGAACCCCTGAACAAAACATCAATAAGCCCCTCCAAACCAATGAAAATCCAAATCTCTGTCACAGAAGTAGGCCTAGCCCACTCACGAACAGCTGCTACCTTGGGTAGATCTACCCTAATACCCTCTTTTGTCACTATATTCCCAAGGAAAGCTACAAACTCAAGCCAAAACCCACACTTTGAGAACATTGCATACAACTTCTCTTCTCTCAATCTCTACAGTATTGTCCTCAAGTGCTGAATATGGTCGGACTCACTCTTGGAACGAACCGAGATATCATCTATAAATAGAATCACAAAATATGTCCATGCAGGATTTGAACACTGGGTTCATCAACTCCATAAAAGTAGTTGGGGCATAGTCAGCCCAAATGACTGACCATGAACTCTTAATGACCATAATTGGTCCTGAAAGTTATCTTCGAGATATCAGACTCCCAAATTCTCAACTGATTATAGTTTAGACTCAAATAGATCTTGGAGAATACTGAGGCACCCTGCAACTAGTCAAAAAGATCGTCGATGCTAGGTAAAAGATAATTGTTCTTTATGGTACTTTGTTCAGTTAGTGATAGTCTATACACATACATATAGTGCAATCTTTCTTCTTCGTAAATAAGATTGGAGCACCCTACAAGTTCTGAAGACTAGAGGCGCTCCTAACATATTATCAGATATTATAGGAATCCCCTTCAACAGGCTCCATTAAAGGGTGACAACCTCTAAAATACCCCCCAACATCTTCTTCTCGTGAAGTGTCTGAGCAATCTCTAGGACTATTGGCTAGGGTGAAACATATGGTTGGGGTAGTTGAACCTCATGTGCTGATAGAATAAGAGGATCCTAAGGTGCTAGAATGTTGGTAGATGGGGCTTGGGCATATGGTCTAACCCTGATAGTCATAAGTAAGTCAGCGAATGATACCTACAAGGCTAGAGTCATAGATGATGCCACTAGGGGATGTGCTAATGGTGGTTATAGTAGTGATAGGGGCATCTTGATGCTCCACCACTAGAACTGGTGCTACATCTCTATCCCTACCTCGAGGTCTACCTCTATTAGCCATAACATGCAGTAGTGTGAAATAAGTGAGAATTTAGGAAACTAATCAAACACACGTTACATGATCAGATTCGATCTTAGAAAATGTTTCCTAACGACATCCTACTACTTCCTAAAGATAGGCCATGAGCATCTCCACATCGATCCACAGGAGTCTACTACACATTAGCTCTGTGCATGTGGGGCTAATGAACTTAGGGCTCTGATACCAACTTGTCATGACCCCATTCCTCATGTCATATTGGCACTGACCATAACCCATCGATAGGCAAGTCAACCCATAATCTGGAACTGTAAGTAATAGGTATTTAGGGGAAACTATCAAAACTTATCATGCCCCAGAAAGATACCCCTGGCGTGGTCGGCACTCAGAAATGTTTGCTGGCTCCCAAGCGAACTACTTGATCTTGAATCTAAAATTTGTTCTTGAACTCGATCTCGAACTTTGAATTTGTTCTTGATCTTGTTCTTGAAACTTGAATTTGTTCTTGAGTTTGATCTTGAGTTCAAGAGCTTTTAAGCTTGTTCTTGAACTTGAATGTTTGAATTCTTATACTTGTAGAGAAATTTGTGGCATTTGATCCACGATCCCTCTCTAGCTTCTTTGTTAGAATTCTTCCTTCGTCTTTGAAATATGAAGACCTCTATTTATAATTGTAGAATAGAGGAATTATAATAGGAAAGACTTTCCTTCAGCCAATAAGATTTAAGTGACATGGCATATTGAGCTTTACAACTTGTTTGGATGGTGGTTTGTCATGTTTTCATAATATATGGTTCTGTATGATATGGTATGGTATAGTACATTACTGTACCACACAATGTTTGGATAGACTGTACAGGTTGCTATTATTTAATAATAATTTCTTTTTTGATTTGACTATATGGTATTGTACCGCAACTTATAAATTTAAAAAAATATCCTTAATTATTATAAATATTAAATTTATCAATAGTTTTTTTAATAACGTTTTAAAAATAAATACATAGAATTGAGTAGGAAAACATACAAGCTAATATATCTTCGTTCAATACAAATAATATAAGAAAATAAAAAAGTAAGAACTTGTAAATTAACGGACCTCAAAAAATACACTAAAACGTTAAAGAAAAGACAGGAGGTGGAAAAGAAGTTTCAAAGTTGATGCGGAGAAAGCAATTAAAAAAAATAATACATATATTAAGGTAAAGTTTAATAAAGAATAAAGGATAAATTTTAATTATTTAAATTTAAATAAGGGTATGATTGGAAACAAAATAAGAGAAACATGGGATACCACCAAATTGGTGGTTTCAAAAATTGGGGGTTTCCATGTTTACAGAATTATGAAACAAAACCATACCATACATATAATTAATGAAACAATCAAAACAAACGTTGTTCTCTTAATAACCATACCATACCATACTACGGAAAACCACCATCTAAACAAGCTGTTAATGAAATGGGCTTGTCATTTTGACACATGACATGATCTCACTCATTGGATTCTTTGTTTGACTTGGCGTGCCACATCATCTTACACATGGCGCCAATATGGGCGCATCTTTGTTTAACTTGGCGTGCCACGTCATTTGACACATGACGCCAAGATGGACGCTTCTTTGTTTGACTTGGCATGCCACGTCATTTGATACGTGACGCCAAGATGGGCCTCTTGGATGAGAGGATATTGGGCCTAATAAAGTGAGTCATCTTTTGTAGCCCAAATAATTGAATTTGGGCTTTTAATTAAGTATAAGTTTCATAAATACCATATTGTTTATTCATAATTTCTAGTTTTCCCGATTCTTTTAAAAACTACCAAAAATTCCAATTTTTTCTGTGTCAATTGATACCTGAGATTGACAATTGATACCTTAATATGAATTTAAATCTGTTACGTTAAATAAGAAAAGAAAATCTGACAATCAAAAGGTGATTCCTTAATTTTAACATAATTATTTCTTTCCTTTTCAAATTTTCGCTCCTTTTTAAAATTATTTTCACACAATTATTTCTTTCCTTTTCAAAATTTCATTTTCATTCTTTGTTCCAAAGTTTTCCCCAAACTGATTTTGTCCAGTTGGGCAGCGAAAATTTCCAACGGATTCTCAAACAATAAGCGACAATGCTAACACCATCAAGATGAGTCCATTGAAGAGGATTCCCAAGAAGAGATGGAGGTCATCAAGAATATAGCTTCAACTTCAAAACCCAAAGTCCCAAAATAACATGTAAAAAAGGGGAAAAAGGAAAAAATCATTACCACTTGCCTTTGTTGCCGAAAGTTTGATTCTTTAACATAGTTTTTACAAATTCTTCATTGTTGAAATAATGTAGGATACAGTTTTCTTTACTTGTTTGTAGGGGGTTCTTTTACATTTTTTTCAAGTATCAAATTTATACTATTTGTTGTTGTGTGTGTCTTTTTATATGAATTTTGTGAATTGATACACAGATTTTATGTTGTTTACATATTGATACATGAAAGCACACCAAGTATTTGTGAAAATGCAGTTGAGGGATTCCAAATCTGAAAATCCATAATTTAAATATCAAATATACTTTTCACGTACATTAAGTCAAGTATCAAGTATCTACAATACAAATAATCTAAAATATTGTCCAAGAATCAAATAGACGGATTCAAGTATCAAAACCTTAAATCAAGAACATATATTCAAGTATTAAATATAAAAAGAGTAATAATCTAAATTTTATTCGAGTATAAGAAGAAAAAAATAAACAAATGATACCTTGTTGATTTTGAATCATATAAAGTTCTTATAAACCAAATATCAACACATAATAAAGCATTATAAACCAAGTAAAAAATCATAATAAAGCATTAAAAATCAAGTATCAAATATCATTCTTTTTGAAGCACAAAGTTTTCAGTATGACAGATCAAGATTGAGACATTCATAATTGATTAAGATTTTTTTTGTGGAGACAACAAAGAAACTGGAAATATCATCATTTTTTCTCAAATCTTAAATGGAACAAAGAATGAAAAGGAAATTTTGAAAAGGAAAGAAATAATTGTATGAAAATAATTTTGAAAAGGAGTGAAAATTTGAAAAGGAAAGAAATAATTGTGTTAAAATTAATTATGGATTAGCTTTAATTTGAAACTAATTATGGATAATTGACTAATGCATTTGACAACTAATTGGATTCTAAAATTGAAAATAGCCATAATAATAGGCTAGTAAAAATTGAGTGGGGAAAGTTAATGCTAAAGTATCATATGGAAGGAGAGAGAATGTAAAAAATGGGAATTTTGTAATTTTTTCAAATGGTAGGAAATTTAAAAAATTATGATTAGATAAGTTGTGTATTTATGTAATGTTTTCTTTAATTAAATCTATATTTTATCGGACTTACTTAATTAACTCAGTTATATTAATCCATAATATTTGTTTGAACTAGTATATTTTTGGATTATCTTTTGTAGCCCAAATAATTGAATTTGAGCTTTTAATTAAATTCATACTTTATTGGACTTAATTAATTAACTCAATTATATTAATCCATAATATTTATTCGGGGTAATATATTTTGAATTTAATATAATTAGAATCATTTTATAAAATTTATATTTCGATAAATTTTATATGATTACAAATGCCCCCTACTTCAAGTCTTGTCGGAATATTTTTTCATTTGAAGACTAGACTTGAAGTATTAATTTAACATTATAATAATAATTATTATTATAATATTATAAAAGAGTATTGACATAATATTGTAACTTCATTATTATACTTTTTATGTCGAAAACAAAAATTATTCCCAACTTTACTTTATGTGAAAAACGAAAAATATTGGCCTTCTTTTCTTTTTCCTTTTTTGTTCCTTTTTTTCCTTTCTCTTTTCTTTTTTCTTTTCTTTCTTTCTTTCTTCTTTTCTTTTTTTCCTTGTTATGTAGTCAGCTAACCACATTTCATTTTTAAATTTTTTTTTCCTTCTTTCTTTCCTTTTCTCCTTTTTTTTCCTTTTTCTATTCTTTCCTTCTTTTTTTTTCTTTTTCTTCTTGGACATCACCCTATAAATAAGGGTGTGCTTCTTCATATTTTTTCAATCAAAACTAAAGTTCAACCCCCATTTGCCTTTGTTGAGGTATGACTTTTTTTCGCTTCTTTTTTTGGTTCGTCCCCCTTTTTTGTAGGTCAAAGGGAGCAACATTTGTGTTTTGCGGATTCTATAACGCAAAAATTTGATCTTAAGGTATGAAGAGACGTATTCCATGTCCCCGCCTTGAGATCACCAATTCAAGGCTTTACAATGTTCCCAATGTTTAAACATATGAGACCAATAACACGAGGCTTTACGATGTTCTAAATGTTTAAACATAAGGGACCAACAACGCGAGGCTTTACGTTGTTCTAAATGTTTAAACATAGGGGACCAACAATGTGAGGCTTTATGCTGCTCTAAATGTTTAAGTATAGGGGACCAACAACGCGAGGCTTTACGTTGTTCTAAATGTTTAAATATAAGGGACCAACAAAGTGAGGCCTTACGCTGTTCTAAATGTTTAAACATAGAGGACCAACGACACGAGGCTTTATGTTGTTCTAAATGTTTAAACATAGTGGACCAACAACGCGAGGCTTTACACTGTTCTAAATGTTTAAACATAGGGAACCACCAATACAAAACTTTACAATGTTCCCAATGTTTAAACATAAGGGGCCATCAATTTGCGGCTTTACAAAGTTCCGAATGTTTAAACATAAGGGACCACCAATTTGAGAGCTTTACAATGTTCCCAATGTTTGAACATAAGGGTGTCATGCCCCTGGAGGGTACCCTAGGCGTGGCGTGCACCCAGAGACTATTGCTAGTCCCCAAGCGAACATCTCATTCTCAGGACAGTCACTCAACATCAGTATAGCAGAATATTAGAAGTAATGCAGTGAGCTATCTCAATAAGAAGGGTCAATGGCCAACATCAGTCTCAACATCAGGATAAGCAAATGTAAATGTTAACTCAACTCATAAGGGAAAAACATCAACATCAAACCTCAACTCATGTCTATGAAGCCTTTAACTTGACTCAACTGTCTAAGATGGTACCATGACATGCCATGGCTACCCAATTCAATAAATGAAGAGAGCAACAATAAAAGGGTCTCCTCTGGATAGCAAAGAGGGTCACCAATGATTGAACTCGAAATCTCTGACCTCAACGATGTGTCTGCTGAAGTCCTCTAACTCCTGTATCTGCATTATAAAATGATGCAGCGTCGAGTGTCATCAGTATGTGGAATGTACGGTATGTAAAAGGACTGAATTTAACAGTACAAGTACAACAATATAGGGATAACATCAACTCAACATCATACTCTATCATAGTATCAAATTTCTATCTAAGGCAAAATTAAAGTAGACAATTGACTCATCAACATCTTAGCTTCACATCATCAATACATCAGACTCTCCTTAAGGAACCTTGACTCAACTCAACTTAAGGAAACTCAACTCAGCTCGACTTGACTCATACCATCAGATCAACATCAACATCAGAGTATTATCAAAGTAAGACCTCACTGGGAGTTTCTCTAACCGACAACCATCACCTATAAGCCAGTGATGATACAACGAAGCGATACTGTTGCCACATCCATCTAATTCCCTACCCGGGGTAAAGGACATCAACATCAGTGGATCCATAAGAAAAAACCTCAGTCCTCTTTTGGGACAAGAAAGGAGCCATCCGCATTGCAGTTTAATCCTCTCTTCCTACGCGGGCCACGTAGTTAATGGGTTCAAGTGGGACTCGCTCTCACCCATTTCGTTGCTCAATACTCCTCCCTAAACTCGACATGCTCATACAACATCATCATCATTAATCCCATCGGGACATAATACATCATCATCAGTCCCATAGGGACATAGTACCTCAACATCAACATCAATATCAACTCTTCTCATCAACATCAACATCAACATCATAGACGCGAAACACTCTTTTTAGAATAGAATTTAGTTTCATGTTTTAAGACTCATGAACATCATTCTCATCAACATTATCATCAAGACTCTCATCAATTTAAAACATAGTCACAACATCACAGACATCATCATCATCAAGGCTCTAGACTCATCCCTCTAAGTTCATTATTGCATTCTTTAATAAAATAATCATAGGATTTTGTGAAAGACACTCATGAAAATAAATTATGCAATAAATCTAGTTTATAATTCATGTAAAATATATGAATTTAAGTAAAGCTCTGTATAGTACTCAAAAATCTTCACATCAAATTCATTATCTTAAATCAATGACTCAATTTACTCAAAGGGGCACATGGGAGAACAATCTCATGCTTTAAGTTAGCCTTACATACTTGGGATGATTGCTAACAACAATTCTTTGAACAATCACCTCTTGAATTCCTCAATCTCAACTCTCCTCAAGCCCTGGCTTAGTGATTTTTTTAGGAAGAGGGTTTTGGACGGGTTTTTGGATCTGAGAAACGACATATATTCATCATATAGGAAGTTTAGTAGGTATTAGGAATGGATTAGAATGCCCCTAAAAATTTTAAAGAAAAATTTCCAAACTTGAAGTAACAGAGTCTGCGACACAGACTTGTCGCGAACAACGCATTTCAGAAAATTCAACTTCGTCAAAAAATTATAGGAAAATATAAGTGTGTCTCTGTGATAGTTCCGTGATACGGCTCTGTTGCGGACTCACACTGTTTTTCGTTTTAGAACAAAAAATTATATTTTGACTTGGTTGCTTTAAAAATCAACGGAGACCCTTCTCTCGCTCAATTTTTCGTGCTGATCACGAATCCGTTCCTGGAATTTCAATTTGAGCATCGGAAGATGTGTTTTGTGCACACCTCTCCTCTAGGGGTATTTTGATAATTTTACCGAGCATTACAAAGGGACCACCAATTCGAGGGCTTTAAAATGTTCCCAATGTTTAAACATAAGGAATGACCAATTCGAGGCTTTACAATATTCCAAATGTTTGGGAAGAGGCCATCTTAAGGTGCAAAGGACAATTTTTGTCTAGCTTAAGGCATGGGAATTCGGAGATCCTTTTAAGGATAAGCCCACAAAAAGGCCAACTTAAGGTGCAAAGGGACCATTTTTGTCCACCTTATGGCATGGAAATTTAGAGATCTTCTCAAGGATAAGCCCGCGAAAAGGCCAACTTAAGCTGCAAAGAAACAGATTTTGTCAACCTTAAGGCATGAAATTTAGAGATCCTTTAAAGGATAAACCAACAAAAAGTTCAGCTTAAGGTGCAAAGGGACAAATTTTGTCCACCTTAAGGCATGAAAATTTAGAGATCCTTTTAAGGATAAGCCCATGAAAAGACCAGCTTCAAATGCAAATGGAAAAATTTTGTCCACCTTAAGGCATGGAAATTTAGCGATCTTTTTGATGATAAGCCCGCAAAAAGGTCAGCTTACGGTACAAAGGGACAAATTTTGTCCACTTTAAGGCATGGAAATTTAGTGATCCTTTTAAGGATAAGCCCGCGAAAAGGTCAGCTTAAGGTGCAAAGGAAAAATTTTTGTCCACCTTAAGGCATGAAAATTCAAAGAGATTCTTGTGGCATAAAGGGATGGATACTCGTCTTTATCCCGAGAAAGGCAATTTGAGGGAATCCTTACGATGCAAAGAGATAGTTACTTATTTTTGCCTTAAGAAAGGTGAATTTAAAGGTCAAGGCTTTGAAGGCTTTAACTTTTAGGCTCAACAACTTTAAAGAATTCTATTTATAAATATGGTGGATTTGAAACTTTAACTATAAGAAGGAGAAAATTTGAAGACTTCTAATTGCAGATTTCGAGAAGTTAAATTCTTGAATATGCATACTTGATTGGTCTAAAACCTCCAATCACGCACTTGAAGAATTTGCATACTTTAACTTACAAACTTGAAAATTATAAACGCTTCACCATGCATACTTGGAGGATTTGAACACTTCAACTTATAAACTCAAAGAATTCGAAGACTTCAACTTGTAAAATCGAAGAGTTCGAAAGCTTCAACTTGTATACTTGAAGAAGTTGAAGACTTTGATTCGCTAACTTGACCAAATCTGAAAGTCTCAAGCATGCTACTGAAGGAGCTCACATTCCATAGGGCTTTTCCATCCATAAGGAATCAAGTAGGGGCATATGATTTTTTAACACTCATACAACTAAACTTAGAAGATAGTTCTAAGCGCCTACGTACCTCAATAAAGAGGATCAAGTCACATCTGGGGGAGTGTTCTTTTAGGGGTGTCATACACAGTTTATAATCTTGCGGGCCAGGAGTATCATGCATTTTTATACCCAAATTTCAAGGAGATTAATTTTCTTCATGGATAGTACCTCTTGAAGAATTTGGCATTTATAGGACTGATCCTTATGCCATCTTCATAGACAAGTTTGTAAGCACTATTTGAGTGTACTTCTTACACTATATATGGTCCTTCCCACTTTGAGGTTAATTTTTCCCCAGATTTACGTGAAGTGATAACGGGCCTTCTTACTATGAGAACTTGGTCTCCGACTTGAAAACACCTCGAGCGAATTTTTGTATTGGGCTTTTAATTAAATTCATATTTTATCAAACTTAATTTATTAACCAAATTATATTAAGGAAAAATAACATGAATCAGCAAACATATAATGCTAAATAACAAAACTCAACTACATTTTTGTATTATGACTTTTATGACAAACGTTTATATTTCTTTGGTTATAAAATTTGCGCACCCTACTGCCTACATGTATAAAACCCTGCAAAACTTCTCTCCCAGTTTCTCTCTCCTATATACTGCCACGCCCCGGGAGGGTATCCTTGGTGTGGCCGGCACTCGAAGACTATTGCTAGTCCCCAAGCAAACCACTTGGCTCCATCACATCATTCAATCAAATAACTCTACTGAATAGCGGAAAATATAAGTAAGTAGTGGACACATCTCATCTAATGTCTCAAAGGAATATATATAATAATAAAGGCTAGTAGAAATAACTAGCTCACAATCTCAACATCAATGCTCGACCATCGTCTATGAAGCCTTTATCACTAATCATGTGGTGTCAATGACAAGTCCATGGCTACCCAAATCAAAATAAAAGTAATAGTCTAATCTAACTCTAAAGCATGATGAAATAAAAATAGTGGGTCCTCTGGAGTAGGGGAGGCTCACCAATCAGCTGCAGATCTCGGATATTCAACGGAGCGCCTGTTGATGATCTCTAGTACTTGCCTCTGCATCATAAAACGATGCAGTCTAGAGTGGACATCAGTACTTGGAATGTACTAGTATGTAAAATAGCTGAGTGAAACAAAAACCGAAAGAATAGTATGGAATTAATATCAACTCAAAATAAACATTAGATCCCATCATTAGTCAAGTGTCTATCTATGCAAGAATAAAGAGTAGACAAGTGACCCCTCAATAACTCAAAACTCATCAATAGTCTCAGACTCTTCTCAGAGGAGCTCACCTCCTCTCATCTCATCACATCTCATCTCATCTCAGAGGAGCTCACCTCCTCTCATCTCATCTAGACTCAGAGTACTCAAGATAAGAAAGTTATGGGAGTTTCTCTTAATCGACAATAACCACTTATGAGCCAGTGATTGTACAACATCCCACCGGTGTTGCCACGGCCGTTCTGTACTCGCCAGGTAGAGAATGAATCAAAACCATAATAGGTAAATCCAAGATAGAAACAGAAAACTCAACAAGTCCGTTATTGCTTTTAGGGACATAAACTCAAGAGGAGAACCTCTTCTATGCTTGGCGACGTAGTTTAATGGGTTCAAGTAGGACTCACTCTTACCTGTTTCAGTGCTCGATACTCCTCCCGACTTAATGTTCATAAAACCTCCATCTCAACCAATCTCGTAGGGATTTTAACCCTGTCAATGATCGGTATCTCACAGGGACTCTAACCCTCATCAATCAAGCTAATAGGGACTTTAACCCTCTCATCAATAAATCTCATAGGGACTTTAACCCTCTCATCAATCATTAAGAATCAAGTGAATAGACACATCGGTAGAGTTTATTTATAGAGGCTCATAAGATAATCAAACTCTATCAACTCATCATCATTCTCTCATCACAATCACAATTACATCAACAATCACAATCCTAACTCAAGGCTCTAGACTCATCATTCTCTCATCACAATCACAATCACAACCTTAATTCAAGGCTCTAGACTTGATCCTCAATTTCGTTATGCATTCTTTTCAAATTAATCATGTAAGGTTATACAAATTCTCATGAAAATATCAACTTAAAAAACAATTAGTATGATGATCATCAACATAGAATTCATGTAATTTCAAATCAATTTTTCAAGAAAACCCATCAAATATTCATGCATGTAGACTCTTCAACCATCAAATCATCTATGACCTCCATGGGGCACATGAGAGAATAATCCAATGTTTTAGTTTAGCCTTACATACCTGTGATGCAACTAACAACCGAGTACGTCAAGGATCTCTTCTCGAATATCCTCACACAAGTTCTTCTCTTCTCTCCTCAAGCCTTAGCCTTATTAGATTAGGGAATAGGACTTAGAATGGGGGTTTTAGACTCTTTTCACGTCAAAACGTTATTATTAGTCGTGTTTTAGAGTTTAGGAGGGGTAGGGAATTGCCTGGAATGCCCCTCATAATTATTAAGAATTTTCCAGCTCAAAAAATACACAATCCCGACGCGGACTGGCTGCGAACAGTGTATTTTCATAAAAGAGTTTTAGTACGAGTTTTCTCCATCCCGTCGAAAAATTTAAAAAACACACAAGTGCCTCTCCACGATAGGTGCGCGACATGCCTTTGTCGTGGACCGTTACTGTTTTCTGATTTGGATAAAAAATTTATCGTTTGATCGGGTCGCTCTAAAAATCGACCGAGACCATTTTCCCACTCAACTTTTCATGTTGGTCACAAATCCGGTCTCGGATTTGCCATATGAGCATTGGAATATGCGTTACACGCATACCCTCACTCTAGGGGCATTTTGGTAATTTTACTCGACGTCACATCATCTCCCCCTTGGGGTCATTTATCCTCGAACGATGAGTAAAGGTAGGGATTAAGGCACGAATAGACTCAAGGATCATTTCTGCACTCAATTCAATCAATCAACTCTCGACTTAATAATAGTAAGTCATATAAAAATAGAATAATCAGCTAAGTGGAGAGTAAGGATTTTTCCCTTCAATATCTTTCTCATCAGTTGGCACGAATAGGTGTCGATATTTTTCCTTCATCTCCTCCTCAGCTTCCCATGTGGCTTCTTCAACGAATTGATTCCTCCACAGGACTTTGACCGAGGCTATTTCTTTATTCCTCAGCTTATGAATCTGACGATCAAGGATTTGAACTGGGACCTCTTCGTAAGATAGGTTATCCTTCACCCCAATGCTATCAACAGGGATCACTAAGGTAGGATTTCCCAAGCATTTCTTTAGCATTGACACATGGAATATCGGGTGGACCCCATCTAACTCGGAAGGCAACTCTAACTCGTAAGCCACCTTCCCAATCCTCTTTATGATCTGATATGGTCCAACATAACGTGGACTTAACTTTCCCTTCTTCCCAAACCTTATGCGCCCTTCATAGGTGACACTTTTAAATACACCCAATCATCTACTTCGAACTCTAAGTCTCTTCTCCTCACGTCGGTGTAAGATTTTTGGCGTCTCTGGGCAGTCTTCAACCTCTCTCTAATGACCTTGACCTTCTCCATCGACTGGTGAACAAGATCAGGTCCAATCAGCTCCGCTTCTCCAACCTCAAACCACCCAATAGGCGATCTACATCTCTTTCCGTACAAGGCTTCATAAGGGGCCATCTGAATGCTTGCATGATAACTACTGTTATATGAAAATTCAACCAATGGTAAGTGATCACCCCAATTTCCTTTGAAGTCAAGGACACAAGCTCTCAACATGTCTCAAGTGTTTGAATTATATGCTCTGCCTGACCATCCGTCTGTGGATGTAAGGTTGTACTCAGGTTCACCTTAGTACCCAAGCCTTTTTGGAACGATCTCCAGAACTGGGAGGTAAATTGAGCTCCTCTGTCCGAGATGATGGACAAGGGGACTCCATGCAACCTCACAATCTCTTGGACGTACAACCTGGCATACTCCTCCGCAGTGTTTGTTGTCTTAACTGCCAAGAAGTGAGCCAACTTAGTCATTCTATCCATGATCACCCATATCGAATCATGTTGTTTTCGGGACTTCGGCAGGCCGGTGAAAACGTCCATGTTAATCATCTCCTACCTCCATTCCAGAATTTCAAAGTTCTGAGCTAATCCACATGGCATTTGGTGCTCAACCTTCACTTGTTGGCAATTTGGGCATTTTGAAATGAACTCCGCCATGTCCCTCTTCATTCCGTTCTACCAATAGACTTCTCTTAAGTCGTGGTACATTTTGGTTGAGCAAGGGTGAATGGAATATTTAGTGTTATGAGCTTCTACCATGATTCTGTCTCGAATGCCATTGACATTTGGGACACAAAATCTACTTTGATATCTCAGCACTCCATCTCCCCCTTTGGAGAAGACCATCACTCTCTAGTTGTGGACATCCTCCTTCAATTGGAGTATGACAGCGTCTTGGTCTTGTTTTTCCTTCACCTCCACCACCAACGAGGAAGCGGACACGTTCTGAACATTTACTCCTCCTTTATTGTTCTCCTCAAGTCGGACTCCTAATCGAGCCAACCGATGCACGTCCTTGGCTAACTCTTCTTTCCTTTCTCCACATGGGCTGTGCTACCCATTGATAACCTACTAAGAGCGTCAGCAACAACATTAGCTTTACCAAGGTGGTAGTGAATGCTCATGTCATAATCTTTGAGCAATTCCAACCATCTCCTCTATCGCAAGTTGACCTCTTTCTGACTGAAAACATACTACAAGCTTTTGTGGTCAGTGAACACATCCATGTGCACTCCATACAGGTAGTGACACTAAATTTTAAGTGCAAACACTACTGCTGCCAACTCGAGGTCATGGGTTGGGTAGTTCCTTTCATGAACCTTGAGTTCCCTGGAAGATAGGCTATCACCTTCCCCCTTTTGCATTAGTACGCATCTAAATCTAACCATTGAGGCATCACAATAAATCACAAAGTCCTCGGTTCCCTCGGGTAAGGTTAGGACTGGTGCAGTAGTCAACCTCGTTTTCAATTCCTGGAAACTCTTCTCACATTTTTCAGACCACTGAAAATTGACCTTCTTCTGGGTCAATTTGGTCAATGGCACGGATAGGGAAGAAATTCCCTCAACAAACCTGTGGTAGTAGCCTGCCAACCCCAAGAGACTTCAAATGTCAATCGGTGTGGTCGGTCGGGGCTAGTTCTTAACCGCTTCAATCTTTTGGGCATCCACTCGAATACCCTCACCGAAAACAACATGGCCTAGGAAGGCTGCTGACTTAAGCTAGAACTCACACTTTGAGAATTTTGTATACAACTCATGGTCCCTAAGAATTTGGAGGATAACTTTAAGGTGGTTAGCATGCTCCTCCTCACTCCTTGAATATACCAGAATGTCGTCGATGAATACAATTACAAACAAGTCAAGATATGGTTTGAACACTCTATTCATCAAGTCCATAAAGGCGGCAGGTGCATTCGTCAACCCAAAGGCCATGATCAAGAACTCAAAATGGCCATATCTAGTCCTAAAGGCTGTCTTTGGAATGTCACACTCCCTCACCTTCAGCTGATGGTAGCCAAATTTGAGGTCTATCTTAGAGAAACAAGAGGCTCCCTGAAGTTGGTCAAACAAATCATCTATCCTTGGAAGGGGATACATGTTCTTTACCGTGACCTTGTTCAGTTGCCTATAATCAATACACATTCTGAGGGACCCATCTTTCTTTCGCACGAATAGGAGGGGAGCACCCCAAGGTGAAACACTTAGCCTAATGAAGCCCTTTTCTAGCAAATCTTTTAGTTGCTCCTTCAACTCTTTCAACTCTGCGGGGGCCATCCTATAAGGTGGGATCGAAATAGGTTGGGTGTCAGGAAGAACATCAATCCCAAAGTCAATCTCCCTATCAGGAGGGACTCAGGGCAAATCATCGAGAAACACTTCCGGAAATTCATTAACAGTCGGAACTGACTCAAGAGTTGGGGACTCAACATCATCTGATTTCACTTGCACATGATGATAGATGCAATCTTTAAAAATCAATTTCCTGGCTCTAAGATATGAGATAAACTTTCCTCTAGGGGTAACAGAGTCACCCTTTCACTTTAGATTCGGTTCATTTGGGAATTGGAACTTAACAATTCGGAATCTACAATCTACAAAGGCATAACAGGCGTGGAGCCAATCCATGCCAAGGATCAAATCAAAATCAATCATCTCCAACTCAATCAAATCAACAAGAGTGTCCCTACGATGGATGGACACTACACAAGTTCTACAGACACTCTCAGCTCGAATAGATTCACCCACTAGAGTAGAAAGATCAAAGGATTCAAGAAGACTCTCAAGGTTCCTACCAAATTTACTGGCCACATAAGGAGATACAAATGACAGTGTGGAACCTGGATCCATCAAAACATAACAATCAAAAGTAATGACTCGAATCATACCCGTCACAACATCTAGGGAGTTCTCTTGATCTTGGCGACTACCCGTGGAATACAAGCGGTTTGTCTCTCCGCTTGTACCTAACGTAGTTGGCCCTCTGGTTCCCTCTAGCTAGTGGGGCTGATGCAGTGGATTGAGCTCGGCTAGCCCATTGCGGACAGTCTCTTTGATAGTGACCCACTTGGCCACATTTGTAGCACCCATTATCCCCTTCACGACATCTTTCCAGGTGCAACTTGCCACACCTACCATACGACAGTTTACCCTGCGATCCTTGAGCCACACTAGCTTGCGGTTGGGATCCATGGGCTCTAGCATTCTGGAGCCTTTGATCATCCCTGATTCTAGGTGTGGGTGCACTAGCAGATGATGGTGCTAGAAACTGGTTACCATTACCTTTCCTTCCAACCTCATAGCTAGATGTTTTGGCTTTCTTGCGCCTGAACTCCTCCTTGTCATGTTGTCTCTCGTCATCAGTTTGTTGCACAAATGTCATTAGTCGCCCGATGTCCATATCACTCGCAAGCATTGCTCCCCTACCATCCCTCTTGGGTCATCTATTCAACCCATCGACATACATTCCCATCCTTCCCCGCATGTCTGCAACCATGTCTGGAGCATAGCGAGATAATTGTGTGAATTTCAAACTATACTCCTACACGGTCATAGAGCCCTGTTTTAGATTCAGAAACTCCCTCACCTTAGCTTTTCTTTTCTCCCTTGGGAAGAAGCGTCCCAAGAAGGCCTCCTCAAAGACTGCCCAAGTCACATACGTGGCATCGTCCCTCCTACCTTTCTTCCATTGGTCGAACCACAGCCTAGCCACACCCTTAAGTTGGTAGGCGGCCAGTTCAACCATGTCAACATCAGCTATGTGCATCACTTGGAACGCCTTCTCAAGTTCTTCTACATAGTTCTCGGGGTCTTCGGTAGATGCCGACCCCGTGAACTCAGGCGGGTTCATCCTCAGATGTTCTCGAACTCTAGAGGTGTCATGAGAATCTGTTCCACCTGTGCCTTGCCTCACAGCAGGTGTTGTGACAGCCTGGGCTAAAGTTTGAATAGCCTGGCACAGCTCAGCGTTGGAGACCTCATCTTGAGGGGGTTGCTCAACAGGGACAGCTGGATCTACGGGCCCCTCGGGTACTTGGGATTCAGGTGGATTAACAGTTCGCCTGGCAGGACGTCCCTTTCCTTTGACAGCTCTTCTGGGAGGCATATTATCAATTATGCACGTGTAGAGTACGAATTAGAAGATAGTTTTCATAGAGCATAACTCTATCGCACGAATTGGAATAAGAAAGAAGTGTAACCATTCCTAATGTCCCATAGCCTCCTGCTTATGAAATGTGGCCGACAACATACCCATAAACAAGACTCTACTAGACACGGCTTCATAGATTCCCTAGGACACTTGAACTTTGTGTTGTGATGCCATGTTTGTCACGCCCTAGGAAGTCGTGGCCGGCACTCGAAGACTATTGCTAGTCCCCAAGTGAACCACTTAGCTCCATCACATCATTCAATCAAATAATTCTACTGAATAGCGGAAAATATAATGAAGTAGTGGACACATCTCATCTAAAGTCTCAAAGGAAAATATATAATAATAAAGGCTAGTAGAAAGAACTAGCTCACAATCTCAACATCAATGCTCGACCATCGTCTATGAAGACTCTATCACTAATCATGTGGTGCCAATGACAAGTCCATGGCTACCCAAATCAAAATAAAAGTAATAGTCTAATCTAACTCTAAAGCATGATGAAACAAAAATAGTAGGTCCTCCAGAGTAGAGGAGGCTCACCAATTAGCTGCGGATCTCGGATCTTCAACGGAGCGCTTGTTGACGATCTCTAGTACCTGCCTCTGCATCATAAAACGATGCAGTCCAGAGTGGACATCAGTACTTGGAATGTACTGGTATGAAAAATAGCTGAGTGAAACAGAAACCGGTAGAATAGTATGGAAACAATATCAACTCAAAAAAACATCAGATCCCATCATTAGTCAAGTGTCTATCTATGCAAGAATAAAGAGTAGACAAGTGACCCCTCAATAACTCAAAACTCATCAATCATCTCAGACTCGTCTCAGAGGAGTTCACCTCCTCTCACCTTATCTCATCTTATCTCAGAGGAGCTCACCTCCTCTTATTTCATCTAGACTCGAAGTACTAAAGATAAGAAATTTAAAGGAGTTTCTCTTAACCGACAATAACCACTTATGAGCCAATGATTGTACAACATCCCGCCGGTGTTGCCACGGCCGTTCTGTACTTGCCAGGTAAAGAACTAATCAAAGCCATAATGGGTAAGTCCAAGATGCAGACAGAAAACTCAACAAGTCCGCTATTGCTTTCAGGGACATAAACTCAAGAGGAAAACCTCTTCTACGCTTGGCGACGTAGTTTAATCGGTTCAAGTGGGACTCACTCTTACCCATTTCGGTGCTCGATACTCCTCCCGACTCAATGCTCATAAAACCTCCATCTCAACCAATCTCGTAGGGATTTTAACCCCGTCAATGATCAGTATCTCATAGGGATTCTAACCCTCATCAATCAAGCTTATAGGGACTTTAACCCTCTCATCAATCAATCTCATAGGGACTTTAACCCTTTCATTAATCATTAGGAATCAAGTGAATAGAGACATCGGTAGAGTTTATTTATAGAGACTCATAAGAAAATCAAGCTCTATCAACTCATCATCATTCTCTCATCACAATCACTATCACAACCTTAATTCAAGGCTCTAGACTCGATCCTCAAGTTCATTATGCATGCTTTTCAAATTAATCATGTAGGGTTATGCAAATTTTCATGAAAATATTCAACTTAAGAAGACAGTTAGTATGATGATCATCAACATAGAAAACATTTAATTTCAAATCAATTCTTCGAGAAAACCCATCAAATATTCATGCATGCAGACTCTTCAACCATCAAATCATCTATGACCTCTATGGTGCACATGAGAGAACAATCCCATGTTTTAGTTTAGCCTTACGTACCTGTGATGCAGCTAACAACCGAGTACGTCAAGGATCTCTTCTTGTATTTTCTCACACAAGTTCTTCTCTTATCTCCTCAAGCCCTAGCCTTGTTAGATTAGGGAATAGGACTTAGAATGGGGGTTTTAGACCCTTTTCACGTCGAAACATCATTATTAGTCGTGTTTTAGAGTTTAGGAGGGGTGGGGAATTGACCGAAATGCCCCTCATAATTATTACGAAATTTCCAGCTCGGAAAATACACGGTCCGCGATGCTGACTGATCGCGAATAGTGTATTTCCATAAAAGAGTTTTTGTACGAGTTTTCTCCATCCCGTCGAAAAATTTGAAAAACACACAAGTGCCTCTCCGCGACAGGTGCGCGACGCGCCTCTGTCGCGGACCGTCACTATTATCTGATTTGGATCAAAAATTTATCTTTTGATCAGGTCGCTCTAAAAATCGACCGAGACCATTTTCCCACTCAATTTTTCATGCTGGTCACAAATACGGTCTCGGATTTGCCATATGAGCATTGGAAGATGTGTTACGCGCATACCCTCACTCTAGGGCCATTTTGGTAATTTTATCGGGCGTCATATATACACACGAAGCCGACCCTTTCCTTAACTGTTCCCCCATTTTTCTCCATTCATCACTCCCCTAAAATCTCTCAAAGGATTCTACAAATCAGTTAACAAAGGTAAGTCTTTTTTTCCGAAATCCATATAATAATTCACAAGTTTTAATTTTTTCGCTAGTTTTAATTTTTTCGGAGAGAGTTCAAAAATTTCCCCCATTTTGTATAAAACCCTTGCTATATTGCAGCCGTCGGTACTAAATTATGGTATTTTCTTAGCTTATGTATTCTTAGACTTGTTTTTAGGATGTAAACACATCTGGTGTTCGTCATCTATGCATGTAATGTATATTTCCCCCAATTTGTATATTTGCTTGTTTTTACAAAATAGAGATTTATAAGTGTATATTTTTATTAATTTAAGACCACATGTATAAGTTCCTGCATATTTTATACAATTTATGATATGTATTTTTCTTATTTAAGCCGCATATATATAAGTTCCAACACAGTTTATACATTTTCTAATTTAAGCCCATATGTATAAGCCCCACATGTATAAGTTCCTGCACATTTTATACAATTTCTGATTTAAGCCCCATATGTATAAGTTCCAACAAATTTTAAACAATTTCGAATATCTGGGCAAGAATAAAATTCTTTTGTATAAGTATACACTTATCTGTTTGCAATAAAAATATACAATTCCATGCATGTATATATACTTTCCCCAACATTTTTAATGTTTCAGATATTTTTTTCTACACAAGCCAAAAAAAACTACAATGGAACCTTATTCTTTTTTTGGACAAAAGAGTCACATTAGGAAAGAAAATCTATTTTTTTATTGACAATAGAACCCCCCCCCCCTTTTATTTTTCAGACGAATGAGTTCAATTAGGAAAAAAATTCTACTTGTTATTGACTTCCTTTGTTTATGGAACCATTTTCATAATTAGCAGCTGAAAAGTCTCTACTTTAATGAACAGGGAGTTAAATTTTTTGTTTTATACATTACAAAAAAAAATGATTTTATACATTTCCTTTGGCATGACAAAAGTTAGAAAACGTAATTTTAGAAACATCAGCTATTTGAGCTTATTATGTTTCACTAGATTGCTATTTATGAAAATTCCCCTTATATTAATCCATAATATTTGTGTAACGCCCGGTAAATTACCAAAATAACCCTAGGAAAGAGGTGTGCGTAAAAAGCGTCTTCCGATACTCGAATTGAAAATCTGAGAGCGGATTCATGATCAGCACTGAAAATTGAGTGGGAAAAGAGTCTCGGTCGGTTTTTAGAGTGACCGAGTCAAAAGATAATTTTTCGTTCCAAAACGAAAAACAATGTGACTGCAGGATGGAACCCCGTCGTAGACCTGTCGCGGAGCCACACTTATGTTTTTCTGTGATTTTTCAACGGAGTTGAATTTTCTGAAAATACACTATCCGTGACAGGTCCGCGTCGCAGACTGTGTTATTTCAGGTCGGGGAAAAATTATTTTAAATTACGGAGGGTTTTTTAGTCCATTCCTATCTACCCTAAACGTTCCCCTATGACCACTAAAGGTCGGTTTCTAAGAAAAGGGTTTCAAAAACCCCATTCTAAAGCGTTCTTCCTAGAAGTCACTAAGTCAGGGCTTGAGCGGAGTTGAGGTTGAGGAAATCAAGAGAAGGTTGTGCAGATTAAAGCATGGGAATGTTCTTCCATGTGGCCTTTTAGTAAGGAGAGTTGTGTCTTGACATGATGAGGTTAATGTGAAGGGTTTGGTGTATATATAATTGATGTTATTTTATGTATAAACATTTTCTTACATAAATTGATGATCATCACTAATCTATCATGTATCTTAATTCATTTCCATGGGTGTATTTTAAAAACCTATAATTATTTTTCTTGAAAAGCATACATAATGAAATTAAGGGATGTGTCTAGAGCCTTGATGATGATGATGTTGTGATGTTGTGATTGTATTTCATATTTGATGAGAGGCTTGATAATGACGTTGATGAGAATGATGTTTTATGATGTCTTAAATTTGAAAGTTCATCCTTAAAAGAGTACCTTGAGTCCATGATGTTGATGTTGATGTTGATGAGGTGAGGTGATGTTGATGTTGAGGTACTATGTCCCAACGGGACCGATCTTGATATTAAGGTATTATATTATGTCCCTACGAGACTGATGTTGATATTGAGGTATTATGTTATGTCCCTATGGGACTGATGAGGTTGAGGTTTTATGAGCATGTCGAGATCTGGGAGGAGTATTGAGCACCGAAATGGGTAAGAGTGAGTCCCACTTGAACCCATTAACTATGTGGCCCGCGTAGGAAGAGGGGATTGAACCATAATGCGGATGGCTCCTTTCTTGTCCCAAATGAGGATTGATTTTTTTCTTGTGGATCCACTGAGGTTGATGTCCTTTACCCCAGGCAGGGTATTGGATGGATGTGGCAACGGCATCGCTTCGTTGTATCATCACTGGCTCATAGGTGATGTTTGTCGGTTAGAGAAACTCCCAGTTAGGTTCCTGTTGATAGAACTCTGATGTTGATGTTGATGTGATGTTCTGAGTCGATGTTCCTTGTGTTGAGTTGATGTTGATGTTCCTAGAGTCGAGGTGACGTTGAGGTATCTTGAGTGAGTTGAGCCGAGTTTCCTTGAGATGAGTTTGATGTGATGATGATGTTGAGCTAATGTTTTCTTTATGTTGTTATACTTATGTTGTTATTCAACTGTTTTACATGCCATTACATTCCACGTACTGACGCCATTCGAGGCTGCATCGTTTTATGATGTAGATACAGGAGTTAGAGGACTTCAGCAGCCGTCGCACCGTTGAGGTCAGAGATTGCGAGTTCCAATATTGGTGAGCCTCCTTGCTATCCGGAGGAGACCCTTTTTATTTAATGTTTCCTTTATTCATTGAGTCCGGTAGCCATGGCCTGTCATGGTACCATCTTAGACAGTTGAGTCAGGTTAGAGGCTTCGTAGACATGCTGTCGAGGTTGATGTTGATGTTTTCCTTATGAACTGAGTAGTACTTTTACGTACTTAGTTGATGTTGAGACAGATGTCGGCCTTTGGCCCTTTTATTGAAGTAGTTCACTGTTTCACTTCCGCTATATTGATGTTAAATTGACTGTCCTGAGAACGAGTGGTTCGCTTAGAGGCTAGCAATAGTCTCTGAGTGTCGGCCACGTCTAGGGTACCCTCCCGGGGCATGATAATTTGTTTGGACTAATATATTTTTGGGTTATCTTTTGCAAACCAAATAATTGAATTTGGGCTTTTAATTAAATACATACTTTATTGGACTTAATTAATTAACCCAATTATATTAATCTATAAGATTTGTTCAGACTAATATATTTTGAATTTAATATAATTAGAATCATTTTATAAAATTTATATTTCGATAAATTTTATATGATTACAGATTCAATATTGGATATTTTTAATCTTATTTTTATGGTGTTTTTCTTAAATTCAAGTGGCTTGGCAATAAAATTAAAACCAACAAATTTCTTGTAGTTCCATAATATATGGCTCATAGGACTGCTATGGGAAGTTTTAAAACTCCTATTTACTTCGATACGTCTTTCTTTTTAAAAGATTAATTCATAATTAATTCCTAGCAAGGTGTAAAAGAGAGAAAAAATGTATTAATATTTTTTTAACGTAGTATTTTTAATTTAAATTTGCTTATCATTCAGTTTTTTTAATTTAAGAGCAATAACAAAGTTATCTAATTTACCGTCAAATTAAAAATTTAGTAAGAGAAAATTATAACAAATAAGAAATAGTTACTTGGATACTTATAAAATCAATTCATGCCTTAATGTAACAATTTATTTAGTATGTATATCTTTTTAAGGAATTATTTTTAACTTAAAACTCTTTTAGTTTATTTATAAGTAAAAGTTCTATGGGAAGTTGTAAAACTCCTATTTAATTGGATACATGTTCATTATTAAAACTAAAGATAAATTCATCTAAGGAAAATAGTTGGATGCATTTATTTAAAAGATAACATTTATTATTTAATTTTTTCGGCAATAAGTTTCGAAATACTTGTATTTTTCAAAATTAGCACTTTAAAAATATTAATTCGTAAGTATGTCATAATTAATTCTTTTCAATGTGTTAAATAGGGACATACGATGTATTCATTTTTTTTAAACATCATATTTATTATTTCATTATTTTTGCAATCAATTTTAAAATTCATATTT
Organism: Solanum rostratum; assembly: GCA_029948455.1. Classification (NCBI taxonomy): domain Eukaryota; kingdom Viridiplantae; phylum Streptophyta; class Magnoliopsida; order Solanales; family Solanaceae; genus Solanum; species Solanum rostratum. The sequence continues at coordinate 43,663,766 of CM057051.1, forward strand.
TTAATTTTAATTTGTTTGTCATTAAGTTTTATGAATTAAAAATAATAACTAAGTTATCTAATTAATCGTTAGAATAAAATTTTAATTTAAGAAAGTAAAAATGATTCAATGTCAGAGTAATTAGTCGGAGTTAAATGGAAAGTTGTACAATTTTCTATTTACATGGATACACATTTTTTTAGAAAACATAAAGATAAATTCTTTTTTAAAAATTTTAACTTTTTAATTCGTAATTTTTTTAATTTAAAAACATTCATTTGTTTAGTAATGAGAAGTTTTTTAACTCCCTTGGGTATACATTTCTTTTATTTGTATTTTTTTAAAATAAAGAGTATTCTTCTTTTTATAGTTAAAATTCTAAATACGTGTAAGTCGTAAGCAATTTTAAAAGTGGGTATTTTATTTTAACTGATCCAAAAAATATGGGAAAATGGATAATGGGGAGCGGAACGTGCAAATGGTTACTGTGGTGTTAATTTATTTATTTTCACTTTTTGACCTAAATAAATGTATTAATGTCACTGCTTTTTAATTTTCTTTTATGTGTGTTTGTGTTTTTAATATTTATTTTCAGATTTTCTTAATGCAATGATAAATATTAGTGCCAACACATGTCAGTTTTTGTCACTCTTATTGTAACACCCCACATCTTACATGTACTAATGCAACGCAAATGAAACATGATATGGCAGGGTCAAATCCGCACATATTTTTAAAATAGCGTGAATTTTAGATTAAAGGGCTATATGTACGTCTAACGCTTAAGATGACCGAGTGTAAATAATTTTTAAGTCAAGTTAAGGAGAGTGTGACCTTAAATGAAGTGAAATAATTGAGGTGCTTGTGGGACTTGGAAGCAAGTAGGTGAATCACCTACGTGCTTAGCTTAAATAGGCTAGGTAAACGGAGACAAGGCCCAACACCGAATTTGTTCAAGTCCGATAAAGAATAAACCCCGAGTTAAGGATGTCATTTGGGCCCATGGTTTAGCATGATAAAAGGAAAACATTTTCATCCCAAGATGAATAGGAAAAGGGCCAAATTACAATCACAACCCAATTAAAAACTAGGGCCCAAACTAGGTGGGCTTAAGGGAGAAATGTTTGCAACAAAGTCCATCCCATTTGAAGCCCAATCAGGCCCAAATGAAAAGGCCAAGATGCTGCCCCATAACCTTAATAAAATAAGGTTGAAAACCCAAAAGAAAGTCGGCCAAAAGTGTCCTATAAAAGGGAGCAACAACCAGCAACTTTTAGTCATTTTCTCAAGCCAAAATTTCATATTTCTCTCTAAGTTTCTTCTTGCTCTCTCTTAATTTTCTAAGGCAGCCAAGGCACACCCCTAGGGTTCTTGAAGAGAACCTAATCCTTGAGAGCTGATGTAAGTAAAAATACCTATGGTTTGGTGTAATATTTCCATGAAAAACATGAAGAGTATGTTGGTTGTATTGTGCAGGAATTTTGGGACAGCCTGTGTTCCAAATATTGTGGTTCACTTTTCTTGTTAAATAAGAGACTTTTATGTTGCTGGTTGGCTGAGTTATGAATTAATATGTATGTTTTTAACAAGTATTGGGTCTGTAATGATGTAAGAAGGCTGCTGGACCACTTTTATCTTCTGCAAAAATAAGTTCTTGAATGATATCTTAATTCCGCTTTTAGTAAGAATTCGTGGACTATTTTTGGAAGTGTTGGGAATTGATGTCTCATGTTTTCCATCTACTTAGGGACTGTTTTTGGACTGTTTTAGGACTGTAATTGTGTGTAAATATGCTGAGGACAGTTTGGTTGAGGTTGAAACGGATTTGGAATGGTTGACGTCGAAGTGTAGCGAAAGGACGCAATGTTACGTTGTCTACTTGCGTGTTGTGTAGAATTGTTGTATGCTGTACAGTATGAGTTGTTGTAATGCTGTTATGGGACTAAACATAGCTGGATATGACATGTATATGGGAATGTGTATTAGAAAATACGATTAGGAGTGGAAATGTTGAAAGAATACTCTTTGGTTGCTAATTCCGAGCTTGCTGCCCGGATATTATTTTTGGGTGAAATTGGATTACTAAGATGTGCTTATTAGCTTCTAACACTAGTTTTATCACCTAATATATTGTAGATAAGTGTTTAGAGGAAAAGGATACTACTCCGAGGTAATAACGACATAGTACAGCGAGGTATGTAAGGCAAATTGATTTCCTATAACTTGGCATGAAATCTAAGTTCTTCCTTAGCACATAAAGGCACATACAAATTCTGACATCACTAATAATTGTGTCTCCACTCTTTACCATGTTCATATTTACTCATACATAGCCATTGTCAAACCTGCATATGTACTTGGATACCAAATTTACATGAGTTCCTTGTTACTAAACAAAGTCCATGTGTTGTTTAATCTTCGATACGATTCATTAGTTGTGTATCTCTCTTTTCATTGTGGTATTATCTTGTATGGTTGTTTATATGACGCATGTCTATATTCCTACAGTTCTAAAGGTTATGACCACCAAAAGAACCATCTCAAAGTAAGTAAAAGATAACTTACAGTTGCTTATAAATGGGTGGTAACCCGAGGGGTGGAAGAATCACCTAGCCAGGGTCGATCCCATTTACGGGTGGTAACCCGAGGGGTGAAGGAATCACCTAGCCAGGGTCGATCCCATTACATATTTACCACTGATCAGCTGGTCATTTACATGATATATTATGCACAGATTATACAGTAAAGTAAGATATAGTAATAAAAAGACATAAAGTACATGATTCCACAGTATGACTAAAGGTGGTCTTTTCATCCTTACACACCAGTGTGTGATTTCATTTGAGTTCATATTGCATATACAGTATTTCCTGCCTTACATATCTAGTACATTATCTCGTACTGACGTCCCTTACGGGGGACCTGCATTTCATGCTGCAGGTACAGGAGTTACTAGATCTCCCCAGTAAGAGTACAGGACTTTCAGCTACTATTACTAAGCTCCAGGTTGCTTCGGGGCTTGTGTGTTTAGAACTTGTATTTTGTATTGTATAGTTGGTCATGAGGCGGGGCCTGTCCCGACCCATATGGATATTGTTTCTTACCTAGAGGCTTTGTAGACAATGTAAATTAAAGTGTGGTCAAATAGAGTATTATAGACATCGTGGCTCCAACGGCCTAGTCTTATGCATGTACTTTTTGGTTTGTTAATGCAGTTTACTTTCTTTTAACAACATGTTGAATATGAAAACCTCTTAAATGTTCATAGCAGGTGCATAGTTATATGTTGGTTCTCCCGAGCCTTGTCGGCAACGGGTGCCAATCCGCCTTAATGGGGCTTAGGGCGTGACACTTATTATAGATAAATAAATTACTACTATTATTACTACTACTATTATTACTAGTATTACTATTACTATTACTACTACTATTATTACTATTATTACTACTATTATTACTGTTATTACTAGTACTATTACTACTATTACTACTATTACTATTACTACTATTATTACTATTATTATTATTACTATTACTACTAGTATTATTACTATTACTATTACAACTATTACTACTATTACTATTACTACTATTACCACTATTACTATTACTACTATTACTATTACCACTATTACTACTATTGCTATTAATACTATTACTGCTATTACCATTACTACTATTACTACTATTACTATTACTATTATTTCCATTACTACTATTACTATTATTACTATTACTACTATTACTATTATTACTATTACTATTATTAATATTATTACTATTACTATTATTACTATTATTATTATTACTATTATTACTATTACTACTATTATTACTATTATTACTATTACTATTATTACTATTATTACTATTACTATTATTACTATTATTACTATTACTACTATTACTATTATTACTATTATTACTATTACTATTATTACTATTACTACTATTACTATATGTCACGCCCCGGGAGGGTACCCTTGGCGTGGCCGGCACTCAGAGACTATTGCTAGCCCCCAAGCGAACCACCTAGTTTCATCACATCATTCAATCACGTACTTCTAATGACCAGCGGAAATTATATGCAAGTAATGGGCACAATTCATCTAAAGTTCTCAAGATAATATAGATAAAATAACGAAGGCTAGTAGAAAGAACTAGCTCAAAATCTCAACATCAATACTCGACACCTGTCTATGAAGCCTCTATCACTAAATCATGTGGTGCCAATGACAGATCCATGGCTACCCAAAGCAAAATAAAAAGATAGTCCAATCCTAACTCTAAAGCATGATGAAAATAAAGTAATGGTTCCTCCGGAGTAGGGGAGGCTCACCAAATCAACTTTGGATCTCTGATCTTCAACGGAGTGCCTGTTGATGATCTCTAGTACCTGCCTCTACATCATAAAACAATGCATTCCAGAGTGGACGTCAGTACTTGGAATGTACTGGTATGTAAAACAGCTGAATGAAACAGAAACCGGTAGAAAATATGGAAAGTAACATCAAGTCAAAATAAACATCATAATCACATTAACCGCCAGCTTGCCCATCTACGAAAGAGTACAGAGTGGACAAGTGACACATCATTATCTCAGACTCATCAAAAGTCTCAACTCATCACATGGATCATCTCGGAGGAGTTCACCCCCTTTCATCACATCTCGTCTAGACTCAGAGTAAGGTACAAATTTTCCCGGGAGTTTCTCTTAACTGACAACACCCACTTATGAGCCAGTGAATGTACAACAATCACCCTGATGTTGCCATAGTGGTCCCAAATTTGCCAGGTAAGGAACACTGGATCCTATATCAATATGTTCGTCATGGAATCAAACTGAACAGATCCTCTATTGCTTTCAGGGACTGTTAAACCTCGAGGGAAACCATATGTATGTATGTGATGGTTTAAGCCTCTTCTACGTTTGGCGACGTAGTTAATGAGTTCGAGTGGGACTCACTCCTGCTCATTTCGGTGCTCGATACTCCTCCCAACTCAATGCTCATAAAATCAACCTCAACCAGTCTCATAGGGATTCACTCCCCGTCAACGACTGCCAGTCTCATAGGGACCCACTCCCTGTCCACGACAGATATTTCACCAGGACCTTGGCCCCTTTCATCAATTACCTCATAGGGACTTCCACCCTATCATCAACATCTCATAGGGATTTTAACCCTATCATCAACATCTCATAGGGATTTTAACCCTATCATCAATATCTCATAGGGACTTTAACCCTATCATCAACACCTCCTCAATGACTCAAGATTATATAACAGTCATTAGGAAACAAGTGAATAAACACATCGATAGAGTTCATTTATAGAGACTCATATAACAATCAAGGTTTCATCAACTCATCATCACAGTCAACAATCCCAATGCAAGGCTCTAGACTCAAGTCTCAAGGTCATTATGCATGCTCTTCAAAATAGTCATGTAGGGTTATGCAAATTCCATGAAAGTATTCAATTTAAGAGAACAAATAGTATGATGATCATCAACATAGAAAACATGTAATTTCAAATATAATTTTCAAGAAAATCCATCAAAGAAATCATGCATGTAGACTCTTCAATCATCAATTCAACTATGACCTCTATGGGGCACATGAGAGAACAATCCCATGTTTTAGGTTAGCCTTACATACCTGTGATGCAACTGTTCAACCGGGTGATGTCGAGGATTCTCTTCTCGTATTTCTCACCCCAAGCCTTTCTCTCCTCTCCTCAAGCCCTAGCCTTGTTAGATTTTGGAGTAGGACTTAGAATAGGTTTCGTTAGGCTCTTTTCGTGTAGAAACGACCTTACTAGCCGTGTATTAGTGTTTAGGAGGGGTTAGGGATTGACCGGAATGCCCCTCGAAATAAATTAGAAATTTTCAGTTCGAAATTTACACGGTCCGCGACACGGACCTATCGCGCACTGTGTATTTTTGGAAAAAGTATTTTTAAACGAGTTTTCTCCATCCCGTCGAAAATCTGAAAAAATATATAAGTTTCTCTCCGCGGCAGGTGCGCGTCGCGCCTCTGTCGCGGACAGTCACTGTTTTGTGACTTGGATCGAAAATTTATCTTTCGATCGGGTCGTCCTAAAATTCGACCCAGACCATTTTCCCACTCCATTTTTCATGCTGATCACGAATCCGGTCTCAGATTCGCCATACGAGCCCCGGAAGATGCTTTACGCGTGTACCCTCCCTCTAGGGGCATTTTGGTAATTTTACCGGCGTCACATCATCTCCCCCTTGGGATCATTCATCCTCGAATGAGGAGTGGAGGTGGAGATTAAAGCACGAATAGACTCAAGACTCATTCCCACACTCAATTTAAAAAAATCAACCCTCGACTCAACGATAGCAAGTCACGTAAGGGAATACAGCACTTAGCTTAGTGAGGGGTAAGGATTTTTACCTTCAGTACTTTCATTATCAGTTGGCACGAACAGGTGCGGATACTTTGCCTTCATCTCCTCCTCAGCTTCCCATGTGGCTTCTTCAACGAATTGATTCCTCCACAGGACTTTGACTGAGGCTATTTCTTTGTTCCTTAATTTATGAATCTGACAATCCAGAATTTGAACCGGAACCTCTTCGTAAGATAGGTTATCCTTCACCCCAATGCTATCAACAGGGATCAACAAGGCCGGATTTCCCAAGCATTTCTTTAGCATAGACACATGGAACACCGGGTGTACCCCATCTAGCTCGGAAGGCAACTCTAACTCGTAGGCCAGCTTCCGAATTCTCCTTATGATTTGATAGGGTCCAACATAACGTGGACTCAACTTTCCCTTCTTCCCAAACCTTAGGACATCATTCATAGGTGACACCTTCAAGTACACCCAATCATCTACTTCGAACTCCAGATCTCTTCTCCTCATGTCAGTGTAAGATTTTTGGCGACTCTGGGCAATCTTTAACCTCTCTCTAATGACCTTGACCTTCTCCATCGACTGGTGAACAAGATCGGGTCCAATGAGCTCCGCTTCTCTAACCTCAAACCACCCAATGGGCGATCTACACCTCCTTCGGTACAAAGCTTCATAAGGAGCCATTTCAATGCTTGCATGATAACTATTGTTATATGCAAATTCAGCTAGTGGCAAATGATCATCCCAATTCCCTTTGAAGTCAAGGACACAAGCTCTTAACATATCCTCTAGTGTTTGAATTGTACGCTCTGCCTGACCATCCGTTTGTGGATGGAAGGCCATACTCAGGTTCACCTTCGTACCCAAACTTTTCTGAAATGATCTCCAGAACTGGGAGGTAAATTGAGCTCCTCTGTCCGAGATGATGGACAAGGGGACTCCATGTAACCTCACAATCTCCTGGATGTACAACTTGGCATACTCTTCCGCAGTGTTCGTTGTCTTGATTGCCAGGAAGTGAGCTGACTTAGTCATTCTATCCACGATCACCCATATCGAATCATGTTGCTTTCGAGACCTTGGCAGACCAGTGATAAAGTCCATATTAATCATCTCCCATTTCCATTCCGGAATTTTAAAGTTCTGAGCCAATCCACATGGCCTTTGATGCTCAACCTTCACTTGTTGGTAATTTGGGCACTTCGAAACGAACTCCGCGATGTCCCTCTTCATTCTGTTCCACCAATAGATCTCCCTTAAGTCATGGTACATTTTGGTGGAGCCAGGATGAATGGAATATCTCATGTTATGAGCCTCTGCCATGATTCTGTCTCGTATGTCATACACACAATCGACTTTGATATCTTAACACTCCATCTCCCCCTTTGGAGAAGACCATCACCCTCTGATTTTGGAAATCCTCCTTCAATTTGAGTAGGACAGGGTCTTGGTCTTGCTTTTCCTTCACCTCCACCACTAACGAGGAAGTAGACCCGTCCTGGACATTAACTCCTCCCTCGTTGTTCTCCTCGAGTCTGACTCCCAATCGAGCCAACCGGTGCACGTCCTTGGCTAACTCCTTCTTTCCTTCCTCCACATGGGCTGTGCTACCCATTGATAACCTGCTAAGAGCATCAGCCACGATGTTAGCTTTACCTGGGTGGTAGTGTATGCTCATGTCATAATCCTTGAGCAATTCTAACCATCTCATTTGTCGCAAGTTGAGTTCTTTTTGGCTAAAAACATACTGTAAGCTCTTGTGGTCAGTGAACACATCCACATGCACTCCATACAAGTAGTGCCGTCAAATTTTAAGTGCAAACACCACTGCTGCCAACTTGAGGTCATGGGTTGGGTAGTTTCTCTCATGAACCTTGAGCTGCCTGGAAGCATAAGCTATCACTTTCCCCCTTTGCATTAATACACATCCCAATCCAACCATCGAGGCATCACAATAGATTACAAAGTCTTCGGTCCCGTCGGGTAGTATTAGGACCGGTGCAGTAGTTAACCTTGTTTTCAATTCCTTGAAACTCTTCTCACATTTCTCGGACCACTGGAACTTGACCTTTTTCTGAGTCAATCTGGTCAGTGGCGCGGATAGGGAAGAAAATCCCTCCACAAACCTGTAGTAGTAGCCTGCCCGCCCCAAGAAACTTCTGATATCAGTTGGAGTGGTCGGTCGGGGCCAGTTCTTTACCGCCTCAATCTTTTGGGCATCCACTCGAATACCGTTACCGGAAACCACGTGGCCTAGGAAGGCCGCTGACTCACGCCAGAATTCACATTTGGAGAACTTTGCATACAACTCATGGTCCTTAAGAGTTTGGAGGACCACTCTGAGGTGGTTAGCATGCTCTTCCTCACTCCTTGAATACACCAGGATGTCGTCGATGAACACAATCACAAAAAAATCAAGATATGGCTTGAACACTTTATTCATCAAGTCCATAAAGGCGGCAGATGCATTCGTCAGTCCGAAGGACATGACCAAGAACTCAAAATGGCCATATCTAGTTCTGAAGGCTGTCTTTGGAACGTCACGCTCCCTCACCTTCAACTGATGGTAGCCAGATCTAAGGTCTATCTTAGAGAAGCAAGAGGCGCCCTGAAGTTGGTCAAACAAATCATCTATCCTTGGGAGGGGATATTTGTTCTTTAGCGTGACTATAATCAATACACATTCTGAGAGACCCATCTTTCTTCCGCACGAATAAAACAGGGGCACCCCATGGTGAAACACTTGGCCTAATGAAGCCCTTTTCCAGCAAATCTTTTAATTGCTCTTTCAATTCTTTTAACTCAGTGGGGCCCATTCTGTAAGGTGGGATCGAAATAGGCTGCGTATCTGGAAGAACATCAATCCCAAAGTCAATCTCCCTATCGGGAGGGACTCCATGCAGATCATCAGGAAAGACATCTGTAAACTCGTTGACAACCGAAACTGACTCAAGAGTTGGGGACTCAACATCATCAGATTTCACTCTCACCAAGTGATAAATACAACCTTTGGAAATTAACTTCCGGGCTTTAAGATATGAGATAAATCTCCCCCTAGGTGTCACTGAGTCACCCTTCCACTCTAGACCTGGTTCATTTGGAAATTGGAACTTAACCGTTCGGGATCTACAATCCACAAAGGCATAACAGGCGTGAAGCCAATCCATGCCGAGGATCAAATCAAAGTCAACCATCTCTAACTCGATCAAATCAATAATGGTGTCTCTATGATGGATGGACACTACACATGCTCTATAGACTCTTTCAGCTCGAATAGACTCACCCACCGGAGTAGAAACATCAAAGGGTTCAAGAAGACTCTCGGGGGTTTTATCAAATTTACTGGCCACATAAGGAGTTACAAACGACAATATGGCACCAGGATCCATCAAAAAATAACAATCAAAAGTAAAGACTCGGATCATACCCGTCACGACGTCTGGAGAATTTTCCTGATCTTGGCGACTCCCCATAGCATACAAGCGGTTTGTGGCCCCGCCTGCACCTGACGTAGTGGCCTTTGGGTTCCCCCTAACTGGTGGGGCCGATGCCGCGGACTGGACCTGGCTAGCTCGTTTTGGACAATCCTTCTTGTAGTGGCCTACTTGGCCACACCCAAAGCATACGTCATTCTTATCACGACATCTCCCCCAATGCGCCTTTCCACAGTTATCACACTGTGGCCTACTCTGAGAACCTTGAGCCACACTAGCTTGGGACTGGGGTCCGTGGTTTCTTCTATTCCGGAACCTTTGATCATACGTGCCTTTAGGCACAGGTTTGCTAGCAGCTGAGGGTGCTGGAAATTGATTCCCATTACCTCTCCTTCCACCTTCGTGGCTGGATGTCTTAGCCCTCTTGCGCTTGAACTCTTCCCTGTCCTGTTGTCTTTCTTCGTCAGCTTGCTGCACGAATGTCATCAGTCGCCCGATGTCCATGTCACTCACAAGCATAGCTCCTCTTCCATCTCTCTTGGGTCCTCTATTCAACCCATCTACATACATTCCCATCCTTCCCCGCATGTTAGCAACCATGTCTGGAGCATAGCGGGATAGTTGCGTGAATTTCAATCCATACTCCTGTACGGTCATGGAGCCCTGCTTCACATTCAGGAACTCCCTCACCTTAGCCTCTCTTTTCTCCCCTGGGAAAAAGCGTCCCAAGAAAGCCTCCTCAAACACCGCCCAGGTTACATATGAAGCATCGTCCCCTTGGCCCTTCTTCCATTGGTCGAATCACAGCCTGGCCACCCCTTTGAGTTGATAGGCAGCCAATTCGACCCTATCAGCATCAACCACGTGCATCACTTGGAAGACCTTCTCAAGTTCCTCTATATAGTTCTCGGGGTCTTCTGTAGATGCCGACCCCGTGAACTCAGGCGGGTTCATCCTCAGAAATTCTCGGACTCTAAAGGTGGCATGAGAGTCTGTCCCACCTGCACCTTGTCTCACAGCAGGTGCGGCGACAGCTTAGGCCAAAGTTTGAATGGCTTGGCGTAGCTCAGCATTCGAGATCTCAGCTTGAGGAGGGTGCCCAACAGGGATAGCTGGATCCACGGGCCCCTCGGGTACTTGAGGCTCAGGTGGGTTAACAGCTTGCCTGGCAGGACGTCCCCTTCCTCTGACAGCTCTTCTGGGAGGCATGTTATCGATTCTGCACGTGTAACGCACAAATTAGAGAATAGTTTTCATAGAGTTCAACTCTATCGCACGATTTAGAATAAGAAAGAAGTGTAACCATTCCTAATGTCCCATAGCCTCCTGCTTATGGAATTTGGTCGACAACACACCTATAAACAAGACTCTACTAGACACAGCTTCATAGACTCCCTAGGACACTTGAACTCTGTGCTCTGATACCAAGTTTGTCACGCCCCGGGAGGGTACCCTTGGCGTGGCCGGCACTCAGAGACTATTGCTAGCCCCCAAGCGAACCACCTAGTCTCATCACATCATTCAATCACGTACTTCTAATGACCAGCGGAAATTATATGCAAGTAATGAGCACAATTCATCTAAAGTTCTCAAGATAATATAGATAAAATAACGAAGGCTAGTAGCAAGAACTAGCTCAAAATCTCAACATCAATACTCGACACCTGTCTATGAAGCCTCTATCACTAAATCATGTGGTGCCAATGATAGACCCATGGCTACCCAAAGAAAAATAAAAAGATAGTCCAATCCTAACTCTAAAGCATGATGAAAATAAAGTAATGGTTCCTCCGGAGTAGGGGAGGCTCACCAAATCAACTTCGGATCTCTGATCTTCAACGGAGCGCCTGTTGATGATCTCTAGTACCTGCCTCTACATAAAATGATGCAGTCCAGAGTGGACGTCAGTACTTGGAATGTACTGGTATGTAAAACAGCTGAATGAAACAGAAACCGGTAGAAAATATGGAAAGTAACATCAAGTCAAAATAAACATCATAATCACATTAACCGCCAGCTTGCCCATCTACGAAAGAGTACAGAGTGGACAAGTGACACATCATTATCTCAGACTCATCAAAAGTCTCAACTCATCACATGGATCATCTCGGAGGAGTTCACCCCCTTTCATCACATCTCGTCTAGACTCAGAGTAAGGTACGAATTTTCCCGGGAGTTTCTCTTAACTGACAACACCCACTTATGAGCCAGTGAATGTATAACAATCAACCTGATGTTGCCATAGTGGTCCCAAACTTGCCAGGTAAGGAACACTGGATCCCATATCAATATGCTCGACATGGAATCAAACTGAACAGATCTTCTATTGCTTTCAGGGACTGTTAAACCTCGAGGGAAACCATATGTATATATGTGATGGTTTAACCCTCTTCTACGTTTGGCGACGTAGTTAATGAGTTCGAGTGGGACTCACTCCTGCTCATTTCGGTGCTCGATACTCCTCCCAACTCAATGCTCATAAAATCAACCTCAACCAGTCTCATAGGGATTCACTCCCCGTCAACGACGTCCAGTCTCATAGGGACCCACTCCCCGTCCACGACTGATATTTCACCGGGACCTTGGCCCTTTTCATCAATTACCTCATAGGGACTTCCACCCTATCATCAACATCTCATAGGGATTTTAACCCTATCATCAACATCTCATAGGGATTTTAACCCTATCATCAATATCTCATAGGGACTTTAACCCTATCATCAACACCTCCTCAATGACTTAAGATTATATAACAGTCATTAGGAAACAAGTGAATAAACACATCGATAGATTTCATTTATAGAGACTCATATAACAATCAAGGTTTCATCAACTCATCATCACAGTCAACAATCCCAATGCAAGGCTCTAGACTCAAGTCTCAAGTTCATTATGCATGCTCTTCAAAATAGTCATGTAGGGTTATGCAAATTCCATGAAAATATTCAATTTAAGAGAACAAATAGTATGATGATCATCAACATAGAAAACATGTAATTTCAAATATAATTTTCAAGAAAATCCATCAAAGAAATCATGTATGTAGACTCTTCAATCATCAATTCAACTATGACCTCTCTGGCGGATATGAAAGAACAATCCCATGTTTTAGTTTAGCCTTGCATACCTGTGATGCAACTGTTACACCGGGTGATGTCGAGGATTCTCTTCTCGTATTTCTCACCCCAAGCCTTTCTCTCCTCTCCTCAAGCCCTAGCCTTGTTAGATTTTGGAATAGGACTTAATAGGTTTTGTTAGGCTCTTTTCGTGTAGAAACGACCTTACTAGCCGTGTATTAGTGTTTAGGAGGGGTTAAGGGTTGACCGAAATGCCCCTCAAAATAAATTAGAAATTTCTAGTTCGGAATTTACACGGTCCGCGACGCGGACCTATCGCGCACTGTGTATTTTTGGAAAAAGTATTTTTAAACGAGTTTTCTCCATCCCGTCGAAAATCTGGAAAAATATATAAGTGTCCCTATGCGGCAGGTGCGCGTCGCGCCTCTGTCGCGGACAGTCACTGTTTTGTGACTTGGATCGAAAATTTATCTTTCAATCGGGTCGTCCTAAAATTAGACCCGGACCATTTTCCCACTCCATTTTTCATGCTGATCACGAATCCGGTCTCGGATTCGCCATATGAGCCCCGGAAGATGCGTTACGCGTGTACCCTCCCTCTAGGGGCATTTTGGTAATTTTATCGGGCGTCACACTATATTACTATTACTATTATTATTACTATTATTACTATTATTATTACTATTATTACTATTATTACTATTACTATTATTACTATTATTATTATTATTATTATTACTACTATTACTATTATTACTATTACTATTACTATTATTACTATTACTATTATTACTATTACTACTATTACTACTATTATTACTATTACTACTATTACTACTATTATTACTATTACTACTATTATTGATAAGATTGGAACTACGCAAGCTTCTACTAGTAATACTAATACTTTTAAGGAAATTACCTCTCAAAATAAAGGGTATAGTATGGCAGAGGTAATAAGACAACTCAAAGGAAGGTCCCAAAAGAATAATATGCCTACTACAATTCAGGATTTGGCAGAAGAAATTGGGAATCTCAAAAAGGAAATTCATTCCCTTAAAAATCATAATAGAGCTTTGGATGAAAGAATTGCTTTAATAGAAGCACAGGAAGTTTATAAACATCCTGGAAAACAAATTTTAGATGAAAGTTATCCTATCATTTATGATAATTTTAAAAATAATTTTCAAGGAATACCTCATGAAGAAAAAAATTCCTTTTTAGAAACTATTGAATTAATCACTGCTCATAAGCCCATTGCAAAAGTTACTATTCTTATTGATTATAATCTAAAAAAAGATTTTACTGCTTTAATTGATAGTGGAGCAGACTTAAACTGCATACAGGAAGGATTAATACCTTCCAGATATTTTCATAAAACTACTCATAGTCTAAGAAATGCTAGCGGACAAAAAATGGGTATTAATTATAAATTACCCAAGGCTTATATTTGTACAAATAATATTTGTATAGCAGAATCTTTCGTACTTGTTAAAAACATCTCAAATGAGGTAATATTAGGTATGCCTTTTTTCTGGCATATTTATCCATTTACCAGATGGGATGAAACCGGAATAACTGGTACTTTTGAACAAAAAGAAATCAGAATTGACTTCATATCACAACCTTTTTCTAAATATGTTAATAATACCAAAGATATGATTTCCTCAAAAATAAAACAAATTGATATTTTAAAAAATGAAATTTGTAGCATCACCATTGAAGAGACCCTTCAAAATTCTAAAATAAAAGAAAAAATTGATAATTTAAAAAATCAGTTTTCCCTCCAAATCTGTGGAGACCACCCAAATGTGTTTTGGGAAAGAAAGAAACATGTTGTAAGTCTTCCTTATGAAGAAAATTTTTCTGAAGATAATATTCCTACTAAAGCAAGACTTTGCCAAATGAATTCACAATATCTGGATTTATGTAAACAAGAGATTAATAATCTGCTTCAAAAGGGCTTAATAAGACCCTCAAAGTCACAATGGTCCTGTACTGCTTTCTATGTTAATAAACACGCAGAACAGGAACGAGGGGTACCAAGATTAGTAATAAATTATAAACCCCTAAATAAAGTTTTAAAATGGATTAGATACCCTATTCCTAATAAGAAAGACTTATTGGATAGATTACATGAAGCTATCATATTTTCAAAGTTTGATTTAAAATCTGGATATTGGCAGATCCAGATCTCTGAAAAAGATAGATATAAAACAGCTTTTAATGTTCCAATGGGACAATATGAATGGAATGTAATGCCATTTGGATTAAAAAATGCCCCATCAGAATTTCAGAAAATTATGAATGATATTTTTAATCCCTACGATAATTTTATCATTGTTTATATAGATGATATACTAGTATTCTCTAAAATATTAGAGATGCATCTTAAACATCTTGATTTATTTAAGAAAATCATTATTCAAAATGGTTTGGTAATATCCAAACAAAAGATGCATATTTTCCAAATAAATGTCAGATTTTTGGGACATAATATAGAAAAAGGAAAAATTATTCCTATTCATAGAAGTATTGAGTTTGCATCAAAATTCCCTGATGAAATTACCAACAAAACCCAGCTCCGAAGATTTTTAGGAAGTTTGAATTATATTTCTCCTTTTATAAAGGATTTATCCAAGGATACAACGATATTATATGATCGACTGAAGAAAAATTCTAAAGCATGGACTGTGAATCATATAAACGCAGTCAGAAAAATAAAATCTAAGGTTCATAACCTTCCATGCCTTACTCTGGTAAACCCAAATTGGGAAAATATTGTAGAGACAGACGCCTCTGATATTGGGTATGGGGGAATATTAAAACAAATCTCCCCACACATGAAACAATAATATCTTGTTCAATTTTATTCTGGAAAATGGACTCATAGTCAGAAAAATTATGCTACGGTAGCTAAAGAAGTTTTAGCCATAGTCAAATGCGTACTAAAATTCCAAGGAGATTTATACAACCAGAAATTCATCATAAGAACTGACTGCCAAGCAGCAAAATTTATTTCTAATAAAGATGTTAAACATAATGTTTCTAAACAAATGTTTGCAAGATGGCAAGCCTTACTAGCTCCTTTTGATTTTGATATAGAATACAAAAAGGGTTCAGATAATAATTTGCCCGATTTTCTTACTAGAGAGTACATTAGCTCTTAACTTTGATCTTATAACAGGAGATGAGGCCACAAGGTGGTTTCCTATCCTCTAATAAAGGAAGGGGAAGAGGAAGAGAAGGAACTCAGACAAGCAGGAATAATATTCTTGCCCAAATCGGAACTCAAAAGCTTATAGCTGCCAATATTACAAACACCGCTACTAGCTCCACAGCTGGAATATCAGGGATATGCCCAGACAGCCAGATATATCAAAAATTTATGGATTTTATACAATCCCAACAACCACAGGGGGATGCTCCACCGTCATACTCGGCAGTAACAAACGAAGAGATTAACGAAGCTGCAGAAACATATGAAAAAAATGAAAAATCAGAAATAATATTTCTAATAGAACAAAGGGATTTGCAATGGAAAGATGACCCTTGGCAAATAATGCAAAGGTACTGTGATACAGCATCACTGTTCCTACATACAAATACCGTATGCATTATGAGAATATACTCTCATCTGTGGGGTCAGTTGAATTTCAACATTTTTACCCCTCCAATACTAGAAAAGTTTATAACTTTTCAAAATTTATTATAAAAAAGATTGTTACCCCAGAAGAATGGCGAATCAGCACCATGAGAGATAGAGAATATACTCACTTTGAACAATAGGTAAAGGTAAAGTTTAATTATTGGGACTACATTGATGGCTTTAATAAAGCTCTGTTATATGAGAATGCTAATAAAAAGCATTCATGGTTTATAAAAATATGCTCTAACAATTTTAAAAATCAGATTCCTAACTGGTTTAGACAATGGTGGACTTTATATGGTCCCAGTATCAACATTTTACCAGAAGAATTCAAAAATTTATATGCTGAATGGGTGGATATTTCACCTAAATTATTACAATTACAAAAAGAAAATATATATTTTGAAGGAATATCCTCAATGTATTTCTTTATTGAATTCTCAATCCCATGGATAATGAAATGGACAATTGAAGTCCAAAATACGGAGGAAGGATTTTCATGCCTGAAAAGAATATTTTATACAAAATTCTGGAATAAATTACTTCACAAGGACGCAGAAGGGAAAATTCCTGGACAAGAGATAATAAACTCAATAAAAAATTCTATTGAAACGGGAAGAAGGCAATCCCAGATTATATTAGAACAAGAAGAGATGAGCCCCTTCAAGCAAATTTCAAGAAAACTAAAAATGAAGAAAGGAGCAATTTCCAAGGCAGAACTAATTGCATCATACATGCAAGAAGTAAAAAAGGACTTGGCAAAAAATCTAGGAATGGAATTTCCAGATAATATGTCTGTAGCCACTTCTTCAAATGAAGAGGAAGAACATTGTTTAGCAGGAGAAGCTCAAAGCGTTCATAGCACCGAGGAGATGGACATAGAACTATTCCTCAAACAGTTCAGGAATGTGGAAGAATCTTCCACGTCAAAAGAAATGGAAAAGTAAAAGGAGAAGGAGACAAATAATTTTTATAAAGCATGATAGTCTTTAAAGAGATAGGACCCTATGTTGGGCAATTAACTTTTATAAAGTCAGAAAGATATGATAGTCTTTAAAATAGTAGGACCCTATGTTGGGTAAATTATTTAAAAAATGATGTAAGCAATGATGTAATCTATTTTATTTACTTATTTGATCCGGCTATATAAGGATCACTTTGTTTGATGGAAAGGCAGGCTTCAGCCAACACCTCTCCATATTCTCTATTGTAAATCCTTATTTGTGAAATAAAGAGCTGAGAAATTTCCCACTTCTGAGTTCATCTTTTAAGGTATTATTCTACTATTACTATTATTCTGAATATTTTATCTTTTAGTATCATATTTGCCTAAATGTTAGGCTAAACACCCTGTGTTGGACTAATAACACACTAGACGTCTGAATATGGAAAATGATCCCTTAATAGGGTAAAGATTGTTCCGGTGATTCCTAGGTCGGGTTTTGAGGTAAAGCTATTGTAGCTCTGATGATCACAAAACCTGTGCTATGCACGGTAACTCCTGCTATGAGCCCGTGATTAGCCGTAGGGAAAGGCGTTGGCAGGGCTGCTAAAGGGGTGAGTTTAGGTTTTGTCAGAATCAGGGTAACACTAGCTTGTAAATTTTCCTCCAAACCGTAAAAGTTCCTGAGGTTTCTCCGAAGCGATCCTGTCCCCTTATGGTATCAGAGTCATGCTATCGGAAAGTCATAGTTGGTAGTAGTCCAACACTTTTGGAAATGAACATTATAAAGAAACATTCTACTATTAAAAATAGTAGAAAAGAAGAGTATGATATGCCTCAAAATCTAGATCTCCTTAATAAATGGACAATTCCTAAAGTTCAACCTAAATTAATATATCAAATGGGTACTTTTGAAAAGCTTGGTTTTAAACAAATTGTTAAAACAACAGAAGAAACAATTACTGTTGATTCTGATCACGGAACTTTTCGTTTATTAAATGAAAGTGATTTTGCCCCTTATAGGGAAAATTATAAGTTTATGCATATTGGTCTAATACAAGTTGTTTTTAAACCCTTTACCTTAAGAGGCTTACCGGAGAGTTTTATAGCTGTACTCAGGGATGGTAGAAATAAAAATTGGAAAAAATCTCTTATAGGGACAATACAGACCAGTTTAGCTTATGGTCCTGTTTATTTTAATGCTTATCCTAATTTGCAAATTTCATTAAATGATGAAAATTCTTTAGATACTTTAATATTAAGTATTAAGTTACATGGTTATGATTATATGCCTGGCACAGAGGTTATATGTATCTGCTATCGTATTTATTATAAACCTTTATACACACTAAACCCTATGTGTAAAATAATGGATCTTAAAAACGAAATCATTTTGATTGAAACAAATTTTAGTAGGTCAAAAATCATAACAAGAAGGCCTATAAAGTGGGATGAAATTGATTTCCCAAAAGAATGGATAATTGAAGAAGCAGCTCCGCCTAGAAATAATATTTCTTCAGATATTTCTGAAATTGAACAAACCTCAGATGGAACAGTAAAAATTCGTTTTCATAATAATGAACTATTGAATTTTGTTGATGATATGGCAATACCTCCAAGAATGCTTAGATCTATTTCTTATATGCCTAAATGTAACTCTTTTTATACCTCTAAAGCTGATTATATTGTAGATCTACCATCTAGAGCATCAACTTCTCAAATTAGAGAGGAAGATACCTCTAGATCTGATAAATCCAGTTTTCAGAAAAATGATCATTTTGATAATATCAAAATTGAAAATCACATTGTAACTCCTGATATGGAGTCTACTCCTTCTGATATGGAATTTCCAACTGGTTTATATGGATCAAAAGACTAAACTTGATTTTTCACCAGGATCTCCAATAAGGAAAGAGATCCAACAAGAATTTTTTCAACCTAAATGGGAACCTTTTCAAAATTGGTTCTTTAAAAGCTTTGACAAAACTCAAAGACAGTTTTTTCAAAATGATTTTTATAATGATCTTTCAAGAGTAAATAAAGCTATAGCTTTTGTCCCGTGGTTTATGACTAAATATATTTATAAATATATAGAAATGTTAGAACATGATTATAAGCTTTGAAATGGTACTATTACTAAATCAACATTACCACCACAACAATCCTTTCAAATTAAAAAGGAAAATAAAGTTGTTAATTTTACAGCTTTTGCGGATTTAATAGATAATGAAACTGCCTTAATTACTGCTAAACATGTTCTAACTTTAATTAGGCAGAATAATTATACAAATGTTTATGTGAGTATTTTAGGAGAACATATTCTCTCTTTACATGAGAAAATTGATAGTTTATATACAAATCTCAAGAAAGAAAGAATGGCTGACGAAAAGGAAGTTATACCCAAAGCTACTCCTAGTATTCAACCCCCTCCAGAAGTAAGGGACTTTAGATTTGGTAATATGGCTGATATAGAAACCTTATTAGAGAGGAAGTTTAAAGGATTAAATCTCCAGCCTTTGGATTTAGAACAAGAACATTCTAATAAAAGAAGGGATGCTATTTCAAAGGATAAGATTAATAAAATCTCAGAAAGCATGCTAGGAAGCCGTTACAAAGAATGTACTATTATCCTAGACCAACTCCTCAAGACGTGTTATTAGAAGAACAAAAAACGTATACTCTAATAGTTATAGTGGAAATGAGATATATGAATGGAATATTGATGGTTATACCGACAAACAAATTTATACACTGATGCATAGAATCTTGATGTTCAGTACAGTTTGTAAGGCGAATGGTAATACCGAAATTAAGACTGCTAATATGATTATAGCAGGATTTACAGGACAACTTAAAGGATGGTGGAATAATTACCTCACTGAAAATCAGAGAATAGCAATCCTAAATGCTGTAAAAAGGGAAGGAGATACATCAGAACCCAATATAGTGTACTCCCTAATCCTTACAATTATAGAACATTTTTCTGGAAGGTGGTCAGATAATAGTGAGACCATTAGGACTATGCTCCAAAACCTTAGGTGCAAAACCTTAACATCCTTTAGATGGTATAAGGATGTATTTTTGTCAAGAGTAATGGAGCTTCCTGAGTGTAATAACCCTCATTGGAAATCCAAATTCATAGATGGACTTCCCATTTTATTTGCAGAAAGGGTTAGAAAAACCCTTAGGGGTGATAAGGTCAGTACAAATTATGAAGATTATACGTATGGAAAATTAATAAGTGTCTGTACACAGGAAGGCTTATCCCTCTGTAATGAGATAAGATTAAACCAACAGGTTAAAAGCTATCATCTTAATGAGAAACGTCAATTAGGCGAATTTTGTGAACAATTTGCAATTGACATGCCAAGAGCTTCTAAGAAGCCTTATAAGACAAAAAGCAAAAACTGAAAAGGAAGAGAAGTATAGAAGAAACTTTTATAGACCAGGAAGAAAAGAAAAAAGAATTGAAAAGCGTGAAAAAAGGAAGAAGAACTATAAGGAATCAAATTTCTGGAAAAATAAAAAACCAAATGTTTGTTATAAATGTGGAAGAATGGGCCACTATGCAAAAAATTGTAAGGTCAAAGATAAAATTAAGAGTCTTGACCTAGAAGATAATATCAAAGATTCTCTTTGTAAAATTTTATTAAATTCTTCACCAGAAAATTCTGAAGATGAACATTCATATATTGAAACTTCAACAAGTGAGGATTTAAAAGTACTACATGACGAAGATTATATAAGTTCATCAGAAGAAGAATGTCTACCGTGTCAAATGGGACAACCTTGCGAAAATGAGAGCAAGGAAGATGAATTCTATCAATTGTATTCACAATTTAAAGATACTATTACTACTATTACTACTATTACTACTATTATTACTATTACAACTATTACTACTATTATTACTATTATTACTATTACTACTATTACTACTATTATTACTATTATTACTATTATTACTATTACTACTATTATTACTATTATTACTATTATTACCATTATTACTATTATTATTACTATTATTACTATTATTACTATTATTACTATTATTACTATTATTACTATTATTATTATTATTATTATTATTAAAATAAATATTAATTAATTCATTTTTTAAATTTTGACTTTTGAAACCATAAATTTTTATTTATTTAAAACTCTTTTCAACATATTTTTTAAATCGTATAACTAACTTATCTAATTAAAATCACATCAGTTATTTTAAAAAAGTAAAAAAAAAACTAACTTCCTATTTTATTAAAATCACATCACTTATTTTTAAAATAATAACTAACTTATCTAATTAATTTATTTTTTAAAAAGATAAATGTATTTGTAACATTGTAACTTTTCAAATCGTATTTTTTTAACTCCCTATTTACTTAGAAAAAAAAGAATAATTCTTAATTATTTATTATTTAATTCAGTTTTATATTTTTTAAATAATAACCAACTTATCTAATTAATTTATTTTTAAAAAAGATAAATTGATTTGTAAAATTGTAACTTTTCAGATTGTATTTTTTTCAATCGATTTGAAACTTTTTGAATTTGTTTAGTAATGGGACGTGTTAAACTCCTGTTACTTGGAAGCATTTTTTTTTTCAAAAGAAAAAGAATTATTAATTCATTTTTTAAATAACATGTAAAAAATTTAAATGGAAAATTTTTGAAAAGCAGCAAGTGATGTGATTATAAAATAATTATAAAAGTTTGAAACAATTAAATTGATCTCTTCAATTAGAACAAAACAAACTACAATATACTCAATGAAAATTTCACAAGTGGGATTTCAAAAATTGTAATGTTTTAGGATAGTAGTGGGAATTTTATGTGCAGTTTAAGTTTTATGATTTCCTTTTTTATTTTATTATCATTCAATATACAGTAAGAGTAGATAATACAACAACAACAACATACCCAGTGAAATCCCACAAGTGGGGTCTGGGGAGGGTAAGATGTACGCAGACCTTACTACTACCACATATAGGTAGAGAGTATGTTTCCTGGGAACCCTCGTCACAAAAACCCATCAGCAGAATAAGCTATATATTATAAACAGGCAAGGAAGAGAAGAACACATGATAATACGTAGATACAAGATAGTTAACATATAAAGGCAGATAAATAACATATAAAAGGTAGACAATTAACCACTCCTTCCTATCTACCCTATTAGCCTGCTACTCTAATTCTCGACCTCCACTCATTCCTATCTAAGGTCATGTCCTTGGTGAGATCAAATTTCACCATATCATGTCTAATCACCTCCCCCTAGCACTTCTTTGGTCTACCTCTACCTTTCCATGTAGCTCCGAAATCTAGCCTCTCGCACCTCCTAACAGGGGCATCGGTACTCCTTCTCTGCACATGTCCGAACCATCGCAGTCTCGCTTCCCTCGTCTTGTCAGCTACAGGGGCCACCTCTAGCTTCTCCGGAATGACCTCGTTCCTAATCTTATCACTCCTGGTGTGACCACACATCCATCTTAACATCCTCATTTCTGTGACCTATATCTTCTGAACATGTACATTTTTTATTGGCCAGCACTCCACCCCATAAAACAAAGATGGTCTAACCACCATTCTGTAAAACTTACCTTTGAGTAGTGGAGACTCATTTCATCAATCAATAAATTAGTCAGCCTCTCTAGACAATCAAAGATCAACTCTAGGATAGACAATTTAGTGCACATCAAGGGTGAGATATTTACCTTAGCCATTCTCATCATTGGGCAGGAGTAGAAGTGGACATTTGGCTTTCATATCTTTATTAGCTTGCCATGGTGGCTTCCTTAACAAATTAATTCCTCCATAGGATTTTGATGGAGGCTATCTCTTTGGTTCTCCGCTTATGAACTGAAGATCAATGATTTGGACTAGAATCTCTTCATAAGACAAGCTATCCTTCACTCCAATGCTCTCAATAGGGATTACCAAGGGGGGATCTACCAAGACATGAAAGACCGGGTGAATCGTGTGGAGCTCAAAAGGTAACTCCAACTCATAAGAAACCTTTCCAATCCTCTTCACAATATGATAGGGACCAATATAGCATGGACTCAATTTCCCCTTCTTCCTAAATCTCATGACACCCTTCCTGGGTGGCACTTTCAAATACACCCAATCATTATGCTCAAACTCTAAATCTATTCTTCTCACGTCAGTGTAGGGCAACTTTGTGCAGTCTTCAACCTCTCTCTAAGAACCTTCACCTTCTCAATGGACTGGTGACCAAGGTCAGGTCCAATCAACTCAGCTTTGCCAACTTCGAACCACCTTATTAGTGATATGCATCTTCTCCCATAAAAAGCCTTATAGGGATCCATATGAATGCTTGCAAGATAACTATAGTTATATGCGAATTCGATCAATGGTAAGTGGTCATCCCAATTTCCTTTAAAGTCAAGGACCCAAGCCCTCAACATATCTTCAAAAGACTGAATTGTACTCTCTGCCTAACCATCCGTCTGAGGATGAAAGACAGTACTCAAATTCACTTTAGTATCTAGTCCCTTCTGGAAAGATCTCTAAATTGGGAGGTGAGTTGAGATCCTCTGTCCAAGATGATAGAAAAGGGAAATCCATGCAACCTCATAATCTCACGAATGTATAACTTGACATATTCTTCTACAGAGCTAGTCGTCTTGATTGCTAAGAAGTGAGTTGATTTGGTCATCCTATCCACAATCATCCATACCAAATCATGCTGCTTCTAGGACCTCAGTAGACCTGTAATGAAGTCCATGTTGATCATCTCCCACTTCCATTTAGGAATCTCAAAGTTCTGAGCCAATCCACATAGCCTTTGATACTCAACTTTGACCTATTGACAATTTGGACACTTAGAAACAAACTCAGCAATATCCCTCTTCATTCCATTCCATCAATACACTTCTCTCAAGTAATGGTACATTTTGGTAGCCAGGATGAATGGAAAACCTAAAATTATGATCTTCAACCATAATTCTGTCTCGAAAACCATCAACATTTGGAACACATAATCTATTCTAGTACCTTAACACATCATCTCCCCCTTTGGAGAAAACCATCACCTTCTGTTTATGGACAACTTCCTTCAACTAAAGTAAGATAGTATCTTGATCTTGCTTCACTTTTACCTCTGCCACCAGAGATGATACATACCCATTCTGAACATTAATTTCACCTTCACGATTTTCATCAAGTTGTAGACCCAATCGAGCCAATCTATGCACTTCCTTAGCCAACTCTTTCTTTCCTTCCTCTACATGAGCAGTGCTACCCATATATAACCTGCTAAGAGCATCAACAATAATGTTAGCTTTACCTAGTGGTAGAGAATGCTCATGTTGTAATCCTTGAGCAACTCCAACTATCTCCTCTGCCATAAGTTGAGCTCTTTCTAACTGAAAACATATTGCAGGCTCTTGTGGTCAGTAAACATGTCCACATGCACTCCCTATAAGTAGTGGCACCAAATCTTAAGTGCAAATATCATTGCTGCCAACTTAAGATCATAGGATGGATAGTTCCTCTCGTGAACCTTAAGTTGTTTTGGAAGCATAGCCTACCACTTTGCCTCTCTGCGTCATCACACAACCCAATCCAACTCTTGACGCATCATAATATATCACAAAGTCTTCTATCCCATTGGGCAAGGTTAAAACTGGGGCAGTAGTCTATCTTGTTTTCAACTCTTAGAAACTCTTCTCACATTCATTCGGACCATTGAAACTCGACCTTCTTCTGAGTCAACTTAGTCAATAGTGCAGATAAGGAAGAAAATCCCTCAACAAATCTGTGGTAATAACCTGCCAACTCCAAGAAACTACTTATGTCATTTGGAGTGGTCAGTATGGGCCAGCTCTTAACCGCTTCAATCTTTTTGGCGTCTACTTGAGTATCATCACCTGAAACAATATAGCCTAGGAAAGCCATTAACTTGAGCCAAAACTCACACTTCGAGAACTTTGCATACAACTCATGGTCTTTAAGAGCCTGGAGGACAATCCTGAGGTGATTAGCATGCTCCTCCTCATCTCTCGAATACACTAAAATGTCATTGATGAACACGATCACAAACATATCAAGATATTGTCTGTACACCCTATTCATCAAGTCCACGAAGGCTGCAAGTGCATTCCCCAACCCAAAGGACATGACCAAGAACTCAAAATGTCCATATCACGTTCTCTCAGCTTCAACTGATGGTAACCAGATCTGAGATCTATCTTTGAGAAGCAAGAGGCACCCTGAAGTTAGTCAAAAAGATCATCTATCCTGGGGAGAGGATATTTATTCTTTATCGTGGCCTTGTTCAGTTGCCTATAATTAATGCACATTTTGAGGGATCCATCTTTCTTTCGGATGAATAGGGAAGGAGCACCCCAAGGAGACACACTCTGCCTAATAAAGCCCTTCTCTAGCAAGTCTCTCAATTGTTCATTCAATTCTTTCAACTCAACGAGGCCCATCCTATAAGGTGGAATTGAGATGGGTTGGGTATTAGGGAGAATATCAATCCCAAATTCAATCTCTCGATCAAGAGGGACTCTAGGCAGATCCTCAAAAAACACTTCAGGAAACTAATTCACAATCAGGATTGACTCAAAGGTTGGCAGCTCTACATCATCAGTCTTAACTCGCATGAGGTGGTAGATACGACCTTTCGAGATTTTCTTTTTAGCTCTAAGTTAGGAAATAAACTTGCCCTTAGGTGCAACAAAATTTCCCTTCAACTCTAGGACCGGTTCATTTGGAAATTGGAATCTAACAATTCAGGTCCTACAATCGATGGAGGCATAAAAAGTATGAAGCCAGTCCATGCCAAGAATCACATCAAAGTTAACCATCTCCAACTTTATCAAGCCAGCTAGGGTACCCCTATGATAGACGAATACTACACAATCCTTATAGATCCTCTCAGCTAGGATAGGCATACTAGTAAGGGTTGAAACAACAAAGGGTTGAAGCAAACATTCCAAAAAAATCTCAAATCTATTAGCCACATAGTGAGTCACAAAAGATAATGTGGCACATGGATCAAGTAATCCATAATAATCAAAGGTAAAGATTCGAAGCATACCGATGACAACATCTGGTGCAACTTTCGAATCCTATCGATAACCCATCGCATATAGATGATTTGTTCCGCCTCCTATACCCGTAGTGGTACCCTTCTAATGACTGTCGGCTAGAGATGTTGTGGAGGACTGTGCTTTGTTACTTCCATCACCCCTCCTTCTCATAGGATACTCATTTTGGAAATGACCAGCCTGTCCACATTTATAGCAAGAATTTGTGCCCTCTCGACACTCACCTAGGTGGAGTTTGCCACACTTGTCACAGCGTGGCTTTCCCCTCAAGCCCCGAGTCATACTAGCTTGGGATTGAGACCTCTAGGCCTTGAAATTCTGATGACCATAAGATTTATTATTATGTTGGACGGGTGCACTCACTGAGGATGGTGCATAACTAGAAGACCTCATCTGGAAGTAGGACCTATCTCCCTTATTCTGCTTATGCAACTTACTCAAATGTATGTCTCTGTCTTTCTTCTTATCCTCCTCAGTTTACTGGGCATTAACCAAAATCTGGAGATATCCATACCTGGGAACATCAATGCTGCCTTGCACTCCCTCTTCACATGTCTACCCAACCCAGACACGAATTTCCTTATCCTCGCTCTTATATCCTAGACCATCTCTATGGAATACCTGGAAAGTTGAATGAAATTGAGACTGTACTATTTGATAATTAACTCCTCTTGCTTTAGGTTCACAAAGTCTTTAATTTTTTCCTCCCTCAACTCTTGTGGAAAAAATTGGTCGAGGAAAGCACTTTAAAACTCACTCCATTCAGCAGGCTCAACATCCTCACCTCGATTGTCTTCCTATTAGTTATACCAAACGTTCTCCATATCGTTAAGCTGATAGGAGGCAAGTTCAACTCCTTTAACCTCAGTCGCATGCATAGATTTTAGGACCTTCCACATCTCATCAATGAAGTTTTATGGGTCTTCTTTAACCTTCGACCTTGTGTGGACTGGCGGGTTCATCCTCTAGAAATCTCTAAGCCTGGTTGCAGTAATAGGCTCTTGGGAGCTAGAATTAAGAGCTTGTGGAGCTCGACTACTATTCTGGGAGGCCACTAGCTAGGTAAGCATAGTAATGGCTCCCCTAAAGTTTGCCTCTAACGTGGGGGCTGGCTGAGCAGTAAGCACATATGGAACCCTAGTAAATCTGGTAGGTCGACCCCATCCTCTTGTCCTTATCTGAGTAGGCACCTCTGGTGGGGGATTCTCAGTGTTAGAGGCTAAGGCATCTCGTTGAGTAGCAGTATGCTTAGGAGGTATGATATGCAAACATGTAACAAACGAATCAGATGGATATTTTAATATAGTTAAACTCTATGGCACGAACATAGAATATATAAGAAGTGTAACCATTCCTGATGTCTTATTACCTCCTGCTTATAAAGTATAGTGCACAACACACCCATAAACAAGACTCTAGTAGGCACAGCTTCATAGTCTCCTTAGAACACTTGAACTCTATGCTCTAATACTAAGTTTGTCACGCTACAAGAGGGTACCCTAGATTTGACCGGTACTCGAAAACTATTGCGAGTCCCCAAGCAAACCACTTGGCCTCATGATAGTCATTCTATCATATAAATAAGTGGAAGACCTCAAAATAAAAGAGACATAATAGTGGGCAACTCAGATTACTTCTAATTCAATGAATAAGGGCCACAGGCTAACTAAGTCAAACTCAACATCAGTGACATAATAGTAAATTTAAAGAAAAGTCAATTCAAGGAAAGGAAGACCTCAACATTAAGTCATCATCTTCTAGTCTATGAAGCCTCTACCTCTACAGTCTAGAATGGTACCATGATAGGCCATGGCTACCACAACTAAAAATAAAACCAACTCAATAAATAAGAAATATGAAATGGTATCCTCTGAATGTAGTGGAGGACTCACCAATCAGCTGTAGGGAATATGGACCTTCAACGGAGCACTTGTTGAGGATCTCGAGTACTTGTCTCTGCATCATGAAAAGATGCAGGCTCAAATGGACGTTAGTACGTGGAATATATGAGTATGCAAAATGGCTGAATGAAACATATATAAGCAGAATAATACAAAATAATATCAAGTCAGAAGATATTCAATCAGAATATCAAATGTCTATCTAAAGCAAGAATAAAGAGTAGACAATGACCTATCAATACCATCCAATCCAATCCAATCAAATCAAATTAGAGTACTACTAGTGGAGAACCTATCTAGGACGTTTTTACCCGACAACCATCACCTATGAGCCGGCGATGATACAACGAGGTGATGTTGTTGCCACGTCAATCTAGTACCTTGTTGGGATAAAGGACATCATATCGGTGGATCCATAATAAAGAACATTAAGTCCTCTTTTTGGACAAAGGAAACATCTGATTTTATGGTTCAATCCTCTCCTTCACTGGCCAATTAGTTATTGAGTTTGAGTTGTTATCTACTAGGACTCAATATGCTTATAAGAAATCAATCATCTGGTTTATTCATCTCACTAGTCTCTTTGGAGATTGTTAACTCATTTTTGTACACCAACCATCAGCTCTTGGGTTAGAATCATTATCTTAGGAAACTTTTAACGATCTCTAGGATTCCAGGAACATCAATTTCATCAACATCATTATCAAAACTCTCGTTTATTTGCAAAGTCACATGCACATTGATATCATCAAGGCACTAGACTCATCTCCTAAGTTCCTTCTTGCAATCTTTTATGAAAATAACATGTAGGGTTTTCTAAAATGACTCATAAAAAGTATTTAAAAGTAATATCAAGTTTATGATGATCAGCAACATATAAAATTAGATAAAACATATATAATTTATAAGAAAACATACAAGATACATGCATGGAGACTCAATATATTCACAATCTTTCTATTACCATCAATGGGGGCTTATGGAAGAGCAATTCCATGCTTTAGTCTTACATGCCTGGGATGAAGGAAGAAACTACTCTTCTCATGTCTTTCCCAATGAGCTTTCTGGTGTCCCTCCTGAAAGGGAAATAGATTTTGGTATAAACCTCCTCCCTGATACACAACCCATTTCCATTCCCCCTTACAGTATGGCCCCGACAAAGTTAAAGGAATTGAAACACCAATTGAGGGATTTATTAGAGAAGGGTTTTATCACCTTGTGGTGCACCGGTATTGTTTGTAAGAAAAAAAGATGGTTCACTTAGAATGTGCATCGACTACCGATAACTCATTAAGGTCACTATAAATAACAAGTATCCCTTGCAAAGGAAAGATGGCCGATTTGATTAACTACAAGGGGCTATTCATATTTCAAAGATTGATCCTCGATTCGGATACCACCAAATGAGGGTGAGGGAGTCTGATATTCCTAAGATGGCTTTTCAGACTAGATATGGGCATTTTGAATTTGTAGTGATGTTATTTGGCTTAACTAATGCACTGACAATATTTATGGATCTCATGAATAAGGTCTTATACCCTTCCTTGACATGTTTATGGTAGTCTTCACAGATGGCATATTGATTTATTCCCGAAGTGAAGAAGAGCATGTGAATCATTTGAGGGTAGTATTGCAAACTTTGAAGGATTAGAGGTTGTTTGCTGAATTTGACAAATGTGAGTTTTGGTTAAAGGAAGTTGCATTCCTAGGGCATGTGGTATTGGGTGATGGAATTAAAGTGGACCCTACGAAGAAGAAAGTGATAAGTAATTAGCCTAGACCCTTGACTCCAATGGATATCAGGAGTTTCTTGGACTTAGCAGGGTATTATCAGAGATTTGTGAATGGTTTCTTTTCAATTTCTTCCCCTTTGACAAAATTAACACAAAAGAAGGAAACATTTGTTTGAACCAATGAATGTGAAAGGAAATTTATAACTTTGAAAGACAAGCTAACATCCGCTCCTATTTTGTCTCTACCAGAAAATTTAAAAGGGTTTGTAGTTTATCGTGACGCTTCAACAGTTGGTTTGGGGTGTGTAATGATACAAAGTATCAAAGTCATAGCATATGTTTCTCGGCAACTAAAGGTGGATGAACATAATTATCTCACCCATGATCTTGAATTGGCAGTCGTGGTATTTGCTTTAAAAATATGGCATCATTATTTGTATGGAATTCATGTAGATGTATTCACCGACCACAAGAGTCTCCAATATGTGTTCACACAAAGGGATCTTAATTTGAGGCAAAGAAGGTGGTTAGAACTTCTTAAGGATTATGACATGAGTGTGTACTATCATCCCGGCAAAGCTAATGTCTTAGCCGATGCTCTAGGTAGAGTGTCCGTGGAGAGTTTAGCTCATATTGATGATGGCAATAAGGAATTGGCTAGAGAGATTCACCAGTTAGCTAGGTTTGAATGAAGTTGAAAATGGAGGTATGGTGGTTATTGATGGTTCCAAATCTTCTTTGATTGAAGAGGTCAAATCCAAAGAAGACCTTGACCCCGAAAGTTTTGGTGAAGGATGATAAACTAGAGGTTCTCTTCCAAGGGGGAGATGGTGTCCTTAGATACTAAGGTAGGTTGTGTGTGCATAATGTTGATGGGTTAAGGGATTTAATTTTGAAGGAGGCACATCATTCATCCTACTCTATTCACCCCGGATCTATGAAAATGTATAGAGACTTGAGGGAAATGTATTGGTGGAGTGGTATGAAGAGAGATATTCCCAAATTTGTAGCCGGTTGCCATAATTTCCAACAAGTCAAACCCAAATATTAAAGGCCAGGTGGCCTAGCCCATGACATAGAAATTCCTACTTAGAAGTGGGAAGAGATCAACATGGATTTTGTGATTGCTTTGCCAAAGACTAGAAAGCCCTTTGCTTTTATTTGGGTTATTGTTGATAGAATGAAAAATCGCCTCACTTTCTATTGGTTAATACAACTTATGGTGCTGAAGATTATGCCAATCTATATATTCACGAGTTGCCTGGGTTTATGGGGGTACCATTGTCTATTATTTCATATCGCGGTGCTCAATTTACTCCCTACTTTTGGAGATCCTTCCAAAAGGGTCTTGGTACCAAACTCAAGCTTAGCACGACCTTTTATCGTCAAACGGATGGTCAAGCTGAAAAGACAATCTAAACTCTTAAGTATATGCTTAGGGTTTGTGTTTTAGAGTTCAAGGGTAGTTGGGATGAACATCTTCCACTCATTGAGTTTGCTTACAACAATAACTATCACTTTAGCATTGCAATGACTCCTTTTGAAGCCCTATATGGTAGGGGATCTAGATACTAGGTTGGATGGTTTGATGTGGGGAAAATGCCTTATTGGCTTGGATTTAGTCATAGAAGTTTTGGAAAAGGTGAGGTTGATAAGAAAGAGATTGAAGACGGCTCAAAGTAGGCAAAAGTCCTACTTTGATGTGAGACGGAGAGATCTTGAGTTTGATGTTAATGGTTGAGTGTATTTGAAGGTCTCACCAATAAAGGGCATGGTCCGCTTTGGCAAGAAAGGAAAGTTGAGCCTAAGGTTTGTAGGGCCTTATAGAATTTTGAGAAGAAATGGTAAGGTTGCTATGAATTGGAGTTGCCTATGGAGATGAGTATGGTTCATCCGATCTTCCATGTGTTAGTGACCCAAGTTCTATAGTGCATTTGGAAGATGTGGGTATTGTAGAAGATAACTTGACCTATAAGGAAGTCCCGAGAGAAATATTAGATAGGCAAGTGAAGAGGTTGAGAAACAAAGATCTGGCATCCATCAAAGTCCTTGGAGGAATCAACAAGTCAAAAGTGCCACTTGGGAAGCCGAAGCATACTTGAAGAAGCGATATTCATACCTCTTTCACTCTATTCAAGCCTAATATAACTAATTAAATCCCATATATGATGCCAAGTCTTGAATTTCAGCCCTTATGTCATTTTTGTATGTATGATGTTCATGGTAACAAGTTTTAGTGATTTTTGAGGTGTATGTGTGAAACGTTTGAGAATGATGTTTAAGTGCGTTGATTGCATTCACGTTTGGGCTGAAGTTTTCTAATCGCTCTGCTTACATATATTTCCTTTACATTCGAGGACGAATGTTTCCAAAGAGGAGATACTGTAACCACTCTCACATTCCTCGAAAAAATTCCCTATAGTGTATTTCTTGTATATCTTAAAATCCGTGCATGATTTCACAAATCTGACATTGTGTCCATTTTCAGGGGGAAACTTGTGTAGGAAAGGGGTGGTTTTTTAGTTTTAGATGACCCTAAGCAAAAAATAATTTTTTGGGTGATTCGGGGCTTAACTAGAAAAGTATGCGACCAGTCCGCGGTGTGGATTTGTTGCCTACTAGTGCAAAAATGGCCTAAATATCATCTTGGGGAAAAACAGGAAAAACATTGAACTTCGCGTGAAATGGTACTACTTCGTAATAAGTCCGCGCCGTGGACTTATGGCGCACTAGTTCAAAAAGTTCCTTAATTTTCTGTTTTCCCATAAGGAAAATTGGGTAATAACCCAATGCCTATATATATGGGAATACATTACTTTTCAGCCATTTTCAAGCCCTAGAACACTCAAAAACCCTCCCAAAAGTCCTCCTAATTCCTCACATTTCCCTCATCTAAATTTAAGATATCTCAAGAACTTGCTTTGGATTTCAAGAACCCAATTGAAGCCTCAAGACTCCCACAAGTTTTTGTTCAAGAAAGTCTCAAGTTAGAGGTATCTAAGCTTCATTCATGGGGATTCTTCCACCCATAAAGCCAATCCTTCTCCATTACCAAATTTCATAATTTTTAAGGTTGAATACTTTATAGGTAAACTTTATTATGCATTATAAACATGATTTGAGTTTGAATTCTTCAAGTATTGATTGATTAAGCATAAATATCTATTGAAGGCTTATTTCATGAGTTGATTTATATATATTGAAGCTATTCATTATGTGAACTATGTAAACTATGAAAGAGTAAATTTTTAAGATGGATTTTATGACACACAAATTGGGATTTCTATTACAATGTTGGTGGGTTGAATTGAATGATTTCTAAATAAATTGATTTTACTCATCTGTTGCCTTATACTCTTGAATTGCATGATTTTAAGCATATGCACACATACGCACCATAATTTGACAAAAGTAATGCGACAAGTCTCTCAAATTAAGGGCCTTAGGAAAAGTGATGTGCTATCAAAATACGGAACATTTGATGCTTAAAACTTAAAATTTTGTGCGTTCTCAATGCAATGTTAGTAGATTTGATGTATTTTTATATTTGTTTTGTAGGATTATAGGGTTTGCACAATTTTTGGGATAAGTGTGCAGAATTTGCTGAAGTAGAGGTTCCATAAGACCCTTTACGGGTCGT
Organism: Solanum rostratum; assembly: GCA_029948455.1. Classification (NCBI taxonomy): domain Eukaryota; kingdom Viridiplantae; phylum Streptophyta; class Magnoliopsida; order Solanales; family Solanaceae; genus Solanum; species Solanum rostratum. Next base: position 43,697,585 of record CM057051.1, read on the forward strand.
AAAGTTGGTCTCGTAGACAACTCCAGTGAATGGTTACAATTTTGAAGTTAAGTCTACGAATATGCAAATGAGCCATAGAAGACTTTACAAGCCGTAGACTTGATGTTGTTCCCTGAGGATCAGTAAGTGGGGAGTTGCTGAAAAGTCGTCAGACAAAACCCCCTATGGACCGTAGAACTTTATACGGGCCGTAGAAGGGTGTCATAAAAGTCATCCCTAGAATTGAAGAAGCAATCCATGAAAGCCCGTTTACGGGTCGTGAATGTTATACGACCCGTAGAATTGTCTATAAAGCCTGCCAACCCAATTATCTTGTTTTTGGTTTTGTATTTTAAACACTATAAATAATGTTTTTAGGTTATTTTTCATAGAGAAGAAGAGAGAAAAGTAAAGGGACGTGATAGAATATTAGAGAAACACTTGTAAAACTTTATTTCATCTTTTGATTTCAACCTTGTGATTCTCATTGAAGAGTTTGGAGTTCTTGTGCTTAATCTCTTGTGTAAGTTCTCAATTATGTTGTTCAAATTCATAAATCTTGCAATTACACTGTTCATGAGTAGCTAAATCCACATCTAAGGTTGTGGGGACCATGAATAACTAACAAGGTAAAATCAAATAATTCATAATTCTTGAAAAGTGTGCATGCATGCATTAAGTAATTCTCTTCATATTTAATGCTTTCTAATGGTGGCCAATATTAGAACCCACCTAGTGTTACTAACTGGATCGAGGTATTACAGAATAGAAAAAGAGATTAATTAATAAGATTCTATTGACGTTTCTCATTTAATCAACCGAACTGGGCCAAGGGGAGGTTGTTCTGGAACAATAGGTAAGGGTTAGTAATATCACACAACATGGATAGACCAAATCACATACTGAAATTTGCCTCTTGCCTGGACCAAAGGGTTTGGTGAACCTAACTTGCCTTTCGGCATGCTACACAGTGGAAAAGAATTCGATTATCTGGTTATACTGAGTTAAGGAATCATAGGGAACACAATACCCTAGTTACTCTTCATACTGGTTTAACACTTGTCTTAGTTTAGGATTTATTTTTATAGTTGTCAGAAAAACCTTCTTTTATAAGTTGGTTAATTAACCCAAATTGCATTGAATTCTTCTAAGTCTACCATATTCCCTATAGGATTCGATCCTAACCTTGGTTAGGTTATATATATATAGAGAACGACCGTTTTAGCCTAAAAAAGAGGTGTAGCTTGGGCAACATTAAGATTTTGGCGCCATTGCTAAGGAATATGGCTAGACTTGTCTAATTCAAGTCATTTGGGAATTAATCCTTATTTCTCTCATTTTACATTTTCTTTATTGTTTTTATTTTATTTCAGGGTACAGGTGTAATGTATGCCCAATACAGGAAGTCGAGGTATTCCCTTGACTCTATTTCATATAGGGATCTAGAGAAGACTAAGAAGGATGGCCCAAGTTAATGCAAACAACGCAGCAAATGCATCTCTAGATCCGAATGAGAATGAAAATGCGAATAATGACAACCCACCTTCTGTTAAGGACATTGCTCCACAGCCACAAAACTTTAATGCCAAAGCTTATTAGTGGAACCAATATCGGCTGAACCCTATGGCTATTAAGGATACTGGAGACATTGTGTTACTGCTACTATCAGCTGACACAAAGTTCGTGGTCTCGATTAGGTTTCTTTAGATGCTATAGAACCAAGGATTGTTGGCAGGCCTACCATCAAAGGATCTGCATTGTCATCTACACAACTTTGCATTTCTCTGTAGGAGTGTAATGGGAACCCAAAATCAGTCTATGGGTGCTGTAGAACTTTGTGTCTTCCCATTGTCTATGACAGACAATGCAGCGGTATGGCTATTCGAGCTCCGGCAAAGTTCGATCACTAGTTGGGCTGAGTTGATGAAGCTTAAGTTGAAAGATCAAAACAATAACTTTGAACAACTTCCTAGTGAGCCGACTAGTACTACATGGGAGCAATTCACAAAGTGCTTAAGGATTGTCCCTAAAAATAAAATTGTTAATGATGCCTTAGTTGAGATCTTCTACTATGCGTTGGATGAGAATAGTCAAGCATGTGCTATGCGTTGGATGAGAATAGTCAAGCATGTGCTGGTACTATCTTAGGGGTAGGTTCTTGTATTAACCATTCGCAAGGATTGCTGAGAGAAAGGAAATGGCGGCAAAGCTGAATCGCGCATGGGGGCCAAGGAATAGGCCTTCTACCAAAATCTCGGTTGTTGTCAATATTAATTCGGAGCAAGCAAGGATAAATAAGGAGCTCATTTAAGCGATTGCTCAGAATAGTACCAACATGGAGGTGCTAATAAATCGAATGCAGGAATTGGTTAATTCTAGAACTAACCATGGAGGTTACCATGACTGGTAAAGGGGACAAAAATGATATGCAGATTAGGATTGCAAAGATGGCTACAGGAATGGTCGCTATGTACCACCACACAATCACGATACCTGTGCAAGAATCCCAGGGTTAAGGAGATGCTTGACCAACTATTAAGGAAGGTGGACACATAGGAGAAGACCTTGTGGGGGACTAAGTCTAACATCTCCAGTATAAATCAAAAGATTGAATCTCATTCTTTTGCTATCAAATGATTGGAACAATAGTTTGGTGAAGTATCAACTTAACTTGGTCAGTATTAGAAAGGCACATCACCTAGAAACATGATGCAGAAATTACAGAATAACGAGCAGTGTAAGATGGTTATCACTCATAGTAATGAGAGCACCACCAATTCTTACATGATGGATAATGATGAAATAGGGACACTTGGCGAAGTCTGAGTACCTAAGTTGTCTATATCATGCCGAGACATTAAATTACCCATTGCTTGGGAGGAAACTCAAGGTAAAGACTGGCGCTTAGTTGCCCAGGAATGTTCTTTCTGACCCCAGCACTTTATTTTTATTTTGGGTATGCATTGAGGACAATGCACCTCTTTTTTGATGGGCTGTGGGTATTTATAGGCCTCAGCGAAGTCTGAATAGCCTTGGCCTAGAACTATCCCAATTTGAATCTTAGGGGTTTCCGTTCTTGATTTCTTTTTTGCCATGGGTATTTAGTTTCCGTTCAGCCGGCATGTTTAGAATGTGTAGGTAGTATTTGTAGCATATAGTACTAATGCCTATGACATATATGTGTTTTTGTGCTTTTGTGTGAAAAATGATTAATTGTGTCGACAGTGCTTGTTCTGATAAGTGAGGATAAAATTGAATAAAAAGCATGACTAGAGAGTCTGTGTTAATTGTATAATTAGTGCTATGTGAACGTGAGCTTAATTTGCTAAATTCATATATTGTGTTTCAATTCAAAACTTGCCCTGTTACTCTGACTTAGACTGTAGGTTAATTGGTTAGGAAATTATCTTCAGCTTTTGTTCATAATAGTCCACTAGCCTAAATAACCAACCAAATATGCAAAAAATCCCTTTATCCTAATGTGTGAGCCTCACATGTACCCTTTCTTTGTAAAAACCTAAGTGACCTAGCCTTGTTAGTTGCAAACTCCTTAAATAGCCCCTGGTCCTTCCTTGAACACTATGCACCTTGAATGAGGCAAAATGCCGAAGTTGAGATTTGTTACAAAAGTTTCCCTGGTTCCTAGGTGGGATATTGTGCACGTCAACTCAGGCCAAAAGTCTAAGTTGAGGGTGGATGATGTAAGGTTAAACACAAAATGAGGGGAAAATTAGTGATGCCTAAAAAGGGAGAAAAAATGTGTATTGGGTGCAAGAAAAATGAGTAATGCTTTAGCAAGGAACTAAAAAGAACAATGTTGTAAAAATACAAGGCAAAAATCTGAAAAATGTGAATAAAGCACCTAGAAAAGCTTGAAATAGGAGAAAGGGAGAACGGGATTAAAAGTAACAGTGTTGGTGGGGTTAAAGTGTAATAAAAATGCAGTGTCAAAGAGGGCCTTTAGTCACTATGTTCCCAAAACATCATACAAAACCCTCTTGAGCCTATGTTACAAGACAGTAAAGTCCTACAATGATCCTAGTCCAAGTAATCAATGGTCATAGTCATGAGTATAGGGGCAAGCATATGGTATTGAGCATGATATCTGAATATCTTTTGTGAGAGTGAGTGATTTTACATAGTGCCAAGATTATACCTAAAAATATCATTGTGAGTAAGATATGAGACTTGTTTCTGTGAGGGCACTTGCATTGAATTTTTAACGTTAGAATAACTCAGTGATTGTGGCTTGTTGATAATTACCTTGCTTTTCATAGTTGCATTTTCACATGCATTGACCTGTGTTGATTTACTTGCTTGCTATTTGATGTATTTTGAAAGTAGGTGTGGGTATCTGTGCTTGAGTTTAATGTGATGTATGCCATTAGATTAAGGCCAGTGTGTTACTGTGTTGCTTATGTAGATTGAGTCCATCGCTTCAGGACAAGCAACAAGTTTAAGTTGAGGGTGTTGATGTGCTGTAAGAATGTAGCACTTTTGATGCTTAAAACTTGGAATTTAGTGTGTTCTCAATGCGATGCTAGTATATTTGATCATTCATTTTTATGGTTAGTTGGCAGGATTACATGGTTGGCACAATCTTTGGGCTAAGTATGTAGAATTTGCTAAAGTAGTGGTTCCACGAGACCCTTTACGGGTTGTAGATACTTTAACGGGCCATAAAGATGGCTATGTAGATAATTCCACTGAAGAGTGAAATTTCTGAAGTTAAGTTTACGAACATGCAGATAAGCCATAGAAGACTTTACAAGCCATATACTTAGTATTGTGCCCTGAGGATTAGAAAGTGGGGAGTTGCCTAAATGTCATCAGACGAAACCCCCTACGAGTTATAGAACTTTGCACTGGCTGTAGAAGGGTGTCATAAAAGTCAACCCCAGAATTGAAGAAGCAATCCATAAAAGCCTGATTACAGGCCGTAAAATGTTATACGACCCATAGAACTGTTTGTAGAGCCTGCTAACCCAGTTATCCTTTTAAACACTATTTAGGTCATTTTTCATAGCTAAGAAGAGAGAATAGTACAGGGACGTGATAGAACATTAGAGAAACACTTATAAGACTTTATTTCATCTTTCAATTTCAATCTTGTGATTCTCATTGAAGGGTTTGGATTTCTTGTGCTTAATTCTCTTGTGTAAGTGCTTAATTATGTTATTCAAATTGATAAGTCTTGTAAATACACTGATCATAAGAAGCTAAATCCACAGCTAGGGTTGTGGAAACCATGAAGAACTAACACGGTAAAATTGGATAATTCTTAATTCTTGAAAAGTGTGCATGCATGTATTAATTAATTCTCTTTGTATTGAAGCTTTCTAATGGTGGCCAACATTAGAACTCGCCTAGTGTTAATGACTATATCAAGTTAGTAATTCATAGGAAAAGAGATTAATTAATAGGATTCGATTGATGTTTTTCGTCTAATCAATAGAACTTGGCCAAGGAGAGGTTGTACTGGAACAAAAGGTTAGGGTTAGTAATGTCACACTGTGGGGATGGACCAAATCGCGTACTGAAATTTGCCTCTCGACTAGGCCAAAGGGTTTGGTGATCTTATCTTACCATTCTGCTTGCTATACACTGGAATAAAATTCAATTATTTGGTTATACTGAGTTAGGGAATCATGGGAAACATAATACCCTAGTTACTCTTCATAGTGGTTTAATACTTGTCTTAGTTTAGGATTACTTTTTATAGTTTTTACAAAATCCCCCTTTTGCAGAGATAAGTTGGTTATTTAACCCTAATTGCATTGAATTCTTCTTTACTACATTCCCTATCGGAGTCGATCCTAACCTTAGTTACATTATATATCTTGAAAACGACTACTTTAGCCTAAAAAAAGAGGTGTAGCTTGAATGACATCAGCAATACATGTGAATTACGAACACTGTAAATATTGAAGGGCTATTGTGTATGCTATGAGCTCATGAGAATGTACATGTTTATGAATGATATGAAGTCGTTTTTTGATATTATGATATGATGTTTTGATGAGCTACTCTTATGTCGCTACCATGACTTATGAAATTAATCTATGAATATGTATATAAATTGAGTATTGCATGGAATTTTTGACCTAGCACCGAGTGGACCGTGGATGATAATCATTGTCCCAAAACTATGCGCTACCATAGGGTATTGTGTGATACCTTCCAAAAAGGTCATACCGTAAGGTAGACTATATTGTAGTCCTTACCGAAAAGATCATATCGTAAGGTAAGGACATATCTTAATACCTACCAAAAAGGTCATGTCGTAAGGTAAACACATCTTATGACACCTACCTAAAAGGCTATGCCGTAAGGTAAGGATATCTTCCTACACCCTTCAAAAGGCCATCCCATTAGGTAGGGATATTTGACAATACTCTCCGTAAAGGTTATATCGTAAGGTGAGTGGATGATTTACCTTGGCAAAGTAGATTACTCATTTTCCGGTGTGGAGTGAATATCGGGATTCCAAGTAGTAGCTCACTTGGTCTTATTTGTAGTTATGGTCCCTTTCCACCTATGTATGATACGTCATATGATTTAAGTATTCTTCATGCACGTTTTGGCTAAAGAATTGATCATTTATGTCATATTAAGCTTATATCCATTCACTATGAATTTGCATATTGTGTAATTGTGGATTATGCTATCTTGTTGCATTGCACCCTGCATAATTAGTATATTCGAAGTACTAACATATGTTTTTTGCCTACATGATCTAACCATGTAGGGACCAGAGCTCCTATCCATTCTCCTCCTCCATGTGTCTAGCTAGATCTTTTGAAAACTACTATTGGTGAGTCCTCGACTCTAGGGACAATATCCACTTTAAAGACTTATCTATTATTGATATTTATCTTTTGAGAGTGAGCCAGGGATATGTCTTGGCCCCCGTTCCATTCGTACTAGAGGTATTGTTGGATATGGATAATTATGTTTAATTGTTTATTTAGTCCCTTTATCTCCTCCTACGCTTGTTGTATGTTGAGGACGTGATGGAAGTCCCAAGTCTCTATAACATCCCATAGCATGAGTCATACTTACCTACCCCTTAGAGTTTATTTTCTATGTTATTCATGTAATTCTCTTTCCTATAACATCCCCATAGCGTGAGTTCGAAATTTTGCTTCCTTTAGAATTATTTGTTACTTGCTTGTTGTTTTATTATGCTTCGGCAACTAAGGACGTGTGAATGATATGCTAAAGAGGCTTGTTTGGGTTGTCTTCGGGTTCCCCACTCGCTGGGTCATGTCTAGGCCGTAGGCTTGGGTCGTGACAACTGGTCCCTAGTGAACCCTTGGCTTGGCTGACTCATTCATCTGAAGACTTTAACATGCATGCAGAAGCTTTATAATATGAGCGTCTAAAACATTTATTAAAATTCAAAGAATCCAAATCATGTTCCATATAGAATCAGAAAATATCTCTAGATACAAATGATGATGATGATGATGATGATGATGTATAAAATATTTGAATGAATAGACTAGACTGACTTACTAACTCTGACCATGAAGTCTCTATTATACTGAATGTTGGTACTGCAATATGACCCACGACTACCTGATTGTAAAATAAATAAAAATAGACAAATTAACTAGTAGGAAAACTCGAGAGGTCTTACCAACTACTGCCGGAAAGCTGTCTTAGTGAATGTATGCAATCATGAGTACGTGAACTCGTAGCCAAAACAGGAAAACTCAGGATATACTACCCAAATCATAGGCTTAATGCAGAAAATAACTCAATAACATAAATAATGCAAAAGAAGTAAACCTTTAGCAAAAGAAGTAAACATAAGTAAATGCAACTCAGTCTGAACCTAAAAATAATATATACTTTAGCTTGGGGAGTTTCTCTAACCGACAACCATCACTATGAGCGTCATGATGATACAAAGTCTTGCCCATTTTGCCAGAGCCATCCTATACCTTGCCAGGGTAAGGGATAAAACTTAACTCATGGATCTATCTAAATTGGGCCATCTCAGTGGCATATGAGAAGTTGTACTTCTGGTACAATCCTATCCTACGTTGGTTACGTAGTTTATGGAGTTGGAGTTATTTGAACTCGTACGCACATCAGTGTTCAATACTGCTTCCAAAACATGAATAGTACTAAATAACTATAAAAATATCCCACTTTAAAGAAAAACTGAAAATTTGATGCTTGGAGCCTTGGCTCAATATATTTTCTTTAAACTAGCTTTTCTCAAACTTATCTCTTAACTTATTCTCAAGATTGTTTTTTACTCAAACTGTACTTAAACTTCTCAAATACTTGCAGTAATTTCATCATTTTCCAATGCAATTAAAGCATGATGATGAAATAGTTTTCAAAACTCATTTGGAGGCTCTTGTAAATACAGTAATACTTTAAGAATATATAAAGATGTACTTAACAGTGAAGTTCTTGACATAATAATAATAATAATAATATAACAAGGATTTTACAATAAGATTCTAGAATTGTTTTCATAAGACCATAGGAATGAAATCGACTTGACCTTTGACTAGAATTCTTGATAAGAAATATAGATTAGGATTTCAGGCGGCCTTAAATACCTGGAAGATTGGTATTACAATCAAAATTTGGAGAACACTAACTTTCTTGGGTTAAACCTTTGATCTTGGAACCTTAATGCTTGTTCTAGATAAAAGAAATTCTCTTTTGTAGTTCTTATAGAGTAGAAGAACTTGGAAAAATATTAGTTAAAGGGATTCTCTTTGATTTCTCAATTATTGACTTAAATTTTTTAGAGTTATTGATGAAGAACTCTAATTCTTGAAGAAGAAGAATCAAGAAATCCTTTCTTAGAATTCTTGAATTCGTTTTCTTGAAACCCTAGGTCATGATTTAAGATTTTATTAGAGATTCATAAATAGATGAAGAAATTCGGGTTGGGAAGCTTAAATTTATTGATAATAACTTACCTTTATGATAAATCTTGAAAGATAACCCTAACTTGATGAGTTTCTTGATGTTTCTTGAACGTTCCAGTTTATGAGTGAAGTGGAGGGTTTTTCTTATGAAAAACTAACGTTCTATGCATTTGGGATATTAAAATGACCCCCCAAAAGGTTATACGATAAAAGTGCCCTCAAAATGTAACACAGGGAATCATTTAACTTAGCCAGAAAAGTCCACGTCCACTCCGCATCACGGATTCAACTTTGCACATCTCCAGTAAAATAATCATAACTTTGTACTCTAAACTCCAATTGATGCAATCTTGGTGGCGTTGGAAAGAAGACTCGAAGACCTTTAGTGGATAGGTTATGGGCCACTTAACTCATTATACTTTAGAAGATATTATCATTTGAAGTTGATCTTTTTATGAATTCATGCGAAAACTTAGTCGGTGGGAATTCTTCGGACTTGACTTGATGTAAAAGATCATTTATTACCCTAGACCACATCTAACACACTTTAAATACATAAAAAATGATCCTAAAAAATATAGGGCCACCTAAAATTTATAAAACCATACACCAAAACTTAATCGGTAAGGAAGTTTTTAACTTAACTTCACACTAAAGGATTCTTGTGACCTTAACTCATCTCCAAATTTATTCTCACGCTAAGAAATTGACATGAACATCTATTATAAATTAAGAATAATCATTTACAATCTTACAATATATAATTTAAAAATATTTGGGGTGTTACAATATCTCCCCCTTGGGATCATTCATCCTCGAATGATGACCAATCTGGGAATTAGCACAAGGCTCAAACACAATCAAGAACTCAAATACTCAAACTCGAGGATGAACTTCAACTCAAATGTAAGAACTTCAACTTATTAGTAGACATTATATATTAAAGGAGTAAAGGGATATAATCTCAAAACACTCAAAATTCCTCATAACCCAAAAAGAAAAAAAACTACTGCTTGGTATAGGGATAGGGCCAGTACATATCAAGAGGTACAATTATTAATTCTCAGCTCAACAACACTTCTCAACTACACTCTTCTTCTCGAATATAGTGCTTCATTAACTAAAGCTTGTAGCTCTAATTGAAGCATAAGTCTACTTGCATCCATAAGGCTTAAGTTCTATACCTCCTAGGGACTTTCCTTTAGAGAGTACTATTCTTATTCATTTACTTGGAATTCATTATAAAAGTCATCAATAACTTATGGTTATTACTCACTTAACGACGACGCACATTCAAACTTATCATTCTAACCACATTATAGCTTCTTTGAGGGCAACATCATTTAAGAATTTTCATACCTTTCTTAGGACCTTTTCCCCCGTAATTATATTAATCCCTTGCAAGAGGCACACACCAGTATACTCTTATCTATTTGTTACACCCTACCTATAAGATCCCATCTTCGTCTTGCTCCCTGTCCGTAACCTTAAATGGAATAAGCATTCTATAACTATCACTATAAGTAATATCTATTCTCTTTCATCTATCATAACTCATCTACTATCATCAAAATCACTATCAAGACAGAGAGAAAGGATCATTAGAAGGGCTTAGAGTGGAATATCATAATCGTGATTCATTCAAGAAATCTGATTTAAGAATATTCATAACAATGATAAATTAATCATCCGAAGAACAAATCAGGTGATTCAAAAGGCTTTCTTGTGTCGTGAAAGTGTCAGAAATAATATTTGATGTGTCGTTCAAGGTGATTTTTCTACTTTTGCTACTGTGATAATGTTAATTACTGAAAATTTTGAAAATTGATTTGTTGATCATTTTGGATCGGATTTTAGTGAAATTTGGGCTACTCTGTATGGTCTTTTGAGAGGATTGTTGTGGGTTGTCAAATTTCGCATGTTGAGTTGCATCTGAGGTAAATATGCAGTGGAACCTACTATTTGTTCCTTAATTTTTGTAAAGAAATGTTGCTTTGCTATTAGGCTATTTTATATGGTTTTGAGTACCGAATTAAGCTCTAATTTGACATATAAGCTTGGGTAACTATAAGGGTCATTGTATAACGTTTCTTCAAGATTCTAGGAACGGGCTCCATTTTCCCACTTTTTAGCCCCGAGATTGATTTATGACTATTGCTTGTGATTTTGGTGTTGAATAATCATATTAATATTGTGATCCTATTTTTGATAGTTTGCCAGCATTTTGAGATTTTTTGAAAGGGCAAAATGCCTTCAAAGTTATTTTGGAGCACACAAATTAACTTCTACGTAGGCTAGATATCTATTTAGCATGTTGAGGGAACTTATGATTGATATATTGACTGTATGTTATATTTATGATTATCTGGGACTGATCGAGTACTTGTTTGACCTGCCGAGGGTACCTATGACTAATAAATTTATTGTCTATCGTATTTATGATTATCTATTATTGTTTGACCTTGTAGATCAGACTAGCATACTTAGTTTTGTAGAGTTGAGCCTTAGATAGGCCATGACGAGATGGGAACGTAATTATTCGTATAATTGGCTGGCTATCTTGGAACATTCCCATGATATGTTAAATTCTGCTCGAACATAGAGGTGACTGACGATGTTATATTGGAGCTCAGAGTAAGGTCCTACACTTTTAAAGGCCCAAGCTTTTCCTCATAATTGGGTACATATCCTCCCACTAGAAAGTATACAAACAGGGATCAGTTACATTTTGTATAACCCTATTTAGAGGCTATATAGTTAGATGTTATATCGTTAGAGGTGCTATCGATGGAGGCATACATATTGGACTAGTCCGAGGCCTAAGGACAAAGACATACCACTGGCCCACATTTGACCTTATCCTGGTGGGGGCTAGGTCATAGCCTAGGTTTGAGGCTAGGTGCTAACCTAGGTTGGAGGCCTTGTCAGGGTATACAGTTTCAGGCAAGGGCTAGGACGGGTTGTTCTAGAGAGATAGTGGTCCATGCGCATTATTGGGTCACGAGATTATTCCGGGCTTGGCATTGTTGAACCTTCTTCCTCACTCGCCTCTTCACCCTATTATTGTGTGTGGATGTACCTTCTAGGCTTATCGGGGTCCAAGTGGCGTACAAGTATTGATAGTAGGGCCTTATACATGTATACATCACTATACCTTGCCTGTTTATGGTTATTTCCATATTCATCTGCATGGTTAGTCCGGTTTTTATGATTAGACACTTATAGTTATATTTTGGTTTATCCCGCTTTATTTACTGTTCATCCTTAGTCAACCTATGGTACTTACTAGGTACCATATTTATGGTACTCAGCCTACATTCTGCACCTGTTTCGTGATGCAAGGCCTAGAATGAGCCAATATCATTGATTCCTCATGTTGTGGCTATCATATTCGGAGGCTAGTAGTGAGCATTGGACGTTCTTGGACCCTTTTAGTCTCCATCTGTATCTATGGCTGCCTTTTGTTATTTGAGACTTGCCTTATATATTATTTTGGCTTGCATATGTATATATAGATCCTCCAAGTTAGTTATGTTGTAGCATGTCTATAGTAGCTCTATACATGTGACTTTCAGTTCCTGGGATTCTGGCAACATTATCAGTTGTTTTTATTTGACTACTTCCTGCTCACACCCGTTACTATCAGTTCCAGGTCATGGGGTGGCTTGCCTATCTGGGTGGTAAGGTAGGGGCTATCATGACCTGTAAAATTGGGTCATAACAAGAAAAATAGTGAAAAGATGTTATCTAAAACAAAGTCTTTTAAGGAAGGATGAAATGTTCAAATAACATTATTAAGAACCTTCACACTTTTAATATAGTATAGATTATTATCATTATTATCTTTTAATTTGCCATTAAATCAAATGTATTTAAATTTTATTTCATAATATTTGAAAAAAGATATCTTATGAAATAGTAAAAGTTAATTTAGAGCTCTTCTTTGTATTGAGCTCTCAATAATTAAAAGTTTTTATTACAATATTTATAAAATTTGTCTTAAAATTGTCAAGTGACTTTTCAATAGTTTGCCACTTAATTTTAATCACATTAAAAACTACTTTCTTTTATAATATATAGATTAAATATTAAATTCTCATGTGTACGTAATTAAATTTTGACTTGTTATCTTTTTCTTTTTTTCTTTTGGCTTAAATTTTGACTAGTTCAACTTTGACGAAATATCCTCAAGGCCTTTGTAAGAAAGACCATGTAACGTAAAATGAGGAATAAACTTGTGATAATAATTTACTTGTAGGGGATGTGGCTGTGCGCAAGTTTAGAAATCATGTGTTCAGTGTTAATCGCAAGTAGTAGTATTTAAACAACATTTCACTAGTGAAAAAAAGGACCTTTCATTGTTGTTGTCTCATTAAGACCGATCACTAAGTTTAAATAAAACTTCTTCTTGTTGTGACCGGTCAATAAAGGGTCAGAACCCCTACAGAGTTAAGGGTTCGACCCTTGACCATCCTAACAACAACAGGAAAGCATCACAAAAAAAGTTTATATAAAAATATTTTTTTTTAGAAAAAAACAAAAAAACATTTATATAAGAAACGCAAAGATGGGAGGACCTAAGATAAAATATACCTTCTTATTTCTCTGTATCACTTTTGCTACAATAATACCGAGCCTAATGGCTCATATTGGTCACTACGACGAGGTGTGGAGGAGGAGAGCCCAAGAAGCAAGAGAGTATGCCCGTCAAATTTATGAGCCACACCCTCATAATGTCACACTTGCATTCAATCAGAAACTTCGCGAGTAAGTTAATTTAGTGGCTTTTATTTCAATTATTTCGAAAAGAATTATCTAGTTTGTTTTAAAATAAATGACTTTAGTCCTTTTTTGGCTAGATTTCAAATTCAATATTTTAGGCCACAAGATTAAAGAACAACTTTAATTTAAGAACACAAGATTGAAAAGTTTTCTTGATTTTGTTTTTTTAAACTTCATGGCAATTCAAATTAGATAATTCTTTTTTAAGCGGAGTGAGTAATTAGCATCTTGAGAGTTTTCAACTTATATTTACTTTATGAGTTTTAAGTGAAGCACGATGAAGGAGTTAAAGAAAGTGAAAGTTAGCAACAGCACAAGGAGGGCGCTGGGGACTAAAAAGTACACGGGACCTTGCATGGTCACAAATCCAATTGATAGGTGCTGGAGATGTGACCCTAATTGGGCAAACAATAGAAAAAAACTCGCAGATTGTGCAATGGGATTTGGATCCAAGGCCACCGGTGGCAAAAATGGTGAAATCTACGTGGTCACTGATAATTCTGATGATTACAACAATCCAAAACCCGGAACACTTCGTTATGGTGTTATCCAAAAGGAGCCATTGTGGATCATTTTCAAAAACAGTATGAACATTAGGTAAGTGACACATGAATTCATGCATGTCCAAATAAAACTTCAACTTTAAAACACTGCATTTGGATTTGGAGCAGGTTGCACCAGGAGATGATCATGCAGAGTGACAAGACCATCGATGCTCGTGGGGCTAATGTTCACATTACTAAAGGGGCTGGCATCACCCTCCAGTATATCAAGAACGTGATCATCCACGGACTTCACATTCATGATATTGTTGAGGGTAATGGTGGGATGGTTCGGGATTCAGTGGACCACATTGGGCTACGTACAAAGAGTGATGGGGATGGCATTTCCATTTTCGGTGCATCCAATATATGGATTGATCATGTGTCTATGGAACGTTGCTACGATGGGCTGATCGATGCTGTGGAAGGATCAACTGCTATCACTATATCCAATGGACATTTCACTGATCACAATGAGGTGATGTTGTTTGGTGCAAGTGATAAGTCTTCCATTGATCAAGTTATGCAAATCACATTAGCTTTCAATCATTTTGGGAAAAGATTGGTACAAAGAATGCCAAGGTGCCGATGGGGATACATACATGTGGTGAACAATGACTATACTCATTGGAATATGTATGCCATTGGTGGGAGCATGCATCCAACTATCATTACCCAGGGTAATCGTTTTATTGCCCCTCCAGACATCTTCAAGAAGCAGGTATACGATTTGTTATTCCAAAACACATGCTTTTAGATATATCATAATTGTAGACTTAGCTGAATTTTGAATGTGTACAGGTTACAAAGAGGGAGTACAACCCAGAATCAGTATGGAAGCAATGGACATGGAGATCAGAGGGAAACATATTCATGGATGGTGCATATTTCATTGAATCTGGAGATCCGGATTGGTCAAAGAAACACAAAAATCATTATGATGGAATATCAGCTGCCCCAGCAGAAGATGTCACTTGGATGACGAGGTTTGCAGGGGCACTGGGTTGCAAAATAGGAAAACCTTGTTAAACAATTTTTCCATCCACATTTCTCTGCTTTTTTTGTATCCACATCACTAATTGTAAATTCATTTTTTCTCAAGCTACACAAATTTATTACATTTCTTTTTAGATTCATAGCGGCTTTCATTTTGTGCTCAATGTTTTGGTTCGCTAGTAAATGGAAAAAGAATATTTTTTTTTTGTTTCTTTACATTCATTGTGCATTTATTTTTGTATGCCCTCCTTTTGTCCAATTCTTTTGTGGCACTATTTAACTTGACATGAAATTTTAGGGAAGGATTTTGGTCTAAAACAATCCTTGGCATGATATTTAAGCAACAAAAAAAAAATCATCCCTTTATTTTAAAAAGAATAACCTGGTTTGACTTGATACGGAGTTTAAAAAAATAAAAAAGATTTTTTCAATCTTGTGGTCCTAAATTAAAGTTATGTCAAATGTACCAAAATACCCTTTAATCTCGTGATCGTAAATATGTCACGTGGAAAGTTGAAACTAAAGTTTTGCCAAAAAAAGAAATGAGTTATTCTTTTTTAAACAGATCAAAAAGGAAAGTAAATCATTCTTTTTGAAACGGAGGGAATAAGACTTTTGAAACTTGCGATCTGAAACAATTCTTAAACATTTGTGTGGTTGAAAATTATTTCACTAAGAATAAATGAAAATTTTAAAAGTAAATTATTTCTAATTAAAAGGAAGTTCATTCTTTTTGAAACAGATTAAAAAGATTCAAAAAAAAATAGTTGATGAAGCTACTCAATATTATGAGGACCAGTTTTCAATATTTGAAACGGAGGGAATAAGACTTTTGAAACTTGCGATCTGAAACAATCCTTAAACATTGTGTGGTTGAAAATTATTTCACTAAGAATAAAATGAAAATTTTAAAAGTAAATTATTTTTAATTAAAAAGAAGTGCATTCTCTTTGAAATTGATTAAAAAGATTTAAAAAAATAGTTGATGAAGCTACTCAATATTATGAGGTCCAGTTTTCAATATTTGAAATGGAGGGAATAAGACTTTTGAAACTTGCAATCTGAAACAATCCTTAAACATTTGTGTGGTTGAAAATAATTTCACTAAGAATAAAATGAAAATTTTAAAAGTAAATTATTTCTAATTAAAAAGAAGTGCATTCTCTTTGAAACAGATTAAAAAGATTCAAAATAATAGTTGATGAAGCTACTCAATATTATGAGGTCCAGTTTTCAATATTTGAAACGGAGGGAATACGACTTTTGAAACTTGCGATCTGAAATAATCCTTAAACATTTGTGTGGTTGAAAATAATTTCAGTAACAATAAATGAAAATTTTAAAAGTAAATTATTTCTAATTAAAAGGAAGTACATTCTCTTTGAAACAAATTAAAAAAATTTAAAAAAATAGCTGATGAAGCTACTCAATATTATGAGGACCAGTGTCACCAAGATAGAGATGTAACATCCTTTTCTTTATTGAGACACATTCCTACTATTGTCATAAAAGAGAAAATGTTGATTTGAGCAAGGAGCCTGAGACTGAGGAAGTTAAGAGAGATGTTTTCAATTTAAACGGGGATAGTGCTGGAGGTCCTGATGTATTAATTGGTAATTCTGTCAAAATTGTTGGGAGATTGTAGGATAAGATATTTTCAAATGGTTCAATATTTCTTTGCTGGTAATACTCTCCCTAAGTGTAACGTCATATAAATTACCAAAATATCCCTAGAGGAAGGGTATGTGCACATCTTCCAATGCTCGTATGACAAATCCAAGACCGAATTTGTGATCAACATGAAAAATTGAGTGGGAAAATGGTCTTGGTCGATTTTTAGAGCGACCCAATCAAAAGATAATTTTTCTATCCGAAGTGCAAACAGTGTTGGGTGCAACAAGAGCATGTCGTGCCTCCATCATGGACCAGCACTTATAATTTTGTAAAACTTTTCGACGGGATTGAGAAAACTCATTCCAAAACTTTTTCTAAAAATACGTAATACGCAACCAGTTTGCGACGCGGACTGGGTCTTCTTCAAGTGGAAAATTCCTAAATCATTACGAGGGGCATTCCAGTTAATTCCTCACCCCTCCTAAACTCTATACATGATCTAATAAGGTCATTTTGACGTAAAAAGGATCTAAATCCCTAATTCTAAATCCTATTTCATAGTCTAACAAGGCTAAGGCTTGAGGAAAAGAGGAGTAAAGCTTGAGTTGAGAGATTTGAGGAGAAATCTATGACGTGACTGATTGATAGCTGCATCTCAGGTATGTAAGGCTAAACTATAAGCATGAGATTGTTCTCTCATGTGCCCCATAGATGGCCATAGATGAGTTGATGATTTGGAGAGTCTACATGCACGATATTTGATGGTTTTTCCTAAAATTTTATTTGAAATTACATGTTTTTCTATGTTGATAATTATCATACTATTTGTTTTCCTTGAATTAAATATTTTCATGAGAATTCGCATTATCCTACATGATTAATTTGAAAAGCATGCATGATGAACTTGAGAATTGAGTTTAGAGCCTTGATGTAGAGATTGTTGATTGTGATGAGAGAATGATGATGAGATGATAGAATTTTATTGCCTTATGAGTATCTATAAATGAACTCTACTGATGTGTCTATTCGATTGCTTCCTAATGATTGTTCTAAATCTTGAGTCACTGATGAGATTAATTGATGAAAGGTTTAGAGTCCCTATGAGCTTGATTAATGAAAGGGTTAGAGTCCCTATGAGTTGAATGATGAAATGGTTAGAGACCCTATGAGTTGAATGATGACAGGGTTTGAGTCCCTATTAGGTACTAATCGATGATGGGGTTCGAGTCCCTATGAGATTGATTGAGATGGAGGTTTTATAAGCATTGAGCCATGAGAGGAGTATCGAGCACTAAAAGAGTGGGAGTTAGTCCGACTTGAACTCATCAAACTACGTCGCCAAGCATAGGTGAGGCTCAGAACCATCACATATATTGTGGTTCCCTCTTAATTAGAAGCCCCTGAAATAATAGTGGACTTATTGACGACTGACTCCATATTGAGTGAGCTAATATGGTTTCGACCGTTCCCTACCTGGCAAGTTTGGAACAACTGTGGCAACATCAGCGAAACTTTTGTACATTCACTGGCTCATAAGTGATTCTTGTCAGATAAGAGAAACTCCAATAAATTTCTTACCTTGAGTACTCTGAGTTGAGGTGAGATGAGGGGAGGTGAGCTCCTTTGAGATGAGATGAGATGAGAGGAGGTGAGCTCGTTTGAGATGAGTCTGAGATTGTTAGATTTGCACACCCTATGGATTTGCCTAATCGAAGGAACACGTTTGCCGACGTGTTTTAGTGAAGAAGAAATAAATGGGAACACAATGTTTTTACGTGGAAACACCCGACTCACAAAAGGTGAAAAACCACGACCGTACCTCTACAGGATTTTCTCCCAACTTCACTAAATCAATATGAACCTTCAACAAACGATTGCAAATCCTAGTAATCTAAGACTTCAACACAACTTTACCAACTACCTAACTCCACATAAACCTCCCTAAGCTTATGTTCCTAACGTCTTCGAGTTGCCCCCAACTTGAAGACTAAACAAGCTCTTAGTTTATAGGCTACTAAGATGTGACCAATTTTTCAATACCAACAAGGAAAAAAAATTTCTTAAACAGTGACACACTCAAGACCTTAACGATCTAACTGTTTCTTTTTTTCCCTCACTTCGCTGCTCTAACCTTTTTGTCTTTTTGATCTCTCACTTCCCAGTCTGCTGAACTCCTTCTTATTGTAGCCTTGAAGAGTTCTATTTGCTCTTTGACACCGCAACAATCTTCTCGCAGAAGACTTCTTCTACTGTTGTAACTCCTAAATTTCTGCATCTTGTTTATTTAGAGTTCTATTTCTTTTAAACTCCTTCTCACCAACTCTATATTCTCGTGTGATTGCTGAACCATCTTCCTACTTATGTGCTTATAGACCTTATCTTCAGGAGCTTTTATCCATTCCGCTTCTTGTGGTGCTGTGCAATTTTCTAGTGAGATAGTGTACTAAAGAACCTGGTAGATCAACATGTTTCAGTGTCTTTTGTCTATCATCAAAACTCTATTTCTCCCGACATATTCCCCCCCTTTTGATGACGACAAACTTTCTGAGTACCAGATCTGTCCATACTTTCTGCAGGTATTAAGAAAAGAACCTCAAGAATGAAACAACTTAAAACAAGGGTTATAAATATTGCATAACTCAGATATGACTTCCCCGTTTTGACATCATCGAAAAAAAAGTGTATACGCAAAATTGGCAGAGAGTAAGCAAATCAATAACACAGATGCGAGTCCCAATAACACAAGAGAGAACAAGAGTATGCATTAATATGATAGAATTACAAGAAGCCCAGCATATATACACATTTAGAATGGGAAATCAACACAGAAGAACAAAAATTACACATGCTAATTCTAAGAACTGATAACAAAAAAGAGCACCCAGAAGGACTACCAAAGGAACAAGTTAGATAGGAGGGGCAGAGGAGGGGATCAACATAGTCAGTTTGTGGACAATATCACCATGATCAACACGCTCTTTCATCAAGGTGTCCTCTAGATCTGAAATTCGGGAAGTCAGTGCTCTCCGTTCCTGAGAAAATTGTTGATGTACTAAGGAGAATTCCGTAGTCTTGGCATCCAAGGCCATTTGAAGGGGATGAAGAGGGGTGCCAGCACGCTACATAGAAACAGGTAAAGCTGTGTGATTCATTTGATCGATAACGTCCTTGGGGGTCTACATAGTCCAGACTTGGACAGAAATGGAGCAAGCCTCAGAACCTGGCAAGCCAAAAGCCATACGGGAGAGCATGCCCATTTTTGTCTTGGATAAGAACACATTGCATATGCTTTAGAATGAGGCTAGGCAAATTGATTGGAACGTTTGTATCAATAAGTTCCATCAGAGTTAGATCAAAGTAGCTAGCTTCAGACCGTCTCTCCTGACGAGAAATGATGACTTTGTGGACTAGGTCAAAATAAAGATGATGAAGAGAGGACATTTCCCGTCGCTGGACACGCCTATGGTGGGCTAGAGTAGGAGGACCAAAGAATTTTCTGGAGATCTCAAGGGCAGAGGGAAGATTATCTAAAGGAGGCCATTCATGGCGTACATAATGATCCCATCCCTCATTAGGAACCCTTACAATTCTCGCAATGTCTGAAACCCCAAGACACAGTGATATCCCTGTAATAGTCGTAAGGAAAATAGAGTCATGAACAAGCCCCCGCCCATAAAATTCATACATCTCTGGTTTGGCCAACTTTCTCTGAGTATCATGCTGAAGGAACAGGTCAGACCACCCCTAAAATTCCAACTTGGAAAGAAGAGTGCTTATGTCAGGTCCCCTAAAGCCAGTAATGACACGGCCCCGAATGAGGGAGCGTCGTCGGAAGTAAATAAGGGAAGAGAAGTTTGGATCTGTGGTGGCAATGGCTGGTGGATCAGGGTCACTGTGAGTCGCAGAGTCCTCTGAAGGAACAGGAATAGGAACTTATTTATTTTTGGGTGAAGGTCTAGACTTGGATGAAGACAGAGTTCAAGAGGCAGTGGTTTTCTTTTTGGGTGAAGTAGTAGGTTTAGTCAGAGGAGGTTTGGGAATGATATGCTTATGCATATTCCTCCTAACTTGTCTCACCAGAAGATCCCCAGAAGAAGAGGAAGCAGGATTACCTTTTTGTTTCTTGCTCCGTTGTAGAGCCTATTAAAGAGCCACTTTTTCTTGACGCTTTTGATTTCTGGTTTGAGGCGTTCTTAAAGGACCAGGTAGGGTTACCTGTTTAGGAGAGGGAAAATCATCAAAGACTTCGATTGGTTCCCATGTGGCCTTTCTCCATCGATGATTGACTAGTTTAGGGTTTTGTTCCTTACAAGGTGGAGTCTCATTAGAAATGGATTGAGGAGGATCAATATTTACTCCTTGAGAAGAGAAAACCGTGGAAGGTGATGAGGCGGTGGAGAATTTAGAGAAACTATTTTGGAACCCTCCCCAATTTGCAAATCAGAAAAATCAATTTGTAACGGAGGAGGAAAATTAGTTGTTTCGTGAATAATCATAGCATGGGAATCTGGGTTTTGAGGCTCTTGCATGGTGGTGTTTTAGAGATTTTGAGAAGATGACATTGATGCAGGTGAATGTTTATTGCAGAAGACAGGAGGTGTTTCATATATAATGGGATATGGAAGTGTAAAAGACGAAGCCTGAAGGGTTTTGAAGACTTGGAGAATTAATTTGAGTGGAAAGGGAGGAGTCGTGTGAGGGGATGTCTTCAGAAGGCTGTCAGTGTGAAAAGATCGGCAAAAAAATTGAGGGTTTAGAGATAGGAAGGAACAGGTTAGGGTACCCAGGTCTATTATCAATTTCTAAGAAAAAGCACATAACAATTGTTACCTAGTTTATTTTCATGTTCCATCAGTCGTTCACCTGAGTTAGTAATCTTGCACACAGAAACACACATTAATGTCAACCCACTAAATTGTTGGAATGCACATAATATGAGAAATTGAATAGGGAACCTCTTTTATTTGGCAGTATAGTGCCAGAATTTCTAGTCAATCATTGAGGGGAGTTTATACAATCTTAATCATCCTTAAGTCTAACTTGATTTTTTCAAAATGTTCTCTGCTTAGTTCTTTAGTAAAAATGTTAGCAATTTGATTCTCAGTAGGACAAAACATTATTGAAACAAGACCTTTTTCTACATTGTCACGAAGAAAATTATGTCTTATGTCTATATGTTTAGTTCTTTTGTGTTGAACAGGATTTTTGGCTATATTCATAGCACGTGTATTATCACACAAAATAGGGACGCAACCAACATCCATCCCAAAGTCCAACATTTGTTGCTTAATCCAAAGCAATTGAGCACAACATGACACTACTGCTACATATTCAGCCTCAACAGTTGACAAGGCTACAGAGTTTTGTTTCTTGGTGTACCAGGAAATCAAACATGTTCCAATGAAGTGAGCCATACCTGAAGTACTTTTTCTGTCTACTAGATAACCAGCATAGTCAGCATCAGTGTACCCCCACAAGATTGAAATTACTACCTTTAGAAACCAGAGTCCCAAGTCTGAAGTTCCTTTGAGATACCTGAGGATTCTCTTGACTGCTTTAAGATGTGACTCCTTGGGATTATATTGAAATCTAGCACAGAGTCCTATACTAAAACATTATCAGGTCTACTGGCAGTAAGATATAAGAGAGATCCAATCATACCTCTATAGAGCTTTTGTTCCACTGACATTCCTTTCTCATCCAAATACAATTTAGTGGCTGTGGAAATGGGAGTATCAATATCTTTGTCATACTCCATTTTGAATCGTTTGAGAAGTTCTTTTACATACTTGTTTTGATGAATCAGAGTTCCAGAAAAAGTCTGCTTGATTTGTAACACCAAGAAGAAATTGAGTTCTCCCATCATGCTCATTTCGAACTCTCCATCATCAGCTTGGCAAACTCTTAGGTCATGAGCACATTTGTTGATCCAAATATAATATCGTCCACATATACCTACACAATCAACAGATTCCTTCCTTGCGTTTTTAAAAATAATGTATTATCGATTTTTCACCTTGTGTGACCATAGTGTAAAAGAAATTTTGACAATCTTTCTTACCAAGCTTGAGGAGCTTGTTTCAACCCATACAATGCCTTATCCAGCTTATACACATGATCTGGAAATTCAGCTCTCGAATCCAGGTGGTTGTTTCACATATACCCTTCCTTCAAGTAACCATTCAAGAATGCACTCTTCACATCCGTTTGATATAGAGTGAATTCCTTAAAAGCTGCAAATGCTATGAACAGCCTGATAGCTTCAAGTCTGTCTACTGGAGCAAAAGTCTCATCATAGTCTATTCCTTCTTCCTGATTGTATCCTTGAATCACCAGTCTTGCCTTGTTCCTTGTAACTGTTCCATGCTCATCAAGTTTATTCTGGAACACCCACTTTGTGCCAATGATGGTTCTTCCTTCTGGTTTAGGCACCAGATGCGATACTTTGCATCTCTCAAATTGGATTAGTTCCTCCTACATAGCCAGTATCCACTCTTCATCTTGTAGTGCTTCTCCTACCCTTTTTGGTTCCATCATGGATAAAAATGCCTGGAACACACACGAATTCTTCATCCCTGACCTGGTAGTGATTTCAGATGTCAGTTCTGTGAGAAAATTTTCTAGTGGGTGTGAATCTTGATATTTGTAGCTTTTCACCACAAACCCTTGAGGTTGTTCATCTTGTACCAAGTAAGCTTGAGCAGATCCCAAATCAAGATGTTGAGTTTCAGCTTTAGTAGTCCCCCCCGACTGTGTGCCCTCTGCTTGTCTTGTAGTTGGACTAGGTAGCTTGGCTTGTTCCTCTGATCTGTGCTCTAGCTCATAGACATCTTGCATATCATTCTAAAAAATGCCACTATTTTCATCAAAAACAACATGAATGCTTTCTTCAACACTATTAGTTCTTTTATTCAGTACTCTGTAAGCTTTACTATGTGAAGAATATCCTAAGAAAATTCCCTCATCACTTCTGGCATCAAAAATTTTCCAAATTATCTTTACCATTATTATGAACATAACATTTAGACCTAAATGTTCTGAAATGGGAGATATTTGGTTTTCTTCCTTTAAGTAATTCATAGGGAGTTTTGTTTAGTATGGGCCTTAAAATGCATCCGTTGAGAATATAAGCAGCAGTATTTATGGCTTTAGCCAAAGATTTCTTGCCAAGTTATTAGCAATCATCATTGTTCTAGCCATATCTTCTAAAGTGCTATTTTTTCGTTCTACTACTCCATTTTGTTGAGGGGTTCTTGGAGCAGAGAAGTTGTGATCAATACCATTTGTTGAACAAAATTATAAAAATTTTGCATTTACAAATTCAGTTCCATGGTCAGATCTTATGGAAATTAAGGAAGTCTCCAACTTCTTTTCTATTTTCTTGATGAAAATGGAGAAGACGTCCTAAGACTCATCTTTAGAAGCCAAAAAGAGAGTCCACATAAATCTTGAGTAATCATCAACAATAACAAACATGTACCTTTTACCTCCTCTGCTTTTTATTCTCATTGGTCCACACAGGTCAATGTGAACCAATTCTAAGAACTTGGTGGTACTTACCTGGTTCTTTGACTTAAAGGATGATCTAACTTGCTTCCCCCCTTACACATGCACTGCATACTTTGCTATCTTTGAACTTAGTTTTAGGTAAACCTACAACCATGTCCTTTGCGACAGAGTATTCAGTTGTTTCAGACTTGCATGACCAAGTTGTTTGTGCCAAAGTAATGGATCATTAGCAATTGTGCTTGGACATTTCAAATGTGCTCCGGGCATTCCCATGATATTAGCCTTGTACACATTTTTATGTCTATTTGCTGTTAAGATTATCTCCTTTGTATCCAGCTTTTTGACACTACAACCTGCAGAAGTAAAAGTTACTTTATTACCTTTATCATATAATTGAGATATGCTCAATAGATTGTGCTTCAATCCATCCATATGGTAAACTTCATCTAAAGACCTTGATTCTTTTCGTCCAATTTTTCCAACTCCCACAACAGTGCCCTTTTTTTCGTCTCCGAAGGAAACCTTTCCTCCTTTAAAAAGTGCAAGTGAAAGAAACTTGTGTTTATATTCAGTCATATGCCTTGAGCAAGTACTATCCATGTACCAATGCTTTCTTCCTTTCATTGCAAGACAGATTAATGGTTAGTTTTAGAAACCCAGACTAGCTTGGGTCCTTTCTTGTTGTAAAACAGATGAATAAGATCCCTTCTTGCCCAAGTAAGCAACATGTTCCTTGACCTGTTTCTTTTATTATGTTCATACCACCTTTTGTACACATGATATGTGTTTATGTTCCTAACATTGTTTGCAATTGGACACTCAGTAGTTGGATGTCCAATTTTTCCATAGAGATAGCATAAATAAGTAGAGGTAGCATTTTCATGAAAAAAACTTATTCCAACTTTCTCATTATGACTCATGTTTCCTAGATGATTCACTATTCTAGACGACTAAGTCCATCTGTTTTCCCTTTCTAAATCTAGTTTTAAAGTGGAGATTTCCTAAGTTAATTTTCTCACTTTTTCCTTCTCACAAAAAGCTCAATTTTACATTCTTTCAACTTAGTTTCTACCTTTTGATGCTCATCTTACTTTTACCCTTATCAGCAACAGTTAACTTTAAAATTTCTGACTTTAGGTTCAACACAAGTGAATCAAGTTGTTCAACCTGTTTCTTCAGCTTGTCATTCTTTTCATCGGCTTCATCCAGGCAGTTTTTGATCTCGAGATTTTTAAATTTTTGATCTAAAAAATCTTTAATTAGTTGATCCTTTTCATTTGCTACCTCTTGAAAATTGTCTGTCATCTATTCATTAGCAAGATTAACTTCTTTTTTCAAAAGAGATGCAACTTTTATTTTAGTTCGGGAATACTTACCTTAGATTTGTCATCTTCTTCTAGATCTGAATCTCCAGCAGCCATGAAAGCAGTTTCATCAACATTTTCTATCTGAATCCTCCATTCCTGATCCCCATGCAGCCATCATAACATAGTCTTCCCTTTCCTTTTGTTTTGCAGCTTTTTCTTTTATTACTCTCTCAGCCCTTTCCTTTTTCCACTCAATTCCCCATAGAGGACACTGTTTAATGTGGTGATCCATTTTTCCACACTTGTAACACCCTAAATGATTTTTATCATCGGACTAGTTCCTGCTTCCTATGTCATCAGACTACCTTCTGCTACCTGTTTCTCTCCTGTCTTTCCCTTTCCTACTTTTTAGGAATTTTTTGAAATTTTTTGCTAGAAAGGCTATCTGATCTTCATCTAAATCTGATCCCTCATCATCAGAAGCTACCCTAAGAGCTAGTGACTTTTCATCCATACTCACTTCTTTCTTTTGATCTTCCATGTTCATCTCATATGTTCGAGATTCCCGACCAGCTCATTTAATGTCATGATTTTGATGTCCTTAGCTTCCCTAATGGAAGTAACTTTTACATCCCACTTAGCTAAATTCTCAGAACCTTGTCCACTTGTTCTTCAGAAGAAAGAACTTTCCCCAGGGATGCAAGTTCATTTATGAGCAGTGTGAGTCTTTCCATCATGTCTTGTAGAGTCTCATCTTCCTTCATCTTGAAAGTCTCATATTCAGTGAACAACATAGCAACCCTGAATTTCCTGACCTAAGCAGTTCCTTCATGTGCAATAGTAAGAGCATCCCAGATTTACTTAGCTGTAGTACAATTTGAGATCCTGTTATACTCTTCTAGACCCAGACTACAAACCAAAATATTTTTGGCTTTGGCATTTTTCCTTAATGCTATCAGATCATCAGCGTCGAACTCCCTTCTCTCTTTCGGCACTTGTTGGTCCTCCACTGTTTTCACAGGAATAGTAGGCCCTATGATAATTTTATCCCAGAGTTCGTAGTCTTCTCCTTGAATGAAGTCCTCCATCCTAGCCTTCCACATTTTTTTTTGCTCTCACTTAGCTGCTCTGACCTTTTTGTCTTTTTGATCCCTCACTTCCCAGTCTGCTGAACCCCTTATTGTAGTCTTGAAGAGTTCTATTTGCTCTTTGACTCCGCAACAATCTTCTCGCAGAAGACTTCTTCTACTGTTGTAACTCCTAAATTTCTGCATCTTGTTTATTTAGAGTTCAATTTCTTTTAAACTCCTTCACACCAACTCTGTATTCTCGTGTGACTGCTGAACGATCTTCCTATATGTGCTTGTAGACCTTATCTTCAGGAGCTTTTATCTATTCCGCTTCTTGTGGTGCTGTGCAATTTTCCAATGAGATAGAATACCGAAGAACCTGGTAGATCAACATGTTTCATTGTCTTTTGTATATCATCAAAATTCTATTTCTCCCAATAGAGATGATTAATGAGGTTGAGTTTTTGACGGGTCACTTGTCTACCCTATATTCTTGCATAGATAGACATTTGACGATTTGATGAGATTTGATGTTTTTTTCATATTATTTTACCTATTTCTGTTTCACTCAGCTATTTTACATACCAGTACATTCTAAGTACTGATGTCCCTTTTGTACTGCATTATTTTATGATGCAGAGGCAGGTATTAGAAATCGTCAACAGGCGCTCCGTTGAAGATCTGAGATTCACAGCTGATCTGTGAGCCTCTCCTCCTCCGGAGGATCCACTATGATAATTTCATCTTGCTTTAGAGTTAGATTGGACTATTTCCTTTACTTTGACTTGGGTAGCCATGAGTTTGTCATTGGTACAACATGATTAGTGATAGAGGCTTCATAGATGATGGTTGAACATTGATGTTGAGATTTTTGAGCTAGTTTCTTTCTATTAGCCTTTATTTTTATCTATATATATATTGTGAGACTTAAAATGATATGTGGCTATTTACCTACTCTTATATCTGCTATTCAGTAGAGTTATTTGATTGAACTAATGTTATGAGGCTAAGTGGTTCGCTTAGGGACTAGCAATAGTATCTAGGTGCTGGCCACGCCAAGGGTACCCTCCCGAGGCGTGACACTAAGTTTATTACCCACATTAACTTGGTCTAATTCCCCGAAAATGACCAAGTCAACACCTTTGCAGATTTATGGCCAATAAGTTTGAGTAATTTTATCAACAAAATTCTATCTAGAGTTGTTCATGATAGATTAGAAGGTATATTTCCAAAAATCATCTCTGCAAATCAATCTATCTTTGTGAAAGATAGAAGCATAATTGAAAATATGCTTCTAACATAAGAGATTGTTACAGACAGTAGAAAAAGGGGTAAAAATCTACTAATGTTGTTATTAAGCTTGATATAACAAAAGACTTATGACAGAGTATCTTGATTCTCTATGATGAAAGTGTAAGGAAGATGAGTTTGTTTTAATTGGGATTGGATTTAATATGGAGAATATTGCTTTCTAACAATTGGTATTTTGTGCTTATAAATGGGCAGGCACATGATTTCTTTCTCTACTAGAGGGTTGAAAGTCAGGAGACCCACAATCCCCTGCCCTATTTATTCTATCAGATGAAGTTTTGCCTAAGGCTCTAAACTCTTTATTTTAGAATGAACAATTTTAGGGTTATCAGATGCCAAAACAGAGTGTCCATATTAATCATATTGTGTATGCAGATAATACTATTACATTTGCATCTATCAACAGATATTCGCTGGTGAAGATCATGTCAACTTTAAAGAAGTTGAATTTCATTAAAGAAAGAAGATTGACAAGGATCAACGTTTCTTCCATATGCATTATTATTAGTTGAGAAGTGTACAGAATTCAGTAGAGGATAATTCACATTCAAATATTTAGGGTGTCCTATTACTTATAATAGGAAAAGGAAGGAACATTACTTTGATATCATTACAAGGGTCAAATTTAAATTGCAAGCCTGAAAAAGAAATATGTTAACCTATTAAGGTAAAGAAGTTTTAATCAATAGTATTTTAAAAAATGTTCACTTTCATATTCTATCTACTTTTGTATCCCATGTATGTATTTTAAAGGATCTCCATAGAGTACTATTTGCTAAATTTTTCTGGAGTGATGAAGTAGTAGGAAAGAGTAAGCATTAGGGTTTTTGAAATAAAGTTTGCTTATCCAAAGAGAAGGGTGTTCTTGGTTTTAGGTCTTTGATTTGTCTCAAACATTATATGCTAAACTTTGGTGGAGGTTTAGAACTCAAAATTCATTATGGACTAATTTTATGTGGAATAAATATTGTAAAAAGTAAATCCTTAGTTTAGTATAATGGAAGGGTGAATCTCAATTATGGAAAAATATGTTGATGAACAGGGATGTCTTTGAATAATTTATTTGATGAAAGCCAAGAGGTGGAACCTCTTCAATATGGTTTGATAACTACACAAGGTTAGGTCCTTTATTTCACAACCAACAGAAGTGCAGACTTGCCACTGTCATCAACACATTTATGAATGAGGAAGGTTGGGTTTATTAGAAAATACAGATGTAGTTGCCTTAACATGTGTCAAATTCTATATGAACCAGATCGGACAGTCTGATCTTAGTGATAAACCATGCTGGACAAGGACCAATCTGGTATTGTTTTAGTCAAAAGTGTTTGGCAGCTTATCAGAAAGAGAGGAGGAAACTAGTTTTTATAAAAAGATGTGGGTACAAGGCATTCCTTTTAAAATCTATTTTTTAGTAAATAAACTTCCAGTTGCTACTTTAATGGCACAATGGACTCCTAAATCTTTCATTTATGTGGTTGCTGTGAGGTTCCAGATGATGAGACAATGGATCTTTTTTTTTTAAAAAGGGAAGTTGCAGATGTTGTGTGGAGTTACTTTGCTGGTGTAACTAGTGTATTGGGACCAGGGGTTCAGGTGAAACAAGTATTGATGAAATGGTGAGATGCTAAAGATAACTTTAAACAAAAGAGGACTTTTAATGCACTTTCATAATATCATCTTATGATTTCTTTGGAGAAGGAGAACTACCATTTTGCATGGCGGTTCATACTCTACTAATAGAGTAACTTGGGATATTCCTAGCACTATTAAAAATTTCATTAAATTAAAATTTGAATATTTCAATATCCCAAAAAGTTGGCCCTTAGATTGTAGTTTTGATTGATAATCATAGGCCTATTTTTATATGTAAGGTAGTTCGATAAATTCCACCACCTTTTGGGTGGTGGGAATGTAACACCGACTCACCCTTGTACTGTTGCTTTTTGTGTTAGGGATTCCTCTGATAATCTAGTGGAAGCAAAGGGGTTAAGGATCGAAAACACAACTAGCTTAGTGGGTGAGGCTATTAGAAGACCTTCAATAGTGTTTGGAGAAATATTTTTCATGAGTTATACTAGAATTTGATTCTTTATTGTTGATTAATATGATGAATGGACAATGAATTGTTCCTTGAAGTGTGATTTTTGAGGTCAACTCCATTCATAGAACGAGGGCTTTGATGACAACAAGAGTACCACACTTCTTAAGGGAGGGAAATACTCTTGTTGATCATTTTACTAACATATATTTTAATTTTGCAGGTACATTTGAATTTAATCATTTTCAAGATATATCAATTGTAGGCAAAAAAAATCATTAATATAGATAAACAGGGGGAATTGCTCATCTTACAATAAGACACACGATCCAAGCGAAATCCTAGGTGTGACACGATAATTGAAACTCCAAAGGATCCTAACCAAGTCATCTTACATATAATACATGAGCATTTACAAGATATATAAAGCATAAATTAAACAATAGGCTAGAAATAAGCGAAAGTAAGTCTCAAAGATCTATTCAAGAGAAGGAAAGTAATCAAGTCAAATGGAGATGACGTAGACTCTTACACCTGTTTCAAACAATGCTTTTACATAGCCTAATGTGGGCGGGGACTAAGACATGTCCCTATCTCATCCTCAACGAAAAGTGAAGAAGTAGTTTGAAAATAGAATGACTACAACTGTCCAATAGAATTATGATTTGATAGCCCTCGAACTACAAGGACTTACCAATCAACCAAATCTTCAACTCTAAGATAGTCAATAGAGTGATGTGTATGACGAACGTCCTACCCTACATTTTTAAATAACATAGGTAAAAGTATGTATTAGTACATTCAAATGTACTACGTATATGGCCATATGGAATAAAGTATAAGTCATAGTATGCAACATACCAATAAAACATAATAATTGAAAGTAAGATTAAAAGAAAGTAAATCACGAGTATGATCAATGCATAATGAATCAGACTAGTGGTTATAGAAGAACATGGATCATAATAATCATAACACGAGACATAAGAAAACAAATGTGGGATATCACTTTAACCGACAATTAGACCATGTGAGCTATAATATAGAATTTGGTGTAACTTCCACATCGAGAAGGGAGAGGCTACTTTGTCAAGGTAGACTCCGTAATGGTGCATTCGTTCATTCAACATGAGGGGCTAAGTATGGATCCACTACCCTAGCCTATAAGAAAACCTATGGTGGCACATAGTTTTACACAAGAGGTTGCTACTAGAGTTTCCTTGGGAGGATAACTTTAACATCCTCTAGACCTCACCTCACCTCAAGACTTCTCAGTGCTATGTCAAATCCGACAAAATATAAAATTATGGCATAATAGTCAATAATATATCAATCATAACTTTGAGTCATTGAAAATCATCATTTCATGTAGAGAATCTCATAAATTCTTAGGTGACCCACCAACGTGAGAATTGTCCTTATCATACATGAATCCATGATTAGGTGAGAAAACCTTTCACCAACTTTTTTCATTCATTCATTCAATCACTTAAGGGACTTCATAGATATAATTAGATAGCTTTAATAAAATTCAAAAGAGTCCATGATCGTTCAAGCTCACGATTCATTGAAAACTAGGGTAAATTATATCATTTCAATATCAAATCAGCTTTAAAACATGCAGTTCAGTGGAATTATGCAAATCATGTAGAGTTATAACAATTCCAAACATAAATGCAAGAATTAACAATGATGATCTATAAGGCCCTAGGTATTGGAAGTTGAAAATAAGTGTAGGAAATGAAAATTCCCCAAAATTAGTGAAAGTGTCACAAAAAGACCTTTCACGGCTTGTGGTGCTCACCATGACTCGTGAAGGGCCTCGTGGTGGCATCACTTGGTAGTGTTGGGTCCATTTTGGGGGTTTCTTTGGTGAGGTGACCCACCATGAAACCCACCATGGCTCGTGGTGTGGTCTCCCAGAGGGCACCCTCCTAGGTTGTCTCACCGTTTTGTCCAAGATACCCACCACGACACCTATCATGGGTCATGGAGCACTTCAAGGGTCATGCTGGGCTTTTGCAAAGTGTTTTTTCTAGTTAAAAATCCTTTTTGTAAGGGCATTTGGGTCATTTTTCTAGTTTCTAATTCTATTTTAAGTGATTTTAGACTAAAATACCCTTCTAATACTACCTAATCTATCTAAGATCTTCCAATTACACTTCAAACACTTAGACACCAATTCAACTCCTCCAGTTCACTCTCAAGGCGTCCTCTCAACTCCAATTAAAGAATCCATTGAAGACCTAGCAAGCTCAATCTAAGGTAATCTCAATTCCTTCAATCCTTCATCAAAGTATGTGGGTATTCATCCATCAGAACTTTTTACCTATGGAACCTAATCTGTTTTCTTCATTATTCATTGTTTCAAGTATGATCAAATAAGTATTATCATGACTTTGATTTCAAAATGCTATTATTATGATGTAGATTACATTTATATATTAGAGTATGCATGAATTACTCCTATTACATGAATTTTTCTCAAGTATTCTATGATGTATGCGGAAATTCTGAATGAGTCCCTTCAATTATGATTCAAAATCTACTCTACTTTCATTACTTTAAGCTTATTAAACATGAACCCATGCTACTCTCTTGAATTTATCAAATGGACATGATTATGCATGTTTTTATGATGGTGTTATGATGATAGGAGCTCACCTCCCATTTTTCACTAATGTTGATAATGAGAGAACATCTCCCACTTTACACTCATTATGATGAGTGTACTGATGATGTGAGCGCACCACCTACTTTATACTTGATATGGAAGGTGTACTGACAATGGGAGCGTCTATCCCACTTTACACTTAGTATGAAATGAGCTACTCTTATGCATGACTTTATGGACTATGGGATTATGATCAAGCTTGTGATGATGTGCAAGTGTGAATTGTGATGATTTATGACAAGTATAACTTTATGCCTATATTATGTATTTTCGTGGGATATTGACTTAGTATCGAGAGGACCTTGGGATTGAGGCTCACCTATTAGTTGAGGCATGACCCTTTGTGATAAATTTTGTTGTCTTATAAGTATGTGCAACCGTAGGATTTATGATTTTCCCAATATGGGATGCTATTGGATTCACATAACTTATGACATGTAAAGTTCTACCTTGGCAAATAGACTCTTTTTTCCTGATGTGGAGATATTCATATTATAGCTCATATGGTCTACTATCCATTATGGTGACATTCCCACATATGTTGACCTATTATGTTATCATGTATCATTACATTCATGGCATTTTGGTATGTGATTCTTTCCTTTACTTTTGTTTTATTTATCCCCTTGCTCATGCCTTACATAGCTATATATCTTATGTATATTTGTCTATTGCATGCTCACATACTTATTATATTCAAATGTACTAACACATTTATGTGTACATTGTTTTACAATAAAGGGAAAGGTGACTATCCTCCTCCTCCCTATGGCTAGATTTGGATCTACTCCATAGACTGACTGGGTGAGTCCTAATGCTTTGGGGATAAAACCTACAATTATCTAGCTTGTTATGTTTGAGACTGACTTTTATTTTTATTTGAGGGTGACCTAGGGACATGTCTTATCACCTGCATAGTCTATTACTTAGGGTCTTGTTGGATATGATGTATAGTTCTCATGTCTTCAGTACTTCATATGCTCTTATGCTACAATTTATGTTTATATATTTGCTTTTGCTTATGTATCTGACTCATTATCCGTGAATGCTTATGATAGGCTAGTTTGGGAGTCCCTGGGGATCATATTCATTGTGTCACACTTAGGGCCTAGCTTGAGTAGTGACAAACTCAGTGTCAAAGTCCAAATTTTTTGAACTATTCTAGGGAGTCCAACATGCCGCGTCAAGTAGAGTATTCATGGGTGTGAAGTATGCCACATCTATGAATAGGAGATTATGAGGCATTTTAGGAAGATTACCACTGCTTTTATTATTCATATTGTAACATAGAAAGTTTCCTAAGGTTTCCTAACTCTAATGATTATTCTTTGTGCTTTTCAAAAAATTCCTCTAAGAAGAGTACTCAAGCGAAAGGAAGTACATGTCAATGAGGATCAAGCTTCCCTTGACCCTTTGGGAGAAAAAGTCACCAATGTAGAGTTCCTGACCACTATTGCTATGTTGACCTGAGCTATGACAAATCAGCCTAATCATGGTGCAATAGCTCCTCCTCCCCATATGCCTACCCCGGCAGGTAGGGTGAGAGACTTCGCCTGGATAAACCCTTTTGAGTTCTACGGTTCAATAGTAGATGAGGATGCTCAAGAGTTCATTGTTATGTATAATGTATTGGATAGTGACTCCAAAAAAGAAATCAAAATTTGAAGCATATCAACTCAAGGGAGTGGCCTTAGTGTGGTTCACTCAATGGGTGTCCGAAATGGTGGATGAAGATCTGACTGGTTAGGAGGATTTCAAGCTTGCATTTCACGACCACTTCTTCCCACTTGAACTATGAAGGTGTAGATTATTGTGTTTATCGACAACAATCAAGGAAATAAGAGTGTGAGTGAGTACGACTCAAAAGCTCTCCAAATATGCTCCATCCTTGACTATTGATCCCCATGCCATAATGTGAAAGTTAATTTCAAGGATATCTGACTTTGTTGTCAAATAGTGTCAAACTTTTATGCTTGTGAAGGAAATGGATATCTTTAAACTCATGACTTATGTAAGAAATTGAAGTGAGAAGCTCAAGGAGAGAAGGGTGAGGGAGTCTAAGAGGGACCGATTCAAGGGTGGGTTCTCTAATGCGAAGTCTAGCGGTGGAGGTGGCCATTTCCATAAAGGCCAAAGGTTCCAAGGCCAAGGGCCATATCAAGCTCCAAATAAGAGGTTTGAAAGGGATAGGGTGTCATACCCTAGGGTTCAAGGTAGTAGTGGACAGAGTTTTACTAAATGCTCTATATTTGGGAAGAATTATGGAAGTAGTGTTTGATGGGTTTTGGTGCTTTCTATGGATGTGGAATTATTAGAGTGTTAGGGTGTGGCAAATAGAGATCAAAAAGTCCACCCCGAGGGATAAGTTTCTCTAGATGGTCAAGGGCAATAGGGGGTTAAAAAAGGTGGTGATCAACATAAATGATTCTACGCCCTTCATGCTAGGCAAGAGGTAGAAGAGACTCCTAATATGGTTACTGGTATGCTGAAGGTCTTTAACTTTGATATGTGTGAATTACTTGATCCAAACACCAATTAATCATTTATTGCTCCTTTCCTAAACACTAGGTTTGATATGAGTTCTGAAATTTCACTAGAGCCCTTCGCAGTCTATACTTCCCTAAGTGAGTCAATTGTAGCCAAAAGATTCTACAAAAACTGTCATATGTCGGTGTTGCATAAAGTCATTCCTTGTGATCTTGATATGGTTGACTTTGATGTTTTTCCTGGGATGGATTGGTTACATGCTTCTTATGACTCTGTAGACTATAGGACCTATAAGGTCAAGTTCTAATTCCCTAATGAGTCAATTCTTGAATGGGTAGGTAGTGACTCAACATTTAAAGGTCGATTTATTTCTTATCTAACGGCCCAAAAGTTGATTTGCAAGGGGTGTATCTACCACATTGTTAGGGTTAAGGATGTCAATTTTGAGTTTCCTACTCTTGAGTCAGTTCCCATCATGAATGAATTTCCCGATGTCTTTCCTGAAGATTTACCTAGTATTCCTTCCAAAATAGAAGTTGACTTTGGAATAGATTTCCTTCCCGATACCCAACTTATCTCAATCCCTCCTTACCGTATGCCCAGGCGAAATTAAAAGACTTGTTAAAAAAAGTTTCATTAGGCCAAGCATTTCAACGTAGGATGCTCCTGTGTTGTTTGTGAGAAAAAAGGATGGGTCATTTCGGATGTGTATAGACTATCGATAATTGAACATGGTTACCATAAAGAATAAGTATCCGCTACTGAAGATAGATGATTTATTTGATCTGTTGCAAGGGGCTATTCACTTCTCCAAAATTAATCTCTGTTCTAGCTATCATCAAGTAATGATATGGGACTGTGATATTCCCAAGACATCACTTCAAACAAGGTATGGTCACTTTGAGTTTGTGGTTATATCTTTTGGGTCATCCAATGCTCCATCAGTGTTTCATGGACCTTATGAATAGAGTGTTCAAGTCTTACCTTTATATATTTGTGGTGGTCTTCATAGATGACATTCTGATCAATTCTCATAGTGAGGAAACATATATGGGTCACTTGAGGGTTGTGCTTCAGACCCTGAGGGATAAGCAATTATTTGCAAAATTTAGCATGTGTTAATTCTGGTTGAAAGAGGTGGCATTCCCTGGCCATATTGTATCTGCTAATGGGATTAAGGTTAATAAAAAAAATAATGAAGAGGTAAGGAATTCGCCTAGACCATTCTCCTTCGGCATCAAAAGCTTCTTGGATTTAGCTAGTATTATTGAAGATTTGTTCAGGGGTTTTCATCCATCGCAACACCTTACCAAATTTGACCCAAAATAAGGTGAAATTTTAATGGTATGACGAATGTCACAAAAGTATTCAAACACTAAAAGATCGTCTCATATCGGTTCCTATTTTGACACTGCCAGAAGGTTTAGAGGGGTTTGTGGTATATTGTTATTCTTTGCATGTTGGTTTGGGTTGTATTCTAATGCAAAAAATAGTATGTTCATAGCATCTGCTTCGAGGCAGCTAAAGGTGCATGAACGGGATCATCCAACCTATGATTTTTAATTGGCAACTGTGGTATTTACTTTGAAGAGTTGACGTTATTATCTTTATGGGATGCATGTTGATGTGCTAAATGACCATAAGAGTTTGCAATGTATATTCAGTCAAAGAGTCCTAAATCTAAGGCAAAGGAGGTGGCTTGAGCTCCTCAAGGATTATGATATAAGTGTGCAATATCATCTGGGCAAGACAAATATTGTAGCTGATGGTCTCAGTAGGCTATCTATGGGTAGTGTGGTGTCACGCCCTAAACCTAGACACTGGACGTGGTCGGCACTCAAAAATCATTTCTGGGCCCAAGAGAACCTCTTAACTTGAGCTACCTATTCAACAAAAGACTCAAATATTATATAAGATGGGATGGTCTTAATAATATTGGAACTCAATCTTTAAAGGAAATCAATACTAGACATGTAAAAGTACAAAATCTTAACTCCAAATAAAAAAATTGAATAACACCAAAATAGTCTATAAAGCCTCTAGAGTACAGTATCTTAAATAGGTACTGTGATATGTCACGACTACCATAACTAAATAAAAACAAAGGAAACTAAAGTAATGGGATCTAATTTCTCTGGCTATAAAGAGGCCTCATTAATAGCTGAATAGAGATCTGAATCATCATCGATTAGATCTCCTAAAATAACAATTTTTAAGGGTTTTTGGTGCCATTTGGCAAGCTAAATCAGCAATGCACCGAACACATTCTGCGAGTAGCCGAATTGGCACTTAGCTCGCCTAATTGCACAGTCCAGACATGCTCCAGTAAAATAGACATAGCTTGTAACTTTGAATAAGGTGAAATTAGTGGTATTGGAAAGAAGACTCAAAAACCTATGATTTGGTGGTTCATGGTCTATCTAACTCATTATGTTCTGAGAGATATGTGCATTTGAAGTTGACCCTTACAATAACTCTTGTTGAAACTTATCTGATAGAGATATATTGAACTTGGCTTGACTCTAGAGGTTCCTGATAAACCTAAACCACATTAGAGACACTTCAAATACTTAGGAAATGACCTTAAAAGATATGCACAACTTAGAAATCAACGGATCACCTAGCTTTTATAAAATTGTAATGACCTTGCAGGTCGTTTTTTAGCTTATCTATAAAAATTACTATTTTTCCCTTTTGTATGTTGCTTTGGAACTATTTTTGAACTATCTGTGCTATTGGAACTAGAATCTTGTGTTTTAAAAGTGGAAAATATGAGTTTTGGCATTTTTGAAAACTTAAATGAGTGAAAAAGTGAGTTTTTGTACTATTCTATGATTTGAATCGATTCCATTAGCTAAAAAATGTTGAATTTAGTCTAAGAGAAATTGTGAAACTAAATTTGGAGTTAAAGGAAAGATTTTAGACCCAAAGTTGCATTTTTAGTTGATTCCGGAGCCTAAGTTTGACTTATGTCAACATTCGGAGTTAGAAAGCTTGAATAAAAATTCTGATAGTTCGAGTAGTTTATGATGGTGAAACTATCACTACAAATGATCTCGTTGTAATTTTAAGAGTTCTCGAGGGCAAATTTGGTATGTTAACTTTTAAACTAGTTTTACGAGTTGTATCGATAATTGTGTCGAGGAGACCTCAAAATTAAATTATTATAGTTTCATTGAGTCCGGATCATTGTTTTTGGTATAGATAACAGTCTAGTTTGTGTAATTTGGGTTCCAGATGGACCCTAGGAGTCCGTCCCATGAATTTTCATAAGTTGGTTTTTGCTAATCTTGGAAATCTGGTGTAACCCCTCCTTCTTCTTCGCGTTCAAAGAATTGACTATTGTGTTCGTAGAGGTCTGGCCTGTTTACACTCCGTGTTCATGAGAGTCTTCTCTGCATTCGTGGAGGGTCACTTCTCCTCCTTCGTGTTCGTAAATGACCCCTCCGTGTTCGCAAAGGTCTGGACATGTGTAGCTCCATGTTTGTGGAGTACATTTTGATTTGATACATTTTAACTCTTGATAACACCCATTTTCAACGTTTTAAAGCCTTGTTGGCATCTTTCAAGAGACTTTTAAGTAAATATATTTTTATCAGTATTTCTTTTATCAAATTAATTAATTCCATTATTTTTCTCTTAATTTTATCTTGGATTTCATGAAGTAGGATGTCTAAAATGGGGTTTTCCATGTCATTGAATTGAGAACCTTAATTGATGATTTCTTTCTCAATTTGAGCTCAATTTTAGTGAAATTTTCACCCATGAACTCTTTTCTCACGTAGAATCATGGTTTTGAGTTTATTTCCAGATTCGATAACTTAAAATATTAGCACTAATTTAGACCATTGTGTCCCCAAGCTTAATTCATGTCAATATATGTATCAAAAATTCATCTCTTGACACGTATAATCTATTATTGATAGTGATTGGTTGATTTGGAGCTTGTTTCGAGATTTAGGTTGAACAAAAGCTTGCTTCAAGTGTGGTTTTGGCATTGAGGTAGGTTTGGCTTACCTTTTGGGACTAGATATGAGTTATTGGATATTATATGTGATAATTATAAGATTTGGATTGGTACATGAGTAACTGGATTGATGTGATTGTACTTTGGTGAAAACATGATATTGGTTGTATTGGAGTTGGAGTAAATTTGGATCTTGTTGAGAAATTGAGTTGTGTCCTTGGTAATTCAATTATATTGGATTTATTATGATAATATGATACTTGGGATATTATTTGAGAAACTTGGTGGTAATTGATAGTATTTAAGGTACTTCTAGAACTTATATGCATATTTCGGGGACTTCCAAAGTCTGGTGTTATCGATATATTTTGGCCATTCGGGAAACTGTGGTACCTTGAGACATGGTGATGATTTGTGGTTCCAATTGTGATACTTGGAACAAGTTTCATAATTCTATGATGGTTTTTTTATCAATATTCTTATTACGTTGCTGTTATATACCTTGATTTGTGATATTGTCATGCATTCATCTCATATTGCATCTTTACCACCCCTTGACCATACTGAGGTGGCAAGGTAGAGAAATTGTACCACTTTTTCTAAAACCCTTGACCATGCTGAGGTAGAAAGGTTAAGATGTTGTACCACTTTTTGAAACTCCTTGATCACGCTGAGGTGGTAAGGCTGAGATATTGACACCCCTTGACTACACTGAGGTGGCAAGGCTGAGAGATTTTGGTATATGGTCTAACGAGATCCCCATGGGTTCTACCTGATAGCCTTAGCTTAGTAGATGTATGCACCGACTGTGAGACAGTCACGATTCCACCCCATACATTGCATTCATTCATATCATTGCACTGCATCATTGATTACACTTGCTCTTTTTATATGTTCTAATACATACATACATACATACATACATACATATACATACATACATATATACATACACACACACATATATATATATTGTACTAATCCTTTCATTGCAAGTGAATGATTCTTCGTTATTACATGCTTATCCCTTCTCCTACCCAGTCGGTTGAACCTACTGGGTACATTTTGGTGCACTCACCCTTACTATGTTCGTCCCTGTAGATTGAGCAAAGAGACTCTCACATGGTAGTTGATCTTACTTGAGCGGAGTTTGATTTCATTACCAGATTTAGCAGTGAGTGATAAGTCCATATCTTGGCCTCATTTTGGGCTTTAAATGGAAGAAATGTTGTCCTCAATGTGCTATTATGCCTCAGTTGTTAACTAATATGTATGTGTTATGACATGAATGAGGCTAAAAGTACATGGATGGACAAGACTCAAACAAAGGAATGAAAAGGAGCAGAAATGCTTGAAAGGCGGTCAAAAGCAATGTCACTGACATATTCAAAGGATCGTCAAAGATCCATTGAGGAGCCTAATGTTATAGCAACCAAGCTCCTAAGTCCATGACTGGAAAAAAATGCATGAGGAGGTTCAGCGGATCGCCGAATATGATTGGCAATAAACAGAGACGTTTCCTAATATTGCAGAGACTTGAGCCTTTAGGAGATGCAGAAAAAAGTCACATTCGATACATTGCTGGAGTGCTCAGCAATGGCTGACCTTAGCCACTCAACGGTGAATTGGTGCACAATCTTTTATTAATCTGCACATACTATAAAAGCGTTTTGGAAAGGACATTGTGTATAGCATTCTATATCAAAATCTGTACAAAGACCCCATATATATATGTATATATATAGGGAGAGAGAGAGAGGATAGAGTACAATGAAGGTTCTTGCTCAAGAAGTACAGGGGTTAGGTGATTTCAAGCTCTAAGAAGAAGAAATTGAAGAGATTAGTTGGAGTAATTCATCGTTTCTCCTATAATTCATCTTACCCATGTTCTCAACTATTGATTATGGT
Organism: Solanum rostratum; assembly: GCA_029948455.1. Lineage (NCBI taxonomy): Eukaryota > Viridiplantae > Streptophyta > Magnoliopsida > Solanales > Solanaceae > Solanum > Solanum rostratum. The sequence continues at coordinate 43,738,672 of CM057051.1, forward strand.
ATTATTTCTTTACTTTTCAACATGAGTGGCTAAAACTCCAATGTTGGGGGTATGTATGTAATATGGGTCTTTGATTTATGATCTGAGTGTATGACATTTTGATTATATTGACGTTAATTTTAGTGAGTTTACACTTATTTCTATGTTTCATCTATAATCTAAGGTTGCAAACTTGGGGTTTACTTTACATCTCTAATTATTGCATTAATTTGAGTAATTAGAGTGTGGAATAGGTGTATTAGCTAGAAATCTTTTGGGGTTTCACTTGAATGCCACAAACTTGGGTTCAATGGCTAAAATATTAGGAGATTTTCTATAATTTCTCAGGCCGAGCATGCCCTTGGGCAATTTGCATGTGATGTTGTAATTGATTCATGTGAAACACCTTCGCTGTCATAAATGAATTGTTGGTTATTAGCAACCTAGCTTAGTCACATATGTTTAACTCAATTAATCAAAGAGTTAGACCCGATTAATTAGATTTATCCTCATATTTGCACAACCCGGACATCTCTCTCAATCTATTGGTAATTTGCATTATAGAATTGTTGTTAGCTGAATCTTCGTGTTAATTTACTCGCACCCCCATGTCAATTCTACAAATGCCTAGTTTAATGCATTACTTTACCTATTGAATTTCCATTCCCTGTGGGATTCAACCCCAAATCTCAATGGGTTATTATGCTGTTGACAATCATCCCTATTTCCATTAGCGAAGTAGGTTTGAATGTCATAAAAAATGGCGTTGTTCCGGGGAATGCTGCTAGTTCTTGATTGATGTTTTTGTTTGAACTTAGTTTTTGTAGTTAGAGTTGTCTTAAATTTTTTTGTTGTTTTTGTTGCCGTTAATTAGGTGAAAGAATGGATGATGCTAGAAGTGTACACAGTGAAAATGTTGGAGAAGTGAATGACTTCCACAACGTCGATTGGGATAAAGTGGGGAGTACGGGAGTGATCCGATTAACTGTATTGGCTGGAGGTGTTGTTTTTCATATCATTAGCACAATGTTACAATTGCTTCAGCTAAAGGGGTTGTTCAGAGGGCAAGCCCATGAAGATCCCCATGAGTATCTTCGAAATTTTGTAGATGTGTGTTTGCCATTCAACTTCCGGGGTGTCACACAAGAGGCCATAAAATTGAGGCTCTTCTCATTCTCCATATTCAGAGAAGCTGTGAGGTGGCTACCTGAGTTTCCTCGAGATTCAATTACATCCTGGGAGGAACTACAAGATGCGTTCCTTTAAAGGCTCTTTCCTCGCTCAAAGATGGTGAAGCTACATGTAATGACCCTACCTAGGGGCCTAGTCGTCACACGGCAAATGAGAAACCGGAAGGCACCTCACCTAATACATCTCAAGCATTCACAGGTGCTTAATAGAAATAATTTGTGAAAAACTATGGGAAAGCGACTAAGTGCCAATTTGACAATGAAGTAACAATAAAAAGCAGCAGAAATACTATAATCATCTTGTTTGTCCATATTCTTACCAACTACATCATAACCGAATGGGACCGGTATCGGTCAGTTTCCATCAAATAGAAATAAGTATCAAACAATGCAACACACAAAGTAAACTCCTCAGAAGGACTACAAAAACATTGTCTAAAATCCAAGAAAAGGTATAAGATTGAAAGAAAAAGTGGATTCTTGAACTAAGGGCTCATCACGAATAATAAAGTTAGTCTTGAACGCGAAGTACTAGCCACGAACCAATGGAGAAGTACCTATCTTTACATGGGTAAATCATGTAGGCAAAATATTCGTTAGTACATAGGAATATACTAAGTATGTGAGATACAATGCATGGATGAAATTGTAATGCCATCATTATTAAACATAACATATAAGTATACATACGATAAAAGATAAATAAGGTAACCTTAAGCATGCACTAGGAATATGGCTTAAGATCAATATGAGACAATGCATATGAAAGAGCATATAACTAAAACATAACATAAGATAATAAAGCTTGTGGGAATAGACCTTAACCGACAATAAGACCATGTGAGCTACTACATGGAATCCAATGAACTTCTTCCATTGGGAAAAGGCCAATGTTCTTCTTCTATTGGGAAAAGGTAAATCCAATTGCCAAGGTAGATATCCAAAACATGGTAACTTTGCAATCACATCTTTCATAACCTTTGGGCCTACGTGGATCCAGTAGCCTAGTTTACAAAGGCTCTTATGGTGGCACATAGTTAGGGACATTATGATTTAGCTTCAAGGGGTCATGCCTCAACTAATGGAATGAGTCGCAATATCAAGTCCTCTCAGTGCTAAGTTATACCATGAAATCTTTAAAATACATCTTAGAATTATAAGTGGCAATCAATAAGAGTAACTTCAAACTTACGAATCTTTCTTAAACATCTTTTGGGGCATATATCATCACACTTATATCTTTGATAATCTTAACATTGAAGCTCCTCATTAATGTTTTAATCATCCTCATAAATTGTAGAAAGCTTTACTTGAAAACTAGGTGGGTTAGGCTTTATCATAGAACAATCATATATCACATTAGTCATAAGGAAACTTCTTATTTAAAGGAATATCGAAAACGCCCAACCTTTATCATATCGAAAACCATCATGGAATCATCATCATTAGTAAAATATGCATGTATATATACATAGGAAAATAGTTGTTGAACTTTATATGTATCATTTAATAACATAAATATAATGAAATCATCATAAGAATGCACATTAACTTAAGGAACATAAAGAAAAGGTAAAAATAATTAATGAGGAACTTTATGGGTGGAAGGATACCCATAAATCAACTCACATACCGAGGGGAACTAGAGAGAAACAAAATTGAATCTTTTGAGGAAGAAACCTTAGAAACACTAGCCTTGTTCTTGAGAGTTTTTTGCCTTAGAGAATTTTTGAGTTGAAAGAATGAGGAGAATGGGGGCTTCTTAGGGCTTAAAGGCTAATTTAAGGTCCTTTTCCCATCCTCAAAATGACGCAATTTAGGAATGAAACGAATCAAAATAAAAAAGTGTTGTTCATTTAAACTACCAAAATTAACCTATGAGACCCCAATTACAGGCCATAAGGTGATAAACGAGCCACAACTCCCTCTCGTCTGATAATACATTTGAAATTCCAAAAAACCAACTTCACTGGACCCAAAATTACAAGGCCTTGTTATTTGCCATATGATCTTTTATAGGTCGTGGTTGAACTTATAGAACCCTTCCGCACTTAGCAATTTTTCAACTCATCCTTGACCTTATTCCATAGAGAACCTTACAAGTCATATCCTAGTTTATGGGTCGTCTGATAACTCGTAAGTCATCCTTCAGAAATCTCCAAATTTCCTTCATGTCTGATAGTTCTATTCATGGCCCTACCTATGGAATATATCACTTTCTATGGGCCGTCACTTGGTCTGCGGGTTACCCCACACTAGGAAATTTTTCTCCTTCTTAAAGTTCTAAGTTTAAGAACGGAACCTACGAGCCGTATGTCCACTTTATGGGTCGTAAGTCACCCCGGTAGACCATGTTTCAGGTTATTTTTCAGACTAACGTTTCAGTACATAAGGCTCCTAAACTAGGGGTCATTACAATATTTCCCCCTTCGGAAACTTTGTCCCCAATTGCAGTTAAAAGGCAAGTGCTAAGAAGTAAACTAGAGCTAGTAACCTAGTATGCATGCAAAAATTCAAGTTAAACATCACTTCTCAAAAATTTCAGATTTCATACTTAAAACATGTCTCAAAACAGTTCATAAACATCAAAATAAATGCATACATCATGAAAAGCTAGAATAAATAGAATTTGAAGTGTAAGGAAGAACTTTTTAATACTTTAGGCTTGAGTACAGTGGAATAGATGTGGATAACGGTTCATCATATCTACTTCCGCTTCCTATATAACACCCTCGACTTGCTGGCTTCTCTAAAGCACTTTGGCGGATGCAACTTCCTTGTTCCTTATCTTTTTCACTTGCCGGTCTAGAATTTCAATCTGTACCTCTTCATAACTCAAATGCTCTTCAATGTTCAAATCATGCGAAGGAAACATAGAACTTGGGTCACCTATGAAGTTTCTCAACATCGACACATAGAAGACCAGATGAGTCAATTGTAACTCGTTCCGTAGATCCAACTCATATGCCACCTTTTCCACTCTTCTCACCACAATATAGGGTCCTATAAATCTAGGACTCAGTTTTCGTTTCTTATCGAACTGGAGGACGCCTTTCATTGGAGACACCTTCAAGTAGGCCCAATCACCAAAATGGAACTCAAATTCCCTTCTTCTCACATCAGAGTAGGACTATTTTCGGCATTGGGCTGTTTGCAATTTTTCCCTTATGCTTTTAATTTTCTCCACAGTATTCATCACCAAGTCCGGTCCTCTTAATGCCACCTCACCAACTTTGAACCACCTGATGGGCAATCTATACTATCTACTATACAACACTTCAAATGGTGTCATCCCAATACTTGCATGGAAGCTATTATTGTAGAAATGATTTCGCCCAAGTTACAACTCCTTTTTTAGGATAAAGTGGTCGTTGTCAAGAAATAGAACCTAACCAAGATTAGGGTCAAACCCAAGGGAATACTTAGACTCCAGGGAATTTAATGGATACAATTTGAGTAGTTAACTGACTTACTTTCCCAAAAAGGGGGGGGGGGTTGCAATAATCAGTGGAGAAATTAAACTAAGACAAGAGTGAACTCGATATTTAGAGAAACTAGGGTATTGTGTTCCCCATGATTTCCTAACATAGTATCATCGGATAACCTAATTCTCTTCTAGCGTGTAGCATGCAAGACGGTAAGCTAAGTTCACCAAGCCCTTTGGTCAAAGGTGAGAGGTGAATTTCACTATATGACTTAGCCCATTTCCATAGTGTGCATTACTAGCCCTTACCTATTAGTCCCAGTATATCCTCCCCTTGGCCCAGTTTGGTTGATTTGACGAGAACACATCAATCAAATCCTATTAATTAATATCTTTTCCTATTCATTACTACCTTGGTCCAGTTAGTAATATTAGGTGGGTTATAATGTTGGCCACCACTAGAAAACATGCTAAACGAAGAGAGTTAATTAATACATACATGCATACTTCTCAAAAATTAGGAATTATCCGGTTAAAATTAGGAATTATCCAGTTACCTTGTTAGTTCTTCATGGTTCCCACAACTTTAGTTGTGGATTTAGCTACTCATACTTTGCATAGATGTAAGACTTATGAATTGGAAAAATATAATAGAGTACTTAAACAATTGAATTATGAACAAGAAAATCCAACTTCAAAGAGAATCACAAGATTAAAGAGGAAATCATAGTACAAGTGTTCTTTATACTCTCCAATTTAATCTCACTATTTCCTCTCTCTAATTACTGAATTTACTGTGTATTATGCCAAAAACTTCTTAAAAATAACCTAAAAATATATTTATAATATTTAAAAATACATGTCCTAAATAAAATAAGTTAGCTGGGTCGGCACGCCTCACGAACTGGTTTATAGGCCATATTGCATTCCACGGGCCGTAATCGGGGTCTCGTATAAGCTGCTGGAATTCTAGACTTCAAGTCTACGACACACCCTCTAAAACCCATAAAGTGGTTTACGACCCGTAAGGGGGTTTCATCTGATGAATCTTCAGAAAGTCCCAATCTCTAATCCTCAGGGTACGAACCATGTTCTATGACTCGTAAATCATTCCACGACTCATTAGCATGTTTGTAGAATCAATTTCAAAAAATCAACCCCTCATGGGAATTGTCCATGAAATCATTCTACGACTCGTAGAATGACCTACGACCCGTAAAAAGTCTTGTGCTGCATAAAAAATTAGCAACTTTTGTGTTTCATCCCAACATCAAGGCCAACCCTGGAGTCCTGCAAATATAACACAAAAACACATAAAACCAACTAACATCGCATTGAGAAAACACAAAATTCCATGTTTTAAGTATCAAAAGTTTAGTATTTTGATAGCTTATCAGAAAACTTGATAAGTGGAAAGCGTTCATCACAACTCCCCTTAAATTCCAACACATAAGGTCTCAACATATTTTCCAATATTTAAATAGTCCTTTCGGCTAATCCGTCAATTTGGGGATGAGAAGTTGTACTCAACTTCACCCTAGTGCCAAGTCCTCTTTGAAAAGATTTCCTAAAGTGAGAAGTGAATTGAACTCCATAATCCAATGTGATGGACAATGGAATTCCATTCAACCTGACCAACTCTCGAATATATAAATGAGCATAGTCCTCAGCACTGAAAGTAGTCTTGATCGGTAGGAAATGAGCCAAGTTTGTCATGCGGTCAACTTTAATCCATATGGAGTCAAAATGTTTTTTGGTCTTTGGAAACCCAACTGCGAAGTCCATATTGATCTCTTCCCTTTTCCAAGTAGGAATATCAATGTCTTGTGCTAGGCCACCCATCCTTTGGTGTTTAACCTTGCCCCTGTTAGCAATAGGCACACTCAGATACATATTGAGCAATTTTTTTCTTCATTCCATTCCACCAATAAATTTCCCTCAAATCTCTATACATCTTGGCAGTGCCAGGTTGGATGGAATATGAAGAGTTATGGGCTTCTTGCATGATTATCTTCTTCAACTCACCATCGTTGGGCACACACAACCTTCTTTGATATTGGAGTGTATTATCTCCCCCTTGTGAGAAGACTTCTATCTTTCCATCTTTTACTATGGTTTTTAACTCAACTAGGTCAGGACCAAGATCTTGCTTGGCCTTAACCTCATTAATCAAAGAAGATGTGAACCCATGAAGAACCATTGCGACATCACTTTATGACTCACTCATTTTCACTCCCAATCTAACCAACCTATGAACATCTTTAGCTAACTCCATTTTTCCATCATCTTCAATGTGGGACACGCTACTCATGAAAATTCTACTAAGGGCAGCAGCTACCACATTGGCCTTTCCGAGGTGGTACTTCACACTCATATCATGATCCTTTAGTAGCTCTAACCACCTCCATTTTCTTAAGTTGAGATATTTTTGGGTGAACACTTGTTGGAGACTTTTGTGGACGGTGAAAACATCCAGATGAACTCTATACAAGTAATGCCACCAAATCATTAAGGCAAAGACTGCCAGTGCAAGCTCAAGGTCATTAGTCGGTAATTCTTCTCATGCACTTTAAACTGCCTTGAAGAATAGGCAATCACTTTACTATTTTGCATTAACACATAACACAACCCAATCTTTGATGCATCATAATACACGACAAACCCATCTTTCCCTTCTAGCAATGTCAACATGGGGGCTGAAGTCAACCGATCTTTTAAAGTTTAGAAACTCCTTTCGCGTTTATCCATCTATACAAACTTAATGTTCTTTGAGTTAACTTGGTGAGTGGAGACAAACTAGTGGAGAAGTCTTTTACAAATCTTCTATAGTAACCAACTAGGCCCAAGAAAATCCTTATGTCGGTCGGAGTCAAAGGCCTTGAACAGTTCCTTACCTCTTCAGTCTTCTTAGGATCAACCTTGATGCCCTCTCTAGATACCACATGTCCAAGAAAGGCAACCTCATCTAGCCAAAACTGACACTTATCAAACTTTGCATAGAGCTTTTGTTCCCTTTGGGTTGGCAATATTACCCTCAAGTGTTCCATATGCTCTTTCTCACCTGGGGAGTAGATAACGATGTCATCAATAAATACCACAATGAACATGTCGAGATAAGACTTGAACACCTATTCATGAGGTCCATAAATATCGTCGATGTATTAGTGAGGCCAAATGACATCACCACAAACTCAAAGTGACCATACCTTATCTGGAAAGTCATCTTAGGGATATCACTTTCTCTCACTGTCAACTGGTGATAACTGGATCTCAAATCAATCTTGTAGAAAAAATTAGCCCCTTATAGTTGATCAACCAAATCATCTATCCTTGGGACGAAACACTTATTCATGATGGTGACCTTATTAAGTTGCTAGTCAATGCACATATGGATCTGGGAAGATATTGGGAAACTCAATTACAATGGGGACCGACTCAAGAGAAGGAACTTTGGAGGAAATATCTTTTACCATCACTAAGTAGCAGCTGTATCCCTTGAAATCATTTTGCGGGCCTTTAGAAAAGATATGAAACTTATATGCAAGAAATGGGGTTACAAAAGACAAATTTGCTCCTAGATCTAAAAGTGTGTATGCATAATAATAAAAAACTCTTAACATATAGGTAACCAAGTTTGGAACTTCTTTGACCTCTTAGCGACCATAAAAAGCATAGAACTGGTTGGTCCTTTAGGCAACTTGGACTGGACCTTTTTTGCCTTGAGGCTTTGTACTTCTTCCTACAATCCTTAGTATGGTGGTCGGGATTCCCACAAGTGAAACAAGTGTATGACCTGGCTAGGCATACTCCTTTGTAAGGCTTCCCACACTTAGGAAAATTTCGACTTTGGGGCTTGGGAGCCACCCCCTTGTCCTTCCGAGGAGGAGGAGTGTTGGTGAATCCTTGCCCACTATGCTTTTAGATACCTTGAAATTTATGACCACCACCTCTACCATCTATCGCCGACAAACTGAGATTATAATAGAATCATACAGCATCCGCTTGACGCCTTTGTAGGCTATGTTTTCCTCCTTGAGTAGTTCTAATCCTTTCTCCATCGTTTAAAATAACATAGATTGACGGGAGAAATCATGTTTAGGCCTTTGGAAATGGAAGTCTTATGGGTCAAGGCTGTGTTTTATCATTGTCAGGATAGGAGCATGCTAGTCACATTGTGATTAGGCTATGGCTAGCAGTAGTAGTCTAGTTTGTGATGGTTGCATTAGTACTTCTAGTTGTGACGAGTTGTGGTCTAGAATGCGATTTATTTCTCTGCACATAAGGCAAAATGATTGTATGTATCCTACAATGAACCTGTGGATTATACTTGTGGTGTCAAGCAGGGAGGTTGCATTGTAAGTGATGGGTTAATATTCTCAATTGTGTGATATATGCTTGTTAATTACTTCATCGTACTTTGTGCATGTATGTAAGTCGGAGTAAATTGAATTTAAACCTTGTATTGCTAAATTCAAAGATCTTCCAATGATATCTTATACTTCTTTAACCTTCCACATGATTTCATTAGTTAAAAATTAATAGTTCTCCTATCTAGTTGCTAGAGTAGGTATCTGCACGGTCCAATGAATTGGGTTGTGGATTCCAGAGAACGTCACATAAAACCACTCTTAAATCCCCTATAAGACTTATCCCTTTTGAACAAGCTTTTATCGATGCAAGAAGCACTTTGACATCACTCTTTGGGTCATTAAGAGGTTTATCTGCCTTTACTTTACATCAAGTGTTCCATCCATATAGAGAATCTCCAGACCTAAAGTCCAGCCAAAGAGAGAAATGAGTAATTGGCTAAATATTATAACCCTCTCCTTTTGCCCACTACAGAGTGATCAGCTCAATAACAAATTTCATTTTTCCTCCAATATCGAGATCCAACCGACATCTTCTTTCTTTGAGCCGACTTTCTAACTTAGAGAATTCCTTCCTCTTTAGTGCTAATGAAGGATGAAGAGAGATCAGAGATACCAGATTTTGTTTGTAAAAAGAGGCTGGATTTTCTGGAATTCTTTTAAGCAACTCTTTCTGCAACTCTGTGGGTTTCAAGTGTACAACAGTATCCAATATTCCTGGAAGACTTACTTTTTTTACATTTTCACATCTATGGACTAGTGGTGAAATGATATTCCTAAGCTCTTCCAACGCTTAGGCATTTTTGTCAATGAAATTGCTAAGAGAAGCCCATTTTTGCTCCAAACCTGCAGCAAGCTTTGGACTAACTACACTAAGAGTGTTGTATAGCTCTTTGATGTTATTCTGGAATGGAGTTCCAGACAAAAGTATGTGCTTCTCTGTTTCAACCTTCCTCAAAGCTTTCCACACAAGGTCGTGCTCATTCCGAGCAGTGTGCCCTTCTTCAAGCACCAGAAGACATGGAAATTTCAGAAGTATTTCTCTAGTCTCTTTGGCATAACCATCTCCATCTTCTCCGGTTAGAATCCTGAACAAATCATAGCTGATTCCCAAAACACTCTTACTTATCGCCTAGGATTTCCGCTTCATCATACGTATGAGGTGTGGATTTTTCCCAATGTGGGATAAAAAGTTAAAGACACCAGCACTACTTTCATCTTCCTTTAAAGTGAAGTCTTTGTTGTTCAAGTTCTTGAAGGGAATGCCCACCTCCCATTTCTTGAACCCAGCTTCCCAGTTAAGTAGCTAACTGGATGGAGCTATAAATACTGGCCGAAACGTCGGAAACAACTTCAGAAAAGACTGAAAAAATACTATGGTGAGTCGGGTTTTTCCCATGCCAGGTGGGTGTGAGATAATACATCATCCCTTATTGTCAGATAGGGGCTCTCTCAGCCTATCAAGAGTTATATCTCCAGCAATACTGTTAAACATGAACTCAAATCCTCCACATTGATGAGGAAACATTATTGCTTTGGCACTTTGGGTAACTAAATCCCACACAGTTCCTTCTCTACAAATAGGAGAATCCTAGGCTACAGAAGAATCAAACAATCTAAAGCCGTTAACATCCAAGAGTGATGGGGACTCTCCAAAAGTAAATGGAACTAGCTTGTGAGGTTTCTTAGTCCATAAATTAATAGCCCAGGTATGTTCATTATATTTGATTTTATAAAATCAGTACTTAAATTCTTAAATATATGTGTCATATGCGGGCTAAAAGACCTTAACAAAGGCATGGAAGAAAATATTTCAGCGAGTCACCATCACTCTTGGATGTTGACAACTTTAGAGTTTTTGATTCTTCTGTAAACCACGATTCTCCTAATTTTGGAGAAGAACTGTGTGGGTTTAAGTTTCCCAAAGTATCAAAGCGACAATGTATCCGCATCATTGTGGAGGATTTGAGTTCATGTGGAACAACATTGCTGAAGATATAACTCTTGTAAGGCGCCGAGAGACCCTATCTGATAGTAAGGGAGGATGCATTATCTCACAGCCACCTGGCAACGGAGAAACCTGACTCACCATAATATTTCTTCAGTCATTTCTGAAGCTGTTCCAAATTGTCGGGCCGTAATAATAGGTCCACCCAGTTTTCTTCTTACCTGGAAAGTCGAGTTCAAGATATGGGAGATGGACCTTCCCTTCCACAACTTGCACAACAATGATATCTCCACCCGAAAAAAAGAAGCTGCTATTAATGTCTTCCACTATTTATCCGGTGAAGGAAGAAAAAGTCCGCACCCTATATGTTTAGTGAAGCTGAAATCTAGGGCTCGAAATAAGAGTGTTTTGGGAATCAACTATCATTTGTTCAGGATTCTCACAGGAGATGGTAGAGACAGTTATGCTAAAGAGATACGAGAAATCCTTCTAAAATCACCTAATCCTTGAAGAAGGGCACGCTGTTAGGAATGATAAAAGCCTTGTGTGGAAAGCACTGGAAAAGGTTGAAACAGAGAAGAGGATACTTCTATGTGGAACTCTGTTCAAGAATAACATCAAAGAATCTTGCAATACTCTCAGTGAAGTTAAAAGAAAGTTTGTTGTAGATTTGGAGCAAAATTGGGGTTCTCTTAGCGGTTACATTGAATAGAATGCCTGAGCATGCTTTTCCTGGTTCAAAAACGCCAAATCTCGTCTTAATCATTATTTGTCAGGATGAAGAGATTAGGGATATTATTTCACCACTTTTCCGTACATGTAATGAAGATGAAAAGAAGGTAAGCCTTCGGGGTATAAAGAAACACACTTGAAGCCCACAGATTTGCAGAAGGAGTTGCTTAAAAGAATTCCAGAGAAGCCGGACTCCTTTCCCAAACAAAATCTGTTGTCTCTGATCTCTGTTCATCCTTCATTAGTGGCAAAACGGAAGGGGTTCTATGAGTTAAAAAGTCAGCTCAAAGAAAGAAGATGCCGGTTGGATTAGATATTGGTGTAAAAATAAAATTTGTTGTTGAATTGATCAAACTCTACGATGAGCTGAAGGAGAGCGTTATAATATTTTAGCCAGTTACTTGATCCACTCTAAACCTGATCAAGGAGCAACTCAAGTCTCTCTTTGGCTAGACTTAAGGGCGAGAGAATCTCGATGCTGATGGGAAACTTGATGTAGTACTACGACAGATATCAATAAATCATCACATATGATAACAATCCTAAGAAGAATGTGTATGTTGCATCTTTTTCTCATTTTTTTTATTTTCTCCCTATTAGACCTTTTTAATTAATATTTTATTTAGGCTCAAAGTAGTCATTTATGACTATTGAAAGTATGGAATATACATGCAAAGCATGTGCAAAGTACGTGTCCAAAAACTAGCTCTCTTAATAACCCTAAGAGTGATGTCAAAGTTCTTCTTGCATCTATAAAAGCCTATTTAGAAGAGATAAATCTCATAGGGGCTTCAAGAGTGGTTTTGCTTGATGTTCTCTGGAATCCCTCAGTAGAACCGTATGTCACCGTCGAGCCTATAGGAATGGTCTGACAAAATTTGTTCATCTTTATTGTCTAGTGACATCGAAATCGGAGGTTGACAAGATCAAAAAACAAACTAGAAAAAATATCATTCAGATGTACTTCTATCCAAAAATGAAGAGAATACTTCGTGTTCTATGTCACAGGATAACATACTTGAATCCATGGTTAAGCATGACGGCCTCCATCATACATTTGAAAAACTATCTAATGCACCGAGCAGTTAGTTAGGTTAGTATGTGCTTTAGTTTCTTCTTGTTCCCCAGTACAAAAGTAATCTGACTTGTTTAGTGTATTTTATTTATTGCTTGTCTTTGAAAAATCGCTCAAATGCTTTATTCTTTCTTGTTAGCTCAGTCGGATCCTCCTTGAGGGTTTCCAAGGACACTAGTTCAAAGAATTTGTATTACTATCATTCTGAGGCTGTAGAAATGACCTCTTGCAAAAATGCAAGGCAGGAAAGCATAATACACTGGATGCATTTCTATCAATAACTAGAGAAAACACTTAACTAAATTATTATTACTTCAATAAGTTGTTTATTTAACACTATAATGTTGCAAACGAGTTGTTTCTACCGAATAAAAACATCAGGGATGATGCATTTTTAGAAGTGAAAGATTTTAATTTTGTTATTCACATTTTTATCATTTTTTAATTCCTTCCTTTTTGGTTTCAAGCACTTCGATGCAATTCTGTGGTTTTGGTAAAAAGAAAAAAGGAGGCCAGATTCACATTTGGTTTATGAAGAATGCAAATAGGATTTTTCAGGATGTTTTATGTTCTTATAAGAGTTGATTTATATGTGAAATAACTCAATGAGAACGTGTTAGATTGCATGCACATTTTTTAATGTCGTACTATGTGTATACTCATGGGATTTCTATTTCCTTTAGAAAGAGAACTATGTGCCAACTTTATGATTTTTTTAATAATTATAATTGAATTTGATTATAACTGCCGTAAATGTATTATCTCAAAAAATATGAAATTAAATATTTGTATATTATATAAATATCAACTAGTATTTTACTTCGTCAGGCAAATCTAAGATTTACAACAGGTAAATTTTTTCAATTATTTTACCTTTTAATATTTGAATATAAATAAAGAAATAAGTATTATAAGGTAACTTATAAATTAATTCTACCAAATTTATTTAGAATTGTGATGTATGTTATCAGATATAAGAAGGATGTGAAAGCTTATGTCATCACCTTCATTAATTTTATCTTATCACTAGTCAACTCATCCGCTCTTCGCGCAATACTAATAAGTTAAAATGTTAATATTAAAAATTTAATCTTTATTAATCTTTTATTATATTCGATGATGTTAAATGTGAACTTATACCTGAAATATGTTAAATGCAAACAACTCGTTTAAGTCAGTACAAAACTCTCTAATTAGTTTTTTGTCTATTAACATGGGTTGGTGAGACTTAAATTTTCCAAGTAGTTAATCTAAGATGCAATTAAAGAGGTTGATATTTGTAAATTAGAAAAAATCCAGAGATGAAAAGCTTTGAAGTAAATGATTGACACCGACTTTAAAAATGAATACTATTTTCACAAGTTTGCTATCTCGTTTTGACTCAATTTGTGGATACTAGGAACACTCCACCAACTCACCATAACCTCATTACGCACTCAAACTTATTTGTATTTCAATATATCATCATCATCAACCTCCTTAAAATTCGAAGAATTCTGAATTAGAAATTGAAATAAATATCCAACTTAAAAAAAATTGTACTAAATAAATTAAAATAAAAGGAATATAATTTTTTAAAAAGTCTTTCCAACAGATTCTTTATGATTTTGCCAACCATGATTCTTAATTGTGAAAGCAATCATATGATGTGATGATTAGCATTTTCTTCATGCCCTTGTATATGCTATGATGATGACAGTGGAAGAACAACTTTGAATGAAAATTTTCAAGATACAAACATATATTTATATGTGCAAAGTGGAGGAATATCGTAAAGTGTCATAAATTTACGAACTAAATTTTGAGAGTTATGAAGATTAAAAAAGGATGTTATGAGTATTATTAAGAGTATAAATTGAAGATGTATGAATTATTCTCGAAGCAAGATCCCGAGAAGCATCAATATTTCATTTAAGGATACTCTCACGAGGAGGACACTATTTTGTTGTAGAATCGGTTTCTATTGCTATAGAACTAGAGCTTGGCGTTTTTGCCTTAGTCTAATCATGCCAAAATCAGGTTTCCTTCTAGATAACAATTTTAGGTCGCATAGATCTTTCCTTCTGGACAAGGTTGTTTCTAGCATTCCAAATTCACAATATCAATCCGCAACTTATGCCAATCCAACAGTAATGGTCTGGATTGTCACCATCCCAATGATGATTTTAGCCAAACTTGTTTTGCCGCATTGCACTAGACTAGATAGTGCAATATTGCTTTTTTCCCTTGGAGCCATGACGGGCCTACACTGATTGAAGAATATTCTCATTCATCAAGTTATCACCCGTTGGAAGAACATCATTCCAAGCTCTCAAAACAAAATTCAGCACCTAAGGAGGCATCTTCTGTTGGGAAAAGAGAGAAGCAACTATTCAAATCAAAATTTTAAAAAACCGAGAGAAACGTTTTCTTTTTTTATTGCTTTCAGAAAACAATGATACAAAACTTTAAATAATACTTGAAAAGAAACAAATCTAAAGATAAAATAGGGCACTAGTTTAGCCCAAACCCATGACCTGCTAACTGACTAACTTAAACTTAATTAGAACTCAACATTGACTTTTGAATCAGTCAACTAACACTTCCCCCGTGATTCAAAATCACACACTCCCAATTTCAACCCGAAATATTCATGCTTAGCCTTAGGAAGAGTCTTTGTAAATATATCCCCTGTGTTAGGATCGATTACAACAACACTTGGTGATTTCGAAGAACAATTCAAGAATCAAGATTGTTTAGTAAACCTAAGAGAGAGAGAAAGCGATTTCGTGGTACCACCTTGTGGGTAACCTTCACGGTGATGTAGTATTTATATTAATAAAATAACACTGTTACAAAATACACGGAGAATAATCAAAAAATAGGTTGAACGGCGAGATCGTTAATATATAAAAAGAACCTTTACATATTAATCAGGCTTCACATCCCAATAATTCTCCCACTTGGAGATTGCTCAGGTAACCAAAACAGTATTCTCTCAAACAGTGTGATCACAAGTATCAATATTTCCTACCGCATCACAACATTGTAGAACTCACATCTACAAAAGTCCAACTGAGTCTGGCACAACCCCAGTTTCCTAACATTGACATATTTTGTCAGCATGTCTGCAGGATTCATTGCACCCTCTATCTTCTCCACACACGTATCACCATCCTCCACTTCTCTACGAGTGAAATGGTATCGTATTCTGATGTGCTTTATCATCGAGTGATAGACTGGGTTCTTCACTAACTGTATAGCACTCTGATATCTGAGTAAAGAACCTTCTCACTCTGCTTCTTGCCTAATTCTTCCAGATAATTAGCCAACCACACCATCTCCTTCCCAGCTTCAGCCATTGCCGCATACTCGGCCTCAGTAGATGAAAGAGCAACACACTTCTGAAGCCTAGACATCCAACTTACAGATGTACCGCCTATGGTATAAATGTACCCAGATGTGCTCTTGCTTGAGTCCACATCACCACCAAGATCAGCATCCATAAAACCCTTCAAAACCACTTTATTCTTGCCAAAACAAAGTGAAGTATTTGATGAACCTTTCAAATATCTTAGAAGCCACTTCACAGCTTCCCAATGCTCTTTTCCCGGGTTTGCCATATATCTGCTAACAACTCCCACTACATGTGCTATATCTGGTCTGGTGCAGACCATAGCATACATCAAACTCACAACTGCTGAAGCATATGGAACAAGTGCCATATGTTCTCGCTCCTCAGCTGTCTTGGGTGACTGCTCCTTTGACAACCTTTTGTGATTTGCCAAAGGAGTAGTTCTGGGCTTAGCTTTAGTCATCCTGAATCTGGCCAACACTTTCTCGATATACTGCTCCTGGGATAGATTTAAAGTGCCAACAGATTTGTCCCGAGCAATCTTCATCCCCAGAATCTGCTTCGCTACACCCAAATCCTTCATATCAGACGCTGAACATAGACTTGCCTTCAGACTGTTTATTTCCCACATGCTGGATACTGCAATCAAGATATCATCCACATACAAGAGTAAGAAAACAATGGACTCAGTGTATTTCTTGAAGTAACAACACTGATCCATTTCAGTCCTGCTAAATCCACTCTTGATCATGAAGGAGTCAAACTTTTTACACCACTGTCTTGGTGCTTGCTTCAGTAAATACAAGCTCTTGTTGAGCTTGCATACCATGTGTTCCTTGCCCGGAACAACAAATCCTTCTGGCTGTTGTATATAGATCTCCTTGTCTATATCTCCGCGTAAGAAAGCAGTTTTAACATCCATTTTTGCTCAAGATACAAATTCTCAGATGAAACAATACTTAGTAAAACCCGAATAGTAGTTAACTTCACAACAGGAGAGAATATTTCAGCATAATCAATACCTTTCCTTTGTGAGTATCCCTTAACTACTAACCTCGCCTTGAACCTTCTTTTGCCATCTGGTTCAACCTTGATTCTGAACACCCACCTGTTTGACAAATCTTTCTTCCCTGTAGGTTACTCTGTCAGTACCCACGTATTGTTCTTCTCAAGTGAACTCATCTCATCATCCATGGCTTGCTCCCACTTAGTTGAATTCTCCACTTGCACAGCCTCATCATAAGATTCAGGTTCCCCTTCATCAGTCAGCAACAAATAATGTAATGAAGGTTAATACCTGTCAGGTGCTCTGATAGTTCTGGATGATCTCCTCAACACCTGCTCAGGTGTCAATTGCTCACCCTCAGAATCTTTAGCAACAGTGTCTAGAGTTGGTTGAGTTTCTACAGCAACATCTTTGGGTAACTCAATGTCAACTCCCACTCGCTTTGTAGTTTCTGAATCTTTCGGCTCTCTTTGTTTGTATAGGATAGACTCATCAAATGTGACATCACATTGTCTTAGGATTTTTCAATTTTCATCATCCCAAAACCGTAGCCAAACATGTCAGTACCATAGCCTATGAAGTAACACTTCACAGCCTTAACATCAAGCTTATCCCTCTTCTCTGGATCAACATGAACATAAGCTGTGCAACCAAAGGTTCTCAAGTGTGAGTAATTGACTTCTTTCCCGGTCCACGCCTCCTCTGGAATCTTGAACTCCAAGGGAACTGATGGTCCCTTGTTAATCAAGTAAGCAGCTTTGTTGACAGCATCTGCCCAAAACATCTTAGGCAGCCCACAGTGTATCCTCATGCTTCTTGCACGTTCGTTCAATGATCTGTTCATCCTTTCAGCAACTCCATTTTGTCTTGCCTTCCCCGGAACTGTCCTCATCAGTCTAATTCCCTCAGCACCACAAAATGCTTTGAACTTTGACTTGTCGTACTCTCCACCAATGTCAGATCTCAGGCATTTGATCTTCAAACCAGTCTGATTCTTAACTTCAGCCTTCCACTTCTTGAAAGTTGCAAACACATCAGACTTATGCTTTAAGAAGTAGACCCAAACGTTTCTGCTAAAGTCATCAATGAAGGTGACATAGAACTTGGATCCTCCTAGTGATGAAACTGGAGATAGCCCCCAAACATCTGTATGAACCATCTCTAACCGCACCTTCTTTGGTTGTCTCGGAGTCTTTGTAAAGCTAACTCTTATTTGTTTGCCCATAATACATCTCTCACAAAGACCCATATCAACTTATTTTAGACCTTCTAATGCTCCTTTTGCAACCAACATCTTCATTCCCTTAGCACTCATGTGTCCAAGTCTTTTGTGCCACAAACATGAACCAGAACCACCCTCAGCAACAACAACCATATTCATGCACCCTGCAGTGGTGTACAAGGTTCTAATTTTTGTGCCACGAGCAACAACCATAGCCCCCTTCACAATCTTCCATGAACCATTCCCAAACTGTATTGTGTAGCCCGTGCTATCCAACTGACCAATAGAGAGTAAATGTTTCTTATGTTCGGGAACATATCTGACATCTTCCAATGTCCATTGATTTCCGGATGGGGTCTTAATACAAATATCCCCTTTTCCTTAAATCTTCAAGGGCTTGTTGTCTGCAAGGTACACTTTTCCAATATATGCAGATTTGAAATTTTGGAATAGTTCCTTGCTCGGACAAGAATGAAAAGATGCACCAGAATCCAGAATCTAGGATTCAACCGGGTTGTCCACGCTCAGAATCAGAGCATCCCCAATGTCTTCCACTCAATTTACATAATCAGTATCATCTGCATATTTCTTATTCTGCTTCTTCTTAGGTTTCGTGCAGCTTGACCGGTTGTGCCCTTTCTCTCCACAATTCCAACAAACCACGTTGGGTCTGTTCGACACTTTTCACGATTCTTTGATTTTGATCGGCCATGTTGATGTTGGCCTTTCGATTTGTTTCTCCCCCTGCGTCAACGCTGAGAGCACTGTTCGATGAATCTCCCACTTCTCATTTGTGAATACTTTCGCTGAGAAAAACATCACAAATTTCATCAAACTTCAGTTTCTCAGATCCACGGGAACTGCTAATCGTAGCAACAACAGTATCCTAAGAATCGGGCAGAGATAACATCAAAATCAACGCCTTAATCTCATCCTCAAAGTTAATCTTCACAGAACACAGCTGACTCACAGTCATATTGAACTCGTTTATATGATACCCTACATATCCAGTCTCAGACATCTGCAAGTTGAATAACCTACGCATCAAATATACCTTGTTCATCGCCGATGGTTTTTCAAACATATTTGATAGCGCCTTCAACAGATCAGTTGTGGTCTTCTCCTTTGTGATGTTGAAAGCCACGTTCCTAGACAAAGTCAACCGGATCAGCCCTAACGCCTGGCGATCCTTGAGTTTCCATACATCCTCTGCCATGGCTTCAGGCTTCTCCCTAGTCAAGGGTACGTGAAGATCTTTCGGATAAAGATAGTCTTCGATCTGCATCTTCCAGAAACTGAAATCAGATCCATCAAACTTCTCGATTTCAAGCTTCGAACTATCCATCTTCAGTGATTGTGTTGAATCGCTTGTGCTCTGATACTAGTTCTTAGGATCGATTACAACAACACTTGGTGATTTCGAAGAACAATTCAAGAATCAAGACAGTTTAGTAAACCTAAAAGAGAGAAAGCAATTCGTGTTAACACCTTGTAGGTAACCTCCACGGTGATGCAGTATTTATATTAATAAAATAACACTATTACAGAATACACGGAGAATAATAAAAAAATAGGACAACTTAAAAAGAACATTTACATATTAATCAGGCTCTACATCCCAACACTCTGCTTGCTCATTTTTCCCACAAATGACAGTACAATTCTTCCAGCAGCTACTAGCTTCCTAATGAAGTGATATTGCACATCAATATGCTTAGTTCTGCCATGGAAAGAGGGATTTTTAGTCTTAACAATTGCTGATTTATTATCACAAAAAATTTCAGTAGCCTCCTTTTGCTCGCAATTAAAATCTGCAAGTAGTTTCCTGAGCCACAAAGCTTGTTGTGCTGCTAAAGTTGCTGCTGTATACTCTGTCTCAGATGTCAACAAAGCTACTGTCTCCTGCTTCTTTGAGCTCCATGTCACAACTCCAGAACCAAAGCTGAAACAACTTCCAGAAGTGCTTTTTCAGTTATCTAAGCATCCTGCATAATCACTGTCAGTAAAGCCAACCAATCTGAAATTTGGCGCTTTAGAATACCAGATACCAAAGTTTGTTGTTCCAGCAACATAATGAAGATTCTTTCCACACCACCAAAATGTTGCTTTGTGGGACTTTGCAAGAATCTGGACACAACACTATCTGAAAAGGTTATGTCAGGTCTAGTGTGCGTTAGATAATTCAAGCCACCACCTAAGCTTCTAAACAAGTTCGGACTTGCTTTCTCAGTTCCATCTGCACGCTGCAACTTCTCATAAATATTCATTGGTGTAGCTGTTGTTTCACAGTTCATCATATGGAATTTTTCAAAAGATCATCTGCATATTTTTTTTGAGAAAGAAAAATTCATCTTTATCTTGCTTCACCTCAAGCTTCAAAAAGTATTTTAATAAGCCCAAGGCAGACATCTCGAAGTTTCTTATCATACTAGACTTGAAATCATCAAGTAATGACTTAGAGGAACCAATATAAATCATATCATCAATGTAAAGACAGACTACCAAAAATCCACCAGTACCTTCTTTCTTCAAGTATAAAGCAGGCTTGTTGTCACTTCTTGTGAATCCGCTACCTTGAAAGAATGAGTCAATTTTGCTATTCCATGCACGTGGAGCTTGCTTTAGCCCGTAAAGAGCTTTTCTTGTAGACTTTGTTCTGGTTGTCATTAATTATTAAGCCTTGAGGTTGTGAACAGAAACCTCCTCTTCCAGATAGCCATTTAGGAAAGCTGACTTCACATCAAATTGATATACGGGCAAGTACAATTGTGCAGCCAAAGCCAAAACAGCTCTCACTGTTTCAAATCGAGCAACAGGAGAAAAGGTTTCATCAAAATCTATACCTTGCTGTTGTGAATATCCTCGCTACAAGTCGAGCTTTGTGAATGCTCCAATCAGCATTGTACTTTGTTCGAAACACCCATTTGAGTCCTATTACATTCTTTCCTTCAGGTGCATCAACTAACTCCCAAGTAGATTTTCTTTCAATTGCTTGAACTCTTCAATCATAGCATTCTGCCATTCAGTTTATCCTACTGCTTCTTCATAACAGATAGGACCTGAAATAAGCAAAGAAAATTGACAAGACGTATTTACAATGTTAGAGTATTTTGGGATTCAATTTCCTTTCCCTTGTTGATCTTCTTAGTGGAATCGGATGAATTGAAGACTCGTCATGTGCTGCAGTTGTTTGTGGTACAATTGATGAGCTGACTGATGATATAGGAGAAGAATTGGGTGAATCTCCAAGATCTGCTGCAGGTTCCTCATCAGTAGATAATAATTGAATATTTGATCTCACAATCCCTGAATTAAAAAGTTCCAAATTGCATCCTCATTAAATACAAAATTTCTGCTTATAATCACTTTGCCTCTTATGGGATTATATAGACAATATGCTTTGGAAGACTATAGCCAATGAAAATGCATTTTACAGAATTTTCATCAAGCTTAGAGTGAGAATTAACCAAAGCATATGCTATACAACCAAATATTCTTAAGTGGCTTACCCAAGGCTTTTTACCATTTCAAGCTTCAAGAGGTGTTGTCTTCTAAACAGCCTTTGTTGGTGAGATGGACAAAAGATAAACAGTGGTCGCGACAGCTTCTCCCCAAACATAATCTTGCAGATCCTTTGCTTTCAGTAAACTTCGAGCCATTTTCACCACCATCCTATTCTTTCGCTTGGCCACACCATTCAGGTCAGATGTATATGGTGTTGTAAGTTCCCTGCAAATTCCATTCTAATCACATAACACATTGAAATTGAAAGGCTCCGGATCCTTGACATCACTTTAAGGCCCATGAAACCTGCCCAGAAATTTTGCCAGGCATCACCTCACGAAGGGCCGTGTGACGTCACACGATCCGTGTGAGCCCCCGTGGAGTGACGCCTTGGAACACGGGCCGTGTAGGCCCCCATGGAGTGATGCTTGGGAAGAGTGAGGGTAGACGGGCCTCCCCACGGTCCGTGTAAGGCTACACAGTCGTTGTGGCCTCCCGTATAGTGAACTGCTAAGGGCCACCCCTCAAACGGAGCAAGTCACAACCCGTGTGACTTTGGACGGTCCGTGTGGCCCTCCGTCAAGCCTCGGGGTGAGGAGTTACCTATATACAGATGGGGTCATGGTCCGTGTCACCCCAGGTGGTCCGTTTACCGGTCCGTGTCGTGATACTTAGTCCGAAAACTCTTACCTCGGGAAAGTTTAAGTCTTGGACCACGGTGCGGTAAATGGTTCGTGTGTCACTACACGGGCTGTATATTGGACTGTATGCCTCAGACGGATCAATTCCTGGTCCCTTTCATCAATGACATTTTTGAAACATTGGCTTATTCCAACAAAAATTTTATCATATCCCACCCTTCCTAAGCTCCCTATATAAATGGGATTTCACCATTTCAGCCCATTTTCCTCTCATTTCACTCCCCTCTCTCTCTAGAAATTGTTCTCTCAAGATTCCCACCTTCTCTTTAGGATTCATCAAGCTAAGGTTCACATTTGAGTCCATTTCCTCTTCAAGTGTTGTCTTCTACCTGGTATGTGGGGTTTGATTCTTGGTTCCTTTCAACCAAGAGACCCAAGTCTCCTTTTAAACTATTTTATAAGCTTGTCTACTTGAAATGTGAATTCTACTACTTGTTCTTGGTAACTTGAACCATGCATGTGCTATATTATGTTCCGAAATTTGAAGTTATGATATGTTTAAATATTATGAACTATTTGGATTATGAAAATATGCACATGCAAGTCCTTCTAAGATATTACCATGCACGGGTGATCTATACTACATTTTACCTGAATTTTATTATGGATTTTAGTCTTTACATATTATTGCTAATTCGGAGATACTCTACAATACCCATGTCGTTTCTACACCATGCATTGCATCACATTCATGTAATTGATACATGAAAATTTTGGAAATGTGGGGTTAAGCCCAATTTTGTCCTAAAAAGGAATTATTATGTGATTTTATGTAAGACATATATGGGTCATGACAAGAAGGTGATCACCAGTATGTCTATGATTATGGCTCCATGAGAGTTATGGGTGCTTGCACCACTTTGGTATATGTGTAGAAGAGCTATTCCTTGCATTAGTGTTGTGGTCATAATTTTGTGATTTGATATTTGAGCCTACTTGTACAATTAAATTTTGAAATAGACATTTGACCCTCTTGAAAGCATATATGTGTATATAAGTATTCTAGTGGGATTTGTACTTAGCACCGATGGATTGGGGGCGTTAGGGATATCCCCAAGGTCCCTCTCCCTTTCCTTGAACTATGTGCCAGCATAGGAGCCCTTCTGAAATGGGGTTGCCCATAAGGAAGGAGGCCATTACCGAAATGGGGTTACCCGTAAGGAATGGCTATTCATTATTTGTGTTATGAAATAAATGTGAAAACCCTTCCAAAATAGGGGTTTCTCGTAAGGAAGGTGGCCATCCACCGAAATAGGGGTTGCCCGTAAGGTATGATGTGGATTACCTTTGGCAAGTAATCTTTTCCCTACCGATGGATGGTCCAAATCGGTCCAATTCATGTAATCGCTCGCATGGCTTCGGTTTGTCGGTTATAGTCCATACCCGTTATATATATATATATATATATATATATATATATATATATATATATATATATATATATATATATATATATATATATATAGGAGCATTGTCGTATTGCACGCATCACACATCCCATGGCATCTTGTATATTAACTCCTATTGCTTATATGTTCTTGTATATTATGTGCCCTTGCCATTTAACACGGTTATGCAGGTTCGGTAAGTCACGTGCATTGCATACCCGCATACTTAGTACATTCAAACATACTGACGCATACTCTATGCCTACATGATTTTACCATGTAGGGTTCGAGCAGTTTGAGCACAAGCCACAGGACGATTAGACTCTCTTAAGGATACTTCTGTGGTGAGTTCCGTCTTTCGAGGGCGAGCTTTTGTTTCTGGTGTTTCTAGGTGTATATGTATTTTGTTGAGGGTGAGCCCGAAACTTGTCCTGGCCCCCGTTCCTTGACTAGAGGCATACGTTGGGCATTGTATAACTTTCTCATTTTGTTTAAGCAAATGATTGGACTCCCCTTTGATTTTTTTTGATTCCACTGTTTACTTATCCGTCCTATATGCCTTGATCCTTCAATGTGAATTTTGAAAATTTTGAGGCTTGTTTGGGGGCTCTCGGGTCCCCATTCACCGTGTCACATCAAGGGCTCAACCCCAGGTCGTGACAGAAATCATTAGACAAGAACTCACCACCTCGATCTGTACGGAGTGTTTTTATCTTGTTGCCACTTTGATTCTCATCACATAACACATTGAAATCATTAGACAAGAACTCACCGCCATGTCACTCCTAGACCCTAGGTCCAGGTTTCCATTCAAGAAACATATTGTTACACTCCTAGACAGCTCAGATCATCATGTTCTGTTTCCTCATCATCAAAATCACATCTTACATCATCAATTGAAGATTTGGATTCTGATTTAGCATTTGAAGTCCTATCAGTAAACTCTTTGCACGTTTTCTCCGTTCTACACATGCTTGAGGTAGAAGAAACAACATCATCTGTTGCATTCAACACAGGAGCAGCCTCCTCCCCAATGATAACAACATCAGGATCACTCTTCTCCTACGATGAACCATCATCGTCAAATATTTTATTAGCCTGATTCGTCAAAGATTCACAAGCTCTTGGACTGCACTTCCTCCTCCCATTGTTTTCCACATTTTTCTTGTCACATCTAGAAGGCTCCACCAATTTTCTTTTCCTTCCACAACTAACATTCGTAGAACTACCACTTTGACTCAACCTATTCCTCTTTTCAATCAAGTCGACCACATATTTTAAAGATTGTTGTCTAGTCCTCCTCTTCAAAATAGTGCTATCCCATGAATTTATCTGAAATCAAAATACAAAAATAAAAATCAAAATATTTTAATTTTCGTTATCAATGAACCTCTTTTAACAAACACTAACCTAAACAAAGAACTTTTTTCTTCAGGAAAATCAAGAATTGAAAGTTGTGAATTTTTGAAACTGTAAAATCAGACTTAGAAATAATTGAATGCATAGAGATGATGTAAAGATTAAACCTTCCAATGGTGTTACATGAATTTCAAGAGTGAGCAGGCGTATTTGTTCCAACGAAGGATCTTTGGAAAAAAACAAAAGAAAAGCACGTATGTTTTATACCTCTTTTTTTAATTACTTTACAACTTTTTTCAAATTGTGGGACCCATTTTAGTTGCAAATTCATATTTAATTATAGCTTTATTTATTTTTTTGGATGTCTTCTTACTTGATCTTCTATTATATCGTGTCTCCATATAGAAAAATAGAAATAATTGGAGCAATACTATTAACTTTGTAATATAACCGGATATAATTTCAATATGGTATTACCAAGTACCATACCTAACTAATGTTTGATTAACCAAATTATCGAATCAAAATCTAAAAATTGATATATGGTATCTTCTTTTAGCTACTAATTATCGAATTCGAAATTTAAAAATCTCGAGTTGGATACCAGATGTCCACCCCTAGCTTTGTTATTAAATTTTGTAACTACTTTGAGTAAAAATTAATAGCTCGACGCAAAAAAAAATTAATATGAACATCCTAATGGGGGACTCACACACATATAAATTTGAATAAAAACTTATGATTCAAATTTATGAAAAACAAGAAAGGGGATTGGCTTGTGTTCATTTGGTCATTATAATTGAACAATATTAATTGTGCTACATCAATAATTTTTTTTTATAATATGGGACGTGAATTTTGTTAACAATCTCCAAAATGATTAAAAACATGAATTAGTAAGAAATTTTAGGGATAATAGTAACATTCCAAGGAGGATCAAGCAGAGCAAAAATAAAAGAACAAATCCCTTATGTCAGGAGATATTTGGTAATCAACTTGCAAGGAAAACCGTGTAAAGGAATAACTGTCCAATGCTTGAAAGGAAAGTTCAAATTTGCAAATATCTTGAAGATACTAAAGATTACAATTAAGGACTCTTATTTGTTCCTGAAGACTATGAAGACGCCTTGCTGATTCAAGCAAGGAAGATTTTTATTCACTGCAAGTTGTTCTAAACAGCATAAGTCTCTAAGATTTTGCTCTATTCTCGGAAAGAATATTCATCCTTACTTTACAAGGATTATATCCCTTGGGTTGAAAGACTTCCTCATCCTCTTTATATAGAAAAAAGTCTAAGTAGAAGCCGATGGAACACTCACTCCACAAAAGCAAAACAAAGAAAAATATAAGTAGGGGTCAGTACTGGACAATATTCACTGAGTAGGTATCATCTGCCGTCTCAAAATAGCACTCAATATACATACAGTAATAGTAGGAAGTCAACCATAACACTTAACAGGTGGCAAGTAACAAGTAACAAGAAACATATTGTTACACTTAAGAGGTGACCTATACTTTATTCCTTCATTCAAATATATTCGTCACACTTAGAATTATATTGAACCCTCTCAAGAACACTCTCTCAAAGGACTCTTATAAATCTAAGCTTGAGAATCAAGGGAAGGCTCATTCTTCTTCAAATTTCTTCTTGAAACTTCTTCATTAGCTAAGGTATGTGGGATTGATTCTTGGTCCCTTTCAACCAAGAAGAGTCTAACTCTTTTTACTTGATTTTCATGAAATATTTCTTACTTTAAATGTGGGTTTTGAGAATTCATGTTTAATAAATTGAATTGAAGTATGGGCCATGCGTTATTGATGATTTTAAGTTGATTTAAGCCCTAATTTATTGAATTACATTATTATTATTATTATTATTATTATTATTATTATTATTATTATTATTATTATTATTATTGTTATTATTATTATTATGAATATTTGAATATACATTGTCCCTTCAAAGTTTGATTTAAGCATGGGTAATCCATATTATGATTTGGAATATGGATTTTCTTATGGGTTTACATGAATTTCATATTGTATTGATGGTTTAAGAATGAATCTTGTTGTCCATGCTATTCTCACATCATTCATGGAATATATGATCAATGAATTTATGAAATTATCGGCAGGTTAAGCTCATATATGTTTTATGAAAATGATTTCGGTGAGTTAAGCTCACATATATGATTATGAAAAAATATTGATCACATTAATGTCTATGATTATGAAAAAATATTGATCACATTAATGTCTATTGTTATAGGATCTTTGAGCATATTGGGTGCTTGCACCATATTTTTTAATGAATGAGCTACTCCTATGCATTAAAAACATGATGCCGAATTATGATTTGGCTTTTTAGCCCAAGTATGAATGCTTATGAAGAATGTTTGGCTTTTAAGCCTAAATGTACATTGAAATGATTCGAAATGATTATTGACTCTTTTTAAAACATGTATATGTATAAGTATATTTGTGAGATGATGACATAGCATCGAATGGATTGGGTGCATCAGAGCTACCCCCAAGGGTCTTCTCCCTTTCCTTGAACTATGTGCTAGCATAGGAATGGTAGCCATCACCGTAATGACCAGGTCATAAGTGATGGGTATTCGTTTATTGATATGATATGACATTGGAAATCCTTCCGAAATGATCGGGATGTAAGGAAGGTGGCCATCACACCGAAATGACTGCATCGTAAGGTGTGGTGTAGATTACCTTTCGCAAGTAATCTTCTCTCATCCATTGGGAGTTCAACATTGGAAAAATTCATGTAATAGCTCGCATGAGTTTGAGACGTCAGTTATGGTAACATCCCCTCTATATATGAGCATTTTTCCATCTCATGCATAATGGACTTCATGGCATATTGTGTAGTAGTTTTTTTTTTGATATATGATTCTTTCTATATTATGTGCCCTTGTCATCTAACATCGAACATAGGTTTGATAAGTCATGTACATTGCGTGCCCGCATACTTAGTACATTCAAATGTACTAACGTATACTTTTTCCAACATGATCTCACCATGTAGGGACCGAGGACTATCGTTATCCACCGTATGACATCTAGCTTGGACCTTGAGATTTTCTTGTTGTGGTGAGTCCTATCTTCCAAGGAAAACCACCATTCTTCTACCTATGATATTTTATTTATTATGTTATTTGATTGAGCGTGAGCTCGAGGAATGTCTTGGCCCCATCCTATCTTATGACTAGAGGCATTGTTGGACATCTTGTATACTCCTTGACATTTATATGCTAAATGGTTTATTTGAAGATTTTTTTGGATATGATTGTTTATTGGTTATCACTATGTGGATTGGCTATGAGTATTGGGATATGTCTATATGTTATGATTTGAAAGATCCTAAGTCCCAGTTCGCCCCCATAACGCGAGTCCTACTTTTTCGTGTGTTAGAGTTATGTTCTTACTATTCATTTACTCTTTCGAACCGATGATGTGAATGTAGATACTGTGAGGCTTGTTTGGGGACTCTCGGGTTCCTATTCTCCATGTCACTCTAGGCCCTAGGTTCGAATCGTGACAACCTTGGTGTCACATCACTAGGTTTGTAAATACTCCTCGAAGTCCAACATGCCGCGTCGAGTAGAGTCATATTCATAGGTGTGAAGTGGACCATGCCTATGAGTGAGAGGCTATGATGATGTTCTAGGAATTTTCCTACTTCTTCATGTCTTATGGCGTGCTTTAGGTTGTATATTGTAGTTTCCTTATCCTGATGATGTCCTTGCTACATTACAGAAGATGCCTCGAGGAAGAGCTCCCCTACCAAGACCAGCCCCGGCGAATGAGGGCCAAGTACCTCAAAAGCCTATGGAAGACCCTATCTCTAATGGTGAATTTTGTATGGCATTTTCCATGCTTTTCGAAGTGGTTACTTCTCAGACTAGGCAGACTAACTTTCCTTGGGATCCCACCCTGACCTCTAGGGTAGGTGATTTCACCCAGATGAATCCGCTGGAGTTCTATGGATCAAAAGCTAATAAGGATGCTCAAAAGTACATTGATAAGCTTACTAAGGGTGTTGACTGTTATGGGAGTCACTTTTGAGGAGAAAGCTGAATTGGTTGCTTATCAATTAAAGATATGGCTCAAGTATGGTCGTTGAAAAGGACTTGTGGTAACACTATTAATTGGGAAGAGTTCATGTTTGCATTTCTAGATCGTTTCTTCCCACTTGAGCTTAGGTAAGCCAAGATGACTGAGTTCATTAACCTCAAACAAGGTGGTATGAGTGTGAGGGACTATGACCTTAAGTTCACAAATCTCTCCAAGTATGCTCCTTTGCTTGTGGCTGACCCTGTGCAAGAATGCACAAGTTCATTTATGGAATCCCTGACTTGGTGGTGCAAGAAAGTCGTATGGCTATGCTAATTCAGGATATGGAAATCTCCAAGCTCATAGTATATACTGAACAAATTGAAGGGGGAAGGCTCAAGGAGAAGAGGGTGCATGATTTTAAGAGAGCCCATTATGATGGTAGGTTCTCCAACTCCAAGGGTGGTGGTTATGGTTACTTCCAACAGGTCCCAGGTTCTAATGTTCGGGTTCTAATGCTAGGGTGACACCTCCCAAGGAACTAGTTGGTGTTGGAACATGTTTCCCAAGTGTGACAGATGTGGAAAGAATCAGATCGGTGCTTGTTGGAAGGAGATGGGTACATGCTACGGGTGTGGTGATAAGAACCACAAAATTACCGAATGTCCTTAGAATGCTTTGAGAGGGAAAGGTCAAGTGGCTCAAGGCGTTCAAGGCCAACAATGAGCTCCCCAAGGTGTTTCTCCAAGAAACAACAGGTTCTACACTCTTCATGCCCGCTAGGAAGTTGAGGAGGCTCTGGATGTTGTGACTGGTATGTTAAAAGTGTTTGGTTTCGATGCTTACACTTTGTTTGATAAGAGTGCAAATTTATCATTTGTGACTCTTCTGTTGGCTGTTAAGTTTGGTTTGAGTCCTGAAATCTTGAAGGAGCCTTTTTTAGTTTATACTCCCTTGGGTGAATTTGTTGTCGCTCATAGGGTTTATCAGGGTTGTCTTGTTTCTGTGTTGCATAATGGCTTCCTGTGTGATCTTGTGGAACTTGAAATGTTTGATTTTGATGTGGTTCTCGGGATGTATTAGTTGCATGCTTCTTATGCCTGTATAGACTATGGAGCCTGGAGAGTCAAGTTCCAACTTTCGGATGAGCCCGTTCTTGAATGGAAGGGTAGTGACTCCGCTATTAAAGGTTAGTTTATTTCCTACCGTAAGGCCAAGGGATGTATTTATCATATTGTGAGGGTCAAATATGTGGAGTTCGAGTCACCTACTCTTAATTCAGTTTCGATGGTGGATGAGTTTCTGGATTTGTTCACTGAAGACTTTCCCGATATTCCTCCCGAAAGGGAAGTAGACTTTGGTATAGATCTTCTCCCGGATACTCAACCTATCTCTATTCCTCCTTATTGTATGGCACTAATTGAGTTGAAAGAGTTGAAGGATTTGTTGGAGAAAGGCTTTATTAGGCCAAGTGTATCTCCATGAGGTGCTCTAGTGTAATTTCTACGAAAAAAGATGGATCTCTTCAGATGTGCATTGATTATAGGTAATTAATAAGGTTACTATCAGAAATAAGTATATGTTGCTAAGGATTGATAACTTGTTTGATCAAATTCAAGGGGCCACCCATTTCTCAAAGATTGATCTTCGCTCCGATTAACATCAGTCGAACGTTAGGGAGTGTGACATTCCCAAGATGGCTTTTCGAACTAGGTATGAGTAGTTTGAATTTGTGGTGACATCATTTGGTTTGACTACTGCTCCGGTCATGTTTATGGACCTTATGAATCAGGTTTCAAGCCATTCCTTAATAGTTTTGTGATTGTCTTATTCAATGATATTTTTATCTATTCCTGAAGTGAGCAGGAGCATATGCATCATTTGAGGTTGGTTCTTAAAACATAGAGGGAGAAGAAGTTGTATGCTAAGTTTAGCAAATGTGAGTTTTGGTTGGGTGAGGTGGCTTTTCTTGGTCATGTGGTGTCCGACGATGGTGTTAAGGTTGACTAAAGAAGACTGAGGCTGTAAAGAATTGGCCTAGACCGTTGACTCCTTCGAATATTCAGAGTTTTCTTAGGTTGACAGGTTATTATAGAAGGTTCATTGAAGGGCTTTCATCTATTACATCTCTATTGACCAAGTTGACTTAAAATAAGGCTAAGTTTGTACGGTTGGGTGAATGTGAGAAGGTTTTCAAACTTTGAAGGATCAGCTTACATTGACTCCTGTTTTGACTTTACCGTATGGCTTAGATGGGTTTGTGGTGTATTGTGATGCTTCTTGGATTGGATTAGATTGCATACTTATGCAACATGGTAAAGTGATAGCTTATGCATCAATGCAATTGAAGGTGCATGAGCGTAATTACCCGACTCATGATCTTGGGTTGGCGACAATGGTGTTTGCTTTGAAGATTTGGAGACACTATTTGTATGCGGGGCATGTTGATGATTTCACCGATCATAAGATTTTGGAATATGTATTCACTCAAAGGGATCTTAACTTGAGGCAAAAAAGATGGTTGGAACTCCTAAAGGATGACTTGAGTGTGCAATATCATTCTGACAAGGTGAATGTTGTAGCTAATGACCTTAATAGGCTATCTATGGGAAGTGTGGCTTATGTTGTGGAAAGGAAGAAGGAGTTGGCAAAGAATGTTCACCGTTTGCTAGATTGGGTGTTAGGTTGTCCGACTCTACTGATGGTAGTATCCATGTTCAGAATGGGGCCAAATCTTTGGTGGTTGTTGATGTAAAGGCCAAGCAAGATATAGACCCGTCATTGGTTGAGTTGATAAAGTGGGTTGCCGAAAATAAGACAGAGGTTTTCTCCTAAGGGGCCGAATCTTCGGTGGTTGTTGATGTAAAGGCCAAGCAAGATCTCGGCCCGTCATTTGTGGAGTTGAAGAAGTTAGTTGCCGAAAAGAAGACAGAGGTCTTCTCCTAAGGGTAAGATGGTTTGCTTCAGTACCAAGATCAATTATGTGTTCCCAATGTGGATGATATTAGAAGGGTGATAATGAGTGAAGCCCATAACTCTCATTACTCTATTCACCGGGGGTCTACTAAAATGTATAGGGATTTGAGGGAAGTATATTCGTTGTATGGTATGAAGAAAGATATAGCAATATTTATATTTGAATGCTTTGATTGTCATTAAGTGGAGGTAGAACACCAAAGGCTTGGTGGTTTGGCTCAAGATATTGAGATCCCTTCTTGGAAGTGGGAAGATGTGAACATGGATTTTATGGTAGGTTTTCCTCGGACCTGAATGCAATTCAACTCAATTTGGGTTATTGTTGATCAGATGACAAAGTCGGTTCATTTCTTACCAGTTAAAACTACCTTTAGTGCCGAGGATTATGCAAGGTTGTACATTCAAGAGTTGGTGAGGTTGCATGGAGGGGGCACACGGACCATGTGGCTTGGTACGGTCCGTAATATCCTTGTACGGATGCTACATTGAAAATAATTCTAAGTATGAGATTATCATTTCGGACCTTCATCAAGTGAAATTTTATTAACTGTTGGATCATGGACATGTATACGGTCCGTATGGCATGTCACAGACTGTATGGTCTTCCTTGAAACAGAAATTCCAATTTTTCAACTCGTTTCATTAATGACGTTTTCATAATTATGGTTTATCCTAAGGGACTTTTGTAACCTACTATGCTACCTAAGGACTTTCAAATGACCTATACTTTATTCCTTCATTCAAATTCATTCCTTACACGTAGAATTATATTGAACCCTCTCAAAAACTCTCTCTCAAAGGACTCTTAAAATTCTAAGCTTGGGAATCAAGGGAAGGCTCATTTTTCTTCAAATTTCATCTTGAAACTTCTTCATTATCTAAGGTATTTGTGATTAATTCTTGGTCTTTTTCAACCAAGAAGACCCAAACTCTTTTTACTTGATTTTCATGAAACTTCACTTACTTTAAATGTGGGTTTTGAGAATTATTGTTTAGTAAATTCAATTGAAGTATGAGCTATGCTTTATTGACGATTTTAAGTTTATTTAAGCCCTAATTTGTTAAATTACATTATTATTATGAATATTTGAATATGCATTGTCCCTTTAAAGTTTTATTTAAGCATGGGTAATCCATATTATGATTTAAAACGTAGATTTTCATATGGGCTTAGTTGAATTTCATATTGTATTGATGGTTTAAGATTGTATCTATGTTGCCCATGCTATTCTCACATCATTCATGGCATATGCATTCTTGAGCATTGGATTTATGAAATTATCGGTGGGTTAAGCTCACATATGTTTTATGAA
The DNA here is from genome assembly GCA_029948455.1 of Solanum rostratum. Taxonomy (NCBI): domain Eukaryota; kingdom Viridiplantae; phylum Streptophyta; class Magnoliopsida; order Solanales; family Solanaceae; genus Solanum; species Solanum rostratum. Next base: position 43,772,261 of record CM057051.1, read on the forward strand.
AATGATTTCGGTGACTTAAGCTCACATATATGATTATGACAAGAATGTGATCACATAAATGTCTATTATTATTGGCTCTTTGAGCATAGTGGGTGCTTGCGCCATATTGTTTAATGAATGAGCTATTCCTATGCATGAGAAAACATGATATCGAATTATGATTTGGCTTTTTATCCCGAGTATGAATGCTTATAAAGAATATTTGGCTTGTAAGCCTCAATGTGCATTGAAATGATTTGAAATGACTATTTTTTCTTTTGAAAGCATGTATATGTATAAGTATTCTTGTGGGATGATGACTTAGCACTAAACGGATTGGGGGCATCAGGACTGTTCCCAAAGGTCCTCTCCCTTTCCTTGAACTATGTGCCAGCATAGGAATTGTAGCCATCAGCGAAATAACTGGATCGTAAGAAATGGTTATTCATTTATTGATATGATATGATATTGGAAATCCTTCAAAAATGACCGGGTCGTAAGGAAGGTAGCCATCACACCGAAATGACTGGGTCATAAAGTGTGGTGTAGATTACCTTTGGCAAGTAATCTTTTCTCACCCGATGGGAGGTCAACATCGTGCGAATTCATGTAATAGCTCGCATATATATGATCATTTTTGCATCTCATGCATCATGGACTTCATGGCATATTGTGTACTACTCTTTTTTGGATATATGATTCTTTCTATATTATGTACCCTTGTTATCTAACATCGAATACAAGTTTGATAAGTCATATGTATTGCATGTCCGCATACTTAGTACATTCAAGAGTACTAACAAATACTTTTGCCTACATGATCTCACTATGTAAAGACCAAGGACTATCTTCATCCACCATGCGACGTCTAGCTTGGACCTTGAGATTTGTTTGTTGTGGTGAGTCCTATCTTCCAAGGACAAACCACCATTCCTCTACCTATGATGTTTTATTTATGTTATTTTCTTGAGGGTGAGCCCGAGAATGTCTTGGCCCCCATCCTATCTTATGACTAGAGGCATTGTTGGACATCTTTTAAACTCCTTGACATTTATATGCTAAGTGTTGTATTTGGAAATTTTGTTATGGATATGGTTGTTTATTCTTTATTACTATGTGGATTGGTTATGAGTATTGTGATATGTCTATATGATATGATGTGAAAGATCCTAAGTCCCGATTTGCCCCCCCCCCCCAGCATAAGTCCCACTTTCCCGGGCCTTAGAATTATGTGTTTACTATTCATTTACGCTTTCGAACTGATGATGTGAATGTTGATACTTTAAGGCTTTTTTGGGGACTCTCGGGTTCTCATTCGCCATGTCACTCCTAGGCCCTAGGTCCGGGTCATGACAATGGGCCCCCAGTTGGTGTATATATATAGTCACTAGGGTCTTACACCCATGTACAATACTATACCTAAACCATGTGATAGTATGACACCGTTCTGGTTCAGGTTCTATCAGCTAGTATAATTGTACATTGCTGGGTATCTTATAGTTGGGGTTCCATGGTTCTATAGACATGCTTATCCTTTGGCTCGGGTTTAGATAGCTAGCACTATAGCATTTTATTGCAATTGTTTTTACTATATTTACTATATTTCATCTAGTCGACCAATGATGTCTACTGGGTACCTTCCACCAGTACTCACCCCTACTTTCTTACATCTACTCATGGTGTCCAAGTATGAGCCATGATAGCTGATCTAGGGCATTGTTGACACTTCAGGAGACTTTTGGTGAGTACCAACAGCTAATTGGGATCTTCTATTGTCTCCTTCTGTTATTTGGGCCTTCTTTTGTATTTGAACATTGGTCTTGTCCATATCTAGTTTTGGCTTGTGTTATATTATACTATTCTAACTATGTATATATTTTCATGTTCGAGTCTATAGTAGCTTTGTACATATGACTTCCAGGTCCTGGGATAGATTGTTGCAGGCTTGTTTTGTATGTTTTTAGCTGTCATTATGCTTAGCTATTAGGACAGGTATCGTGGGTATTGGGTTGGCTTTCCTGTAGGTGGGATCTAAAAGGCGCCATCATGACTTGCAAGGTCGGGTCATGACAAGTTGCTATCAGAGCCTTTGGTTTACCAGTCTCATCTTTACAGAGCTACCGTCCAGTAGAACTCTATGGATGAATGCGGAGACATCCGTAGCTTATCCTTAGAAGGCTACGAGATATTTAGAAAACTCTTTGTTATTGATTCTACTCATGCAATGTAGTCTATGGACATTTTGGAATCTGATTTTTCGCTCTTTTGCAGATATAGCGCATAAGGGACGGACTTCAGGTAGAGGTATGGGTGTGCCGTTAGTTCCTGACAGGGAGCAGCCCCCAAGTCCAGTTAAGCAGCAACAGGATGCCCCAACTCTCCCATAGTCGGAGGCACCAGTTCCCCCACAACAGGAGGTGCCAATTCCCCCAGTCTTTTTTGTGGTTACACCTTAGGTACAAGTGGCTATCGGGAAGTTGTTAGTGGCACTTGATGGAATACAGCAGGGTCCAGCACCAGCCCAAGCTCCTCCAGCACAGGCCTCTGTAGAGCATGCCGCTCTAGAGGCTCCAGTTATGCAGCAAAATGGAACCACACCTTTCCAAGATCGGCATATGCTTGGGTATTTTCTGAGATTGACTCAAGGAGGATGCCCAGGAGTTTTTGACATCTTGTATGGAGAGGTTGCAGGCATTGAGATTATCAGAGTCCAGAGAATAGAGTAGCTTACCAGTTGGATGGGCCAGCTGGGTAGTGGTGGCTGACCATGAGGGTCATTGTAAGGTTGTATATGTATCACTTTTTAACAAAGATGTATCATCTTTAAATCACAAAATTATGAAAAAATTCTAGATTTAGGATGAGTTTGAAAGAATTGACTACATAGAAACACTTATACAGAATGAAACATAACAAAAGAAACGTGATTTAGACAAGCCTTTTTTTTTCCGAGAGAGAAATAGGAAAATAAAAGGAAAGCAAAAAAACTACGAGCATTTTTTGCATGATAGAGAAACAAGAAAATAAAGAAAACAAGCAACATAATTTTGTCAAGTTTGCATTTTATTATAAATTAGAATCTTTTTAGCTTCAAATGCACAAGAATGATATAAAGGCGAATATTCAATCGTCCAATTTCCAACTGGGTCACATGAATTCGCTGTCAAAATTTTGAATTTTGTATTTCAAAATTTCATGTCACATAACGTGGACAAGAAAATAATATCACATGTATATTCTCTTATTTTATAAGAGGAGATGACTTCATCAGCAAGGGCATTTTTTATTCAACATGTTTTTTGTGCTTTTTCTATAAAAATGTCCTTGATGATGAAGTCATCCCCTCTTATAAAATAAGAGAATATACACATGATATTATTTTCTTTTAAAATTGATGTGACATGAAATTTTGAAATACAAAATTCAAAATTTTGGCAGTGAATTCATGTGACCCAGTTGGAAATTGGACGGTTTAAAGTTCACACTTTATATCATTCTTGTCCATTTTAAGCTAAAACAATTCTAATTTATAATTATAAAATGCACACTTGACACAAGGTTTTCGGTTTTTTCTTTATTTTCTTGTTTCTCTATCATGCAAAAATATCTCATAGTTTTTTTTTGCTTTCCTTTTATTTTCATATTTCTCTCTTAGACAAAAAATTCTGTCTAAATCACGTTTCTTTTATTATGTTTCATTCATATAAGTGTGTCTATGTAGTCAAATCTTTCAAACTCGTCCTAAAATCTAGAATCTTTTCTTAACTTCATGATTTATAGATGATACATCTTCATTAAAAAGTGATACATATACACCCCTGTAATGACCCTCCATGCCATTACAGTGTAACTACATCGGTTAATACATTCCTATAGCGACCCATTTGTGACTTACCCATACTGATAGTGTGAATACCTGGTCGTTCGTTTGGAAGATATACAACTTTCCATGTTAAAGGCATGTTTAAAGTTAAAAAATGAGTTTAGCAGCAAATTCTTTGTAAACGGCCTCAGAACAAAATTCTTAAAGTTCTATTTGTTCAGAAATTGCCAAATTAGAGTAGAAGCATGGTCAGTTTGAGTATCTAGGCTTTCAGTGTTAGTTTATATCGAGTTTAGCATTTTAACCTTCAGAATAGGCCAATAGTTGATTTTGGTCAACATTCTTAGTAAACATGCCCAAATGAAAATTCTGACAGTGCAGTCAAGTCCAGAATGCCGAGTTTGGTCTAGAACGATCCTTTGTTTAGTAACCGGGGCTTCCATATGCATTTCGACCCCTCGGTAGATTCCACCATTAATGGAAAGTAGGATCCACATTTAATCGTAACGAACTTTCATGGGAATTTTGACTACACCATTGAGTTTGGAATGTCATTTTCAATCAAATTCCATATACGGTTTGTGTTTTTTTCCAACTCTGGATGAGTCCATAGCGTCAAAATCAAGGTTTGAATAGTTGCTAAAATCTGGTGTGTAATGCTGACATGGCAGGATGATGTGGCGACATGTTCCAGAGGCTTGGCGGCATGTGCTAGCAATGTGGCATAGTATAGAATTCACGAAATTTTCCAGAATTAATTCATGAAAGTGCAAGAGTTTCTCCAACGATAAATTTATCATTTTTTATCCAATTTCAGTGATTCAAAAGGTCAAACTATGTGGAATTGCATGAGGAACGTCGTGGAGGTGTCAAAAATTGTGGATGGCACATCATTTGAGGTAATTATCACTGTTTTTGGGACTGCTATAGTAAATTTTTATTGAAAAATTTGGATATTGATATCTTCATCGTTCGGAATTGGAATTTAGTGAATTTTTAGTCCAAATTGGAGAGCTTTTCGAGGCAAACGTCATGGTGTTATTGGGGCCTCCAGATTTTGTTGCATTTTGAGGTAAATTAATGAAATAGCTGATGCCCTACCTTAATTCTATAAGAAATGTCACCTTTACTATTAATTATTTTATATTGTTTCGGACCTTGATGGGCTCTAATTTGATGTGTGAACTCGGATAGCTATAACGACCATTATACGCGGGTTATTTTGGAGTTTCGGATGCGGGTCCTACCTTTTCCCTTTTTTATCCCGAACTTGGTTTGATTCATTTTCTATGATTTTAATGTCGAAATGAACGTATTGATGCTGTGATGCTGTTCTTGACAGCTTGGCAGTACTCTGAGGCCGCTAGGAAGGGTAATACTCCTGTGAATTGAGTTGGAGCGCATGTGTTTGGCATTCAGGTATGCTACAATCTCCCTTCTTCTAGACAAAGTTAGAATATATAATAATTTTAATTATTTTGGGAGGGTGGGTGGGTCAACGTATGGAGTAAGGGTAAGAAAAAGTGAATTATAATTTGAGGTTGAAGGAGGATTTTGAAAAACGTTTTCTCTATTTTTTGGAGGAAGTCATTTTTCTCAAATTTAAGAAAAATAAGTTGATTTGGAAAATATTTTTCAAAACATTTAAACCGACAAACTATTTCAATAATACGATTGTTGCTATGCCATGAGACACAAAATGGAAGTAATGGAAAAAAAAGGCGGAATGACCTAATAGGCCCTTATACTTGGTCCCGTTTGTCACCTAAGACCTTATACTTAGAACTTTGTCAACTAAACCCTTGTACCCACTCAAAAACAACATTTTAAACCCCTCCAACTCATCGTGTCTCTCAATCGCGCTGATGTCACACTCCATGTCAGATCAGATTTGCCACATCATTTTTTATTTTTTACAACAATTTTTTTTGGTCAAAAAGTCAAAATCCTCATAATTTTCAACATTTTCCCCTTCAAACACAAGTACACCAACCCCTTCTTCTTTAATCCCCACCTGCAATTCAACTCAAGAAATAAAACCCACCAAAAATTCAACTCCAAATTACCAAAAAAGTTTTCTTTTCCAGTTAGATCAAACCCAAATCAAGCAAAAAAAGACCATTTATGTAAAACTCTGTAGGAATGAGCTAAAGTAGAATGGATGAAATTTTTTTGAGAAACAAAATGGATGAAATTTTTTTGATATGGATAAGAGAGAAAAAGAGAAATTGAACTTGAAATCAAGAGGATGAGAAGAAAAATAAAGAAAAAAGGATTGTAAATGGAGTGGCTACTAATATATGGTATGGGTTATTTGAAAAAATGAGAATCAAAACAAGAGCAAGAGCAAAACCCACTTTAGCAGAAAAATAATTTTCCAAGAAGAAATTATGGCTAACAAGAAGAAATTTCATTTGGAGAGACAAAAACAAGAAGAAAATTAAAGAATTTTGAGAAGAAGAAATGGAGATTTATATATTTGGGCATTTGGGGAAGAAGATGGCTGTTAAAGGAGTTTTTACAAACCCTTTCACGCTCCAAAATGGAGTGAAACTCACGCACCAGGCCTGGTATGCCACGTAGGATGCCAGGTCAGAAAAAAGTGTTTTAAATGTAGGTTTTGAGTGGGTACAAGGGTTTAGTTGATAAAGTTCTAAGTATAAGGTCCTAGGTGACAAACGGGACCAAGTACAGGGGCCTATTAGGCCATTCCGCCAAAAAAAAAGACAAAACTGGAAAATATTTTCTAGAAAATGTTTTCCTTCATAACACAAAGTTTTGAATAATGAAATTTTGGCCACAATAGTTTTCTACACTATTCTTTTAGTATTACTTCCTCGTTCTCGGAATACTTGTCACTCCTACTAAAAATATTTTTTTATTTTGGAAGTATAAAACAAACTTAATTATTTAGTGATCATTTTTTAGTGTGGTAATATGGTTGTGTTATTCGACCTAGGTGCATGTTTTGAGTGGAACACATTAGTTGTCCACTCAACAAATAGAACACATTACTTGTCCACTCTCAGGTTGAATTTGTATGAAATAGTTCCAAAATAAATATTTTGCGCCTTTTAGCACGCACAGTGTAATGACATCAAAGGCCATTTTTTACATTTCCAACAAAATTATCATTTTTTCCTTCTTGAAAGTTGCCTTGGGTCATTTTTGTTTGACTCTAAAAGTCAAAATTTAAAAATCTTGTAAAAAGTTAAAATTTTGCTAAAGAAAGAGTTTTTAAAGGCTTAAAGTTGAAAATTTTGAGTTTTGTGATCATTTTGAGTTTGAATGTCAGCATTCAATTAGGTTTATTCCATCAGCTTCGGAAATGCCGAATCTATTCTAGAAGAACTAACAGAACTGAATTTTGAGTTAAAACGAAGATTTTAGACCCAAAGTTGCATTTTTAGTTGATTTTGGATCATAGTTTGGCTTTGTCATCATTCAAAGTTTGGAAACTCGAATCGCAATTCCAACAATTCCAGTGGTTCTAAATGGTGAAACTAACGCTAGAGATAGTCTCATTATAATTTTTAGAGTTCCCAGTGTTATTTTGGGCATTTGAGTCCTAAACTAGTTTAAATGATCATTTTTGGATTCCGGGTTGAGGAGACCTAGGAATCAAATTCTGACATTTCCATTGAGTCCAGAACGTCATTTCTGGTGGGGTTCCATGTTTTGTTTGTATTTATGGGGTTCTGAATGAATCCTGAGGGTCTTTTTCCCTGTATTGTGTTTAGCTGATATTTGGTGCAACTAGCTTATTCTCTACATACGGCATTCGCGGAAAGAGGGTCCGCGTTCGTAGAGGCCTTGCGTTCACGGAGGCTTGCAGGCACATGTGCTCTGCATTCTTGGATCCTTTCTCGCGTTTGCGGAGTACAAGTTTTGACTTATCAGTATGTCACTTTAAAGTGTTGGGTTTTGACCTTTTCCTCCATTTTTAATATTCTAAGCTTTATTTTTTTAGAGGATCTTTAAGGTGTTTCAAGATAAATATATTGGGTAACTATTTTCTAACCTATTTCTTCAATTTCAATTGATTAAATTGTAAGTTTACGAGTCTTGTTCTGTCAAGCACTTCTTTTTGTATTTCCCTAATTTCTTTTAGAGGCTAGGTTAATTGATGATCAAAGTGTGTTTTCTTTTTCAGTTATACGGACACGCTATAATTTATAGTAGTAAATGGGACTAGTTTGTGAGGTTTCTTAGTCCATAAATTAATAGTCCTGGTATGTTCCTTATATTTGATTTTATAAACTCAGAACTTCAATTCATGAATTTATGTGTCATCTGAAGGCTAACAGACCTCGACAAACGCATGGAAGAAAATATCGCAGAGAGTCGCCATCATTCTACAAACCAGGATTCTCCTATTTTTGGAGAACGGTGTGGGGTTTAGTTTCCCCAAGTGTCAAAGCAACAATTATCCACATCAATGTAGAGGTTCGTGTTCATGTGGAACAATATTGCTGGAGACATGTTTGGTGAAGCTGAAATCCAAGGCTCGAAATAAGAGTGTTTTGGGAATAAGCTATCACTTGTTCAGGATTCTCACAGAGATGGTGGAGGAGGTTATGCCAAAGAGATACGAGAAATCCTTCTGAAATCACCTGGTCCTTGAAGAAAGGCACACTGTTAGGCATGATAAAAGCCTTATGTGGACAGCACTGGAAAAGGTTGAAACAGAGAAGAGGATACTTCTATCTGGAACTTTGTTCCAGAATAACATCAAAGAATCTTGCAATACTCTCAGTGCAGGTAAACCAAAGTTTGCTGCAGATTTGGAGCAGAAATGGGGTTCTCTTAGCAGTTACATTGAAAAGAACACCCGAGCATTGGAAGAGCTTAGGGATATTATTCCACCACGTGTCCATACATGTTGTGAAGATGAAAAGAAGGTAAGCCTTCGGGGTATAAAGAAATACACTTGAAGCCCACAGATTTGCAGAAGGAGTTGCTTAAAAGAATTCCAGAGAAGCTGGACTCCTTTTCCAAACAAAATCTGGTGTCCTTGATCTCTATTCACCCTTCATTAGTGGCAAAGAGGAAGAAGTTCTATGAGTTTAAAAAGTCGGATCAAAGAAAGAAAATGCCGGTTGGATCAGATATTGGAGTAAAAATGAAATTTGTTGTTGAATTGATCAGACTCTGCGATGGGCACTGAAGGAGAGATTCACTATGTGGGTGGAAAACTTGATGTAATACAGTAGTAAAGTTCTTATATCATTATTATTGCACTATTTAATTCATGCTTTAGTTAAAAGATCTGTACTGATTTTATATTTCTTTATTCATCAATATTATTATGATAACAATCCTCAGAAGAATGTGTATCTTGTATCTTTTTCTCATTTTTGTTATTTTCTCCCTATTAAATTTCTTTAATTTATATTTTTATTTAAGTTCAAATTAGTCATTTATGACTTTATTGAAAGTATGGAATACAAATGTAAAGCATGTGCAAAATACGTGTCCATAAACTAGTTCTCTTAATAAACCTAAGAGTGATGTCAAAGTTCTTCTAGCATCAATAAAAGCCTATTCAGAAGGGATAAATCTTATAGGGGATTCAGGAATGATTTTGCTTGATGTTCTTTGGAATCCCTCAGTGAACCATCAGCCGAGCCTACAGGAATGGTCAAACAAAATTTGTTCATGTTTACAGTCCAGTGATATCGAAATCAAAGGATGAAAAGATAAAAAAACAAACTAGGAAAAACTATCATTCAGATGTACTTCTGTCCAGGAATAAAAAGAATACTTCGTATTCTGTGCCAAAGGATAACATACTTGAATCCATGGTTAAGCATGAAGGCCTCCATCATATATTTGGAAAACTATCTCATGCGGCCGTGTGGTGCTTACTGCATGCTTTAATTCTTGTAAACAACCATCAAAAGGCAGTAGTTAGATAGTTACAACTGTTGCAACAGATAAGCTATTGCTACAGTGGTATAACTGTTGCCGCTAAGTGTAGCAATAAGTCAAACTACTTCCTTAAAATTGCTCCCAAAAGGCAGTAGATGACATATAAATTCATCCACATTCCAGAAGGAAAACTGAGTTTGAGCATCAAGAGCTATGATCTATTGGAATCGAGTACGCGTTTCAAATTGCTCCCAGTTCTTCATCGCTCAGAACTACCTCACCAATATCCTCTCCCTCTATAGAAAGCAAGAATTTTAGATGCCCAAGAATATCGAGCCTTCATCGATCCAAGTTAGTCAACCAACAGCAAATTATGCAGCCACATTCATTGTTTCAAAGACTCGACAATCTACTGTTCTTCCTACGAGTTTATATGCTTCGTTACATCTAAAAATGAACTGAAGGTTGTTGCACCTATGAATTGTGAAGCAACATACCAATATACTTCAACGTCTCGATCATTTAGCATTCATTCTCAAGAAATAACCATGCTAGAAAGGCGGAAAGTCCGTACTTAGGAATATTTCACTCTGGAAGCTTTAAGGATGACCTCACGGGCCGTGCCACCACACACGGACCGTGATGGCTCTCATGAAGTGTCACCTTGGTCCAAAACTTTTCCGAAACCAATTTTCATGTTTCCTTGAGGTCGTACGAAATTCCGGGTCTTTACAGACATCATTCTTTGAGTCATTAAGAGAGTTTATTTAAATCTACCGCTGCTTTACATCAGGTTTTCCATCCAAATAGAGAATCTCCCGACCTAAAGTCCAGCCAAAGAGAGAATTAAATTGCTCCTTCATCAAGTTTAGAGGATCAAGTAACTGGCCAAATATTATAACCCTCTCCTTCTGCCCACTACAGAGTCTGATAAACTCAACAACAAATTTCATTTTTACTCCAATATCAGGATCCAACTGACATCTTCTTTCTTTGAGCTGACTTTCTAACTCGGAGAATTCCTTCCTCTTTGCTACTAATGAAGGATGAATAGAAATCAGAGATACCAGATTTTGTTCGTAAAAGGAGGCTGGATTCTCTGGAATTCTTTTAAGCAACTCCTTCTGCAACTCTGTGGGTTTCAAGTGTACAACAATGTCCAATATACATGGAAGGCTTACCTTTTTTACATTTTCACATTTATGGACTAGTGGTGAAATAATATCCCTAAGCTCTTCCAATGCTTGGGCATTTTTGTCAATGGAATTGTTAAAAGATTCCCATTTTTGCTCCAAACCTGCAGCGAACATTGGACTAACTACACTGAGAGTGTTGTTCAGCTCCTTGATGTTATCCTGGAATGGAGTTCCAGACAAAAGTATGCGCTTCTCTGTTTCAACCTTCCTCAAAGCTGATTCCCAAAACACTCTTAATTCTCACCCAACATTTCAGCCTCACCATGTGTATGAGGTGTGGATTATTTTTCCCATCGCGGGATAAACAGATAAAGACACCAATAGTGCATTCATCTTCCTTTAAAGTGAAGTCTTTGCTGTTCAAGTTGTGGAAGGGAATGTCCACCTCCCATTTCTTGAACTCGGCTTCCCAGTTAAGTAGCAAACCAAATGGAGCTATGATTACTGGCCGACACTTTGGAAACAGCTTCAGGAAAGACTGAAGAAATACTATGATGAGTCGGGTTTTTCCCGTGCCAGGTGGGTGTGAGATAATACATCCTCCCTTACTGTTAGATAGGGGCTCTCTCAGCCTCTCAAGAGTTTTATCTCAAGAAATTCTGTTCCATATGAACTCAAATCTTCCACGTTGATGAGGAAACATTGCCACTTTGGCACTTTTGGGAACTAAATCCCACAAAGTTCCTTCGCCACAAATAGGAGGATCCCGGGCTGCAGAAGAACCAGAAACGTTGAAGCCGTTAACGTCCAAGAGTGACTGCGGGCTAGTAGACCACGACAAAGGCATGGAAAAAAATATCTCAGAGAGTCGCCATCACTCTTGGATGTTGAGGGCTTTAGAGTTTCTGATTCTTCTGCAAATCAGGATTCTCCTATTTTTGGAGAAGAACTGTGTGGTCTGTAGTTTCCCCAAGTGTCAAAGCAACAAGGTATCCACATCAATGTAGAGGATTCGAGTTCATGTGGCACAACATTGATAGAGATATAACTCTTGCGAGGCTACGAGAGCCCCTATCTGATAGTAAGGGAGGATGCATTAACTCACACCCATCTGGCAGCGGATAAATCTCACTCACCATAATATTTCTTCAGTCATTTCTTAAGCTGTTTCCAAAGCATCGGCCGGTAATCATAGCTCCAGCCTATTTGCTTCTTACCTGGGAAGCCGAATTCAAGAAACGGGAGATGAACATTCCCTTCCACAACTTGAATAGCAAAGATTTCTCCACCCAAAAAGATGAAGCTACTGTTAGTGTCTTCCGCTGTTTATCCAGTCCACACCTTATTAGTTTAGTGAAGCTAAAATCGAGGGCTCAAAATAATTGTTTTGGGAATCTACTATCACTTGTTCAGGATTCTCACAGGAGATGGTGGAGGAGGTTATGCCAAAGAGATACGAGAAAATCCTTCTAAAATCACCTGGTCCTTGAAGAAGGGCACAATGTTAGGAAAGATAAAAGCCTTGTGGGGGAAGCACAGGAAAAGGTTGAAACAGAGAAGAGGATACTTCTATCTGGAACTCTGTTCTGGAATAACATCAAAGAATCTTGTAATACTCTCAGTGCAGTTAAATCAAAGTTTGCTGCAGATTTGGAGCAGAAATAGGGTTCTCTTAGCAGTTACATTGAAAAGAATGCCCGAGCATTGGAAGAGCTTAGGGATATTATTTCACCACTTTTCCATACATGTTGTGAAGATGAAAAGAAGGTAAGCCTTCAGGGTATAAAGAAATACACTTGAAGCCCACAGATTTGCAGAAGGAGTTGCTTAAAAGAATTCCAGAGAAGTTGGACTCCTTTTCCAAACAAAGTCTGGTGTCTATAATCTCTGTTCACCCTTCATTAGTGGCAAAGAGGAAGGAGTTCTATGAGTTAAAAAAGTCAGCTCAACGAAAGAAGATGCCGATTGGATCAGATGTTGGAGTAAAAATGAAATTTGTTGTTGAATTGATCAAGACTCTGCGATGCGCTGAAAAAGAGGGTTATAATATTTAGCGGGTTACTTGATCCTCTAAACCTGATAAAGGAGCAACTCAAGTCTCTTTTTGGCTGGACTTTAGGTCAGTATATTTTCTATGTCAATGGAAAACTTGATGTAATAGAGCGGTAGATATCAATAAATCATCACATGTGATAACAACCCTAAGAAGAATGTGTATCTTGTATCTTTTTCTCATTTTTTTTATTTTCTCCCTATTAGACTTCTTTAGTTTATATTTTTATTTCGGCTCAAATTAGTCATTTATGACTTTATTGAAAGTATGGAATACACGTGCAAAGTACGCGTCCAAAAACTAGTTCTCTTAATAACCCTTTGAGTGATGTCAAAGTTCTTCTTGCATCGATAAAAGCCTATCCAGAAGGGATAAATTTTATAGGGGCTTGAAGAGTGGTTTTGTTTGACGTTCTCTAGAATTCCTCAGTACAACAGCAAGCCATTTGCCTAGTCTACAGGAATGGTCAGACAAAATTTGTTCATGTTTACTGTCCAGTGACATCAAAATCGGAGGATGGCAAGATCAAAAAACAAACTAGAAAAAAAAAATATCATTTAGATATACTTATATCCAGGAATTTGTATTCTGTGTCAAGGATAATATACTTGAATCCATGGTTAAGCATGAGGGCCTCCATCATATATTTGAAAAACTATCTCATGCACCGAGCAATTAGTTAGGTTGGTATGTTCTTTAGTTTTTTCTTGCTCCCCGGTACATAAGTAAGCTGACTTGTTTAGTGTATTTTGTTTATTGCTTGTCTTTGAAAAATCACTCAAATGCTTTATCTCTTTCTTGTTATATCAGTTGGAGCTCTTTTTGGGTTTCCAAGGACACTAGTTCGAAGAATTTGTATGACTATCTTTCTCGGAGGTTGTGAAAATGACCTCATGCAAAAATACAAGGCAGGAAAGCATACTACACTGACTGGACTTCTATCATTAACTAGAGAAAACACTTAACTAAATTATTACTACAATAAGTTGTTTATTTAACACTACAATGTTGCAAACAAGTTGTTTCTAACGACTAAAAACATCAGGGATGTTGCGTTTTTAGACGTGAAAGATTTTAATTTTGTCATTAGCATTTTTATCATTTTTAAATTCCTTCCTTTCTGGTTTCAAGCACTTTGATGCTATCCTGTGGTTTTGCTAAAAGAAAAAAAGGAGGTTAGATTCACATTTAATTTATGAAGAATACAAATAGAATTTTTCAGGTTATTCTATGTTCTTATAAGAGTTGATTTAAATGTGAAATAACTCATTGAGAATGTGTTAGATTGTATGCACATTTTTTTTATTGTCGTACTATGTGATACTCATATGGGATTTCTATATCTAACTGATGGGTATGCTGGTTCACTAATCCTTTAACGGATGACAAAGAAATTGAAGTAAATCCATACATGAGTGCTTTACAATCAAGAATAATAACATCAAAGTAAGAGTTATTTCAACAGGTTTTTTCTAGCGCTTGTTTAACCAAAAGATTGTTTATCTCTACAATTATAGGTGTTGCTACAAAGTGTTCCTTTAGCCAGTTTTGCACTTATTGAACACCCAAAGCCTCAACCATAAGTTGGACTTGTGATCTATATAACCGACTAGAGCATCCTTTGATGAAGATTCCATGAAAACTCCAGACTAGTATGCTGACTCCTACTATTCTCGACGCAAGTTCCCGAGAAGCATCAATATTGCATTTATAGACTCTCACCAGGAAGACACTATTTTGTTGCAGAATCGGTTTCTATCGCTATAGAATAATAGATCTAGAGGTTGGTGTTCTTGCCTTGGTCTAATCATGCCAAAATCAGGTTGCCTTCTGGATAACAATTTTAGGTCGCATAGATCTTTCCTTCATGACAAGGTTTTTTCTAGCATGCCAAATTCACAATATCAATCCACAACTTAAGCCAATCCAACAGTAATGGTCCTGATTGTCACCATCCCATTAATGATTTTAGCAAACTTGTTTTGCCGCATTGCACTAGACTAGATAGTGCAATATTGCTTTTGTCCCTTGGAGGCATGCAGGGCCTACGCTGATTGAAAAGTTATCACTCGTTGGAAGAACATCATTCAAAGCTATCAAAACAAAATTCAACACCTCTGGTGGCATCTTTAGTTCCCAGATTTTTGCCAAATTTATCCATTTGGGATAGGTGTATTAGCCTTGTCCAACTTCGAATACCCACTTTTGATGGTGTATCATCCTTTCCTATCAAGTTTCCACATTCATTGATCATCCCGAAGAGTAAATCCCAATGGGATTCGCTTATTCCAACCTATTTCATTTATAGAGAGAAGTGCCTCCAACTCGTAACTATTTCCAATTCTTGTATCTCAATTAATAATATTTGTTATAGAATAAGATAAAGCCAATGCAACGAACTAAACACTACAACTTTCACCTTTTAAAATGCATGTTCCACCGCAAGCATATTTTCCTTACCATGCTAATGCCTCTTCAGTATCTCTGTCACTTTCTATAATTATTTATTCTTTTCTTTGTTGCGTTAATTTGGTTCGTGGACCCACTTTATTGCTTACTCAAATATTTACATCAGGCCCAAATAGGAAATAAAAAAGGGGACAACTAGTAGGTATAAGGATAGAGTCAAGGAAACCCTACAGACACGGGGTTTCCTTTTTCTAGGAGTTCCGCCTCTTTATCTCTTCACTCGTCCATTCCGATGTTTCTCCTGTTCACAAAGCATCAGTTAATTCTCCTTCACTTCTGAGTTGTCAACGTTTTGCACACCTAGTTGCCTGAAGCTGTCTCCCTTAGCTATAAAAGGTATGACCCGTCATTTATTCTTTTTCGTCTTCACAAATTTTCATTTTTGCCACATTGTGAGCAATTTTACTATTGGGGAACATTATTGGGGATTCTATAGAACATAAGAATTCGCAATATAGTCCTAAGGGCCGGAAAGCATTGTAAACTTCTTCTTTTTATTTCATAGTGGAAACTCTCTCTGTTTTTACTGGAGGATTAGGCCTAGTCAGGATAGAGTTTCTGCACAAGGATTGATACCAAAATGATTCTCAACAACTGATATAAGAGCTAAGTTAGGATTTTTGCAGAACAATTAATGCCAATTATCCACAAAACTTGGTATTTGAACTTGGTTAGGGGTTCTACACATAATCAAAATCTAATATGTCGCCACCATCTTCAACAGTGAAATTGAGAAATTTGATGGAGGAGGAGGGTTTAATTTTAGTTTATGGACAATTAGAATGAGACAGTCCCTGGTGTTACAAGAGTTATGGAAGGTAATTGAGGAGGTAAAAGACACTAATCAGGATTATAATGGTGATGCACCTACATAACAATAATCATATAGCATTGCAACAAGAAGGAAAAAGAGAGTGATCGACCAACCATGAGATTTAATATGACATGTGCTAAATTTATTACTATTCCATTTACTTTCTATTTCAAGTTATCTGCAGATGTGTCACCAAAAATAGAGGAGGAGATTGAACAAATATCTAGTATTCCATATTCGAGTGTAATTAGTAGCATTATATATGCTATGGTTTACACTCATCTTGACCTTTTACATCAAGTTTTCCATCCATATAGAGAATCTCCCGACCTAAAGTCTAGCCAAAGAGAGAATTCAGTTGCTCCTTGATCAAGTTTAGAGGATCAAGTAACTGACTAAATACTATAACCCTCTCCTTCTGCCCACTACAGAGTCTGATCAGCTCAACAACTAATTTCATTTTTACTCCAATATCTGGATCCAACCGACATCTTCTTTCTTTGAGCTGACATTCTAACTCAGAGAATTCCTTCCTCTTTGCTACTAATAAAGGATGAGCAGAGAACATAGAT
Organism: Solanum rostratum; assembly: GCA_029948455.1. Classification (NCBI taxonomy): domain Eukaryota; kingdom Viridiplantae; phylum Streptophyta; class Magnoliopsida; order Solanales; family Solanaceae; genus Solanum; species Solanum rostratum. The sequence goes on from CM057051.1 coordinate 43,788,978, forward strand.
ACCATATTTTGTTCGTAAAAGGAGGCTGGAGTCTCTGGAACTCTTTTAAGCAACTCCTTTTGCAACTCTGTGGGTTTCAAGTGTATAACAATATCCAATATACCTGGAAGGCTTACCTTTTGTACATTTTTACATTTATGGACTAGTGATGAAATGATATCCCTAAGCTCTTTCAACGCTCGGGCATTTTTGTCAATGGAATTGCTAAGAGAAGACCATTTTTGCTCCAAATCTGCAGAAAACTTTGCACTAACTACACTGAGAGTGTTGTACATCTCTTTGATGTTATTCTGGAATGGAGTTCCAGACAAAAGTATGCGCTTCTCCGTTTCGACCCAAAGCTTTTCACACAAGGCTGTGCTCATTCGAGCAGTGTGCCTTTCTCTAAGCACCAGAAGACTAGGAAATTTTAGAAGTATTTCTCTAGTCTCTTTGGCATAACCATCTCCATCTTCTCCCGTCAAAATCCTGAACAAATCGTAGCTGATTCCCAAAACACTCTTACTTCTCGCCCAAGATTTCAGCTTCACCATGTGTATGAGGTGTGGATTTTTTTCCCAGTGTGGGATAAACAGTTAAAGACAACAACAGTACTTTCATCTTCCTTTAAAGTGAAGTCTTTGTTGTTCAAGTTATGGAAGGGAATGTCCACCTCCCATTTCTTGAACTCGACTTCCTAGTTAAGTAGCAAACTAGATGGAGCTATGATTACTAGCCGACACTTCGGAAATAGATTCAGAAAAGACTGAAGAAATACTATGTTGAGTCGGCTTTTTCCCATGCCGATTGGGTGTGAGATAATACATCCTCCCTTACTGTTAGATAGGGGCTCTCTCAGCCTCTCAAGAGTTATATCTCCAGGAATACTGTTCCACATGAACTCAAATCCTCCACGTTGACGAGGAAACGTTATCGCTTCTGCACTTTGGAGAACTAAATCCTACACAGTTCCTTCTACACAAATAGGAGAATACTGGGCTGCAGAAGAATCAGACAATCTGAAGCCGTTAACCTCCAAGAGTGATGGCGACTCTCCAAAATATTTTCTTTTATACCTCTCTTGAGTTCTCTGAGCCTGCATATGACAGAAGTTTATAAATTTAAGAGTGAACTAGAAATAAATTGGGGAGCAAGAGTTCATAAAACAGAACATGTGCAGCAGAACAAATAAAAGAATTTAGCAATAGCTACTACACAACAGATCTTGTAAATCGAGTTCCAAATTGAAAAGAGAAGTGCTTGATAAGACAAGAGTCATATACTTTCAGAAGGAGGGAACATGTACTTGCTCTCCAGATGGACATATGTACAAATTGAACAGACGAGTCCAATTTGTTCATCTAGAACAAGCTGGTGGTTCCCCAACTGACAGTCGCTTATTTGGCCACTGTGCATTGGCGAATGAGATGGACTAGTAAAGTCAATGTGTGATTCTAAGAAACACATATCCATTTCAACAAAAAGATTTTCTATTTCCTTTTCCCATTACTCTTTTTCTGGGAGAAGAGGATCCTCGTCTTCAAACTGGAATATTAAAGGAAGTGTTTCCTTAGCAGGAACCTTTTCCTTTTCTCCAGGAGGAGCGAACTTATTTTGACCATCAACATTTTATTATAGAATCAACAATAAACTTGAGAAATTCAGACTCCTCGAGGATCTTCCTCCTATTCTTTCGAAGAGCATCCTTTTGAACAACAACAGTTTTCACCTCGCAGTCCTCTTCAGACAAGGATTTTGACTCTTCATCATCAGACTCCTCTTCCTCACTAAGAAGAATGCAGCTACTACAACTTCCTTTGTTTAGATTCTTCTTTTTGGATTTGGAAAGTGAGTGTGGGCGAAGAAAATATGCTCGGCGTATGTTGTGCCCTTCACCCTCAGCAACAAGCTGAGGTACTACCCTCTGATTCGACTCCTTTTTTCCTTCTTCATTTTCTTTAGGACAGCTCAGATCATCATGTTCTGTTTCCTCATCATCAAAGTCACATCAACCGAAGCTTTGGATTCCGACTTAGAATTTGATGTCCTATCAGTAAACTCTTTGCATTTGTCCACTGTACTACACATGCATGAGGTAGAAATAACATCATCTGTTGCATTCAACATAGGAGCAACCTCCTCCCTAATGATAATAACATCAGGATCACTCTTCTCCTCCGATATTTTATTTGGCTGATTCGTGAAAGATTCACAAGTTCCTGAACTGAACTTCCTCCTCCCATTGTTTTCCAAATTTTTCTTGTCATCTCCAGAAGGCTCCACCAATTTTCTTTTGTTTCCACAACTAAAATATGTAGAGTTACCACTTTGACTCAACTTGTTTCTCTTCTCAATCAATTTGACCATATATTTTAAAGATTGTTGTCTAGTCCTCCTCTCCGAAATAGAGTCATCCCCTAAATCCATCTGAAATCAAAATACAAAATTAAAATCACAACATTTTAATTATCATTATCAATTAAAATGCACAAGCATAAATGTATCTGAACGGCTGAGCCTCTTTTTATAAACACTAACCTGAACAAAGAACTTTTTTCTTCTAGAAAATCAAGACTTGGAAGTTGTGAGTTCTTGAAACTGTAAAATCAGAGTTTGAAATACCTGAATGCATAGACATGATGTAAAGATTAAACCTTCCGACGGTGTCACATGAATTTCAAGAGTGAGCAGGTGTATTTGCACCAGTAATTTAATCTTTAGAAAAAAACAAAAGAAAAACACGTTTGTGTTGTTGCTTTTTGTTTTAATTATCGTACAACATTTTCAAATTGTGGGACCCATTTTATTTTCAAATTCAGATTTAGTTATAGCTTTATTTAGGACTATGAATAAAATACCAAAAAATCAATTATCGAACCGAATCAAAATTTCCGATAATTCGATATTCGGTAATTTGGTTATTTATTATTTAGTACTCAATATTCGGTATGATATCTGGGAATGCATATGACTTTTAGTCATATCAATTTGCTTTTTTGGATGTCCTCTTACTTGATCTTCTATTATATCGTGCCTCTATATAGAAAATAGAAATAATTGGAGCAATACTATTAACTTTGTAATACAATTGGCTATAACTTCAATACAGAATTACCGAGTACGATACCTAACTAACATTTGATTAACCGAGTTACAAAATAAAAATCTAAAAATTGATATATGGTATCTTCTTTTAGCTACTAATTATCGAATTCAAAATTTAAAAATCTCGAGTTGAATACCAGATGTCCACGCCCAACTTTGTTATGAACGTGATTGATATTTGTATAAATTTTATAACAACTTTGAGTAAATATTTTAATAGCTCCACGTAGCAAAACACTTTAATTATGAACATCTCAATGGGGGACTCACACACACATATATAAATTTGAACAAAAATTTATGATTCTAATTTATGAAAAACAAGAAAGGGGATTGGCTTGTATTCATTTGGTCATTATAATGGAACAATATTAATTGTGTTACACCTATAATTCCTTTTGTTATTCAATATGGTAGATGAATTTTGTTAACAATCTCTAAAATGATTAAAAACATGAATTAGTAAGAAATGTTAGCGCTAATTTGGATGATTTGTGTGCAAGATCCAAGGAGGATCAAGTAGAGGAAAAAGGAAAGAACAAATCCCTTATGTCAAGAGATATTTGGTAATCAACTTGCAAGGAAGGATCCCGCAAAGGAATAATTGTCACATGCATCAAAGGAAAGTTCAAATTAGCAAATATCTTAAAGATACTAAAGATTACAATTAAGGACTCTTATACTTTCTTGATTTTCTCCTGAAGACTATCAAGACGTCTTCCAACTGATTTATGCAAGGAGGATTGCTATTCACTGCAAGTTGTTCTCAACTGGCAGAAGTCCCACAGATTTTGCCCTATTCTTGGAAAGAATATTCATCCTTCCTTTACAAGGATTAAATCCCTTGAGTTTAAAGACTTCCTCATCCTCTTTATATAGAAAGAAGTTTGAGTCGAAGTTGACGGAACACTCGATGCACTCCACAAAAGCAAAACAAAGAAAAATATAAGTAGGGGTAAGGACTAGACAATATGTGCTGAGTAGGTATCATCGACTGATTCAAAATAGAACTCAATATCTATAAAGTAATAGTAGAAAATCTGTTAAGTCCATGATTTTTGATTTTGAAGTTTTGATGATCAACAAACTGAGTTAAGAACCAAGTAGACTATTGGATCATTGTGCTAAGTTGAACATGGGATACAACTAGTTTAAAAGTTGTTGTGGTTGGTGAGATGTCGATCCCAGTTATACTGAAGGACTAGTGGTCCATGCACTGAGTGTAGTATAAAAGGAGCTTGTCCAAGGAATAAACTTAAGTTTTTGGAATTTTACACAACTGAATATTCTTGTTCCAACAACTCTCTCTTGGCTCCTAGTGCAAGTAGATACAACTATTACAGACGAGGGACCTGATAGAAGGCTTCTATAGTTTCCTTGTTTTTAGTTACTGTGTTGCGTTGTAAAGTGTAAGATCACTCCTAATCCACAAAGGTTTGTGGTCATTGTTGTTCGTTGTTTATTTTGAGTGTTGTACACCTTGTAGACAGTGTGTAAGCCTCAAGGTATGGTTGTGCTTTAGTCTAACTTCATAAAAGGGTGGAGAGTGTAGAATAAGGAGGGTTTTGTTACTCATTGCTTGTACTTAGGTTGCAAGTAGGTTTGGTGGGAAAGTAGAGAAATAGTCGTGTGTGATGTATTTCTTTAAATCGCTCATTAATGGATTTGGTTTTGGGAAATCCTATTGAGATAGGTCGTGGTTATTCCTCCCTTGAGCAAGGAGTTTTTTCACATAAAATCCTTGCCTATTTCTTCTTCTGTTGATTACATTCTTCTAGTTTTCTGTCTATCGTGTTAGAGGGACAAGATCCCTTACTAGGCTCGCAGCACATTAACTCAATAAGTGGTATCAGAGCAAGGATCTCTATAAGATTCATACCTAGAGATTTTCTGGTGATTATGGCTGCTCCACTTAACTTAGAAGAGGGACAATCATCTACGAGGCCACCAAGATTTATTGGAAAGTTTTATGGGTGGTGAAAAGGTTGTATGCACGACTTTCTCAAGACAGAAGATAGTGAACTATGTTACATTGTCCTTGATGGCCCATATATTCCTGTGACTGAAGTAAACTATGGAGAAATGACTAAGCAGGTTCCAAACACCGGAGAACAATACTCAGAGGAGGATAGAAAAAAGATTGAGAAGAACTACATAGCAAAAAAATTGATCGTGTGTGGAATCAGAGCTGAAAAGTACAATAGGATCTCAGCTTGTAAATCAGCCAAAGAGATTTGGGTCTGTCTGACGAATGCTCATAAAGGTACTGAGCAGGTAAACAAGTCTAAAGTTGACATGCTGACCTTTCAGTATGAGGACTTTATTATGATGGAAGGTGAATCAATACATGACATAGAGACCAGGTTCTTCGCTATAACAAATGAGCTGAAGTGTCTGGGAGAACCTATTAGTCAAAGCAAATGGGTGAGAAAGATTCTTAGAGTTCTTCCTAAATATTGGGAGAGCAAAGTTAATGCTATCACAGAGTCAAAAAAATCTGAAAACTTTAACCATGGATGTGCTAATTAGTATACTTCAAACTCATGAGATGAATAGGAAGCATGACACGGCTAAAAGAAAAGGAAAGAAAGATAAGACTCTGGCACTGAAAACAGCTCACAGTGATGAGGAGATTGATGGTATAGACATGGCCTATCTCACCAAAAGGTTCAACAAAATCATTAGGAAAAATCCTGGATTTGCAAGAAAACGAAGTGTGGGTTGATCTCAAGGTAATGCTAAACTATGTCATGAATATGGGAAACCAGGACATTTCATCAGAGAGTGTCCTCATGGAAAGGGTGATCATAAAGATGGCCCTAGGTTCATTAAAGACAAAAGGAGGGACCAGGTTCCTGATAAATTCAAAAAGAAGGTTGTTGCTGATTAGATTGTGATGAAAGTTCTTGGGATATGGGGAAATTCCTCCAGTAATTCTGATGATGAAGAACAACCTGAGGACTCTTCCATGCTTGCTGTAAAAGTTGATGCTGGTCTCAATTGGAAAGAAAAAGAGGAACAGATAACATTGCTAGATTTGAAAGAGAATTTAAATCTTTACACTACCAAAAAGTTGAAAAAACTAGCATGTGTTCTTATTAGTTCAATTTGTGAATTAATTGCTGAAAAGGACTTGTTAAACAATAGTGTGGATGTGTCACATGATTAAAACATATTTTGACAAGTCTGACCTGGAAGTTAAGGTGGTGGCTCTTGAAACTGAAAAGGATGAACTTTTTAAATTGATGGAGACTGGTGCTAGGTCTGATGCTAAGTTAAAAAGAAAAATAAGTGAAAATGAACTGGCCTTAGAAGATAAACTAAAGAAGGCTGAATTGAAGTTTTATTTAGCCTTAGAAAGAAATGCAGTAATGGAGAAAGATGTGTTTAAGGTTAAGGAGGACCTGAACAAGTCTATGAAGTGGACTGCATCTCCCAAACTATTGAGCGATATGTCCGGTACTGGGTCATGAAAAGATAGGTCTAGGATATGTCAACAAGCTTGATCCCCTATATAATCTCCACAACAAATATGTTTCTATTGCTGATAATTTGTTATGTTTGCATTGTGGGAGAAATGGTCATATGAAAGGCAGCTATGAGGTTCTCAAGAGAACTCTGAAAAAATAGCAATCTGATTACTCAGGAAGAAAAAGTGTGAATGAGGGATCGGGCCCTAAGTCAAAACTGAGTAACAGACCTTTGCCTAGCTGGACTAAAAGGTTTGTGATTAGACCTCTTTCTCATTACTGGGAGCTCAGATTAAAGTGGGTTCCCAAAACTAACAAGTAATCACTTACAGAAACAGTCAGAAGGAAACAGTTAGTGCGGGTTTATGGATCGTGGATGCTCAAATCATATGACTGGAAGGACTAAAAATGTCCTCTCTTTAAAGGAAATGGAAGGTAGCAGTGTATCATTTGGTGATGGTAAGAAGGGGTACATCATGGGCATAGGAAAGATTGGTAAATGCTTTGAGAAAGCTATAGAAGATGTGTATTATGTTAAAGGGTTGAAGTAAAGTCTTCTCAGTGTTTCTCAAATTTGTGACAAAGGCAATAAGGTTAAGTTCCTAGTAGACAAGTGCACTACTACAAACTAGTCTACTGATGAAGTGGTCCTCACAATAAAAAGGTGCAGAAACATGTATGTAGTAGATCTTAGAACTACAAAGGAAGATAATCTCATATGTCTTAAGGTCCAAGATGATTCAAGTGACTTGTGCCATAGGAAACAAGGTCACGTCACTCCTTCTCTATTGAACAAGCTGGCTTCCAAGGACTTGTTCATGGTTTACCAAAGATGAATTTCAATAATTCAAAGGTGTGTGTCGTATGTGCTAAAGGAAAATAGTCAAAAAGCTCATTCAAATCTAAAAATGAGGTAAGTACCACCAGACCTATTGAACTTATTCATGTTGATCTTTGTGGTCCTGTGAAGGTTCAAAGTTGTGGTGGGAAGAAATACATTATGGTGGTGGGGGATGACTACTAAAGATATACTTGGGTAAGGTTCCTGAGATCAAAGGATGAAGCTGTTGAGTTGCTGATCAACCTCATCAAATAAGTTCAAAATCAATTTGGAAGCAAAGTTGTAGGAATTAGGTCTACTCATGGTACTGAGTTTCAAAATTCAAGGCTTCATAGCTATTGTGCAGATCAAGGAATCCATAATAATGTTTTAGCTATTAGAACTCCCCAGCAAAATAAAGTTGTGGAGAGAAAAAATAGAATATTGGTGGAAATTGGAAGGACCATGCTGATTGAGTCTAGACTGAAGCTGTCAACACTACATGTTACGTTACAAATAGGTGTTTGATCAGGTCTCTTGAGAACAAGACTTCCTATGAACACTTGTTTGGTAAGAAACCCAGCATTAGTCACCTAAGGGCTTTTGGATGCAAATGCTTTATTCTCATAAATGGCAAGGAAGAAGTTGGGAAATTTGATTTGAAAATTGGTGAGGGTGTTTTTGTTGGATACTCTACAAATAGCAAGGCTTATGGAGTATTCAACAAAACAACTCTTTGTATTGAAGAAAGTGTTCATATCATTTTTGACAAGTCCGGTGATATAAAAAGTCTTAGTGATAGAGAGGACACAGACCTGGATGAGCTACTCCAACTTCAAAAGGACAACTTGATTAATGATCCTTCAACGGATGTTGCAGTACAAATTGATGACAGGATATATGAAGGTGATGAAAATGGAAAATCTTCAGAAAGACCTGGTACTTCTTCAAGAGACCTAGAAGTAGATGATGCTGATCATAAGAAAATGCCTAACACTGCTCAACAAGAAGAAGCAAATGATGTTCATGCCCTAAAGAGTCAGGATCAGTCTACATCAAGGACAACTAGATGGAAACATCAATCATCTCATCCTATGGATAATCTAGTCTCTCCTTTGGACTCTAGATTTCAAACCAGGTCCAAGACTAGAAATTTGATGTCGTGTGGTGTTCAGTCCTCCATTGAACCCAAAAATGTCAAAGAAGCTCTCAAGGATGAAGATTGGGTAAATTCTATGTAGGAAGAGTTGCTTCAGTTTGAGAGAAGTAAGGTGTGGCATCTGATTCCTAGGCCTTCAGATAGAATTGTAATAGGGACCAGATAGGTGTTCAGGAACAAATTGGATTAAAGTGGTATTATCATAAGAAACAAATCCAGATTTGTGGTGCAAGGCTTCAATCAGGAAGAAGGGATTGATTATGATGAGACTTTTGCTCTAGTAGCTAGAATGGAAACTATCAGAATATTGATTGCTTTTGCTACCTACATGGAGTTCAAGCTATGCCAAATGATTGTAAAAAGTGCTTCTTAGATGGGTACCTTAAAGAAGAGGTCTTTGTGAAGAAACCACCTGGGTTAGAAAATGTTGAATTTCCAGATCATGTCATGAAACTGAATAAGGCACTGTATGGGCTGAAACAGGCTGCAAGGCCATGGTATGAGAGGTTGTCTAGATTTTTGCTCAGTCATGGATACAAAAGAGGAAAAATTGACAACACCTTGTTTCTGAAAACTAGAGGAAATAATCTGTTGGTTGTGCAAGTGTATGTTAATGACATCATCTTTGGAGCTACTACAAACTCTCTTTGTCAAGAGTTTGGGGACCTGATGCACAGTGAGTTTGAAATGAGTATGATGGGTGAGCTTAGCTTCTTCTTGAATTGCAGATCAAACAGACTCCTGGTGGTACTTTTATTAGTCAAGAAAAGTATATTAGGGACCTGCTCAAGAAGCCACTGATGGATGCCAAGCCAATTGATACTCCAATGGGAACAAGTTTTAAACTGGATGCTGGTGAATCTGGTAGCATGGTAAATGCTACTATGTATAGAGGGATCATTGGAACACTATTGTATTTGACTGCCAGCAGACTTGACATAGTCTTTAGTGTTGGCATATGTGCTAGGTTCCAATCCTGTCCTAAGAAATAACATTTGAAGGCTGCAAAGAGGATACTCAGATATCTCAAAGGCTCTAAACACTTAGCACTATACTACCCTGCTAGAGATTGCTTTGATCTTGTGGGAATGTTGATGCTGATTTTGCGAGGTACCTGGTTAACCGTAAAAGTACTTTTGGTATGGATCATTTTCTGGGTTCTTCATTGATCTCCTAAGGGACCAAGAAGCAAAATCCAGTCGCACTATCTACTGCTGTGGCTGAGTATGTACCTGCTGCTGCTTGTTGTTCACAACTACTATGGATCAGATAACAACTTGAAGATTTTGGAGTGCTGATAGACACAATTCCCTTGATGTGTGATAATACTAGTACTTAGAATATGGCCAAGAATCCTGTTCATCATAAAAGAATAAGGCACATTGATGTACGACATCATTTTCTTAGGGACCAGATTGATAAGGGGAATATCTGCATGAAGTTCTGTAATACTGAGGATCAGATTGTTGACATTTTTACCAAGCTTCTTTGTAGAGACCAGTTTGAAGATAATAGGCTGAGACTGGGGCTGATCAAGAAGAAACTTGAAGGGTCTCAATGATGGTGAACTTTCCCAAAATTCAGGCTAGAAATACTAAAGCTGAGAAATCATTCACAATAAGTTAAGAAAAAGCCTATATGTATCTTGCAGGTTGTAAAAGTTGACATATTTATAGGACATGAAAATCAGAATTGAAAAGGTCTTACTTAAAATCAGATCATCAGGGACCTGGCTCCCTATCATGTTGGTATTCCTTTATTAACTTGTCACAACATTCGATGCGCATGCACAAAACCTATCATGTTGGTTCGGCTTTTTTGAATCGACGTCAATCCGTCCCGGTACCAAAAGTGACACAACCAATCAGGGACCGGACACTTTCTTTCCTTTCCTTAAAATGGATTTCATCCGCCATTTGCTCCTATCATTCTCAAGTACTTAGTACTTTTGTAACACTCGGTAAATTACTAAAATACCACTAGGGAAGAGGTGTGTGTAAAACGCGTCTTCTGATGCTCGGATTGAAAATCCGAGAGCGGATTCGTGATCAACACTGAAAACTGTGTGGGAGAAGGGTCTCGGTCGATTTTTAGAGCGACCGAGTCAAAAGATAATTTTTCGTTCTAAAATGAAAAATAGTGTGACTGCACGACGGAACCGCGTCGCGGACCTGTTGCATAGCCACACTTATGATTTTATGTGATTTTTCGACGGAGTAGAATTTTCAAAAATAAACTGTCTGCCACAGGTCTGCGTCGCGAAATGTGTTATTTCAGGTCGGGGGAAATATTCTTTTAAATTACGGAGGGCATTTTAGTCCATTCCTATCAATCTTAAACATTCCCCTATGACTGATTAAGGTCGGTTTCTAAGAAAAAGGTTTCAAAAACCCCATTCAAGAACATTCTTCCTAAAAAGTCACTAAGGCAAGGCTTCAGGGGAGTTGAGGTTGAGGAAAATGAGAGAAGGTTATGCAAGAGCGGTGTTAGCAAATCATTCAAGGTATGTAAGGCTAACCTAAAGCATGGGAATTTTCTCCCATGTGCCCTCTTGAGTATATTAAATAGTGTATTGAACATAATGAGTTTGATGTGAATAGTTTTGAGCATGTATTTTTGCGTTTTACTTTATGAATATACTTTTTTTAAACTGATGATCATCATAAAACTGAATTTACATTCATAATCCATTTCATATGTGTTTTCTTTTAAAACCCTATGACTATTTTATTAAAAAGGTGTAAGAATGATCTAAGAGATGAGTCTAGAGCCTAAATGAGAATGATGTTATGATGTTGTGATTGTGTTCCACATTTGATGAGAGTCTTGATGATGATGTTTTATGATGTCTTAAATTGAAAGTTAATCTCTAAAAAAGTATCTTGAGTCCATGATGTTGATGTTGATGTTAATGAGGTGAGGTGATGTTGATGTTGAGTTATTATGTCCCTATGGAACTAATGTTGATGTTGATGTATTATGTCCCTATGGGACTGATATTGATGTAGAGGTATTATGTTATGTCCCTATGGGACCGATGATGAGGTATTATATCCCTATGAGACTGATGAGGTTGAGGTTTTATGAGAATGTCGAGTTCTGGGAGGAGTATTGAGCACCAAAATGGATGAGAGTGAGTCCCACTCGAACCCATTAGCTATGTGGCCCGCATAGGAAGCGGGGATTGAACCACAATGCGGATGGCTCCTTTTTTGTCCCAAATGAGGACTGAGGTTTTTTTTCTTGTAGATCCACTGAGGTTAATGTCCTTTACCTCGAGCAGGGTATTGGATGGATGTGGCAGCGGCATCGCTTCATTGTATCATCACTGGCTCATAGGTGATGGTTGTTGGTTAGAGAAACTCCCAGTGAGGTTCCTTTTGATAGAACTCTGATGTTGATGTTGATGTGATGTTCTGAGTTGATGTTCCCTGAGTTAAGTCAATGTTGATGTTCCTTGAGGTTGAGTTGATGTTGATGTACCTTGAGTCGAGTTGATGGTGAGGTTCTTTGAGTTGAGATAAGAGGTTGATGGGTCATTTGTCTATTCTAATCTCTTGCCTTAGATAGACTCTTGACATTCTGATGGAGTATTATGTTGAGTTGACGTTTTCTTTATCCTGTTGTAATTACATTGTTATTCAGCTATTTTACATGCCAGTACATTCCACGTACTGACGCCATTTGGCACTGCATTGTTTTATGATACAGATACAGGAGTTAGAGGACTTCAGCAGACGCACTGTTGAGGTCAGAGATCACGAGTTCCAACATTGGTGAGCCTCCTTGCTATCTGGAGGAAACCCTTTATTTGATGCTTCCTTTGTTCATTGAGTCCAGTAGCCATGGCATGTCATGGCACCATTGTTAGAAAGTTGAGTCAGGTTAGAGGCTTTGTAGACATGATGTCGAGATTGATGTTGATGTTGTTCTTATGAACTGAGTAGTGTTTTTACTCACTTAGTTTGATGTTGAGACTGTTGTTGGCCTTTGGCCTTTTATTGAGGTAGTTCCCTATTTACTTCTGCTATTATGATGTTAAACTTACTGTCCTAAGAACAAGTGTTTTGCTTAGGGGCTAGCAACAGTCTCTGAGTGCCGGCCACGTCTAGGGTACCTCCCGGGGTGTGACAAACTTGGTATAAGAGCACAGAGTTCAAAAGTCCTAGGGAGTCAATGAAGCCGTGTCTAGTAGAGTCTTGTTTATGCGTGTGTTGTGCACCACACTAAATAAATAGGATGCTACAGGGCATTAGGAAATGGTTACCCTGCTTTGATGTTTAGAGTTCGTGTGATAGAGCTTGACCCTATGAAACCCTCTTTCTAATTCGTGCATTACGCGTTTGTAGATAATGCCTCCAAAACGCACTGCTTCCCAAAGAGATGCCTCAGTTCATAACACTGAGAAGCCCTTACCAGAGGCTCCTAACCAGCATGGGACAAGGAGACGGGGTCGACCTGCCAGAGCTATTGAAGCTCCACCGGCACCTTCTGCTCAGTCAGCCTCCTCTTCGGAAGCAGACTTTACAGGAGCTATTACTATGCTCACACAGTTAGTGGCTTCACAGAGTAGCAGCCGAGGTACCCAGGCCCCTAGCTCCAGCTCCCAAGAGCCTGCAGTTGCAGCAAGGCTCTGAGATTTCCTGAGGATGAACCCGCCAGTCTATACGGGGTCCAAGGTTGAGGAGAACCCGCGGAACTTCATTGATGAGGTGTGCAAGATCTTGAGGGCTATGCATGCAAACGAGGTTGAGGGAGTCGAGCTTGTCTCTTATCAGCTTAAGGATGTTGCCAATGTCTGGTATAACCAGTGGGAAGATGGTAGAGGTGAAGATGCTAAGCCTACTGAGTGGGAGTAGTTTGAGAGTGCTTTTCTTGGTCACTTCTTTCCCCAAGAGTTGAGGGAGGCAAAGGTCGAGGAGTTTGTGAACCTAAAACAAGAGGGGTTGATGGTCAAAGGGTACAGACTGAAGTTCATCCAGCTTTCCAGGTATGCTCCAGAGATGGTCCTTGATATGAGGGCAAGAATGAGGAAGTTTGTGTCTGGATATGGCAGGCATGTGAAGAGGGAGTGTAAGGCAGCATTGCTGATTCCAGACATGGATACTGCTAGACTTATGATCTATGCCCAGCAGACTGAGGAGGATAAGAAGAGGGAGAGGGAAGAGCAGCAGAGTAAGAAAGCCAAATCGGCAAGGCATGAGCCTAATCAGCAGAAGCAGAACAAGGGTGACAGAACATTCTTTCAGAAGAAATCTTCTAGCCATGCACCTCCGATGGCGAGTGCACCTGTTCAACAAAATAGGTATGATTAGAGTTCCTATGGTCACCAGAATTTCGGAGCACAAGGACCTCAGTCCTAAGCTAGTGTTGCTCAAGGTCCGAGGGGAAGGCCTCCTTGTGGCAGATATGGCAGGCTGCATCTTGGTGCTTGCTGTGAGGGCACCAATACTTGTTTTTCATGTGGACAGCGTGGCCATTTCCAGGGTGAGTGCCCTACGATGAATTAGAGGTGGAGTGATAGAGGTAATAGAGCTCAGTCTTCTACAGCACAACCTACGGGTAGTATCAGAAGGCTACTACTGAAAATGCAGGAGGCAAGATGAATTGTCTGTATGCGATGGGTAATCGACAGGATCAAGAGGTTGCCCCAGATGTCGCTACGGGTATGCTCCGAATCGTTTCTTATAATTTCTATACATTGCTTGACCCGGGTGCCACTTTATCTTTTGTGACGCCCTATGTGGCCAATAAGTTTGAGATTCTTCCTGAGTGTTTGCTTGAACCATAAATTTTTTCGACTCCTATTGGTGAGTCTATCCTGGCTAAGAGGGTCTATAGAGACTGTGTAGTGTCCATCTGTCATAGGGATACTTTGACCAATTTGGTAGAGTTGGAGATCGTTGACTTTGATGTGATTCTTGGTATAGATTGGCTCCATGCTTGCCATGCATCCATAGATTGTAGGACCCGAGTTGTTAAATTTAAATTTCCGAATGAACCGGTCCTAGAGTGGAAGGGAGGTTATGTTGCACCCAAGGGTAGATTTATTTCCTACCTGAGGGAGAGGAGGTTAATTTCTAAGGGGTGTAATTATCACTTTGTATAAGATAAATCTGATGATGTTGAGTCCCCTACTCCTGAGTCGATCCTAATTGTAAATGAGTTTTCGGAGGTGTTCCCTGAGGATTTACCTGGAGTCCTTCCTGATAGGGAGATTGACTTCAGTATTGATGTACTTCCTGACATGCAGCCTATTTCAATTCCACCTATAGGATGGCCCCTGCTGAGTTGAACGAGTTGAAGGAGCAGTTGAAAGATCTGTTAGAGAAGGGTTTTATTAGACCCAGTGTTTCTCCTTGGGGTGCTCCCGTTCTGTTTGTTCGGAAGAAGGATAGGTCTCTCATAATGTGCATAGATTATAGGCAACTGAATAAGGTCACGATCAAGAATAAATATCCTCTTCCCAGGATAGATGACTTGTTTGACCAACTTCAGGGTGCCTCATGCTTTTCAAAGATAGACCTTAAATCGGGTTACCACCAATTAAAGGTGAAAGAGCGTGATATTCCAAAGACAACTTTCAGGACAAGATATGGCCACTTTGAGTTCTTGGTCATGTCCTTTGGGTTGACGAATGCACCAGCAGCTCTCATGGATTTGATGAATAGGGTGTTCAGGCCCTACCTTGATATGTTCATGATCATGTTCATTGACGATATCCTGGTATATTCGAGGAATGAGAAAGAGCATTCTAAACATCTTAGTGTTGTCCTTCAAACTCTTAAAGACCATGAATTGTATGCGAAGTTCTAAAAATGTGAGTTTTCGCTTATGTCAGTGGCTTTCCTAGGCCATGTGATTTCGGGTGATGGATTCGAGTAGATAGTCAGAAGATTAAAGTGGTTGCAAGCTGGCCAAGACCGACCTCTCCAACTGACATAAGGAGTTTATTGGGGTAGGCAGGCTACTACCACAAGTTTTTTGAGGGATTTTCTTTCCTATCCGCACCATTGACCAAACTGACACAAAAAAAGGTTAAGTTTCAATGGTCAGAGGAATGTGAGAAGAGTTTCCAAGAGTTAAAGACTAGGTTGACCACCGCACCTGTCTTGACCTTCCCTGTCGGGACGGAAGGCTTTGTAATATACTATGATGCATCAAGAGTTGGGTTGGAATATGTGTTAATGTAGAAAGGAAAAGTGGTGGCCTATGCTTCCAGGCAGCTTAAGGTTCATGAGAGGAACTATCCAACCCATTATCTTGAGTTGGCGGCGGTTGTGTTCGCACTTAAAATCTTGCACCACTACTTGTATGGAGTGCATGTGGACGTGTTCACGGATCACAAGAGCTTACAGTATGTCTTCAGTCAGAGAGAGCTCAACCTGGGACAGAGAAGATGGTTGGAATTGCTCAAAGACTATGACATGAGCATTATGTACCACCCAGGTAAAGCTAATGTGGTTGCTGATGCTCTTAGCAGGTTGTTTATGGGTAGCACAGCCCATATTGAGGAGGAGAAGAAGGAGTTAGTAAAGGAAGTGCATAGGTTGGCCTGATTGGGAGTCCAGCTTGAGGAGAACGACGAGGGAGGAATTAATGTTCAGAATAGGTCTGCATCGTCCCTAGTGACTTAGGTAAAAGAGAAGCAGGATCGAGATCTTATTATACTCCAATTGAAGGAGAATGTGTAGAAGCAAAAAGTGATGGTCTTCTCCAAAGGGGGAGATGGGGTATTGAGGTACTAGAGTAGGCAATGTGTCCCTGACGTTGATGGTGTTCGAGAGAGGATTATGGTTGAGGCCCATAACACTAGATACTCCATTCATTCGGGCTCCACCAAGATGTATCACGATTTGAGAGAGGTCTATTGGTAGAGTGGAATGAAGCGGGATATCGCGGAGTTTGTAACAAGATGCTAAAATTGCCAACAAGTAAAAGTTGAGCATCAAAGGCCAATTGGCTTGGCCCAAAACTTCGAGATTCTAGAATGGAAGTGGGAGATGATTAATATGGATTTCATCACTGGCCTACCGAGATCCCGAAGACAGCATGATTCTATATGGGTGATTGTAGACATGATCACAAAGTCAGCGCATTTCCCGGCAGTCAAGACGACCAACACTGCAGAGGATTATACCAAGATGTATATCCAAGAGATTGTGAGGTTGCATGGAGTTCCCTTGTCCATCGTCTCGGACAGAGGAGCCCAATTTACTTCTCATTTTTGGAAATCTTTCTAGAAAGAATTGGGTACCAAAGTGAA
The DNA here is from genome assembly GCA_029948455.1 of Solanum rostratum. Classification (NCBI taxonomy): domain Eukaryota; kingdom Viridiplantae; phylum Streptophyta; class Magnoliopsida; order Solanales; family Solanaceae; genus Solanum; species Solanum rostratum. The sequence goes on from CM057051.1 coordinate 43,805,777, forward strand.
CTTGAGCACAACTTTTTATCTACAAACGGATGGTCAGGTAGAGCACACTATTCAGATGGTAGAAGACATGTTGAGAGCATGCGTACTTGACTTCAAAGGAAATTGGGACGATCATTTACCATTGATTGAATTTGCATATAACATTAGTTATCATGCAAGCATTCAAATGGCCCCTTCTGAGGCCTTATGGGAGAAGGTATAGATCACCCATTTGGTGGTTTGAAGTCCGAGAGGCGAGTTGATTGGTCCTGACCGTGTCTATCAGTCCATGGAGAAGGTGAAGATTATTCGACAAAGATTAAAGACCGCCCAAAGCCGTCAGAAATCTTACACAGATGTGAGGAGAAGAGACCTAGAGTTTGAGGTGAGCGATTGGGTTTACTTGAAGGTATCACCCATGAAGGGTGTCATGAGGTTTGGGAAAAAGGGGAAATTAGGTCCTCGTTATATTGGTCCTTATCAGATTGTGTGAAGAATTGGGAAGGTTGCTTATGAGCTAGAATTACCTTCTAAGTTAGATGGAATCCATCCGGTGTTCCATATTTCGATGTTAAGGAAATGTTTGGGGGATCCTGCCTTGGTAATTCCTATGGATAGCACAGGAGTCAGAGATAGTTTGTCCTACGAGGAAATCCCGGTCCAAATCCTTGATCGGCAGGTTCACAGATTAAGGAACAAAGAGATAGCCTCTGTCAAAGTTCTGTGGAGGAATCAATTTATTGAGGAAGCCACATGGGAAGCTGAGGAAAAGATGAAAGCAAAATACCCGCACCTGTTTGTGCCTGAGGTTGATGAGAGCGTTGAAGGTAACATTCTTACTTTTTTGTAAATTGATGTTCCTATCATGAGTAGATATGTATAAATTCAGATGTATGAGTAGAGGTTATTGAGGTCAACGAGGAATTGAGGAGGTGAGTTTCTGAGTGAGTATCGAGGTGATTCCCGAGTCAATTCGTGCCAAAGTACTGTTCCCACTCATCATCCGAGCACGAATGATCCCCAGGGGAAGATAATGTAACACTCGATAAATTACTAAAAGACCCCTAGGGAAGAGGTGTGCATAAAACGCGTCTTCCGATGCTCGGATTGAAAATTCGAGAGTGAACTCGTGATCAGCATTGAAAACTATGTGGGGGAAGGTTCTCGGTCGATTTTTAGAGCGACTGAGTCAAAGGATAATTTTTCATTCCAAAACGAAAAAGAGTGTGACTGCGCGATGGAACCGCATTGCGGACTTGTCGCGTAGCCCCACTTATATTTTTCTGTGATTTTTCGACGGAGTTGAATTTTCCTAAAATACACAGTCTTCGACAGGTCAGCGTCGCGTACTGTGTTATTTCAGGTCGGGGGAAAAAATCTTTTAAATTATGGAGGCATTTAAGTCTATTCCTATCAATCCTAAACATTCCCCTACGACCAATTAAGGTCGGTTTCTAAGAAAAGGGTTTCAAAAACCCCATTCAAGAACATTCTTCCTACAAAGTCACTAAGTCAGGGCTTGAGGGAAGTTGAGGTTGAGGAAAACGAGAGAAGGTTGTGCAAGAGCGGTGTTAGCAAATCATTCCAGGTATGTAAGGCTAACCTAAAGCATGGGAATGTTCTCCCATGTGCCTTCTTGAGTATATTAAATTGTGTATTGAACATAATGAGTTTGGTGTGAAGAGTTTTGAGCATGTAATTTGCATTTTACTTTATGCATATACTTTTCTTAAACTGATGATCATCACAAAACTGAATTTACATTCATAATCCATTTCATATTTGTTTTCTTTTAAAACCCTATGACTATTTTATTAAAAAGGTGTAAGAATGAACTAAGAGATGAGCCTAGAGCCTAAATGAGAATGATGTTATAATGTTGTGATGTGTTCCACATTTGATGAGAGTCTTGATGATGATGTTGATGAGGATGATGTTTTATGATGTCTTAAATTGAAAGTTAATCTCTAAAAGAGTACCTTGAGTCCATGATGTTGATGTTGATGTTAATGAGGTGAGGTGATGTTGATGTTGAGGTGTTATGTCTCTATGGGACTGATGTTGATGTTTAGGTATTATGTCACTTTGGGACTGATGTTGATGCTGAGGTATTATATTATGTCCCTATGGGACCGATGATGAGGTATTATATCCCTATGGGACTGATGAGGTTGAGGTTTTATGAGCATGTCGAGTTCTGGGAGGAGTATTGAGCACCGAAATGGATGAGAGTGAGTCCCACGCGAACCCATTAACTACGTGGCCCGCATAGGAAGAGGGGATTGAACCGCAATGCGGATGGATCCTTTCTTGTCCCAAATAAGGACTGAGGTTTTTTTTTTCTTGTTCCAAATGTGGTTCTGGTGTATCACCGTTCTCCTCCAATTTTATTTGATCCAGGCTCTACCTATTCGTACGTATCATCTTATTTTTCATTAGATCTTGTTATTATGTGTGAGCCCCTTGCCGAGCCTATTTGTGTTTTTACCCCAGTAGGGGAGACTTTAGTAGTGAATCGGGTGTATCGAAGTTGTATTGTTATCTTCTTCGGGAGAGATACTATTGCTGATTTGATTTTACTTGATATGGTTGTCTTTGATGTGAGATTGGGTATGGATTGTTTATCGCCTCATCATGCTATTCTTGATTGCCATACAAAGACGGTGTCTTTATCTTATCTTGTGTTGCCTTAGTTAGTGTAGACTAGCGCATCTAGTTCTTATTCAAAGAGGGTAAACTTTTATATGTATGATAGTATGTTGATGGCGAAGGGGTGTTTATCATATTTGGTTGATGTTCGTGCCTGTTCTTAAGAGTCACCATCACTGGAGACTGCTAGGGTTGTGAGGGAGCTTATGGATGTGTTTCTGACTAATTTGTCAGGTGTTCCTCTAAACCGTGACATTGATGTACTGCTAAAATACAACAATTTTGATGCTAAAAGTTAGAATTTTGTGTTTCCTCAATGCAATACTTGTTGGTTTAATGTGTTTTTGTGTTTAGATTTTCAGGATTACAGGCTGACCATGATTTGGAGAAAAATTGTAAAAGCTGCTAGTTTTTGTTGTTGTACAAGATAGTCTACGTGTTGTAGATAGTTTTAGTGAGAATTTCCATTAAGGGGCTATTTGTTGAAGTTGAAATCTACGAACATGCAGAAGAGTCGGAGAGTAGTTTACGAGTCATAGAATACCTTTTCGTGCCCAAAAGATCAGAGAGGTGGACTTATTGGAAAATTATCAGATGAAACCCCTTTTACGAGTCGTAAACCACCTTATGAGTCATAATGGGGTATCGTAGAAGTAAAGTCTGAAATTCCAACAACTGATTACGAGACCCCAACTATGAGTCGTAGAAGACAATATGGGTCATAAAGTGCTTTCATGGAGTTTGCCGACCAGTTTTCCTAATTTCTTTAAGACTTGTTTTTAATTATAAATACGTCTTTCATGTTATTTTTCAAAGGAGGAATCACCGATCAACGTATGTTCGCGTTAGTTTTGAGTAGTTTTAGGTTAGTGCTTAGAGAACTCAATATTTTTAGAGAGAAAATTGTGAGAGAGTCTTTGAAAACACTTGTGGTTTTATTCAATCTTCAAGCTTGTGATTTTTATTGACATTGGATTTGCATGTTCTTAATTCAGTTGTGTGAGTGTTTAATTATGTCTTCTAAATTCATAATCTCTTCATGTACATAAAGAACGAGTAGCTAAATCGACGACTAGGTTTGTGGGAACCATGAAAAACATAGAAAGTAACACCAGATAATTCACAATTCTTGGAAGGTGTATATGCATGTATTAATTAATTCCTTTCGTATTGCATGACTTCTGATGGTGTCCCTCATTAGAACCTGCCTAGTGTTACTGACTGGACCAAGGTAGTAATGAATTGAAAAAGAGATTAATTAATAAGATTTGATTGATGTTTTCTCATCTAATCAACCAAACTAGATCAAGGGGAGGTTGTACTAGGACTTATAGGTAATCTTTAGTAATGCACACTATGGAGATGGGTCAAGTCACATAGTGAAAATCGCCTCTCACCTTTCACCAAAGGGCTTGGTGAACTTAAATTACCATCTTGCATGCCATACACTAGACAAGAATTAGGTTATTCGGTGATACTAAGTTGGGGAATCATGGGAACACAATACCCTAGTTTCTCTCCTTTATTGATCTTTCTCTAGTGATAGTTTATTTTTCTTATTTATTTTTGCAAACCCCCCTTGGGGAATTGAGTTGATTAACAACTTGGATTTCATATTGGTGAAATTGTCTGGAGCTTACGTATTCCCTATGGGTTGGACCCTAACCTTGGTTAGATTCTACTTCTTGAGAGCGACTGATTTATCCTCCTTAGTAAATTCATTAGAAATTCGAATGTTAATCCTTAGTTCCCTTTATGTTACTTTTGTTTTTTATTTTTGTTTATTTGCAGGGTATATGAGTAGTGTATGCCCAAAACTCGGAGTCAAGGCAATCTCTTAACTACATTTGATCCAGAGATCCACAGAATGATACGAAGGATGGCCCAAGATTACACCAATGATGCAGCCAATGCATCTTTGAATCAAAACAATAATGATGATGATGGGAATGAGAACCCACCTCCTTTGGAGGATATTCTACACCCTCAGGATTTCAATGCCAATGCTTACCAGTGAAATCAGTACATGTTGAATCCCATGTTTATGGAGATGACAGGAGACCGTATGAAGGCCCGTTTAACCTCCATTTCCCATGCGTCACTCCACGGGAAGGCCACACGGATCGTGTGACTCCACACCGGCCGTGTAGGCCATTCCGTGAGGCAATGCCTGGCAGATTTCTAAGCAAGTGTGTGGACCTCAAAGTGACGTCAATGATTCAGGGCCTTTCAATGGGCCTCCCCACAATGGCGACATAGGAAATAGAAATTGTAGGATTGAGGAGATGCTTGACCAATTGTTGAAAAGGGCAAAGGTACAAGATGAGACTTTAAGGGAGATTAAGTCCAACATTGCCGGCATAAAATCATTAAGTTGAACAATATTTTGTGGTAATCAAACAGCTCAATCAACAATTTGGACTTGTGTCAATGCAACTGGATCGGATTCCAAGAGGAATGATAACAAGCGCAAAGTATTAGATCGAAAGAACACTAAGGTGCCAGATGGAGGCAAAACTTGAGGATCTAGGAGCAAAATGGCTTGAGATAGTTTGAGTACTCTAGCAATCTACGTCATTCCGCCAAAATAAATCAGGCGCTGCTTGGGTGGCTATCCAAGGAACCCTGACACTTAGGCACCCAGGTATGTATTTTTGACCCCTTATATTCAATTTTGCTTTAATTTTGTGCATTAGGGACAATGCACATCTTTTTCGATGGGGTGTGGGTAGTTATGGGCCTCAGTGAAGTATGAGTAGCTTATGGTCCATAACAACCCTAATTTTTTTATCCCAGGGTTTTTCTCGCATGTGTCCTTTTTCCCTCTGGATTTTTATTTCAGTTGAATCAGAATGTTTAGGATATTTAGATAATATTTGTAACATATATTACCAATACTTGTGGCATATAACATGTTTTTGTGGTTTGTTGAAAAAATGGTACCCACCAAAAATTTTGATTAGTAGTTAGATAGTAATCATGCATGTTTAGGTGTTTAACAAAATCTGTTTTGATAAAGTAAGGGTAAATTTAGATAAAAAGCATGATCTGAGAGTCTTTCATTGATAATGTATGCAATGCCATGTGAGTATGAGTATAATTTTATAAATCATGTATTTTGTGCTAATTCAAAACATTCCCTGTTACTCTAAGTTAGTTTATAGAGTAGTTGGATTAGGAAAGGATCTTAGGCCATTGTTCTTAAATAGTTCTCTTTAGCCTAAAAATAACCAAAAAAATCGATGACATATAGCATGTACCTATTCTTTCAAAACACTTGATTAACCCAGTCTTATCTAGTGAAACATCCTGAATTTTGACCTGGTCTTTCCTTAAACATTGTGTACCTTGACTGAGACAAAAAGCCTAAGTTGAGGGTGGCTACCAAAAGTGGCCCTGGTTCTGAGGATAAATAGTATGCACCTCAACACGGGCCAAAAACCTAAGTTGAGGGTGGCTAGTGTAAGGATAAAGCACAAAAATAAGGAAGTTGAGTTATAAATACAAAGAAAAAGGAGAAACATCATGTACTGGGTGCAAGAAAAATGAAAGGTGCCTTAAATGAAAATAATACGAAAGCACTCAAAAAAGCTTGAAAGAGGAAAAAGGGAGAATAAGGTGAAAATAAAAGAGTTGGTAGGGAGAAAGTGTAGAAAAATGAAGTTTCAAGGAGGGCCTTTAGTCATTACTTTCCCAAAATACCCTACCAAAGCCCCTGAGCCTATGTTACAAGCCAAGAAAGTCCTAAAGTTATTCTAGTCTAATTAGTTGAAGATCTGAGTCGTGAGTACACGGAAAGCCTATGGTATTAGTCATCATGCATGAATATCTTTTGGGAGAGTGAGTGTTGTTGCATAGTCCCAAGGTCAAATATGAAAACATCGTGGAGTGTCAAATATGGGACTTTTTTCTGTTAGGGCGCTTGCATTGCATTGTTAGCATTTGACTTGTGCAGTGATTGTGGATTGTTGATAATACATTGCTTATCATAGTTGTGTTGTCACATGCACCGGTTTTCCTTGGTTTTCTAGATAGTTATCTAATCTTGTCATGAAGAGATAGTATGAGTATTTGAGTTGGAGATGTATGTGATGTATGCCATTGAGTTAAGGTCTGTGTGTTACTGTATTGCCTATATAGATTGAGTCTGTCGCTTGAGAATAAGCATCAATTTTAAGTTGAGGGTGTTGATGCACTGCAAAAATACAACACTTTTGATGCATAAAACATAGGAATTTGTGTGTTCTTAATGCGATATTAGTAGGTTTTATGCAAGTTTTTGTTTAGATTTGTAGGAATACAGGTTGGCTGTGATTTGGAAAAAATTACAGTTGCTGGTTTTTGTTGTTGTACGAGATAGTCTATGGGTCATAGAACATTCTATGAGTCGTAGATAGGTTTCATGAGGATTTCCAGTGAGGGGCTATTTGTTGAAGTTGAAATCTAAGAACATGCAGATGAGTCGTAGAGAAATTTAGGAGTCGTAGAATACCTTTCATAACTTACGAGTCGTAGAATACCTTTCGTGCCCTAAGGATTAGAGAGGTGGACTTTCAGGATAGTTATTAGGGGAAACCCCATTTACGGGTCGTAAATCACCTTACGAGTCATAAAGGGGTGTCGCATAAGTGAAGTTCGAAATTTCATTAGCTAATTACGAGACCCTGACTATGAGCCATAAAAGACAATACGGGTCGTAAAGTGCTTTCATGGAGTTTGCAAACCAGTTTTCCTAATTCGTTTAGGACTTGTTTCTAATTATTATAAATAGGTCTTTTAGGTTGTTTTTCAAAGAGGGAATTACTAGTTCACGTAAGTTCTCGTAAACTTTGAGTAGTTTTAGGTTAGTTCTTAGAAAACTTAATATTCTTAGAGAGAAAATTGTGAGAGAGTCTCTAAAAACACTTTTGGTTTAATTCAATCTTCAAGCTTGTGATTTTCATTGACATTGAATTTGCTTGTTCTTAATTCAGTTGAGTAAGTCTTTAATTATGTCTTCTATATTCGTAATCTCTTCATCTACGCATAACATGAGTAGCTAAATCCACAACTAGGGTTGTGGGAACCATGAAGAACTAAGTAAAACCAGATAATTTACGATTCTTTGAAATGCATGTATTAATTAATTTTCTTTGTATTTCATGTTTTCTGATGGTGGCTAACATTAGAACCCGCCTAGTGCTACTGATTAGACCAAGGTAGTAATGAATAGAAAAAAATTAGTTAACTGGATTCAATTGATGTTTTCTTATCTAATAAACAAAAATGGGTCAAGGGGTGGTTGTACTGGGACTCATAGGTAATGGTTAGTAATGCACACTATGGAGATGGGCCAAGTCGCATGGTGAATTCGCCTCTCACCTTTAACCAAAGGGCTTGGTGAACTTAAATTATTGTCCTGCATGCTATACAATAGACAAGAGTTTGGTTATCCGGTGATAATGAGTTAGGGAATCATGGGGAACACAATTCCCTAGTTTTTCTCCTTTTAAACCTTTTTCTCATGATAGTTTTTTAGTTTATTTTTCTTATTGATTTTTGCAGACCTCCCCCCCCCCTCCCCCACCCTTTGGGGAATTGAGTTTATTAACTACTCAGATTGCATATTGGTGAATTTGTCTTGAGTATATGTATTCCCTGTAGGTTGGACCCTAACCTTGGTTAGGTTCTATTTCCTTACAGCGACCACTTTATCCTCTAAAATGGAGATATAACTTGGGAAAAATAAATTTTGCTATTGACATATAGCCGGCCACTAAGCCCATTTTGATTTCCCCTTATCGTATGTGTCTAGTTGAATTGAAGGAGCTAAAGGAGCAAGAAGAGGATTTGTTGGAGAAAGGGTTCATACGTTTGAGTGTATTTGATGTCGCCCAAGTTACACCTCCTTTTTTACGCTAAAGTGGTCTTTGTCAAGATATAAAACCTAACCAAGGTTAGGGTCAAACCTAAGGGAATATGGTAGACTTAGAAGAATTCAATGGTGCAATTTGAGTATATTAACAAACTTATCTCCCTAAGGAAGGGGGCGGGGGGTTTAACCATAACTAGTAAAAAGAAATTCTAACTAACACAAGTGTTTAACCAATATGGAGAGGAACTGGGGTATTGTGTTCCCCATGATTTCCTAACTTAGTATTACCAGATAACCAAATTATTTTCTAGTGTGTAGCATGCAGAACAATGAGTTAAATTCATCAAACCCTTTAGCCTAGGTGAGAGGCGAATTTCACTATGTAACTTGCTCCATCTCCGTAGTGTGACATTACTAACCCTTACCTATTGTCCATGTACAACCTCCCCTTGGCCCAATTCGATTGATTAGATGAGAAATGTCAATTGAATCTTATTAATTAATTTCTTTTCCTATTAATTACTACCTTAGTCTAGTCAGTAACACTACACATGTTCTATTGTTGGCCACCATTAGAAAGTATTCAAAACGAAGAGTATTAATTAATAAATGCATGATACTTTTTAATAATTATGAATTATCCGATTTTACCTTCTTAGTTCTTATGGTTTTACAACCCTAGTTATGGATTTAGCTACTCATGATTTTTGTAGATGAAAGTTTCTCTGAGGAAGTGTCTAAATGGAATCAACTTATAAATTTGAATAACACAATAGAGCGTTTACACAATTGAATGAATCACAAGAAAATACAAGCTTCAATGAGAATAACAAGATTGTAATTAGAAGATGAAATTATTGTGTACAAGTGTCTCTCAAACTCTCCAATGTTTTTCTCTGTTGTATCTTACTTCTTTTGTGCTAACTCTATGTCCTACCTCTGATAAATAACCTAAGAAACCTATTTATAATGTTTAAAACACAAATCCAACACAAAATAGGATAATTGGGTTCGCAGGCTCCACGAGGTGCTCTACGAGTCGTATAGTGATTTATGGCCCGTAGTCGGGCTTTCATACTTTATTGCTTAAATGTTGGACTTGGCTTCTACAACATCTCTCTACGGCCTATAAAATAATCTAAGGCCCGTAGGGGGTTTCGTTTGATGAAACTCCAAAAAGTCCTTGTTCTCTGATCCTCAGGGCATGATACCTAGTCTATGATCGTAAAATGTTCCATGACTCGTCTGCATGTTTGTAGACCAAACTTCATAAATCCACCCTTCATTAGAATTGCACACGAAACCTCCTTCACGGTCGTAGAATACTCTATGGCCTGTAAAGGGTCTCGTCAATCCTCAAAATCAGCATCTTCTGTATACTTTGCCTAAAATCAATACCAACCCTGCAATCCTGCAGAAAAAACACAAAAACACATAAAACCTACTAAAATCACATTGAGAACATATAAAATTCCAAGTTTTAAGCATTAAATATGTTGTATTTTGACAGCAAACCAGTATCCCTTTAGGGTGCTCATGTCTTGTTTGTGATGAAGAATGATGGAAATATGCAGATGTGTATTGATTATCGCCAGTTGAACAAGTGACCATCAAGAATAAGTATCCTTTTCCTCTGATTGATGACATATTCAACAAGTTGCAGGGTTCTCAGTGTTTTCCATGATTGATTTGAGGTCAGGATATCATCAGTTGAGAGTTTAGGAGTCTGGCATCCCAAAGACCTCCTTTAGGAATCGTTATAGTCATTATGAATTTGTAATTATGTCCTTTTGGTTGACTAATGCTCCAGCTGCTTTATGGAGTTGATGAACTGGGTGTTCAAGCCTTATTTAGATATATTTATGATTGCATTTATTGATGTCAACCTGGTTTACTCCAAGAGTGAGTCTGACCATGTGCATCATTTGAGGATTGTACTTTAGAGGCTGAGAGATGAGAAGTAATATGCCAAGTTTTCAAAGTATGAGTTTTCGCTTGAGTTTGTAGCTTGCCTTGGGCATACGGTGACAAAAGATAGCATTATGGTAGACCTGGCCAAGGTAGCAGTAGTCCGTGAGTGGGCTAGACTGACATCTGTGACAAAGATTCAGAGTTTCATTAGTTTGGCAGGGTATTACCAGTGCTTTGTGTAGGTATTCTCTCTTATTACAGCCCTGTTGACTAGACTCACTCAAAAGGATGCTTTTCAGTAGACGGAGAAGTGTGAGGTGAGATTTCAAAAGCTTAAAGATTTATTGATCTCAGCTCCTATTCTTGTTTTGCTTGAGGAGAATGTTCCTATTATGGTGTATTGTGATGCTTCTGGAGTGGATTTAGGTGGAGTATTAATGCAAATGGGAGAGAGATAGAATATGCATCGAGGTATTTGAAGGTGTATGAGAGGAAATACCCTCCTCGTGATTTAGAGTTGGCTTTCATGGTGTTTGTATTAAAGTTGTAGAGGCATTAAGTCTATGGGATGCATTATGAGATCTTTACCGATCACCAAAGTCTCAAATATATCTTTTTCTTAACCTAATTTGAACATAGATAGTGTAAGTGGTTGGAGTTGTTAAAAGACTATAACATCTCTATTCTATATCACCCAAACAAGGCGAATAAGGTGGCAAATGCTTTGAGGTAGAAGGCCTCTAGTATAGGGAGTTTGGCATTCTTGAAGTCAGAGGAAAGACCCTTAGCTTTGGAGGTTTAGTCACTTGCTAGGGAGCTGGTTCGGTCAGATATTTCTCATCCTCACAACATTTTAGCGTATGTGGAGGCTCGATCTTCATTGCCTGATCAGGTATGTGCTCACCAATTTAATGATGCTAGATTGTACTTGATTCCTAATAAGGTTATGAGGGCTGGAGCAAAAGAGGCTACTATTGATTCGAAGGGTGTTTGGAGGATTAATGGTTGAGTTGTGTGCCTAAGGTAGGAGATTGGGTGAGATTAATATTGGAGGAGGCTTATTATGCTAGATATTCTATCTATCCCAGTGTGGCAAAGATGTACCATGATTTAAGACAACACTATTGGTGGTGTGAGATGGGAGATTATTGAATTTATGGAGAAGTGCTTTAACTGTCAACAAATCAAATATGAGCATCAAAGGCTTGGAGGTTCGATACAGAAGATGCCCTTCTCGAGTGAAAATAGGAGAGTATAACTATCGATTTTGTTACAGGTTTGCCCATGGCCTTGGGTAAGTTTGACTCAGTTTAGGTGATTGTAGATCGATTGACAAATTCGGCTCACTTCCTACCGGTGAATATTAGCTACAGTGTGGAGTAGTTGCCTAGGTTGTATATCTAGGAGATTGTTAGATTACATGGGGTGTCGGTGTCTATAGTGTCGGACAGAGGATCTTTGTTCACATCCTATTTTTTGAAGGCTCTACAACATGGTTTGGATACTCGGTTCAATTTGAGTTCAACTTTCAACCCTCAGACTGATGGATAGTCCAAGTGCACTATTTAGGTGTTAGAGATATGCTTTGGGAATATGTGATTGATTTTCGGGCCCAATAGGATCAACATTTACCTTTGGCAGAGTTTGCTTACAACAACAATTATCACTCTAGCATTCTGATGGTACCATTTGAGGCATTATATGGCCAGAGATGTAGATCGCCTATATGGTGGTTTGATTCAGGTTCAACTGATGTGTTGGGTGTTGACCTGCTTCGAGATGCTATGGATCGAGTCCAGTTGATACAGAGTAAGTTGTTGACGGTAGAGAGCTGCCAGAAGAGTTATGCTGACAAGAGGACTAGACCTTTAGAGTTCATGGTTGAAGATACTATGTGGCTTAAAGTATCACCCATGAAGGGTCAGATGAGGTTTAGGAAGAAGGGCAAGCTTAGCCCTAGGTTTATTGGACCATTTGATATCTTTAGGAGGGTAGGTGAGGTTGCTTATGAGTTAGCATTACCACTAAGACTATCAACAATTCATCAAGTATTTCATGTACCCATGCTCTGCCGGTACATTTAAGATGAGTCACATGTGGTTTTCTATGATTCAGTTGAATTGGGTTCATATTTGTCATATGAGGAGGAGCCAGTAGCTATTTTAGATAGGCAGGTCCGGAGATTGAAGACCAAAGATATACCTTCTATGAAGGTTCAATGGAGACATTGTCCAATTAAAGAGGCTACATGGGAAATAGAGTCAAACATGTGAGCTAGATATCCTAGCTTTTGAGGCTTTAAGTACTTTCTTTTCTCTTATGGTCGAGGACGAACATTATTTATAGTGGTGAATAATGTAATGACCATATGGGTCATTTTTGAGCTTATCTGTGAAAATTATTATTTTTGCCCTTTCATAAGTTACTTTGGACCTATTATGAACTATCTGTGTTGTGCAAATTGGAATTCTATGCTTTAAAAGTAGAAAATATGGAGTTTTGGCATTTTTGGAAGCTTCAATTGGTGAAAAAGTGAGTTTTTTATACCATTCTAAGTTTTGGGTGTCGGATCAGAAATCTGTCGATTCCATTAGCGCTATAACATCGAATCTGGTCTAGCAAAAGTTACAGAACTGAATTGTGACCTAAAAGGGAGATTTTGGACCCAAAGTTGCATTTTAAGTTGATTTTGAAGCCTATGTTTGACTATGGTCAAAATTCAAAGTTCGGAAGCTCGAATCAAAATTCCAACAATTCCAGTAGTTCCATATGGTGAAACTAACGCTTGAAATAATCTTGTTGTATTTTTTGGAGTTTTCGATGGAAGTTTTGGTATTTTTAGTTTTAAACTAGTTTTAATGAGTTGTATCAGTAACTGTGTCGAGGAGACCTCAAAAGCAAATTCTGGTAATTCTGTTAAATCCAGATAGCCATTTTGATATGGATACATGTCTGGTTTGTATATTTTGTTATGGGTTCCAAATGGACCCCGAGGGTCCATCCTATGAAATTTTAAAAAGCTGGTGCAACCCCTTTTTATTCTCCACGTTCTCGGAATTGACCTTTGTGTTTGCGGATGTATGAGCTGTTTACACTCCGCGTCTGCGGGAGTCTTCTCCGCATTAGTGAAGGGTCAACTTCTCGTCCTCCATGTTCGCGGATGACCCCTTTGCGTTTGGACATTTGTAGTTCTGAGTTCACGGAATAATTCCCGTGTTTGCAGAGTACATTTTTGTATGATCATTTTTTATTTGTGAAACCCATTTTCAATTATTTTCAGCATTTTTAAGCTTTATTAGGCAATCTTTGAAGATACTTTTCAGGGAAAACATTTTGGTAAGTATTTCTTTCATTAAATTAATTAATTTCCATTACCTTTCTCTTGATAGTATGTAATTAATTTTCATTACTTTTCTCTTGATAGTATGTTGGATTTCATGAAGTTTGATTTCTAAAATGGGATATCCCATGTCACTGAATTGGGAACTTTAACTGATGATTTCTCCCTCAGTTTGAGCTCAATTTTATTAGGATTTCAGGAATGAACTCCTTTCCTCACATAGAATCATAAGTTTGAGTTCATTTTCAGATTCGAGAACTTCGGAATTCAACACTAATTTGACCATTTTGCTCTTAAGCTTAATTCGTGTCAATATGTGTATCCAAAATCCATCTCTTGATGCGCATAATCTATTATTGGTAGTGGCTAGTTGATTTGGAGCTTATTTCGAGGTTTGGGTTGAACAAAACGCTTGGTTCGAGTACGATTTCAGCATCGAGGTAGGTTCAACAAACCTTTTGGGACTAGATTGAAGTTATTGGATATGTTTATCTGATAATTGTAAGATTTGGATTGCTACATGAGTAATTAGATTGATATGATAGTATTTTTATGAAAATGTGATATTGGTTGTATTGAAATTGGAGTAAATTGGGATATTGTTGGCAAATTGAGATGTGTCCTTAATAATTCGATTATGTTGGATGTTATTGTGATAATATGAAACTGGTGATATTATTTGAGAAACTTGGTAGTAATTGATGGTATTTGAGATACTTCTGGAACTTATATGCATATTTAGGGGACTTGTGAAGTCCGGTGTTATCGATATATTTTGGCTATTCCGGAAAGTGTGGTACCTTGAGACATGGTGATGACTTGTGGTTCCCATTGTGATAATTGGCAATAGTTCCATAATTCTATGAAGGTTATTTATTGATATTCTTATTACGTTGATGTCATATACCTTGATTTGTAACATTAGCATGTATTTATCTCACATTGCATCTATACCACCCCTTGACCATGCTGAGATGGCATGGTTGAGATATTGTACCACCTTTTTCTAAAACCCCTTGACCACACCAACGTGGCAAGAGAGATATTGTACCACTTTTGGAAACTCCTTGACCACGTTGAGGTGGAAAGGTTGAGATATTGATATGTTCTAACACCCCTTGACCACGCTGAGGTGGCAAGGCTAAGAGATTTTGGTATATAGTCTAACAAGACCTCCATAGGTTCTACCTGGTAGCCTTAGCTTAGTAGATGGATACACTGGCTATGAGATAGTCATGATTCCACCTCATACATTGAATTCACTCATATCATTGCACTACATCATTAATTACACTTGCTCCTTTTATCTGTTATGATATATATGTGTTTGTGTGTACATATATATATATATACACACACATATTATGTGCTAACCCCTTCATTACAAGTGAGAATGATTCTTCGTTATTCCATGCTTATCCGATTTCTCCTATCCTAGCGGTTGAACCTACTGGGTGCATTTTTGTGTACTCTCCCCTACCATGTTTCTCCCTACAAATAGAGTACAGGGTCACCCACGTTGTAGTTGATATTACAATAGAGGAGTTTCATTTATCACCAGATTTAGAAGTGAGTCTCAAACTTTGAGTCGTCGTTGATTCTTTGAGACTAATTTTGTTGACATCTATATCAGATTATGTATTTAACCTATGAGGCAGCCTTGTATTTACTCATTCGTATTACTTATAGGTTCTTGTACTCATAACTGCAGGTTTTGGGATTTAAATTAAGTGTTGCGGTTGCTCTTACTTTAGTTTTACTTTCTTTAGTCGCGATCTGGTTTTGGATCGTGACAAAAATCCTATATATGAAACTCAATCAGTAAAGAAGTTTTCAACTCAGTTTTGTCCTAAGGATTTTTGTGATATAATTCATCTCAAATAAATTCTCACACTAGAGAATTGACCTTAAATTGTATATGCTATTTAAAATGACTGGATATAACCCTATATGAATATGAAGAACCATTAGTCTTAGCTTAGAAATATTTAGGGTGTTACAATATCTCCCCCTTGGGATCGTTCATCCTTGAATGATGACCAAGTCAGAGAATCAGACAAGGCACGAGTACAATACATAACTGAAATACTCAAGCACACGAATATATATAGAATCTAAGATGAGAGAAGGGCTATAATCTCAAACAATTTCATCAAAATTTCTCATAACTTTGAAAAAGAAAATTATGGACCCAACATATGAATAAAACCGCCATGTACTAAGTGATAAAATTGATGCCCTTTGAGCTTAGTAACTCTTGTAACCTATGATCTTCTTCTTGATTACAACACATCATTAACTGAATTTCTAGCTCCTGCCAAAGCCTAAGTTTAACTGCATACTTCTACCTTTTGTAAGTCTGATTCATAGTCACAAAGTGTTATCCATAAGTTGATCACACTTGTATAAAATTGACCGATACAGTTTATGTTGTATACCTTTGCAGGGAGTTTTATTTAGAGGATGTCACTATTCTGACCTCTCTAACACTCTTATGTGAAGCTCTTAACAAGAGTCACTAACGACATAATTTAATTAACCTCATACCTACCATGCAACATTCAACCCTATCATTCTCATCACTTTATGATTCTTGTATGCAACATCATCTAAGAATTCCCAAGTCTTCCCTCACATCTTTTCAACCACAATTTCATTAACTTCTACTATGAGGCACTTCCACATATTCTTACCTACCTATTAGACATAACAAAATCTTATCTCGATCTTCCGCTACACTTATAACTTAAGATGTAACAAGCATACCATAACTATCGTAATAAAAAACACGACTCTCTCACATATGTCATGATTGAGCCACAACCATTAGCATCTATATCAAAACTAAAAAGAAAGAATCACAGAGCGAAAAAATCATCAGCAGGATTCATTCAAAAGATATGATTTGAGAACATTCATGACATATGAAATTGAGCATATCTTAAACATGATCGAATATATCATGATTCATATAGCCTAGGGCTGAAAATTGAGTAGATTTGTTAGATAAGAGTTGGATCACAAAATGAAGGTTCCATTTCTCATTCTCACTGAGCATACACTTAAACAACATGAAATACATGAATTTGGACCATGTGTATGGTGCTGATACACAAGATAGGAGTAAAATATCCACTCAATTATTATTATTATTATATATTTATATATATATACTAAGATGGAAAAATATTGAAGTCTCATCCTGGCCAACTCATCCCTAGCTAAAACTTAAGACCTATTTTGGTCCGTTAACTAATCATCTCCCTCTTAGCTAGAAGATTACCATCCCAAGTCTATGGATGATTCTCCACACTATGGTACAAGCACAACCTTCTAAATAGTCGGGGCATCACTATGCACAAGTATATATAAAATTCTCCAGTCATACTATATTTGAGATACCTCTCTTAACTTTCTTCAATCATTATAGGTATCTTTCTTTAACTACTCTTATTAGCATACATAGTCGCTTCGTCTAACTCTTATGGTCTAACCTCTATCTTATAACACTAATCTTCTAAGTTCACATACACCTAATTAAAGGAAACTTAAACTATAACAAGAGACTCATCATCATCTATATATAACCCTTTTGAACTACTTCTCATGAATGCTTTAAAAGAATATATTGCTTACTTCAGGCTTCTCCGCATTGGCTATTAAAGGACACTAACTAGGTATACTTAATAAATTATAAATTCATAATCTCATATAACTTTATACCATCTCAAGTACACATGTTAAGCATTTTCTTTTCTAATGACTTAGCCTTAATTCCATCTTTTCACCTAAGGGTCACCTATACCACACTTATAACATCTCATTTCTTGTAAGTTAATATCTTACTTTCTCACATACACTATGTCAAGCCTAGTAGATCAAACCTCCAACGATAAGTATTACTCTCATAATGTTATCCCCCTCTTCATAATACTCATCTAAAGTTCAAGGGTCTAGTACTAAACATGTGCTTCATGCACTTCTTGTATATCCTACTAACTTATAATTACTAGGTAAAATTGGGAGACATTAGCCTACTAAACCTCATGACAAGTAGTTGACTTTTATAACCCAGCCTATCTGGTTATAATAAATCATCACATTCTTTTCACAACCTAATTAGTATCGACTAATTCATTATACCCCCTTGCCTGTTTAAGCTTATACTCTATAAATATTATGGGGCTCTCTCTTCAAAATCACAAGCCTAGACTTAGATCTATCACCTTATGAGTACTCTACTCCTTTATCCAATACCTATACTTGGTCTTCACTAACACAATGACGTATCACAAACTTTTTTCTAGATTCAAGTATACTCTAACTCATCTTGACTAACATCTCTTCCTCTACCTTCTATGATGGAAGTTATACAATACGTCTTCTATTTAACAAGGCCCTAAAAAAGGGACTTGACTTACTATCTCATTACATAGCTTATACATACATAACTCATAGATTTATGCCTCATTGAGCCACTATTCCCACTTTCTAGTTTCTAAATCTTTCTAGTTTTAGGACCATTCCACAACTTATAGTTTGCAAAGTCTCAATCACGCCCTCTCAGGGTAACACTAAACATCTAAAGGCATAACTTCCCTCTCAAGGATCACATCTGCAGAAAGGCTTAGAGAAGAAGGTCTAGGAATACGTTTTATTTCCACTAGATCTCACGTCTTATAAGAAGGAAGGAGCATTATTTAGCATCAATAGACTTGGGCACACAAATCGTCTCCTCTTAGGCCTTGTGCAGTCTCTTCACTTTTTTATTAATTCATCTATGATTAACTCATCATAAGGATCTAGGATGTTCGGTTTCAACTGCCTTGAGTATAAGGAAGAGTAAAATGAATTTGGGCAATACATGAATCTGAATAAGTTTCTTAGGGAACAACTTTATTAAACGATCAAGATTATGAATTTGTAGTCCCTCATTTGTCAATAGTCCCTCATTTGTAGAAGGGGGCCCTCAAAACCATAAATAAGATCATATGTACATGACTTCATAGACGCCCAAGGACACTTGAATTTTATGCTCTGATAACGAATTTGTCATTCTCTGAGCCTATACCCTAGACATGGCCAGCACTCAAAAACCATTTCTAGTCCCAGGAAAACCACTTATCCTGGCTATTTACTCGGCGAAAGGCTCACATATCATATAATCTAGGATGGGATTAACATACTAGAACTAAATCTGTAAAGGAAATCAACACCAGCCATGTAATAGCATAGAATCTTAACTCCTAATAAAAAACTGAATAACAGCAAACTAGTCTATGAAGTCTCTAGAATACTATTTATGAAATAGGTACCATGAAAGATCACAGATACCACAACTAAAGAAAAATAATGGAACTAAAGCAATGACATCTAATTCATGTGGCAATAAAGAGGCCTCGTGTATAACTGAGTAGAAATTTCAATCATTGTCAATGCCTATTGAGGAACTCAATCACATGTGTCTGCATCATGAAATAATGCAAGTTCAAAAGATATCAGTATTTGTCTGATTAAATTTTGATTTGAATATGGTAAGGTCATTCTTCATATCAAGCATATTTATTTTGAATCTAGGACATGATTACACATGAGGATTTAACATAAACTGACATGTGATAAGAATGTAAATCACATAACTTTCCTTAAAGATGCTTAAATTATGTGAATTTGAATATGGTCATAGCTTTGAAAATTAAAAAAAATTAAAAAAAAAATAATTTTGGCCTCCAATTGACCTGAAATTTGATAAGTTCATTGGAAACGATCTAACTAGAAATACTCATTGCTATGTTGTTATGATTTTTAAAGGTCGTTAAGATGATTTTCAAGTTGTTCTTTCAGATTAAAATGTGATTTAGTGTGAAAACAATCCTTTATATCAATTTTATTTATGTTAGATATTGTAATAATTACATATAATTATTTAACATGAATTGATATATGATAAGGATATATATCTGATATTCTTTTTAAATCGTTTGAATCTGAATTTGATCATAGATTTTGAGATAAATATTAATTTTGAACTCCAATTGATTGGATATTCAAGAGGTTCATAAGAAATGATCAAATTAATAATAATCACTGCTATGCAGTGATTTGACAACTACATATCATTTTAAATGATAGTTTTAGGATTTTTGTTATTTCTTGAAAATTAAATTTAATGAAAAATAACTCAACTATGATATAGTGGTGACAGAGATTGTTCTCTATGACTCTCACGATTAACTTTTAGTAAAGTATTAAGTTCATGTGCTGGTATTAGACCTTCTTCCACAACAGATGAAATTAATACAAGTCACTAGATTTAATCCGATCTCTAGTTTTGATAATTTGTATTAACTAAATTTAACTCTCCTAAATTGAGTAATATATGATTGGATCATTGGATCTAGGGATAATGATATTCACTTGACTTAAATTACCAGTATACTCTTCATATGAGTTAGCTTTTGTTCTAAATTTATGGATTGAATATCTGACACCACATAGAATATTGCGTAAGTAGTTATTCTTTCAGCAAATTTATCGTTCAAGATTCATGAACACTTATGTGGTGTGTTTCAAATTTTAATATATTCAATGATATATAAACATGCTGATTTTTTTAAAAATAATGCTCATACAAAGAAAATAGTTTTAAAATTTTGTTCTTTATTCTTGATCCGTGTATCTGTTATACAAATGATGACATGTGATAGAAATTATTGAACGAAAAATTTTAAATTCTATTTTGATCAAACAATATTTTCAACCAATTGATCATAGTTTTAGTACAAAAAAGGACTCTAATTGATCTAAAATTTGGTAGCTTCGTAAGAATGACTTGATAAGAAATATTTCGTTTCTATTCATATCGTTATATGAGTTTTTGGTCATATTTAGTGATACAGATCCTTCCCATGATTACCAGATTAAATAATAGTGAAGTGTTAATTTCATGTGCTGGCTTAGACCTTCCTCCATAACGAATGAATTTAATACAAGTCACTATGTTTTTAATCCTAGTTTTGATAATCTATATTAACTCCCCTAAACTGAGTAATATAAAATTGGATCAATGGAACTAGAGTGATTTTCACTTGACTTAGGCTAAGAATAGACTATTCAACTGAATCAGGTCTGTATAAGTTTATGGAGTGAATAACCGGTCATTGTACATGTGCATTGCATGAATAGTTCTCCAATCCCAACGATTGGCTATTCAAGATGCATGGATATATATGCATAAATGAGCTTTGAATTTTATTATTTAGAATTATTTGATATATACAGATCCTTCCCATGATTACCAGATTAAATAATAGTTAAGTGTTAATTTCATGTGCTGGCTTAGACCTTCCTCCATAATAGATAAATTTAATGCAAGTCACTATGTATTTAATCACTAGTTTCGATAATCTATATTAACTCTCCTAAACTGAGGAATATAAGATTTGATCAATGGAGCTAGAGTGATTTTCACTTGACTTAGGCTAGCAGTACACTCTCCAACTGAGTCAGGCATGTATAAGTTTATGGAGTGAATAATCGGTCATTATACATGTGTATTGTATGAATAGTTCTCCAATCCCAATGATTGACTATTCAAGATGCATGGATATATATGTATAAATGAGCTCTGAATTTTATTATTCAGAATTATTCGATATATTATGATCTATTATATCTCAAACTCTCAAAAGACTTCACAGACCCACTTAGTACTACTCAAGGATTTTTTTAGATAAGATATTAATATTAAAGAATCATTATGCATGTGCTTTATGTTAGAAAGAATTGTTCCGTTTCTAGCTAAATAAGAGATAAATACTCAATATATTTTTTGTAACTCTCCTATTATTGAGTTTGATAAATATTGTATCTCTTATAGTATATTGGTGCATGAACTTTTTATTAGTATTATCTCTTATGAATTGAATAAAATTAATCTATCTTACAAGAGAAAACATCTTTCAAATTGAATATAACTTATTTGTTCACTTGTGTCTAAAGTTATTTATTCTGAATAGAACTTCACGTTGTTTAAAGGATGGACATAATGGTTCATTGAAAGTGAAGTCACTACAAATGTGAGAGTCCTATTTAGAAAGAAAAATGACTTATAGACCTTTCCGCTTAGAAAGAAAATAGAAGTAGTAATAAGTTAGAATTAATCTATTTTAATTTGTGTTGTAAATGAACATTCAGGCAAGAGTGATTTTGAGTGTTGTAGAATATTCATTAAATATTACTCATGATATGCATATATATTTTTTTATGCTATGTGAGTCTAATTGTTTGTTTGATAAACTCAAGATATTTAAGACAAAAATAAAGATAGCGTCATGAAAAATCTATAACATTCTTGCAATTTGATTGTAGTGGGGTATACCTCTTTGCAGAGTTCATTAGTCACTTATTTGATAGAGTAATTGCATTTCAATCATTTACGCCAGAACTTTATAATAGATTGGTGTAAAAGAAGATAGAAAAATAGTCTGTTATGGAAATGATAAGATTAATGATTGACTTATTTGAAGTTGTTTTACTTCTTTTGGAATATATCCTAAGAAGTATATGTCACATTTGAAATTTAATTCCTTGCATGTTTGTAACTTTGAAAACTATAGAACTAGTAATGACTTGACGTTAGTCTAGTATGGGTCATGTTCAGATATAGAATTGTCAAGCATATATGCTGAAAGAGAAAACAAACAAGTTGGAATTAATTATAAATGTGTGTGCGTGTTAACTGGATATTCAAAAGAATAAAAGAAGATCTGATTGTCTTGAAGAAAATATGGCTTGTTAACACAACTGCCAGATTTCTAGAAAAGGACTATTTAGTGAACCATGTTCCTAGAAGCAAACTAGTTTTATAGCAACTGAACAAAGAAAGAACAAATGATTCAGTCGTAAATTCAGACGCTCAAGAACATCTAATTGGTATGTCAAAACTGACATTCCATTTTATTTAAATAGTTGGAGAAACGTTACTTGACAAAAGACGATTTACTACCTCAAGTAGTGGGAGTGATGTTGAGCAAATTAAATAGCACTACATGAATAAGTTGTTAATATTTCAATAACAAAAGGTTTTGAGGAAAATATTAAGAGTTAAGAACATGAAAGTGTGACTATAGTAGTGGTACTTAGTCGTCGTGGGAGAATCGTAATGAAGATTGATTTGTTGTATATTTTTGAGACAGTTTTATGGTAGAACTCCTTAAAAGAAATACATTCTTGAAGAGTTTATGATAAGGTCCCTCGAGATCTAGTACCGAATCGATTGTCATGACTAGGCACTACTAGACGGAATTGCGTAGGAAAATAACTTGGTAAGATCCTTTTGATAAGTTATATAAAAGGAATACCTGTGAAAGTTGTAAATGCATAGTTAACAGTCTAAGTGGGAGATTATTAGGATATATACTATGAATCGTGGATTTAGACATAGTATTCTAACAATTTCCATTACTGAATATCTAAGTGGAGATTGTTAGGGTATATACTATTAACCACACATTTAGATATAGTATGTTATAATAATTGTGATGGTTAAAAGTCTAAGTGGGAGATTGTTGGGATATATACTATTAACCATGAGTTTAAATATAGTATTTATTATAGAAAATCATTCATCTAATTTTAATAAAAGTTTTAATAGATGATATAATCGTTTATGTGTCCATTTACTTATATAGTAGATGATTTAGTGTATAGAGTTTTAGCTTATACACAGAGGATTAAATCATCGGTTTTTATAAGTATAAAATTTTTCGTTCACAATCTAAGATAGAGATTTGACAAGCCATCGGTATGATTGTAGCACAAGATTATATATAATTTATCTTGATTATGGGAACAATGCAGTTCTAACTTCTTGTGCTAGTGCATATTGTATGTATTGAACGGTACCGAGTAGAGATAGTTTTCTTAGACTAACTAATAAAAATATATTCTCTAAACTGTTAAATGTACGTATATTCTCAATCCTGATATAACTATTATGATATGTATATATTATTTATCGTTTTGCTTTGTTAAAAGGTGAGATTCTGAGATGGGTCAATATGCCTGGTAGATTGGATGATAATAATATATAATGGTGAAATAATAAGTTAGTTGACGAAATTCATGTTTCAATATAGAGATTGATGATATGCCTTTTGAGAAGCTTATAAGTTTTCATCATGTTAAACCTTGCAAGTGAATCTTTAAATTAAATTATTGATTAGTATCTGTAATCTTAACATGGAAAATTACATAAGTGTTTAATGGGAAATTTCGAAATGTAAATAGAGGAGTACAATTACGAATTTTTAGTGGAATAATTTGTAATTTATTAAGGTAAGAATAATTTCAAATTAATTATTTGAATTATTTCCATAATAAGAAGCCTCAACAATTAATTCTGTGGTCCCTACAGTGCCCATATTTAACTAGAACTCAGAATGAAAAGTGGGTTTCCTTCTTCCTTTTGGATTTGGAAAGATCCTCTATAAAATAGAGTTTTCTTAATCTAGAAAAAGAGGGGATTTCGATGAAAGGGAATTAGGTTTTCTATACAATGTTTGCCTACCCAGGTATTGAGAGAGTTCGGATGTTAACTTATGATCACTGTAGAAGACCGCAGAACTTCAGTCTAACTTGTGGATGCTCACGCTTCAAGAGGTATTTTTCTAATTAAAATTCGTAAATTTTATGTGTTTTATAATGATTATTTGTGTTCTAGCATAAACGTATGTGTTATCTATTATTCATGTAAGCAGTACGATCCTTATATGCTTCCGCTGCACGTATAATTTCCAACAGAAACAACTATCTACACTTGTAGGATTTTAACAACTTCACTACTTCAAAACTGAGCAATGTCAAAATTACAAACTCGCACCACTCAAAACACCAACCTTTACTCACCTAACTCAAAACTATCGAGAGCCAAACTCAATCTCAACAATAACTCTCTCAAAGAAAATGAACTCTTACAATTATTGTTACTAATGATTCCAAGAAGATTGCAGCAATTTGAACAAACAAGAAAAACCTAACTCTAAATCTTGCTTGAATACTCTCGTGCTAGTTGCTCTTGCTCAAAGAATTCTCTCTTTCATATTTGCAAAAGCTGTGAATACAAGGGTTATTGATTGCTTATATAGTTGACCTTAGAGTTGTTCCTTAATTAGACTCTCTCTTTGAGTACGACACATACTTTTTTCCTTGTAGAAGTCCTATTTTGATTCTGCTTTTTTATGGAGTCCTTTCCGGCTACCTGAACCTAGTTCTGTTTGTAATCATCAAAATAGCTTAGATGAACCTGTAAGATCCTAACATATTATAAACCTAACATGGAGGTTTTTCTTTTTCTTTTTTGAATTTTGCATCCCTAATGTGTATGTTCATTTGCCAATTTTACCCTATCTTTCAATTTCTTTTTTTGCTAATTATTGAATTTCCATTATCAAAGTGACCCAATCTTTCAAGTTTAATGATTTGCATCCTAGCAATAAGAAATTGTTCGTCATGAGAGTACGTAACATAAAATACTTGGTTGTATTAAAGTATTATCTTAATTCTTCTTGATATCAAATTTTCTTTTGCTGAAATATAATAAAGTCATGTTGTCATAAATTGTTATATTTTTACAACTAAAAATCATTAAATTTATTGTTTTTGCCTTCTTATAAAAACATGCGTGATTCAGGAAATAGAGTGAATACTTGGAAATATTTCTCCACCATGTGACGATACCATTGTGCAATATATATATATTATATATATATATATATATATATATATATATATATATAGTTTAATATACGTGCTTTGCATGCATGTGGATAGAACATTGCAACGATCCGAACCGTCGTTAATTAGAGGGAACGAAGCTTACGAATTAAAATTTTTCTAGACTAGCACCATCCTATCATAGCGAAAATATTCCTATCACAGCGGTGCTGTCATAGTGGGTTGGGACCCACCATAGTGAGCTTAGTGGGTTAGAATTAGAAAACGTGAATCTTTATTTACCCTCTCTTCCTTGGAATGCCTAAAACAGATAAAAGTTATCCCACAAACCCCCAAAAGGTTGCTCTAGACCTAGGATGAATTGAAAGAAGGGATTCTAGTGCAAGAAAGCTACAACTCACAAAATTCAAATCTGCCATCACCATCCATCGCCGAGAAACTGAGATTATAATCGAATTATGCAGCATCCGCTTGACGCCTTTGTAGGCTATGTTTTCCTCCTTGAGTAGTTCTAAACCTCTCTCCATCATTTAAAATAACATAGATTGACGGGAGAAATCATGTTTAGGCCTTTGGAAATGAAAGTCTTATGGGTCAAGGCTGTGTTAATCATTGTCAGGATAGGAGCATGCTAGTCACATTGTGATTAGGCTATGGCTAGCAGTGGTAGTCTAGTCTGTGATGGTTGCATTAGTACTTCCAGTTGTGACGAGTTGTGGTCTAGAATGTGATTTATTTCTATGCACATAAGGCAAAATGATTGCATGTATCCTACAATGAACCTGTGGATTATACTTGTGGCATCAAGCAGGGAGGTTGCATCGTAAGTGATGGGTTAATATTCTCAATTGTGTGATATATGCTTGTTAATTACTTCATCGTACTTTGTGCATGTATGTAAGTAGGAGTAAAATTGAATTCAAACCTTGTATTGCTAAATTCAAAGATCTTCCAATGATATCTTATACTTCTTTAACCTTCCACATGATTTAATTAGTTAAAAATTAAGAATTCTCCTATTTAGTTGCTAGAGTAGGTATCTGCACGGTCCAATGAATTGGGTTGTGGATTCCAGAGAACGTCACATAAAACCACTCTTAAATCCCCTATAAGACTTATCCCTTTTGAACAAGCTTTTACCGACGCAAAAAGCACTTTGACATCACTCTTTGGGTCATTAAGAGGTTTATCTGCCTTTACTTTACATCAAGTTTTCCATCCATATAGAGAATCTCCAGACCTAAATTCCAGCCAAAGAGAGAAATGAGTAATTGGCTAAATATTATAACCCTCTCCTTCTGCCCACTACAGAGTGATCAACTCAATAACAAATTTCATTTTTCCTCCAATATCGAGATCCAACCGACATATTCTTTCTTTGAGCCGACTTTTTAACTTAGAGAATTCCTTCCTCTTTAGTGCTAATGAAGAATGAAGAGAGATCAGAGATACCATATTTTGTTTGTAAAAAGAGGCTGGATTTTCTAGAATTCTTTTAAGCAACTCTTTCTGCAACTCTGTGGGTTTCAAGTGTACAACAGTATCCAATATACCTGGAAGGCTTACTTTTTTTACATTTTCACATCTATGGGTTCTATGAGTTAAAAAGTCAGCTCAAAGAAAAAAGATTCCGGTTGGATTAGATATTGGTGTAAAAATAAAATTTGTTGTTGAATTGATCAAACTCTACGATGAGCTGAAGGAGAGTGTTATAATATTTTAGCCAGTAACTTGATCCTCTCTAAACCTGATCAAGGAGCAACTCAAGTCTCTCTTTGGCTAGATTTAGGTCGAGAGAATCTCGATGTTGATGGGAAACTTGATGTAGTACTACGACAGATATCAATAAATCATCACATATGATAACAATCCTAAGAAGAATGTGTATGTTGCATCTTTTTCTCATTTTTTTTATTTTCTCCCTATTAGACCTTTTTAATTAATATTTTATTTAGGCTCAAATTAGTCATTTATGACTATTGAAAGTATGGAATATACGTGCAAAGCATGTGCAAAGTACGTGTCCAAAAACTAGCTCTCTTAATAACCCTAAGAGTGATGTCAAAGTTCTTCTTGCATCTGTAAAAGCCTATTTGGAAGAGATAAATCTTATAGGGGCTTCAAGAGTGGTTTTACTTGATGTTCTCTGGAATCCCTCAGTAGAACCGTATGTCACTGCCGAGCCTATAGGAATGGTCGGACAAAATTTGTTCATCTTTATTGTCTAGTGACATCGAAATCGGAGGTTGACAAGATCAAAAAACAAACTAGAAAAAATATCATTCAGATGTACTTCTATCCAAAAATGAAGAGAATACTTCGTGTTCTATGTCACAGGATAACATACTTGAATCCATGGTTAAGCATGACGGCCTCCATCATACATTTGAAAAACTATCTAATGCACCGAGCAGTTAGTTAGGTTAGTATGTGCTTCAGTTTCTTCTTGTTCCCCAGTACAAAAGTAATCTGACTTGTTTAGTGTATTTTATTTATTGCTTGTCTTTGAAAAATCGCTCAAATGCTTTATTCTTTCTTGTTAGCTCAGTCGGATCCTCCTTGAGGGTTTCCAAGGACACTAGTTCGAAGAATTTGTATTACTATCATTCTGAGGCTGTAGAAAAGACCTCTTGCAAAAATGCAAGGTAGGAAAGCATAATACACTGGATGCATTTCTATCAATAACTAGAGAAAACACTTAACTAAATTATTACTTCAATAAGTTGTTTATTTAACACTATAATGTTGCAAAAGAGTTGTTTCTACCGAATAAAAACATCAGGGATGCTGCATTTTTAGAAGTGAAAGATTTTAATTTTGTTATTCACATTTTTATAGCTTTTTAATTCCTTCCTTTTTGGTTTCAAGCACTTTAATGCAATTCTGTGGTTTTGGTAAAAAGAAAAAAGGAGGCCAGATTCACATTTGGTTTATGAAGAATGCAAATAGGATTTTTCAGGATGTTTTATGTTCTTATAAGAGTTGATTTATATGTGAAATAACTCATTGAGAACGTGTTAGATTGCATGCACATTTTTTAATGTCGTACTATGTGTATGCTCATGGGATTTCTATTTCCTTTAGAAAGAGAACTATGTGCCAAGTTTATGATTTTTTTAATAATTATAACTGAATTTGATTATAACTGCCGTAAATGTATTATCTCAAAAAATATGAAATTAAATATTTGTATTTTATATAAATATCAACTAGTATTTTACTTCGTCAGGCAAATCTAAGATTTACAACAGGTAAATTTTTTCAATTATTTTACCTTTTAATATTTGAATATAAATAAAGAAATAAGTATTATAAGATAACTTGTAAATTAATTCTACCAAATTTATTTAGAATTGTGATGTATCTTATCAGATATAAGAAGGATGTGAAAGCTTATGTCATCACCTTCATTAATTTTATCTTATCACTAGTCAATTCATCCGCTCTTCGCGCAATACTAATAAGTTAAAATGTTAATATTAAAAAATTAATCTTTAGTAATCTTTTATTTTATTCGATGATGTTAAATGTGAACTTATACCTGAAATATGTTAAATGCAAACAACTCGTGTAAGTCAGTACAAAACTCTCTAGTTAGTTTTTTATCTATTAACATGGGTTGGTGAGATTTAAATTTTCCAAGTTGTTAATTTAAGATGCAATTAAAGAGGTTAATATTTGCAAATTAGAAAAAATCCAGAGATGAAAAGCTTTGAAGTAAATGATTGACATCGACTTCAAAAATGAATACTATTTTCACAAGTTTGCTATCTCGTTTTGACTCAATTGTGGATACTAGGAACACTCCACCAACTCACCATAACCTCATTACGCTCTCAAACTTATTTGTATTTCAATATATCATAACCATCAACCTCCTTAAAATTCGAAGAATTCTGAATTAGAAATTGAAATAAATATCCAACTTAAAAAAAATTGTACTAAATAAATTAAAATAAAAGGAATATAATTTTTTTAAAAAGTCTTTCCAACAGATTCTTTAAGATTTTGCCAACCATGATTCTTAATTGTGAAAGCAATCATATGATGTGATGATTAGCATTTTCTTCATCGCCCTTGTATATGCTATTATGATGATGACAGTGGAAGAACAACTTTAAATGAAAATTTTCAAGATACAAACATAAATTTATATGTGCAAAGTGGAGGAATATCGTAAAGTGTCATAAATTTACGAACTAAATTTTGAGAGTTATGAAGATTAAAAAAGGAAGTTATGAGTATTATTAAGAGTATAAATTGAAGATGTATGAATTATTCTCGAAGCAAGATCCCGAGAAGCATCAATATTGCATTTAAGGATACTCTCACGAGGAGGACACTATTTTGTTGTAGAATCGGTTTCTATTGCTATAGAACTAGAGCTTGGCGTTTTTGCCTTAGTCTAATCATGCCAAAATCAGGTTTCCTTCTAGATAGCAATTTTAGGTCTCATATATCTTTCCTTCTGGACAAGGTTGTTTCTAGCATTCCAAATTCACAATATCAATCCACAACATATGCCAATCCAACAGTAATGGTTTGGATTGTCACCATCCCAATGATGATTTTAGCCAAACTTGTTTTGTCGCATTGCACTAGACTAGATAGTGCAATATTGCTTTTTTCCCTTGGAGCCATGCCAGGCTTACACTGATTGAAGAATATTCTCATTCATCAAGTTATCACCCGTTGGAAGAACATCATTCCAAGCTCTCAAAACAAAATTCAGCACCTAAGGAGGCATCTTCTGTTGGGAAAAGACAGAAGCAACTATTCAAATCAAAATTTTAAGAAACCAAGAGAAACGTTTTCTTTTTTTATTGCTTTCAGAAAACAATAATACAAAACTTTAAATAATACCTGAAAAGAAACAAATATAAAGATAAAATAGGGCACTAGTTTAGCCCCAACCCATGACCTGCTAACTGACTAACTTAAACTTAATTAGAACTCAACATTGACTTTTGAATCAGTCAACTAACACTTCCCCCGTGATTCAAAATCACACACTCCCAATTTCAACCTGAAATATTCATGCTTAGCCTTAGGAAGAGTCTTTGTAAATATATCTGCTGTGTTAGGATCGATTACAACAGCACTTGGTGATTTCGAAGAACAATTCAAGAATCAAGATAGTTTCGTAAACCTAAGAGAGAGAGAAAGCAATTTCGTGGTAACACCTTGTGGGTAACCTTCACGGTGATGCAGTATTTATATTAATAAAATAACACTGTTACAAAATACACGGAGAATAATAAAAAAAATAGGTTGAACGGCGAGATCGTTAATATAGAAAAAGAACATTTACATATTAATCAGGCTTCACATCCCAATAATTCTCCCACTTGGAGATTGATCAGGTAACCAAAACAGTATTCTCTCAAACAGTGTGATCACAAGTATCAATATTTCCTACCGCATCACAACATTGTAGAACTCACTTCTACAAAAGTCCAACTGAGGTCTTGCACAACCCCAATTTACTAAAATTGACACATTTCATCAACATGTGCAGGATTCTTTGCACCCTCTATCTTCTCCACACACATGTCACCATCCTCCACTGCTCTACGAGTGAAATGGTATCGTCTTCTGATGTGCTTTATCTTCGAATGATAGACTGGGTTCTTCACTAACTGTATAGCACTCTGACTGTCTGAGTAAAGAACGTTCTCACTCTGCTTCTTGCCCAATTCTTCCAGATAATTAGCCAACGACACCATCTCCTTCCCAGCTTCAGCCATTGTCGCATACTCGGCCTCAGTAAATGAAAGAGAAACACACTTCTGAAGCCTACACATCCAACTTACAAATGTACCGCCTATGGTGTAAATGTACCCAGATGTGCTCTTTCTTGAGTGCACATCACCACCAAGATCAGCATCCATAAAACCCTTCAAAACCACTTTATTCTTCCCAAAACAAAGTGAAGTATTTGATGTACCTTTCAAATATCTTAGAAGCCACTTCACAGCTTCCCAATGCTCTTTTCCTGGGTTTGCCATATATCTGCTAACAACTCCTACTGCATGTGCTATATCTGGTCTGGTGCAAACCATAACATACATCAAACTCCCAACTGCTGAACCATATAGAACAAGTGCCATATGTTCTCGCTCCTCAGCTGTCTTGGGTGACTGCTCCTTTGATAACCTTTTGTGATTAGCCAAAGGAGTAGTTCTGGGCTTAGCATTAGTCATCCTGAATCAGGCCAATACTTTCTCGATATACTGCTCCTGGGATAGATTTAAAGTGCCAACAGATTGTCCCGAGCAATCTTCATCCCCAGAATCTGCTTCACTACACCCAAATCCTTCATACCAAACACTGAACATAGACTTGCCTTCAGACTGTTTATTTCCCGCATGCTGGATCTTGCAATCAAGATATCATCCACATATAAGAGAAAGAAAACAATGGACTCAGTGTATTTCGTGAAGTAACAACATTGATCCGTTTCAGTCCTGTTAAATCCACTCTTGATCATGAAGGAGTCAAACTTTTTACACCACTGTCTTGGTGCTTGCTTCAGTAAATACAAGCTCCTGTTGAGCTTGCATACCATGTGTTCCTTGCCCGGAACAACAGATCCTACTGGCTGCTGTATATAGATCTCCTTGTCTATATCTCCGTGTAAGAAAGCAGTTTTAACATCCATTTGCTCAAGATGCAAATTCTCAGATGAAACAATATTAGTAAAATCCGAATATTAGTTAACTTCACAACAGGAGAGAATATTTAAGCATAATCAATACCTTTCCTTTGTGAGTATCCCTTAACTACTAACCTCGCCTTGAACCTTCTTTTGCCTTCTGGTTCAACCTTGATTCTGAACACCCATCTGTTTGACAAAGCTTTCTTCCCTGTAGGTTACTCTGTCAGTACCCACGTATTTTCCTTCTCAAGTGAACTCATCTCATCATCCATGGCTTGCTCCCACTTAGTTGAATTCTCCACTTGCACAACCTCATCATAAGATTTAGGTTCCCCTTCATCAGTCAGCAACAGATAATGTAATGAAGGTGAATACCTGTCACGTGCTCTGATAGTTCTGGATGATCTCCTCAACACCTGCTCAGGTGTTAATTGCTCACCCTCAGACTCTTCAGCAACAGTGTCTAGAGTAGGTTGAGTTTCTGCAGCAACATTTTTGGGTAACTCAATGTCACTCCCACTCGCTTTGTAGTTTCTGAATCTTTCTGCTCTCTTTGTTTGTATAGGATAGACTCATCAAATGTGACATCACATTGTCTTAGGATTTTTCGATTTTTATCATCCTAAAACTTGTAGCCAAACATGTCAATAACATAGCCTATGAAGTAACACTTCACAGCCTTAGCATCAAGCTTGTCCCTCTTCTCTGGATCAACATGAACATAAGCTGTGCAACCAAAGGTTCTCAAGTGTGAGTAATTGACTTCTTTCCCGGTCCACACCTCCTCTGGAATCTTGAACTCCAAGGGAACTGATGGTCCCCTGTTAATCAAGTAAGCAGCTTTGTTGACAGCATCTGCCTAAAACATCTTAGGCAGCCCACAGTGTATCCTCATGCTTCTTGCACGTTCGTTCAATGATCTGTTCATCCTTTCAGCAACTCCATTTTGTCTTGCCTTACCTGGAACTGTCCTCATCAGTCTAATTCCCTCAGCACTACAAAATGCTTTGAACTCTAACTTGTCATACTCTCCACCATTGTCAGATCTCAGGCATTTGATATTCAAACTAGCTTGATTCTCAACTTTAGCCTTCCACTTCTTGAAAGTCGCAAACACATCTGACTTATGCTTTAAGAAGTAGACCCAAAATTTTCTGCTAAAGTCATCAATGAAGGTGACATAGAACCTGGATCCTCCTAGTGATGAAACTGGAGATAGCCCCCAAACATCTGTATGAACCATCTCTAACCGCACCTTCTTTGGTTGTCTCGGAGTCTTTGTAAAGCTAACTCTTCTTTGTTTGCCCATAATACAGCTCTCAAAAAGACCCATATAAACTTATTTTAGACCTTCTAATGCTCCTTTTGCAACCAACATCTTCATTCCCTTAGCACTCATGTGTCCAAGACTTTTGTGCCACAAACATGACCCAGAACCACCCTCAGCAACAACGACCATATTCATGCACCCTGCAATGGTGTACAAGGTTCCAATTTTTGTGCCACGAGCAACAACCATAGCCCCCTTCACAATCTTCCATGAACCATTCCCAAACTGTATTGTGTAGCCCATGCTATCCAACTGACCAATAGAGAGTAAATGTTTCTTATGTTCGGGAACATATCTGACATCTTCCAATGTCCATTGATTTCCAGATGGGGTCTTAATGCCAATATCCCCTTTTCCTTAAACCATCAAGGGCTTGTTGTCTGCAAGGTACACTTTTCCAAAATATGCAGATTTGAAATTTTGGAACAGTTCCTTGCTCGGACAAGAATGAAAAGATGCACCAGAATCCAGAATCTAGGATTCAACCGGGCTGTCCATGCTCAGAATCAGAGCATCCCCAATGTCTTCCACTCAATTTACAGAATCAGTATCATCTGCATATTTCTTATTCTGCTTCTTCATAGATTTCGTGTAGCTTGACCGGTTGTGCCCTTTCTCTCCACAATTCCAACAAACCACGTTGGGTCTGTTCAGAGACTTTCCACGATTCTTTGATTTTGATCGGCCATGTTGATGTTGGCCTTTCGATTTGTTTCTCCCCCTGCGTCAACGCTGAGAGCATTGCCCGATGAATCTCCCACTTCTCGTTTGTGAATACTTTCGCTGAGAACAACATCATAGATTTCATCAAACTTCAGTTTCTCAGATCCACGGGAACTGCTAATCATAGCAACAATAGTATCCCAAGACTCGGGCAGAGATAACATCAAAATCAACGCCTTAATCTCATCCTCAAAGTTAATCTCCACAGAACACAACTAACTCACAATCATATTGAACTCGTTTATGTGATACACTACATATACAGTCTCAGACATCTGCAAGTTGAATAACCTACGCATCAAATATACCTTGTTCATCGCCGATGGTTTTTCATACATATTTGATAGCGCTTTCAATAGATCTGTTGTGGTCTTCTCCTTTGTGATGTTGAAAGCCACGTTCCTAGACAAAGTCAATCGGATCAGCCCTAACGCCTGGCGATCCTTGAGTTTTCATACATCCTCTGCCATGGCTTCAGGCTTCTCCCTAGTCAAGGGTACGTGAAGATCTTTCGGATAAAGATAGTCTTCGATCTGCATCTTCCAGAAACTGAAATCAGATCCATCAAACTTCTCGATTCCAAGCTTCGAAATATCCATCTTCAGTGATTGTGTTGAATCGCCTGTGCTCTGATACCAGTTGTTAGGATCGATAACAACAACACTTGGTGATTTCAAAGAACAATTCAAGAATCAAGACAGTTTAGTAAACCTAAGAGAGAGAAAGCAATTTCGTGGTAACACCTTGTGGGTAACCTCCACGGTGATGCAGTATATATATTAATAAAATAACACTGTTACAAAATATACGGAGAATAATAAAAAAATAGGACAACATAAAAAGAACATTTACATATTAATCAGGCTCTACATCCCAACACTCTGCTTGCTCATTTTTCCCACAAATGACAGCACAATTCTTCCAGCAGCTACCAGCTTCCTAATGAAGTGATATTGCACATCAATATGCTTAGTTCTGCCATGGAAAAAGGGATTTTTAGTCTTACCAATTGCTTATTTATTATCACAAAAAATTTCAGTAGCCTCCTTTTGCTCGCAATTAAAATCTGCAAGTAGTTTCCTGAGCCACAAAGCTTGCTGTGCTGCTAAAGTTGCTGCTGTATACTCTGTCTCAGATGTCAACAAAGCTACTTTCTCCTGCTTCTTTGAGCTCCATGTCACAACTCCAGAACCAAAGCTGAAACAACTTCTAGAAGTGCTTTTTCAGTTATCTAAGCATCCTGCATAATCACTGTCAGTAAAGCCAACCAATCTGAAATTTGGCGCTTTAGAATACCAGATACCAAAGTCTGTTGTTCCAGCAACATAACAAAGATTCTTTCCACAGCACCAAAATATTGCTTTGTGGGACTTTGCAAGAATCTGGACACAAAACTATCTGAAAAGGTTATGTCAGGTCTAGTGTGCGTTAGATAATTCGAGCCACCAACTAAGCTTCTAAACAATTTCGGACTTGCTTTCTCAGTTCCATCTGCATGCTGCAACTTCTCATAAATATTCATTGGTGTAGCTGTTGTTTCACAGTTCATCATATGATATTTTTCAAAAGATCATCTGCATATTTCTTCTGAGAAAGAAAAATTCATCTTTATCTTACTTCACCTCAAGCTTCAAAAAGTATTTTAATAAGTCCAAGGCAGACATCTCGAAGTTTCTTATCATACTAGACTTGAAATCATCAAGTAATGACTTAGAGGAACCAATATAAATCATATCATCAATGTAAAGAGAGACTACCAAAAATCCACCAGTACCTTCTTTCTTCAAGTATAAAGCAGGCTTGTTGTCACTTCTTGTGAATCCGCTACCTTGAAAGAATGAGTCAAATTTGCTATTCCATGCACGTGGAGCTTGCTTTAGCCCGTAAAGAGCTTTTCTTGTAGACTTTGTTCTGGTTGCCATTAATTATTAAGCCTTGAGGTTGTGAACATAAACCTCCTCTTCCAGATAGCCATTTAGGAAAGCTGACTTCACATCAAATTGATATACGGGCAATTACAATTGTGTAGCCAAAGCCAAAACAGCTCTCACTGTTTCAAATCGAGCAACAGGAGAAAAAGTTTCATCAAAATCTATACCTTGTTGTTGTGAATATCCTCGCTACAAGTCGAGCTTTGTGAATGCTCCCATCAGCATTGTACTTTGTTCGAAACACCCATTTATGTCCTATTACATTCTTTCCTTCAGGTGCATCAACTAACTCCCAAGTAGAATTTCTTTCAATTGCTTGAACTCTTCAATCATACCATTGTGCCGTTCAGTTTGTCCTACTGCTTCTTCATATCAGATAGGACCTGAAATAAGCAAAGCAAATTGATAAGAACTATTTACAATGTTAGAGTATTTTGGGATTCAATTTCCTTTCCCTTGTTGATCTTCTTAGTGGAATCGGATCAATTGAAGACTCGTCATATACTGCAGCTGTTTGTGGTACAATTGATGAGCTGACTGATGATATAGGAGAAGAATTGGGTGAATTTCCAAGATCTGCTGCAGGTTCGTCATTTCCACTTGTGGGATTCCACTGGGTGTGTTGTTGTTGCTGCGGGTTCCTCACCAGTAGATAACAATGAAAATGCATCCTCATTAAATACAAAATTTCTGCTTATAATCACTTTGCCACTTATGGGATTATATAGACAATATGCTTTGGATTGAAGACTATAGCCAATGAAAATGCATTTTACAGATTTTTCATCAAGCTTAGAGTGAGAATTAACAAAAGCATACGCTATACAAGCAAATATTTTTAAGTGGCTTACCCAAGGATTTTTACCATTGCAAGCTTCAAGAGGTGTTGTCTTTCAAACAGCCTTTGTTGGTGAGATACACAAAAGATAAACAGTGGTCGCGACAGCTTCTCCGCAAACATAATCTTGCAGATCCTTTTCTTTCAGTAAACTTCAAGCCATTTCCACCACCATCCTATTCTTTCGCTTGGCCACACCATTCAGCTCAGGTGTATATGGTGTTGTAAGTTCCCTGCAAATTCCATTCTAATCACATAACACATTGAAATTGAAAGGCTCCGGATCCTTGACATCACTTTAAGGCCCACGAAACCTGCCCAGAAATTTTGCCAGGCATCACCTCATGAAGGGCCTACAGGGCCCGTGTGACGTCACACAGTCCGTGTGAGCCCCCGTGGAGTGACACCTAGGAACACGGGCCGTGTAAGCCCCCATGGAGTGACGCCTGGGAAGAGTGAGGGTAGACGGGTCTCCCCACGGTCCGTGTAAGGCTACACGGTCTGTGTGGCCTCTCGTATAGTGAACTGCTAAGGGCCACCCCCCCCACACGGACCAAGTCACGACCCGTGTGACTTTGGACGGTCCGTGTGGCCCTCCGTCTAGCCTCGGGGTGGGGAGTTACCTATATACATACGGGGTCACGGTCCGTGTCACCCCAGGTGGTCCGTTTATCGGTCCGTGTCGTGATACTTAGTCCAAAAAATCTTACCTTGGGAAAGTTTAAGACTGGGACCACGGTGCAGTAAATGGTCTGTGTGTCACTACACGGACCATATACTGGAACGTATGCCTCAGACGGATCAATTCCTGGTCCATTTCATTAATGGCATTTTTGAAACATTGGCTAATTCCAACGAAAATTTTATCATTTCCTACCCTTCCTAAGCTCCCTATATAAATGGGACTTCACCATTTCAGCCCATTTTCCTCTCATTTCACTCCTCTCTCTCTCTCTCTAGAAATTGTTCTCTAAAGATTCCCACCTTCTCTGTAGGATTCTTCAAGCTAAGGTTCACATTTGAGTCCATTTCCTCTTCAAGTGTTGTCTTCTACCAGGTATGTGGGGTTTGATTCTTGGTTCCTTTCAACCAAGAAGACCCAAGTCTCCTTTAAAACTATTTTATAAGATTGTCTACTTGAAATGTGAATTCTACTACTTGTTCTTGGTAACTTGAACCATGCATGTGCTATATTATGTTCCGAAATTTGAAGTTATGATAAGTTTAAATATTATGAACTATTTGGATTATGAAAATATGCACATGCAAGTCCTTCTAAGATATTACCATGCATGAGTGATCTATACTACATTTTATATGAATTTTATTATGGATTTTTTTCTTTACATATTATTGCTAATTTGGAGATACTCTACAATACCCATGCCGTTTCTACACCATGCATTGCATCAAATTCATGTCATTGATACATGAAAATTTTGGAAATGTGGGGTTAAGCCCAATTTTGTCCTAAAAAGGAATTATGATGTGTTTTTTGGTAAGACATGGGTCATGACAAGAAGGTGATCACTGGTATGTCTATGATTATGGCTCCTTGAGCATTATGGGTGCTTGCACCACTTTGGTATATGTGTAGAAGAGCTATTCCTTGTTGTGGTCATAATTTTGTGATTTGACATTTGAGCCTACTTGTACAATTACATTTTGAAATAGACATTTGGCCCTCTTGAAATCATATATGTGTATATAAGTATTCTAGTGGGATGTGTACTTAGATCCGATGGATTGGGGGCGTTAGGGATATCCCCAAGGTCTCTCTCCCTTTCCTTGAACTATGTGCCAGCATAGGAGCCCTTCCGAAAGGGGGTTGCCCATAAGGAAGGAGGCCATTACCGAAATGGGGTTACCCGTAAGGAATGGCTATTCGTTATTCGTGTTATGAAATGAATGTGAAAACTGATAGAACACGCACCCTAAGAATATGCCTAGTTGATGGAACAGGTTATTAGAATGTGTTTCAAAGACGCAGAAATAAACGGGACGCAACAGTTTTACGTGGAAAACCCCCGGCTCAAAAGGGTGAAAAACCACGACCTGTACTCTACAGGCTTTAACTTCAACTTCACTACTTCAACCGAGCCTTCAACAACAATTACAACCTCTGTTAGATCTTTAGTTAGATAGCCCTAAGATCCAACAACTCAAATAGCAAGAATTGAAAAAACAATTTGTTTACAGAAGGATTCTTCCTAAAACCTAATTGTTTTGACTTTGTGCTTTCTAGATTAAGCTCTTACGTTGTTGGTTTTTTCTGCAAAAACTCTGTCTTCTTTGCACGCTGCTTTTCCCTTTTTATACTTACTTCTCCAAGTCCTAGTCAGAATTGTCTTCTCCTGATGATAATAATATAATCCCTAGTAGAATCCTTTTCTTATTAGTAGACACCTTTTTGCTTTCTACCTCCTTTTTCTTTGCTTCTATCATTATCCAATTCTTTTATGCTGACAAGGTCTCCTTGTGATGAATGACCAGCTTCCCTATTTGTACGCCTTAATTCCAGCGAATTCAGTGCAGTTGAGATGATGTGCTCTGGGACCTGATAGATGAAACCTGTTCCATGCATTTTGTCAATCATCAAAACTTTAGTGCACCCAACAGATTCCCCCTTTTTGATGATGACAAACTCCCTTGAGATTGATGGACCTATTGCTACAGCTTCGTTGAACACACATCAAGTTAAAACATGGGTTATAAATATTGCATGACTCATTACACAATTTCGAATCATCTTCCCCCTTTTGACATCATCGAAAATCAATGAATACGCAAAGTTAGAGAATAGTGATAATGAACGTAAATGAAATGAACAATAACACTTGAAAGGAACCTAGTGCATTAATATGTTCACAAAATAAGCAGCCCTCCACATACAAAGACATAAACAAAGGGGGCTTTAACACAGCACACAGACACATATCATAACACTATCAATATTGACAAAGACCAAGACCCTAAGCCTAAGGATAAACAGCTGACAAGAAAAACAGACGAATCAGATAATGGGTTTAAGGGATCAGCATGGTGAGTTTCCGAACAACCTCTGCATGCTCTGCTCTCTCCTTTTGAAGGGTTTCCTCAAGGATTGTAATTTTGGAGGAAAGGGCTTCTCGTTCCTGGTTAAAGCATTGTTGAGCAAGAGACAGTTCAGCAGTCTTGGCCTCCAATTCAAGTTGAAGACGATGCAGGGGAGTGCCAGTGCGCTGCATTGAACCAGGTAAACGTGCATGGTTCACCTGACCAAGGACATCCTTGGTGGTCTGCAGGGTCCAGACGTGTATAGGAATAGAGAAAGCCTCAAAAACTTGACCCAGCCAAAACCCATATGGAAGGGCATGCCCATTTCAATCCTGGATGAGGACCCGTTGGATATGATGCAGGATAAGGCAAGGTAATTTGATGGGAACATTTGGGTCAAGCTGTTCCATCAATGTGAGATCCAAGAAGCTTGCCTCAGACCTACGCTCTTGACGAGGAATGAGAATTTTGTGGACTACGTCGAAATAAAGACGGTGGAGGGAAGACATCTCCCTGCGTTGTACTCGCCGATGGTGCGTCAAGGTGGGCTTCCCAGAGAATTTCCTGGTAATCTCGAGAGCAGAGGGAAGATTGTCCAAAGGAGGCCATTCATGGCGAACATAGTGACCCCACCCAGCATTGGGAATTCTCAGAATTCGTGAAAAATCAGAGGCTGCCAGAGTCAAGGGCACACATCGAACAGTAGAAGTGAAAACAAGATCCCGAACCCGACCATTGGCGTAGAATTCATACATCTCAGGTCTGGCCATTTTTCACTGAGTGTTTCGTTGAAGAAACGGGTCAGACCATCCCTGATGAGCCAGCTTGGTCAGTAAGGTGTCCATATCAAGGCCCCCAAAGCCTGTGATCACACGGCCTCGAATGACGGAGCGCCGTTGAAAATGAGCAAGTGATGGGGAGGGTGTATCTGGAGTAGAGGAGGGAGGAGTATCCAAGTTATCTCCTGAGACGGCTTCTGGAGGTGGAACAGGAGGAGGAACCTGTTTCTTTGTGGGCAGCCGTTTGGTCTTGGAGGAACTGGGTGTGGCAGATGACATGGTTGGTCTTTCTGGAGAAGATGAAGACATGGATGAGAAGGAGGAAGAGGAAGAGCACTCAGAGATTGAGGGACTCTCAGACGACGAAGGTAAAGGGCGAGTGCGGGGAGCCTTTGGAAAGATGTGCTTGCGTCTGGTCCCACGAACCAGGTGTGGCAAGGGGTTTCTAGAAGGAGGAGGACCAGAGCCAGATTTTGGTTTTTTACTTTGTTGCATGGCTTGTTGAAGAGCAATATCTGCCTGACGTTTACGAATCCTCGTGTGGGGAGTCCTGTTAGAACCATATGGAGAGACCCGTTCAGGGGAGGAGACCTCTTCTGAAATTTCTATAGTTTCCTCTGAAATGTTGCTTGGTGGACGGCGAGCGGGATTAGGGTTTGGACGGGTGTTTGGGTCGTCCGTCGCCAAAGGAGTACCGGGTGTCCTTTTGGTGATGAATGCAGAGAATGGCGAGGTGACACCGAGAAAGCCAAGGAAGCGGCTGGAAAATCCACCCCAGGAAGCAAGGTCTGAGAGATTGATGCGGAGAGGTGGAGGGATGTTTGCAGTGGGATGAACAATAATGGCTTGAGAGTTGAAGGATGAAGTAGTTGGGACAGAGGTATCCTGATAGTTGCTTGGGGAAGCCATGGGAGCAAGGGAAAGAAGAATGTGAGTGCAAGAGGTGGTTCAGAGAAGGTGAAGGAGGGAAGGATCAAAAACCGTCTTTAAAAGGGAGTGAGGAAATTGAAGAGTTCCATTTTACATTTAAGAGAGGAGACGTTTGATAAGTGGTTCTCTGAACCTGTCAGTAGGAGTGACACTCGAAAAGACTGGAGGTGGCAAGGAAGGTCAGTGGGTAATGTCAGCGTAGCCCAGAGAGGGAACAAGTTAGGGTACCTGGTCTTATTATCAGTATTGAAAGTGAAATACGTAATGACTGTTACCTGGTTAAGGAGACCTGTTCCAATTGTCCTTGCATGTAGGGGAACCAATCCTGCACACAGAGTCACACACCAAGTCAATCAATTGGTAATGTATCACATCATTATGACATTTTAACTAAGGACCCTAATATCCGGTATTGCATTGAAGTCTAGTCAATCATTGGAGAGAGTTCAAGCAATCTTAGTCATCCCCAAGTCTAACCTAAGTTTTTCAAACCTTTCTCTGCTTAAGGCTTTGTTGAAAATATCAGCAATCTGTTCGTCAGTGGGACAAAACATTATAGATACAAGACCCTTTTCCACAGTATCGCGAAGAAAACGGTGCCTTATGTCAATATGTTTTGTTCTTTTGTGTTGGACCGGATTTTTTGCTATGTTAATAGCACTAGTGTTGTCACACAAAATAGGGACACATCCAATGTTCACCCCAAAGTCCTAAAGTTGCTGTTTAATCCATAGCAGTTGAGCACAACATGAACCAGCTGCTACGTACTCAGCTTCTGCTGTTGATAGAGCCACAATGTTTTGCTTCTTTGTGGACCAGGAAATCAGACATGTTCCAATGAAGTGAGCCATACCTGAAGTACTTTTCTGTCCACAAGGTATCCTGCATAATCAGCATCTGTGTAGCCAACAAGATTGAAGTTGCTCCCTTTAGAGTACCATAGTCCCAGGTCCTGGGTCCCCTTGAGATATCTAAGTATTCTCTTCACCGCCTTGAGATGAGATTCCTTGGGATTTGCTTGAAATCTAGCGCAGAGTCCCACACTGAACACTATGTCGGGTCTACTAGCAGTGAGATACAAGAGAGAGCCAATCATACCTCGATATAGTTTCTGTTCCACGGACACCCCTCTCTCATCCAGGTCCAATTTTGTGGCAGTGGCAATTGGAGTGTCGATTTCTCTGGCATCTTCCATGTTGAACCGCTTGAGGAGCTCCTTTGCATACTTGCTTTGATGAATCAAGGTTCCTGAGGAGGTTTGTTTAAACTGTAACCCCAAGAAGAAATTGAGTTCTCCCATCATGCTCATCTCGAATTCTCCATTCATCAAGTTTGCAAACTCCTGTGTCATGACTGCACTTGTGGATCCAAAGATGATGTCATTTTACATATACTTGTACAATCAACAGGTCCTTTCCTTGAGATTTTAGGAACAAGGTGTTGTCGATTTTTCCTCTTTTATGCCCATGGTCTAGAAGGAACTTCGACAACCTCTCATACCCTGCCCTAGGAGCTTGTTTCAACCCATACAGGGCCTTGTCGAGCTTGAAAACATGATCTGGAAATTCAGGATTTTCAAATCCAGGAGGTTGTTTCACGTAGACTTCTTCTTTTAAATACCCATTCAGGAATGCACTCTTCACGTCCATCTGATATAGAGTGAATTCTTTGAATGCCGCGAATGCAACCAGCAGTCTAATAGCCTTAAGTCGTGCAACTGGAGCAAATGTCTCATCGTAGTCTATTCCTTCTTCCTGATTGTATCCTTGAACCACCAGTCTTGCCTTGTTCCTTGTAACTGTTCCATACTCATCAAGTTTATACGGAACACCCATTTTGTGCCAATTATGGTCCTTCCTCCTTGCTTAGGCACCAGGTGCCAGACTTTGCATCTTTCAAACTGGTTCAGTTCTTCCTGCATGGCTAGGATCCACTCCTCATCTTGCAGTGCTTCACCTATCTTCTTTGGTTCCACCATGGATACAAAATCCTGGAATGCACACAGGTTCTTTATCCCTTATCTGGTAGTGATCCCAGATGTCAGGTCTGTAAGGACATTGTCGAGTGGGTGCGAGTCCTGGTATTTGTATTTCTTAATCACGAGTTCCTGAGGTTGATCGTCTTGTGCTGAAGAACTATGATTAGTCCCAGGATTTGAATATTGCACCTCACCTTCAGTGGTTCCCCTTGACTGTGTGCCTCCCTCTTGATCAGTGTGTGAACCAGGTGACCGGATCTGTTCCTCTGGTCTATGCTCCTTGTCACATGTATCCTGCAAATCATTCTCAAAGACACCACTGGTTTCATAAAAAATAACATGAATACTTTCTTCAACACAGTTTGTTCGTTTATTCAGTACTCTATATGCCTTACCATGTAGGGTTCGAGCAGTTTGAGCACAAGCCGCAGGACGATTAGACTCTCTTAAGGATACTTCTGTGGTGAGCCCCGTCTTTCCAGGGCGAGCTTTTGTTTCTGGTGTTTCTAGGTGTATATGTACTTTGTTGAGAGTGAGCC
Source organism: Solanum rostratum (assembly GCA_029948455.1). Classification (NCBI taxonomy): domain Eukaryota; kingdom Viridiplantae; phylum Streptophyta; class Magnoliopsida; order Solanales; family Solanaceae; genus Solanum; species Solanum rostratum. The sequence continues at coordinate 43,849,988 of CM057051.1, forward strand.
CGGAACTTGTCCTGGCCCCCGTTCCTTGACTAGAGGCATACGTTGGGCATTATATAACTTTCTCATTTTGTTTAACCAACTGATTGGACTCCCCTTTGATTTTTTTGATTACACTGTTTACTTATCCATCCTATATGCCTTGATCCTTCGATGTGAATTCTGAAAATTTTGAGGCTTGTTTGGGGGCTCTCGAGTCCCCATTCACTGTGTCACATCAAGGCCCCGACCCCAGGTCGTGACAGAAATCATTAGACAAGAACTCACCACCTCGATCTGTACGGAGTGTTTTTATCTTGTTGCCACTTTGATTCTCATCACATAACACATTGAAATCATTAGACAAGAACTCACCGCCATGTCACTCCTAGACCCCAGGTCCAGGTTTCCATTCAAGAAACATATTGTTACACTCCTAGACAGCTCAGATCATCATGTTCTGTTTCCTCATCATCAAAATCACATCTTACATCATCAATTGAAGCTTTGGATTCTGACTTAGAATTTGAAGTCCTATCAGTAAACTCTTTGCACTTTTTCTCTGTTCTACACATGCTTGAGGTAGAAGAAACAACATCATCTGTTGCATTCAACATAGGAGCAGCCCCCTCCCCAATGATAACAACATCAGGATCACTCTTCTCCTTCGACGAACCATCATCGTCAAATATTTTATTAGCCTGATTCATCAAAGATTCACATGCTCTTGGACTGAACTTCCTCCTCCCATTGTTTTCCACATTTTTCTTGTCACCTCCAGAAGGCTCCACCAATTTTCTTTTCCTTCCACAACTAACATTCGTAGAACTACCACTTTGACTCAACTTGTTCCTCTTTTCAATCAAGTCGACCACATATTTTAAAGATTGTTGTCTAGTCGTCCTCTTCAAAACAGAGCTATCCCATGAATTTATCTGAATCAAAATACAAAAATAAAAATCAAAATATTTTAATTTTCGTTATCAATGAACCTCTTTTTACAAACACTAACATAAACAAAGAACTTTTTTCTTCAGGAAAATCAAGAATTGAAAGTTGTGAATTTTTGGAATTGTAAAATCAGACTTAGAAATAATTGAATGCATAGAGATGATGTAAAGATTAAATCTTCCAACGGTGTTACATGAATTTAAAGAGTGAGCAGGCGTGTTTGTTCCAACGAAGGAATCTTTGGAATAAAAAACAAAAGAAAAACACGCTTGTTTTATACCTCTTTTTTAATTACTTTACAACTTTTTCCAAATTGTGGGATCCATTTTAGTCGCAAATTCATATTTAATTATAGCTTTATTTATTTTTTTGGATGTCTTCTTACTTGATCTTCTATTATATCGTGTCTCCATATAGAAAAATAGAAATAATTGGAGCAATACTATTAACTTTGTAATATGATCGGATATAATTTCAATATGGTATTACCGAGTACCATACCTAACTAATGTTTGATTAACCAAATTATCGAATCAAAATCTAAAAATTGATATATGGTATCTTCTTTTAGCTACTAATTATCGAATTCGAAATTTAAAAATCTCGAGTTGAATACCAGATGTCCACCCCTAGCTTTGTTATTAAATTTTATAACTACTTTGAGTAAACATTAATAGCTCGACGCAGAAAAACACTTTAATATGAACATCCTAATGGGGGACTCGCACACATATTAAATTGAACAAAAACTTATGATTCAAATTTATGAAAAACAAGAAAGGGGATTGGCTTGTGTTCATTTGGTCATTATAATGGAACAATATTAATTGTGGTACATCAATAATTTCTTTTTTTTTAATATATGGGACGTGAATTTTGTTAACAATCTCCAAAATGATTAAAAACAATAATTAGTAAGAAATTTTAGGGATAATAGTAACATTCCAAGGAGGATCAAGCAGAGCAAAAATAAAAGAACAAATCCCTTATGTCAGGAGATATTTGGTAATCAACTTGCAAGGAAGACCGTGTAAAGGAATAACTGTCGAATGCTTGAAAGGAAAGTTCAAATTTGCAAATATCTTGAAGATAGTAAAGATTACAATTAAGGAGTCTTATGCTTTCTTGATTTGCTCCTGAAGACTATGAAGACGCCTTGCTGATTCAAGCAAGGAAGATTGTTATTCACTGCAAGTTGTTCTATACAGCATAAGTCTCTATGATTTTGCTCTATTCTCGGAAAGAATATCATCCTTACTTTACAAGGATTATATCCCTTGGGTTGAAAAACTTCCTCATCCTCTTTATATAGAAAAAATTCTAAGTAGAAGCCGATGGAACACTCACTCCACAAAAGCAAAACAAAGAAAAATACAAGTAGGGGTCAGTACTGGACAATATTCACTGAGTAGGTATCATCTGCCGTCTCAAAATAGAACTCAATATACATACAGTAATAGTAGAAAGTCCACCGTAACACTTAACAGGTGGCAAGTAACAAGAAACATTTTGTTACACTTCACAGGTGACCTATTGTTTATTCCTTCATTCAAATATATTCGTCACACTTAGAATTATATTGAACCCTCTTAAGAACACTCTCTCAAAGGACTCTTATAAATCTAAGCTTGAGAATCAAAGGGAAGGCTCATTCTTCTTCAAATTTCTTCTTGAAACTTCTTCATTAGCTAAGGTATGTGGGATTGATTCTTGGTCCCTTTCAACCAAAAAGAGTCTAACTCTTTTTACTTGATTTTTATGAAATTTTTCTTACTTTAAATGTGGGTTTTTAGAATTCATCTTTAATAAATGGAATTGAAGTATGGGCTATGCGTTATTGATGATTTTAAGTTGATTTAAGCCCTAATTTATTGAATTACATTATTATTATTATTATTATTATTATTATTATTATTATTATTATTATTATTATTATTATGAATATTCGAATATGCATTGTCCCTTCAAAGATTGATTTAAGCATGGGTAGTCCATATTATGATTTGGAATATGGATTTTCTTATGGGTTTAGTTGAATTTCATATTGTATTGATGGTTTAAGAATGAATCTTGTTATCCATGCTATTCTCACATCATTCATTGAATATATGAGCAATGAATTTATGAAATTATCGGTGGGTTAAGCTCATATATGTTTTATGAAAATGATTTCGGTGAGTTAAGCTCACATATATGATTATGATAAAATATTGATCACATTAATGTCTATTGTTATAGGATCTTTGAGCATATTGGGTGCTTGCACCATATTGTTTAATGAATGAGCTACTCCTATGCATGAAAAACATGATGTCGAATTATGATTTGGCTTTTTAGCCCAAGTATGAATGCTTATGAAGAATGTTTGGCTTTTAAGCCTAAATGTTCATTGAAATGATTTGAAATGATTATTGACTCTTTTTAAAACATGTATATGTAAAAGTATTTTTGTGAGATGATGACTTAGCACCGAATGGATTGGGTGCATCAGAGCTACCCCCAAGGGTCTTCTCCCTTTCCTTGAACTATGTGCTAGCATAGGAATGGTAGCCATCACCGTAATGACCAGGTCATAAGTGATGGGTATTCATTTATTGATATAAAATAACATTGGAAATCTTTCCGAAATGATCGGGTTGTAAGGAAGGTGGCCATCACATTGAAATGACTGTGTCGTAAGGTGTGGTGTAGATTACCTTTCGCAAGTAATCTTCTCTCATCCGTTGGGAGTTCAACATTGGAAAAATTCATGTAATAGCTCGCATGAGTTTGAGACGTCAGTTATGGTAACATCCCCTCTATATATGAGCATTTTTCCATCTCATGCATAATGGACTTCATGGCATATTGTGTAGTAGTTTTTTTTTTGATATATAATTCTTTCTATATTATGTGCCCTTGTCATCTAACATCGAATATAGGTTTGATAAGTCATGTACATTGCATGCATGCCCGCATACGTAGTACATTCAAACGTACTAACATATACTTTTTCCAACGTGATCTCACCATGTAGGGACCGAGGAGTATTGTAATCCACCGTACGACATCTAGCTTGGACCTTGAGATTTGCTTGTTGTGGTGAGTCCTATCTTCCAAGGAAAACCACCATTCTTCTAACTATGATATTTTATTTATTATGTTATTTTCTTGATCATGAGCTCGAGGAATGTCTTGGCCCCCATCCTATCTTATGACTAGAGGCATTGTTGGACATCTTGTATACTCCTTGACGTTTATATGCTAAATGTTGTATTTGAAGATTTTTTTGATATGGTTGTTTATTGGTTATCACTATGTTGATTGGCTATGAGTATTGGGATATGTCTATATGTTATGATTTGAAAGATCCTAAGTCCCAGTTCGCCCCCATAGCGTGAGTCCTACTTTTTCGTCCGTTAGAGTTATGTTCTTACTATTCATTTACTCTTTCGAACTGATGATGTGAATGTAGATACTGTGAGGCTTGTTTGGGGACTCTCGGGTTTCTATTCTCTATGTCACTCTAGGCCCTAGGTTCGGATCGTGACAACGTTGGTGTCACATCACTAGGTTTGTAAATAATCCTCGAAGTCCAACATGCCGCGTCGAGTAGAGTCATATTCATAGGTGTGAAGTGGACCATGCCTATGAGTGAGAGGCTATGATGATGTTCTAGGAATTATCCTACTTCTTCATGTCTTATGGCGTGCTTTAGGTTGTATATTGTAGTTTCCTTATCCTGATGATGTCCTTGCTGCATTACTGAAGATGCCTCGAGGAAGAGCTCCCCTACCAAGACCAGCCCCGGCGAATGAGGGCCAAGTACCTCAAAGGCCTATGGAAGACCCTATCTCTAATGGTGAATTTTGTATGGCTTTTTCCATGCTTTCCCAAGTGGTTACTTCTCAAACTAGGCAGACTAACTTTCTTTAGGATCCCACTCTGACCTCTAGAGTAGGTGATTCCACCCAGATGAATCCGCTGGAGTTCTATGGATCAAAGGCTAATAAGGATGCTCAAAAGTACATTGATGAGCCTACTAAGGGTGTTGACTGTTATGGGAGTCACTTTTGAGGAGAAAGATGAATTGGCTGCTTATCAATTAAAGATATGGCTCAAGTATGGTACATCTAATGGTCGTTGAAAAAGACTTGTGGTAACACTATTAATTGGGAAGAGTTCATGTTTGCATTTCTAGATCGTTTCTTCCCACTTGAGCTTAGGGAAGCCAAAATGACTGAGTTCATTAACCTCAAACAAGGTGGTATGAGTGTGAGGGACTATGACCTTAAGTTCACAAAGCTCTCCAAGTATGCTCCTTTGCTTGTGGCTGACCCCGTGCAAGAATGCACAAGTTCATTTATGGAATCTCTGACTTGGTTGTGCAAGAAAGTCGTATGGCTATGCTGATTCGGGGTATGGACATCTCCAAGCTCATAGTATATATTGAACAAATTGAAGGGGGAAGGCTCAAGGAGAAGAGGGTGCATGATTCTAAGAGAGCCCATTATGATGGTAGGTTCTCCAACTCCAAGGGTGGTGGTTATGGTTACTTCCAACAGGTCCAAGGTTCTAATGTTTGGGTTTTAATGCTAGGGTGCCACCTCCCAAGGCACTGGTTGGTGTTGGAACATGTTTCCCAAGTGTGACAGATGTGGAAAGAATCACATCGGTGCTTGTTGGAAGGAGATGGGTACATGCTACGGGTGTGGTGATAAGAACCACAAAATTACCGATTGTCCTTAGAATGCTTGGAGAGGGAAAGGTCAAGTGGCTCAAGGCGTTCAAGGCCAACAAAGAGCTCCCCAAGGTGTCTCTCCAAGAAACAACAGGTTCTACACTCTTCATGCCCGCTAGGAAGTTGAGGAGGCTCTGGATGTTGTGACTGGTATGTTAAAAGTGTGTGGTTTTGATGCTTACACTTTGCTTGATCAGAGTGCAAATTTAGCATTTGTGACTCTTTTGTTAGCTGTTAAGTTTGGTTTGAGTCCTGAAATCTTGAAGGAGCCTTTTTTAGTTTATACTCCCTTGGGTGAATTTGTTGTCGCTCATAGGGTTTATCGGGGTTGTCTTGTTTCTATGTTGCATAATGGCTTCCTGTGTGATCTTGTGGAACTTGAAATGTATGATTTTGATGTGGTTCGCGGGATGGATTAGTTGCATGCTTCTTATGCTTGTATAGACTATGGAACCTGGAGAGTCAAGTTCCAACTTTCGGATGAGCCCGTTCTTGAATGGAAGAGCAGTGACTCCGCTATTAAAGGTTAGTTTATTTCCTACCGTAAGGCTCGAAAGATGATTTCCAAGGGATGTATTTATCATATTTTGAGGGTCAAATATGTGGATTCCAAGTCACCTACTCTTAATTCAGTTTCGATGGTGGATGAGTTTCTGGATGTGTTCACTGTAGACTTTCCCGGTATTCCTCCCAAAAGGGAAGTAGACTTTGGTATAGATCTTCTCTTGGATACTCAACGTATCTCTATTCCTCCTTATTGGATGGCACTAATTCAGTTGAAAGAGTTGAAGGATTTGTTGGAGAAAGGCTTTATTAGGCCAACTGTATCTCCATGAGGTGCTCCAGTGTAATTTGTACGAAAAAAGATGGATCTCTTCAGAGTGCATTGATTATAGGTAATTAATAAGGTGACTATCAAGAATAAGTATCTGTTGCTAAGGATTGATAACTTGTTTGATCAACTTCAAGGGGCCACCCATTTCTCAAAGATTGATCTTCGCTCCGATTAACATCAGTCGAACGTTAGGGAGTGTGACATTCCCAAGATGACTTTTCGAACTAGGTATGAGTAGTTTGAATTTGTGGTGACATCATTTGGTTTGACTACTGCTCCGGTCGTGTTATGGACCTTATGAATCAGGTTTCAAGCCATTCCTTAATAGTTTTGTGGTTGTCTTAATCGATGATATTTTTATCTATTCCCGAAGTGAGCGGGAGCATATGCATCATTTGAGGTTGGTTCTTAAAACTTAGAGGGAGAAGAAGTTGTATGCTAAGTTTAGCAAATATGAGTTTTGGTTAGGTGAGGTGGCATTTCTTGGTCATGTGGTGTCCGACGATGGTGTTAAGGTTGACTAAAGAAGACAGAGGCTGTAAAGAATTGGCCTAGACCGTTGACTCCTTTGAATATTCAGAGTTTTCTTAGGTTGACAGGTTATTATAGAAGGTTCATTGAAGGGCTTTCATCTATTATATCTCCATTGACCAAGTTGACTTAAAATAAGGCTAAGTTTGTACGGTTGGATGAATGTGAGAAGAGTTTTCAAACTTTGAAGGATCAGCTTACATTGACTCCTGTTTTTACTTTACCGTATGGCTTAAATGGGTTTGTGGTGTATTGTGATGCTTCTCGGATTGGGTTAGATTGCATACTTATGCAACATGGTAAAGTGATAGCTTATGCATCAATGCAATTGAAGGTGCATGAGCATAATTACCCGACTCATGATCTTGGGTTGGCGGCGGTGGTGTTTGCTTTGAAGATTTGGAGACACTATTTGTATGCGGGGCATGCTGATGATTTCACAGATCATAAGAGCTTGGAATATGTATTCACTCAAAGGGATCTTAACTTGAGGCAAAAAAGATGGTTGGAACTCCTAAAGGATGACTTGAGTGTGCAATATCACTCCGACAAAGTGAATGTTGTAGCTAATGCCCTTAATAGGCTATCTATGGGAAGTGTGGCTTATGTTGTGGAAAGGAAGAAGGAGTTGGCAAATAATATTCACCGTTTGCTAGATTGGGTGTTAGGTTGTCCGACTCTACTGATGTTAGGTTGTCCGACTCTACTGATGGTAGTATCCATGTTCAGAATGGGGCCAAATCTTTGGTGGTTGTGGATGTAAAGGCCAAGCAAGATATAGACCCGTCATTGGTTGAGTTGATGAAGTGGGTTGCCGAAAATAAGACAGAGGTTTTCTCCTAAGGGGCCGAATCTTCGGTGGTTGTTGATGTAAAGGCCAAGTAAGATCTAGGCCCGTCATTTGTGGAGTTGAAGAAGTTAGTTGCCGAAAAGAAGACAGAGGTCTTCTCCTAAGGGTGAGATGGTTTGCTTCAGTACCAAGATCGATTATGTGTTCTGAATGTGGATGATATTAGGAGGGTGATAATGAGTGAAGCCCATAGCTCTCATTACTCTATTCACCGGGGGTCTACTAAAATGTATAGGGATTTGAGGGAAGTATATTCGTTGTATGGTATGAAGAAAGATATCGCCATATTTATATCCTAATGCTCTGATTGTCATTAAGTGGAGGTAGAGCACCAAAGGTTTGGTGGTTTGACTCAAGATATTGAGATCCCTTCTTGGAAGTGGGAAGATGTGAACATGGATTTTATGGTAGGTTTTCCTCGGACCTGAATGCAATCCAACTCAATTTGGGTTATTGTTGATCGGATAACAAAGTCGGTTCATTTCTTACCAGTTAAAACTACCTTTAGTTCCGAGGATTATGCAAGGTTGTACATTCAAGAGTTGGTGAGGTTGCATGGAGGGGGCACACGGACCATGTGGCTTGGTACGGTCCGTAATATCCTTGCACGGATGCTACATTGAAAATAATTCTAAGTATGAGATTATCATTTCGGACCTTCATCAAGTGAAATTTTATTAACTGTTGGATCACGGATATGTATACGGTCCGTATGGCATGTCACAGACTGTATGGTCTTCCTTGAAATAGAAATTTCAATTTTTCAACTCGTTTCATTAATGGCGTTTTCATAATTATGGTTTATCCTAAGGGTCTTTTGTAACCTACTATGCTACCTAAGGACTTTCAAATGACCTATACTTTATTCCTTCATACAAATTCATTCCTTACACTTAGAATTATATTGAACCCTCTCAAGAACTCTATCTCAAAAGACTCTTAAAATCTAAGCTTGGGAATCAAGGGAAGGCTCATTCTTCTTCAAATTTCTTCTTGACTTCTTCATTAGCTATGGTATTTGTGATTAATTCTTGGTCTTTTTCAACCAAGAAGACCCAAACTCTTTTTACTTGATTTTCATGAAATTTCACTTACTTTAAATGTGGGTTTTGAGAATTATTGTTTAGTAAATTCAATTGAAGTATGAGCTATGCTTTGTTGACAATTTTAAGTTTATTTAAGCCCTAATTTGTTAAATTACATTATTATTATGAATATTTGAATATGCATTGTCCCTTTAAAGTTTGATTTAAGCATGGGTAATTCATATTATGATTTAAAATGTAGATTTTCATATGGGCTTAGTTGAATTTCTTATTGTATTAATGGTTTAAGATTGTATCTATGTTGCCCATGCTATTCTCACATCATTCATGGCATATGCATTCTTGAGCATTGGATTTATGAAATTATCGGTGGGTTAAGCTCACATATGTTTTATGAAAATGATTTCGGTGACTTAAGCTCACATATATGATTATGACAAGAATGTGATCACATAAATGTCGATTATTATTGGCTCTTTGAGCATAGTGGGTGCTTGCACCATATTGTTTAATGAATGAGCTATTCCTATGCATGAGAAAACATGATATCGAATTATGATTTGGCTTCTTAGCCCGAGTATGAATGCTTATAAAGAATATTTGGCTTGTAAGCCTCAATGTGCATTTAAATGATTTGAAATGACCATTTTTTCTTTTGAAATTATATATATGTATAAGTATTCTTGTGGGATGATGACTTAGCACTGAACGAATTGGGGGCATCAGGACTATTCCCAAAGGTCCTCTCCCTTTCCTTGAACTATGTGCCAGCATAGGAATTGTAGCCATCAGCGAAATAACTGGATCGTAAGAAATGGTTATTCATTTATTGATATGATATGATATTGGAAATCCTTCCAAAATGACCGGGTCGTAAGGAAGGTAGCCATCACACCGAAATGACTGGGTCATAAAGTGTGGTGTAGATTACCTTTGGCAAGTAATCTTTTCTCACCCGATGGGAGGTCAACATCGTGCAAATTCATGTAATAGCTCGCATATATATGATCATATTTGCATCTCATGCATCATGGACTTCATGGCATATTGTGTACTACTCTTTTTTGGATATATGATTCTTTCTATATTATGTACCCTTGTTATCTAACATCGAATACAAGTTTGATAAGTCATATGCATTGCATGTCCGCATAGTTAGTACATTCAAGAGTACTAACACATACATTTTCCTAAATGATTCACTATGTAGGGACCGAGGACTATCTTCATCCACCGGGCGACGTCTAGCTTGGACCTTGAGATTTGCTTGTTGTGGTGAGTCCTATCTTCCAAGGACAAACCACCATTCCTCTACCTATGATGTTTTATTTATGTTATTTTCTTGAGGGTGAGCACAAGAATGTCTTGGCCCCCATCCTATCTTATGACTAGAGGTATTGTTGGACATCTTTTAAACTCCTTGACATTTATATGCTAAGTGTTGTATTTGGAAATTTTGTTATGGATATGGTTGTTTATTCTTTATTACTATGTGGATTGGTTATGAGTATTGTGATATGTCTATATGATATGATGTGAAAGATCCTAAGTTCCGATTTGCCCCCCAGCATAAGTCCCACTTTCCCGGGCCTTAGAATTATGTGTTTACTATTCGTTTACGCTTTCAAACTGATGATGTGAATGTTGATACTTTAAGGCTTGTTTGGGGACTCTCGAGTTCTCATTCGCCGTGTCACTCATAGGCCCTAGGTCCGGGTCATGACAATGGGCCCCGAGTTGGTGTATATGTATAGTCACTAGGGTCTTACACCCATGTACAATACTATACCTAAACCATGTGATAGTATGACACCGTTCTGGTTCAGGTTCTATCAGCTAGTATAATTGTACATTGCTGGGTATCTTATAGTTGGGGTTCCATGGTTCTATAGACATGCTTATCCTTTGGCTCGGGTTTAGATAACTAGCACTGTAGCATTTTATTGCAATTGTTTTTACTATATTTACTATATTTCATCTAGTCGATCGATGATGCCTACTGGGTACCTTCCACCGGTACTCACCCCTACTTTCTTACATCTACTCATGGTGTCCAAGTATGAGCCATGATAGCTGATCTATGGCATTGTTGACAATTCAGGAGACTTTTGGTGAGTACCAACAGCTAATTGGGATCTTCTACTGTCTCCTTCTGTTATTTGGGCCTTCTTTTGTATTTGAACATTGGCCTTGTCCATATCTAATTTTGGCTTGTATTATATTATACTATTCTAACTATGTATATATTTTCATGTTCGAGTCTATAGTAGCTTTGTACATATGACTTCCAAGTGCTGGGATAGATTGTTGCAGGCTTGTTTTGTATGTTTTTAGCTGTCATTATGCTTAGCTATTAGGACAGGTATTGTGGGTATTGAGTTGGCTTTCCTGTAGGTGGGATCTAAAAGGCGCCATCATGACTTGCAAGGTCGGGTCATGACAAGTTTCTATAAGAGCCTTTGGTTTACCAGTCTCATCTTTATAGAGCTATCGTCTAGTAGAACTCTATGGATGAATGCGGAGACATCCGTAGCTTATCCTTAGGAGGCTACGAGATATTTAGAAAACTCTTTGTTATTGATTCTACTCATGCAATGTTGTCTATGAAATTTTGGAATCTGATAGAGGTATGGGTGTGCCGTTAGTTCCTGACAGGGAGCAGCCTCCAAGTCCAGTTAAGCAGCAACAGGATGCCCCAACTCCCCCATAGTCGGAGGCACCAGTTCCCCCACAACAGGAGGTGCCAGTTCCCCAGTCGCTTTTGTGGTTACACCTTAAATACAAGTGGCTATCGAGATGTTGTTAGTGGCACTTGATGGAATACAGCAGGGTCCAACACCAGCCCCAGCTCCTCCAGCACAGGCCTCTGTAGAGCATGCCGCTCTAAAGGCTCCAGTTATGCAGCAAAATGGAACCACACCTTTCCAAGATCGGCATATGCTTGGGTATATTCTGACATTGACTCAAGGAGGATGCCCAGGAGTTTTTGACATCTTGTATGGAGAGGTTGCAGGCATTGAGATTATCAGAGTCCAGAGAATAGAGTAGCTTACCAGTTGGATGGGCCAGCTGGGTAGTGGTGGCTGACCTTGAGGGTCATTGTAAGGTTGTATATGTATCACTTTTTAAGAAAGATGTATCAGCTTTAAATCACAAAATGAAGAAAAAATTCTAGATTTAGGATGAGTTTGAAAGAATTGACTACATAGAAACACTTATACAGAATGAAACATAACAAAAGAAACGTGATTTAGACAAGCCTTTTTTTTCCGAGAGAGAAATAGGAAAATAAAAGGAAAGCAAAAAAAACTACGAGTCTTTTTTGCATGATAGAGAAACAAGAAAATAAAGAAAACAAGCAAAAGAATTTTTTCAAGTTTGCATTTTATTATAAATTAGAATCTTTTTAGCTTCAAATGCACAAGAATGATATAAAGGTGAATATTCAATCGTCCAATTTCCAACTGGGTCACATGAATTCGCTGTCAAAATTTTGAATTTTGTATTTCAAAATTTCATGTCACATAAATTGGACAAGAAAATAATATCACATGTATATTCTCTTATTTTATAAGAGGAGATGACTTCATCAGCAAGGGTATTTTTGATTCAACATGTTTTTTGCGCTTTTTCTATAAAAATGTCCTTGATGATGAAGTCATCCCCTCTTATAAAATAAGAGAATATACACATGATATTATTTTCTTTTAAAATTGATGTGACATGAAATTTTGAAATACAAAATTCAAAATTTTGGCAGTGAATTCATGTGACCCAGTTGGAAATTGGACGGTTTAATGTTCACACTTTACATCATTCTTGTCCATTTTAAGCTAAAGAGATTATAATTTATAATTATAAAATGCACACTTGGCACAAGGTTTTTGGTTTTTTCTTTATTTTTTTGTTTCTCCATCATGCAAAAAAATCTCATAGTTTTTTTTGCTTTCCTTTTATTTTCATATTTCTCTCTTAGACAAAAAAGTCTGTCTAAATCACGTTTCTTTTATTATGTTTCATTCATATAAGTGTGTGTATGTAGTCAAATCTTTCAAACTCATCCTAAAATCTAGAATCTTTTCTTAACTTCATGATTTAAAGATGATACATATACACCCCTGTAATGACCCTCCATGCCATTTCAGTGTAACTACATCGGTTAATACATTCCTATAGCGACCCATTTCTGACTTACCCACACTGATAGTTTGAATACCTGGTCGTTCATTTGGAAGATATACAACATTCCATGTTAAAGGCATGTTTAAAGTTAAAAAATGAGTTTAGCAGCAAATTCTTTGTAAACGGCCTCAGAACAAAATTCTGAAAGTTCTATTTGTTTAGAAATTGCCAAATTAGAGTAGAAGCATGGTCAGTTTGAGTATCGAGGCTTTCAGTGTTAGTTTATATCGAGTTTAGCATTTTAACCTTCAGAATAGGCCAATAGTTGATTTTGGTCAACATTCTTAGTAAACATGCCCAAATGAAAATTCTGACAGTGCGGTCAAGTCCAGAACGCCGAGTTTGGTCTAGAACGATCCTTTGTTTAGTAACCGGGGCTTCCATATGCATTTCGACCCCTCGGTAGATTCCACCATTAATGGCAAGTAGGATTCACATTTGATCGTAACGACCTTTCATGGGAATTTCGGCTACACCATTGAGTTTGGAATGTCATTTTCAATCAAATTCCATATGCAGTTTGTGTTTTTTTCCAACTCTTGATGAGTCCGTAGCGTCAAAATCAAGGTTTGAATAGTTGCTAAAATCTGGTGTGTGATGCTGACATGGCAGGATGATGTGGCGACATGTTCCAGAGGCTTGGCGGCATGTGCTAGCAATGTGGCATAGTATAGAATTCACGAAAGTTTCCAGAATTAATTCATGAAAGTGCAAGAGTTTCTCCAATGATAAATTTATCATTTTTTTAATCCAATTTCAGTGATTCAACAGGTCAAACTATGTGGAATTGCATGAGGAACGTCGTGGAGGTGTCAAATATTGTGGATGGCACATCATTTGAGGTAATTATCACTGTTTTTGGGACTGCTATAGTAAATTTTTATTGAAAAATTTGGACATTGATATCTTCATCGTTCAGAATTGGAATTTAGTGAAATTTTAGTCCAAATTGAAGAGCTTTTCGAGGCGAACGTCATGGTGTTATTGGGGCCTCCAGATTTTGTTGCATTTTGAGGTAAATTAATGAAATAGCTGATGCCCTACCTTAATTCTATAAGAAATGTCACCTTTACTATTAATTGTTTTATATTGTTTCGGACCTTGATTGGGCTCTAATTTGATGTGTGAACTCGGGTAGCTATAACGACCATTATACGCGGGTTATTTTGGAGTTTCGGATGCGGGTCCTACCTTTTCCCTTTTTTATCCCGAACTTGGTTTGAGTTCATTTTCTATGATTTTAATGTCGAAATGAACGTATTGATGCTGTGATGCTGTTCTTGACAGCTTAGCAGTACTCTGAGGCCGCTAGGAAGGGTAAAACTCCTGTGAATTGAGTTGGAGCGCATGTGTTTGACATTCAGGTATGCGACGATCTCCCTTCTTCTAGACAAAGTTAGAATATGTAATAATTTTAATTATTTTGGGAGGGTGGGTGGGTCAAGTTATGGAGTAAGGGTAAGAAAAAGTGAATTATAATTTGAGGTTGAAGGAGGATTTTGAAAAATGTTTTCTCTATTTTTTGGAGGAAGTCATTTTTCTCAAATTTAAGAAAAATAAGTTGATTTGGAAAATATTTTTCAAAACATTTAAACCGACAAACTATTTCAATAATACGATTGTTGCTATGCCATGAGGCACAAAATGGAAGTAATGGAAAAAAAAAAGACAAAACTGGAAAATATTTTCTAGAAAATGTTTGCCTTCATAACACAATGTTTTGAATTATGAAATTTTGGCCACAATAGTTTTCTACACTATTCTTTTAGTATTACTTCCTCGTTCTCAGAATACTTGTCACTCCTACTAAAAATATTTTTCATTTTGGAAGTATAAAACAAACTTAATTATTTAGTAATCATTTTTTAGTGTGGTAATATGGTTGTGCTATTCGACCTAGGTGCATGTTTTGAGTCGAACACATTAGTTGTCCACTCAACAAATAGAACACATTACTTGTCCACTCTCAGGTTGCATTTGTATGAAATAGTTCCAAAATAAATATTTTGCGCCTTTTAGCACGCACAGTGTAATGCCATCGAAGGCCATTTTTGACATTTCCAACAAAATTACCATTTTTCCCTTCTCGAAAGTTGCCTTGGGTCATTTTTGTTTGAGTCTAAAAGTCAAAATTTAAAAATCTTGTAAAAAGTTGAAATTTTCTTAAAGAAAGAGTTTTTAAACGCTTAAAGTTGAAAATTTTGAGTTTTGTGATCATCTTGAGTTTGAATGTCAGCATTCAATTATGTTTATTCCATCAGCTTCGGAAATGCCGAATCTAATCTAGAAGAACTTACATAACTGAATTTTGAGTTAAAACGAAGATTTTCGACCCAAAGTTGCATTTTTAGTTGATTTTGGATCATAGTTTGACTTTGCCATCATTCGAAGTTTAGAAGCTCGAATCGCAATTTCAACAATTCCAGTGGTTTCAAATGGTTAAACCAACGCTAGAGATAGTCTCATTATAATTTTTAGAGTTCCCAGTGTTATTTTGGGCATTTGAGTCCTAAACTAGTTTAAATGATCATTTTTGGATTCCGGGTTGAGGAGACCTAGGAATCATATTCTGACATTTCCATTGAGTCCAGAACGTCATTTCTGGTGGGGTTCCATATTTGGTTTGTATTTATGGTGTTCTGAATGAATCTTGAGGGACTTTTTCCCTGTATTGTGTTTAGCTGATATTTGGTGCAACTAGCTTGTTCTCTACATATGTGCCTCCATCTCTGCGCTCGAGGAGGTCAAATTATTCAGACCCTGCATTCGCGGAAAGAGGGTCCGCGTTCGTGGAGGCCTTGCCTCTTATACTCCGTGTACACAGATTGGTCCTCTGCGTTCGCGGAGGCTTGCAGGCACATGTGCTCTGCATTCTTGGATCCTTTCTCACGTTTGCGGAGTACAAGTTTTGACTTATCAGTATGTCACTTTAAAGTGTTGGGTTCTGACCTTTTCCTCCATTTTTAATATTCTAAGCTTTGTTTTTTAGAGGATCTTTAAGGTGTTTCAAGATAAATATATTAGATAACTATTTTCTAACCTATTTCTTCAATTTCAATTGATTAAATTGTAAGTTTACGAGTCTTGTTCTGTCAAGCACTTTTTTTTGTGTTTCCCTGATTTCTTTTAGAGGCTAGGTTAATTGATGATTAAAGTGTGTTTTCTCTTTCAGTTAAACGGACATGCTATAATTTATAATAGTAAATGGGACTAGTTTGTGAGGTTTCTTAGTCCATAAATTAATAGTCCTGGTATGTTCCTTATATTTGATTTTATAAACTCAGAACTTCAATTCATGAATTTATGTGTCATCTGCAAGCTAACAGACCTTGACAAACGCATGGAAGAAAATATCTCAGAGAATCGCCATCATTCTACAAACCAGGATTCTCCTATTTTTGGAGAACGGTGTGGGGTTTAGTTTCCCCAAGTGTCAAAGCAACAATTATCCACATCAATGTAGAGGTTCGTGTTCATGTGGAACAATATTGCTGGAGACATAACTCTTGCGAGGCTGCAAGAGCCCCTATCTTATAGTAAGGGAGGATACATTATCTCACACCAACCTGGCACTGGAAAAACCTGACTCACCATAATATTTCTTCAGTCATTTCTGAAGTTGTTTCCAAAGTGTCGGCCTGTAATCATAGCTCTACCCAATTTGCTTCTAACCTGGAAAGCCAAGTTCAAAAAATGGGAGATGGACATTCCTTTCCACAACTTGATAGCAAAGATTTCTCCACACAAAAAGATGAAGTTGCTGTTAATGTCTTCCGCTGTTTATCTAGTCCAGACCTTATTAGTTTGGTGAAGCTGATATCCAGGGCTCGAAATAAGAGTGTTTTGGGAATAAGCTATCACTTGTTTAGGATTCTCACAGAGATGGTGGAGGAGGTTATGCCAAAGAGATACGAGAAATCCTTCTGAAATCACCTGGTCCTTGAAGAAAGGCACACTGTTAGGCATGATAAAAGCCTTGTGTGGACAGCACTAGAAAAAGTTGAAACAGAGAAGAGGATACTTCTATCTGGAACTTTGTTCCAGAATAACATCAAAGAATCTTGCAATACTCTCAGTGCAGTTAAATCAATGTTTGCTGCAGATTTGGAGCAGAAATGGGGTTCTCTTAGCAGTTACATTGAAAAGAATGCCCGAGCATTAGAAGAGCTTAGGGATATTATTTCACCACTTGTCCATATATGTTGTGAAGATGAAAAGAAGGTAAGCCTTTGGGGTATAAAGAAATACACTTGAAGCCCACAGATTTGCAGAAGGAGTTGCTTAAATGAATTCCAGAGAAGTTGGACTCCTTTTCCAAACAAAGTCTGGTGTCTATGATCTCTGTTCACCCTTCATTAGTGGCAAAGAGGAAGGAGTTCTATGAGTTTAAAAAGTCGACTCAAAGAAAGAAGATGCCGATTGGATCAGATGTTGTAGTAAAAATGAAATTTGTTGTTGAATTGATCAAGACTCTGCGATGCGCTGAAAAAGAGGGTTATAATATTTAGCGGGTTACTTGATCCTCTAAACCTGATAAAGGAGCAACTCAAGTCTCTTTTTGGCTGGACTTTAGGTCCATAGATTTTCTATGTCAATGGGAAACTTGATGTAATACAACGGTAGATATCAATAAATCATCACATGTGATAACAATCCTAAGAAGAATGTGTATCTTGTATCTTTTTCTCATTATTTTTTATTTTCTCCCTATTAGACTTCTTTAGTTTATATTTTTATTTCGGCTCAAATTAGTCATTTATGACTTTATTGAAAGTATGGAATACACGTGCAAAGTACGCGTCCAAAAACTAGTTCTCTTAATAACCCTTTGAGTGATGTCAAAGTTCTTCTTGCATCGATAAAAGCCTATCCAGAAGGGATAAATTTTATAGGGTCTTCAAGAGTGGTTTTGTTTGACGTTCTCTAGAATTCCTCAGTACAACAGCAAGCCATTTGCCTAGTCTACAGGAATGGTCAGACAAAATTTGTTCATGTTTACTGTCCAGTGACATCAAAAATGGAGCATGGCAAGATCAAAAAACAAACTAGAAAAAAAAATATCATCTAGATATACTTCTATCCAGGAATTTGTATTCTGTGTCAAAGGATAATATACTTGAATCCATGGTTAAGCATGAGGGCCTCCATCATATATTTGAAAAACTATCTCATGCACCGAGCAATTAGTTAGGTTAGTATGTGCTTTAGTTTTTTCTTGCTCCCCGGTACATAAGTAAGCTGACTTGTTTAGTGTATTTTGTTTATTGCTTGTCTTTGAAAAATCACTCAAATGCTTTATCTCTTTCTTGTTATCTCAGTTGGAGCTCTTTTTGGGTTTCCAACGACACTAGTTCGAAGAATTTGTATGACTATCTTTCTCGGAGGTTTTGAAAATGACCTCATGCAAAAATACAAGGCAGGAAAGCATACTACACTGACTGCACTTCTATCATTAACTAGAGAAAATACTTAACTAAATTATTACTACAATAAGTTGTTTATTTAACACTACAATGTTGCAAACAAGTTGTTTCTACTGAATAAAAACATCAGGGATGTTGCGTTTTTAGACGTGAAAGATTTTAATTTTGTCATTAGCATTTTTATCATTTTTAAATTCCTTCCTTTCTGGTTTCAAGCACTTCGATGCTATATTGTGGTTTTGCTAAAAAGAAAAAAAGGAGGTTAGATTCACATTTGGTTTATGAAGAATACAGATAGAATTTTTCAGGTTATTCTATGTTCTTATAAGAGTTGATTTAAATGTGAAATAACTCATTGAGAGTGTGTTAGATTGTATGCACATTTTTTTATAGTCGTACTATGTGATACTCATATGGGATTTCTATATCTAACTGATGGGCATGCTGGTTCGCTAATCCTTTAACGGATGACAAAGAAATCGAAGTAAATCCATACATGAGTGCTTTACAATCAAGAATAATAACATCAAAGTAAGAGTTATTTCAACAGGTTTTTTTCTGGCGCTTGTTTAACCAAAAGATTGTTTATCTCTACAATTATAGGTGTTGCTACAAAGTGTTCCTTTAGCCAGTTTTGCGCTTATTGAACACCCAAAGCCTCAACCATAAGTTGGACTTGTGATCTATATAACCGACTAGAGCATCCTTTGATGAAGTTTCCATGAGAACTCCAGACTAGTATGCTGACTCCTACTATTCTCGAAGCAAGTTCCCGAGAAGCATCAACATTGCATTTACAGACACTCTCACCACGAAGACACTATTTTGTTGCAGAATTGATTTCTATCGCTATAGAATAATAGATCTAGAGGTTGGTGTTCTTGCCTTAGTCTAATAATGCCAAAATCAGGTTGCCTTCTGGATAACAATTTTAGGTCGCATAGATCTTTCCTTCATGACAAGGTTTTTTCTAGCATTCCAAATTCACAATATCAATCCACAACTTAAGCCAATCCAACAGTAATGGTCCTGATTGTCACCATCCCATTGATGATTTTAGCAAACTTGTTTTGCCGCATTGCACTAGACTAGATAGTGCAATATTGCTTTTGTCCCTTGGAGGCATGCAGGGCCTACGCTGATTGAAGAATACTCTCATTCATCAAGTTATCACTCGTTGGAAGAACATCATTCAAAGCTCTCAAAACAAAATTCAACACCTCTGGTGGCATCATTAGTTCCCAGATTTTTGCCAAATTTATCCATTTGGGATAGGTGTATTAGCCTTGTCCAACATCGAATACCCACTTTTGATGGTGTATCGTCCTTTCCTATCAAGTTTTCACATTCATTGATCATCCCGAAGAGTAAATCCCAATGGGATTCTCTTATTCCAATCTATTTCATTGATAGAGAGAAGTGCCTCCAACTCGTAACTATTTCCAGTTCTTTTATTCCAATTAATAATATTTGTTATAGAATAAGGTAAAGCCAAAGCAACGAACTAAACACTACAACTTTCACCTTTTAAAATGCATGTTCCACCGCAAGCATATTTTCCTTACCATGCTAATGCCTCTTCAGTATCCCCGTCACTTTCTATAATTATTTATTCTTTTCTTTGTTGGGTTAATTTGGGTCGTGGACCCACTTTATTGCTTACTCAAATATTTACATCAGGCCCAAATGGGGAAATTGTTGAGTCCAAATAGGAAATTAAAAAAGGGGACAACTAGTAGGTATATGGATAGAGTCAAGGAAACCCTACAGACACGGGGTTTCCTTTTCCTAGGAGTTCCGCCTCTTCATCTCTTCACTCGTCCATTCCGATGTTTCTCTTGTTCACAAAGCATCAGTTAATTCTCCTTCACCTTTGACTTGTCAACTTTTTGCACACCTGGTTGCATGAAGCTGTCTCCCTTAGCTATAAAAGGTATGACCCGTCATTTATTCTTTTTCGTCTTCACAAATTTTCATTTTTGCCACATTGTGAGCAATTTTACTATTGGGGAACATTATTGGGGATTCTATAGAACATAAGAATTCGCAATATAGTCCTAAGGGCCGGAAAGCATTGTAAACTTCTTCTTTTTATTTCATAGTGGAAAACTCTCTCTGTTTTTACTGGAGGATTAGACCTATTCAGGATAGAGTTTCTGCACAAGGATTGATACCAAAATGATTCTCAACAACTGATATAAGAGCTAAGTTAGGATTTTTGCAAAACAGTTAATGCCAATTATCCACAAAACTTGGTATTTGAACTTGGTTAGGGGTTCTACACATAATCAAAAACTAATATGTCGCCACCATCTTCAACGGTGAAATTGAGAAATTCGATGGAGGAGGAGGGTTTAATTTTAGTTTATGGACAATTAGAATGAGATAGTCCCTGGTGTTGCAAGAGTTATGGAAGGCAATTGAGGAGGTAAAAGACACTAATCAGGATTATAATGGTGATGCACCTACATAACAATAATCATATAGCATTGCAACAAGAAGGAAAAAGAGAGTGATCGACCAACCATGAGATTTAATATGACAGGTGCTAAGTTTATTACTATTCCATTTACTTTCCATTTCAAGTTATCTGCAGATGTGTCACAAAAAACAGAGGAGGAGATTGAACAAATATATAGTATTCCATATTCGAGTGTAATTAGTAGCACTATATATGCTATGGTTTACACTCATCTTGACCTTTTACATGTCATTAATGTTGTAAGTAGATATATGTAATGTCTTGGTAAAGAATACAGGCAAGAAGTGAAATGGATCTTAAGATACCTGAAAGATATTGCAAATGTGGGATTGACTTTTCTCAAAGACAAGCTAATTGAATCAACAATATGCTTTGTGGATTCATATTTCAAAGATGACTTGAATAAGAGAAGATCTCTAATAGGTTATGCTAGAAGACAGCTTAGCAATGTGGTGCTTCTCTCTCCACTACAAAGGTAGAGTATTTGAAATTACTGAGGCGGAGAAAATAGGCTATATGGCTTCAAGGCTTGGAGCGGACAAAATAAAAAGTAGTCAAATATTATTTTATCCAAGATATTATATCTAAAGGGATTATTGATGTGAAGAAAGTGTCTACACATGATAACCCAGGAGATATTTTAACCAACATAGACTTGACCCATAAGTTTAGGCATTACCTAAACTTGATTGGTGTGAGTCATACTCAATAAGCTCTTTGAAAGGCTGAAGGAAAGGTGGACAGATGTCATTCCCATTGATGAAGGGAATTCAAGGCAAGGGAAAGATTTGTTAATTATGTCTTGAATTTCTTCGTTGCATAGTTTCGAAAATTCATAATCCCTATTGAATTACGAGAACCCTTGTCCTAATAGATTTAGGAAAGGAAAATATTGACTTTTTAGAATTAGAGAACATTTTTCTTATAGGTTTAGGTCTACTTGGAGTCTATATATAGGGGATATTGTTGGAGATTCTATAGGACACAAAGGATCCACAATATAGTCGTAAGGGCTTGAAAAAGTATTGTAAACTTCTTGGTTTTCTTTAAAAGTAGAAAATTCTCTCTGATTTTGCATGGAGGACTAGACCTATACAAACCTCATTGAATTCTTACGTTATTTTCATTATTTGTGATTCTTTGCTAGTTACTCCATGATATTTTCGCAACAATCATGTCATATTGCTTGCTTCTATGTGGGTTGATTTTAAGATTGCTCTCATATGCAGGTTGATGTTAAGTTGGTTTGCATTGTAAAGAATTATCATAAAACAATTAAAAATTATGATCGTTGGGATGGTTGGAGTTAGTGTTTTTGACCGCAAAAGGTGACAAAGGTCTGCATCGCCACAAGGCAAGGCAAGCAGTGATGTGCTTGCCTTTTTCAAGGACGACATCAATTAATACAAAAAAAATTAAAATATTTAATTGTATATATAAATAATCAAAATCTCAAGAAGAAAAAGAAGAAGAAAGGAAATACGTATTGGTTGGTCTATCTCTGGAAAAGTTTTGCTGGTCGCCAGAGAAGTCTAGTTAGGTCATTAGGTTAAGTCGAAGTCTCTATGTAAGAGCGCAATTATGCAAATTTGGATAGAAACCCCTAAAATTATCTTCTAAATTTTAAAACCCTAAATTGGTCCCCTTTTTCTTTTCTAAGAAAATCCAAAAGATGATGTCTTTCTCACCTCTCGCCTTTATTGCTTTGACGTCGCCTTTTGAAGATTGCCTTACCATAAAGATAAAACGTGATGAAGGGTCACCTAACCTCGCTTGTCGCCATTGGCGACAAGGCGATTGTCTTTCACAACACTGGGTGGAGGACCATAAGGATATATAGGTTCCGTAAGTTAACAAATTCAATACGAGGTCAAATAATTGTGTTTTCACTGCATTACTAAATTGATAACCACAAAGTAAAGAAGGAGGTAAGGAATTCATTTGACAAAGTTATAGAGAAATGAAAAATAAAGAGAATAGTTACCCTAACTTATCGGGATAGAACACTCAATCCAAAATCAGAAAACTTGAGGTCACCAAAAGCTTCCATGAGTAAATTTTCAGGCTGCTCGAGAAAAAGAAGGTTTAATTTCTATGCAACAGTGTGAATGCTTTGACATCATCATATCAAAGAATTTTAATATAATAACTAAAAAACAAGTCTACATTGTCACCATATATAAGTTAAATCTATAAAAAAGATAGAAGGTATGACAAACATAATAGAAATTGAGATAGGAGCAAAACGATCGCAAATAATCTGTTAAGTGCTATAACAGCAAAACTGCTCTCCTTTAGATCTTTGTTCTACAGCAGCAAATAGTACTAATAAGTTGTTATAAATACTTCCTTGCATCTTCTTCACACATTTGCCCATAATTAACCTTTACGCCAATAAATCATGTAATCAGAACCAAAATTCTCACAAAAACTTGTAAGCACCAAATGAGTTTGAACTCACAATTTTATCATATAACTCTCCACCTGTAACGAACTCGATAACAATTATTAATATCTCTATCTTGTTTATCATAACTTGCAGGCAAACGAAACCTGGTGTTACCATGGAAATATTAAGAATTGACCTGAAAAATTGCTAAGCATATGGAATTTACTCCACTTTGATGTGCTACAAGTCTAATGCTCTTCTTTTCTCATCATCTATGTAGTCATTGTTTACTTTAAGTCGAGGACTCCTAAATTGTTATATTACATTTTCTTGTTTTCCATTTATTTATTTCCCAATTTAGTTTTAGTATCAAGTTCAAGGTGATCTTTCCTTTGTTTTACTGGTTTGGTTTTGGCAGAACCCACACTACAGGAGAAGGGATAGAAAGAACAAAAGGAGGATTCTTTCTAAACAACTGATCTGAAAGAAGTTATTTTTTTAATTTGTAACTGAATTGATCATACACATCCAATTTTAATTTTTTAAAGGTTCTCCATTACACTGCGATTTTAACCCTAATTTCAAATTTCCTCAGATTTCAGCTTCAGCAACCCATATATAAAATTTTAAAGCAAATGCAGGCAAACAATCTAAAAGCAAATGCAAAAAATAAATGTAGAAGAAGGAGGAGAGTGCATGTGAAGATGGGAAGTTAAGAAATCAAATCCAAACTTGAAGAGAGAAATGGTGAATTACCTTAAGATAGCAGTAGTAGTTGAAGGTAAAGAGCTAGAATCCAAAACCTAAGTTTTCCTCTCCATGTTCAATAGAGGAGAAAAGATGAAGGGAAAATGAAACATTGAAGAAGATATATTACAATTGAAAGTGAAAAGTTGAGTAATTAAATATAAAGACTTTTTGAGATATCATAAATATATAAAATAAATAACTTAATAAATAAAAGTTATTAAAAAAGAAAAAAATAAGTATAAATAAAGGTCATATAGAGTGTCACATCTTAAGACTTAAAGATAGATTGTTTATTCAATCGAATAAATGCTTCCATTGCTCTAGACATATACAAGATGTTTTTTCCTCACTTGGAGAACTAGGTGTATAGTCTATGAGGGGGAGAGAGGGGGGGGGGGGGGGTAAAATTAGATAGTTTGTCACACATTAAAATTTAATTACTTAGTCAACAATATCTTTTAAATTTATAATTAATTTTTATTTTAAAATAAAAAAATGTTTGATTGTCTCATTACATTGGTAAAAAGTAAACATGACATGTGAATTACAAAGTAATTATGTTATCACGGACAAAAAGTTTCTTATTATTTCTCTATTATGTGATATCACGCTAGATTGTTCAATTACTATCTTAATAATTGTATGACCTAATAAACAAAAAATGATTCCCAAACACCTAAGGAAACTCAAGACCAAATGCCTGATGTGAAAGACTAATGTGTTATTATGGTGTACTAATGGTGGTGCAATTTGATGAATTCAGGGAATACCTCTGTTTTGAATCATAATCCTATTCGATCTTCTAATATTGAAGGGAACGAACAGGTTCCTGTGAAAGAAACACTTCTTTTTATATTTAGGTTTGAAGTCGAGGAACCTCTTCTCCTGGAGAAAGACGACTGGGAAAATGGAACTGAAGATCTTTTGGTTGAATTTGATTGTGTATCTTAGAATCACATAAGCACACTATTTTCAAAAATTTATTCTGCTGCACATATGTTCAAAACTCATGGCCGTTAATTGAGAAGTGAAGTGTGCATGATAAGAGTTGGGGCAATGCAGCTGGTTCTATGCCTCAGAAATATGTAGTAACTGTGCATGATAACTGTTGCCATAGACTTCTCTATTGCAACGATTCTAAAAATTGTTACCATAAACGCTCTATAGGGACGGTTGTATGTGTGATTCCACGATTTTTTTAAAATAATTATTCTATTAGATCCAAGGATATACTGCAACAGTTACAACCGTTGCAACAGATAAGCTATTGCTACGGTTGTATAACTGTTGCCGCTAAGTCTAGTGATAGGTCAAACTTCTAGTATAAGTGCTTGAAGGTGGAAACTTGGACAGCGTGCTACTGCCTAATTTTCTCTTTCAATTAAATGGACATCTGAAAAATCTACAGCAGTAAATTGAATTAGGTTTACGAGGTTTCTTAGTCCATAATTATTTATTTTTTGTTCACTATTAAATTCATTACTTATGTCATCTTCAGGCAGAGAGAACATGAGAGAGGCATGGAAGAAAAGAAAATAATTTGAAGAGTAGCCATCATGTTGATTCTAAATGCTCATTTTTATTTTGAAAGAGTAGCCATCAGAGAAGCACGTCATGCTCAAGGTCATCCACATTCCATCAGAGAAGCACGTCATGCTATGAGTACGCGTTCAAATTGCTCCCAGTTCTTCATTGCTCAGAACTACCTCACCAATATCCTCTGCCTCTCTAGAAAGCAATAATTTGAGATGCTCAAGAATATGGAGCCTTCATCCATCCAAGTTAGTCAACCAACAGCAAATTATGCAGCCACATTCGTTGTTTCAAAGACGTCACTGTTCTTCCTCAGAGTTTGATATGCTTCGTTATGTCTAGAAATGAACTGAAGGTTGTTGCACCTGTGAAATGTGAAGCAACATACCAATATATCTCAAAGTCTCAATCATTTAGCATTGTTTCATAAGAAATAACCATGCTGGAAAGGCGGAAAGTTCGAAAGATAAATTGAAGATCAAAAAGCTTGGTAGATTGTCCAAAAAGAAGGTGGAATTGTAAATGAGGTAATTAAGTTGTAATCAATTTGACAAAAGTGAGGCTGATAAAAAATATGGTGAATTCATTGCTAATTAAGAGAACAGATTAAACATTAGAAAATTGAATCATTTTGATAAACCAAGATAAAACATTTAAGCCATTTTACAAAGACTAGCGGTTACCAAAATACACCAAACAAGGCGGATTGCCTCATGTGCCTAACTACTGCCTTTTGGAGGTTATTTACAAGAACTAAAGCATGTTGTAGGCACCACAGGGGGCGCATGTGATAGTTTTTCAAAAATACGACGAAGGCCCTCATGCTTAACCATGGATTCAAGTATGTTATCCTTTGACACAGAACATGAAGTATCCTATTCAATCCTAGATAGAAGTATATCTGAATGATATTTTTTTTTAGTTTGTTGTTCGATCTTATCAACCTCCCATTGCGATGTCACTGGACAGTAAACATGAACAAATTTTGTCTGGCCATTCCTGTAGGCTCGGTTGATGGCTTGCTGTTCTACCGAGGGATTACAGAGAATGTCAAGCAAAACCACTCTTGAAGCCCCTATAAGACTTATCCCTTCTGAACAGGCTTATATCGATGCAAGAAGCACTTTGACGTCACTCTTTGGGTCACTAAGAGAGTTTATTTATATCTGCCGCTGCTTTACATCAAGTTTTCCGTCCATATAGAGAATCTCCCGACCTAAAGTCTAGCCAAAGAGAGAATTCAGTTGCTCCTTGATCAAGTTTAGAGGATCAAGTAACTGGCTAAATACTATAACCCTCTCCTTCCGCCCACTACAGAGTCTGATCAGCTCAACAACTAATTTCATTTTTACTCCAATATCTGGATCCAACCGACATCTTCTTTCTTTGAGCTGACATTCTAACTCAGAGAATTCCTTCCTCTATGCTACTAATGAAGGATGAGCAGAGAACAGAGATACTAGATTTTGTTCGTAAAAGGAGGCTGGAGTCTCTGGAACTCTTTTAAGCAACTCCTTTTGCAGCTCTGTGGGTTTCAAGTGTATAACAATATCCAATATACCTGGAAGGCTTACCTTTTTTACATTTTTACATTTATGGACTAGTGATAAAATAATATCCCTAAGCTCTTCCAACGCTCGGGCTTTTTTGTCACTGGAATTGCTAAGAGAAGACCATTTTTGCTCCAAATCTGCAGCAAGCTTTGCACTATCTACACTGAGAGTGTTGTACAGCTCTTTGATGTTATTCTGGAATGGAGTTCTAGACAAAAGTATGCGTTTCTCCGTTTCTACCTTCCTCAAAGCTTTTCACACAAGGCTGTGCTCATTCGAGCAGTGTGCCTTTCTCCAAGCACCAGAAGACCAGGAAATTTTAGAAGTATTTCTCTAGTCTCTTTGGCATAACCATCTCCATCTTCTCCCGTCAGAATCCTGAACAAATCGTAGCTGATTCCCAAAACACTCTTACTTCTCGCCCAAGATTTCTGCTTCACCATGCATATGAGGTGTGGATTTTTTTCCCAGTGTGGGATAAACAGTTAAAGACAGCAACAGTACTTTCATCTTCCTTTAAAGTGAAGTCTTTGCTGTTCAAGTTGAGGAAATGAATGTCCACCTCCCATTTCTTGAACTTGGCTTCCCAGTTAAGTCGCAAACTAGATGGAGCTGTGATTACTGGCCGACACTTTGGAAACCACTTCAGAAAAGACTGAAGAAATACTATAGTGAGTCGGGTTTTCCCCATGCCAGGTGGGTGTGAGATAATACATCCTCCCTTACTGTCAGATAGGGGCTCTCTCAGCCTCTCAAGAGTTATATCTCTAGCAATATTGTTCCACATGAACTCAAATCCTCCACGTTGATGAGGAAACATTGTCGCTTTGGCACTTTGGGGAACTAAATCCCACACAGTTCCTTCTACGAAATAGGAGAATCCTGGGTTGCAGAAGAATCAGACAATCTGAAGCCGCTAACATCCGATAGTCATGGCGACTCTCCAAATTATTTTCTTTCATACCTCCCTTGGGTTTTCTGAGCCTGCATTTGACAGAAGTTCATGAATTTAAGAGTGAACCAGAAATAAATTGGAGAGCAAGAGTTCCTAAATCCAAATATGTCCAACAGAACAACTAAAACAATTTTAGCAAAAGTTACCACACAACAGATCATCGAGTTCCAAATTAAAAACATAAGTGCTTGATAAGACAAGACTCATATACTTACAAAAGGAGGGAATATGTACTTGCTCTCCAAATGGACAGATGAACAAACTGAACAGACGAGTCCAATTTGTTCATCTAGAACAAGATGGTGGTTCCCCATCTGACAGTCATTTATTTGTCTGTGAATCGACGAATCAGATGGATTTGTAAAACCAATATGTGATTCTAAGACACACATGTCCATTTCAACAAAAAGATCTTCTGTTTCCTTTACCCGTTCCTCTTTTTCTGGGAGAAGAGGTTCCTCATCTTCAAACCGGAATATTAAAGGATGTGTTTCCTTAACAGGAACCTGTTCCTTCTCTCCAAGAGGAGCGAGCTTATTCTAATCAACAACATTTTTAGAGAATCAACAATAAATTTGAAAAACTCAGACTCTTCAAGAATCTTCCTATTATTCTTTCGAAGAGCATCCTTTTGAACGGCAACAATTTTCACCTTGCAGTCCTCTTCAGATGAGGATTTTGACTTTTCATCCTCACTAAGAAGAATGGGGCTGCTACAACTTCCTTTGTTTAAATTCTTCTTTTTGAATGTGGAAAGTGAGCGTGGGCAAAGAAAATATGTTCGGTGTATGTTGTGTTTCTCCCTCAACAACAAGTTGAGGTACAACCCTCCGATAGGGCAACTCATATCATCATGTTCTGTTTCCTCATCATCAAAATCACATCTTACATCATCAATTGAAGCTTTGGATTCTGACTTAGAATTTGAAGTCCTATTAGTAAACTCTTTGCATTTGTCCACTGTACTACACATGCTCGAGGTAGAAGAAACAACATCATCTGCTGCATTTAACATAGGAGCAGCCTCCTATTCAATGGTAACAACATCAGGATCACACTTCTCCTCCAATGAACCATCATCATCAGATTTTTATTAGGCTGATTATGAAAGATTCACAAGTTCCTGGACTGAACTTCCTCCTCCCATTGTTTTCCACATTTTTCTTGTCACCTCCAGAAGGCTCCACCAATTTTCTTTTCCTTCCACAACTAAAATTCGTAGAACTACCACTTTGACTCAACCTGTTCCTCTTCAAAACAGAGCTATCTCCTGAATCCATCATAAATGTACAATCATAAATGTATCTTAAAATGTACAATCATAAATCAAAATACAAATTGAAATCAAAACATTTTAATTTTCGTTATCAATTAAAATGCACAATCATAAATGTATCTTAAGGGTTGAACATTTTTTTTACAATGACTAACCTAAATAAAGAACTTGTGACACCCCATAACTCTATTCTTACATTCACTTATGTTTCAATACTCATACTTACATATGGGAAGTGGATTAGGGTCATAAGGGACCTCTAGTACTTAGCCGAGTTTAAAACCTTCCTATAAATTGAGTTTCTAGTGTTAGGTTATACAGGAGTCAACTTTAAATGATCATAACTCTTAGCACACAAATAATTAGATGACCCATGACCTAGCAAATCAAAGCTCTTTGAATTAGCTTTCCAACGCAACTAATTTCACGGCATTTGGAGTTTGGTGTCAGAAGTTATGATCGTTTTACTATAGATTACCCGAGCAGTGGTGTACCTACGAAACCTATTACGGACAGCGGATTAAAATATGACCAGTCTGTTAACTCACGGAAAAAATTCCTAAAAAATCCTTTTTTTGATCCTCAAATTTTACGGACCAATCTATGGGCCATAGATTGGGCTCATGGAATTGATTCAGAGACCTCGAAATTTTCCCAAAGGTTTATGAAAGGGTTCCTCCGGGCTATGGAAGTTTCTTAGGCCGCAGATGGGCCCGTAGATGACTTTGACAGCTTTCTAAGAAAGGTCTCTTTAGAACAATAAATTATTGGTATATCATAATTTCATTCTATTTAAAACAATAAATTATTGGTACATCATAACCTTCACACACCCTTCATGGGTGAAACCTTCAAAAACATTTTCTCCTCTTCCATAAACTCTTTGTTTTTGATCTTTGGGTCTGCATACTCCTTCTACCTACTCGGAGCTTCTAGAAACTACTCCTAAATAAATTTCACCTTCTCCAATAACTCCCTCGAAAGATTGGTACCCCATGGTATCAATGGGATTATCTCCAATAATTCATTTAGGAGCTTCTAGAAACTGCTCCTAAATGAATTTAACCAATCAATAGGACACCTACATCTCCTCCCATACAATGCCTCAGATGGAGCCATGTTAATACTCAAAGGATAGCTATTATTATTAAAAATTCCGTGAAAGGTATGAACTGATTCCAACAACCACCAAATTCTATCATGCATGCACATAGCACCTCCTCTAGCACTTAAATTGTCCTCTTGAACTGTCCATTAGTCTGAGAGTTAAATGAGATACTAAGATCCAATCTAGTACCTAATTTAGCCTCTAAAGTCCTCCAAAATTTAGAATTACACTGTCAATCACTTTCCGATATGATAAAAATTGAAACTCCATGAAATTGAACAATCTAGCGAATATAGAGTTTGCTAATTTCTATGCTTTATAAGTCATCATGACCAGAATAAAGTGCACAAACTCAGTTAACCTGTCAACAATCACCTTTATCGAATCAAACTTTTCCAAGGTCTTTGGAAGACCAACCACAAAGTCCATGCCAATTCTTTTCCACTTTCTCTCAAGAATGGTCATTCTCTTAAGTGTCCCTCCTGGCCTTTGGTGCTCATATTTTACCTAATGACAATTTGGATACTAGAGAACAAAATTAACAATGTACTCATGCTACGTGATACTCCACCAATAATGTTATCTCAAATAACAATACATCTTGACACACCAAGATGTATAGAATATCTCGAACTATGAGCCGCCCAAGAATAGTGTAATGACCCTCCATGTCATTTTTGTATTTTCACGATTATTTTATCGATTTGAGTATGTGCATGGTGACCTCATGTCATTTATGATTTGTTGGTATGGTTAGTATGGTTTTTAAATGAACTGTTTGAGAATTCTACACTTTTTTGAGTTAAACGAAAAATTATAACTATAAAATGATCTTTTGATAAAGTCCTAATAAATGACCTTGGAGTGAAATACTGATGGTTCCATTAGCTCCGGAACGGTCAAATTAGGCTAGGAGAATGTTCAATGCAAGTATATCGAGTTTTGCAAATTTAGCCTCCAAAATGGGTCAATAGTTGACTTTAGTCAACGTCCTTGGTCAACGTGCCCAAATGAAAATGTTGACCGCACCGTTGTATCCGAAATGTCAACTTTGGTCTAGGAGGACCTTTCATTTGGTTCCTAGGTTTCTAGGTGCATTTTGGCCCCTTGGTAGATTTCGATATTGGGAAATGGGACCCACATTGGGACAAAATGACCTCCGGTGGAAATATCGACTACACGATTGAGTCTGAAATGCCATTTTTTATTAGATTTCATATATAGATTGCATTTTTCTGACTCTGGATGAGGCCGGAGAATCAAAATTAAGTCTTAAATAGTTGCTATAATTAAAATGTGGCGCTAACGTGGCTAAATGAGAGACTGCCATGTGGTAGTCGGTCCAAAATTTTATAAAAAGGAAAATCACTTATATAATCTGGAAAATTTCCAGAAAATCAAAAACCATCGACGAACAATTTTCCAATAGCGATATCTCCTTCACTTTTTATCCGATTTCAGCGATTCAAAAGGCTAACTTGTGTATTTCTTTTAGAGGAACATCGTGGAAGCATCGGAAACTGATTTTGGCATGCCGTTTGAAGTAAAATTTGCTGTTTTGTGGATGTATTTTGAATATTTTTTTGAAAATTTGACATGTGATTTCTTATCCATTTTGAGTCCAATTTTGGTAAAAGTTGGGTCTATTTTGTGTATTTTTGTGAGGTGCACGCCGTGGTCACGTCGAAATTAATTTAAAGAGCTCTATTTGGTGTGAAAATCTGATCGTAGCTACTAGCTATTATGTTGCATTTTTTCGGAAATTTCATATTGTTATATCTCAGTTGTTTCATATCAAAATTAAGTAAAATTCAGGTCTAAACTGTACTACTTTTTGAGACCTACATCGTGGTCTATTTGGATTCTGCTAATTTAACAATATTTTTGAGGAATTTATCTTTCGGTCAAAGAGGTTGGTCTTGGCCAATTCTTAACCTCCTGAATCTTTTGAGTATCCACTCATATGCCATCGCCCCAAACTATATGGCATAAGAATGCCACAGATTTGAGCCAAGACTCACACTTCTAAATCTTTGTGTATAACTCATTATCCTTGAGCATTTGCAAGGCGATTCTGAGGTGATTGACGTGCTCCTCCTTATCTCTGGAATATACCAAGATATCATCGATAAATATGATCATAAATATATCGAGGTATTGTCGGAATACTCTGTTCATTAGGTCCATGAAGGCTGCAGGTGCATTTTTGTCAACGCAAAGGATATTACCAAGAAGTCGAAATGACAATACCAAGTTTGAAAAGCCATCATCAGGATGTCACATTCTCTCACTTTCAATTGGTGATAACCTGACCTCTGGTCTATCTCGGAGAAAAAAGTGGCACCCTGATGTTGGTCGAACAAGTTGTCTATTCTTGGGAGGGGAAACTTGTTCTTGACTATCACCTTATTCAATTGGCAATAGTTGATACACAATCGGAGTGAACCATCCTTCTTCCTCACAAATAGGACTGGAGCACCCTATGGAGAAATACTCGGCCTAATAAATCCCTGCTCTAGCAAATCTCTCAATGGCTCCTTTAATTCATTCAACTCAATAGGGGTCATTCTATACAGCGGAATAGAGATCGGTTGGGTGACGGGAAGAACATTAATTCCAAAGTCAATCTCCCTATTGGAAAGGACTCCAAGCAGATCCTCAGAAAACTTGTTCACAATCAGGATGGACTCGAAGGTAGGAGGCTCAGGATCATCAGACTTAACTCGCACGAGGTGACAGATACATCCCTTAGAAATTACCTTTCTAGCCTTAAGGTAAGAAATAAACTTACTCTTAGGTGCAATAGAATCTCCCTTCAACTCTCTCATAGGCTCATTCAGTAACTAGAATTTGACTGTCTGGGTTCTATAGTCAACAGAGACATAACAGGCATGAATTCAGTCCATGCCAAGAATCAGATTGAAATCGACCATCTCCAACTCTATCAGGTTAGCTAATATCCGATGATAGACGGACACCACACAATCTCAATAGATCCTCTTAGCCAAGATAGACTCAACAAAAGGTGTAGAAAAAGAAAATGGCTCAAGCAAGCACTCAGGAAGAATCTCAAATCTACTAGCCACATATACATCATAAATGATAGAGTTTCACCTGGATCAAGCAATGCATAACAATCAAAAGTAAATACTCGAAACATACCTATTATAACTCTGGTTGAAACATACCTATTATAACATCTGGTATAGCCTCTTGGTTTTAGCGGTTCCCCATCGCATGTAGACGACTTGTCCTATCACCTGCCCCTAGTGCAGCACCTCTCTGATTACCTTTGGCTGGTGGTATTGTAGCAGAAGGCTGGGCCTTATTGCTCCATAATGGACTTTTCTCTGAAAATGACTCATCCAGCCACACTTGTAGCAACCATTCCCTCCCTCTTTGCATTCTCCAAAATGCATCCTGCAACATTTCCCATAAGGTGATTTCCCCTTCGAACCAAGGGTCACACTAGTCTGACAACCCTATGCTCTAAAGTTTTGTTCACCTTGGGACTGTTGATCACGCATATTATTCGGGACTTGTGCACTCGCTGAAGATGGTGCATAGCCCAAAGGTCTCTTTCAGAAGTAGGACTTATCTTCCTTGCTCTTCTTAAGCTGATTAGACTCGGTCCCTACTGACTTGGACTTCTTACTCAAATGCTCCTCACTATCCCTCTTCTTATCCTCTTCGACTTGTTGGGCATAAACCATGAGTCTAGAGATGTCTATACTTTGGATCAGCTTCACATGCTTACCCAAGTCCGATATAAACTTCCTTATTTTTGCCTTTATATCCTGGACCATATCTGGAGCATACTTGGATAGTAAGATAAACTTGAGTATATATTCTTTGACAGTCGACTGTTCCTGCTTCAGATTTATTAAAACCTTAATCTTTGCCTCTCTCAACTCTTTGGGAAAGAAGTGCTCAAGCAAGGCACTCTCAAATTTACTCCCATCAGCAAGCTTAGCATCCTCACCTCAACCCTCTTCCCATTGATTATACCAAATGTTCGCCACATCCTTCAATTGATAAGCAACAAGCTCAACTCCCTCTGTCTCAGTTGGGTGCATGGCTTTTAGGACTTTCCGCTACTCATCAATGAAATTTTGAGGGTCCTCCTCAGCCTTTGACCCTGAATACTGGTGGATTCATCCTCAAAAAAAGCCCTATGACGTCTTACAGAAATTGGCTCTTGGGAACTGGAACTAGGAGCCTGTGAACTCCAATTCCCTTTCTCAGCAGCTACTAATTGGGTGAGCATAATGATAGTTCCTCTGAGATCAACCTCTGTAGTAGGAGCAGGTAGATTAGTAGGTGCTTGTGGAACACCAATGGCTCTAGCTAGTTGGCCTCGACCCCTCATTCCATCTGAGTAGGCATTGCTGGGGTTGGGTTCTCAGTATTTTCAACTAGGGTACTTAGGATCCATGATCTACAAATGCATAACGCATGAGATAGAAATGAGCTTTATAGAGTTTTAACTCTATCGCACAATCTTATAATACCAAAGAAAGGGTAACAATTTCAAATGTCCTATAGCCTCTTGCTTATAAAGTGTGGTGCACAACACACCTATAAATAAGACACTACTAGACACGGCTTCATAGACTCCCTAGGACACTTGAATTTTGTGCTCTGATACCATATTTGTCATGCGTCGGGAGGGTATCCTTGGCGTGGCCGACACTTGAAGAACCATTATTGATTCCCCAAAGAACCACCTGGCCTCATCCTCACATCTTACTCAACAGCAAAAGAATGCTCAAATAAAAGACATCAATGAAGTGATAAAGCTCTTATAAAATAATCTCCAATGACCAAGTTTAGAAAATAAAATACTCAACAATCCTCTACTTAATATCTATGAAGCCTCTACCTAGATGGTACCATAAGAGGCCATGGCTACCCAACTCAAAGAAAATAATAATAAGCAAAAAAAGATGGAAAAAAAGCTCCTACTAATAGTAAGGAGGGCTCACCAACTCTAGATACAAGGGGACTGAACCTCAACGATGCACCTGCTGAAGTCCTCTATCACCTATATCTGTATCATTAGCGATGCAAGCCCAAATAGGCGTCAGTACATGGAATATACTAGTATATAAGAATGGTGAAAGTAAACACATAAAACACATAGGGCTCGACTCAACTTAGTTACTCAACCCAGAACTCAACTCGTTCAGCTCATGACTCGATTTAGTAAATATGCACGTTTAAGGTTTTGAAATCATGCTTTAAATTAGATTCAATGTTTTATGAAACTCATTTTCAAAAATATAATATTCTCAGTCAAGTATTGCTTGGAGGTTTCTCTAACCGACATAACTCCCACCATCATAAGTTTGGTGATGCACAATGATGCCGACGTTGTTGCCACGCCCGTCATAAACTTGCCAAGGTAAAGGGCATCAACCTCGCTCTCTTAGATCCAAAGAGAATGTCCATCTACTGGGACATGACCTGCCAGTGTTAATTGCACAACTATCCTACGTTGGTAACATGGTTCCGGGGTGTAATCCTCTCACCTGCACAATGCTCAATACTCCTTCAAACTAAAATATGCTTATGAAAATTAACTCAAGCTCATCTCTTTGACTCACCTCAAACAACTTAACTCAATTAATAGGACAGTAACTCAGGGTTATCATTCATGCAATGCAACTCAAGACTCCAACACACGTCATGCAGGACCTTTAATTATAGAGTCAGTTGACATCATATCAATTCATGTTAAACACATAAGATGCTCATCACGTAGATATATGAAACAAGAACATGTATGTCTTATACTCAACTTAGAAAACTTGACTCGTGATCTCAATTCATTCTGCATGCAAAAATATAATGCAATTTAGGGCTAGGCTATCAAGCATACTATTAGTATTCCAATTTCATGGTAACAACAATGCAACTCAATAAGTTATTCAAGTATAATCATGTGGACTCAAAACAAGTATAGGAAACCTAGAACTTAAAATCATCGGATTTGCATTACTCAGTTATTTCCCGCAAACTTGATTCAAGTAGATGAAGGGGCACGTGGTTAAACCCAATTGAATGCTTTAAGTAGCCTTACATACCTAGAAATCTAAAGAGTAGTCGATCCTCACGTTTGAACTTGAACTCCTCGTTTTTCTCTCTTCTCCGGTGCTCTAAAAAATTTCTAAGTGTGTCATAAGGGATAATACACATAGGGTTATGATACGAGACTTAAAAATAAGTCAAACACAAGGGGTTAGGAAAAGACAAGAATGTCCCTCTTAAAACTGCTAGCAAAAACCACGAAACCCAATCTACGTGTCCTTTTTTTACGGGCCGTAGGTGACCTTTAGTAGGTAAGGTCCAAAATTTTGAGTTACTGGAAGTTGACATGGGACCTACGAAACCACTTTCTACAAGCTGTACCTTGGGTTATGGGCCGTCTGACAACTCATAACTTTAGACCCTGAAAAGTTGCTTTTTGAACCAACAAGTTATGAAACAAAAACTACGGGCTGTGAATTAATATACGGGCTATAT
Organism: Solanum rostratum; assembly: GCA_029948455.1. NCBI lineage: Eukaryota > Viridiplantae > Streptophyta > Magnoliopsida > Solanales > Solanaceae > Solanum > Solanum rostratum. Next base: position 43,887,073 of record CM057051.1, read on the forward strand.
GTTGTCTCGTGCATAGGCCTTAGACTTAAAAAATTTACCAAGTTAGCTGGGTGACCTACGAGACCTCATCTACGGGCTGTAGATCACTCTACGGGTCGTAGATGGCCTTCGTCGTTTCTTCCAGTAACTTTATCTCAGTTATTTTTCGTAGCTCCCTTTGGGTATTTATAATCAACTAGGAGAAATAACTTAAGGGGTGTTACAGATACTTGTGATACTTCAGGGTGTCCGCATTTTGTTGGCCTTAGCCTACGCTTAAGCTAGAATTATGTTAGATTGCATTCTTAAGAGCATGTATTGTTACATATACACATGGTGTGACTTGAGTGGTACGAATCCTAGTAGACTAGCTGAGTAGATCACTATTTTAAGTTTCAAGTCCTTAATTATTGTTCCTGGGTTTGAGGCCTGATTGATTTTTCCTAGGTTCGACGCCCAGTTGATTGTTAGACCACTTGTCCTGGCTGACTTCCCCTGTCAAAGACCAGGTCGGTAAGGGAGTTTGAGGCCTTGTTTGATATTTAAAGATTTAAGTCCTTAGTGACAGTTAGGGGTTCAAGGACTCGGGTAACCGTTAGGGATTCGAGGCCCCATGTGATACTGTATCTCGCACTAGTTGAGATCTCATACCATCTGTTACTAATTCCTATATCTCTACACCTATACACACATCTTGATTAAGCATGGTGTACCTTCTAGGCTTATAGGGGCCCAGTTTGTATACATGCATAGACACTAGGCCTTACACCCACGTACAATACTATACCTAGACCATATGACAGTGTGATATAGTTTTGGTTTGGGTTCTATCAGCTAGTATCATTGCACATTCCGGGGTATCGCATAGTTGGGGTTCCATGGTTTTATAGACATGCCTATCCTTTGGCTCGGGTTTTGATAGCTGGCACTATAGCATTTTATTGTAATTGTTTTTTATTGTATTTACTATATTTCACTCAGTCGGCTGATGATGCCTACTGGGTACCTTCCACTGATACTTGCCCATAAACGTTTACATCTACTCGTGGTGTAGGTCTAGGTATGAGATGTGACCGCTGATCTTGGGGCACTGTAGACACTTCAGGAGACTTTTGTTGAGCACAACAACTTTTTGGGATCTTCTATAGTCTCCTTCTATTATTTGGGTCGTCTTTTGTATTCAAATATTGGCATTGTCCATATCTAGTTTTGGAATGTATTGTATTATACTATTCTGACTATGTATTTATTTTTATTTTCAAGTCTATAGTAGCTATCTACATGTGACTTCCGAGTCTTGGGATATATTGTTGTTGGCTTGATTTGTATGTAGTTAACTATCGTTATGCTTAGCTATTAGGACAGGTACCGTGAGTATTGGGTTATCGCGCCTGTAGGTGGGATCTAACAGGTGCCATCATGAACTGCAAGGTCGGGTCATGTCAAGTTTGTATCAAAAGCCTTAGGTTCATCGATCTCATTTTTACAGAGCTACCATCTAGTAGAACCTTGTGGATGGGTGTGGAGATGTTCGTAACTTATTCTCAGGAGGTTACGGGATTTTTAGAAAACACTTTGTTATTGATTATGTTCATATAGTGTTGTCTGTTGACATTTTGTAATCTGATTGTTTCACTCTTTCGTAAATATGACGTGTAAAGGGACGTCCTCCGCGTAGAGATAGGGGTGTGCTATTAGTTCCCGACAAGGATAAGCCCCCAGTCCTGTTGAGTAGCAGCAGGATGCCCCAGCTCCCCCACAGTTAGAGGCACCAGTTCCCCCATAGTAGGAGGTGCCAATTCCCCCACAGCCCAACCACTTTTGTGGCTACACCTGAGATACAGACGGCTATCGGGGAGTTGTTAGTGTCACTTAAAGGCATACAGCAGGGTCCAGCACCATCCCTAGCTCTTTCAGCACGGGCCCCGATAGAGCATACCGCTCATGAGGCTCCGGTTGCACAGCCAAAGGGAGCCACACCTTTCCAATTTGATCAACCAAATCACAATAGAACCTAACTCCTAATACTAGATGATCACAGGCGAGCTGTATGTGGGTGTAAGGCCTTAGTGTCTAAGCCTGAACGCACCCTGAGCCATCATAAACCCAGAGGATACACCCATGCACAATCATAGTGTGAGTAGGTATGTGAATCCACAGATAATCAATCATGAGGCCTCGCCACAACGATCATTTATCAACCGGGTCCTCAACCCTGTGCTAGTACGTGTCACCCGATCAAAAATATATATGCAAAATAGTGGGACGTATCCCCCGTAGGAGAAGGAATCCCCCTCGCAGAATCAAATGTGTCTCATCTTAGATGTCAATCCCCAAGCTTCACCCCCAAAATGGAATCAGCGGGGTCCTTAACCCAAAATACCAATCAATGAGGTCTCAGGCCTAAAGTAACAACAAATGCTTGTACCCCTTTAGAATTGGCACCCCAGTCTCGGACACTCAAACATGACCACCGAATAATGTGACCATGGAGCATGTCACTCAGGATCTCAAACACTCGGAAGTGGCCACCAAAGACTTGAACTACAGGGTGCGTCATCTAGGTCTCGGAGCATAGAACCAGTCAATCTCTCTCTAGCCTATCCGGATCAAGATCTCCCAAACATACCATCTCCCAATAGAATCATCTCCATCACACCAATAGTCTACCACCAATCTCAGATAAAGAAAGATAACCCAGCATTAGATGGAAAGAACCAGTGCACAATAACTATCAACAGTACCTCAAAGTGTATATGTATCAGAAGTCACTGTAGGGTCATGCCCAACGAGGCTAAGTATAATATAATCTCATCCATCACAAGTACCCAGGGTAAAGATAAATAATTACGGTCTATCAGGAGTATCCCGAACAACCAAACCCAATAAAATCAGATCTATACTACAATCAGACATAGTACAACATAGAATCATTACACAGTATCATGGTCATCATATCTTAGTAGCAACAAGCTATACACATCGTATAGATACAAAACAAGTTAGAACACACACCTCTCCCTGGGCACTAGCCCATATTCGACCTTTACCAGACCATTTCTCTGTGTAAAGCAACTCATAGGGCAGTATCAGTGTAACCTAAACAAAGGCCCAAGAGGCTAGACAATCATAAGGGTGACACCCACTAGAATTATATCATAGCTCAGCAGCCACAAAGGATATCGCCTAAGGCAACCATGTGCCAGCCCACTAAAAATATGACCCTCTTAACAGGATGCAGTCCTCAAGACTAACCTATGTAACTAGTGTCTCGTCGAAGATAGTGCAGAAATCCTATAGGATATAACCTACACCTTGCTAACAGGGTCACACCTCCATCTCTCACCCGTCAGTGGCTCAGTGTCAACACATCTCGTATTACAGGTTACAAGGCTTCTTTAGTGGTACAACTATGACCGTCCCCCGAACATGGTGTATCTCTCTAGTCACCAACTAGTGACATAAGTACATAACATACAACGACACTATACAGGGTCATACAAACCACAAGGCAACACAGAATTATGTTTAATCAAAAAATTCTACCACAAATACTCAACTCAGATATAGATACCAGTTTCAGTGCACAGGGTAGCATGTAATCACGTGTCAGCCTCATGTGCTAGAATATATCAGTAACCTCAGGTCACACACACATACAAGTGAATGTCAAGCTCAATGTACATACTTATCACATGTTCGCAGTCCCAGCTAGCCCCTCATAGACCCTCTCTTAGTCATATAATGTTAGAACTCAGACAATATAGCAGTTATAGCAAACAGAATCCTCAACACAATAACTAGCATCCCATGATATCTCATATATACAACTTAAAAATCATATTCAGCCATATCCATCGTATACTCAATCCATAAACAGTATATTTCTACACATTCCAATTCAAATACGCATACATCTCAACTCAGTCTAAGGTTTAGAGAAGCCTAGCCTACGTGGTAATTGGCATCTCGTGCTCTGAGTCTATCCAATCGAGCCTTTCCCTCTTAATCGCTTCTCAATGCTGCTCAACTGTCAAAACATAAGCAACAAGATCATAATGGTTGATTTGGCTGTAAAATCTCAAGAAATAGGTGAAATTATATCAATTACGACTACAATAGGGAAAAAGGATCCTACATCCAAAATGATAAAATAGGGACTTTTCCTCAAAATATGTGCCAAAATCAAATTATAACATCATCACAACGTTCCTCGTAAACATCCCTGTCACATAGCATTTTGAATCACTCAAATCGGATGGAAAATGAGCTCAAAATCACGGTATAAAGTTGATAGAAGTATATGTATAACTCCTTGGAATCATACATACATATATATATATACAGTGCCATTATATATATATATATATATATATATATATATATATATATAATGGCACTATTCCCACATCTGTCATGCCTCGGGAGCATATCCTAGGCATGGCCAGCACCTAGAGACTATTGCTAGTCCCCAAGTGCACCATTCATTCTCAAGACTGTCACTCAACATCAGTATAGCGGAATAGTGGAAATAGTGCAATCTGCTACCTCAATAGAAAGGGTCAATGGCCAACATCAGTCTCAACATCAGAATAAGTAAGTGTAAGTGCTACTCAATTCATAAGGGAAAAAGATCAACGTCAAACCTTGACTCATGTCTATGAGGCCTCTAACTTGACTCAACTGTCTAAGATAGTACCATGACAGGCCATGTCTAACCAACTCTATAAATAATGTAAACAACAATAGAAGGGTCTCCCCCGGATAGCAATGAGGCTCACCAATGACTGAACTCGAAATCTCTGACCTCAACGATTCATCTACTGAAGTCCTCCAACTCTTGTATCTGCATCATGAAATGATGTAGTGCCGAGTGGCATCAGTACGTGGAATGTACTGGTATGTAAAATAGCTGAATATCACAGTACAAGTACAATAGTATAGGGATAACATCAACTCAACATCATACTCCCTCCTAATATCTAATGTCTATCTAAGGCAAAATTATAGTAGGCAATTGACTCATCAACATCTCATCTCCATATACTCAATACCTTAGACTCAACTTAAGAAACTCGACTCAACTCAACTCAACTCAAGGAACTCGACTTAAAACATCACATCAACATCAACATCAGGGTAATATCGAAGTAAGACCTTAGTGGGAGTTTCTCTAACCGACAACCATCACCTATAAGCCAGTGACGATACAATGATGTGATGCCATTGCCACATCCATCTAGTACCCTCCCCGGGGTAAAGGGCATCAACTTAAGTGGATCCACAAGAAAAACCTCAGTCATCTATTAGGACAAGAAAGGAGACATCCGTATTACGGTTTAATACTCTCTTCATACGCAGGCCACACAGTTAATGGGTTCGAGCGGGACTCACTCTCACCTATTTCGGTGTTCAATACTCCTCCAAGAACTCGACCTGCTCATAAGACATCAACCTCATCAGTCCTATAGGGACATATTACCTCATCATCAGTCCCATAGGGACATAGTACCACAACATCAACATCAGTCCTATAGGGACATAATACCTCAACATCAACACCACCTCGCCTCATCAACATCATGGACTCGAAATACTCTTTTAGAAATTAAATTTTAGGTTTTAAGACATCATGGAACATCATTCTCATCAACATCATCATCAAGACTCTCATCAAATGTGAAACACAATCACAACATCACAAACATCATCCTCATTAAGGCTCTAGACTCATCCCCTTGTTCATTCTTACACTTTTTAATAAAATAATCATAGGGTTTTGTGAAAAACGCTCATGAAAATGAGTTATGCAATAAATAAAGTTTATGATGATCATCAATTCATGTAAAATATATGAATTAAGTAAAACTCAGTATAATACTCAACAATCTTAACATCAAATTCATTATATTCCATAAATGATTTAAGTTATACAAAAGGACACATGGGAGGACAATCCCATGCTTTAAGTTAGCGTTACATACCTGGTATGATTGCTAACAATAATTCCTCGTACAGCCTCCTCTTGAATTCCTCAATCTCAACTCCCCTCAAGCTCTAGCTTTGTGATTTTTCTAGGAAGAATGCTTTTTGATAGGTTTTTGGAACCCTTTCTCAGAGAAACGACCTATATTCGTCGTATGGAAAGTTTGGAAAGTATTAGGAATGGACTAGAATGTCACTCGATTTTTTAAAGAAAATTTCCCGGCTTCAACTAACATAGTCCACAACGCGGACCTGTCGTGGACAGTGTATTTCAAAAAAACTCAACTCCGTCGAAAAATCACAGAAAAATATAAGTGTAGCTCTGCGATAGGTCCTCGACGCGGCTTCATCGCGAACTCATACTGTTTTTCATTGTGAAACGAAAAATTATCTTTTGACTCGGTTGCTCTAAAAGTCGACCGAGATTCTTCTCCCACTCAATTTTCTGTGTTGATCACGTATCCATTCTTGGATTTTCAATTCGAGCATCGGAAGATGCATTTTACGCACACCTCTCCTCTAGAGATATTTTGGTAATTTTATCGGGCGTTACATCATCTCCCTCTTGGGATCATTCGTCCTCGAATGATAAGTAGGAATGGTATTATGGCACGAATAGACTAAAAACTCACCTCGATACTCACTCAACAACTCAACTCCTTGACTCTTCATCGACCTCAATAACATCCACTCATATATCAGGAATATAAACATCAACTCATGGTAGGAGCATCAATTTACATTAAAAGTAAGAATATTACCTCTGACTCTTTCGTCAACCTTAGGCACGAACAAGTGTGGGTGTTTTGTTCTCATCTCTTCCTTAGCTTCCCATGTGGCTTCCTTAAAAAATTGGTTCCTCCACAGAACTTTGACAGAGGCTATCTCTTTGTTTCTCAGTCTGCGAACCTGCCGATCAAGGATTTGGACTGGAATTTCCTCATAGGACAAACTGTCTTTGACTTCTATGCTCTCAACGGGGATTACCAAGGCAGGATCTCCCAAATACTTCTTCAACATCGAAATATGGAATACCAGATGGTTTCCGTCTAACTCAGAAGATAACTCTAGCTCATAAGCAACCTTCCCAATTCTTTGCAAAATCTGATAAGGGCCGATATAACAAGAACTTAATTTCCCCTTCTTTTCAAACCTCATGATACGCTTCATAGGGTGATACCTTTAGCTATATCCAATCTCTCACCTCGAACTCTAGGTCTCTCATCTTCAAATCTATGTAAGATTTCTGATGGCTTTGGGCAGTCTTCAATCTTTCTCTAATAATCTTCACCTTCTCCATGGACTGGTGGACAAGGTCAGGCACAATCAACTCAGCTGCTTCCACTACACCTCCTCCCATACAAGGCCTCATAGGGGGCCATTTGAATACTTGCATGATAACTATTATTATATGCAAATTCAATCAATGGTAAATGGTCATCCTAATTTCCTTTGAAGTCAAGGACGCATGCTCTAAACATACCTTCTACCGTCTGAATAGTGCGCTCTGCCTGACCATCTGTCTGTGGATAAAAGGTCGTGCTCAAGTTCACTTTGGTACCCAATCCCTTCAAGAAAGATTTCCAGAAGTGAGAGGTAAATTAGGCTCTTCTGTCCGAGACGATGGACAAGGGAACTCCATGCAACCTCATAATCTCTTGGATATACATCTTGGAATACTCTTCCGCAGTGTTAGTCGTCTTGACTGCCAGGAAGTGCGCTGATTTAGTGATCCTGTCTACAATCACCCATATGGAATCATGTTGCCTCCGGGATCTCGGTAGGCCAGTGATGAAATTCATATTAACCATCTTCCACTTCCATTCAGGAATCTCAAAGTTTTGAGCCAAGCCACTTGTCCTTTGATGCTCAACCTTCACTTGCTGGCAATTTGGGCACTTTGAAAATAACTCGTCGATGTCCCTCCTCATTCCACTCAACCAAAAGACTCCTCTCAAGTCATGATACATCATTGTGGAGCCCGGATGATACATCATTGTGGAGCCCGGATGAATAAAGTATCTAGTGTTGTGGGCTTCAACCATAATCCTCTCAGAACACCATCAACATCAGGGACACATAGCCTACTCTGGTATCTCAATACACCATCTCCCCTTTGGAGAAAACCATCACTTTTTGTTTATGGACATCCTCCTTCAATTGGAGTATAATAGGATCGCAATCCTGCTTCTCTTTTAACTCAGTCACTAGGAACGATGAAGACCCACTCTGAACATTACTTCCTCCCTCGTCATTCTCCTCAAGTTGGACTCCCAGTCAAGCCAACCTATACACTTCCTTCACTAGCTCTTTCTTCTCTTCCTCCATATATGTTGTGCTACCCATAGACAACCTGCTAAGAGCATCAGCACAATGTTAACTTTACCTGGGTGGTACATGATGCTCATGTCATAATCTTTGAGCAATTCCAACCATCTCCACTGTCGCAGGTTAAGTTCTCTCTAACTGAAAACATATTGTAAGCTCTTGTGATCAGTGAACACGTCCACATGCACCCCATACAAGTAGTGGCGCCAGATTTTAAGTGCGAACACTACCACCGCCAACTCAAGATCATGGGTCAGATAGTTCCTCTCATGAACTTTAAGCTGTCTGGAAGCATAGGTTATCACCTTTCCTCTCTGCATTAATACTTATCCCAACCTAACTCTTGATGTATCACAGTATATTACAAAATCTTCCATCCCGTCGGCCAAAGTCAAGATAGGTACGGTGGTCAATCTAGTTTTTAACTCTTGGAAACTCTTCTCACATTCCTCAAACCACTGAAACCTGACCTTTTTTTGGGTCATTTTGTCAATGGCGTGGATAGGAAAGAAAATCCCTCAAAAAATATGCGGTAGTAGCCCGCCAACCCCAAGAAACTCCTTATGTTAGTTGGAGAGGTTGGTCTTGGCCAGTTTGCAACCACTTCAATCTTCTGGCCATCTACTCGAATTCCATCACCCGAAACAACATGACCTAGGAAAGCCACTGACTTAAGCCAAAGCTCACACTTGGAGAACTTCACATACAATTCATGTTCGTTAAGAGTCTGAAGGACAACTCTAAGATGTTTAGCATGCTCCTCCTCATTTCTCGAATAAACAAAGATATCATCAATGAATACGATTACAAACATGTCAAGGTAGGGCTTGAACACTCTATTCATCAAATCCATGAAAGTTGCCGGTGCATTCGTCAACCCAAAGGACATAACTGAGAACTCGAAGTTGCCATATCTTGTCCGGAAGGATGTCTTTGGAACATCACATTCTCTCACTTTCAACTGGTGATACCCCGATCTGAGGTCTATCTTTGAAAAGCATGAGGCACCCTGAACTTGGTCAAACAAGTCATCTATCCTGATAAGAGGATATTTATTCTTGAACGTGACCTTATTCAGTTGCCTATAGTCTATGCATATTCTGAGAGTCCCAACCTTCTTTTGTACAAATAGAATGGGAGTACCCCAAGGAGAAACACTTAGTCTAATAAATCCCTTCTCTAACAAATCCTTCAACTGCTCCTTCAACTCAGCGAGGCCCATCCTATATGGTGGAATTGAAATAGGTTGCATGTTTGGAAGTACATCAATACCGAAGTCGATCTCCCTATCAGGAGGGACTCCAGGTAAATCCTCAGGGAACTCATTTACAATCGGGACTGACTCAGGAGTAGGGGACTCAATACCATTAGATTTAACCCGTGCAAGGGGATAAATACAACCCTTAGAGATTAACTTTCTTGCCCTCAGGTAGGAAAAAAATCTACCCTTGGGTGCAACATAACTTCCATTCCACTCTAGGACCGGTTCATTCAAAAATCGGAATTTAACAACTCGAGTCCTACAATCTATGGATGCATGGTAGGCATGGATCCAATCCATACCAAAAATTACATCAAAATCAACTATCTCCAACTCTACCAAATTGGCCAAAATATCCCTATGATGGATGGACACTATAAGGCTCAAGCAAACACTCTGGAAGAATCTCAATCTTATTGGCCACATAGGGTGTCGCAAAGGATAAAGTGGCACTTGGGTCAAGAAATGCAAAACAATTATAAAAAAAGATTCGGAGCATACCCATAACAACATCTGGTGCAACCTCTTGGTCCCGTCGATTACCCATCGCATATAGATGGTTCATCCCGTCTCCTGTATTCGCAGTAGTAGCCTTCTGATGACTGCCCGCAGAGGGCGCTGTAGGAGACTGAGCTCTATTACCTCTATCACCCTATCTCTTCGAAGGGTACTCACCCTGAAAATGTCCAGGTTGTCCGCATGAAAAGAATGTATTTGTGCCCTCACGGCATACACCAAGATGCAGCCTACCACATCTGCCACAAGGTGGCTTTCCTCTCGGACCTTGGGCAGTGGCAACACTAGCTTGGCACTGAGATCCCTGAGCTCTGAAATTTTGGTAACCATAGGATTTCTGATCACACCTGTTTTGCTGAACAGGCGCACTCACCATAAGGGGTGCATAGCTAGAATTCTTCTGAAAGAAAGTTCTATCACCCTTATTTTGCTTCTGTTGGCTAGGCTCATGCCCTGCCGATTTGGCCTTCTTACTCTGCTGCTCTTCCCTGTCCTTCTTTTTATCCTCCTCAGTCTGCTAGGCAAAGACCATAAGTCTAGAGATATCCATACCTGGAATCAACAATGCTGCCTTACACTCCCTCTTTACATGCCTGCCCAATCCAAACATGAACTTCCTCATCCTCGCCCCCATATAAAGGACCATCTCGGGAGCATATTGGGACAACTGGATAAACTTCAGGCTATACTCTTTGGCAGTCAACCCTTCTTGTTTCACGTTCACGAACTCCTTACCCTTTGCCTCCCTCAACTCTTGGAGAAAAAAGTGATCGAGGAAGGCACTCTCAAACTCTTCTTACTCAGCGGACTCAGCATTCTCACCTCTACCATCATCAAACTGGTTATACCAGACGGTGGCAATATTCTTAAGCTGATACAAGACCAGCTCAACTCCCTCAACCCCATTTCGCATGCATAGCCCTCAACATCTTACGCATCTCATCAATAAAGTTTCGTGAGTTTCTTTAACCTTAGACCCCGTATAGACTGGTGGGTTCATCCTCAGGAAATCTCTTAGCCAGGTTGCAGCTGTAGGCTCTTTGAAGTTGGAGCTAGGGGCCTGGGGACCGCGACTATTACTCTGAGAGGCCACCAATTGAGTGAGCATAGTGATGGCTCCCCTGAAGTCTGCTTTCAAAGTGGAGGCTGAATGAGCAGGAGGTGCCGGTGGAGCCTCAGTATCTTTGACAGGTCGACCCCATCTCCTAGTCTCATTCTTGGAAGGGGCCTCTGGTAAGAGATTCTCAGTTCTAGGGACTGAGGCATCTATTTTGGCAGTAGCGCGTTTTGGAGGCATGATCTGCAAACGCGTAGCGCACGAATTAGAAGAGAGTTTCATAAAGTCAAACTTTATCGCACAAACTCAGAACATCAAAGAAGCATAACCATTCCTAGTGTCTTATAACCTCCTGTTTATGAAGTGTGGTGCACAACACTCACATAAACAAGACTCTACTAGACACGGTTTCATAGACTCCCTAGGACTCTTAAACTTTGTGCTCTGATACCACATTTGTCACGCTCCAGGAGGGTACCCTAGGCATAGCCGGCACCCAGAGACTATTGCTAGTCCCCAAGCGAACCACGCGTTCTCAGGATAGTCACTCAATATCAGTATAGCGAAATAGTGGAAGTAGTGCAGTCTGCTACCTCAATAAAAAGGGCCAATGGCCAACATCAGTCTCAATATCAGAATAAGTAAGTATAAGTGCTACTCATTTCACAAGGGAAAAAACGTCAACGTCAAACCTCGACTCATGTCTATGAAGGCTCTAACTTGACTCAACTGTCTAAGATGGTACCATGACAGGCCATGGCTACCCAACTCAATAAATAACGAAAACAACAATAGAAGGGTCTCCTCCAGATAGCAATGAGGCTCACCAATGACTGAACTCAAAATCTCTGACCTCAATGATGCATTTGCTGAAGTCCTCTAACTCCTGTATCTGCATCATGAAATGATGCAGCGCCAAGTGGCATTAGTAAGTGGAGTGTGCTGGTATGTAAAATAGCTGAATATCACATTACAAGTACAACAGTTTAGGGATAACGTCAACTCAACATCATACTCCCTCATAATATAAAATGTCTATCTAAGGCAAAATTAGAGTAGGCAATTGACTCATCGACATCTCATCTCCACATCATCAGTACCTCAGACTCAACTCAAGAAACTCGACTCAACTCAACTCAAGGAACTCAACTCAACTCAACTCAAGGAACTCGACTCAAAACATCACATCAACATCAACATCAGAGTATTATCGAAGTAAGACCTCACTGGGAGTTTCTCTAACCGACAACCACCACCTATGAGCCAGTGTTGATGTAACGAAAGGATGTTGTTCCCACATCCATCCAGTACCCTACCCGGGGTAAAGGATATCAACCTCAGTGGATCCACAAGAAAAACCTCAGTCCTCTATTTGGACTAGAAAGGAGCCATCCGCATTGCGGTTCAATCCTCTCTTCCTATGCGGTCCACGTAGTTAATGGGTTCGAGTGGGACTCACTCTCATCCATTTCGATGCTCAATACTCCTTCCAAAATTTGACATGCTCATAAGACATCAACCTCATCAGTCCTATAGGGACATAATACCGCATCATTAGTCACATAGGGACATAGTACCTCAACATCAACATCAGTCCCGCAGGGACATAATACCTCAACATGAACATCACCTTGCCTCATCAACATTAACATCAACATTATGGACTCGAAATACTCTTTTAGAAATTAAATTTCAGGTTTTAAGACATCATGAAACATCATTCTCATCAACATCACCATTAAGACTCTCATCCAACGTGAAACACAATCACAATATCACAAACATCATCCTCATTAAGGCTCTAGACTCATCCCCTAGTTCATTCTTACACTTTTTAATAAAATAATCATAGGATTTTGTGAAAAACACTCATGAAAATGAATTATGCAATAAATCAAGTTTATGATGATCATCCATTCATGTAAAATATATGAATTAAGTAAAACTCGGTATAATACTCAACAATCTTCACATCAAATTCATTATATTCCATAAATGATTCATTTTGTACAAAAGGGCACATGAGAGGACAATCCCATGCTTTAAGCTAGCCATACATACCTAGGATGATTGCTAACAACAATTTCTCGAACGACCTCCTCTTGAATTCCTAAATCTCAACTCCCCTCGAGCCCTGGCTTAGTGATTTTGCTAGGAAGAATGTTTTTGGATAGGTTTTTGGAACCCTTTCTCAAAGAAACAACCTATATTCGTCATATGGAAAGTTTGGAAAGTATTAGGAATGGACTAGAATGCCCCTCAAATTTTAAAGAAACTTTCCTGGCTTGAACTAACACAGTCTGCGACGTGGACCTGTCGCTGACATCGTATTTCGAAAAAATTCAACTCCGTCAAAATATTACAGAAAAACATAAGTGTGCCTCTGCAATAGGTCCGCGGCGGCTTCGTCGTGAACTCACACTATTTTTCATTTTGAAGCGAAAAATTATCTTTTGACTCGATCGCTCTAAAAATCGACCGAGACCCTTCTCCCACTCAATTTTCCGTGCTGATCATGTATCCATTCTTGGATTTTCAATCCGAGCATCGGAAGACGTGTTTTGCGCACACCTCTCCTTTCTAGAGGTATTTTGGTAATTTTAGTGGGCGTTACAACATCATTGCCATGTGGTGGCGCCAGGTCGCGCCATATGGTAACACAGCCGCAGGCCACGTCATCGCCCTTACCATTACCGTTGAATCCCTTTTTCGTCATTTCAGGCTTATTCGGGCGTCGATTTTCAAAAAAATCTATGCAGCCATATGGATTTTGATGTTTCGGATCCAACGATGCAGTCAAAATTTCCAACATATCTTCCTACAATAAAGTGAGGTTCCGCTTCTTTATACGTAACATTTAACGGAAAGCCCCTAGGGGGTCAAATCGCATCCGAACGTCCTCAGTATCCAATGATTGATCATCCTAAACCAAAATCGATATTCCAGAGCTAACCGCACTATTAAAATTATCATCCGAGACACGGTTCTTAAGGGCATTGACTGAGTCTACTTTTAACCGATTCTAGCAACCAAATTTGCAATCCATTATATAATTGCACCGGACATGCCCCTAGCCTAATTCGACCGTTCTGGGGCTAATGGAATTGTCAGAATTCCACTCTGAGACCATTTATTAGGATTTTACCTAGAAATTTATTTTACGTGTATAACTTCCCAATTAACGTAAAAATTTACATAACTCCCAAATAACCCATCCAACCACTATGCCAATAGTCTCAACAAGTCAATAATGTCCCAAGGTCTCCATACACATGCTCTATCCACAACATGGCTGCAAAACTAAGGAAACGACTTGGAGGGTCATTCCAGGAATTCTGTGAAATTTTAGTCCAAATTGAAGAGCTTTTCGAGGCGGACGTCATGGTGTTATTGGATTCTCCAGATTTTGTTGCATTTTGATGTAGATTAATGAAATAGATGATGCCCTACCTCAATCTTCCTATATGAAATGACACATTTACCATTAATCGTTTTGTATATTTTCGAACCTTGGATTGGGCTCTAATTTGAGGTGTGAACTCGGGTAGCTATAAATGTCATTATACGAGGGTTGTTTTGGAGTTTCGGATGCGGGTCCTACCCTTTTACTATTTTTATCCCGAACATGGTTTTAGTTCATTTTCTATGATTCTAATATCGAAACGACCATATTGATGACGTGATTCTGTTCTTGACAACCTGGCAATGCTCGGAGGCTGCTTTGAAGGGTAAAACTCCATTAGACTGAGTTGGAGCGCACGTTTTTGATATTAAGGTATGTTATGATCTCCCTTCTTCTAGACTGAGTTAGAATATATAATAATTTTAATATTTTTAGATGGGTGGGTGGGTCAATGTATGGAGTGAGGGTAAGAAAAAGTAAATCATAATTTGAGTTTGGAGGATTTTGAAAAATGTTTTCTCTATTTTTTGGAGGAAGTCATTTTTCTCAAATTTAAGAAAAATAAGATGATTTATGAAATATTTTCCAAAACATGTAAACCAATGAATTATTTTAATAATATGGTTGTTGCCATGCCACAAGGCAGGACAATGGAAGTATAGGAGAAAAAGAGAAAACTGGAAAATATTTTCTAGAAAATGTTTTCCTTCATAATGAACATAAAGTTTTGAATAATGATATTTTGGTCACAATAGTTGTCTACACTATTTGTTTAGTATTACTTCCTCTTTCTCAGAATACTTGTCGCTCTTACTAAAAATATTTGTCATTTTGGAAGATAAAACAAACTTAATTATTTACTAATTATTTTTAGTGCGCTAAATATGATTGTGCAATTCGACCTAGGTGCATGTTTTGAGTGGAACACATTAGCTGTCAACTCAACAAGTAGAACACATTAGTTGTTCGCTCTCAGGTTGCATTTGCATGAAATAGTTTCAAAATAAATGTTTTGCATAAGGTCATTTTTGATATTCCCAATGAAATTACCATTTTGCCATTCTTAAAAATTGTCTTGAGTCATTTTTGATTGAGTCTAAAAGTTAAATTTTAAAAATCTTGTAAAAAGTTGTAATTTTGCTAAAGAATGAGTTTTTAAAGGCTTAAAGTTGAAAATTTTGAGTTTTGTGATCATCTTGAGTTTTGAATGTCAAAATTCAATTCTATTGATTCCGTCAACTCTAGAATTCCGAATTCGGTCTAGGAGAACTTACAAAATTGAATTTTGAGTTAAAACGAAGATTTTAGACCCAAAGTTGCATTTTCAATTGATTTTGGATCATAGTTTGACTTTGGTCAACATTCGGAGTTTGGAAGCTCGAATTGGAATTTCAACAATTTGAATGGTTTCAGATTGTGAAACTAACACTAGGAATAGTCTCTTTCTAATTTTTAGAGTTTACGAGGTTATTTTGGGTATTTGAGTCCTAAAATAGTTTAAATGATCATTCTTGGGTTCTAGGTTGAGGAGACTTGGAATCAAATTCTGACATTTCCATTGAGTCCGGAACATCACTTCTGGTATGGCACACTGTTAGGAATGATAAAAGCCTTGTGTGGAAAGCACGGGAAAAGGTTGAAACAGAGAGTTTAGGCATTGGAAGAGCAGAATGCCTGAGCACTAGAAGAGCTTAGGCATATTATTTCACCACTTGTCCATACATGTAGTGAAGATGAAAAGAAGGTAAGCCTTCCGGGTAAAAAGAAATACACTTGAAGCCCATAGATTTGCAGAAGGAGTTGCTTAAAAGAATTCTAGAAAAATTGGACTCCTTTCCAAACAGAATCTGGTGTCTCTGATCTCTGTTCATCTATCCTTCATTAGTGGCAAAGCGGAAGGAGTTCTGTGAGTGAAAAAGTCAGCTCAAAGAAAGAAGATGCCGTTTGGATCAGATATTGGAGTAAAAATGTAATTTGTTGAATTGGTTAGAGACTCCGTGATGCGCTGAAGGAGAGGGTCATAATATTTTGCCAGTTACTTGATCCTAAACCCGATCAAGGAGCAACTCAAGTCTCTCTTTGGCTGGACTTTAGGTCGGGAGATTCTCTATGTTGATGGGAAACTTGATGTAATACAGCGGCAGATATCAATAAATCATCACATATGATAACAATCCTAAGAAGAATGTGTATGCCGTATCTTTTTCTCATTTTTTAATTTTCTCCCTATTAGACTTCTTTAATTTATATTTTTATTTAGGCTCAAATTAGTCATTTATGACTTTATTGAAAGTATAGAATACACATGCAAAGCATGTGCAAAGTACATGTCTAAGAACTAGTTCTCTTAATAACCCTAAGAGTGATGTCGAAGTTCTTACATCGATAAAAGCCTATTTAGAAGGGATAAATCTTATAGATGCTTCAAGAGTTGGTTTGCTTGATGTTCTTTGGAATCTCTCAGCAGAACAGCAAGCCCCAGCCGAGCCTACGGGAATGGTCAAGACAAAATTTGTTCATGTTTACTGTCCAATGGCATCGAAATCGGAGGTTGACAAGATAAAAAAAAACAAGAAAAAATATCATTCAAATGTACATCTGTCCTGGAATGAAGAGAATACTTTGTATTCTGTGTCAAAGGATAACATACTTGCATACATGGTTAAGCATGAGGGCCTCCATCATATATTTGAAAAACTATCTCATGCACAGAGCAGTTAGTTAGGTTAGTATGTGCTTTAGTTTCTTCTTGTTCCCCAGTACAGATGTAATCTACCTTGTTTAGTGTATTTTGTTTATTGCTTGTCTTTGAAAAATCACTCAAATGCATTATCTCTTTCTTGTTAGCTCAGTTGGAGCCACTTTGTTGGTTTCCAAGGACACTAGTTCGAAGACTTTGTATTACCATCATTCTTGGAGGCTGTGGAAATGATCTCTTGCAAATATGCAAGGCAAGAAAGCATAATACACTGGCTGCACCTCTATCATTAACTAGAGAGAACACTTAACTAAATTATTACTACGATAAGTTGTTTATTTAACACTACAATGTTGCAAACGAGTTGTTTCTACGAAAATAAAAACATCGGATGCTGCATTTTTAGACATAGAAGATTTTAATTTTGTTATTAGCATTTTTATCATTTTTGAATTCCTTCCTTTCTGGTTTCAAGCACTTCGTGCAATTATGTGGTTTTGGTAAAAAGAAAAAAGGAGGCCAGATTCACATTTGATTTATGAAGAATGCGGATAGGATTTTTCAAGATGCAACGTGCTAGATTGTATGCACATTTTTTTTATAGTCATACTATGTGTATACTCATATGAGATTTATATTTCCTTTAAAGAGGCCTATGTGGCAAATTTATAATTTTCTTTAATATTTATATTTGAATTTGATTATAATTGCCGTAAATATATTATCTCATCAAATATGAAATTAAATATTTGTATGTTATATAAATATTAACTATTATTTTACTTTGTCAGGCAATCCTAAGATTTACAACAGGTAAATTTTTTTCAATGAGTTGGTGAGACTTAAATTTTCCAAGTTGTTATTATAAGATGTAATTAAAGAGGTTGATATTTGTAAATTAAAAAAAACCCAGAGATGAATAATAATATTTCCTGAAGAGTTTAAACAAAAGCTTGAAAGCAGTTGATTGACATTGCCTTTGAAAATGAATACAAATGTCACAAGTTTGCTATCTCGTTTTGACTCAATTTGTGGACACTAGGAACACTCTACCAACTCACCATAATCTCATAAAGTAAAAATTGTACTAAATAAAGTAAAATAAAAAGAACATAATTTTCAAAAAAGTATTTCCCGCATGTTCTTAATTGTGAAAGCAATCATATGATGTGATGATTAGCATTTTCTTCGTCGCCCTTATATATGCTATGATGATGATGACAGTGGAAGAACAGCTTTGAATAACTTTGAATGAAAATTTTCAAGATACAAACATAAATTTATTTGTGCCAAGTGGAGAAATATCGTAAAGTGTCATAAATTTATGAACAAAATTTTGAGAGTTATGAAGATTAAAAAAGGAAGTTGTGAATATTACGAGAATAAATTGAAGAGGTATGAATTATATAATAGTAGCTGATTTTTATCAAAGATGTTAAACATCAAAAGGAGAAAATTCGAATATTAGAAGATATTATTATTTTACAATAAGAAAAGAATGAAAAAAAAAGAAGATATCTTCAACTTTTTTTGAAAAGGGATTTTGATTAATTATTGGTCAAATCAAAATTACGTAAAAAATAATAAATAAAATATGGGGTATCTATTATCCACTCCATAGCATCGGCTAGAACCCGAAGCCAGAACTAACTGATGGGCGCACTAGTTTGCTAATCTTTTAACGGACAACCAAGAAATCGAAGTAAATCCATACATGAGTGCTTTACAATCATGAATAATAACTTCAAAGTAAGAGTTATTTCAGCAGGCTTTTTCGGGCGCTTGTTTAACCAAAAGATTGTTTATCTCTACAATTATCGGTGTAGCTACAAAGTGTTCCTTTAGCCAGCTTCGTGCTTATTGAAAACCTTAAGCCTCAACAATAAATGAGTCTTGTGATCTATATAACCGACTAGAATTTAGCATTGGTTCTTAAGAAATAACCATGCTGGAAAGGCAGAAAGTTCGAAAGATAAATTGAAGATAAAAAAAAAGGGTAGATTGTCCAAACGAAGGTGGAGATGTAAAGGGGTAATTAAGTTGTAATCAATTTGACAAAAGTAAGGCTGATAGAAAAGCTGGTGAATTCATTGCTAATTCAGAAAACAGATAGACCAAAATAAAACATTTGAGCCATTTTACAAAGACTAGCAGTTACCAAAATACACTAAACAAGTCGGATTGCCTCGTGTGCCTAACTACTTCCTTTTGAAGGTTGTTTACAAGAAGTGAAGTATGTAGTAGGCACCACACGGGGCACATGAGATAGTTTTTCAAAAATATGACGGAGGCCCTCATGCTTAACCATCGATTCAAGTATGCTATCCTCTAACACTGAACATGAAGTATTCTCTTCATTCCTGGATAAAAGTACATCTGAATGATATTTTTTTCTAGTTTGTTGTTCGATCCTGTCAACCTCCCATTTCAATGTCACTGGACAGTAAACATGAACAAATTTTGTTTCGCCATTCCTGTAGGCTCGGCAGATGGCTTGTTGTTCAACTGAGAGATTACAGAGAACATCGAGCAAAACCACTCTTGAAGCCCCTATAAGCCTTATCCCTTCTGAACAGGCTTTTATTGATGCAAGAAGCACTTTGACATCACTCTTTGGGTCATTAAGAGAGTTTATTGATATCTGTCGTTGCTTTACATCAAGTTTTCCATCCATATAGAGAATCTTCGGACCTAAGTCCAGCCAAAGAAAGAATTAAATTGCTCCTTCATCAAATTTAGAGGATCAAGTAACTGGCTAAATATTATAACCTTCTCCTTCCGTCCACTACAGAGTCTGATCAGCTCATAAACAAAATTTCATTTTTACTCCAATATTGGGATCCAACCGACATCTTCTTTCTTTGAGCTGACATTCTAACTCGGAGAATTCCTTTCTCTTTGCTACTAATAAAGGATGAACAGAGATCAAATATACCAGATTTGGTTCGTAAAAGGAGGTTGGATTCTCTGGAACCCTTTTTAAGCAACTCCTTCTGCAACTCTGTGGGTTTCAAGGGGACAATAGTATCCAATATACTTGGAAGGCTAGCCTTTTTAACATTTTCACATTAATGGACTAGTGGTGAAATGATATCCCCAAGCTCTTCCAATGCTCGGGCATTTTTTTCAATGGAATTGCTAAGAGAAGCCCATTTTTGCTCCAAACCTGCAGCAAACTTTGGACTAACAACACTAAGAGTGTTGTACAGCTCTTTGATGTTATTCTGGAATGGAGTTCCAGAAAAAGTATGCGCTTCTCTGTTTCAAGCTTCCTCAAAACTTTCCACACAAGGCTGTGCTCATTCCGAGCAGTGTGCACTTCTTCAAGCACCAGAAGACCAGGAAATTTAGAAGTATTTCTCTAGTCTCTCTGGCATAACCATCTCCATCTTCTCCCGTCAAAATTCTTAACATATCATAACTGATTCCCAAAACACTCTTACTTCTCGTCCAGGATTTCATCTTCACCATCCGTATGAGGTGTGGATTGTTTTTCCCAGTGCAGGATAAACAGTTATAGACACCAACTGTACTTTCATCTTCCTTTAAAGTGAAGTCTTTGCTGTTCAAGTTGTGGAAGGGAATGTCCACATCCCATTTCTTGAACTCGGCTTCCCAGTTAAGTAGAAAACCAGATGGAGCCATAATTACTAGCCGACACTTCGAAAACTACTTCAGAAAAGACTGAAGAAATACTATGGTGAGTCGGGTTTTTCCCATGCCAGGTGGGTGTGAGATAATACATACTCCCTTACTGTCAGGTAGGGGCTCTCTCAGCCTCTCAAGAGTTGTAGCTCTAGCTATACTGTTCCACATGAACTCAAATCCTCCACGTTGATGAGGAAACATTGTCGCTTTGGCACTTTGGGGAACTAGATCCCACACAGTTCCTTCTCCACAAATAGGAGAATACTGGGCTGCAGAAGAATCTGACAATCTGAAGCAGTTAACATCCAAGAGTGATGGCGACTCTCCAAAATATTTTCTGTCATACCTCCCTTGAGTTCATTGAGCCTGCATATTACAGAAGTTTAAGATTTAAAAGTGAACCAGAAATAAATTGGAGCGCAACAGTTCATAAAACCAAATATGTGCAGCAGAACAAATAAAAGAATTTAGCAAAAGTTACTATACAACAGATCTTGTAAATCGAGTTCCAAATTGAAAAGAGAAGTGCTTGATAAGACAAGACTCATATACTTACAAAAGGAGGGAAGATGTACTTGCTCTCCAAATGGACATATGAGCAAACTGCACAGACGAGTCCAATTTGTTCATCTAGAACAAGATGGTGGTTCCCCATCTGACAGTAACTTATTTGTCCACAGTACATCGGCGAATCAGATGGACTTGTAAAGCCAATGTGTGATTCTAAGACACACATGTCCATTTCAACAAAAAGATCTTCTATTTCCTTTTCCCATTCCTCTTTTTCTGGGAGAAGAGGTTCCTCATCTTCAAACCGGAATATTAAAGGAAATGTTTCCTTAACAGGAACTTGTTCCTTCTCGAGCTTATTTTGATCATTAACATTTTTTATAGAATCAACAATAAACTTGAGAAACTCAGACTCTTCAAGAATCTTCCTCCTATTCTTTCGAAGACCATCCTTTTGTACAGCAACAGTTTTCACCTCACAGTCCTCTTCAGACAATGATTTTGACTCTTCATCACCAGACTCTTCATCGTCACTAAAACGAATTGGGCTGCTACAACTTCCTTTGTTTAAATTCTTCTTTTTGGACTTGGAAAGTGAGCGTCGGCTAAGAAAATATGCTTGGCGTATGTTGTGCTTTTCACCCTCAAAAACAAGCTGAGGTACTACCCTCTGATTCCACTCCTTTTTTCCTTCTTCATTCTCTTTAGGACAACTCAGATCATCATGTTCTGTTTTGTCATCATAAAAATCACATCTTACACCATCATTTGAAGCTTTGGATTCCGACTTAGAATTTGAAGTCCTATCAGTAAACTCTTTGAATTTGTCCACTGTCCTACACATGCTTACGGTAGAAAGAACAACATCATCTGTTGCTTTCAGCATAGGAGCAGCCTCCTCCCCAATGATAACAACATCAGGATCACTCTTCTCCTCCGAGGAACCATCATCATCAGATATTTTATAAGCCTGATTCATAAAAGATTCACAAGTTCCTGGACTGAACTTCCTCCTCCCATTATTTTTCACATTTTGCTTGTCACCTCCAGAAGGCTCCACCAATTTTTTTTTCCTTCCACAACTAACATTCGTAGAACTACAACTTTGACTCAACCTGTTCCTCTTCTCAATCAACTCAATCATATATTTTAAAGATTGTTGTCTAGTCCTCCTTTTCGAAACAGAGTCATCCCCTGAATCCATCCGAAATCAAAATACAAAATTAAAATCAAAATATTTTAATTTTTATTATCAATTAAAATGGACAAGCATAAATGTATCTTAACGACTGAACCTCTTTTTTACAAGCACTAACCTGAACAAAGAACTTTTTTCTTCCGGAAAATCAAGAATTGGAAGTTGTGAATTCATGAAACTATAAAAATTAGACTTTGAAATAATTGAATGCATAGAGATGATGTAAAGATTAAACCTTCCAACTGTGTCACATGAATTTCAAGAGTGAGCAGGCGTGTTTTCTCCAACAAATGAATCTTTGAAAAAAAAACAAAAGAAAAACAAGTTTGTTTTGTTCCTTTTTGTTACTGTACAACTTTTTACAAATTGTGGGACCCATTTTAGTTTAAAATTCATATTTAATTATAGATTTATTTAGTACTAGGAATAAAATACCAAAAAATCAAATTATGAAACAAATCAAAATTTTCAATAATTTGGTTATTTACTGTTCAGTACTCAATATTTGGTATGATATCTGGGAACACATATGTCTTTTAGTTATATCAATTTGCTTCTTTTGGATGTCTTCTTACTTGATCTTGTATTATATCGTTCCTTCATACAGAAAAAATAGAAATAATTGGAGCAATACTATTAACTTCGTAATACAATTGACTATAGTTTCAATATGGTATTACCGAGTACCATACCCAACTAACGTTTGATTAACCGAATTACCGAATCAAAATCTGAAAATTGGTATATGGTATCTTCTTTTAGCTACTAATTACCAAATTCGAAATTTAAAAATCTCGAGCTGAATACCAGATGTCCACCCCTAGCTTGTTATGAATGTCATTGAAATTTGTAAAAATTGTATAACTACTTTGAGTAAAAAAATTAATAGCTCGACGTAGAAAAGCACTTTAATTATGAACATCCCAATGGGGGACTCACACACACATATATAAATTTGAACAAAAATTTATGATTCAAATTTATGAAAAACAAGAAAGGGGATTGGCTTATGTTCATTTGGTCATTATAATGGAATAATATTAATTGTATTTCACCTATAATTAATTTGTTTTTTTATAATATGGGAGGTGAATTTTGTTAACAATCTCCAAAATATTAAAAACATGAATTAGTAAGAAATGTAAGGGCTAATTTTGATGATTTGTATGCAGGATCCAAGGAGGATCAAGCAGAGCAAAAAGAAAAGAACAAATCTCTTATGTCAAGAGATATTTGCTAAACAACTTGCAAGGAAGGATCACGTAAAGGAATAATTGTCGAATGCATCAAAGGAAAGTTCAAATTTGCAAATATCTTGAAGATACTAAAGATTACAATTAAGAACTCTTATACTTTCTTGATTCGCTCTTGAAGACTATCAAGACGCCTTCCTGATTTATGCAAGGAGGGATGCTATTCACTGCAAGTTGTTCTCAACTGGCAGAAGTGTCTGAGATTTTGCCCTATTCTTGGAAAGAATATTCATCCTTCCTTTACAAGAATTAAATCCCTTGTGTTTAAAGACTTCCTCATCCTCTTTATATAAAAAGAAGTCTGAGTCGATGTCAATGGAACACTCGCTGCACTCCACAAAAGCAAAACCCAGAAAAATACAAGTAGGGGTCAGTACTGGACAATATGTACTTAGTAAGTATCATCGACCAACTCAAAATAGAACTCAATATACATTAGAGATTGAGCTTAATATACAAAAAGAATCATCTAACACAAAAAATCATCAAACAATTATGTGCTTTGCTTCGGTTTGGAACTCATCAGATAATTTTTTTTTAAAATGTGGCAAACAAATTTTTTTCTCCACGGTCTCTGACTGTAACTGCAACAAAAACTATTCTCCACGACCTGTAAGATAGCACTGCATTTGAATTGTGGATCATTAAGGTTTCTATGTTAGTTGACCTTCCTTCAAGTTATTTACCGTGATTATATATCGGTTATTACATTTAGAGTTTTAGTGATTTGATTTGTTTGTGTTTTCAACTGAAGAAGTCAAGGATGGTTTGTGAGTGTGTATTCATATTTTATTAGATTGATTACATATATACTATGTGATAAATGACAATTAGAGAAGTTCTCGGAATATCTAGAGTTGAAAAAATCCACTTTTGAAATTTTCTAAAATTGAAAAAGAGTGATATTAGTGAAGAAGTAATATATTTATATTAATCATGTGAAAATATTAGTTTCACTACAAATTTTTTTTTAATAAAACTGCGTAAAGCGCCGCAAATTCTCTAGTCACAAATATATCCAAATAAGGCTTGAACATCTGGTTCATCAACTCCATGAAAGAGGCTAGGGCATTAGTCAACTTGAAAGGCATAACCACAAACTCATAATGACTATAGCAGATCCGGAAGGTTGTCTTCGGGATATCAGATTCCCAAACTCTCAGCTGGTGATATCCAGTTCTCAAATTAATCTTTGAATACTGAAGCACCTTGCAACTGGTTGATTACATCATCATACGAGGCAAAGGATACTTATTTTTTATGGTCACTTTCTTCAACTGGCGATAATCAATACACATCCACATAGTTCCATCGTTCTTCTTCACGAACAAAAAAGGAGCATCTCAAGGGGATACACTCGGACGAATAAACCCTTTTTTTGACAAATCCTCCAATAGCTACTTTTGCTTTTTCAACTCAGTCGGAGTCATCAGGTAGGGGAAATAGAAAAGAGTTTAGTGCTCGGCTGCATATTAATGGTGAAATCAATGTCACGATCTGGAGGAACACCTGGAAAATATGTCGGAAACACATCCATAAACTCCCTCACAACTCTGGTGACCTCCAATGATGGTGATGTCACGCCTCGGGAGGTTACCCAAGAAGTTGCCGGCACCTAGAGACTATTGCTAGTCCCCAAGCGAACCACTTGGCCTCATCACATTCATTCAATCAATAATTCAAGACAATCAGCGGAAGACAAAGGAAAGTAATGGGCACATCTCATCTAGTTTCAAAATAATATTATAAATAAAAGGGCTAGTAGAAAGAAGCTAGCTCAACAAGTCTCAACACCAACATTCGACTCTAGTCTATGAAGCCTCTATCACTAATCTAGTGGTGCCAATGACAGACCCATGACTATCTTAATCAAAATAAAGCTAAATCAAGTCTAACTCAAAGGCAAGATGAAATAAATAATAGGGAATCCTCCGGAGTAGGGGAGGCTCACCAATAGGCTGAACTGCTTAGGTCCTCAACGATAGGCCTGTTGACGACTTTTAATCCATGTATCTGCATCATGAAATGACGTAGCGTCGAGTGGCGTCAGTACGCGGAATGTACGACATGTAAAATAGATCAATGAAATAGAAATAGGTAGAATAATATGGAAATAACATCAACTCAGAATAATAACCAAATAAAAATGTCGCGTGTCTATCTAAAAGAAGAGAAAAGATTAGACAAGTGACCCATCAATCAATCAAGTCAACTCAATGGAACTCAACTCAAATCGACTCGACTCAGAGTACTCAAGGTAGGAACTTTTTGGGAGTTTCTCTTATCCGACAATAATCACTTGTGAGCTAGTGACTGTACAACAATCCCACTGATGTTGCCATAGCTGTTCCACACTTGCTAGGTAAGGAACGCTTAGGATCCACAAGGGATCCGAAAACATATTAAGTCCTATTGTTTTAGGACAATAAGGTGAGGACCTGTCTGACTTTAATGGACTTAATCTATAGAATGAGAAGTTATTCGACTCTAACGGACTTAGCCCTCAAGGTGAGAACTTTTCCGACTTTGACAGACATAGCCCTCAAGTGAGAACTTGTCCAACTTTAACGGACTTAGCCCTCAAGATAGGGACTTGTCCAACTTTAACAGACTTAGTTCACTCCTACGCTTGGCGACGTAGTTAATGAGTGCGAGTTGGACTTGCTCTTACTCTTACTCATTTTGGTGCTCAATACTTCTCCCAAGACTCAGTGCTCATAAGACTCCTCATCTCAACTCAATTATCTCAAACTAGCCTCGTAGAGACTCTCATTATCTCATTAACTCAAACTCAAAGGTCCTCTATTATTTCAAGGACTTTAACTTATCTCGGTTAACTCAATTCTCATTTAAGAACTCAAGGACTCGGATCATCACTTAGAAGAAGTCGTTTAATCAGAAATCAAAAACTCAATTATGAAGACTCATCAGATCATCAAGCTCAATTAACTCACATCAAGACTTTACTTAACATACTCAAACCAAGGCTCTAGACTCAATCCCTAGGTTTAATCATGCATGCTTTCAAAATTAATCATGTAGGGTTATATGATATCTCATGAAAAGTATTCAATTCAAGAAAACAAGTTTATGATGATCATCAACATAGGAAAATACATATAATTAATATAATTTTCAAGAAAAACTACCAAGAATCATGTATGTAAACTGTTTAGACCTTCAACTCTTCTATGACCATCTATGGGGCATATGAGAGAACAATCTCATGTTTTTAGTTTAGCCTTACATACTTGGGATGAATCTCTCAAAATCACTTCAAGGATTTTCCTCTTGAATTCCTCAATCTCAAGCTCTTCTCCTCTTTCCTCAAGCCCTAGTCTTTTTGTTAAAGATTTTGAAGGACTTAAAATAGGGTTTACAATACTTTTAATAGTTAAAATGACCGGTTTTGATCATATATTAAGTCCAGCAGGGGTTTGGAAAGGTCTAGAATGCCCCTTACAAAATTTGGAGAAAAAGTTTGTCTGGGGACATGGGGTCCGCGACACAGACTAGGTTTATTTTC
The DNA here is from genome assembly GCA_029948455.1 of Solanum rostratum. Classification (NCBI taxonomy): domain Eukaryota; kingdom Viridiplantae; phylum Streptophyta; class Magnoliopsida; order Solanales; family Solanaceae; genus Solanum; species Solanum rostratum. The sequence goes on from CM057051.1 coordinate 43,914,435, forward strand.
GGTATTTTTTGCCAAATATACTCCAAATGAGGTTTCTAATCCCGTGGAAAATTTTTAGGATAAAACCAAGTGTTGGTACGCGGCAGGTGCACGTTGCCCACCCTCACTGGTTTGCGTTTTTGCATCGAAAAATTATCTTTTGATCACGTTGCTCTAAAAATTAACCGAGATTATTTTCCAACTCAATTCTTCATGCTGATCGCAAATCCGGTCTCGAATTTACCATCTGAGCATGGGAAGACATTTTATGCACACATCTCTATTCTAGGGGTAATTTTGCCGGGTGTTACAGGTGACTCATGAGAACAAGCCCAAACATGAGAAAAATATGATAAACAACCTTATCCATCAATTTACAAGCATGCATATAAGAGATCACGCCCTTGGGATAAGAAATAGACGTGCCAGTCCACACTAATTGGGGAAAACCAGGACATGATAACATCACAGTCTTTGCATAGCAATTGAGAATGGCATGATGAGGTGATAACCAATCCATACCAATATCATGTTGAAATCAACCATATCAAGTAATATCAAATCGGCATTAGTCTCTCTCCCCAAGAAAGTAACAATAGAACCCTGGTACACCTGAGTCACCATTAAAGACTCACCTACCGGGGTGGAAACGCAGAAGGGCTCCACAAGGGGCTCACATATAATACCAAATTCCATGGTGAAATAAGCTGATACATATGAATAGGTAGAGCTTGGTTAAAATAGAGCTAAAGAAAAATAGTGGCACACCTGAACCATACCTGTGATAATAGCATTAGAGGCCTCTGTCGCGGCCTAGTCTGGGATTGCATAACATACCTTGCATCCTCCACTAGGTTTTAGGACTCCACGAGCTCCACCTCACACTACCCCTACCTTCTCTAGTACTACACCCCATGCCTTGAGAAGTGTCCCTTATTGCTTATGCTAGGGCAGGTTAGGCTGGCTGGGACTCTGATGATTGAGCGGGAGGTGCACGATGAGGACAATGGTTGGCCAACTGCCCAATCTTATCACAAATATAACAAGCCTTGGGATCCCGTCCCTGAGATAACTGTCCCGAGAAGCCACCATGCCGAGTTATATCAAGGCCCATCTGAATAGGCCTAGACCTATCAACACTGTCAGCAACTAGAATAGTTGCATGTATTGCTTTGCCTTGGTGACCCTGTCTGTGAAACTCATTGTCTGATGGTGGATGTCTTCAGAACTGGCCATGCTGGCAGAATCTCTTCTCGCCACCCTTTAGATTATGCCTGATACACTCGATGATACGAGCGTGGTCCACCACACTATGAAAAGTACTACCTGCTAGGACCAATGAAGCTATAGTTTCCTGAAAATATCGCATTAACCCTTTTGCGAAATGTCGGATACTCTCAAACTCGGTGGGGATACTAGATAAAGGAATCAAGGTCATGAAATCTAGAATAATAATCAGATACCGTCATAGATCCTTACTGTAGTTGGTTAAACTCATCTCGCCTTTTGTCCTGGAGACTATAAGGTACAAACCTCTCTAAAAAGAACACCTCGGTAAATTGATCCCGTGTCATAGTTGGTTATCTAGTAGGTTTGCGGGCTAAAACTGATCTCCACCACCCTTTGGCCAAGCCAGTGAATTTAGGAAGTGTAAGCTACTCGATGCATCTCAAGAATAGCCTGATTGTACAATCGATCCTAACACTCTGGTAGAAAGTCATAACCTGTCATCGAGCGTACCATCAAACCTGGGTGGAGCTAACCGGACAAACCTCTCAAAAATCTTCTACTCGGCGGTAGACATAGCATGGCTAGCAAAAGATGGTGGTACTATAAACTTGGGTGGTGCAATGGATGAACCCGAAAGTTGTAGCCCAGTACTCTGCTGATCAGGCTTAGGCGAAATAACAGAAACCATAGGGGGGATCCACTGGAGCTGCGAAGGACTAACGGGTACCATAAGTGGATCAAATGGAGCTGTAGAAGGGCCAATCGTCAGTGTAGGAGCTGGTGCATCGAGGATAATAAGGGTTGAAATAGCTTCATCAATTCTGGCTAATACACGCAGGAGTATCATCTGAACTAAACGCATGGCAACTGAGGTTGTTGATGGTAGAACAAGACATGTAGGTCCCTTAAACTCATACTCAGGCTCTGGTGAAGCTGGTCTATCCTATCTCTAGGGCATGTCCATAACCTCTAGACCGACCACGAGCCTTGCCTCGACCACAGGAGGGGGGCACATCAACTAGCTCAGATTCACCCACTGACTGTCAAGCTTTAGTCATCAACATTTGTGCAGAAGGAGTAGATTAGATATGTTCAAAATGGTAGATATGAAGGAACACATGAACAGAAACAAGATTGAAATTCATCCTATCAAGTGCCTTGCAGTGTCTCAAAGATGGGTATGGACGTCTGCATACCGATCCACGAGACTCTACCAAACACCATGCTCTTGACTCACGAGCCCAACGAACCTAGAGCTCTAATACAAAACTTGTCATGACCTGAAATTGGATCGCAACTAAAGGAAGGAAGACTAAACAAACACCACAACACAAATTAAAATCCCAAAAACTAGAGCCATGAGTGCAAGAGCTTCTAAATAGTACAAGAGAGTAAATACAAGGTTGTCTAATAAAGGACATACAAAGTCACGTATGAATGACAACTAGAAAAGTCTCAATAGTACAGCAACGACTCGATATCTAAGCCTTACCATTGTGATCTGGGGGAAAGATAGGATAACTCCGCAGGAGTGAAATCAACTACCACGAGGGGTTCCTTGTGCTCGATCTGGAGGGAGGAAACATAGTAGGGGTGAGTACATAATGTGTACCTTGTAGATTCAACTGACTAGGTAAGAGAAATCGAATAAGCATGTAATAATTAAAAACTCTTCCACCTGCAACGAAGAGGTTAGTACACAATATATATATATATATATATATATATATATATATATATATATATATATATATATATATATATTAATGAAAGGGCAGATAAAATAGCAAGCTTAAATAATGATGAAATGCACATGGAATGAATGAAATGCATGGGAAATTACACATTTACCCTATGTTCCAATTCGTACCAAATTTTTGCGAGAACCCTCACACCAATCCAATTATTCATGAAACACTCCAATTGTTACAATTATCAGATAAACAAATTCAATAACTCTGATCCATTCTCAAAAAGGTTAGTTGAAACTACCTCGATGCCAAAACCATAGCCGCACTCAAACCAAGCTTTCAAACACTCGAAGCCTCGACAACAAGATCTTATCAAAGAAACATTATCAAGAATAGATGATACGCGTCAAAAGGTGAATTCTGATACCCATATTGGCATGAAAATTCAAAGGGTAAAATAGTCAAAATTAGGGCTTAATTTCGAAGTTCACGAATCTAGAAATAAATTGCAAATTATGATTCTACGCGAGAAAAGGAATTTGTGGGTCAAAATCCAACTGAAAATGAGCTTGAATTGAATGAGAAATTATTATTTAAGGTCTCCAAACATAAACCATGAAAAATGAATTTTTGATGTTCAAAATCATGAAATTCAAACAAAATTAAGAGAAAAGCAATGTAATTACCGAGTATGACCATAGAAATACTTACCCAAAAGTTTTCCACAGAAAACTCCTCCAAAAATTGCCCAAGGAAGCTCATGAATTTAAAAAATGGAGGAAAATGGAGTATTCTCTATTTAAAACTGTTCAGGCACGAAAAAGCCTCCGCAAAAAGGGAAAGGCTTCCGCGGACGCGAAGGTCAACAAAGTTGATACTCCATGAATGCGGGCCCCATCTTCATGAATGCGAAGATCCGGAGGCTTAAACTCCTCTAACATGGAGGTCAAGAATGTTAACCCTCCACGAACGCAGAGTACATGGTACATGCACCAATATCAGCAATTGTACACAACACAAAATTCACGGAATGGACCCTCAGGGTTCGTTCAGAACCAGATACCCACAAATCAAACATGTAACCCTACCAAAAACGACGTTTTTTATGCAATGAAATATCAGAAATTGATTCCGAGGTCTCCTTGATCCGAAACCCAGTAAAGCTCATTAAAACTAGTCAAAAACTCAAATAATCAAAATGACCTCGAAAATTGCAAAAATTATAAAGAAAGTCTTTTTAGCATTAGTTTCACCATTCAAAATCACTGGAACTGTCGAAATTTCAAACCGAGCCTCCGAACTCAAAAACATTGACCAAAGAAAAACTTAATGCATTTTTAAATCATTTATGCAACTTTCAACCTTACATCCACGTACGGACTCCAAATTTGATTCTGTCACCTCTCCTAGACCAAATTTGACATTTTTGGACTAATGGAACCAAGGGATTTTCGTTTCAACTCCTGAAACACCAAATGGTACAAAAACTCACTTTTTCAACAATGTAAGCTTTCAAAATTGCTAAAAACTCACATTTTTCACTTTTAAACACAAGTTCTCAATTCCAACAATAGAGATGATTCAAAATAGGTCCAAAGAAACTTGTGAAAGGGCAAAATAGTCATTTTCACAGATAAGCTCAAAAATAACTGGCAAAGTCATTACAAGGCCTCTTCCGAAAGGAAATAGAAATCCCATTTGAGTATACACATAGTAAAATGTATATACAATCCAACACGTTCTCAATGAGTTATTTTAGATATAAATCAACTCTTGGAAGAACATAAAAGATCTTGAAAAATTCTATCCGCATTCTTCATAAACCACATGTGAATCTGCATATTCTTGCCGTCTTTTTTTCTTTTTACCAAAACCACGAAATTGCATCAAAGTGCCTGAAACCAAAAGGAAAGGAATTAAAAAAAGGATAAAAATTTTAAGAACAAAATAATGTCTAAAAGTGCAGCATTCCTGATGTTTTAATTCTGTAGAAACAACTCATTCGCAATACTGTAGTGTTAAGTGAAACTTATTACAGTAATAATTTAGTTAGGTGTTTTCTCTGGTTAATAAGAGAAGTGCATCCTAGTGCACTACACTCCCACTATGCGAGGAGTCAAAGGAAGGATCACACCATACAGGTCTATCATGCATTCCTACATTGCATTTTTCGTAGACCATAAGGGTCTATTACGCAATCCTACCATAAGGATCGTTTTCACAGCCTCTAACTAATGATAGTAATACAATCACCCCGCGGACCTAGGGCCTTGAAGTGACACGGTGAATGGGAACCCGAGAGTCCCCAAACAAGCCTCAAAGTATCCAAATCCACATCATCGGTTCGGAAGCGCATTCAAGTAGTAAACACATAGTTCTAAGGGATGGGAAAGTAAGACTCACGTTATGGGGATATCGAAGGAAAAGGGATATACATGGATTCACATAGCACATGGCACATAAGAACTAAAGGGTGGGTAAGTATAACTCACTCTATGGGGGCAATACGAGGCTTAGGATCTTCCACATTTCCACATCAAACATACATACATATCACATTTCTATAATCAATCCATTATAGCCATATCCAATAGATAACTGAAGTCATAAGCTTCGAATACAACACATAACATATGTCACATGAGTTTTTGTTTTAGGATTTCACCTTTAGGCAAATACTTTGCTCATAGAAACACTATCAAGATCAGTCATACTCCCCATATTATATTTTGTACTTAAGACATTGTTATCCAACTAATTATTCAAGGTCTCATTCTCTTCTGTTGTTTTCATTTTTTATGTGCATTTCAAATTTCACAAAATTTCTCCTATAATCAGTCGGTCTGCACCATAATTTAGCCGAACATTTTTCAGCAGTCTCTACCAACTTCATCCAGGATTCTAGTGTTATCTTACGTGCAATCCTAGGATCAACGATTGTTTCTGATTCTCCGGTCTCTAAATAATTCATCACTCATTCAACCAAATATACAGTGCCCAACGTATGCCTCTAGTCAAGGAGCGGGGGCCAGGACAAGTTCTGAGCTCACCCTCAACAAAATACTATACATAACAGTTACAAGAAATAAAGCTTGCCCTCGAAGACAGGGCTCACCATAAGATAACTTCAAGGTAGGACTTATTCGTCTGGCGGCTGGTACTCAAACCGCTCTGTCCCTACATGGTAAAATCATGCAGGCATAGAGTATGCGTTACTACATTTGAATGTACTAAGTATGAAGGTCTGCAATGCACGTGACTTACCGAACCTGCATAATCATGTTAGATGGCAAGGGCACATAATTTACGAGAACATATAAGCAATAGAATTTAATATACAAGATGCCATGGGATGTGTGATGCGTGCAATGCGATAATGCACCTATATAACAGGGATGGACTATATCCGACAAACCAACTCCATGCGAGCTATTATATGAACTGGACCGATTTGGACCTCCCACCAGTAGGGAGAAGATTACTTGCCAAGGGTAATCTACATCACACCTTACGACTCCATTTTTCAGTGAATTGTCACCTTCCTTATGGCCCGCTTTTCGGAAGGATTTACAAAAATCATATCAAGACATGTCATATCATAACCAAGTAGACGAATAGTATATGTCCCTATGTTGGCACATAGTTCAAGGAAAGGGAGAGGAACCCCAATCCATCGGTGCTAAGTCTTACACATCCCACAAGAATACTTATATATATGTGCACATGCGTTCAAGAGAGTTAAGTGCAATTTCATAACGTTCAAGACATATTTAGGGTCAACGCCAAATTACAAGATCATATTCAAGGTGCCGATGCAAGGAATAGCTCATCTACAAGTACAAGGTGGTGCAAGCACCCAAGATGCTCCAAGAGCCAAGATACAAGATGGTGTAAACACCCAAGATGCTCCAAGAGCCATAATTATAGATGTACCGGTGATCACCTTCTTGTCATATCCCATGTCTTACCAAAAATCACATCATAATTCCTTCTTAGGACAAAATTGGGCTTTCCCCACATTTCCAAAATTTCCATGTATCAATGTCATAAATGTGGTGCAATGCATAATATAGGGATGGCATGGGTAATGCAGAGTATATCTAAACATAGCAATATAAGGTAAGAACTAGAAAATCCATAATAAAAATTAGTAGAAAAGGTAGTAATATCACCCATGCATAAAATATCTTTAAAGGGACATACATGTTCTTAGTTTCATAATCCAAGTAGTTCATCATAATAAATCTTAACATAACTCAAAATCCGGAATACTAAATAGCACAGGCATTGTTCAAACTATCAAGACCAAGTAGTGAGGTTTCACATTTTTAGGTAGGCAAGTGTATAAATATAGTTTGAGAAGAACTTAGGTCTTCTTGGATAAGAAGCGAAGAATCAACATCCACATACCTGGTTTGAAGATGAACTTGAGGAGAAAAAATGGACTCAAATGTGAAGGTCTTAGCTTGACAATCCTAGAGAGATGTTGGAGAGTCTTGAAGGAGTGTAGTCTTAGTGAGAGGAGGGAAATAAGAGAATGGCTGAAATTGGTGAAGTCTCACTTATATAGGGAGCTTAGGAGGGGTGGGAAAAGACCAAATTTTCATTGAAATAAGTCATATTTCAAAAATGCCATTAATGAAACGGACCTGAAATTGGCCCGTCTGAGGCATACGGTCCAGGACACGGTCCGTGTAGTGTCACACAGGCCGTTAACTATGTCGTGGTCCCGGACTTTAAGATTTTCCAAAGCAAGATTTTCCGGACTAAGTATTACCTCACGGACCAGTACACGAACCGTTTATGGTCACACGGTCCGTGACCCTGTCCATGTACAAGCGATCCTCCACACTGCACATTTAAATGAAAGGCCACACGGGTTACCACACGGACCGTCTAAAGCCACATGGGCCGTGACTTGGTCCGTGTAAAGATGGCCCTACAAGTTCCACCATACGAGAGGCCACACGGACCTTGTAGCCTTACATGGACCGTGTGGAGGCCCCTCAACCCCCAAATTCCCAGGCGTCACTCCACGGGAAGGCCACACGGACCGTGTGACTCCACATGGGCCGTGTAAGCCCTTCCGTGGGGCGATGCCTTGCAGATTTTTGGGCAAGTTGTGGACCTCAAAGTGACGTCAAGGATTCGGGGCCTTTCAGATTGTAGCACAAGATTATATATAATTTATCTTGATTATGTGAACGGTGCAGTTCCAACTTCTTGTGCTAGTGCATATTGTATGTATTGAACAGGACGAGTAGAGATAGTTATTTTGAACTGACCGATAAAAACATGTTCTCTAAAATGTTAAAGGTACTTATATTCTCAATCCTGAGATAACTATCATGATCTGTATATATTATTTATCGTTTTGATTAATTAAAAGGTGAGATTCTGAGAAGTGTCAATATGTCTGGTAGATTGGGTGATAATAATATATATTGGTGAAATAATAAGTTAGTTGACAGAATCCATGTCTCAATATAGAGATTGATGGTATGCCTTTTGAGAAGCTTATAAGCTTTTATCGTGATAAACCTTGCAAGTGGATTTATGGATCTGACACATGAAATAAGTTAAACAGTGCTCTAGAGAAAATTAATCTTTAAATTAAACTTGTCAGTAATTTAATTTATTGATTAGTATATGTAATCTTAACATGGAGAATTACATAAGTGTTTTATGGGGGAATTTCGAAATGTAAATAGAGGAGTGCAATTACGAATTTTTAGTGGAATAATTTGTAATTTATTATTGTAAGAATAATTTCAAATTAATTATTTGTATTATTTCCATAATAGGAAAGCTCAACAATTAATTTTGTGGTCCCTATAGTGCCCATATTTAACTAGAACTTAGAATGAAAAGTGAGTTTCCTTCTTCCTTTTGAATTTGGAAAGATCCTTTATAAATTGGGGTTTTCTTAATCTAGAAAAAAAGGGATTTGGATGAAAGGGAATTAGATTTTCTATATAATGCTTGCTCACCCAAGTATTGAGAGAGTTCGGATGTGAACTTGGGATCACTGTAGAAGACCGCAAACTGCAGTCTAACTCGTGGATTCGCTTGAAGGTATATGCTTACGCTTCAAGAGGTATTTATCTAATTAAAATTTGTAAAGTTTATGTGTTCTATCATGAATATTTGTGTTTATAGCATAAATGTATGTCCTATCTATCATTCATGTAAGCAGTACGATCCTTATATGCTTGCGTTGCGCGTATAATTTTTCAACAATTGGCATCAGAGCCACACTTACGTCTAAGTAGATAACATGTGGAATATATATATGGTTCGCGATTTATAGTGTTGTTAAAAATCACGTGTAAAATTTACAATCATATTATTTGTGGTGGACTGTGGCAAGAACACGATAGTGTCTTACAGGAAAAGACCCAAATCCACTAATTTTTTATTTTGAATTTGAAGGTAGGATATTTTTATATTCATTCTCATATGGATTGCTGCCATGGTATTTTTTTTAAAATAATAATTAAGAAAAACACACAAAATAGGAAAAACTTGTCTTTTTCATGTGTTATTGACAAATTGACGTTACATGACTGTAAGAAATTGATGTGCCTATTGGAGAAGTATAAATTTCTTATGGAATACAAAGTTATTGCTATTGTTAACATTTTGTCTTATAAGTTTTTTTTTTGGTTCAAATGGAATCATTATTTTTCCTAATTACCTATTATGATGCACGGTAAAAGCCAATTCAAATTAGCTTGATTTTATTCTACCAACTTTAATTATATGGGGCATAACTTTTCTTTTTCTCACATAAATACATAAACTTGTTAATATTAAAAATTTTCTTGTAATTAATAAGTAGTTACCATTTAAGTGGTTTGTTTATTTGAAATTGTTGTAGATTCTTAATATTTTATGTATCTGAGATTGTGATACATGAATTGAGAATTATGATTAATAAATAGGATTCACGAAAGTGATTTACTTATTTGAATCATTAGAATGTGCTCAATGTATCATGTATAAATTGTTCTAGATAAAAATATACCTGTAAATACTTGTTTACTCAAAAAGAGTTTTACCTTAGATACTAGTAATACTTGATTAATTCATGAGATGAGATATTAAAGGTTTTCACTTTTGAAAGGGAGAAACATAATATCTTGGATTCTCAAGTATATTAATTAAGTGGACAATTTGATATAAGAAGGTGTTATGTGTCTTAGTAAAGGAAGAACACAATGTATGTCTTGTGCTCATGAGATAATAATTCAAGAGAATAAAAATTTGAATCATATTATTTAATCTTCAATTATGTCTAAAATAAATATTTTTCAGATTTGGTCATAATTTTGATGGTCATGAACTTTATGATCTCAGATTTACTTGAAATTTGATGGTCCCATCGAAAATCCTTTTAGACAGATTTTTAGGTTGTTTGTCAGATTAACTTTTGATTTAAATATGCTAAGTCATTCTTCATATCAGACATACTTATTCTGAATCTAGGACATAATTACACATGATGATTTAAATAAACTGACATGTGATAAGAATGCAAATCACATAATTCTTTCCTAATGATGCTTAAATCATGTGAATTTGAATATGGTCATAGCTTTGGAAATTTTATAAAAAATTCAAAAAAAAAATTAATTTTGGCCTCCAATTGACCTGAAATATGATAAGTTCATTGGAAACGACCTAACGAGAAATAGTCATTGCTATGTTGTTATGATTTTTAGAGGTCGTTAAGATGATTTTCCAGTTGTTCATTCGGATTAAAATGTGATTTAGAATGAAAACAATCCTTATATCGATTTTATTTATGTTAGATATTATAATGATTACATACAATTATTTAATATGAATTGATATATGATAAGGATATAGATTTGATATTTTTTCTTAGATCGTTTGAATCTGAATTTGATCATAAATTTGGAGATAAATATTAATTTTGAACTCCAATTTATTTGATAAGAAATGATCAAATTTAAAATAATCACTTCTATGCAGTGATTTGACAACTTGAGATCATTTTAAATGATAGTTTTAGGATTTTTGTTATGTCTTGAAAATTAAATTTAATGAAAAATAACTCAACTATGATATAGTGGTGATAGAGATTGTTCTCTATGACTCTCACGACTAAAGTTTAGTGAAGTTGTGCTGGCATTATACCTTCCTCCATAACGGATGAAATTAATACAAGTCACTAGATTTGATCCGATCTCTAGTTTTGATAATCCATATTAGCTCTCCTAAATTGAGTAATATATGATTGGATCAATGGATCTAGGGATAATGATATTCACTTGACTAAATTACCAGTATACTCTTCATATGAGTTAGCTTTTGTTCTAAATTTATGGAGTGAATATCTAACACCACATAGGTATGTTGCGTAAGTAGTTATATTTTCAGCAAATTTATTGTTCAAGATTCATGAACACTTATGAGGTGTGTTTTGAATTTTAATATTCAATGATACATAAACATGCTGATTTTTTAAAATAATGCTCATACAAAGAAAATAATTTTAAAATTTTGTTCTTTATTCTTGATCCGTGTATCCGTTGTACAAATGATGACATGTGATAGAAATAATTAAACAAAAAATTTAAATTTTATTTTGATCAAACAATATTTTCAACCAAATTAATCATAGTTTTAGTACAAAAAATGGACTCTAATTGATCGGAAATTTGGTAGATTCGTAAGAATGACTTGATAAGAAATATTTCCTTTCTATTCATATCGTTATATGAGTTTTTAGTCATATTTGGTGAAACGGATCCTTCTCATAATTACCAGATTAAATAATAGTGAAGTGTTAATTTCATGTGTTGGCTTAGACCTTCCTCCATAAGGGATGAATTTAATACAAGTCACTATGTGTTTAATCACTAATTTTGATACTCTATATTAACTCTCCAAAACTAAGTAATATAAGATTGGATCAATGGAACTAGAGTAATTTTCACTTGACTTAGGCTGACAATAGACTCTTCAACTGAGTTAGGTCTGTATAAGTTTATGGAGTGAGTAACCTGTCATTGTACATGTGTATTGCATGAATAGTTCTCCAATTCCAACGAATGGTTATTCAAGATGCATGGATATATATGCATAAATGAGCGCTGAATTTTATTATTAAGAATTATTTGATATATACAGATCCTTCCCATGATTACCAGATTAAATAATAGTGAAGTGTTAATTTCATGTGTTGGCTTAGACCTTCCTCCATAATGGATAAATTTAATGCAAGTCACTATGTATTTAATCACTAGTTTTGATAATATATATTAGCTCTCCTAAACTGTGTAATATAAGATTTGATCAATGAAGCTAGAGTGATTTTCACTTGACTTAGGCTAACAGTAGACTCTCCAATTGAGTAAGGTCTGTATAAGTTTATGGAGTGAAAATCGGTCATTATACATGTGTATTGTATGAATAGTTCTCCAATCCCAACGATTGGCTATTCAAGATGCATGGATATATATGTATAAATGAGCTCTGAATTTTATTATTTAGAAATATTCGATATATTACGATCTATTATATCTCAAACTCTCAAAAAACTTCATAGACCCACTTAGTATTACTCAAGGTTTTTTTTAGATAAGATATTAATATTAAAAAATGTATTATGCATGTACGTTATGTTAGAAAGAATTGATTTTCAGTTTCTAACTAAATAAGAAATAAATGCTTAATATATTTTTTGTAACTCTCCTATTATTGAGTTTGATAAATATTTTATCTTTTATAGTATATTGGTGCATGAACTTTTTATTAGTAGTATCTCTTATGAATTGAATAATATTAATCTATCTTACAAGAGAAAACATCTTTCAAATTGAATATAACTTATCTGTTCACTAGTGCCTAAAGTTATTTATTCTGAATATAACTTCACGTTGGTCAAAGGATGGACATAATGGTTTATCGAAAGTGAAGTGACTACCAACGTGAGAGTCCTATTTAGAAAGAAAAATGACTTAGAGACCTTTCCTCTTAGAAAAAAAATGGAGGTAGTGATATGTTAGAATTAATCTATTTTAATTTGTGTTGTAAATGAACATTCAGGCAAGATGTGATTTTGCGTGTTGTGGAATATATATTAAATATTACTCATGATATGAATATACATTTTTTGATGCTATGTGAGTCTAATTTTTTTTTTTTATAAACTCAAAGATATTTAAGACAAAAATAAACATAGTGTCATGAAAAATCTATAACATTACTGCAATATGTATGTAGTGGGTATGCCTCTTTGCGGAGTTCATTAGTCAGTTATTTGATAGAGTAATTGCATTTCAATCATTTACACCTGAATGTTATTATAGATTGGTGTAAAGGAAGAAAGAAAAATAGACTCTTATGGAAATGGTAAGATTAATGATTGACTTATTTGAAGTTGTTTTACTTCTTTTGGAATACATCCTAAGAACTATATGTCACATTTGGAATTTAATTCCTTGCATGTTTGTAACATTGACAACTATAGAAGTAGTAAGGACTTGAAGTAAGTCTAGTCTATGTCATGTTCAAATATAGAATTGTCTAGCATATATGCTGAAAGAGAAAACAAACAAGTTGGAATAAATTATGAATATGTGTGCGTGTTAATTGGATATTCAAAAATAATAAAAGAAGTCTTATTGTCCTGAAGAAAATATGGCTTGTTAACACAACTGCCAAATTTCTAGAAAATGACTATTTCGCAAAACCATATTCCTAGAAATAAAGTAGTTTTATGGGAACTGAACAAAGAAACAACAAATGATTCAGTCGTAAATTCAGACGCTCAAGAACATCTAATCCGTATGTCAGAACTGGCGTTCCATTGTATTTAAATAGTGGGAGAAACGTTACTTGACATAAAACGATTTACTACCTCAAGTAGTGGGTGTGATGTTGTGCAAATTAAATAGCACTACATGAATAAGTTGTTAATATTTCAATAACAAAAGGCTTTGAGGAAAATATTAAGACTTAAGAACATGAAAGTGTGACTATAGTAGTAGTACCTAGTCGTAGTGGGAGGATCGTAATGAAGATTGATTTGTTGTATATTTTTGAGACAGTTTTATGATAGAACTCCTTAAAAGAAGTACTTTCTTGAAGAGTTTATGATAAGGTCCCTCGAGATCTAAGTGGGAGATTGTTGGGATATATATTATTAACCATGGAATATATATACTATTAACCATGAGTTTAAATATAGTATTTTTTATAGAAAACATTATTCATCCAATTTTAATAAAAGTTTTAATCGATTATATAATAGTTATGTGTCCATTTACTTATACAGTAGATGATTTAGCGTATAGAGTTTTAGCTTATACACAGATGATTAAATCATTAGTTCTTATAAGTATAAAGTTTTCGTTCACAATCTAAGATGGAAACTAGACAAGCCATCGGTATGATTGCAGCACAAGATTGTGTATAATTATCGTGATTATGGAAATGGTGTAGTTCCAACTTCTTTTGCTAGTGCATATTGTAAGTATTGAACGGTACCGAGTAGAGATAGTTGTCTTAGACTGACTAATAAGAACATATTCTCTAAACTGTTAAATGTACTTGTATTCTCAATCCAGATATAACTATTATGATCTGTATATATTATTTATCGTTTTGATTTATTAAAAGGTGTGATTCTGAGATAGGTCAATATGCTTGGTAGATTGGATGATAATGATAATATATATTGGTGAAATAATAAAGTTAGTTGGTGGAATCCATGTCTCAATATAGAGATTGATGATATGCCTTTTGAGAAGCTTATAAGTTTTCATCGTGTTAAACCTTGCAAGTGGATTTGTGGATCCGACACATGAAATAAGTTAAGTCGTGTTCTAAAGAAAATTATTTTTTAAATTAAATTTGTCAGAAATTTGATTTATTAATTAGTATCTTTAATCGTAACATGAAGAATTACATAAATGTTTAATTGGGGAATTTCAAAATGTAAATAGAGGAGTGTAATTACGAATTTTTAGTGGATGAAATAACAATAGTGGGTCCTCCGGAGTAGGGAAGGCTCACCAAATCAGCTTCAAATCTCAGATCTTCAATGGAGCGCCTGTTGATGACCTCTAGTACCTGCCTCTGCATCATAAAATGATGCAGTCCAGAGTGGACGTCAATACTTGGAATGTATTGGTATGTAAAATAGATGAGTGAAACAGAAACCGATAGAATAGTATGGAAACAATATCAACTCAACATAAGCATCAAATCATATCATTGGTCAAATGTCAATCTATGCAAGAATAAAGAGTAGACAAATGACACATCAATAACTCAAACTCATCAATAGTCACAAACTCATCTCAGAGGAGCTCACCTCCTCTCATCTCATTTCATCATATCTCATCTCAGAGGAGCTCACCCCCTCTCATCTCATCTAGACTCAGAGTATCAAGGTAGAAAATTTATGGGAGTTTCTCTTATCCGACAACAATCACTTATGAGTAAGGGAATTTACAATAATCACGCTGATGTTTCCACAACCATTCCAAGCTTGCCAGGTAGGGAACGAATCGAAACCATATCGGCTCACCCAATATGGAGTCAGTTGTCAATAAGTCCTCTATTGTTTCAAGGACTTCTAATCAAGAGGGAACAACAATATATGTAATGGTTCCAAGCCTCATCTACGTATGGAAACGTAGTAAATGAGTTCAAGTGGGACTCACTCTTACTCATTTCGGTGCTCGATACTCCTCCCGTGACTCAATGCTCATAAAATCATCAATCCAGTCAGACCAATCTCATAGGGACTTTAACCCTGTCAACGATCGGTAGTTCATAGGGACTTTAACCCTATCATCAATCAATCTCGGAGGGATTTTCACCCTCTCATCAATCAATCTCATCGGAACTTTAACCCTATCACCAATCAACGTCTCATAGGGACTTTAACCCTCTCACAAATCAATCTCATCAATGACTCAAGATTTAGCACAATCATTAGGAATCAAGTGAATAGACATATCGGTAGAGTTCATTTATAGAGACTCATAAGACAATCAAACTCTATGATATCATCATCATTCTATTATCATAATCACAATCGCAATCAACAATCACAATCTTAATTCAAGGCTCTAGACTCAATCCTCAAGTTCATTATGCATGCTTTTCAAAATAGTCATGTAGGGTTATGCAGATTCTCATGAAAATATTCAATTTAAGAAAAAAAATAGTATGATGATCATTAACATAGAAAACATGTAATTTCAAATCATTTTTTCAAGAAACACACTCAAGAAATCATGCATGTGGACTCCTCAACCATCAATCCATCTATGACCTCTATGGGGCACATGAGAGAATAATCTCATGTTTTAGTTTAGCCTTATATACCTATGATACAGCTAACAACCGAGTATGTCAAGGATCTCTTCTCGAATTTCCTCAACTCAAGCTCTTCTCTTCTTTCCTCAAGCCCTAGCCTTGTTAGATTAGGGAATAGGACTTAGAATGGGGGTTTTAGACCCTTTTCATATCGAAACGTCATTATTAGCCGTGTCTTAGAGTTTAGGAGGGGTGGGGAATTAACCGGAATGCCCCTCATAATTATTAAGAAACTTCCAGCTTGGAAAATACACGGTCCGCGACGCGGATTGGTCGCGAACAGTGTATTTTCATAACAGAGTTTTTGTACGAGTTTTCTCCAGCCCATTGAAAATTTTAAAAAACACACAAGTGCCTCTCCGCGACAGGCGCACTACGCGCCTCTGTCGCGCACCGTCACTGTTTTCTGATTTGGATCGAAAATTTATCTTTCGACTGAGTCGCTCTAAAAATCGACCGAGGCCATTTTCCCACTCAATTTTTCATGATGATGACGAATCCAGTCTCGAATTCTCCATATGAGCATCGAAAGACGCGATACACACATACCCTCACTCTAGGGGTATTTTGATAATTTACCAGGCGTTACAAAAATGTGGGTTTCCTTCTTCCTTTTGGATTTGGAAAGATCCTCTATAAATAGGGGTTTTCTTAATCTAGAAAAAAAAGGAATTTGGATGAAATGGAATTAGGTTTTCTATACAATGCTTGCCGTAGAACTGCAGTCTAACTCGTGGATGCTCATGCTTTAAGATGTATTTATCTAATTAAAATTCGTAAATTTTATGTGTTTTATCATGATTTTTTTGTTCTAGCATAAACGTATGTGTTATCTATTATTCATGTAAGCAGCACGTATGTGTTATCTTTATATGCTTCCGCTGCGCGTATAATTTTCCAACAGAAACAACTACCTACACTTGTAGGACTTTAACAACTTTACTACTTCAAAACTGAGCAATGTCAAAATTACAAACTCGCAACACTCAACACACCAACCTTCACACTCCTAACTCGCAACTATCAAGAGCCAAACTCAATCTCAACAATAACTCTCTCAAAGAAAACAAACTCTTACAATTATTGTTACTAAACAATGATTCTAAGAAGATTGCAACAATTTGAACAAAAAAGAAAAACCTAACTCTAGATCTTGCTTGAATTCTCTCGTGCTAGTTGCTCTTGCTCAAAGAATTCTCTCTTTCAGATTTGCAAAAGCTGTGACTACTAGGGTTATTAATTGCTTATATAGTTTACCTTAGAGTTATTCCTTAGTTAGACTCTTTCTTTGAGTACGACACATACACTTTTCCTTGAAGAAGTCCTATTTTGATTCTGCTTCTTTATTGAGTCCTTTCAGGATCCTGTTTCCTTATATGACACTCTTGCTCCTAGTAGGATTCTGCTTCTCGATTCCTGGTGCTGAACCTGAACCTGGTTCTGTTTGTCATCATCAAAATAGCTTAGATGAACCTGCAAGATCCTAACATATTATAAATCTAACATGTAGTTTTTTCTTTTTCTTTTTTGAGTTTTGCATCCCTAATGTGTATGTTCATTTGCCAATTTTACCCTATCTTTCAATTTTTATTTTTTTTGTAATTATTGAATTTCCATTACCAAAGTGACCCTATCTTTCAAGTTTAGTGATTTGCGTCCTAGCATTGTTCGTCATGAGAGTACGTAACATAAAATACTTGGTTGTATTAAAGTATTATCTTGATTCTTCTTGATATCAAATTTTCTTTTGCTGAAATATAATAAAGTCATGTTGTCATTATTTGTTGTATTTTACAACTAAAAATGATTAAATATATTGTTGTTGCCTTCTTATAAAAACATGTGTGATTCAGGAAATAGAGTGAATACTTGGAAATATTTCTCCACCATGTGACGATACCATTGTGCTCTCTCTCTCTATATATAGTTTAATATACGTGCTTTGCATGCATGTGGATAGAATATTGTAACGATTCGAACCTTCGTTAATTAGAGGGAACGAAGCTTACGAATTAAATTTTTCTAGACTAGCACCATCCTACCATAGCGAAAATATTCCCATCACAGTGGTGCTGCCATAGTGGGTTGGGACTCACAATAGTGAGCTCAGCTGGTTGGAATTAGAAAACATGAATCTTTATTTACCCTCTTTTCCTTGGAATGCCTAAAACAGATAAAACTTACCTCACAAACCATCAAAAGGTTGCTCTAGACCTAGGAGGAAGGGAGAGAAGGGATTCAAGTGCAAGAAAGTTATAACTCACAAAATTCAAGTCATCCACCCCCATCCATCACCGAGAAACTGAGATTATAATGGAATAATGCAGCATCCGCTTGACGCCTTTGTAGGCTACGGTTTCCTCCTTAAGTAGTTCTAAACCTTTCTCCATCGTTTAATATAACGTAGATTAACGGGAGAAATCATGCTTAGGCCTTTGGACATGGAAGTCTTATGGGTCAAGGCTGTGATTATCATTGTCAGGATAGGAGCATGCTAGTCACATTGTGATTAGGCTATGGCTAGCAGTAGTAGTCTAGTCTTTGATGGTTGCATTAGTACTTCCAGTTGTGACGAGTTGCAGTCTAGAATGTGATTTATTTCTATGCACATAAGGCAAAATGATTGCATGAATCCTACAATGAACCTGTGGGTTATACTTGTGGCGTCAAGCAGGGGGGTTGCATCGTAGGTGATGGGTTTATATTCTCAATTGTGTGATATATGCCTGTTCATTACTTCATAGTACTTTGTGCATGTATGTAAGGATTAAATTGAATTTAAACCTCATATTGCTAAATTCAAAGATCTTCCAATGATATCTTATATTTCTTTCACCTTCCACATGATTTAATTAGTTGAAAATTAAGAATTCTCCTATCTAGGTGGTAGAGTAGATATCTGCACGGTCTAGTAAATTGGGTTGTGGATTCCAGAGAATGTCACATAAAACCACTCTTGAAGCTCCTGTAAGACTTATCCCTTTTGAACAAGCTTTTATCGATGCAAGAAGCACTTTGACATCACTCTTTGGGTCATTAAGAGGGTTTATTGATATCTGCCTTTACTTTACATAAAGTTTTCCACCCATATAGAGAATCTCCAGACCTAAAGTCCAACCAAAGAGAGAAATGAGTTGCTCCTTGATCAAGTTTAGAGGATCAAGTAACTGGCTAAATATTATAACCCTCTCCTTCTGCCCACTACTGAGTGATCAACTCAATAACAAATTTCATTTTTCCTCCAATATCGGGATCCAACTGACATCTTCTTTCTTTGAGCCGACTTTCTAACTCGGAGAATTCCTTCCTCTTTAGTACTAATTAAGGATGAAGAGAGATCAGAGATACCAGATTTTGTTTGTAAAAAGAGGCTGGATTCTCTGGAATTCTTTTAAGTACTCTTTCTGCAACTCTTTGGGTTTCAAGTGTACAACAATATCCAATATATCTGGAAGGCTTACCTTTTTTATATTTTCACATCTATGGACTAGTGGTGAAATGATATTCCTAAGCTCTTCCAACGCTTAGGCATTTTTGTCAGTGGAATTGCTAAAAGAAGCCCATTTTTGCTCCAAACCTGCAACAAACTTTTGACTAACTACACTGAGAGTGTTGTAAAGCTCTTTGATGTTATTCTGGAATGGAGTTCCAGAAAAATGTATGCGCTTCTCTGTTTCAACCTTCTTCAAAGCTTTTTACACAAGGTCGTGCCCATTCCGAGCGGTGTGCCATTCATCAAGCATCAGAAAACCAGGAAATTTCAAAAGTATTTCTCTAGTCTCTTTGGCATAACCATCTCCATCTTCTCCTGTTAGAATCCTGAACAAATCATAGCTGATTCCCAAAAATCTCTTACTTCTCACCTAGGATTTCAGCTTCACCATGCGTATGAGGTGTGGAATTGTTTCCCAACACAGGATAAACAGTTAAAGACACCAATACTACTTTCATCTTCCTGTAAAGTGAAGTCTTTGTTGTTCAAGTTGTAGAAGGGAATGCCCACCTCCCATTTCTTGAACTCAGCTTCCCAGTTTAGTAGCTAACTGGATGGAGCTATGAATACTGGCCGAAACTTCGGAAACAACTTCAGAAAAGACTGAAGAAATACTATGGCGAGTCGGGTTTTTCCCGTTCCAGGTGGGTGTGAGATAATACATCCTCCCTTATTGTCAGATAGGGGCTCTCAGCATCTCAAGAGTTATATCTCCAGCAATATTGTTAAATATGAACTCAAATCCTCCATGTTGATGAGGAAACATTGTCGCTTTGGCACTTTGGATAACTAAATCTCACACAATTCCTTCTCTACAAATAAGAGAATCGTGGGCTGCAGAAGAATCTAACAATCTGAAGCCATTAACATCCAAGAGTGATGGCGACTCTATAAAAGTTAATGAAACTAGTTTGTGAGGTTTCTTAGTCCATAAATTAATAGGTATGGTATGGTCCTTATATTTGATTTTATAAAATCAGTACTTAAATCCTTGAATATATGTGTTATCTGCTGGCTAACAGACCTTAACAAAGGCATGGAAGAAAATATCTCAGAGAGTCGCCATAATTCTTGGATGTTGACAACTTTAGAGTTTTTGATTCATCTGCAAACTGGGATTTTCCTATTTTTTGAGAAGAACTATGTGGAGTTTAGTTTCCCCAAATATCAAAACGACAATGTATCCGCAGTAATGTGGAGGATTTCAGTTCATGTGGAACAACATTGCTGGAGATATAACTCCTGTAAGGCTGCAGGAGCCCCTATCTGATAGTAAGGGAGGATGCATTATCTTACAGCCATCTGGCAACGTAAAAACCTGACTCACCATAATATTTCTTCAGTCATTTCTTAAGTTGTTCCAATTTGTCGGCCTGTAATCATAGCTCCAGCCATTTTGCTTCTTACCTGGAAAGTCGAGTTTAAGGAATGGGAGATGGACCTTCCCTTCCACAACTTGCACAACAATGATTTCTCCACCCAAAGAGATGAAGCTGGTAGTAATGTGTTCTGCTGTTTATCCGGTGAAAGAAGAAAAAGTCTGCACCCTATACGTTTAGTGAAGCTGAAATCTAGGGTTCGAAATAAGAGTGTTTTGGGAATCAACTATCATTTGTTCAAGATTCTCACAGGAGATGGTAGAGGCAGCTATGCCAAAGAGATACGAGAAATCCTTCTAAAATCACCTGGTCCTTGAAAAAGGGCACACTGTTAGGAATGATATAAGCCTTGTATGGAAAGCACCGGAAAAGGTTGAAACAGAGAAGAGGATACTTCTATCTGGAAATCTGTTCCAGAATAACATCAAAGAATCTTGCAATACTCTCAGTGCAGTTAAACGAAAGTTTGCTGCAGATTTGGAGCAAATTTGGGGTTCTCTTAGCGGTTACATTGAATAGAATGCCTGAGCATGCATTTCCCGGTTCAAAAATGCCGAATCTCGTCTGAATCATCATTTGTCAGGACGAAGAGCTTAGAGATATTATTTCACCACTTGTCCATACATGTAATGAAGATGAAAAGAAGGTAGGCCTTTCGGGTATAAAGATAAATCTTATAGGGGCTTTTGTTTGACGTTCTCTGGAATCCCTCAATAGAACAGTATGCCACCGACCGAGCCTATAGGAATGGTCAGACAAAATTTGTTCATGTTTATTGTCCGGTGACATCGAAATCAGAGGTTGACAAGATTAACAAACAAACTAAAAAAAATATTATTCAGATGTACTTCTGTACAAAAATAAAGAGAATACTTCGTATTTTGTGTCAAAGGATAACATGATTGAATCCATGGTTAAGCATGACGGCCTCCATCATATATTTGAAAAACTATCTAATGCACTGAGCAGTTAGTTAGGTTTGTATTGCTAGGATGTATACTATTAATCGTGGATTTAGACATAGTATTCTAACAATTTCCATGATTGAATATCTAAGTGGGAGATTGTTAGAGTATATACTATTAATCATGCATTTAGATATAGTATATTATAATAATTGTGATGGTTAAAAGTCTATATGGGAGATTATTGGGATATATACTATTAACCTTGGAATATATAATATTAACCATGAGTTTAAATATAGCATTTATTATAGAAAAATTATTCATCGAATTTTAATAAAAGTTTTAATAGATCATATAATTGTTTATGTGTCCATTTTACTTATATAGTAGATGATTTAGTGTATAGAGTTCTAGCTTATATACAGAGGATTAAATCATCGGTTCTTATAAGTATAAAGTTTTTTGTTCACAATCTAAGATGGAAATTGGACAAGCCATTTGTATGATTGTAGCACAATATTGTGTATAATTTTCCTTGATTATGGGAACGGTGTAGTTCCAACTTCTTGTGCTAGTGCATATTGTATGTATTGAACGGGACCGAGTCGAGATAGTTGTTTTAAACTGATTAATAAAACCATATTCTCTAAATTGTTAAATGTACTTATATTCTCAATCCTGATATAACTATTATGATATGTATATATTATTTAACGTTTTGATTTATTAAAAGGTGAGATTCTGAGATGGGTCAATATGCCTGGTAGATTAGATGATAATAATATATATTGGTGAAATAATAAGTTAGTTGATGGAATCAATGTCTCAATATAGAGATTGATGATATGTCTTTTGAGAAGCTTATAAGTTTTCATCGTGTTAAACCTTGCAAGTGGATTTATGGATCCGACACATTAAATAAGTCAAGCAGTGCCCTAAAAGAAATTAATCTTTAAATTAATTTGTCAGTAATTTAATTTATTGATTAGTATATGTAATATTAACATGGAGAATTACATAACTGTTTAATGGGAAATTTCAAAATGTAAATAGAGGAGTGCAATTACGAATTTTTAGTGGAATAATTTATAACTTATTATGGTATGAATAATTTCAAATTAATTATTTGAATTATTTCCATAATAGGAAGACTCAGTAATTAATATTGTGGTCCCTACAGTGCCCACATTTAACTAGAACTCAGAATCATATTTCTAATAAAAGGACACATATTATTTTCGTTTTTTCAAGAAAAGTGGGTTTCCTTCTTTCTTTTGGATTTGGAAAGATCTTCTATAAATAGGGGTTTTATTAATCTAGAAAAAGGGGGATTTGGATGAAAGAGAATTAGGTTTTCTATACAATGCTTGCCTAGTCAAGTATTGAGAGAGTTCGGATGTGAACTTGGGATCATTGTAGAAGACCACATAACTGCAGTCTAACTCGTGGATTTGCTTGAAGGTATATGCTCACGCTTCAAGAGGTATTTATCTAATTAAATTTCGTAAAGTTTATGTGTTCTAGCATGATTATTTTTGTTCTAGCATAAACGCATGTGTTATTTATTATTTATGTAAGCAGTACGATCCTTATATGCTTCCGCTGCGCGTATAATTTTTCAACAATTGGCGCGTATAATTTTTTCAACAATTGGCGCGAAAATCCTTTTAGATGGATTTTTAGGATGTTAGATATTGTAATGATTACATACGATTATTTAACATGAATTGATATAGATCTGATATTTTTTCTTAGATCGTTTGAATCTGAATTTGATCATAAATTTGGAGATAAATATTAGTTTTGAACTCCAATTGATTTGATATTCAAGAGATTCATAAGAAATGATCAAATTTTAAATAATCACTTCTATGCAGTGATTTGACAACTTCAGATCATTTTAAATGATAGTTTTAGGATTTTTGTTATGTCTTGAAAATTAAATTTAATGAAAAACAACTCAACTATGATATAGTGGTGATAGAGATTGTTCTCTATGACTCTCACGACTAAACTTTAGTGAAGTATTAAGTGCATGTACTGGCATTAGACCTTCCTCCATAACGGATGAAATTAATACAAGTCACTAGATTTGATCCGATCTCTAGTTTTGATAATTTGTATTAGCTCTCCTAAATTGAGTAATATATGATTAGATCAATGGATCTAGGGATAATGATATTTACTTGACTAAAATTACCAGTATACTCTTCATATGAGTTAGCTTTTGTTGTAAATTTATGGAGTGAATATCTGACACCACATAGGTATGTTACGTAAGTAGTTATTTTTTCAGCAAATTTATTGTTCAAGATTCATGAACACTTATGAGGTGTGTTTTGAATTTTAATATTCAATGATACATAAACACGCTGATTTTTTAAAAACAATGCTCATACAAAGAAAATAGTTTTGATATTTTGTTCTTTATTCTTGACCTATGTATCCGTTATACAAATGATGACATGTGATAGAAATAATTGAACGAAAAACTTTAAATTTTATTTTGATCAAACAATATTTTCAACCAAATTGATCATAGTTTTAGTACAAAAAAAGGACTCTAATTGATCTAAAATTTGGTAGGTTCGTAAGAACGACATGATAAGTAATATTTCTTTTCTATTCATATCGTTATATGAGTTTTTGGTCATATTTAGTGATACGGATCGAGCCCATGATTACCTGATTAAATAATAGTGAAGTATTAATTTCATGTGCTGGCTTAGAGCTTCCTCCATAATGGATGAATTTAATACAAGTTACTATGTATTTAATCGCTAGTTTTGATAATCTGTATTAACTCTCCTTGAAAGGCCCCGGATCCTTGACGTCACTTTGATGGTCCCCGAAACTGCCCAGAAATTTTGCCAGGCATCACCTCATGGAAGGGCCTACACGGCCTGTGTGAAGGCACACGGACCGTGTGGCCTCCCGTAAAGTGGCACCTGGAAAAATGGAGGGTAAACGGGCCACCAAACGGTCCGTGTGGCAGGTAAACGGGCGGGGTCACGGTCCGTGTGACCCCAGACGGTTCGTTTACCGGACCGTGTTGTGGTACTTGGTCCGAAAAATTTTCAGGAGGAAAAATTTAAGTCAAGGGCCACGACACGGCAGACGGTCAGTGTAGCCCAGACGAACCGTTTACCGGTCCGTATGCCTCAGACGGACCATTTTCTTCGTTGTTTCATTAATGGCATTTTTGTAATATTAGCTCATTTCGATGGAAAGTTAGTCTTTTCCCACCCTTCTTAGGACCCCCTATATAAGTAAACATTCTCAAGACTCTCCATCCTCTCTCTAAGATTGTTCAAGCTAAGGGCCAAGGTTGTGGGTCTATTTGCTTCTCAAGTTTGTCTATAACCAGGTATGCGGGTGTTGATTCTTGGTGTCTACCAACCAAGAAGACCCAAAGTCCTTCTTAAACTATTTATGAACTTGATTTCTTGAAATGTGAATTTTCTACTTGATCATGATACTTTGAACCATGCATGTGCTATATTATGTTCTAAAAACTTGGTTATGATGAGTTTAAGTATGATGAACTATGTGGATTATGAAAATGTGAACATGCAAGTCCCTTTTAAGCTTTTACCATGCATGGGTGATATATACTACATTTTATATGAATTGTATTATGGATTTTTGGTCTTTTCATTATATTGCTATTTTATATGCTCTATATTACCCATGCCATTCCTACACCGTGAATTGTGTCACGTTGATGACATTGACACATGAAAATTTTGGACATGTGGGGTTAAGCCCAATTTTGTCCTAAAAAGGAATTGTGATATGATTTTTGGTAAAACATAGGATATGACAAGAAGGTGATCACCGGTATGTCTATAATTTTGGCTCTTTGAGCAATATGGGTGCTTGCACCATTTTGGTATATGTGTAGATGAGCTATTCCTTGCATTGGCATCTTGAATATGACCTTGTGATTTGGCATTTAAGCTTACTTGTGCATTTAACATTTTAAAACGGAAATTGGATCCTCTCGAAAGCATATGTATATGTATAAATATTCTAGTGGGATGTGTACTTAGCACCGATGGATTGGGGGCGTTAGGGATATCCCCAAGGTCCCTCTCCATTTCCTTGAACTACGTGCCAGCATAGGAGCCCTTCCGAAATAGGGGTTGCCCGTAAGGAAGGAGGTCATTACCGAAATAGGGGTTGCCCATAAGGAATGGCTATTCGTTATGTATGTTATGATGTGATTATGCAAACCCTTCAGAAATAAAGGCTGCCCATAAGGAAGGTGGCCATCCAACGAAATAGGGGTGGCCCGTAAGGTGTGATGTAAATTTCCTTTGGCAAGTAATCTTCTCCCTACTAATGGGCGGTCCAAATCAGTCCAGTTCATGTAATAGCTCGCATGGATCGGGTTTGTCGGTTATAGTCCATCCCCATTATGTATATAGGAGAATTATCACATTGCACACATCACGCATCCTATGGCATCTTGTATCATAAAATTTCTATTTCTTACATATGTCCCTTGTACATTATATGCCCTTGCAACTTAACATGATTATGCAGGTTCGGTAAGTCACATGCATTGTATACCCACATACTTAGTACATTTAACGTACTAACGCATACTCTATGCCTGCATGATTTTACTATGCAGGGACCTAGCAGTTTGAGCAGTATCCGCCGGACGAATAGTTTTCCCATTTCTAGATATTCTGTGGTGAGCCCCGTCTTTCGAGGGCATGCTTTTGTTCTTGTACGCTTTATCTATATATGTATTTTGTTGAGGGTGAGCCCGGAGCCCAACGTGCCACATTGAGTAGAGTCCTATTCATGGGTGTGAAGTGCACCATACCTATGAGTGGGAGGCTACGAATACGTCTTAGGAAATTCCTCCCTTCTTCATGTCTTGTATCGTGCTGCGACTAGTATATGAAATTTTCTTACTTATTGGTGTCGTTAATCTATTTTAGAAAAAAAAATGCCTCGAGGAAGACCTCCACTACCTAGACGGGCCCCGACTGCCGAAGATCAGGCCCCTCACGAGCCTCTGGAGGAGCCTATTTCCAATGGTGAATTTCGTACTGCTTTCGCCATGCTTTCACAGGTGGTGACTACTCAGGCAAGCCAAGCCAATTTTCCACGGGACCCTACACCCGCTTTTATAGTAAGGGATTTCACCCGAATGAATCCTCCAAAATTTTACGGGTCAAGGGCTGACGAAGATGCTCAGGAGTTCATTGATGAGCTCTCAAAAATACTGAATATTATAGGCGTCTCTTCTGAGGAAAAAGCAGGGTTGGCTGCCTACCAGCTAAAAGATGTGGCCCAGGTATGGTATACGCAGTGGGCTATGGAGCGGGATAATGATGGTGATGTTAAATGGGGAGAGTTCAAAACTACCTTCCTTGACCGCTTCTTTCCACTTGAGCTGAGGGAGGCCAAAATGACTAAGTTTATTAACCTCAAGTAGGGGAGTATGAGTGTGAGGAATTATGCCCTCAAATTTACCAAGCTATCTAAATATGCTCCATCCCTGGTGGTCGATCCCCGTGCAAGAATGCACAAATTTGTTTCAGGTATTTCTGACTTGCTAGTGAAAGAATGCCGGACTGCTATGCTGATTAGGGACATGGATATTGCCCGACTCATGGTGTATGCTGAGCAGATCGAGGGGGAGAAACTCAAGGAGAAGAGGGCATATGATCCCAAGAGAGCCCGCGTTGATGGTAGGTTTTCGGGTGCTAGAAATATCGGTTTTGGTCGCTTCCAATAGGGCCAAGGCTCGGGAGCTCCGGTGGCTAATGCTCGGGCACCCCCTCCGGGGTTCAGGCGGGTGGCGAAGCCGGATATTTGATGTGTGACAAGTGTGGGAAGCCCCACACAGGTGCTTGTTGGAGAGATAGGGGACTTTGCTTCTGATGCGGAAGTAAGGACCACAAGGTTGCTGATTGCCCTAGAAGTGTGCGCGGAGGCCGAGATCAGGTAGCCCAAGGTGGGCAGGGTCAGCCGAAGGGTCCTCAAGGTGCTGCCCCGAGAAATAACAGATTCTATGCACTCCATTCTCGCCAGGATATCGAGGAGGCTCCAGATGTTGTGACTGGTATGTTAAAAGTTTTTGATTTTGATGCTTACGTGTTGCTTAACCCAGGTGCAAACTTGTCTTTTGTAACCCTGCTGTTGGCTGTTAAGTTCGATTTGAATCCCCAGATTCTAAGAGAGCCTTTCTCGGTGTACATCCCCGTGGGTGAATCTATTGTCGCACATAGGGTCTATTATGGGTGTCCTGTTCTTGTGTTGCATAAAATATTTCCATGTGATCTTGTGGAACTTGAAATGTTTGATTTTGATGTGATTCTTGGGATGGATTGGCTGCATGCATCTTATGCTTCCATAGATTGTAGAACCCGGAAAGTCCAGTTCCAACCTCGTGGTGAACCAGTTGTTGAATGGAAGGGTAGTGATTCCTCCATTAAGGGTAGGTTTATTTCCTACCTCAAGGCGCAGAAAATGATTTCTAAGGGGCGCATCTACCATATGGTAAGGGTCCGAGATGCGGATTCTGAGGTGCCTACTCTCGAGTCAGTCCCTGTGGTGAATGAATTTTCGGATGTGTTCCCCGAGGACTTACCGGACATTCCTCCGGATAGAGAGATAGATTTTGGCATAGATCCTCTTCCAGATACTCAGCCTATTTCTATCCCCCCGTATCGGATGGCCCCGGCAGAATTGAAAGAGTTGAAGGAGCAGTTAAGGGACTTATTAGAGAAGGGCTTTATTCGGCCTAGTACACCACCGTGGGGTGCTCCCGTGTTGTTTGTGAGGAAGAAGGATGGGTCTCTCCGTATGTGTATTGATTACAGATAACTGAATAAAGTGACAGTTAAGAACAAGTACATGTTGCTAAGGATTGATGATTTGTTTGATCAGCTACAAGGTGCCACTCACTTCTCAAAAATTGATCTCCACTCCGGCTACCATCAGTTGAAGGTTAGAGAGTGTCATATCCCCAAAATAGCTTTTCGGACAAGGTATGGGCATTTCGAATTTGTGGTGATGTCGTTTGGTCTAACTAATGCTCCGGCCGCCTTTATGGATTTGATGAACAAAGTGTTTAAGCCTTTCCTGGACAGCTTTGTGGTGGTATTTATCGATGATATCCTCGTTTACTCCCGAAGTGAACAAGAACACGGGAATCATTTGAGGATGACCCTCCAAACTCTGAGGGAAAAGTTGCCAAATTTAGCAAGTGCGAGTTCTGGTTGGGCAAAGTGGCTTTCCTTGGGCATGTGGTGTCCGGAGACGGTATCAAGGTAGATCCGAGGAAGACAGAGGCTGTGAAAAATTGGCCTAGGTCATTGACTCCTTCAGATATCCGCAACTTTCTCGGGTTGGCCGGGTATTACAGAAGGTTTGTAGAAGGTTTTTCCTCTATTGCATCTCTGTTGACTAGGTTGACCCAAAAGCAGGCTAAGTTTGTATGGTCGGATGAATGTGAGAGGAGTTTCCAAACTTTGAAGGATCGGCTTACATCAGCTCCTGTTTTGACCTTGCCAAGTGGTTTAGAAGGGTTCGTGGTGTATTGTGATGCCTCGCAGGTTGGATCGGGTTGTGTGCTTATGCAGAATGGTAAGGTGATAGCGTACGCATCAAGATAGTTGAAGGTGCATGAAAAAAACTACCCCACTCATGACCTGGAGCTGGCAGCGGTGGTGTTTGCCTTGAAAATATGGAGGTATTATTTGTATGGGGTCCATGTTGATGTATTCACCGATCACAAAAGTTTGCAATATGTATTCACTCAAAGGGATCTTAATCTCAGGCAAAGGAGGTGGTTGGAATTCCTGAAAGATTATGACATGAGTATATTGTATCATCGGGGCAAGGCCAATGTCGTAGCCGACGCTCTTAGCAGATTGTCTATGGGGAGTGTGGCGCATGTTGAAAATGAGAAAAGGGAGCTAGCAAGGGATGTTCACCGGTTGGCTAGGTTGGGTGTCAGGTTGACTGATTCTAGCAGAGGTGGTATATGGGTTCAGAACGGGTCAGAATAGTCAGTGGTGAATGAGGTGAAAGCAAAACAAGACCTAGATCTGTCGTTGTATGAGTTGAAGAAGTTGGTTGCTGCAAAAGTGATCGAGGCTTTCTCCCAAGGGGGAGATGGTGTGCTTCTGTACCAAAATCGGCTTTGTGTTCCCGATGTGGGTGACCTTAGGAAGGTGATTATGAGTGAGGCCTACAACCCTCGTTACTCTATTTACCTGGGGTCTACTAAGATGTACTGGGATCTGAGAGAGATTTATTAGTGGCATGGTATGAAGAGGGATATTGCCAAGTTCGTGTCTGAATGCTCGAGTTGTCAGAAGGTAAAGGTTGAACCCCAGAGGCCTGGTGGTTTGGCCAAAGACATTGAAATTCCCAAATGGAAGTGGGAGGATGTGAATACGGACTTCATGGTTGGGTTGCCTCCGACCAGAAGGCAATTCGACTCCATTTGGGTTGTCGTGGACCGGATGACGAAATCAGCTCACTTTCTACCAGTCAAGACTACCTACAGTGTCGAGGATTACTGTAACACCCCACATCATACATGTACTAGTCCAACATAGATGAAACATGATATGGCAGGGCCAAATCCGCACATATTTTTTTTAAAAGTGCGTGAATTTTAGATTAAAGGGCTATATGCACGTCTAACGCTTAAGATGACCGAGCGTATATAATTTTTAAGTCAAGCTAAGGAGAGTTTGACCTTAAATGAAGTAAAATAATTGAGGTGCTTTAGGGACTTAGCAAGCTAGTAGGTGAGTCACCTACGCGCTTAGCTTAAATAAGCTCGGTAAACGGAGACAAGGCCCAACACCGAATTTGTTCAAGTCCGATAAAGAATAAACCCCGAGTTAAGGATGTCATTTGGGCCCATGGTTTGGCATCTTAAAAGGACAATATTTGCAGCCCAAGATGGATAAGAAAAGGGCCAAATTACAATTTACAATCCATTTCAAAACTAAAGCCCAAACTAAGTGGGCTTAAGGAAGAAATGTTTGCAACAAAGCCCATCCCATTTGAAGCCCAATAAGGCCCAAATGAAAGGGCCAAGCTGCTGCCCCATAACCTTATTAAAATAAGGCTAAAAGCCCAAAAGAAAGTCGGCCAAAAGAGGCCTATAAAAGGGAGCAACCAGCAGCAACTTTTAGCCATTCTCTTAAGCCAAATTTCAGATTTTCTCTCTAAGTTCTTCTTGCACTCTTCTCATTTTCTAAAGCAGCCAAGACACACTTCTAGGGTTCTTGAAGAGAACCTAATACTTGAGAGTTAAGGTAAGTAAAAGTTCCCATGGTTTGGTGTAAAGTTTCCATGAAAAACATGAAGAATATGTTGGTTGTATTGTGCAGGAATTTTGGGACAGCATGTGTTCCAATTTTGTGGTTCACTTTTCTTGTTAAATAAGAGACTTTTAACTTGTTGGTTGGCTGAGTTATGAAGTATATGTATGTTTTTAACAAGTCTTGGGTCTGTAATGATGTAAGAAGGCTGCTGGACCACTTGTATCTTCCGCAAAAACAAGTTCTCAAATGATATCTTAATTCCGGTCATTAGTAAGAATTTGTGGACTGTTTTTTGGGAATTGTTGTCCCACGTTTTTCATCTACTTAGGGACTGTTTTTGGACTGGTTTAGGACTGTAATTGTGTGTAAATATGTTGAGGACAGTTTGGTTAAGGTTGGAACTGATTTGGAATGGTTGACGTCGAAATGTAGCGGAAGGACGCAATGTTGCATTGTCTACTTACGTGTTGTGTAAAGTTGTTGTATACTGTATTGTATGAGTTGTTGTAATGCTGTTATGGGACTAAACATAGCTGGATTTGACATGTATATGGGAATGTGTGTTAGAAAATACGATTAGGAGTGGAAATGTTGAAAGAATACTCCTTTGTTGCTAATTCCGAGCTTGCTGCCCGGATGTTGTTTTTGGGTGAAATTGGATTACTAAGACGTGTTTATTAGCTACTAACACTAGTTTTATCACCCAATATGTTGTAGATAAGTGTTTGGAGGAAAAGGATACTACCCCGAGGTAATAACGACATAGTACAGCAAGGTATGTAAGGCAACTTGATTTCCTATTACTTGGCATGAAATCTATAATCTTCCTTAGCATATAAAGGCACGTACAAACTCCGACATGGCTGCTAACCGTGTCCCCACTCTTTACCATGTTCATATGTACCCATACATAGTCATTGTTAACCTGCATATGTACTTGGATACCAAATATACTTGAGTTCCTTCTTACCCAACAAAGTCTACGTGTCGTTTAATCTCCGATACAATTCATTAGTTGTGTATCTCTCTTTTCATTGTAGTATTACCTTGTATGGTTGCTCATATGTCACATGTCTATATTCCTACAGTTCTAAAGGTTATGACCACCAAAAGAACCATCTCAAAGTAAATAAAAGATAACTTACAGTTGCTTATAAATGAGTGGTAGCCCGAGGGGTGGAAGAATCACCTAGCCAGGGTCGATCTCATTTGGGTGGTAGCTCGAGGGGTGAAGGAATCACCTAGCCATGGTCGATCCCATTACAGAGATTACCACTGATCAGCTGGTCATTTACATGATATATTGTGCACAGATAATACAGTAAAGATACAGAAATAAAAAGACATAAAGTACATGATTCCACAGTATGACTAAAGGTGGTCTTTACATCCTTACACACCAGCATGTGATTTCATCTGAGTTCTTATTTCATGTACAGTATTTCCTGCCTTACATATTCAATACATTATCTCGTACTGACGTCCCTTAGGGGGGACCTGCATTTCATGCTGCAGGTACAGGAGTTACTAGATCTCTCCAGTAAGAGTACAGGACTTTCAGCTGCTATTACTAAGCTCCAGGTTGCTTCGGGGCTTATGTGTTTAGAACTTATATTTTGTATTGTATAGTTGGTCATGAGGCGGGCCTTTCCCGACCCATTTGGATATTGTTCCTTACTTAGAGGCTTTGTAGACTATGTAAATTAAAGTGTGGTCAAATAGCGTATTGTCGACATCGTGGCTCCAACGGCCTAGTCTTATGCATTTACTTCTGGTTTGTTAGTACAGTGTACCTTCTTTTGACAGCATGTTAAGTATGGAAACCTCTTAAATGTTCATAGCAGGTGTATAGTTATATGTTGGTTCTCCCGAGCCTTGTCGGCAACGGGTGCCAGTCCGCCTTAATGGGGCTTAGGGCGTGACAAAAGTGGTATCAGAGCGGGTCGTCCTAGGGAGTCTACAAAGCCGTGTCTATGTAGAGTCTTGCTTATGGATGTGTTGTGCACCACATTTATAAGCAGGAGGCTACGTGCATTTAGGAGTTGTCACTTTTTTTTCATTCTTTAGATCGTGCCATAGAGCCAAGTATTGTAGGTTGATTATTTCTAACCTCTAAATCATTTTGTACAGTAAGCATGCCTGAAACAAGGAAAAGCAAAGGCAAGGGGAAGGAGGTGGAAGTGGTAATTGGTATGCCCAGTCGGGTGAGACGACGAGATGAGGCCCAAGATGAGTCTCTGTCCCAAACATCTCCAACTCCTCCAGCTCCTGATGAACCAGGTCTTAGTGAAACTCCCTCAGAACCACCTGCCGATGCTGCTGTGCAGGATCTGAGAAATGCTGTCCAATTATTGACTCGCATAGTTGTTAGCCAAAGCCAAAGACAAGAAGGCCCAGTTGTAGGTGCAGAGGTGCGAATAGGGCGGCTAGCACGAGGATACATGACTTCCTTAATTTGGACCCTCCAGCTTTCACCGGGTCAGATCCTAATGAAGATCCGCAAGACTTCATCGACCAGATCCAGCGCACTTTAGATGTTATGCATGTAAGTGGTATAGAAGCTGTAGAACTGGCAGCATATAGATTGAAAGGTGTGGCTATATTGTGGTATGAATCTTGGAAGCAATCCAAGGGTATAGATGCACCTCCAACTACCTGGAAGGAGTTCAAAGAGGCCTTTCTTGACCACTACTTGCCATATGAGATCCGAGAGGCCTGTGCAGATCAATTTCTGAATCTCCATAAAGGGGGTATGAGCGTGAGGGAGTATAGCCTCCAGTTTAACTCCTTGGCCAGGTATGCTCCCAATGTAGTTGCTACTATGGCAGATAGAGTTCATCGGTATGTGGATAGGTTGGATACATATATGGTAAGAGATTGTACTATTGCTTCATTGAATAAAGACATGGATATAGCAAGAATGCAAGCATTTGCACAGAAACTAGAGGATCAGAGGAAAAGGAGAAGGACACAAGAGATAGAAAGGGGCCAGTCCAAGAGGGCCAGATCTACAGGGCAGTTTGTACCGTCCCAAGGTGATGTTAGGCCCCGATTTCCAAGTAAACCACCTAGACCATCATCCTCCTATTCTGCAGTCAGTGCTCCACCGCAATTTCAAGGGCCTAGAGGTAATCAGTTTAATCAAAGAAGTGAGGGAGAAGGTGCACGGACTGCCGGATATTCGGCCAGCCAGCAGATTCCTCCTAGGCAGTCTTGCCAACAATGTGGGAGGAGTCATACAGGTACATGCCGTGTTGGGACAGATGCCTGTTATTGGTGTGGTGTACCAGGGCATATGATAAGAGATTGCCCAAGAAGACGTATGGGTGATATGGCACAACCTGCTGGGTCAGCTGTTGCATCATCATCGTCAGTTCCTCTCTTCAGTAGGGGTCAGCAAATGCCTACAGGCCGTGGTAGAGGTTGTAGAGGAGCAGCTAGCTCCAGCGGAGCCAAGAATCGCACTTATACTCTGGGGAGTCGGCAGAATTTAGAAGCTTCACCCGATGTGGTCACAGGTACATTGTCCATCTTTTCACATAATGTATATGCATTAAT
Organism: Solanum rostratum; assembly: GCA_029948455.1. Taxonomy (NCBI): domain Eukaryota; kingdom Viridiplantae; phylum Streptophyta; class Magnoliopsida; order Solanales; family Solanaceae; genus Solanum; species Solanum rostratum. Next base: position 43,949,346 of record CM057051.1, read on the forward strand.
TGACCCTGGTTCTACATTATCTTATATCACACCACTAGTGGCTGGGAAGCTTAAAAGAACACCTAAATTATTGAATTAGCCATTTGAAGTGTCTACGCCAACCGGTGAATCTATTATAGCTAGAAGGGTCTATTATGATTGTGTTGTAACTGTTTGCGACCGTGATACGTGGGCGGACCTTGTTGAGTTAGATATGGTGGAATTCGATATTATAATGGGTATGGATTGGTTAGCTTCTTGCTATGCTACTGTGGATTGCCGATCTAAGAGAGTGTATTTCCACTTTCCAAATGAGGCAGTCCTTGAATGGGAAGGTAATGTTGGGGCACCAAAGGGGAAGTTTATTTCCTATTTTAAGGCAAGGAAGATGATGTCAAAGGGGTGTATATGTCATCTAGTTAGAGTAAGGGATATGGAGGCTGAATCACCAACTCTTCAATCGGTTCCGGTAGTGAATGAATTTGCTGATGTGTTTCCCGAAGAGCTTCCAGGTTTGCCTCCAGAACGAGAGATAGATTTTGGCATTGATTTACTCCCAGGCACTCAACCTATTTCTATCCCACCATATAGAATGGCCCCGGCAGAGTTACGTGAATTAAAGGAGCAATTGAAAGATTTGCTAGAGAAGGGTTTTATAAGACCTAGTGTATCCCCTTGGGGTGCGCCAGTGTTATTTGTACGTAAAAAGGATGGCACCTTAAGAATGTGTATTGATTACCGACAATTGAATAAGGTGACAATTAAAAACAAATACCCCCTCCCCAGGATTGATGATTTATTTGATCAGTTACAGGGTGCCAAATGTTTTTCAAAAATTAATTTGAGGTCAGGTTATCACCAAGTGAGGGTGAGGGAAAAAGATATACCCAAGACCGCCTTTAGGACACGCTATGGCCACTTTGAATTTCTTGTTATGTCATTTGGGCTGACAAATGCACCATCAGTTTTCATGGACTTAATGAACAGGGTATTCAAGCCGTTCTTGGATGTCTTTGTGATAGTATTTATAGATGACATTTTGGTGTATTCAAGATCAAAAGAGGACCATGCAAATCACTTACAGCAGGTATTACAAGTTCTTCGTGATCGGCAATTGTATGCCAAGTTTTCCAAATGTGAATTTTGGTTGAAATCAGTGGCATTCTTGGGTCATATTGTATCCGATGAAGGGATAAGGGTTGATTCACAAAAGATAGAGGCGGTGAAAGATTGGCCAAGGCCAACAACACCCACCGAAGTTCGAAGCTTCTTAGGGTTGGCAGGTTATTATAGAAGATTTGTCGAAGGTTTTTCTTCTATTTCTGCACCTCTATCAAAGTTGACACATAAGGCGACAAAATTTCAATGGAATGATGCATGTGAAAGGAGCTTTCAAGAGTTGAAAAGCAGGCTAACTTCTGCACCTATATTAGTGCTTCCAGAAGGCTCAGAGGGGTATGCGGTATATTGTGATGCTTCGGGGGTTGGTTTAGGGTGTGTACTGACACAACATGGTAGGGTAATTGCTTATGCCTCGAGACAACTGCGGCCACATGAGAAAAACTACCCGACACATGACCTTGAACTAGCAGCTATTGTGTTTGCCTTGAAAATATGGCGCCATTATTTGTATGGGGTTCATGTTGACATATATAATGATCATAAGAGCTTACAGTACATCTTTAAACAGAAAGACCTAAATTTAAGGCAGCGGAGGTGGCTGGAGCTAATAAAGGATTACGATGTTGATATACTATACCATCCAGGGAAAGCAAATATGGTAGCCGATGCTTTGAGCCGCAAGAGAATTGTGAATATTGATGATCAGACCGTGGTAAGGCAAGGAGTCGCTAAGGATCTACGTCAACTAGCCAATTTGGGAGTGCGCCTCATTGAAACTCCAAAGGAAGGGGTTGTTGTGCATAATGCTGCAGAGTCTTCATTGATAACAGAGGTAAGGGAAAAACAGTTCAAAGATCCTATTCTACGGCGACTTAAGGAGAAGGTGAGTCAAGGCATAATGAAGGGCTTTGAACTTACCCAAAATGGAGTACTTTACTGTCAAAACAGATTGTGCGTTCCTAATATAAATGGACTAAGAAGGAGAATAACGGAAGAAGCCCATCATTCAAGATATACTATCCATCCAGGATCAACTAAGATGTATCATGACCTGAAGGAAGTGTTTTGGTGGGAAGGCATGAAAAAGGACCTTGCAGAATTTGTGGCTCAATGTCCAAATTGCCAACAAGTTAAGGTAGAGCACCAAAAGCCGGGAGGTTATATGCAATGTATAGAGCTTCCAACATGGAAGTGGGATATGATTAATATGGATTTTGTTACTGGGTTGCCTCGCTCATTTCAGAAGTTTGACTCCATATGGGTAATAGTTGATAGACTTACAAAGTCAGCACACTTCTTGCCAGTTAAGAGTGACTATACGACTGAAGAGTATGCAAAGCTATACCTTAAGGAGATAGTTAGACTACATGGGATCCCAATCTCCATTATATCTGATCGGGGAGCTCAATTCACCGCAAAGTTTTGGAAATCCTTCCAGAGGAGCTTAGGGACACAAGTAAATTTAAGTATAGCTTTCCACCCGCAGACAGATGGTCAAGCAGAACGCACCATTCAAACACTTGAAGATATGTTGCGGGCGTGTGCATTGGACTTCAAAGGTAGTTGGGTGGACCATTTGCCACTTATTGAATTTGCCTATAACAATAGCTACCATTCAAGCATCAAGATGGCACCGTATGAACCTTTGTATGGAAGGAAATGTAGATCACCGATAGGATGGTTTGAAGTGGGTGAAACCACCTTGCTTGGTCCAGATCTAGTCCAACAAGCCATGGAAAAAGTCAAGGTAATACGACAACGGCTAGAAACAGCCCAAAGCCGTCACAAATCATATGCAGATGCTAGAAGAAGAGGACTGGAATTCTCAGTAGGAGATTGGGTATTCTTAAAGGTGTCTCCAATGAAAGGTGTTATGAGATTTGGTAAGAAAGGGAAACTAAGCCCACGTTACATAGGGCCATATAAGATTATTAAAAGGTTTGGACAAGTTGAATGTGAATTAGAGTTACCCCAGGAGCTTTCAATGGTTCATCCAGTTTTTCATGTCTCAATGCTCCGAAAATGCATAGGTGATCCATCTCGTATTACTCCTATTGAAGATATGCAAGTTACGGAAGATCTCACCTATGAAGAGGTACCTATTGCTATCCTAGATCGTCAAGTTAGAAAGCTAAGGAATAAGGAAATACCTTCCGTAAAAGTGCTTTGGAGGAACTAACAGGTAGAAGAGATAACGTGGGAGGCTGAGGAAGCAATGAGGTCTAAATATCCTTATTTATTTGAAGCTAAAGAGGAAGTCCAAGATACAGAGTTGAGGGATTAGTAGGTACGTGAATATGAATTCTTATTATGTTTTCAAAAGTCTGTTTACACGTGAGTTCGTTTAACCTATTCAATTATGCTTACATTCGGGGATGAATGTTCCTGGGGGGGAGGATGTAACACCCCACATCATACATGTACTAGTCCAACATAGATGAAACATGATATGGCAGGGCCAAATCCGCACATATTTTTTTTAAAAGTGCGTGAATTTTAGATTAAATGGCTATATGCACGTCTAACGCTTAAGATGACCGAGCGTATATAATTTTTAAGCCAAGCTAAGGAGAGTGTGACCTTAAATGAAGTAAAATAATTGACGTGCTTGAAAGACTTAGCAAGCTAGTAGGTGAGTCACCTACGCGCTTAGCTTAAATAAGCTCGGTAAACGGAGACAAGGCCCAACACCGAATTTGTTCAAGTCCGATAAAGAATAAACCCCGAGTCAAGGATGTCATTTGGGCCCATGGTTTGGCATCATAAAAGGACAATATTTTCAGCCCAAGATGGATAATAAAATGGCCAAATTACAATTACAATCCATTTCAAAACTAAAGCCCAAACTAAGTGGGCTTAGGGAAGAAATGTTTGCAACAAAGCCCATCCCATTTGAATCCCAATAAGGCCCAAATGAAAGGGCCAAGCTGCTGCCCCATAACCTTATTAAAATAAGGCTAAAATCCCAAAAGAAAGTCGGCCAAAAGAGGCCTATAAAAGGGAGCAACCAGCAGCAACTTTTAGCCATTCTCTTAAGCCAAATTTATGATTTTGACTCTAAGTTTTTCTTGCACTCTTCTCATTTTCTAAAGCAGCCAAGACACACTTCTAGGGTTCTTGAAGAGAAACTAATACTTGAGAGTTAAGGTAAGTAAAAATACCCATGGTTTGGTGTAATTTTTCCATGAAAAAACATGAAGAATATATTGGTTGTATTGTGCAGGAATTTTGGGACAGCATGTGTTCCAATTTTGTGGTTCACTTTTCTTGTTAAATAAGAGACTTTTAACTTGTTGGTTGGCTGAGTTATGAAGTATATGTATGTTTTTAACATGTCTTGGGTCTGTAATGATGTAAGAAGGCTGCTGGACCACTTGTATCTTCCGCAAAAACAAGTTCTTAAATGATGTCTTAATTCCGGTCATTAGTAAGAATTTATGGACTGTTTTTTGGGAATTGTTGTCCCACATTTTTCATCTACTTAGGGACTTTTTTTGGACTGGTTTAGGACTGTAATTGTGTGTAAATATGTTGAGGACAGTTTGGTTAAGGTTGGAATGGATTTGGAATGGTTGACGTCGAAATGTAGCGGAAGGACGCAATGTTGCGTTGTCTACTTACGTGTTGTGTAAAGTAGTTGTATGCTGTATTGTATGAGTTTTTGTAATGCTGTTATGGAACTAAACATAGCTGGATATGACATGTATATGGGAATGTGTGTTATAAAATACGATTAGGAGTGGAAATGTTGAAAGAATACTCCTTGGTTGCTAATTCCGAGTTTGCTGCCCGGATGTTGTTTTTGGGTGAAATTGGATTACTAAGACGTGTTTATTAGCTACTAACACTAGTTTTATCACCTAATATGTTGTAGATAAGTGTTTGGAGGAAAAGGATACTACCCCGAGGTAATAACGACATAGTACAGCGAGGTATGTAAGGCAACTTGATTTCTTATTACTTGGCATGAAATCTATAATCTTCCTTAGCATATAAAGGCACGTACAAACTCCGACATGGCTGCTAACCGTGTCCCCACTCTTTACCATGTTCATATGTACCCATACATAGTCATTGTCAACCTGCATATGTACTTGGATACCAAATATACTTGAGTTCCTTCTTACCCAACAAAGTCTATGTGTCGTTTAATCTCCGATACGGTTCATTAGTTGTGTATCTCTCTTTTCATTGTAGTATTACCTTGTATGGTTGCTCATATGTCACATGTCTATATTCCTACAGTTCTAAAGGTTATGACCACCAAAAGAACCATCTCAAAGTAAATAAAAGATAACTTACAGTTGCTTATAAATGAGTGGTAGCCCGAGGGGTGGAAGAATCACCTAGCTAGGGTCGATCTCCTTTGGGTGGTAGCCCGAGGGGTGAAGGAATCACCTAGCCAGGGTGGATCCCATTACAGATTTACCACTGATCAGCTGGTCATTTACATGATATATTGTGCACAGATAATACAGTAAAGATACAGAAATAAAAAGACATAAAGTACATGATTCCACAGTATGACTAAAGGTGGTCTTTACATCCTTACACACCAGCATGTGATTTCATCTGAGTTCTTATTTCATGTACAGTATTTCCTGCCTTACATATTCAGTACATTATCTCGTACTGACGTCCCTTACGGGGGACCTGCATTTCATGCTGCAGGTACAGGAGTTACTAGATCTCCCCAGTAAGAGTACAGGACTTCCAGCTGCTATTACTAAGCTCCAGGTTGCTTCGGGGCTTATGTGTTTAGAACTTATATTTTGTATTGTATAGTTGGTCATGAGGCGGGGCCTGTCCCGATACATTTGGATATTGTTCCTTACTTAGAGGCTTTGTAGACTATGTAAATTAAAGTGTGGTCAAATAGCGTATTGTCGACATCGTGGCTCCAACGGCCTAGTCTTATGCATTTACTTCTGGTTTGTTAGTACAGTGTACCTTCTTTTGACAGCATGTTAAGTATGGAAACCTCTTAAATGTTCATAACAGGTGTATAGTTATATGTTGGTTCTCCCAAGCCTTGTCGGCAACGGGTGCCAGTCCGCCTTAATGGGGCTTAGGGCGTGACAATTACGCAAGGTTGATTATTCAAGAGTTGGTGAGGTTGCATGGCGTACCTAGATCTATCATATCAGATCGAGGTGCTCAATTCACTTCCCACTTTTGGAAGTCTTTCATGAAAGGCCTTGGGACCAAAATTAAGTTGAGTTCCGCCGTCCATCCTCAAACCGATGGCCAAGCAGAGCGGACCATTCAAACTTTGGAGGAAATGTTGAGAGCATGTGTGGTGGAGTTTAAGGGGAATTGGGATGATCATCTTCCACTCATCGAGTTTGCTTATAATAATAGCTTCCATGCTAGTATTGGCATGGCGTCGTTTGAAGCCCTGTATGGAAGAAGGTGTAGATCCCCGGTGGGGGGGTTTGAAGTGGGAAATGGCCTTGGTTGGCCTGCATTTGGTGATGGATGCTATGGATAAGGTAAAGGTGATTAGGGAGAGATTGAAAGCGTCCCAAAGTCGCCAAAAGTCCTATGCGGATAGCAGGAGGAGGGACCTCGAATTTCATGTAGGAGATTGGGTCTATGTGAAAGTCTCTCCTAAGAAGGGCGTAATGCGTTTCGGCAAAAAGTGCAAGTTGAGCCCCCGGTATGTTGGCCCTTATGAAATAATTGAGCGGATTGGAGATGTGGCTTCTAAGTTGGAGTTACCTCCAGATTTGAGTTCCATCCATCCGGTCTTTCATGTATCTATGTTGAGAAAGTTCGTTGGCGATCCTAGCTCCATTGTGCCTTTGGAGGGAATTGAGGTTGAAGAAACTTTGACTTACGAGGAGGTGCCGGTGGCAATTTTGGATAGGCAAGTAAAACGGCTTAGCAACAAGGATGTGGCTTCGGTAAAGGTACTTTGGAGGAATCAACTTGTGGAGAGTGCTACTTGGGAGTCGGAGCTGGACATGATGAAATGGTACCCCCATTTTTTCCAATCTACTCAAGCCTAAGGTACTAGGAATCTTTCCCTATCAACTGTGTCATTTTCTTGCCCTCTTGAGTCTCATGACATGACACGCATATGTATACATTAAAGGATTTTCTTTCCTTGGCAAAAAAGTTGAATGCAATTTTGACATGAGTTGGTTTTGAACTATAATTGGATTTGTGACAAAAGGCTTTTAGGTACAAACCTTGTAAATTTGAGTTGAATCATGCATTGTGTCTTGTATCGGACGTATCTTGCCTCGAGTCTAGCCTTCCAAGCCTTGTTCTTGCACATTCGGGGACGAATGTTCCCAAGGGGGAGATAATGAAAGGCCCCGGATCCTTGACGTAACTTTGATGGTCCCCCAAACTGCCCAGAAATTTTGCAAGGCATCACCTCACGGAAAGGACTACACGGCCCGTGTGAAGGCACACGGACCGTGTGGCCTACCGTGAAGTGGCACCTAGAAAAGTGGAGGGCAAACGGGCCACCACACGGTCCGTGTGAAGTCACACGGTCCGTTTGGTAGGTAAACGGGCGGGGTCACAGTCCGTGTGACCCTAGATGGTCCGTTTACCGGACCGTGTTGTGGTAATTGGTCCGAAAAATTTTCAGGAGGAAAAATTTAAGTCTAGGGCCACGACACGGCACACAGTCCGTGTGGCCCCAGTCGAACCGTTTACCGGTCCGTATGCCTCAGACGGACCATTTTCTGCTCCGTTTCATTAATGGCATTTTTGTAATATTAGCTCATTCCGATGGAAAGTTAGCCTTTTCCCACCCTTCTTAGGGCCCCCTATATAAGTAAACACTCTCCTTTTTCAGCATTTTACACTCTCACTCTCTCTCTCTAAAGTATATCTCTCAAGACTGTCCATCCTCTCCCTAAGATTGTTCAAGCTAAGGGCCTAGGTTGTAGGTCTATTTTCTTCTCAAGTTTGTCTACAACCAGGTATGTGGGTGTTGATTCTTGGTCTGTTCCAACCAAGAAGACCAAAATTCCTTCTTAAACTATTTATGAACTTGATTTCTTGAAATGTGAATTTTCTACTTGATCTTGATACCTTGAACCATGCATGTGCTATATTATGTTATAAAAACTTGGTTATGATGAGTTTAAGTATGATGAACTATGTGGATTATGAAAATGTGAACATACAAGTCCCTTTAAAGCTTTTACCATGCATGGGTGATCTATACTACATTTTATATGAATTGTATTATAGATTTTTGGTCTTTTCATTATATTGCTGTTTTTATATGCTCTACATTACCCATGCCATTCCTACACCGTGCATTGCATCACATTCATGACATTGACACATGAAAATTTTAGAAATGTGGGGTTAAGCCCAATATTTTCCTAAAAAGGAATTGTGATATGATTTTTGGTAAGACATGGGATATGAATTTTGGCTTTTTGAGCAATATGGGTGCTTGCACCATTTTGGTATATGTGTAGATGAGCTATTCCTTTCATTGGCATCTTGAATATGACCTTGTGATTTGGCATTTAAGCTTACTTGTGCATTTAATGTTTCAAAATGGAAATTGGATCCTCTCGAAGCATATGTATATGTATAAATATTCTAGTGGGATGTGTACTTATCACGGATGGATTGGGGGTGTTAGGGATATCCCCAAGGTCCCTCTCCCTTTCCTTGAACTATGTGCAAGCATAGGAGCCCTTCCGAAATAGGGGTTGCCCGTAAGGAAGGAGGTTATTATCGAAATAGGGGTTTCCCGTAAGGAAGGAGGTCATTACCGAAATTGGGGTTGCCCATAAGGAATGGCTATTCGTTATGTATGTTATGATGTGATTATACAAACCCTTTCGAAATAGGGGTTGCCCGTAAGGAAGGTGGCCATCCACTGATGGGAGGTCCAAATCGGTTCGGTTCATGTAATAGCTCATATTGATCGGGTTTGTCGGTTATAGTCCATCCCCATTATGTATATAGGAGCATTATCGCATTGCACGCATCACGCATCCCATGGCATCTTGTATCATCAAAATTTCTATTGCTTATATATATCCCTTGTACATTATGTGCCCTTGCCACTTAACATGATTATGTAGGTTCAGTAAGTCACGTGCATTGCATACCCGCATATTTAGTAAATTCAACATACTAACGCATACTCTACGCCTGCATGATTTTAATATGTAGGGACCGAGAAGTTTGAGCAGTATCCGCCGGACGAATAGTTTTCCCGTTTCTAGATATTCTGTGGTGAGCCCCGTCTTTCGAGGGCATGCTTTTGTTCTTGTACGCTTTATCTATGTATGTATTTTGTTGAGGGTGAGCCCGGAACATGTCCCGGCCCCGTTCCTTGATTAGAGGCACTTGGTAGACCTTTTATAAACTCTTCTCATTTTGTTATCTATAAAATATGTTCCCCTTTTTGGTTTTAGAATGTTCTCTTTTTACTTGAATTTAAGTTTTGAAAATTTTGTGGCTTGTTTGGGGACTTACGTGTTCCCATTCACTGTGTCACATCTAGGCACCGACCCCGGGTCGTGACACTCCTAAACTGGTAATATATGATTGGATCAATGGAACTAGAGTGATTTTCGCTTGACTTAAATCTCCAACTGAATTGGGCTTGTATAATTTTATGGAGTGAATAATCGATCATTGTACATGTGTATTGCATGAGTTGTTCCCCAATCCCAATGATTGGCTATTTGAGATGCATCGATATATATATATATATATGTATAAATGAGCTCTGAATTTTATTATTTAGAATTATTCAAGATATACGGATCCTTCCCATGATTACCAGATTAAATAATAGTGAAGTGTTAATTTCATATGCTGGCTTAGACCTTCCTCGATAACAGATGAATTTGATGCAAGCCACTATGTATTTAATCGCTAGTTTTGATAATCTATATTTACTCTCCTAAACTGAGTAATATAAGATTGGATCAATGGAACGAGAGTGATTTTCACTTGACTTAGACTAACAGTAGACTCTCTAACTGAGTCAGGTCTGTATAAGTGTATGGTGTGAATAATCGATCATTTTACATTGTATTGCATGAATAGTTCTCCAATCCCAACGATTGGCTATTCAAGATGCATGGAGCCGGATGAAAGGAAACTTTAACGTCCGATTTTGAAGAGGGGGAGATCCTATAAAATCCTAATATATATGTATAAATGAGCTCTGAATTTTATTATTCAGAATTATTTGATATATTATGATGTATTACATCTCAAACTCTCAAAAGACTTCACAGACCCACTTAGTACTACTCAAGGATCTTTTATAGATAAGATATTAAAATTAAAGAATCCATTATGTATGTACTTTATGTTAAAAAGAATTGATTTTTCAGTTTTCTAACTAAATATGAGATAAATGCTTAATACATTTTTTTGTAACTCTCGTATTATTGAGTTTGATAAATATTTTATCTCTTATAGTATATTGGTGCATGAACTTTTTATTAGTATTATCTCTTTTGAATAGAATAATATTAATCTATCTTACAAGAGAAAACATCTTTCAAATTGAATATAACTTATCTGTTCCATGTGTCTAAAGTTATTTATTCTGAATAGAACTTCAACGTTGGTTAAAGGATGGACATAATTGTTCATTGAAAGTGAAGTTCTTGCCTATGTGAGAGTCCTATTTAGAAAAAAAATTACTTAGAGACCTTTCCTCTTAGAAAGAAAATGGAGGTAGTGATAAGTTAGACTTAATCTATTTTAATTTGTGTGGTAAATGAACATTCAGGCAAGAGGTGATTTTGAGTGTTGTGGAATATCCATAAAATATTACTCATGATATGAATATATATTTTTTGATGCTATGTGAGTCTAAATTTTGTTTTGATAAACTCAAGATATTTAAGACAAATAAAGATAGCGTCATGAAAAATCTATAACATTCTTGCAATTTGTATGTAGTGTGTATACCTCTTTGCAGAGTTTATTAGTCACTTATTTGATAGAGTAATTGCTTTCAATCATTTACACCAGAACTTTATAATAGTTTGGTGTAAAAAAGAAAGAAAAATATCTCTTATGGAAATGGTAAGATTAATGATTGATTTATTTATAGTTGTTTTACTTCTTTTGGTATACATCCTAAGAATTATATGTCATATTTGGAATTTAATTTCTTGCATTTTTGTAACCTTGACAATTATAGAACTAGTAAGGACTTGAAGTGAGTTTAGTCTGTGTCATGTTCAGATATAGAATTATATAGCGTATATGCTGAAAGAGAAAACAAACAAGTTGGAATTAATTATGAATGTGTGTGCGTGTTAATTAGATATTCAAAAAGAATAAAAGAAGATCTTATTGTCCTGAAGAAAATATGGCTTGTTAACACAACTGCCAGATTTCTAGAAAAGGACTATTTAGTAAACCATGTTCCTAGAAATAAACTAGTTTTACAGGAACTGAATAAAGAAATAACAAATGATTCAGTCGTAAATTCAAACGCTCAAGAACATCTAATTGGTATGTCTGAACTGACGTTCCATTGTATTTAAATAGTGGGAGAAAAGTTACTTGACATAAGACGATTTACTACCTCAAGTAGTGGAAGTGATGTTGAGCAAATTAAATAGCACTACATGAATAAGTTGTTAGAATTTCAATAACAAAATGTTTTGAGGAAAATATTAAGACTTAAGAACATGAAAGTGTGATCATAGTAGTAGTACTTTGTAGTAGTGGGAGAATCATAATGAAGATTGATTTGTTGTGTATTTTTGAGACAGTTTTATGATAGAACTCCTGAAAATCGATTGTTACGACTAAGCACTACTAGACGGAATTGCATAGGAAAATAACTTGGTAAGATCCTTTTGATAAGTCATATAAAAGGAATGCTTGCGAAAGTTGTAAATGCATAGCTAAAAGTCTAAGTGGGAGATTGTTAGAATATATACATACTATTAATCGTGGATTTAGACATAGTATTCTAACAATTTCTATGATTGAATATCTAAGTGGGAGATTATTAGGGTATATACTATTAACCATGCATTTAGATATAGTATATTATAATAATTGTGATAGTTAAAAGTCTAGGTGGGAGATTGTTGGGATATATACTATTAACAATGGAATATATACTATTAACCATGAGTTTAAATAATAGTATATATTATAGAAAAATTATTCATCCAATTTTAATAAAAATTTTAATAGATCATATAAACATTTATGTGTCGATTTACTTATATAGTAGATGATTTAGTGTATAGAGTTTTAGCTTATACACTGGATTAAATCATCGGTTCTTATAAGTATAAAGTTTTTTGTTCACAGTCTTTATGGAAATTGGACAAACCATTGTATGGTTGTAGCACAATATTGTGTATAATTTACCTTGATTATGGGAACGGTGTAGTTCCAACTTCTTGTGCTAGTGCATATTGTATGTATTGAATGGGACCTAGTAGAGATAGTTGTTTTAAACTGACTAATAAAAACATATTCTCTAAATTATTAAATGTACTTATATTCTCAATCCCGATATAACTATTATGATATGTATATATTATTTAATGTTTTGATTTATCAAAAGAGCCTAACAAAACCTATTCTAAGTCATATTCCAAAATCTAACAAGGCTAGGGCTTAAGGAGAGGAGAGAAAGGCTTGGGGTGAGAAATACGAGAAGAGATCCTCGACATCACCCGGTTGAACAGTTGCATCACAGGTATGTAAGGATAAACTAAAACATGGGATTGTTCTCTCATATGCCCCATAGAGGTCATAGGTGAATTGATGGTTGAAGAGTCCACATGCATAATTTTTGATGGATTTCTTGATAATTTTATTTGAAATTTCATGTTTTCTATATTGATGATCATCATACTAATTGTTTTCTTAAATTGAATACCTTTATGGAAATTGCATAACCTTACATGACTAATTTGGAAAGGCATGCATAATGCACTTGAGATTTGAGTCTAGAGCCTTGCATTGGGGATTGTTGACTTTGATGATGAGTTGATGAAATCTTGATTGTTTTATGAGTTTCTATAAATGAACTCCACCGATGTGTTATTCGCTTGTTTCCTAATGATGGTTATATAATCTTGAATCATTGAGGAGGTGTTGATGATAGGGTTAAAATCCCTATGAGATGTGATGAGAGGGTGGAAGTCCCTATGAGATAATTGATGAAAAGGCCAAGGTCCCGGTGAAATATCAATCGTGGACGGGGAGTGAGTCTCTATGAGACTGGCAGGCGTTGGCGGGGAGTGGATCCCTATGAGACTGGTTGAGGTTGATTTTATGAGCACAAAGTTGGGAGGAGTATCCAGCACCAAAATGAACAGGAGTGAGTCCCACTCGAACTCATTAACTATGTCGCCAAACGTAGGAGAGGCTTAAACCATCACATATACACATATGGTTTCCCTCAAGGTTTAACAGTTCCTGAAAGTAATAGAGGATTTGTTCGATTTGATTTCATGCCGGATATATTGATATGGGATCTAGTGTTCCTTACCTGGCAAGTTTTGGACCATTGTGGCAACATCAGGGTGATTGTTGTACATTCACTGGCTCATAGGTGAGTGTTGTCGGTTAAGAGAAACTCCTGGGAAAATTCGTACCTTACTCTGAGTCTAGATGAGATGTGATGAGAGGGGGGTGAACTCCTCTGAGATGATTCATATGATGAGTTGAGATTTTTGATGAGTCTGAGATAATGGTGTGTCACTTGTCCACTCTGTACTCTTTCGTAGATGGGCAAGCTGGCGGTTAATGTGATTATGATGTTTATTTTGACTTGATGTTACTTTCCATATTTTCTACCGGTTTCTATTTCATTCAGCTATTTTTCATACGAGTACATTCCAAGTACTGACGTCCACTTTGGACTGCATCATTTTATGATGCAAAGGCAGGTACTAGAGATCATCAACAGGCGCTTCGTTGAAGGTCAGAAATTCGAAGCTGATTTGGTGAGCCTCCCCTACTCCGGAGGAACCATTATTTTATTTCATCATGCTTTAGAGTTAGGATTGGACAATCTTCTTATTTTGCTTTGGGTAGCCATGGGTCTGTCATTGGCACCACATGATTTAGTGATAGAGGCTTCATAGACACGTGTCGAGTATTGATGCTGAGATTGTGAGCTAGTTCTTTCTACTAGCCTTCATTATTTTATCTATATTCCTTGAGAACTTTAGATGAGATGAGTCCATTACTTGCATATAATTTTTGTTTTTCATTAGATGTATGTGATTGAATGATGTGAGGATGCTAAGTGGTTCGCTTGGGGACTAGTAATAGTCTCCGAGTGCCGGGCACGCCAAGGGTACCCTCCCGGGGCATGACAACCTTAGTATCAGAGCACAAAGTTCAAGTGTCCTAGGGAGTCAATGAAGCCGTGTCTAGTAGAGTCTTGTTTATGGGTGTGTTGTCGACCACACTTCATAAGCAGGAGGCTATGGGACATTAGGAATGGTTACACTTCTTTCTTATTCCAAATCGTGCGACAGAGTTGGACTCTATGAAAACTATCTTCTAATTCGTGCGATACACGTGCAAAATCGATAACATGCCTCCCAGAAGAGCTGTCAGAGGAAGGGGACGTCCTGCCATGCGAGCTGTTAACCCACCTGACCCTCAAGTACCCGAGGGGCCCGTGGATCCAGCTGTCCCTGTCGAGCAACCCCCTCAAGATGAAGTCTCGAATGCTGACCTACACCAAGCCATTCAAACTTTGGCCCAGGCTGTCACAGCACCAGCTGTGAGGCAAGGTGAAGGTGGGACAGACTCTCATGGCACCTCTAGAGTCCGAGCATTTCTGAGGATGAACCTACCTGAGCTCACGGGGTCGACATCTACTGAAGACCCCGAGAACTATGTAGAGGAACTTGAGAAGGTGTTCCAGGTGATGCACGTGGCTGATGCTGATAGGGTTGAATTGGCCGCCTACCAACTCAAAGGGGTGGCCAGGCTGTGGTTCGACCAATGGAAGAAAAGCCGAAGGGATGATGCCTCATATGTGACTTGGGCAGTGTTTAAGAAGGCTTTCTTGGGACGCTTTTTCCTGAGGGAGAAAAGAGAGGCTAAGGTGAGGGAGTTCCTGAATCTGAAGCAGGGTTCCACGACCGTGCAGGAGTATGGGTTGAAATTCACGCAACTATCCCCCTACGCTCCAGACATGGTTGCTAACATGAGGGGAAGGATGGGAATGTATGTAGATGGGTTGAACAGAGTACCCAAGAGAGATGGGAGAGGAGCTATGCTTGTGAGTGACATGGACATCAGGCGACTGATGACATTCGTGCAGCAAGCTGACGAAGAAAGACAACAGGACAGGGAAGAGTTCAAGCGCAAGAGGGCTAAGACATCTAGCCATGAGGGTCGAAGGAAAGGTAATGGGAATCGATTTCCAGCACCCTCAGCTACTAGCGCACCTGTGCCTAAAGGCACGTATGATCAAAGGTTCCGGAATACAGGGACCCACGAACCCCAGACCCAAGCTAGTGTGGCTCAAGGTTCTCAGAGTAGGCCACCGTGTGATAACTGTGGAAAGACGCACCGGGGGAGATGCCGCAACAGGAATGATGCATGTTTCGGGTGTGGCCAAGTAGGCCACTACAAAAAGGATTGTCCAAAACTAGCTGGCCAGGCTCAGTCTGCTGCATCGGCCCCACCGGTTAAAGGGAATCCGAGGGCCACTACGTCAGGTATAGGCGGGGCCACAAACCGCTTATATGCTATGGGTAGTCACCAAGATCAGGAAAACTCTCCACACGTTGTGACGGGTATGATCCGAGTCTTTACTTTTGATTGTTATGCTTTGATGGACCCTGGTGCCACATTGTCATTTGCAACTCCCTATGTGGCCAGTAAATTTGATAAAACCCCCGAGAGTCTTCTTGAACCCTTTGATGTTTCTACTCCGGTGGGTGAGTCTATTCGAGCTGAAAGAGTCTATAGAGCTTGTGTAGTGTCCATCCATCATAGGGACACCATTATTGATTTGATCGAGTTAAAGATGGTTGACTTTGATTTGATCCTCGGCATGGATTGGCTTCACTCCTGTTATGCCTCTGTGGATTGTCGATCCCGAACGGTTAAGTTCCAGTTCCCAAATGAATTAGTTCTAGAGTGGAAGGGTGACTAAGTGACACCTAAGGGGAGGTTTATCTCAAATCTTAAAGCCCGAAAGTTTATTTCCAAAGGTTGTATTTATCACTTGGTGAGAGTGAAGTCTGATGATGTAGAGTCCCCAACTCTTGAGTCAGTTCCGGTTGTCAACGAGTTTCCAAAAGCCTTTCCTGATGATCTGCCCGGAGTCCCTCCCGATAGGGAGATTGACTTTGGGATTGATGTTCTTCCAGAGTCCCAGCCTATTTCGATCCCACCTTACAGGATGGCCCCCGCTGAGTTGAAAGAATTGAAAGAGCAACTAAAAGATTTGCTAGAAAAGAGCTTCATTAGGCCAAGTGTTTCACCATGGGGTGCCTCTGTTTTATTCGTGCGGAAGAAAGATGGGTCCCTCAGAATGTGTATCAATTATAGGCAACTGAACAAGGTCACGATAAAGAACAAATATCCCCTCCCAAGGATAGATGATTTGCTTGACCAACTTCAGGGTGCCTCTTGCTTCTCTAACATAGACCTTAGATCTGGCTACCACTAGTTGAAGGTGAGGGAGTGTGACGTTCCAAAGACAGCCTTCAGGACTAGATATGGCCATTTTGAGTTCTTGGTCATGTCCTTTGGACTGACGAATGCACCTGCCGCCTTTATGGACTTGATGAATAGAGTGTTGAAGCCATATCTTGATTTGTTTGTGATTGTGTTCATAGACAACATCCTGGTGTATTCAAGGAGTGAGGAGGAGCATGCTAATCACCTCAGAGTGGTCCTCCAAACTCTTAAGGACCATGAGTTGTATGCAAAGTTCTCCAAATGTGAATTCTGGCGTGAGTTAGCGGCCTTCCTAGGCCACGTTGTTTCCGGTGATGGTATTCGAGTGGATGCCCAAAAGATTGAAGCGGTTAAGAATTGGCCCCGACCGACCACTCCAACTAATATCAGAAGTTTCTTGGGGCTGGCAGGCTACTACCGCAGGTTTGTGGAGGGATTTTCTTCCCTATCCGCGCCATTGATCAAATTGACTCAGAAGAAATTCAAGTTCCAATGGTCCGAAAAATGTGAAAGGAGTTTCTAGGAATTGAAAACAAGGTTAACTATTGCACCAGTCCTAACCTTAGGCGACGGGACCGAAGACTTTGTAATTTATTGTGATGCCTCGATGGTTAGATTGGGATGCATATTTATGCAGAGGGGGAAAGTGATAGCTTATGCTTCCAGGCAACTCAAGGTTCATGAGAGGAACTGCCCAACCCATGACCTCGAGTTTGCAGCAGTGGTATTTGCACTTAAAATTTGGCGGCACTACTTGTATGGAGTGCATGTGGATGTGTTCACTGACCACGAAAGTTTGCAGTATGTTTTTAGCCAGAAAGAGCTCAATTTGCGACAGAGGAGATAGTTAGAATTGCTCAAGGATTATGACATAAGCATTCTTATCACCCAGGTAAAGCTAACGTTGTTGTTGACGCCTTTAGCAGGTTAGCAATGGGTAGCACAGCCCATGTAGAGGAAGGAAAGAGGGAATTAGCCAAGGACGTGCACCGGTTGGCTCGATTGGGAGTCCGATTTAAGGAGAACCACGAAGGAGGAGTTAATGACCAGGACGGGTCTGCTTCCTCGTTAGTGGTGAAGGTGAAGGAAAAGAAATACCAGGACCCCGTCATAGTCCAATTGAAGGAGGATGTCTAAAATCAGAGGGTGATGGTCTTCTCCAAAGGGGGAGATGGAGTGTTAGGATATCAAAGTCGATTCTGTGTCCCAGATGTTGATGGAATACGAGACAGAATCATGGCAGAAGCTCATAACACTAGATATTCCATTCATCCTGGCTCCACCAAAATGTACCATGACTTAAGGGAGGTTTATTGGTGAAACGGAATGAAGAGGGACATCGCAGAGTTCGTTTCGAAATGCCCAAATTTCCAAGAGGTGAAGGTTGAGCATCAAAGGCCATGTGGATTGGCTCAGAACTTTGAAATTCCGGAGTGGAAATGGGAGATGATTAATATGGACTTTATCACTTGTCTGCCAAGGTCTCGAAAGCAACATGATTCGATATGGGTGATCGTGGACAGAATGACTAAGTCAGTTCACTTCCTGGCAGTCAAGACAACGAACACTGCGGAAGAGTATGCCAAGTTGTACATCCAGGAGATTGTGAGGTTGCATGGAGTCCCCTTGTCCATCATCTCAGACAGAGGAGCTCAATTTACCTCCCAATTCTGGAGATCATTTCAGAATAGTTTGGGTACTAAGGTGAACCTGAGTACGGCTTTCCATCCACAGACGGATAGTCAGGCAGAGCGTACAATTCAAACACATGAGGATATGTTGAGAGCTTGTGTCCTTGACTTCAAAGGGAATTGAGATGATCATTTGCCACTGGCTGAATTTGCATATAACAATAGTTATCATGCAAGCATTCAAATGGCTCCTTATGAAGCCTTGTACGAAAGGACGTGTAGATCGCCTATCGGGTGGTTTGAGGTTGGAGAAGCGGAACTCATTGGACCTGATCTTGTCCACCAGTCGATGGAGAAGGTCAAGGTCATTAGATAGAGGTTAAAAACTGCCCAAAGTCGCCAAAAATCTTAGACCAACGTGAGAAGGAGAGAGTTAGAGTTCGAAGTGGACAATTGGGTGTACTTGAAAGTGTCACCTATGAAGGGTGTCCTAAAGTTTGGGAAGAAGGGAAATTTGAGTCCACGTTATGCTGGACCCTATCAAATTGTAAAGAGAATTGGGAAGGTGGCTTACGAGTTAGAGTTGCCTTCCGAGTTAGATGGGGTGCACCCGGTGTTCCATGTGTCAATGCTAAAGAAATGCTTGGGAAATCCAGCCTTGGTGATCCCTGTTGATAGCATTGGGGTGAAGGATAACCTATCTTACGAAGAGGTTCCCGTTCAAATTCTTGATCGTCAGATTCGTAAACTAAGGAACAAATAAATAGCCTCAGTCAAAGTCCTGTGGAGGAATCAATTCGTTGAAGAGGCCACATGGGAAGGTGAGGAAGAGAGGAAGGCAAAGTATTCGCACCTGTTCGTGCCAACTGTTAGTGAAAGTACTGAAGGTGAAAATCCTTACTCTTCACTAAGCTAAGTGCTCTATTCTTTTACGTGACTTGCTATCATTGAGTCGAGGGTTGATTTATTGAATTGAGTGTGGGAATGAGTCTTGAGTCTATTCATGCTTTAATCCCCATCTCTACTCCTCATTCGAGGACGAATGATCCCAAGGGGGAGATGATGTGACGCCCGGTAAATTTACCAAAATGCCCCTAGAGTGAGGGTATGCGCATAACGCATCTTTCGGGGCTCATATGACAAATCAGAGATCGGATTCGTGATCAGCATGAAAAATAGAGTGGGAAAATGGTCCCGGTTGAATTTTAGGACGACCCGATCGAAAGATAAATTTTCGATCCAAGTCACAAAACAGTGACTGTCCGCGACAGAGGCGCGACGCGCACCTGCTGCGGAGGGACACTTATATGTTTTACCAGATTTTTGACAGGATGGAGAAAACTCGTTTAAAAATACTTTTCCAAAAATGCCCAGTTCGCAATAGGTCCGCGTCGCGGATCGTGTACTTTCCGAACTGGAAATTTCTGATTTATTTCGAGGGGCATTCCGATCAATCCCTAACCCCTCCTAAACACTAATACACGGCTAGTAAGGTCGTTTCTACATGAAAAGAGACTAACAAAACTTATTATAAGTCCTATTCAAAAATCTAACAAGGCTAGGGCTTAAGGAGAGGAGAGAAAGGCTTGGGGTGAGAAATACGAGAAGAGATCCTCGACATCACCCAATTGAACAGTTGCATCACAGGTGTGTAAGGCTAAACTAAAACATGGGATTGTTCTCTCATGTGCCCCATAGAGGTCATAGGTGAATTGATGGTTGAAGAGTCTACATGCATAATTTCTTGATGGATTTCTTGATAATTTTATTTGAAATTACATGTTTTCTATTGATGATCATCATACTAATTGTTTTCTTAAATTGAATACCTTGATGGAAATTGCATAACCCTACATGACTAATTTCGAAAAGCATGCATGATGCACTTGAGATTTGAGTCTAGAGCCTTGCATTGGGGATTGTTGACTGTGATGATGAGTTGATGAAATCTTGATTGTTTTATGAGTCTCTATAAATGAACTCCACCGATGTGTTATTCGCTTGTTTCCTAACGACGGTTACATGATCTTGAGTCATTGAGGAGGTGCTGATGATAGGGTTAAAATACCTATGAGATGTGATGATAGGGTGGAAGTCCCTATGAGATAATTGATGAAAGGGTCAAGGTCCCGGTGAAATATCAGTCGTGGACGGGGAGTGAGTCCCTATGAGACTGGTAGACGTTTACGGGGAGTGGATCCCTATGAGACTGGTTGAGGCTGATTTTATGAGCACTAAGTCGGGAGGAGTATCGAGCACCGAAATGAGCAGGAGTGAGTCCCACTCAAACTCATTAACTGCGTCGCCAAACGTATGAGAGGCTTAAACCATCACATATATACATATGGTTTCCCTTGAGGTTTAACAGTCCCTGAAAGTAATAGAGGATCTGTTCGGTTTGATTCCATGTCGGGTATATTGATATGGGATCCAGTGTTCCTTACCTGGCAAGTTTGGGACCACTGTGGCAACATCAGGGTGATTGTTGTACATTCACTGGCTCATAGGTGAGTGTTGTCGATTAAGAGAAACTCCCGGGAAAATTCGTACCTTACTCTGAGTCTAGATGAGATGTGATGAGAAATGGGTGAACTCCTCTTAGATGATTCATGTGATGAGTTGAGACTTTTGAAGAGTTTGAGATATTTGTGTGTCACTTGTCCACTCTGTACTCTTTCGTAGATGGGCAAGCTGGCGGTTAATGTGATTATGATATTTATTTTGACTTGATGTTACTTTTCATATTTTCTACCGGTTTCTGTTCCATTCAGCTATTTTACATACTAGTCCATTCCAAGTACTGACGTCCACTCGGGACTGCATCATTTTAGGATGCAGAGGTAGGTACTAGAGATCATCAACAGGCGCTTCGTTGAAGGTCAGAAATTCGAAGCTGATTTGGTGAGCCTCCCCTACTCCGGAGGAACCATTATTTTATTTCATCATGCTTTAGAGTTAGGATTGGACTATCTTCTTATTTTGCTTTGGGTAGCCATGGGTCTGTCATTGGCACCACATGATTTAGTGATAGAGGCTTCATAAATAGGTGTCGAGTATTGATGTTGCGATTGTGAGCTAGTTCTTTCTACTAGCCTTCATTATTTTATCTATATTCCTTGAGAACTTTAGATGACATGTGTCCATTACTTGCATATAATTTCCGCTGTTCATTAGAAGTATGTGATTGAATGATGTGAGGACGCTAAGTGGTTCGCTTGGGGACTAGTAATAGTCTCCGAGTGCCGGCCACGCCAAGGGTACCCTCCCGGGGCGTGACAGCGAGCCTCATCCTCCTATTTATAATCTTGTTCTACTTTAGAGACAACATCATTTGGGACATGTATTTTCTTTCAAATCCATTGTAACACATTAGAGGCTTGTGCACGTGACAACCAGGTCTTGGGGGGATTTTAATTAAGTTGACTTATTTTCGGTAGTTAAATTTTCACTTTGTATTATCCTTCCACATTTTTGGTTATAATTGGGTTTTAGGCTGACTTGTCTTGGTGGGATAAGATAAGTGCCATCACGTCCATTTTTGGGTTGTGACATAATAAAAGGACACACATTAGTTTCTTTTTTTTTTCAAGAAAAGTGGGTTTCCTTCTTTCTTTTGGATTATGAAAGATCTTCTATAAATAGGGGTTTTCTTAATCTAGAAAAAGGGGGATTTGGATAAAAGGGAATTAAGTTTTTTATAGAATGCTTGCCCACCCAAGTATTGAGAGAGTTCAGATGTGAACTTTGGATCATTGTAGAAGACCACATAACTGCAGTCTAACTCATGGATTTGCTTGAAGGTATACGCTCACGCTTCAAGAGATGTTTATCTAATTAAATTTCGTAAAATTTATGTGTTCTAACATGATTATTTGTGTTCTAGCATAAACATATGTGTTATCTATTATTCATGTAAGCAGTACGATCTTTATATGCTTCTGCTATGCGTATGATTTTCCAACAAGTATGTGCTTTAGTTTCTTCTTGTTCCCCGGTACAGAAGTAACCTGACTTTTTAGTGTATTTTGTTTATTGCTTGTCTTTGAAAAATCGCTCAAATGCTTTATCTCTTTCTTGTTATCTCAGTTGGATCCTCCTTGAGGGCTTCCAAGGACACTAGTTCGAAGAATTTGTATTGCTATCATGCTCTGAGGCCGTAGAAATGACCTCTTGAAAAAATGCAAGGCAGGAAATCATAATACACTAGATGCACTTCTATCAATAACTAGAGAAAATACTTAACTAAATTATTACTACAATAAGTAGTTTATTTAACACTACAATGTTGCAAACGACTTGTTTCTACCGAATAAAAACATCAGGGATGCTGCACTTTTAGAAGTGAAAGATTTTAATTTTGTTATTATCATTTTTATTGCTTTTTAATTCCTTCCTTTTTGGTTTCAAGCACTTTGATGCAATTATGTGGTTTTGATAAAAAGAAAAAAGGAGGCCAGATTCACATTTGGCTTATGAAGAATGCAAATAGGATTTTTCAGGATGTTTTATCTTATTATAAGAGTTGATTTATATGTGAAATAACTCATTGAGAACGTGTTAGATTGCATGAACATTTTTTATAGTTGTACTATGTGTATACTCATGGGATTTCTATTTCCTTTAGAAAGAGGCCTATGTGCAAAGTTAATGTTTTTTTTAATAATTATAATTGAATTTGATTATAACTGTCGTAAATGTATTAGCTCAATAAAAATGAAATTAAATATTTGTATTTTATATAAATATCAACTAGTATTTTACTTCGTCAGGCAAATCTAAAATTTACAACAGGTAAATTTTTCCAATTATTTTACCTTTTAATATTTGAATATAAATAAAGAAATAAGTATTATAAGGTAACTTGTAAATTAATTCTACCAAATTTATTTAGAATTGTGACGTATCTTACTAGATATAAGAAGGATGTGAAAGCTTATATCATCACCTACATTAATCATATCTTATCACTAGTCTACTCATCCGCTCTTCACGCAATACTAATAAGTTAAAATATTAATATTAAAAAATTAATCTCTAGTAATAAAATATTAATATTAAAAAACTAATCTTTAGTAATCTTTTATTTTATTTGATGATGTTAAATGTGAACTTGTACCTAAAATATGTTAAATGTAAACAACTCGTTTAAATCAGTACAAAAACTCTCTAATAGTTTTTTTGTCTATTAACATGGGTTGGTGAGACTTAAATTTTCTAAGTTGTTATTGTAAGATGCAATTAAAGAGATTGATATTTGTACATTAGAAAAAACCCAGAGATGAAAAGCTTGAAAGTAGATGATTGACATTGACTTTGAAAATGAGTACTAATGTTCACAAGTTTGCTATCTCGTTTTGACTCAATTTGGGCTTACTAGGAACACTCCACCAACTCACCATAACCTCATTACGCTCTCAAACTTATTTGTATTTCAATATATCATCACCATCCACCTCCTTAAAATTCGAAGAATTCTGAATTAGAAATTGAAATAAATATCCAACTTAAAAAAATTGTATTATATAAATTAAAATAAAATGAATATAATTTTTTAAAAAGTTCTTTCCAACAGATTCTTTATGATTTTGCCAACCATGGTCCTTAATAGTGAAAGCAATCATATGATGTGATGATTAGCATTTTCTTCATCGCCCTTATATATGCTATGATGATGATGACAGTGGAAGATTCAAGCATAAATTTATATGTGCAAAGTGGAGGAATATCGTAAAGTGTCATCAATTTACGAACTAAATTTTGAGAGTTATGAAGATTAAAAAAGAAAGTTATGAGTATTATTAAGAGTATAAATTGAAGAGGTATGAATTATATATTAGTAACTGATTTTTATCAAAGATATTAAACATAAAAAGGAGAAATATTCGAATATTAGAAGATATTATTATTTTATAATAATAAAAAGAATGAAAAAAGGTATCTTCAACTTTTTTGATACGGGGTTTGATTAATTATTGGTCAAACTAAAATTAAGTATATCATAAATTAAAATGGGGTATATATTATCCACTCCATAGCATCAGTTAGAACCCGAAGCCCGAACTAACTGATGTGCGCACTGATTTGCTAATCTTTAAACGGACGACCAAGAAATTGAAGTAAATCCATACATGAGTGCTTTACAATCATGAATAATAACATCAAAGTAAAAGTTATTTTAGCAGGCTTTTACTGGATGCTGAATTAAGATTGTTTATATCTACAATTGTCGGTGTTGCTACAAAGTGTTCCTTTAGCAAGCTTCGTGCTTATTGAACACCCAAGCCTCAACCATAAGTGAGTCTTATGATCTATATAACCGACTAGATAGTGCAATATTGTTTTTGTCCCTTGGAGGCATGCAGGGCCTACACCTATTGAAGAATATTCTCATTCATCAAGTTATCACCCATTGGAAGAATATCGTTCAAAGCTCTCAAAACAAAATTCAACACCCAAGGAGGCATCTTTAGTGGGGAAAAGAGAGAAGCAACTATTCGAATCAAAATTTTAAGAAACAGAGAGAAGCATTTTTTTTATTGTTTTCAGTAAACAATGATACAAGACACTGAATAATACTTGAAAATAAACAAATCCAGAGAAAAAATAGGGCACTAGTTTAGCCCAAACCCATGACCTGCAAACGGACTAACTAAACTTAATTAGAACTCAACATTGACTTTTGAATCAGTCAACTAATACTTCCCCGTTGTTCAAAATCACACACTCCCAATTTCAACCTGAAATATTCATGCTTAGCCTTAGGAATAGACTATGTAAATATGTCCGCTGCTTGCTCATTTGTCCCACAAAATGACAGCACAATTCTTCCATAAGCTACCAGCTTCCTAATGAAGTGATATTGCACATCAATATGCTTAGTTCTGCCATGGAAAGAGGGCATTGTTAGCCATAAATCATATCATCAATGTAGAGGCAGACTACCAAAAATCCACCAGTACCTTCTTTCTTCAACTATAAAGTAGGTTGTTGTCACTTCTTATGAATCCGCTACGTTGATAGAATGAGTCAATTATGCTATACCATGCACGTTGAGCTTGCTTTAGCCCGTAAAGAGCTTTTCTTAACTTGTAGACTTTGTTCTGGTTGCCATTAATTATAAAGCCTTGAGGCTGTGAAACATAAACCTCCTCTTCCAGATAGCCATTTAGGAAAGCTGACTTTACATCAAATTGATATACGGGCAAGAGCAATTGTGCAGCCAAAGCCAAAACAGCTCTCACTGTTTACAACAGGAGAAAAAGTTTCATCAAAATCTATACCTTTCTGTTGTGAATATCCTCGCTACAAGTCGAGCTTTGTGCTTTTGAATGCTCCCATCAGCATTGTACTTTGTTCGGAACACCCATTTGAGCCCTACTACATTCTTTCCTTCAGGTGCATCAACTAACTCCAAGTAGAATTTCTTTCAATTGCTTGAATTCTTCAATCATAGCATTCTGCCATTCAGTTTGTTCTACTGCTTCTTCATAACAGAGAGGATCTGAAATAAGCAAAGCAAATTCACAAGAAGAAATTACAATGTTAGAGCATTTGGGATTCAATTTCCTTTCCCTTGTCGATCTTCCTAGTGGAATTGGATCAATTGAAGACTCGTCAGATGCTGCAGCTGTTTGTGGTACAATTGATGAGCTGACTGATGATATAGGAGAAGAATTGGGTGAATTTCCAAGATCTGCTGCAGGTTCCTCATCCCCACTTGTGGGATTCCACTGGGTGTGTTATTGTTGCTGCGGGTTCCTAATTAGTAGATAACAATGAAAATGCATCCTCATTAAATACAACATTTCTGCTTATAATCATTTTGCCACTTATGGGATTATATAGACGATATGCTTTGGATTAAAGACTATAGCCAATGAAAATGCATTTTAGGGATTTTTCATCAAACTTAGAGTGAGAATTAACCAAAGCATATGCCATACAACCAAATATTCTTAAGTGGCTTACCCGAGGCTTTTTACCATTGCAAGCTTCAAGAGGTGTTGTCTTCCAAACAACCTTTGTTGGTAAGATATTCAAAAGATAAACAGCGGTCGCAACAGCTTCTCCCCAAAAATAATCTGGCAGATCCTTTGCTTTCGGTAAACTTCGAGCCATTTTCACCACTATCCTATTCTTTCGCTTGGCCACACCATTCTGCTGCGGTGTATATGGTGCTGTAAGTTCCCTGCAAATTCCATTCTCACCACATAACTCATTGAAATCATTAGACAAGAACTCACCGCCTCAATCTGTACGGAGTGTTTTTATCTTGTTGCCACTTTGATTCTCTACATAAGCCTTAAATTTCTTAAAATTCTCAAAGGTTTTTTATTTGAATTTAAAGAAATAAACCCAACTAAAGTGGCTGTAATCATCAGTAAACATCAAAAAATACCGACTTCAACCAAGTGATTCCGTTTTCATTGGCCTACACAAATCAACATGTATAAGTTCAAGACAACCTGTTGCCCTCCATGATTTTCCAACTGGAAATGGTTTCCTAATTTGCATCCCAAAGATATATCCTTCACACAAGTCAAGTGTTAGGATCGATGACAACACTTCTGGATTTCGAAGAACAATTCAAGACAGTTTTAGTAAACCTAAGAGAGAGAAAATATTTTCGTGGTAACACCTGTGTGGGTAACTTCCACGGTGATGCAGTATTTATATTAATAAAATAACACTGTTACAAAATACACGGAGAATAATAAAAAAATAGTACAGCCTAAATTTCGGGTTGAACGGCGAGATCGTTAATATATAAACAGTACATTTACATATTAATCAGGCTCCACATCTCAACAACTCTCCCACTTGGAGACTGATCAGGTAACCAAAACAGTACTCTCTCAAACAGTGTGATCATAACATCAATATTTCCTACTGCATCACACAACATTGTAGAACTCACATCTACAAAAGTCCAACTGAGGTCTTGCACAACCCCAGTTTCCTAACATCAACACATTTGGTCAACATGTCTACAACATTCTTCGTATCTTCTCCACACACATATAACCATCACTACAACATTTCAGGCCTATAGCCACACTAAATCTGGACAACGCTTGCAAAGTGTTGCCTAATATATTTTGGGGAACACTTTTAAAGTGTAGCCTTAGTTTTTAGCTTTTGGCCACAGTATTACTAGCAACGTTTGTAAAGTGTTCTCTTTAGTTATATAGGCTATACTTGACAAATGTTGCTACATCATGATGTAATTAGCAACACTTATTTACATATATGACCACACTTTTAAAATGTGCTATTTTATAATTTTAAGAAAAACATTTTATGAGGTGTGGCCTTATAATTTTCATAATATTATTACCAAAATAATCTATTCCCCCAAAAATTATTACCAAAATATTCTATTCCCCCAAAAATTTAAATCTCTCTCCAATTTTTAATAGGTAAAAAAATAGACCCTAAACTCAGCAAAGCTCCGTCCTCAACATTATCGCTCCATCAGAAAACCCATCAGCAGCAAGACTCTCCTCAGCGAACTCCATCGCTCCGGAAATCTCCATCAGCAAAGCTCCGGAAATCTCCATTAGCAGCAGCAGCAAGACTCTCCTCGCTCCATCTCCATCTCCATCGCTCATATTCTCCAGCTCCATCGCTCCATTAGCAGAACTCCATCGCTAGTAAGCACTCCGCAAGTCTCCATCAATTTGTGAAATTGATATTTCAGGTATTTCTTCTGTCAGATCTGTTTGTGTCCTAATTTGCATTCACAAAGTAATGTTTTTTCACAAAGAGGATGCATATAACTGGCTATGACTAGTATGGAATAGTGGTAGAGTTGATTGATTTATCATTAATGTCAATTGGTTTCTAGGTATTTTCGAGACACTTGGTTAATATGTTGTTCTTTTGATACTTTGGCTTCATTTTAGTCTAGTGCAAGATCCTTACAGCCATCCATAACAATGTGATGTCAATACCTGGTGGCAAATGGAGAAAGAAATAGTTTCTTTACAGTGGCAAATGGAGAAAGAAACAATTTCTTTACAGTTCCTATGTAAGGTCTGTGGTGGGCGAGTGGGGCAGGTGCATTTGGTGTGGGAGGCAGTGATAAGAGTTGCAGTCATTCCCTTTGTCTCTTTACAGTTTCCACTCTTCACGGTTGCTTGATTTAGTAATATGATGAATATTGCTCCCCCTACCTTGGTTGTTGGATGTGCCTCCCAGAGCTTTGGATTGTTCAGAAACTATCCTCTCAAGGGTGCATTTAGGCTAGATTGAGATGTTTTTACTAGATGATGGTGGTTTATGACATTGGTTTCTAGATACTAGAGTTGCTCTTTTGTCCTTATTTGGCTTCAAATCTCCTTGATGTTATCCTGATCTTCCTTTCATGGTTGACAATATTCTGCAACCTCAATTTTGCTTTTTTACTTTCCCTATAAGTTTTTGTCCTTTAGTTGAATGTTTTTGCTTAAGAAGCCAATGGCAGATAATTCCATGAGTGTTGCCCCTGAAAGCGACTGTGATAGGTTCACTAGGATTTTTTACAGAAATTAAAGCACTCTAGGTTGTTCTGACTTGTGAAATCAAAATTCCAGGCCGTCTCAGTTACTGATCGGATTTGTTTGCAATTACTGTTCGTTTCTTGTCTTAATTGAGCTTTTGTCCTTCATGATTGGAAATGTTGCCAACCTGAGCTTTATCCTATTCCATTTGTCTAGGGTTATTTCATAATTCTTTTCTGCATGATGCACTACTGTCAGCAACAAACCAATGGCTGATCTCACCATGCGCCATTCACTTTAAAATCTCGCCATTGATTTTTCCTGCTTCACTCTATGTATATAGGCGCTCAGTTCTTCCATACCTTTTTTTAGGGTTGGTGTGATGCATATTGATACATATCAGCTTTCCATTTTTGTTTTGAGCATTGTTGATCTAATTGTGTGCTAATCAGTTGCTTTATGAAATGATCTGCAGATGTTTCCTTTTCCTCATTGGTAGTTGTTATTGACTATGTTGCTTGGACTCTTCAAAAATGTCAATGGGTGTGTGTAGGATTCTCTAAAAATAGAGTATTTTTGGAGAATCCAACACGGGTGCGGCATTAAAAATAAAGAGTCCACGCAACTTAGGTTACTGAATATTTTATCTGCATTTCTTGCATGCCATTTTTCTTTTACGACTATCAGTTAACTGTGTGACTCCTTTACAGTTGGACCTAGCAGCATGCCATGCCAACTTATGGTGGGATTCTTTGCGTATGCAAAATCATTGGATATTAATGTGGATAAGGAGGAATTAGAAGGTAACTTGAAGATCTTTAATTATGTTGATTTTTGATTGACACCCTTGACTTATAATGTTTGTATTCCACCTCTATATTTTTATTCTGGGCGGTTTCTTTCTTTGTGTGATGGGGAATCAATTTATGATCTAGATGCGAAATGGCACAGCAAAGAAGATGTGAAAAAGGCACTCACAATTGCGGAATACAAGAAGGCACAGAGGACTGCCGCTGGTAAAGTGGACCAAATGTGCAAGGGTGTAGAAAGAGGACAGAGCTTGTCTTCCGACTTCAATGTGGAAAGTAGGGAACTTGCTCCTATGTTTATCCCAGGGCCCTTTGCAATTGCTAATCATCTCATTTCCTCTTGGGTGAATGGGGCTGAAGCACAGCTTGCAAGTTCTTTCTCAAATTTATAGGTTGGTGCTCACTAATGGAAATGTTCTTTTCTGCATGCCATTTAAACTTTTTATGTATATCATCTTTCAATTGCCAAATCTCTTGATTGAAAGTCGATATTACTGCAATTGTTGCAACGTTAATACTGTAGTAACCTCCTCTAATGTGTTGATGTGCTCTATATTAATTAGTTCACATTTCACAAAGTTTGTCTACTTAGGAAGTAAGGTTAACATGGGGGATGTCTTTCTGTGTGACAGGACTTTAATAATTGACATCAACAATATTATTCTCAAAGTTTCTTAGGTAACTAAGTCTCATGGCATTTTCACATCTTCCTTTTCAAATGATTGATTAAGAAAACAAGGACAAATTGTAAGATTCTTAAAGCAGGAGCTACTAGGATTGGGTTGGTATTGTGTATGGCTTTGTTTGGAGTGTTGATTGCTTGTATTAAGGCTCTTAAAAATGTGAATCCTATCGCTGGGGATTTGGTTAAACCTTGCTTTGGATGAGCTGTGCTTTTGAGTTTAGCAATCTTAAGCTTGTATTTCACTAGGAACAAATATAGTTCACATACGCACCCGTTTTTTTTTTTGGTTGTGATGCTCTTGTACTGTAATTTACATGTATTAGTGTTATATATTTTATGTCCTATTGCCCTCTTTCTGGTTGTTACTGAAGTAACAGATAAATACTATAATAAGGATTATAATGGCATGATGTTGTAGAAACCCAAAAAATTAAAAGAGAACAAAATTCCTTCAAAAAGGAAACAACTGTGTTTGAGTATAATCTGCAGAAATGTGCTTGTGTGCATGTTCATCGTCATATCATAAGCTTCAATCTTCAAGCAACACGAATGATATGAGCCTACTCGTCTCACGCTTAAGCAGTAAGATATTTGTATTGCTGTTGGAACAATATTATTACTTCTCCTAGACTAAAGCATCGTGTTTGATGTTTTCAGATGCATGTCAAGTGCATCCTTAAACTTGAAAGGACTTCTGTTTTGTACAGTCGTAGTCGTATTAGAAGCATGGTTATAACCTAATTGACTTGATTTTGTGAAACAAATCCCAGTATTTCAAACCACTATTACAGTAAAGCCTTCCTCTACTAGAGATATTGTTCAATTTCTCTCACACACTTGATCCTGTTACAGTAAAGCTATGATCCTTTGCTGGAAATCCTGTTCCAGTTTCTTAACCATCATGCATGCATTTTGATAGACTACATATAGTAGTAATGATTTTAGGGATTTTATGCCAATAACCTAAATTTGTTTACAAAAATTAGGATGCTGATCCTTTTCGTGAGCATCTTTTACTGCATTAACTTCTTGATGGTTGTACTAGTTATACGGTAGCACTCTAGCAGTGTAATTTTATTTATGGTAAAACACTTGACACTGAAAACAGTTCTGTGAAAGGATAAACCAAGATTTTGAAGTATTTAAAGGAAAATGGCTTCAAAAAATTGCTTCTTATCTCATAAAATGAGGAGAAAGAGAACAAAATGACTGTTTTTGAGTGATCAAGAAGCTGATTCTCAGATCAGAGGCTGAGGAAAAGAGGGAACAATTGAAGCATTTCAAGATACTCTTCTGAGCTGAAAGATTGAAGAAAAGATGGAATTTTGAAGCATTTAGAGGAAAATGGCTGTTAATAAGTATTCAAGAACCTGTTTTTCAGAGTAATCAAGAAGCTTGAGGTAAAGAGGGGAAAATTGAAGGATTTTAAAGGAGTTGATAAAAAGATAATGATGAGAAGCGTCGGTGAAATGGTGGAAAGAAAATGAAGGCTGTGTTTTGAGTATGTTGGGTGCTGCTGCTTTTGTATACTATTTGTATCTTTTTTTTTAATATTTCTGAAAGTGCAATGCTTCTTTTGTTGTTGAAAGTGCAATGCTTCTTTGGTTATCTCAATGAACTCTAAACATTTCTACCCTCTAATTGTTCAACTCTCTAATTGTTTTATTTTTTTAATGTGTAGGAAAATGCGAGAGATCAAATTTGAATGGCGGCCATAAGTCAATTTGATTTATTGAAATGAATAAGAAGATTTTTTGAACTATTTTTAGAGTTTAAATACATTTGATTTTTGTGGAATTCATTGCGAGTATGCACATCTTTAAAAGACTCTTATGAGAATTTGTAAGACAGTATTATTTGAAGTTTATTGCATATCTATACATTTAATTATTTGTAAGCAAAATTATGCTTAGTGTGATTAGTGTATATATATATAAAATTCAATTAGAAAATTTTGGCATATAAATTTATTTTAATCAATATTGCAAAACTTCAAAATTGAACATCAATAATGGCATGGATAGCAAAGGATACACTTTACAAAGTGTTGTTTTAGAGATGTTATAAATGGCTACACTTCAAAAGCATTGCCAATAAGTCTGAAGAGGCAACACTTAAAAATGTAGTAGTACGTAGAAAAAGTGTTGTTATATAGCTATTAAAAAGTGTTGCTTTTTGCAACCCATGGGCAACACTTTTAAAGTGTAGCTGTTTAGGAGACACCTACAAAGTGTTGCCTAAAGTCAAAGGTAACGCTTCTTTAGGCCACCCCTGCAAAAGTGTTACCTAAAGCCAAAAAGTGTTGCCTTTGATCAAAGACAACACTTTTTCATAGTTTAGGCCACACTTAGTCAGGGTGCTTAAAAGCCAAAAATGTTGTAGTGCATCCTCCACTGCCCTACGAGTGAAATAATATCGTCTTCTGATGTGCTTTGTCTTCGAAGGATAGACTGGGTTCTTCACTAACTGTATGGCACTCTGACTGTCTGAGTAAGAATCTTCTCGCTTTGCTTCTTGCCCAATTCTTCCAGATAATCATCCAACCGCACCATCTCCTTCCCAGCTTCAGCCATTGCCACATACTCAGCCTCAGTAGATGAAAGAGCAACACACTTCTGAAGCCTAGACATCCAACTTACAGCTGTACCACCTATGGTGTAAATGTATACAGATGTGCTCTTGCTTGAGTCCACATCACCACCAAGATCAGCAGCCACAAAACCCTTCAAAACCACTTTATTCTTGCCAAAACAAAGTGAAGTATTTGAGGTACCTTTCAAGTATCGTAGAAGCCACTTCACAGCTTCCCAATGCTCTTTTCCTGGGTTCGCCATATACCTGCTAACAACTCCCACTGCATGTGCTATATCTGGTCTGGTGCAAACCATAGCATACATCAAACTCCCAACTGCTGAAGCATATGGAACAAGTGCCATCTGTTCTCGCTCCTCAGCTGTCTTGGGTGACTGCTCCTTTGAAAACCTTTTGTGATTTGCCAAAGGAGTAGTTCTGGGCTTAGCATCAGTCATCCTTAATCTGGCCAACACTTTCTCGATATACTGCTCCTGGGATAGATTTAAAGTGCCAGCAGATTTATCTCGAGAAATCTTCATCCCCAGAATCTGCTTCACTGCACCTAAATCCTTCATATCAAAGGTTGAAGATAGACTTGCCTTCAGACTATTTATTTCCTGCATGCTGGATCCTGCAATCAAGATATCATCCACATACAAGAGTAAGAAAACAATGGACTCAGTGTATTTCTTAAAGTAAAAACACTGGTCCGCTTCAGTCCTGCTAAATCCACTCTTGATCATGAAGGAGTCAAACTTTTTATACCACTGTCTTGGTGCTTGCTTCAGTCCATACAAGCTCCTGTTGAGCTTGCATACCATGTGTTCCTTGCCCCGAACAACAAAACCTTCTGGCTGCTGCATATAGATCTCCTTGTCTATATCTCCATGTAAGAAAGCAGTTTTTACATCCATTTGCTCAAGATGCAAATTCTCAGATGCAACAATACTTAGTAAAATCCGGATAGTAGTTAACTTCACAACAGGAGAGAATATTTCAGCATAATCAATTCCTTTCCTTTGTGAGTATCCGTTAACTACTAACCTCACCTTGAATCTTCTTTTGCCATCTGGTTCAACCTTGATTCTGAACACCCACCTGTTTGACAAAGCTTTCTTCCCAGTAGGTAACTCTGTCAGTACCCACGTATTGTTCTTCTCAAGCGAACTCATCTCATCATCCATGGCTTGCTCCCACTTAGTTGAATTCTCCATTTGTGCAGCCTCATCATAAGATTCAGGTTCCCCATGTCAGCAACAAATAATGTAATGAAGGTGAATACCTGTCAGGTGCTCTGATAGTTCTGGATGATCTCCTCAACGCCTGCTCAGGTGTCAATTGCTCACCCTCAGACTCTTCAGCTACAGTGTCTGGAGTTAGTTGAGTTTCTGCAGCAACATCTTTAGGTAACTCAATGTCAACTCCCACTCGCTTTGTAGTTTCTGAATCTTTCTGCTCTCTGTGTTTGTATAGGACAGAATCATCAAACGTGACATCACAATGTCTTAGGATTTTTCGATTTTCATCATCCCAAAACCTGTAGCCAAACATGTCAGTACCATAGCCTATGAAGTAACACTTCACAGCCTTAGCATCAAGCTTGTCCCTCTTCTCTGGATCAACATGAACGTAAGCTGTGCAGCCAAAGGTT
Organism: Solanum rostratum; assembly: GCA_029948455.1. Classification (NCBI taxonomy): domain Eukaryota; kingdom Viridiplantae; phylum Streptophyta; class Magnoliopsida; order Solanales; family Solanaceae; genus Solanum; species Solanum rostratum. Next base: position 43,983,926 of record CM057051.1, read on the forward strand.
CTCAAGTATGAATACTTGACTTCTTTCCCGGTCTACACCTCCTCTGGAATCTTGAACTCCAAGGGAACTGATGGTCCCCTGTTAATCAAGTAAGCAGCTGTGTTGACAGCATCTGCCCAAAACATCTTAGGCAGCCCACAGTGTATCCTCATGCTTCTTGCACGTTCGTTCAATGTTCTGTTCATCCTTTCAGCAACTCCATTTTGTCTTGCCTTCCCCAGAACTGTCCTCATCAATCTGATACCTTCAGCACCACAAAATGCTTTGAACTCTGACTTGTTGTACTCTCCACCATTGTCAGATCTCAGGCATTTGATCTTCAAACCAGTCTGATTCTCAACTTCAGCCTTCCACTTCTTGAAAGTCGCAAACACATTTGACTTATGCTTCAAGAAGTAGACCCAAACTTTTCAGCTAAAGTCATCAATGAAGGTTACATAGAATAAACTGGAGATGGCCCCCAAACATCTGTATGAACCATCTCTAATCGCACCTTCTTTGGTTGTCTCGGAGTCTTTGTAAAGCTAACTCGTTTTTGTTTGCCCATAACACAGCTCTCACAAAGACCCATATCAACTGATTTCAAACCTTCTAATGCTCCTTTTGCTACAAGCATCTTCATTCCCTTAGCACTCATGTGTCCAAGTCTGTTGTGCCACAAACACGAACCAGAATCACCCTCAGCAACAACGACCATATTCATGCACCCTGCAGTGGTGTACAAGGTTCCAATTTTGTGCCACGACCAACAACCATAGCCCCCTTCACAATCTTCCATGAACCATTCCCAAACTGTATTGTGTAGCCCGTGCTATCCAACTGACCAATAGAGAGTAAGTTTTCTTAAGTTCGGGAACATATCTGACATCTTCCAATGTCCATTCGTTTCCGGATGGAGTCCTAATGCAAATATCCCCTTTTCCTTCAACCTTCAAGGGCTTGTTGTCTACAAGGTACACTTTTCCAAAATATGCAGATTTGAAATTTTGGAACAGTTCCTTGCTCGGACAAGAATGAAAAGATGCACCAGAATCCAGAATCCAGGATTCAACCGGGCTATCCACGGTCAGAATCAGAGCATCCCCAATGTCTTCCGCCGAATTTACAGAATCAGTATCATTTGCAGATTTCTTATTCTGCTTCTTCTTTGGTTTCGTGCAACTTGACCCGTAGTGCCCTTTCTCTCCACAATTCCAACAAACCACATTGGGTCTGTTCGGAGACTTCCCACGATTCTTTGATTTTGATCGGCCATGTTGATGCATGCCTTTCGATTTGTTTCTCCCCCTTCCGTCAACGCTGAGTGCACTGCCCGATGAATCTCCCACTTCTCGTCTGCGAATACTTTCGCTGAGAATAACATCACGGATTTCATCAAACTTTAGTTTCTCAGAACCACGGGAACTGCTAATTGCAGCAACAACAGTATCCCAAGACTCGGGCAGAGATGACATCAAAATCAACGCCTTAATCTCATCCTCACAGTTAATCTCCACAGAACACAGTTGACTCACAATCATATTGAACTCGTTTATGTGATCCGCTACAGATCCAGTCTCAAACATCTGCAAATTGAATAACCTACGCATCAAATATACCTTATTCATCGCCGATGGTTTTTCATACATATTTGATAGCGCCTTCAACAGATCTGTTGTGGTCTTCTCCTTTGCGATGTTGAAAGCTACGTTCCTAGACAGAGTTAACCGAATCAGCCCCAACGCCTGGCGGTCCTTGAGTTTCCATACGTCCTCTGCCATGGCTTCAGGCTTCTCCCCAGTCAAGGGTACGTGAAGATCCTTCTGATAGAGATAATCTTCGATCTGCATCTTCCAGAAACTGAAATCAGATCCATCAAACTTCTCGATTCCAAGCTTCGAACTATCCATCTTCAGTGATCGTGTTGAATCGCCTATGCTCTGATACCAGTTGTTAGGATCGATTACAACAACACTTCTGGATTTCGAAGAACAATTCAAGACAGTTTTAGTAAACCTAAGAGAGAGAAAATATTTTCGTGGTAACACCTGTGTGGGTAACCTCCACGGTGATGCAGTATTTACATTAATAAAATAACACTGTTACAGAATACGCGGAGAATAATAAAAAAATAGTACAGCCTAAAAAATAGTATAGCGAGATCATTAATATATAAACAGTACATTTACATATTAATCAGGCTCCACATCTCAACATCAAGTTCATTGATTTTCGGCAAGACAAGAACCATATTTTTCTGAACCAAAAGTTTCAACCCATTAATATTCAAATGTCCATAACGTAAGTGCCACAAATTAGTCTCATTCTTTTCTTTAACAACTAAGGCAGTATTACCAACATTTGAAATATCAAGGGGAAACATTTTATTTTGAGTCATAGGCACAGGAGCTATCCCGCGTCCAGTTTTTTGGTCTTTGATGTCTCATGCATCATCATAATATACAATGAGTAGCCACTGGTCATTAATTGGCCGACACTTAACAGGTTATGAGCAAAAGTAGGGACATATTGCACATTATATAAAAGCTTCACATTACCTTGGACAGTTTTTATCTCAACTGTACCTTTCCATGCAACGTGCACTTGTTTATCATCTCCTAGTTGCACATCACTTTTCTAGAACTCATCGAGATCTCTAAATAGAGATTTCAAACTTGAATGTGATTGGAGCATCCGCTATCAATGAACCAAACAACATTCATATTTCCAGTTATCAGGAATGCTCATAAATAACTTACTTCCTTTTTCCACTTTTTGTGTACATGTTGCCTCATTCTGCTCATCCTTTTGCTTCGTCCAACAGTTAGCTTTTTTGTGGCCAAATTTCTTGCAATATCGGCATTGAATATTGCTCTTGTACTAACGAAATTCACCAACTTGGTTCCTTCCTCTGCCGCTGCCACCACCACGGCCTCGACCACGAAAATTGCCTCTGCCATGTCCCCGTCCTGCTGAGTTTTCTGCTTTTCCCTTGTAGGAAGACTCCCCCTTAACCTGGAATGCCTTCGGTTGAACTTTCTCATGGGACCTATTTAGCCTATCTTCATGAGCTAGAAAAGAACTCATTAATTCATCAAAAGAATTGGTAGATAGGTCCTTAGATTCCTCAATTGCAGTAACAACATGCTTAAATTTGGTGATTAAACTTCTCATAACTTTAGACACAACAATATAATTATCAATTTTTTTCACCATAGGACCTCATCCTATTAACAATAGCAGAAGTTCTAGACAAATATCCTTGCACAAATTCACTTTCATTCATGAATAATGTTTCAAATCACATCGGAGAGTTTGTAATTGGACAGTAATTACCTTATCATCACCAGCTGGTTTGCATTCCCTTTTGAAATTCCGGTATCAACTACATCTCATAGTTCTAGAGACTTGAAAAGAGTCTTTATTTTAAGACACAAAAAATGATAATTTTCCCTTCTGAAAATTGGAATTTAGGGCTGCGACGAAGCTACTGTCCCATTTCCTGCCATGGAAATTTTCAGATTTCTCTCCGAAAAAATCTCACAACGTTTCACTATTTTTTCTCTCTTACTGTGCCAATCCTTGCTTGAGGAAATGATGGATCTCGAACCTGGAGAAAATGCTCTGGTACCAAGAATGTTGGGAAAAGAGAGAAACAACTATTCGAATCAAAATTTTAAGCAACAGAGAGAAGCATTTCCTTTTTGAATTGCTTTCAGAAACAATGATACAAGACTTTAAATAATAATTGAAAAGAAACAAATCTAGAGAAAAAAATACGGCACTAGTTTAGCACTAATCTATGACCTGCTAACTCACTAACTTAAACTTAATTAGGACGCTGAAAGCTGAAACATAAAAGACCCCTAAACTAAAAATGACTTTTGAATCAGCCAACTAACATCTTCAATTCCCAGATTTTTTTGCCAAATTTGTCCATTTGGGATAGGTATATTAGCCATGTCCAACTTTCAATACCCACTTTTGATGGTGTATCGTCCTTTCCTTTCAAGTTTCCACATTCATTGATCCTCCCGAAGAGTAAATCCCAATGGGATTCACTTACTGCAACCTATTTCATCGATGGAGAGAAGTGCCTCCAAGTCGTGACTATTCCAAGTTCTTGTATCCCAATCAACAATATTTGTTTTAGAATAAGGTAAAGCCAAAGACAAAGCAGCAAACTAAACACTACAATTTTCACCTTTTAAAATGCATGTTCCACGGCAAGCATATTTTCGTTACCATGCTAATGCCTCTTCACTACTCCCTGTCACTTTCTATGATTATTTATTCTTTTTTGTCTTCACAAATATGCATTTTTTCATATTATGAGTAATTATGCCTGTTAAAATATTTATTTTACTTGGATATTATGCCTGGCCAGGCTAGAGTTTCTGCACAAGGATTGATACCAATTATTCACAACAATTGATATAAGAGTTAAGTTAGGATTTCTCCAGAACAATGGATACCAATTGTCCACAACAATTGGTATTAGAACTTGGTTAGGGGTTTTACACATTATCAAAAGCTAATATGTCTCCACCATCTTCAACTGTGAAATTGAGAAATTCGAGGGAGGGGGAGGGTTTAATTTTAATTTATGGAAGATTAGAATGAGACAGTCCCCGGTGTTACAAGGGTTATGGAAGACAATTGAGGAGGCGCAAGACACTAATCAGGATTATAATGGTGATGCATCTATGTAAACAATAATCATATAACATTGCAACAATAAGGAAAAAGAGAGTGATCGACCGACCATGAGATTTAATATGACAGGTGCTAAGCTTATTACTATTCCATTTACTTTCCATTTCAAGTTGTCTATAGATGTGTCACAAAAAATAGAGGAGGAGATGGAACAAATATCTAGTGCTCTGTATTCGAGTGCAACTAGTAGCATTATATATGCTATGGTTTATACTCTTCTTGACCTTTAACATGTCATTAGTGTTGTAAGTAGATATATGGCATGTCTTGGTAAAGAATACTGACAAGAATTGAAATGGATCTTAAGATACTTGAAAGATATTGAAAATGTGGGCTTGACTTTTCTCAAAGACAAGCTAAGTGAATCAACAATATTTTATGTGGATTCAGATTTCAAAGATGACTTGGATAAGAGAAGATCTCTAATAGGTCATGCTAGCAGACAGCTTAGCAATGTACTATTTCTCTCTCCACTGTAGAGGTAGAGTATTTTAAAATTACTGAGGCGGTCTAAAAGGTTTTATGGCTTCAAGGATTGGAGCGGACAAAATATATAGTAGTCAAATATTATTTTATCCAAGATATTATATTTAAATGGATTGTTGATGTGAAGAAAGTGTCTACACATAATAATCTAGGAGATATGATAACCAACATACACCTGACCCATAAGTTTAGGCATTACCTAAACTTGATTTGTGTGATACTCAATAAGCTTTTTGAAAGGCTGAAGGCAAGGTGGATAGACGTCATTCCCCTATTGATGAAGGGAATTCAAGCCTGTGACACCTAGTAAAATTACCAAAATTACCAAAAGGCAAGGCGGATGGACGTCAAAGTGCTTCTTGATGCAAGAAGCACTTTGACATCACTCTTTGGGTCATTAAGAAGGTTTATTGATCTCTGCCTCTACTTTACATCAAGTTTTCCATCCATATAGAGAATCTCCTGACCTAAAGTCCAGCCAAAGAGAGAAATGAGTTGATCCTAGATCAAGTTTAGAGGATTAAGTAACTGGCTAAATATTATAACCCTTTCCTTCCGCCCACTACAGAGTCTGATCAACTCGATAACAAATTTCATTTTTCCTCCAATATCGAGATCCAACTGACATCTTCTTTCTTTGAGCTGACTTTCTAACTCGGAGAATTCCTTCTTCTTTAGTACTAATGAAGAATGAAGAGGGATCATAGATACCATATTTTGTTTGTAAAAAGAGGCTGGATTCTCTGGAATTATTTTAAGCAACTCTTTCTGCAGCTCTGTGGGTTTCAAGTGTACAACAGTATCCAATATACCTGGAAGGCTTACCTTTTTTACATTTTCACATCTATGGACTAGTGGTGAAACAATATTCCTAAGCTCTTCCAACGCTTAGGCATTTTTGTTAATGGAATTGCTAAGAGAAGCCCATTTTTGCTCCAAACCTGCGGCAAACTTTGGACTAACTATACTGAGAGTGTTGTAAAGCTCTTTGATGTTATTCTGGAATGGAGTTTCAGACAAAAGTATGCGCTTCTCTGTTTCAACCTTCCTCAAAGCTTTCCACACAAGGTCATGCCCATTTCGAGCGGTGTGCCATTCTTCAAGCACCAGAAGACCAGGAAATTTCAGAAGTATTTCTCTAGTTTCTTTGGCAATCTCCATCTTCTCCTGTTAGAATCCTGAACAAATCATAGCGGATTCCCAAAACACTCTTACTTCTCGCCTAGGATTTCAGCTTCACTATGTGTATGAGGTGTGGATTCTTTTCCCAACGCGGGATAAACAGTTAAAGACACCAACACTACTTTCATCTTCCTTTAAAGTGAAGCCTTTGTTGTTCAAGTTATGGAAGGGAATGTCCACCTCCCATTTTTTGAACTCGGCTTCCCAGTTAAGTAGCAAACCGGATGGAGCTATGAATACTTGCCGAAACATCGGAAACAACTTCAGAAAAGACTGAAGAAATACTATGGTGAGTCGGGTTTTTCCCGTGCTAGGTGGGTGTGAGATAATACATCCTCCCTTATTATCAGATAAGGGCTCTCTCAGCCTCTCAAGAGTTATATCTCCAGCAATACTATTAAACATGAACTCAAATCCTCCACGTTGATGAGGAAACATTGTCGCTTTGACACTTTGGGTAAATAATTCCCACACAGTTCCTTCTCTACAAGTATCAAAGCGATAATGTATCCGCATCAATGTAGAGAATTCGAGTTCATGTGGAACAACATTGCTGGAGATATAACTATTATAAGGCTGCGGGAGCCCCTATCTGATAGTAAGGGAGGATGTATTATCTCACAACCACCTGGCAACAGAACAACCCGACTCACCATAATATTTCTTCAGTCAATTCTGAAGCTGTTCCAAAGTGTCAGCTTGTAATCACAGCTCCACCCAATTTGCTTCTTACCTAGAAAGTCGAGTTTAAGAAATGGGAGATAGACCTTCCCTTCCACAACTTGCACAACAATGATTTCTCCACCCAAAAGGATGAAGCTGCTATTTGTATTCCGTTGTTTATCCGGTGAAGGAAGAAAAGGTCCGCACCCTATACGTCTAGTGAAGTTGAAATCCAGGGCTCGGAATAAGAGTATTTCGGGAATCAGCTATCATTTTTTTAGGATACTCATAGGAGATGGTAGAGGCAGTTATGCCAAAAAGATACGAGAAATCCTTCTAAAATCACCTGATCCTTGAAGAAGGGCACACTGTTAGGAATGATAAAAGCCTTGTGTGGAAAGCACTTGAAAAGGTTGAAGCAGAGAAGAGGATACTTCTATCTGAAGCTCTGTTTCAGAATAACATCAAAGAATCTTGCAATACTCTCACTGCAGTTAAACCAAAGTTTGCTGCAGATTTGGAGCATAAATGGGGTTCTCTTGGCAGTTACATTAAAAAGAATGCCCGAGCTATGAAAGAGCTTAGGGATATTATTTCACCACTTGTCCATACACGTAATGAAGATGAAAAGAAGGTAAGCCTTCCGGGTATAAAGAAATACACTTGAAGCCCACATATTTGCAGAAGGAGTTGCTTAAAAGAATTCCAGAGAAGCAGGACTCCTTTTTCAAAATAAATCTAGTGTCTCTGATCTCTGTTCATCCTTCATTAGTGGCAAAGCGGAAGGGGTTCTATGAGTTAAAAAGCCAGCTCAAAAAAAGAAGATGCCAGTTGGATTAGATATTGGAGTAAAAATGAAATTTGTCATTGAATTGATCATACTCTGCGATGAGCTGAAGGAGAGCACTATAATATTTAGCCAGTTACTTGGTCCTCTCTAAACCTGATCAAGGAGCAACTCAAGTCTCTCTTTGGCTAGACTTTAGGTCTAGAGAATCTCTATATTGATGGGAAACTTGATGTAATACAATGACAGATATCAATAAATCATCACATATGATAACAATCCTAAGAAGAATGTGTATGTTTGTATCTTTTTCTCATTTTTTTTATATTCTCCCTATTACACTTTTTTAATTAATATTTTTATTTAGGTTCAAATTAGTCATTTTTTACTTTATTGAAAGTATGGAATATACGTGCAAAGCATGTGCAAAGTACGTGTCCAAAAGCTAGCTCTCTTAATAACCCTAAGAGTGATGTCAAAGTTCTTCTTGCATCGATAAAAGCCTATTCAGAAGAGATAAATCTTATAGGGGCTTCAAGAGTGATTTTGCTTGACGTTCTCTAGAATCCCTCAGTAGAACAGCCTGCCACCAACCGAGCCTATAGGAATAGTCAGACAAAATTTGTTCATGTTTATTTTCCAGTGACATCGAAATTGGAGGTTGACAAGATAAAAAAACAAACTAGAAAAAATATCACTCAGATGTACTTTTGTCAAGAAATGAAGAGAATACTTCGTATTCTGTGTCAAAGAATAACATACTTGAATCCATGGTTAAGTTTGACGACCTCCATCGTATATTTGAAAAACTATCTAATGCACCGAGCAGTTAGTTAGGTTAGTATGTGCTTTAGTTTCTTCTTGTTCCCCGGTACAGAAGTAACCTGACTTGTTTGGTGTATTTTGTTTATTGCTTGTCTTTGAAAAATTGCTCAAATGCTTTATCTCTTTCTTGTTAGCTCAGTTGGATCCTCCTTGCCGGTTTCCAAGGACATTAGTTCGAAGAATTTGTATTATTGTCATTCTATAGAAATGACCTCTTGCAAAAATGCAAGGCAGGAAAGCATAATACACTGGATGCACTTTTATCAATAACTAGAGAAAACACGTAACTAAATTATCATTTCAATAAGTTTTTTATTTAACACTATAATGCTGCAAACGAGTTGTTTCTACCGAAAAAAAACATCAGGGATGCTGCATTTTTAGAAGTGAAAGATTTTAATTTTGTTATTAACATTTTTATCGCTTTTTAATTCATTCCTTTTTGGTTTCAAGCACTTAAAAATATTCATGCTTAGCCTTAGGAATAGACTTTGTAAATATATCCGCTGCTTGCTCATTTGTCCCACAAAATGACAGCACAATTCTTCCATCAGCTACCAGCTTCCTATATTGCACATCAATATGCTTAGTTCTTCAATGGAAAGAGGAATTTTTAGCAATATCAATTGCTGATTTATTATCACAAAAAATCTCAGTAGCCTCCTTTTGCTCGCAATTAAAATCTGCAAGTAGTTTCCTGAGCCATAAAGCTTGCTGTGCTGCTAAAGTTGCTGCTGTATACTCTGCCTCAGATGTCGACAAAGCTACTGTCTCCTGCTTCTTTGAGCTCCATGTCACAACTCCAGAACCAGCTGAAACAACTTCCTGAAATGCTTTTTCAGTCATCTAAGCATCCTGCATAATCACTGTCAGTAAAGCCAACCAATCTGAAATTCGGCACTTTAGAATACCAGATACCAAAGTCTTTTGTTCCAGCAACATAACGAAGGATTCTTTCCACAGCACCAAAATGTTGCTTTGTGGGACTTTGCAAGAATCTGGACACAACACTATCAGCAAAGACTGTGTCAGGTCTAGTGTGCGTTAGATAATTCAAGCCACCAGCGAATCTTCTAAACAATTTCGGACTTGCTTTCTCAGTTCCATCTGCACGTTGCAACTTCTCATTAATATTCATTGGTGTAGCTTTTGTTTCACAGTTCATCATATGGAATTTTTTCAAAAGATCATCTGCATATTTCTTTTGAGAAAGAAAAATTCCATCAGTATCTTGCTTCACCTCAAGCCTCAAAAAGTATTTTAATAAGCCCAAGTCAGACCTCTTGAAGTTTCTCATCATAATAGAGTTGAAATCATTAACTAATGACCTTGAGGAACCAATATAAATCATATCATCAATGTAAAGACAGACTACCAAGAATCCATCAGTACCTTCTTTCTTCAAGTATAAAGTAGGCTTGTTGTCACTTCTTATGAATCCGCTACCTTGATAGAATGAGTCAATTATGCTATACCATGCACGTGGAGCTTGCTTTAGCCCTTAAAGAGCTTTTCATAACTTGTAGACTTTGTTCTGGTTGCCATTAATTATAAAGCCTTGAGGCTGTGAAACATAAACCTCCTCTTCTAGATAGCCATTTAGGAAAGCTGACTTCACATCAAATTGATATATGGGCAAGTGCAATTGTGCAGCCAAAGCCAAAACAACTCTCACTATTTCAAATCGAGCAACAGGAGAAAAAGTTTCATCAAGATCTATACCTTGCTGTTGTGAATATCCTCGCTAAAAGTCGAGCTTTGTGCTTTTAAATGCTCCCATCAGCATTGTACTTTGTTCGGAACACCCATTTGAGCCCTACTACATTCTTTCCTTCAGGTGCATCAACTAACTCCCAAGTAGAATTTCTTTCAATTGCTTGAATTCTTCAATCATAGCATTCTGCCATTCAGTTTGTTCTACTGTTTCTTCATAACAGAGAGGATCTGAAATAAGCAAAGCAAATTGACAAGAAGTATTTATAATGTTAGAGTATTTGGGATTCAATTTCCTTTCCCTTGTCGATCTTCTTAGTGGAATCAGATCAATTGAAGACTCGTCAGGTGCTGCAGCTGTTTGTGGTACAATTGATGAGCTGACTGATGATATAGGAGAAGAATTGGGTGAATTTCCAAGATCTGCTGCAGGTTCGTCATTTCCACTTGTGGGATTCCACTGGGTGTGTTGTTGTTGCTGCGGGTTCCTCATCAGTAGATAACAATAAAAATGCATCCTCATTAATTACAACATTTCTGCTTATAATCACTTTGCTACTTATGCGATTATATAGACGATATGCTTTGGATTAAAGACTATAGCCAATGAAAATGCATTTTACAGATTTTTCATCAAGCTTAGAGTGAGAATTCACCAAAGCATATGCTATACAACCAAATATTCTTAAGTGGCTTACCCGAGGCTTTTTACCATTGCAAGCTTCAAGAACTGTTGTCTTCCAAACAACCTTTGTTGGTAAGATATTCAAAAGATAAATAGCGGTCCCAACAGCTTCTCCCCAAAAATAATCTGGCAGATCGTAATCTTCGAGCCATTTCCACCACCATCCTATTCTTTCGCTTGGCCACACCATTCTGCTCTGGTATATATGGTGCTGTAAGTTCCCTGCAAATTCCATTCTCATCACATAATACATTGAAATCATTAGACAAGAACTCACCGCCATGTCACTCCTAGACCCTAGGTCCAGGTTTCCATTCAAGAAACATATTTGTTATACTCCTAGACAACTCAGATCATCATGTTCTGTTTCCTTATCATCAAGATCACATCTTACATCATCAATTGAAGCTTTGAATTCTGACTTAGAATTTGAAGTCCTATCAGTAAACTCTTTGCACTTTTCCACTGTCCTACACATGCTTGAGGTAGAAGAAACAACATCATCTGTTGCATTCAATATAGGAGCAGCCTTCTTCCCAATGATAACAACATCAGGATCACTCTTCTCCTCCCATTGTTTTCCACATTTTTCTTGTCACCTCCAGAAGGCTCCACCAATTTTCTTTTCCTTCTACAACTAACTTTCGTAGAACTACCACTTTTACTCAACCTATTCTTCTTCTCAATCAAGTCGACCATATATTTTAAAGATTGTTGTCTAGTTCTCCTCTTCGAAACAAAGCTATCCCATGAATCTATCTGAAATCAAAATACAAATATAAAATCAAAATATTTTAATTTTCGTTATCAATTAAAATGCACAAACCTGAATGTATCTTAACGACTGAATCTCTTTTTTACAAACACTAACCTAAACAAAGAACTCTTTTCTTCAGGAAAATCAAGAATTGAAAGTTGTGAATTTTTGAAACTGTAAAAATCAGATTTAGAAATAATTGAATGCATAGAGATGATGTAAAGATTAAACCTTCCAACGGTGTCCATGAATTTCAAGAATGAGCAGGTGTGTTTGTTCCAACGAAGGAATCTTTGGAGAAAAAAAAAAAGAAAAAACACGTTTGTTTTGTACCTCTTTTTTTAATTACTTTACAACTTTTTCCAAATTGTGGGACCCATTTTAGTTGCAAATTCATATTTAATTATAGCTTTATTTATGACTAGGAATAAACAACCCAAAAATCAAATTATCAAACCGAATCAAAATTTTCGATAAGTTAGTACTTTGGTTATTTACCGTTCAGTACTCAGTATTTGGTATGATATCTGGGAACGCATATATCTTTTAGTTATCTCAATTTTCTTTTATTGGATGTCTTGTTACTTGATCTTCTATTATATCGTGCCTCTATATAGAAAAATAAAAATAATTGGAGCAATACTATTAATTTCAATACGGTATTACTGAGTACCATACCTAACTAATGTTTGATTAACAAAATTATCGAATCAAAATCTAAAAAATTGTTATATGGTATCTTCTTTTAGCTACTAATTATCGAATTCGAAATTTAAAAATCTCGAGTTGAATACCAAATGTCCACCCCTAGCTTTGTTATGAATGTTATTGATATTTGTATAAATTTTATAACTACTTTAAGTAAAAAATTAATAGCTCGACGCAGAAAAACACTTTAATATGAACATCCTAATGGGGGACTCACACACATATATAAATTTGAACAAAAACTTATGATTCAAATTTATGAAAAACAAGAAAGGGGATTGTCTTGTGTTCATTTGGTCATTATGATGGAACAATATTAACTGTGTTACACCTATAATTTTTTTTTATAACATGGGAGGTGAATTTTGTTAACAATCTCCAAAATGATTAAAAACATGAATTAGTAAGAAATTTTAGGGATAATTAGTAACATTCCTAGGAGGATAAAGCAGAGCAAAAATAAAAGAATAAATCCCTTATGTCAGGAGATATTTGGTAATCAACTTGCAAGGAAGAATCATGTAAAGGAATAACTGTCGAATGCGTCAAAGGAAAGTTCAAATTTGCAAATATCTTGAAGATACTAAAGATTACAATTAAGGACTCTTATGCTTTCATGATTTGCTCCTTAAGACTATCAAGACGCCTTCCTGATTCAAGCAAGGAAGATTTTGTTATTCACTGCAAGTTGTTCTAAACAGGCATAAGTCCCTAAGATTTTGCTCTATTCTTAGAAAGAATATTCATCCTTCCTTTAATTACAAGAATTAAATCCCTTGGGTTGAAGGACTTCCTCATCCTCTTTATATAGAAAGAAGTCTAAGTCAAAGTCAATGGAACACTCACTCCACAAAAGCAAAACAAAGAAAAATAAAAGTAGGGGGTCAGTATTGGACAATATTTACTGAGTAGGTATCATCGGTCGCCTCAAGATAGAACTCAATATACATACAGTAATAATAGGAAATCAACTACAACACTTAACAGGTGGCAAGTAACAAGTAACAAGAAACATATTGTTACACTTAACAGGTGACCTATACTTTATTCCTTCATTCAAATATATTCGTCACACTTAGAATTATATTGAACCCTCTCAAAAACACTCTCTCAAAGGACTCTTATAAATCTAAGCTTGAGAATCACGGGAAGGCTCATTCTTCTTCAAATTTATTCTTAAAACTTCTTCATTAGCTAGGTATGTGGGATTGATTCTTGGTCCCTTTCAACCAAGAAGATCTTAACTCTTTTTACTTGATTTTCATGAAAGTTTTCTTACTTTAAATGTTGGTTTTGAGAATTCTTGCTTAATAAATTCAATTGAAGTATGAGCTATACTTTATTGATGATTTTAAGTTGATTTAAGCCCTAATTTATTGTATTACATTATTATTATTATGAATATTTGAATATACGTTGTCACTTTAAAGTTTGATTTAAGCATGGGTAATCCATATTATGATTTGAAATATGGATTTTGTTATGGGTTTACTTGAATTTCATATTGTATTGATGTTTTAAGAATGAATCTTGTTGTCCATGCTATTCTCACATCATTCATGGAATGTGCATTTATGAGCATTGAATTTATAAATTACCGGTGGGTTAAGCTCATATATGTTTTATGAAAATGATTTCGGTGAGTTAAGCTCACATATATGATTATGAAAAGAATTTGATCACATTAATGTCTATTGTTATGGGATCTTTGAGCATATTGGGTGCTTGCACCATATTGTTTAATGAATGAGCTATTCCTATGCATGAGAAACATGATGTCGAATTATGATTTAGCTTTTTAGCCCGAGTATGAACGCTTATGAAGAATGTTTGGCTTTTAAGACTAAATGTGGATTGAAATGATTTGAAATGATTATTGCCTCTTTTTAAAACATGTATATGTATAAGTATTTTTCTGAGATGATGACTTAGCACCGAATAGATTGGGGACGTCAGGGCTACCCCAAGGGTCTTCTCCCTTTCCTTGACCTATGTGCTAGCATAGGAATGGTAGCCATCACCGTAATGACCGGGTCGTAAATGATGGTTATTCATTTATTGATATGATATGACATTGGAAATCCTTCCAAAATGATCGGGCTGTAAGGAAGGTGGCCATCACACCGAAATGACTGGGTGGTAACGTGTGGTATAGATTACTTTTGGTAAGTAATCTCTCTCACCTGTTGGGAGGTCAACATTTGGAAAATTCATATAATAGCTCGCATGAGTTTGAGATGTCGGTAATGGTTACATCCCCTCTATATATGAGCATTTTTCCATCTCATGCATCATGGACTTCATGGCATATTGTGTACTACTCTTTTTTGGATATATGATTCTTTCTATATTATGTGCTCTTGTCATCTAACATCGAATATAGGTTTGATAAGTCATATACATTGCATGCTCGCATACTTAGTACATTCAAACGTACTAACGTATACTTTTTCTTACATGATCTCACCATGAAGGGACCAAGGACTATCGTCATCCACCGTACGACGTCTAGCTTTGACCTTGAGATTTACTTGTTGTGGTAAGTCCTATTTTCCAAGGACAAACCACCATTCTTCTACTTATGGTATTTTATTTATTATGTTATTTGCTTGAGGGTAAGCCTGAGGAATGTCTTGGCCCCCATCCTATCTTATGACTAAAGGCATTGTTGGACATCTTGTAAACTTCTTGACGTTTATATGCTAAATGTTGTATTTTGAGATTTTTTTGGATATGGTTGTTTATTGGTTATCACTATGTGGATTGGCTATGAATATTGGTATATATCTATATGTTATGATTTGAAAGATCGTAAGTCCCAATTTGCCCCCATACTGTGTGTCCTACTTTTCCATCTCTTAGAATTATGTGTGTACTATTCATTTACTCTTCCAAACCGATGATGTGAATGTGGATACTTTGAGGCTTGTTTCGAGACTCTCGAGTTCCCATTCTCCATGTCACTCTAGTCCCTAGGTTTGGATCATGACAATCTTGGTGTCAGAGCACTAGGTTTGTAAATGATCCTCGAAGTCCAACATGCCGCGTCGAGTATCATCCTATTCATAGGTGTGAAGTGCACCATGCCTATGAGTGGAAGACTATGATGATGTTCTAGGAATTGTCTCACTTCTTCATGTCTTATGTCGTGCTTTAGGTCGTATATTGTAGTTTCCTTATCCTGATGATGTCCTTGCTACATTACAGAAGATGCCTCGAGGAAGAGCTCCTGTACCAAGACCAGCCCCGGCCAATGAGGGCTAAGCACCTCAAAGGCCTATGAAAGAGCCTATCTCTAATGGTGAATTCTGTATGGCCTTTGCCATGCTTGCCCAAGTGGTAACTTCTCAGACTAGGCAGGTGTCATGACCCGGGGTCGGGGCCTAGATGTGACATGGCGAATGGGGACCCGAAAGCCCCCAAACAAGCCTCAAAATCTCAAAGTATACATGGTTTAAATCAAGAGCTATCAAAACGAATACATAAACAATGGAGATTCAAGTCCAAGAAAAGAGCATTTCTTTAGTTTAACAAAATAACAAGGTTTGTACAAAAACGCTCAATGTATGCCTCTCTAAGTAAGGGACTGGGGCCAAGACAAGTTCCGGGCTCACCCTTAGCAAGACAAATGTACATAAGGAGCACAAGAAATAAAGTTTACCCTCAAAAGACGGGCCTCGCCACAACAAAAGCTGCAAGGAGGTTCTATTCGTCCTGCGGATAATACTCAAACTGCTCGGTCCCTGCATGGTAAAATCATGCAGGCATAGAGTATGCATTAGTACTTTTGAATATACTAAGTATGCGGGTATGCAATGCATGTGACTTACCGGACCTGCATAATCCTGTTAGATGGCAAGGGCACATAATATACAAGAATCATATAATCAAAGGAATTTAATATATAAGATGCCATGGAATGTGTGATGCGTGCAATGGCGATAGTACTCCTACATACGGGGATGGACTATAACTGACAAACCGAATCCATGCGAGATATTACATGAATTGGACCGATTGGGACCTCCCACCGGTAGGGAGAAGATTACTTGCCAAGGGTAATCTACACCATACCTTACGACTCTGCTTTTCGGTGGGTGGTCACCTTCCTTACGACCCGCTTTTTAGAAGGATTTATAGAATCAAGCAATACAAATCATAATCATATACAGATAGATGAATTACATTCGTCTCTATGTAGGCACATAGTTCAAGGAAAGGGAGAGGACCCCCAATCAATCGGTGCTAAGTCTTACACGTTCCACAAGAATATGCTTATATATACATATGCATTCAAGAGAGCCAAGTGCAAGGTTCAAAAGCGTTCAAGGCACATTTAGGCTCAACACCAAATTACAAGATCATATGCAAGATGCCAATGCAAGGAATAGCTCAACTACAAGTACAAGATGGTGCAAGCACCCAAGATGCTCCAAGAGCCAAGATTATAGCCATACCGGTGATCACCTTCTTGTCATATCCCATGTCTTACCAAAAATCATATCATAATTCCTTTTTAGGACAAAATTGGGCTTAACCCCACATTTCCAAAATTTCCATGTACCAATGTCATGAATGTGATGCAATGCACAATGTAGGAATGGCATGGGCAACGTGGATTATATCTAAAACACGATATAAAATAAAAACTAGGAAATCCAATAACATTAATAGAAATGGTAGTAAATATCACCCATGCATAATAACACATTTAAAGGGACATGCATGTTCATAATTTCATAATCCAAATAGTTTATTACAATAAAACTAACATAACCCAAGATTTGGAGTCTTAAATAACACATGCATGTCTCAAGCTACCAAGAACAAGTAGTAAAATTCACATGTTTAAAGTAGACAAAGCTCATAAACTAGTTTAAAAGGGATTTTGTGTCTCCTTGGTTGAAAGGAACCAAGAATCAAAACCCACATACCTGGTAGAAGACAACACTTGAAGAGGAAATGGACTCAAATGTGAACCTTAGCTTGAAGAATCCTAGAGAGATGTGGGAGAGTCTTGAAGAAGAGAATGTTAGTGAGAGAGTGAGTGACAGTGGAAGTGGGCTGAAAATGGTGAAGTCCCTCTTATATAGGGAGCTTAGAAGGGGTGGGAAATGACAAAATTTCCATCTGAACAAGCCAATATCTCAAAAATGCCATTAATGAAACCGACCAGGAATTGATCCGTCTGAGGCATACGGTCCAGTATACGGTCCTTGAAGTGTCACATGGACGGTCTACTGAGCCGTGGACCCATACTTAGAATTTTCGGAGGCAAGATTTTCCGAACCAAGTGTCCCGACACGGTCCGGTAAGCGGACCATCTGGGGTCACACGGACCGTTACCCCGTCCGTATAAAGGTAGCTCCCACACCAAGGGTTCAGACGGAGGGCCACACGGACCGTCTTGCGTCACATAGACCGTGTGGTGGCCTGTCTACCCTCCACTTTCTGGGTGCCACTTCACGGGAGGCCACACGGTCCGTGTGCCTTCACATGGGCCGTGTAGGCCCTTCCGTGAGGTGATGCCTAGAAAAATTCTGTGCAGTTTCGAACACCTTAAAGTGATGTCACGAATTCAGGGCCTTTCATCATCTCCCCCTTGGGAACATTCGTCCCTGAATGTGCAAGAACAAGGTTTGGAAAGCTAGAGTCAAGACAAGATACATCTGATACAAGACACAATGCACAACTCAACTCAATCTATAAGGTTTTTACATAAAAGCTTTTTGTCACAAATCAAATTATAGTTCAAAACCAACTCATGTTCAAATTGTACTCAACTCATTTGCCAAGAAAGGAAAATCCTTTAGTGTACACATATGCATGTCATGCCATGAGACTCAAGAGGGCAAGAAAACGACACAATTGACAAGGAGGATTCCTAGTACCTTAGGCTTGAGTAGATTGAAAGTGGTGGGGGTATCATTTCATCATGTCCAGCTCCGCCTCCCAAGTAGCACTCTCCACTAGTTGATTTCTCCAAAGTACCTTTACCGAAGCCACATCCTTGTTGCAAAGCCGTTTTACTTGCCTATCCAAAATTGCCACCAGCACTTCCTCATAAGTCAAATTTTCTTCAACCTCAATCCCCTCCAAGGGCACGATGGAGCTAGGATCACCCACAACCTTTCTGAACATAGCTACATGAAAGAATGGATGGATGGAACCCAAATCTGGAGGTAACTCCAACTTATAAGCCACATCTCCAATCCGCTCAACAATTTCATAAGGGCCAACATATTGGGGGCTCAACTTGCCCTTCTTGCCAAAACGTATAATGCCCTTCATAGGAGAGACTTTCACATAAACCCAATCCCCGACATGAAATTCGAGGTCTCTTCTCCTACTATCCGCATAGGACTTTTGACGACTTTGGGCTGCTTTCAATCTCTCTCTAATCACCTTTACCTTCTCTATAGCATCCATCAACAAATTCGGGCCAACCAAGGCCATCTCCCCCACTTCAAACCACCCCACCGGGGATCTACACCTTCTCCCATACAAGGCTTCAAACGACGCTATGCCAATACTAGCATGGAAGCTATTATTATAAGCAAACTCGATGAGTGGAAGATGATCATCCTAATTCCCCTTAAACTCCAACACACATGCTCTCAACATGTCCTCCAAAGTTTGAATAGGCCGCTCCGCTTGGCCATCAGTTTGAGGATGGAAAGTGGAACTCAACATAATTTTGGTCCCAAGGACCTTCATAAAGGATTTCCAAAAGTGGGAAGAGAATTGAGTACCATGATCCGATAGGATGGATCTAGGCACACCATGCAACCTCACCAACTCTTGGATATACAACCTGGCATAGTCCTTGACACTGAAAGTAGTCTCGACCGGTAGAAAATGAGCCGATTTCGTCATCCGATCCACAACAACCCAAATGGAGTCGAATTGCCTTCGGGTCCGAGGCAATCCAACCACAAAGTCCATATTCACATCCTCCCACTTCTATGTGGTAATTTCAATGTCTTGGGCCAAACCACCAGGCCTTTGGTGTTCAACCTTCACCTGCTGACAACTAGAGCATTCAGACACGAACTTGGCAATATCCCTCTTCATACCATGCAACCAATAAACCTCTCTTAGATCCCAGTACATCTTAGTAGACCCCGGGTGAATAGAGTAGTGAGAGTTGTGGGCCTCACTCATAATCACCTTCCTAAGGTCATAAGTTAAAATATTAATATTAAAAAATTAATCTTTACTAATCTTGTATTTTATTCGATGGGTGTTAAATGTGAACTTGTACTTAAAATATGTTAAATGCAAACAATTCATTTAAATTAGTACAAAACTCACTAATTCGTTTTTCGTCTATTAACATGAGTTGGTAAAACTTAAATTTTTCAAGTTGTTATTGTAAGATGCATTTAAAGTGATTGATATTTGTAAATTAGAAAAAAAAACTCAGAGATGAATAATATATTTCATGTAGAGTTTAAAAAAAAGCTTGAAAGCAGATAATTGACATTGACTTTGAAAATGAATATTAATGTTCACAAGTTTGCTATATCGTTTTGACTCAATTTGTGGACACTAGGAATACTCCAACAACTCACCATAACCTCATTACCCTCTCAAACTTATTTGTATTTCAATATATCATCACCATCAACCTCCTAAAAGTTCGAAGAACATTCTAAAGAAATTGAAATAAATATCCAACTATCTAAAAAAAATTATACTATATAAATTAAAATAAAAGGAACATAATTTTTTTAAAAAGTCTTCCCCACAGATTCTTTATGATTTTGCCAACCATGATTCTCAATTGTGAAAGCAATCATATGATGTGATGATTAGCATTTTCTTCACCACCCTTATACATGCTATGATGATGCTGACAGTGGAAGAACAACTTTGAATGGAAATTTTTTAGATACACACATACATTTATATGTGCAAAGTGGAGGAATATCGTAAAGTGTCATAAATTTACGAACTAAATTTTGAGAGTTATGAAGATTAAAAAAGGAAGTTATGAATATTATTAAGAGTATAAATTGAAGATATATGAATTATTAGTAGCTGATTTTTATCAAAGATATTAAACATAAAAAAGAGAAACTATTCGAGTATTATTATTTTAAAAAGAATGAAAAAATGGGGTACATTATTATTTTAAAAAGAATGAAAAAAGGATATCTTCAACTTTATCTGACACGGGATTTTGATTAATTATTGGTTAAATCAAAATTAAGTACATCATAAATAAAAAATGGGGTATCTATTATCCACTCCATAGCATCAATCATAGAACCTGAACCCCAAAATAACTGATGGGCATACTGGTTTGCTAATCCTTTAACAGACAACAAAGAAATCGAAGTAAATCCATACATGAGTGCTTTACAATCAAGAATAATAACATCAAAGTAAGAGTTATTTCAACAGTTTTTTTTTTGCGCTTGTTTAACTAAAAGATTGTTTATCTCTACAGTTATTGGTGTTGCTACAAAGTGTTCCTTGAGCCAGCTTTGCACTTATTGAACACCCAAAGCCTCAACCATAAGTGAGACTTGTGATCTATATAGCCGACTAGAGCATCCTTTGATGAAGATTCCATGAGAACTCCATACTAGTATGCTGACTCCTACTATTCTCGAAGCAAGTTCCCGAGAAGCATCAATATTGCATTTACAGACACTCTCACCAGGAGGACACTATTTTGTTGCAGAATCGGTTTCTATCGCTATAGAATAGTAGAACTAGAGGTTGGTGTTCTTCCTTAGTCTAATCATGCCAAAATCAGGTTGCCTTCTGGATATCAATTTTAGGTCGCATAGATCTTTCCTTCATGACAAGGTTGTTTCTAGCATTCCAAATTCATAATATCAATCCACATCTTAAGCCAATCCAACAGTAATGGTCCAGATTGTCACCATCCCATTGATGATTTTAGCAAACTTTTTTTTTCTGCATTGCACTAGACTAGATAGTGCAATATTGCTTTTGTCCCTTGGAGGCATGCAGGGCCTATGCCGACTGAAGAATACTCTCATTCATCAAGTTATCACTCGTTGAAAGAACATCATTCAAAGCTCTCAAACAAAATTCAACACTTATGGTGGCATCTTTAGTTCCCAGATTTTTTGCCAAATTTGTCCATTTGGGATAGGTGTATTAGCCTTGTCCAACTTCGAATACCCACTCTTGATGGTGTATCGTCCTTTCCTATCAAGTTTCCACATTCATTGATCATCCCAAAGAGTAAATCTCAATGGGATTCGCTTATTCCAACCTATTTCATTGATAGAGAGAAGTGCTTCCAACTCGTATCTATTTCCAGTTCTTGTATCCCAATTAATAATATTTGTTATAGAATAAGGTAAAGCCAAAGCAACTAACTAAAACTACAACTTTCACCTTTTAAAATGCATATTCCACCGCAAGCATATTTTCCTTACCATGCTAATGCCTATTCACTATCCCCATCACTTTCTATAATTATTTATTCTTTTTTTTGTTGGGTTAATTTGGGTCATGGACCCACTTTATTGCATACTCAAATATTTACATCAGGCCCAAATGGGGAAATTGTTGAGTCCAAATAGGAAATAAAAAAGGGGACAACTAGTACGTATACGGACAGCGTCAAGGAAACCCTACAGACATAGGGTTTCCTTTTTCTAGGAGTTCCGCATCTTCGTCTCTTCACTCGTCCATTCCGATGTTTCTCTTGTTCACAAAGCATCGGTTCATTCTCCTTCACCTCTGAGTTGTCAACTTTTTGCACACCTGGATGCTTTAAGTTGTCTCCCTTAGCTATAAAAGGTATGACCCGTCATTTATTCTTTTTTGTCTTCACAAATTTTCATTTTTGCCGCATTGTGAGCAATTTTACTATTGGGGAACATTATTGGGGATTCTATAGGACACAAAGAATTCACAATGTAGTCCTAAGGGCCGGAAAGCATTGTTAGCTTCTTCTTTTTATTTCATAGTGAAAAACTCTCTCTGTTTTTACTGGAGGATTAGGCCTAGATGGACCTTGTTAAAATATTTATCTTACTTGGAGGATTAGGCATAGACAGGATAGAGTTTCTGCACAAGGATTGGTGCCAATGATTCGCAACAACTGATATAAGAGCAAAGTCAAGATTTTTGCAGAACAATTAATACCAATTATCCACAAAACTTGGTGTTTGAACTTGGTTAGGGGTTCTACACATAATCAAAAGCTAATATGTCGTCACCATCTTCAATAGTGAAATTGAGAAATTTGATGGAGGGGGAGGGTTTAATTTTAGTTTATGGAAGATTAGAATGAGAGTGTTACAAGGGTTATGGAAGGCAATTGAGGAGGTGCAAGACACTAATTAGGATTATAATGGTGATGCACCTATGTAAGAATAATCATATAGCATTGCAATAAGAAGGAAAAAGAGAGTAATCGACCAACCATGAGATTTAATATAACAGGTGCTAAGTTTATTACTATTCCATTTACTTTCCATTTCAAGTTATCTGCAGATGTGTCACCAAAAACAGAGGAGGAGACTGAACAAATATCTAGTATTCCATATTCGAGTGTAATTAGTAGCATTATATATGCTATGGTTTACACTCCTCTTGACCTTTTACATGTCATTAGTGTTGTAAGTAGATATCCGACATGTCTTGGTAAAGAATACGGGCAAGAAGTGAAATGGATCTTGAGATACCTGAAAGATATTGCAAATGTGGGATTGACTTTTCTCAAAGACAAGCTAAGTGAATCAACAATATGCTTTGTGGATTCATATTTCAAAGATGACTTGGATAAGAGAAGATATCTAATAGGTTATGCTAGAAGACAGCTTAGCAATGTGGTGCTTCTCTCTCCGCTGCAGAGGTAGAGTATTTGAAAATTACTGAGGCGGAGAAATAGGCTATATGGCTTCAAGGATTGGAGTGGACAAAATATAAAGTAGTCAAATGTTATTTTACCCAAGATATTATATCTAAAGGGATTATTGATGCGAAGAAAGTGTCTACACATAATAATCTAGGAGATATGATAACCAACATAGACTTGACCTATAAGTTTAGGCATTACCTAAACTTGATTGGTATGAGTTATACTCAATAAGCTCTTTGAAAGGCTGAAGGCAAGGTGGACAAATGTCATTCTCATTGTTGAAGGGAATTCAAACCAAGGGAAAGATTTGTTAATTATGTCTTGAGTTTCTTCCTTGCATAGTTTCGAAAATTCATAATCCCTATTGAATTACGAGAACCCTTGTCCTAATAGATTTAAGATAGGAATATATTGTCTTTTTAGAGTTAGAGAATGTTTTTCTTATAGGTTTAGGTCTACTTGGAATCTATATATAGGGGATATTGTTGGGGATTCTATAGGACACAAAGAATCCACAATATAGTCATAAGGGCTTGAAAAAGTATTGTAAACTTCTTGGTTTTCTTTCAAAGTAGAAAATTCTCTCTGATTTTGCTTGGAGGATTAGACCTATACAAACCTCATTAAATTCTATGTTATTTTCTTTATTTGTGATTCTTTGCTAGTTACTCCATGATATTTTCGCAACAATCATGTTATATTGCTTGCTTCTACGTGGGTTGATTTTGATATTGCTCTTATATGCAGGTTGATGTTAAATTGGTTTTCATTGCAAAGAATTATCATTAAAAAATTGTAAATTATGAACTTCGGGATGGGTGGAGGTAGTGTTTTGGATAGCGAAAGGTGACAAAGGTCTGCCTGGCCACAAGGCAAGGCAAGCAGTGATGTGCTTGTCTTTTTGAAGTACAATATCAATTAATACAAAAAAATTATAATATTTAATTGTATATATAAATAATCAAAATCGTCATTTGGTTGGAGTCGAAGTCTATGTGTAAGATTGCAATTATGCAAATTTGGAAAGAAACTCCTAAAATTATCTTCCAACTTTTAAAACCCTAAATTGGTCCCCTTTTTTTAAAAAAAAAACTCAAAAGATGATGTCTTTCTCACCTCTCGCCATTATCGCTTTGGCATTGCCTTTTGAAGATCGCCTTGCCATAAAACTAAAAGGCGATGAAGGGTCACCTAACCTCGCCTGTTGCCATTGGCGACAAGGCGATCGCCTTTCACAACACTGGGTGGAGGACTATAAGGACATATAGGTTGCCTAAGTTAACAAATTCAATACGAGCTCAAATAATTGTATTTTCACTACATTACTAAATTGATAACTACAAAGTAAAGAAGGAGGTAAGGATTTCATTTGCCAAAGTTATAGAGAAATGGAAAATAAATAGAATAGTTACCCTAACTTATCGGGATAGAACACCCAATCCAAAATCAGACACCTTGAGGTCACCAGAAGCATCCAACAGTAAATTTTCAGGCTGCATGAGAAAAAGAAGGTTTAATTTCTATGCACAGTGTGAAACGCTTTGACATCATCATATCAAAGAATTTTAATATAATAACCAAAAAATAAGTCTACATTGTCACCGTATATAAGTTAAAGATAAAAAAAATAAAAGGTACGATAAACATAAGAGAAATTGAGATAGGAGCAAAAAGATCGCAAATAATCTGTTTACAGCAAAACTGCTCTCCTTTAGATCTTTGTGCTACAACAGCAAATAGTACTAATAAGTTACTATAAATACTTCCTTGCATCTTCTTCACAAAAACCTTGTAAGCACCAAATGAGTTTGAACTCACAATTTTATCATATAACTCTTCACCTGTAACGAACTTGATAACAATTACTAATATCTCTTTCTTGCTTGTCATAACCTGCATAACCTGCAGGCTAACGAAACATGGTGTTACCATGGAAATATTAAGAATTGACCTAAAAGATTGCTAAGCATATGGAATTTACTCCACTTTGATGTGCTACAATTCTAGTGCTCCTCTTTTCTCATCGTCTATGTAGTCATTGTTTACTTTAAGTCGAGGACTCCTAAATTGTTAAATTACATTTTCTTGTTTTCCGTTTATTTATTTCCCAATTTAGTTTTAGTATCAAGTTCAAGGTGATCCTTCCTTTGTTTTACTGGTTTGGTTTTGGCAGAACCCACACTAGAGGAGAAGGGATAGAAAGAACAAAAGGAGGATTCTGTCTGAACAACTGATCTGAAAAAAGTTATTTTTTTAATTTGTGACAGAATTGATTAGAGACATTCAATTTTTATTTTTTAAAGGT
Source organism: Solanum rostratum (assembly GCA_029948455.1). Lineage (NCBI taxonomy): Eukaryota > Viridiplantae > Streptophyta > Magnoliopsida > Solanales > Solanaceae > Solanum > Solanum rostratum. Next base: position 44,009,587 of record CM057051.1, read on the forward strand.
TCTCCATTACACTGTGATTTTAGCCCTAATTTCAAATTTGCTCAGATTTCAGCTTTAGCAACCCATTTATAAAATTTTAAAGCAAATGCAGGCAAACAATCTAAAAGAAAATGCAAAAATCGAATGGAGAAGAAGGAGGAGAAAGCATGTGAAGATGGAAAGTTAAGAAATCAAATCCAAAATTGAAGAGAGAAATGGCGAGTTACCTTAAGATAGCAGTAGTAGATGAAGGCAAAGAGTTGGAATCCAAAACCTAAGTTTTCCTCTCCATGTTCAATAGAGGAGAAATGATGAAGGGCAAATGAAAAATTAAAGAAGATATATTATAATTGAAGATGAAAAGTTGAGTGATTAAATATAAAGACTTTTTGAGATATCATAAATATATAAAATAAATAACTTAATAAATAAAAGTTAGTAAAAAAGAAAAAAATAAGTACAAATAAAGGTCATATAGAGTGTCACATCTTAAGACTTAAAGATAGATCGTTTATTCAATCGAATAAATGCTTCCATTGCTCTAGACTTATACAAGATGTTTTTTCCGCACTAGGAGAACTTGGAGTATAGTCTAGGAGGGGGAGAGAGAGGGGATAAAATTAGATAGTTTGTCACACATTAAAATTTATTTACTTGTAGAAACTATATCTTCTGAATTTATAATTAATTTTTATTTTGAAATAAAAAATGTTTGATTGTCTCATTACATTGGTAAAAGCAAACATGACATGTGAATTACAAAGAAATTAGGTTATCATAGACAAAAAGCTTCTTATTATTTCTATATTATGTGATATCGCGCTAGATTGTTCAATTACTATCTTAATAATTGTACGACCTAATAAACAAAAAATGATTCCCAAAACACCTAAGGAAACTCAAGACCAAATGCCTGAAAAATATATCCACTTTAGGCTATGAAAATTTATTTTTATGCAATGTTGAAAGACTAATGTGTTACTATAGTGTACCAATGGTGGTGCAATTTGATGAATTCAGGGAATGCCTCTGTTTTGAATCATAATCCTATTCGATCTTCGAATATTGAAGGGAAGGAACAGGTTCCTATGAAAGAAACACTTTCTTTTATAGTTAGGTTTGAAGACGAGGAACCGCTTCCCCTGGAGAAAGAAGACTGGGAAAATGGAACTGAAGGTCTTTTGGTTGAATTGGATTGTGTATCTTAGAATCACATAAGCACACTATTTTCAAAAATTTATTCTGCTGCACATATGTTCAAAACTCATGGCCGTTAATTGAGAAGTGAAGTGTGCATGATAAGAGTTGGGGCAATGCAGCTGGTTCTATGCCTCAGAAATATGTAGTAACTGTGCATGATAACTGTTGCTATAGAGTGCTCTATTGCAACGATTCTAAAAAATGTTACCATAAACGCTCTATAGGGACAGTTGTATGTGTGATTCCACGGTTTTTTAAAATAATTACTTTATTAGATCCAAGGATATATTGCAACAGTTACAACCGTTGCAACTGATAAGCTATTGCTACAGTTGTATAACTATTGCTGCTAAGTGTAGTGATAGGTCAAACTTCTAGTATAAGGGCTTGAATAGCGGAAACTTTGAAATTTTTTTTTTTTTTCATAAAAGTAGGTTCTCAAAATTCTCAGTTATCCAAAAAAAAAAAAATCCATAAAAGTAGGTTCTCAAGATTCTCCGTTAACCATATGTGAAAAAAATATTATAATTTTAAATAAAAATTTTTTGCACATGGTTAACTGAGAATTTTGAGAATCTACTTTTATGAAAAAAAAAATTTTTTGGACCGCAACTATTTATTTTTGGCTGAAAAATTAAAAAAAAGTACCGGAGAGTGCCAAGTAGGTTTAAAGTGTTTAATGCGATCAAATCTGAGCAGTTGAGGTGTCTATTAGGAACTTGTCTTAGTTTAGGTGTCTAAGTGGAAAATGAGGACAAGTTTAGGTGTCTGTTCATGTATTTGGTCTTTATTTTTTGTTCATTACTTATGTCATCTTTAGGCTGAGAGAACATGAGAGAGGCATGGAAGAAAATAATTTGAAGAGTAGCCATCATGTTGATTCTAAATTCTCCTTTTTATTTCGAAAGATAATTTGTGCTTCCTTCCATCAGAGAAGCACGTCATGCTCAAGGTCATCCACATTCCAGAAGGAAAACTGTGTTTGAGCATCAAGAGCTATGATCGATTGGAATAGAGTACGCGTTCAAATTGCTCCCAGTTCTTCATTGCTCAGAACTACCTCACCAATATCCTCTGCCTCTCTAGAAAACAAGAATTTGAGATGCTCAAGAACATTGAGACTTCATCCATCCACATTCGTTGTTTCAAAGACTCGACGATCTAGAAAGCAACTCCTTCTGCAACTCTGTGGGTTTCAAGTGTATAATAGTATCCAATATACCTGGAAGGCTTACCTTTTTCACATTTTTACATTTATTGACTAGTGATGAAATGATATCCCTAAGCTCTTCCAACGCTTGGGCATTTTTGTCAATGGAATTGCTAAGAGAAGACCATTTTTGCTCCAAATCTGCAGCAAAGTTTGCACTAACTACACTGAGAGTGTTGTATAGTTCTTTGATGTTATTCTGGAATGGAGTTCCAGAAAAAAGTATGCACTTCTCCATTTCAACCATCCTCAAAGCTTTCCACACAAGGCTGTGCTCATTCCGAGCAGTGTGCCCTTCTCTAAGCACCAGAAGACCAGGAAATTTTAGAAGTATTTCTCTAGTCTCTTTGGCATAACCATCTCAATCTTCTCCCATCAGAATCCTGAACAAATCATAGCTGATTCCCAAAACAATCCTAGTTGATTCCCAAAACACTTCATATCATACCAAATGATATGAAGTGTGGATTTTTTTTCCCAGTGCGGGATAAATAGTTAAAGACACCAACAATACTTTCATCTTCCTTTAAAGTGAAGTCTTTGCTGTTCAAGTTGTGGAAGGGAATGTCCACCTCCCATTTCTCGAACTCGGCTTCCCAGTTAAGTAGCAAATTAGATGGAGCTATGATTACTAGCCGACACTTCAGAAGCAGATTCAAAAAAGACCGAAGAAATACTATGGAGAGTCGGGTTTTTCCCGTGCCAATTGGGTGTGAGATAATGCATCCTCCCTTACTGTCAGATAGGGGTTCTCTCAGCCTCTCAAGAGTTATATCTCTAGCAATGCTATTCCATATGAACTCAAGTCCTCCACGTTGATGAGGAAACATTGTCGCTTTGGCACTTTGGGGAACTAAATCCCACACAGTTCCTTCTACACAAATAGGAGAATACTGGGCTGCAAAAGAATCAGACAATCTGAAGCCGTTAACATCCAAGAGTGATGGTGACTCTCCAAAATATTTTCTTTCATACCTCCCTTCAGTTCTCTGAGCCTGCATATGACAGAAGTTTATGAATTTAAGAGTGAACCAGAAATAAATTGGAGAGCAAGAGTTCCTAAAACCAAATATGTCTAACAGAACAACTAAAAGAATTTAGCAAAAGTTACTACATAACAGAAGATCATGTAAATCGAGTTCAAAATTGAAAAGGGAAGTGCTTGATAAGACCAGACTCATATACTTACAAAAGGAGGAAAGATGTACTTGCTCTCCAAATGGATATATGTACAAACTGAACATACGAGTCCAATTTGTTCATCTAGAACAAAATGGTGGTTCCCCATTTGACAGTCACTTATTTGGCCATTGTGCATCGGCGAATCAGATGGATTTGTAAAGCCAATGTGTGATTCTAAGACACACATGTCCATTTTAACAAAAAAAATCTTCTATTTCCTTTTCCCATTCCTCTTTTTCTGGGAGAAAGGGTTACTCGTCTTTAAACAAGAATATTAAAGGAAGTGTTTCCTTAACAGGAACCTTTTCCTTCTCTCCAGGAGGAGCAAACTTATTTTGACCATCAACATTTTTTATAGAATCAACAATAAACTTGAGAAATTCAGTCTCTTCAAGAATCTTCCTCCTATTCTTTCGAAGATCATCCTTTTGAACAATAACAGTTTTCACCTCACAATCCTCTTCAGACAAGAATTTTGACTCTTCATCATCAGACTCCTCTTCCTCACTAAGAAGAATGGGGCTGCTACAACTTCCTTTGTTTAGATTCTTCTTTTTGGACTTGGAAAGTGAGTGCGGGCGAAGAAAATATGATCGGCGTATGTTGTGCTCTTCACCCTCAGCAACAAGCTGAGGTACTACCCTCTGATTCAACTCGTTTTTTCCTTCTTCATTCTCTTTAGGACAGCTCTGATCATCATGTTTTGTTTCCTCATCATCAAAGTCACATCTTACATCATCAATTGAAGATTTGGATTCCGACTTAGGATTTGAAGTCCTATAAGTAAACTCTTTGCATTTGTCCACTGTCCTACACATGCATGAGGTAGAAATAACATCATCTGTTGCATTCAACATAGGAGCAGCCTCCTCCCCAATGATAACAACATCAGGATCACTCTTCTCCTCCGATATTTTATTTGGCTGATTCGTGAAAGATTCACAAGTTCCTGAACTGAACTTCCTCCTCCCATTATTTTCCAAAATTTTCTTGTCATCTACAGAAGGCTCCACCAATTTTCATTTGCTGTCACAACTAACATTTGTAGAATTACCACTTTGACTCAACCTGTTCCTCTTCTCAATCAATTCGACCATATATTTTAAAGATTGTTGTCTAATCCTCCTCTTCGAAATAGAGCCATCCCCTAAATCAAAATACAAAATTAAAATCACAACATTTTAATTTTCGTTATTAATTAAATGCACAAACATAAATGTATCTTAATGACTGAACTTCTTTTTACAAACACTAACCTGAACAAAGAACTTTTTTCATCCAGAAAATCAAGACTTGAAAGTTGTGAGTTCTTGAAATTATAAAATCAGAGTTTGAAATAATTGAATGCATAGAGATGATGTAAAGATTAAACCTTCCAACGGAGTCACATGAATTTCAAGAGCGAGCAGGCGTGTTTGCACTAGCAAAGTAATCTTTGGAAAAAAACAAAAGAAAAACACATTTGTTTTGTTCCTTTTTGATTTAATTACCATACAACTTTTTCAAATAGTGGGACCCATTTTATTTTCAAATTTATATTAGCTATAGCTTTATTTAGGACTTGGATTAAAATACCAAAAAATCAATATCGAACCGAACCAAAATTTCCGATAATTCGATATTCTGTAATTTGGTTATTTACTATTCAGTACTCAATATTCGATATGATATCTGGGAACACATATGACTTTTAGTTTTATCAATTTGCTTTTTTTGGATGTCTTCTTACTTAATCTTCTATTATATCGTGCGTCAATATAGAAAAATAGAAATAATTAGAGCAATACTGTTAACTTTGTAATACAAACAACTATAATTTCAATACAATATTACCCAGTACCACACCCAACTAACGTTTGATTAAACGAGTTACAGAATAAAAAATTGATATATGGTATTTTCTTTTAGCTACTAATTATCGAATTCAAAATTTAAAAATCTCGAGATGAATACCAGATGTCCACCCCCAACTTTGTTATGAACGTCATTGCTATTTATATAAATTTTATAACAAATTTGGGTAAAGAAATTAATAGCTCCACGTAGCAAACCACTTTAATTATGAACATCCCAATGTGGGACTCACACACACATATATAAATTTGAACAAAAAATTATGATACAAATTTATGAAAAACAAGAAAGGGGATTGGCTTGTGTTCATTTGGTCATTATAATGTAACAATATTAATTGTGTTGCACCTATAATTCCTTTTGTTTTTTAATATGGGAGGTGAATTTTGTTAACTATCTCTAAAATGATTAAAAACATGAATTTTTAAGAAATGTTAGTGCTAATTTAGATGATTTGTGTGCAAGATCCAAGGAGGATCAAGCAGAGCAAAAAGAAAAGAACAAATCCCTTATGTCAAGAGATATTTGATAACCAACATGAAAGGAAAGACCATGTAAAGGAATAATTGTCAAATGCATCAAAGGAAAGTTCAAATTTGCAAATATTTGAAGATACTTAAGATTACAATTAAGGACTCTTATACTTTCTTGATATGCTCCTGAAGACTATCAAGACGCCTTCCTGCTGATGTTCTCAACTGGTAGAAGTCCCAAAGATTTTGCCCTATTCTTGGAAAGAGTATCCATCCTTCCTTTACAAGGATTAAATACCTTGAGTTTAAAGACTTCCTTATCCTCTTTATATAGAAAGAAGTTTGAGTCGAAGTCGATGGAACACTCGTTGCACTCCACAAAAGCAAAACAAAGAAAAATATAAGTAGGGGTAAGGACTAGACAATATGTACTGAGGAGGTATCATCAGCTGATTCAAAATAGAACTCAATATACATAAAGTAATAGTAGGAAATCTATTAAGTCCAAGATTTTTTATTTTGAAGTTTTGATGATTAACAAACTGAGTAAAGGACAAGGTAAACTATCGGATCGCTGTGCTAAGTTGAGCATGGATATAACTGGTTTAAAAGTTGTTGTGGTTGGTGAGATGTCTATCACAGTTGTACTGAAGGACCAGTGGTCCATGCATTGATTAAGTGTAGTATAAAAGGAGCTTGTCCAAGGAATAAACTTAAGTTTTTGGAATTTTACACAACTGAATATTCTTGTTCCAACAGTTCTCTCTTGGCTCCTAGTGCAAGAAGATACAATTGTTGCAGATGAGGGACCTGATAGAAGGCTTTTATAGTTTCCTTGTTTTTAGCTTTTGTGTTGCGCTATAAAGTGTAAGATAACTCCTAATCTTCAAAGGTTTGTGGTCATTGTTGTTCGTTGTTTATTGTGAGTGTTGTACACCTTGTAGACAGTGTGTAAGCCTCAAGGTATGGTTGTGCTTTAGTCTAACTTCATAAGGGGTGGAGGGTGTAGACTAAGGAGGGTTTTGTTACTCATTGCTTGTACTTAGGTTGCAAGTAGGTTTGGTGGGAAAGTAGAGAAATAGTCGTGTGTGTTGTATTTTTTTACTTTCTCTCATTAGTGGATTTAGTTTTGGGAAATCATATTGAGACAGGTCGTGGTTATTCCTCCCTTGAGCAAGGAGTTTTCCAATATAAAATCCTTGCCTATTTCTTCTTTGGTTGATTACATTCTTCTAATTTTCTATTTATCGTGTTAGAGGGACCAGATACCTTACTAGGTTCGCAACATATTAACTCAATAAGTGGTATCAGATCTCTATAAGGTTCATACCTAGAGATTTTCTAGTGACTATGCGTGCTCCACTTAACTTAGAAGAGGGACAATCATATACAATGCCAGCAAGATTTAATGGCAAGTTTTATGGGTGGTGGAAAGGTCGTATGCACGACTTTCTCATGGAAGAAGATAGTAAACTATGGGACATTATCCTTGATTGCCCATATATTCCTATGACTGAAGTAAAGTATGGAGAAATGACTAAGCAGATTCCATAGACTGGAGAATAATACTCAGAAGTGGATAGAAAAAAGATTAAAAAGAACTACAAAGCAAAAAATTGATCGTGTGTGGAATCGGAGCTGAGGAGTACAATAGGATCTCAGCTTGTGAATCAGCCAAAGAGATTTGGGTCTATCTGACAAATGCTCATGAAGGTACTGAGCAGGTAAAAGAGTCTAAAGTTGACATGCTGACCTCTTAGTATGAGGAGTTTATTATGATGGAAGGTGAATCAATACATGAAATAGAGACCAGGTTCTCAACTATAACAAATGAGCTGAAGTGTCTAGGAGAACCTATCAGTCAAAGCAAACAGGTGAGAAAGATTCTCAAAGTGCTTTCTAAATATTGGGAGAGCAAAGTTGATGCTATCACAGAGTCAAAAGATCTATAAACTTTGACCATGTATGTGCCAATTAGTTTACTTCAAACTCATGAACTGAATAAGACGCATGACATGGTTAAAAGAGAAGGAAAGAAAGATAAGACTCTGTCACTGAAAAATAGCTCACAGTGATGAGGAGATTGATGGTATAGATATGGCCTATCTCACCAAAAGGTTCAAGAAAATCATCAACAAAAATCCTGGATTTGCAAGAAAAGGAAGTGTGGGTCAATCTCAAGGTAATGCTGAACTATGTCATGGATGTGGGAAACCAGGACATTTCATCAGTGAGTGTCTTCATAGAAAGGGTGATCATAAAGATGGCCCTAGGTTCATTAAATACAAAAGGAGGGACCAGGTTCTTGATAAATTCAAAAAAATTGTTGTTGCTAATTAGATTGTGATGAAAGCTCTTGGAGTATGGGGAAACTCCTCCAGTGATTTTGATGATGAAGGACAACCTGAGGAATCTTCCATGCTTGTTGTAAAAGATGATGTTGGGCTCAATCATATGATGAGGAAGAAGAACAGAAATAAGTAACACTGCAAGATTTGAAAGAGAATTTAAATCTTTACTCTTCCAAAAAGTTGAAAAAACTAGCATGTGCTCTTATTGATTCAATTTGTGAATTAATTGCTGAAAAAAACCTTGTTAAACAATAGTGTGTATGTGTCACATGATGAAAAAAATGTTTTGATAAGTCTGATCTGGAAGTTAAGGTGGTGGCTCTTGAAACTGAAAAAGATGAACTTTTGAAACTGATGGAGACTGATGCTAAGTTAAAAAACAAATAAGTGAAACCGAACTGGCCTTAGAAGAGAAACTGAAGGAGGCTGAATTGAAATTGAATTTAGCCTTAGAACGAAACGCAGCAATAGAGAAAGACCTGCTGAAGGCTAAGGAGGACCTGAACAAGCCATGAAGTGGACTGCATCTTCCAAACTGTTGGGTGATATGTCCAGTAGCTGGGGTCATGAAAAGATAGGTCTAGGATATGTCAACAAGCTTCATCCCCCATATAATCCCCACAACAAATATGTTTTTGTTGCTGATAATCTGTTGTGTTTGCATTGTGGGAGAAATGGTCATATGAAGGGCAACTATGAGGTTCTCAAGAGAACTCTTTAAAAACAGCAATCTGATTACTCTGGAAGAAAAAGTGTGTATGAGGGACCGGGCCCTAAGTCAAAACAGAGTAACAGACCTTGGCCTAGTTGGACTAAAAAGTTTGTCATTAGGCCTCTTTCTCATTACTGGGAGCTCAGATTAAAGTGGGGTCCCAAAACTAACAAGTAATCACTTAGAGGAACAATCAGGAGGAAGCAGTTAGTGTTGGTTTATGTATAGTAGATGCTCAAAGCATATGACTGAAAGGACTAAAAATGTCCTCTCTTTAAAGAAAATGAAAGAAAGTAGTGTATCATTTGGTGATGGTAAGAAGGGGTACATCATGGACATAGGAAATATTGGTAAATGCTTTGAGAAAGCTATAGAAGATGTGTATTATGTTGAAGGGTTGAAGTATAGTCTTCTCAATGTTTCTCAAATTTGTGACAAAGGCTATGAGGTTAAGTTCCTATTAGACAAGTGCACTACTACAAACATGTCTACTGATGAAGTTGTCCTCACAGCAAAAAGGTGCAGAAACATGTATGTAGCATATCTTAGAACTACAAAGGAATATAATCTCACATGTCTCAAGGTCCAAGATGATTCAAGTGACTTGTGCCATAGGAAACTTGGTCATGTCACTCCTTCTCTGCTGAACAAGCTGGCTTCCATGGACCTCGTTTGTGGTCTATCAAAGATGAATTTCAATAATTCAAAAGTGTGTGTCGTATGTGCTAAAGGAAAACAGTCAAAAAACTCCTTCAAATCTAAAAATGACGTAAGTACCACCAGACCTATTAAACTTATTTATGTTGATTTTTGTGGTCCTGTGAAGGTTCAAAGTCGTGGTGGGAAGAAATACATTATGGTGATGGTAGATGACTACTCAAGATATACTTGGGTAAGGTTCCTGAGATCAAAGGATGAAGTTGTTGAGTTGCTGATCAACCTCATCAAACAAGTTCAGAATCAATTTGGAAGTAAAGTTGTAGGGATCAGGTCTGATCATGGTACTGAGTTTGAAAATTCAAGGCTTGATGGCTTTTGTGCAGATCAAGGAATCCATCATAATTTTTCAGCTCTTAGAACTTCCCAGCAAAATGGAGTTATGGAGAGGAAAAAGAGAACACTGGTGGAAATTGGAAGGACCATGCTGATTGAGTCTAGATTAGCCAAGAACTTTTGGGCTGAAGCTGTCAACACTACATGTTACATTACAAACAGGTGTCTGATCAGGTCTCTTGAGAATAAGACTTCCTATGAACTCTTGTTTGGTAAGAAACCCAACATCAGTCACCTGTGGGCTTTTGGATGCAAATGCTTTGTTCTCATAAATGGCAAGGAAGAAGTTGGGAAATTTGATTCGAAAAGTGATGAGGGTATTTTTGCTAGATACTCTACAAATAGCAAAGGCTTATAGAGTATTCAACAAAAGAACTCTCTGTATTGAAGAAAGTGTTCATATCATTTTTTATGAGTCTGGTGATATAAAAAGTCTCACTGATAAAGAGGACTCAGAGCTTAATGAGCTACTCCAACTTCAAAAGGACAGCTTGATTAATGATCCTTCAACGGATGCTACAGTACAAAATGATGGCAGGACAAATGAAGGTGATGAAAATAGAAAATCTTCAGAAAGACCCGGTACTTCTTCAAGAAACTCAGAAGTAGATGATGCTGATCAAGAGAAAATGTCTAACACTGCTCAACAAGAAGAAGCAAATGATCCTGATGCCCAAAAGAGTCAGGATCAGTCTACATCAAGGACCTCCAGATGGAAACATCAATTTACTTCAACCTCTGGATAATCTAGTCTCTCCTTTGGCCTCTAGAATTCAAACCAAATCCAAGACTATAAATCTGATGTTTTGTGGTGCTTTTCTATCCTCCATTGAACCAAAAATGTCAAAGAAGCTCTCAAGGATGCAGATTGGGTAAACTCTATGTAGGAAGAATTGCTTCAGTTTGAGAGAAATAAGGTGTGACATCTGACTCCCAGGCCTTCAGATAGAACTGTGATAGGGACCAGATGGGTGTTCAAGAGCAACCTGGATGAAAGTGGTACTATCACAAGAAACAAATCCAGATTGGTGGTGCAAGGCTTCAATCAGGAAGAAGGGGTTGATCATGATGAGATTTTTGCTCTAGTAGCTAGAATGGGAGCTATCAGAATATTGATTTCTTTGCTACCTAGATGGAGTTCAAGTTATTCCAAATGGATGTAAAGAGTGCCTTCTTAAATGGGTACCTTAAAGAAGAGGTCTTTGTGAAGAAACCACCTGGGTTTGCAAATATTGAATTTCCAAATCATGTCATGAAACTGGATAAGGCACTGTATGGGCTGAAACAGGCTCCAAGAGCCTGGTATGAGAGGTTGTCTAGATTTTTGCTCAATCATGGATAAAAAATAGGAAAAATTAACAACACCTTGTTTTTAAAAACCAAAGGAAAGAATCTGTTGGTTGTGCAAGTATATGTCAATGACATCATCTTTGGAGCTACTACAAACTCTCTGTCAAGAGTTTGGGGACCTAATGTGCAGTGAGTTTGAAATGAGTATGATGGGTGAGGTTAGCTTCTTTCTTGAATTGCAGATCAAACAAAACCCTGGTGATACTTTATTAGTCAAGAAAAGTATATCAGCGACCTGCTCAAGAAGTATCAACTGATAGATGCCAAGCCAATTGATACTCCAATGGGAACAAATTCTAAACTGATGTTGATGAATCTGGTAGCATGGTAAATGCTACTATGTATAGAGGGATCATTGGATCACTGTTATATTTGATTGCCAGCAGACCTGACATAGTCTTCGGTGCTGGCATATGTGCTAGGTTCCAATCCTTTCCTAAGAAATCACATTTGAAGGCTGCAAAGAGGATACTTAGATATCTAAAAGGCTCTGAACACTTAGCACTATACTGCCCTGCTGAAGATTGCTTTGATCTTTTGGGATATGTTTATGTTGATTTTGCGAGGTACCTAGTTGATCGTAAAAGTACTTTTGGTATGGCTCATTTTTTGGGTTCTTCACTGATCTCCTGGGGGACCAAGAAGCAAAATTTAGTCGCACTATCTACTGCTGAGGCTGAGTATGCACCTGTTGCTGCTTGTTGTTCACAACCACTATGGATCAAAGAAAAACTTGAAGATTGTAGAGTGCTGACAGACACAATTCCCTTGATGTGTGATAATACTAGTACTTTGAATATGGCCAAGAATCCTATTTAACATAAAAGAATAAAGCATATTGATGTACGACATAATTTTCTTAGGGACCAGGTTGAGAAAGGGAATATCTGCATGAAGTTCTATAGTACTGAAGATCAGGTTGCTGACATTTTTACTAAGCTTCTTTGTAGGGACCAATTTGAAAGAAATAGGCTGAGTTGGGTCTGATCAAGCAGAAGCCTAGAGGGTCTCAATGATTGTGAACTTTCCCAAAATTCTGGCTAGAAATACTAAAGTAGGTATCTGAGAAATCATTGACAAAAATGTTTATATGTATCTTGCAGGTTGTAAAAGTTGACATTTTCATAGGACTTGAAGATCAAAACTGAAAAAGTCTTGCTCAAAATCAGATCATCAAGGACCTAGCTCCCTATCAGGTTGGTATTCCTTTCATAACTTGTCACAACATTTAATGTGCATGCACAGAACCTGTCATGCCGGTTCAGCTTTTCTCCGTCCCGATAGCCAAAGCGACACAACCAATCAGGGACCAGACACTTCCTTTCCATTCCTTAAAATGGAATTCATCCGCCATTTGCTCCTATCATTCTCAAGAACTTGGTACTTTCTTCTCTTGTCTCCTTGTCTGTATCTGTGAAAAAGTTTCACCATGTCTGCAAATTCTGATAAACCTTCCTCATTAATAACAACCGAAAACGAGTCAGTTTCTTCCCCTAACATTAACACACCCCCATCAACCCCTGTTTATGTACCAATAAAACCTGATGACTTACATCCTTTGACTTAGACCCTCTCACCATTCTCACCAACTGCTCAGCTAACTTCTAAGTCTGCACCTGTAGGGCCTGAATTACCCAGTGCAATACTTGAATTAAACATAGTAGAACCTCCACAAAGTGTTACTGAGGAAAAGGGAAACTCCTCCCTACTTGGACATACCTCTTCCTCACTTTCTAAAAAGCACTTTGAAGGGGACCTGATTGAAGAAAAGGGCATGGATTCGGACATACTGGCTGAAGGTCCTGAATGGGTTGCGAAGGATCTGCCAGGGCTAAAGGAACATGATCAAGTTGTAAGGGATGAGCCTGCTTCTCCTAATCTCAGCCTCGCACTGGGTACACCTTGTTTGATCAAACCCCAGTCAGTGAGTTCAGGCCAATAAATGTTTCTGAAAATACTAAAGACGATCTTGATGATGAAGAGGATAATTTCCCCTTGAATTGGAGATTGAAGAAACCTGCTGCCTATCCTACTCCTGTTCCTGAAAAGAACCGGGTTGGGATGGCAAAAGGATAAGAAAAAATGTTTGAGGAAACTATGGTGGTTGCTAGGAGTTATACTACCAGGGGACAAAAAATGCTAAAGCATACTATGGTTGTGGAGGAAGATATTCCTGAGAACCAGGTTGTAAATATTGAGGAGGAGAAGGAAGGTAGTTGGACTGAGTCTAATGAGGACTTGGTTGGTCTCATATTACTATCTGAGGTAACTTAGCCCTCATCTTAGGGGCCTGCAGCTACAAAGGACCCTACGGCTCAGAAGGAGGATGCTGGAAACTGCAAAGAGGGGTGACCCTGCTCCCATTCGGGGACCAAGTTCACAAGTTAAAAGGAGAAAAGTTGAAAAAGTTCATACCAGGGATGAGAGGATCAGTTTGCTAGAAAAACAAAAGGTTTTTAGTGGTAAGGTGTCTGAGCCTACGACTAAAGAGAGCCTGGCATGAGGGAGTTGGTGGATTGTTCTTGACTTTCAAGGATGGGGCCACCTAATTGAATGGTGTCTGTCTTATACGAGTGGGAGGTGAGAGAGTTTTATCCTAATCTGGTGATTCAGAATGATGGAGGGTTTGTTACATCTGTGAGGGATATTTCATTTCGGGTAGATGAGGAATTTTAGGTACTATTTTGAAGGTGAACAAGAAGGAGACCAGGACTGTAGTTGACAAATCCCCTACAAAGAACTTCTTGGTGGAGGCTGGGAAAATGAAGAACTTGAACCCTTAGCAGTCTCCAAGAAGTTTCTTAAGGGACAATACAAGTTATATTTTGAGTTTGTTAACAAAGTCTTGCTGCCCAGAACAGAGAAGAGGACCATAGCGACCATGGCTGATCTGTATCTCATGGAGAAGTTTAGCACTCTGGTCGAAATCAACCTACCAGCATTGGTGATGGAGCACATGAAAAAAGTGCTAAACATGACTGAATGAAAGCATGGGTTAGCCTACGGGTACCTGCTAAACCTTGTGTTTGAGTATTATGGAGTGCAGCTGAGCAGGGGAACAACATGGACTATTAAACAGTCTCTGTCATACAACACTCTAACAGAGTGTGAGTGTGGGGACCTGAAGGCTGGGACCAGGAAGTCCCCCATGTCTTACTTGATAAATCAAAAGGAATCCTTAAAGGGACAGGTAGAGGAGTTAACTGCTGCTTTGGCTAAAAAGGACGCTGAAATTGTTTTGCTGAAAGTCAAGTTAGCTCAAGGCATCAGTGAGGGACTTGGCTCTACTGAAGTTCCTAAACTGAAGGAAGAAAACAAGAAGCAGGCCCAGGAAATTAAGTCTCTCATTCAGAAACTACTTCTGGTGCATCAGGACTCAAATGTCAGGTTGACTATGCTCATTCGGTCCTTTGCTCATAAGTCCTCTAGTTCCTAAGGCTTCCAGCTTTGTGTCCTTCTTGTTGTCTCCCTCTAGTTCTTTTTATCATGTTTTTACTCCTTATAACTTGTAGACCGGTCTTGGGCGTGTCATGATATGTTTTGTAATTGTTATGACTGGGGTACTGAGTTTAAATTAAAATGGTTTTTGTTGTGACTCTCTCTACTGGTTCATGTTCTTCATATTCTATGTTCTTGCTCATAATATACATTCTCAAGTACCAGGTATTTCTTGATTATGATTATTCTCTTAGTTTCCTATTTGGTTTTTAATGATGCCAAAAGGGGGAAGCATACATTCAAAGGGAATAGGTGGTAAGGGAACAGGTAGAAAATACTGGGAATAAAAAAGGAAGCATGCATGCAGGGGGAACACAGTTTTTCATCGTATGGAAGGGGGGTAATGTTAAGTCCATGATTTTTGATTTTGATGTTTTGATGATCAACAAACTGAGTCAAGGACTAGGTAGACTATCAGAACACTGTGCTAAGTTGAACATGGGATACAATTGGTTTAAAAGCTGTTGTGGTTGGTGAGATGTCTATCACAGTTGTATTGAAGGACCAGTGGTCCATGTATTGCATCGACTGTAGTATAAAAGGAGCTTGTCCAAGGAATAAACTTAAGTTTTTGGAATTTTACACAATTGAATATTCTTGTTCCAAAAGTTCTATCTTGTCAACTTGTGCATGAAGATACAACTGATGTAGACGAGGGACCTGATAGAAGGCTTCTGTAGTTTCCTTGTTTTGGTTGTTGTGTTGCATTGTAAAGTGTAAGACCACTCCTAATCTACAAAGGTTTGTGGTCATTGTTGTTCGTTGTTTATTTTGAGTGTTGTACACCTTGTAGACAGTGTGTAAGCCTCAAGGTATGGTTGTGCTTTAGTGTAAATTCATAAGGGGTGGAGAGTGTAGACTAAGGAGTGTTTTGTTGCTCATTGCTTGTACTTAGGTTGCAAGTAGATTTGGTGGGAAACTAGAGAAAAAGTCGTGTGTGTTGTATTTCTTTACTTTGCTCATTAGTGGATTTGGTTTTGGGAAATCCTGTTGAGATAGGTCGTGGTTGTTCCTCCTTTGAGCAAGGAGTGTTTCCACGTAAAGTCCTTGCCTGTTTCTTCTTCTGTTGGTAACATTCCGCTAGTTTTGTGTTTATCATGTTAGAGGGACCAGATCCCTTACTAGGCTCGCAGCATATTAACTCAATAAAATCAACTGCAGCACTTAATAGGTGGCAAGTAACAAGAAAAAAAATTACATAATCAATCAACAACAATATAAAGAACAAACATAAGGGCTCCGGCCTCCCCACCAAACTTCTTTTGGGAAACGGATTCTTTTAGATCGTGTATATTAGGCTGCTTCAGAACATTTTCTTTTAATATTATCATGTTGGAATATGACACCCGACCTAAATACATCATGCCGGAATGTGGCATCCAATCCCATAATATTATGTCGGAACGTGACACTTGATCCAAATATATTTACTTCATCATTTTTTATCATTATTTTCCACTTTATTAGCAATATTTTATCAACCTTTCTTTATTCGAGGCATAACTTTGATAAGGCAAGGTCAAGATTGTAGATTCATGATCATGGAATTGAAAACCAATCATGACAGTATATCAATCATCCAACCACATAATTAAATACACGGAAAGCTCCACAATGTTACTCAATAAATATCAATCACTATTAAGAGTCTTTCTATCATATAGAATAAATCACAACCTACCTCAATTGAATAACCAAAATGAAAAAACAATAAATTATTGGTACATTAGAACTCTCAATGTAATATATTTCTCTATAAAATTAAAGGTAATAAATTTTGATTTTACCTGAACGCTCAAGTATATTACTTTTTCCTCTCTTGTTCTTTCCCCTTTTCTATTTTCCTTTTTTTTTCTTATTATCTACTAAAAGTGATGTACCCTAGTAATTTACTTTAACAGATATTAAAAATAAGTGGTATAGGATATTAACTAAATTATGAATTTAGCTCACAAATTAAATTAATTATCTAAACTTATCCCTCAACTAAATAACTATAGTTATCGAATAGTCCAAAGTGCCCATTAAAATTATATAGGATGTTTATGGGATAAGAAACTCTAATACTCAAAACGACCTAATGAACTGTTACATCAGATATCGATTTACCCATCGTTCGTCTTTGAACAGTCAAAAGAAAAGAGAGGATAAGAAAAGGTATCCGATTCAAACTCTTAAGTGAACTCCTCCACCAGACGGTTCTTTCGTTGAACCTTCACTCATGCAATCTCCTTTGAACTCAACTTACAGACCTCCTTTACTAGAATAGCTGTTGGATCCTCTTCATAAGGCAAGTTCGCATCGAGTAGGACCAAATTCCAATGAATAATGTATTTTTCATCACCATGATATTTCTTAAACATCGACACATGTAAATTGGGTGCACTCCAGACAAACCTGGAGGGGAAGCTAATTCATAGGCCACCTCTCCCACACATTTAAGAACTTCAAATGGTCCATATATCTTAGATTGAGTTTATGTCACTTACAAAACCAAACCACACCCTTCATGGGTGAAACCTTCAACAACATTTTCTCTTCTTCCATAAACTCCACGTTTCTGATCTCTTTCGGTCTGCATACTCCTTGTACCTACTCGGAGCTTCTAGAAACTTCTCCTAAATAAATTTCACCTTATCAAAACTCCCTCGAAATTTTGGTACCCCAAGGTCTCACCTCAAATGAATTAAACCAACCAGTGGGAGACCTGCATATCCTCCCATACGATGCCTAAGATAAAGCCATATTAATACTCGAAGTATAGCTATTATTATATAAAAATTCTGCGAAAGGTATGAACTGATTTCAATCACAACCAAAATCTATCACGCATGCACGAAACATATCTTCTAGCACTTAAATTGTCCTCTTGAACTGTCCATTAGTCTGAGAGTTAAATGTGGTACTAAGATCTAATCTATTACCTAATTCATCCTCTAAAGTCCTCCAACATTTAGAAGTAAATTGTCTACTACTTTCTGATATAATTAAAATCAAAACTCTATGAAATCGAACAATCTAGTGGATATAGAGTTTAACTAATTTCTCTGCCTTATAAGTCATTATGACCAAAATGAAGTGCACAAACATAGTTAACCTGTCAACAATCACCCATATCGAATCAAACTTGTCTAATGTCTTTGGAAGACTAACCACAAAGTTCAATGCAATTCTTTTCCACTTTCGCTTAGGATCGGGCATTCTCTAAAGTGTCACTCCAGACCTTTAGTGCTCATATTTTACCTGCTGAAAATTTGGATACTAGACAAAAAAAATCAACAATGTCATGCTACATGATACTCCATCAACAATGTTATCTCAAATAACAATACATCTTGACTCACCAGGATGTATAAAATACCTCGAACAATGAAACTCCACAAGAATAGTGTAATAACCCTCGATGTTTTTTTTGGTGTTTCCACAATAATTTTATTGGTTCGAGTATGTTCATAGAGACCTCACGCCATTTCTGACTTGTTGGTATGGTTAGTATGGTTGTTGAATGACCTGTTTGAGAATTCTACAATATTTTAAGTTAAATAGAAAATTATAACTGTAAAATGAGTTTTTGATAAAGTCCTAGTAAACGAACTCGGAGTGGAATACTGATGGTTCCATCAGCTCTGGAACGGCCAAATTAGACTAAGAGAGCGTTCGGTGCAAGTATATCGAGTTTTGCAAATTTAGCGACCAAAATGGGTCAATACTTGATTTTAGTCAAATGTTCTTGGTAAACGTGCCCAAATGAAAATTCTGACCGCACTGTTTGATCTGAAACGTCAAGTTTAATCTGGGAGGACCTTTCGTTCGGTTCCCAAGGTTTCCAGGTGCATTTTGGCCCATTGGTAGATTTTACTATTAGGAAGCGAGACCTACATTGGGACAAAACAACCTCCGATAGAAATTTTGACTGCACCGTTGAGTCTGAAATGCCGTTTTCAATCAGATTTCATATATGAATTGTATTTTTTTACTCCGGATGAGGTCGAAGCATTAAAATTAAGTCTGAGTAGTTGCTAAAATTAAAAAGTGATGCCAACGTGGCTAAATGAGGGACTGCCATGTGGCAGTTGGTTCAAGAATTTAAAAAATAAGAAAAGGAAAATCACGTATATAATGTAGAAAATTTCCAGAAAATCAAAAACCTTCGGCGAACAATTTTCCAATAGCGATATCTCCTTCACTTTTTATACAATTTCAGTGATTCAAAAGGCGAACTTATGTATTTTCGAGTGGAACATCGTGGAAGTGTCAGAAACTAATTTTGGCACGCTGTTTGAGATAAAACTTGCTGTTATGCAGCTATATTTTGAATATGTTTTCGAAAATTTGGCATGCAGTTTCTTATCCATTTTGAGTTTGATTTTTGTAAAATTTGGGTCTACGTTTTGTATTTTTGCGAGGCGCATGCCGTGGTGATGTCGGAATTAATTGAAAGATCTCTGTTTGGTGCAAAAATCTGATTATAGCTGCTGTTATGTTGCATTGTTTTTGGGAAACTTCATGTTGTGATACCTCGGTTGTTTCGTACCGGGATTAAATAAAATTTGGGTCTAAATTGTACTACTTTTTGAGACCTACATCGTGGTGTATTCGGATTCTTCTAATTTAACCGTATTTTGAAGAATTTACTTGAGAAGCCGTTACAGTACATATTTTCAATGAGTTTAGTTGAGAAGCCATTATAGTACATATTTTCGATAAGAAATGTTGTGTGGTTTTTGAGCTGTTTCTTATTGTTTTGAGCCTCGTTTTGAGCTCAATTTTTTGCTATGGACTTGGGGTGACGTAATGGTCATGTTACGGGGGTTGGTTTGGTATTTCAGGCGTGGGCCCCATTTTTTCATGTTTTAGTCACATTTAACGTACTTCCCCCGTTTCTTAAGATATTACAGTCGAAACGGCCGTATTGATGTGGCAACTCATGTTTTGACCGCTGAGTGATATATGGAGGCCATCAGGAAGGAAAACGCCCACGTGGACTGATCCGAAAAGCATGGATTTGCCTTTTAGGTAGGTTAGGTTTATCTTTCCTCTAGACTGAGCCAAAACTTGTATTGTATATCTGTATATTGTTGGAGCATCGCGTTAAAGGATATGCATGCTAGTGGAGATGGGGATCATTGTTTGGACATGATCGTATCTATATCTTTTGTAATAACTAGTTTTGGTACTGTTGGTGTTGTGAATGAATCTGTTACATGTTAAGCAGATCGGCTAAGCAGATAACTATTCCGGGGTTCGAGTCGTTAATTATTGTTCCTAAGTTCGAGGCCCGATTGATTCTTCCTAGGTTCAACGCCCAGCTGATTGTCAAACCACATGGCCCTGGCTGACCTCCCCAGCCAGAGACCAGGTCGGGAAGGGGGTTCCCAGCCTAGTGAGTGTGTTTTCTCTTTCAATTAAATGGACATGCTACAATTTATAGCAGTAAATGGAACTAGTTTATGAGGTTTCTTAGTCCGTAAATAAATAGCCATCATATGTTCCTTATATTTGATTTTAGCACTTAAATTCTTCAATTTATGTGTCATCTGCAGGCTAACAGACCTCGACAAAGGCATGGAAGAAAATATCTCAGAGAGTCGCCATCACTCTTGGATGTTGAAGTTTCTGATCCTTCTGCAAATGAGGATTCTCCTATTTTTGGAGAAGAACTGTGTGGGGTTTAGTTTCCCCAAGTGTCAAAGCGACAATGTATCCGCATCTATCTGGAGGAATCGAGTTCATGTGGAACAACATTGCTGGAGATGTAACTCTTACAAGGCTGTGGAGCCCCTATCTGATAGTAAGGAAGGATGCATTATCTCACAGCCTCCTGGCAACGGAAAAACCCGACTCACCATAATATTTCTTTGGTGATTTCTGAAGCTGTATCCAAAGTGTCGGCTTGTAATCATAGCTCCACCCAGTTTGCTTCTTACCTGGGAAGCCGAGTTCAAGAAATGGGAGATGGACATTCCCTTGCATAACTTGAATCGCAAAGATTTCTCCACACAAAAGGATGAAGTTGCTATTAATCTCGTCCGCTGTTTATTTTGTGAAGGAAGAAAAAGGCCACATCTTATATGTTTAGCAAAGCTATCACTTGTTCAGGATTCTCACAGGAGATGGTGGAGGCGGTTATGCCAAAGACATACAAGAAATCCTTCTAAAATCGCCTGGTCCTTGAAGAAGGGCACACTATTCGGAATGATAAAAGCCTTGTGTGGAAAGCACAGGAAAAGGTTGAAATAGAGAAGAAGATATTTCTATCTGGAATTCTGCTCCAGAACAACATCTAGAATCTTGCAATACTCTAAGTGCAGTTAAACCAAAGTTTGCTTCAGATTTGAAGCAGAAATGGGGTTCTCTTAGCAGTTACACTGAAAAGAATGCCCGATCATTGGAAGAGATTAGGGATATTATTTCACCACTTGTCCATACATGTTGTGAAGATGAAAAGAAGGTAAGCCTTCGGGGTATAAAGAAATACACTTGAGGCCCACAAATTTGCAGAAGGAGTTGCTTAAAAGAATTCCAGAGAAGTTGTACTCCTTTTCCAAACAAAATCTAGTGTCTCTAATCTCTATTCATTCTTCATTAGTGGCAAAGCGGAAGGAGTTCTATGAGTAAAAAAGTCAGCTCAAAGAAAGAAAAAGTCAGTTACTTGATCTTCTGAACCTGATCAAGGAGCAACTCAAGTCTCTCTTTGGCTGGACTTTAGGTCGGGAGATTCTCTATGTCAAGGGGAAACTTAATGTAATACAATGGCAGATATCAGTAAATCATCACATATGATAACACTCCTAAGAAAAATGTATATCTTGTATCTTTTTCTCAATATTTTTTATTTTCTCCCTATTAGACTTCTTTAATTTATACTTTAATTTATACTCTTAGCACACATGACCCATGACCTACCAAATGAAAGCTCTTTGAATTAACTTTACAACGCAACTAATTTCACCACATTTGGAGTCTGGCGTCAGAAGTTATGGTCGTTTTACTACAGATTACCCGAGCAGTGGTGTACCTACGAAACCTATTACGGGCTGTGGATTAAAATATGACCATTTTGCTAACTCACAGAAAAAATTCCTAAAAATCCTTTTTTTGATCCCAGATTTTACGGACCAATCTATGGACCATAGATTGGGCTCGTGGAATTGATTCAGAGACCTCGAAATTCTCCCAAAGGTTTATGGAAGGGTCCCTACGGGCTATGGAAGTTTCTACGGGACGCAGATGGGCCCATAGATGACTTCGAACGCTTTCTAAGAAAGGTCTGTTTAGTTCTTTCTCACCCTTTTAAAGCCTAAACCTGATGTTCTTACACCAAAATAAATCCCTAAACATGTCAATTCAACCTTTTTACGCTAAAAACACCTTCTCCAACTTAGAGCAAGGTTTCAAGGGAGAAAAAGGCTAGGAGTTGAAGATAATCTTGTGAGTTCTTTCAAGCTGTTCCACGACTCAAAATTTCCAGATATGTAAGGTTATCCAAAACATGGATTATATCCTTCCATGTGCCCCATAACCCGAATTGATGGAGTTGTGAGTGAATTTAGTCTCCCATCAATGTTTGTTGAAGGTTTCTCTAAAATCATAATGTATTTCTATAGAATCTTGCATAAATTACTATTTTATGAATTAAATACTTGAAATAGATGACTTTGCCTTACAACATGAATCCTAACATGAATTCTTGTTATTTTTGCATATTTCATTTAAATGAGCATGCAAAAGTATAATTGAGCCTAAAAAGTCTAGGGAATCCCTAAATGCTTTAACTCTACTTTTGTTTTCCTGAATGCTATGAGTTACAATGATGCATGATAAAGTCTTTATGATTTAAGAGCTGAACCTTAAAAGAATGTAACCAAGGAGTTGATAGTTGATGTGATGAATTGAGTTAACAAATGTCCAATGAGACTAGATGAATGAGTTAACCATAGAGTTGATGTCTTATGAGCATATTGAGTCTTGGGAGGAGTATCCAATACAAACTCAATAACTACGTAATCGGCGTAGGAGAGATTGAACTAAGATGTTTCCTATTGTCCCCAAAGAGGACTTGATGTTACTGTACTGATGGGATGTCCTATACCTTGGCAAGGTATTGGATGGATGTGATAACAATATTGCTTCGTTGTATCATCACTGGCTCATAGATGATGGTTGTCGATTTGAGAAACTCCCAAATAGGCCTTGATAGTACTATGAGGGGATTGGACTAGATGGTATATGAGTAGTCATTGTCTAAATTGTATTCTTACCTTAGAGTCTTGACATGATGGTTGAGTTTTCTACTTCTTGAGTTGATCTATATAAATTGATGTTATTCTTCCTTTAAATATTTCTTTCGGTCATTTTACATACTCGTACATTCCACGTACTGACGTCCATTTAGGCCTGTATCTTTTCACGATGAAGAGACAGGTTGTAGAAATCATCAACAGGCGCCCCATTGTGGACCTATTTGTATTCAACTAATTGGTGAGTCCTCCCATGCTTTCGGAGGATATCATGTTTTCCCTTCTAGCTTTGAGTTTAGCCTTTTTATTTTATTTTGAGGTAGTCATGGATATATCATTGGCACCACTTAGTCAGATATTTAGAGGCTTTATAGACTAGACCGTCAAGTTGTGATTGGATGTATTTTTGGCTAGTTTCTTTTACACTAGTCTTACTTAGTTGGGCCTTTGATTTTCATTTTATCATTACTTTTCATTTAAGTACTCTTAATCATTGATGTATTCCGCTATTAGAATGTAATTGAACGAATGTGATGAGGCTGAACGGTTCGCTTAGAGTCTAGTAATAGTCTCTGAGTGTTGGCCACTCCATGAGTATCCTCCCGGGGCGTGACAAAACTTTTTTCTTCTGGAAAATCAAGAATTGAAAGATGTGAATTCTTGAAACTATAAATTTAGAGTTTGAAATAATTGAATGCATAAAGATGATGTAAAGATTAAACCTTCCAATGTGTCACGTGAATTTCAAGAGTGAGCAGGCATATTTGCTCTAGCAAAGGAATCTTTGGAAAAAAAAATAATAAGAAAAATACGTTTGTTTTGTTCCTCTTTGTTTTAATTACTAAACATTTTCCAAATTGTGGGGCCCATTTTAGTTTAAATTCATATTGAATTGTAGCTTTATTTAGGACTAGGAATAAAATACCAAAAAATCAAATTATCGAACCGAACCAAAATTTTCGATAATTCAGTCTTCGGTAATTTGGTTATTTACTGTTCGGCACTCAATATTCGGTATGATATTTGGGAATGCATATGTCTTTTAGTTATATTAATTTGCTTTTTCTGGACGTCTTCTTACTTGATCTTCTATTATATCGTGCCTCCATATCGAAAACAAAAACAATTGAGCAATACTATTAACTTTGTAATACAATCGGTTATAGTTTCAATACGGTTTTACCGAGTACCAAACCTAACTAACATTTAATTAACCTAATTACTGAATCAAAATCTAAAAAATTGATATATGGTATCTTCTTTTAGCTACTTATTACCGAATTCAAAATTTAAAAATCTCGAGCTGAATCCCTAGCTTTATTACGGATGTCATTGATATTTGTATAAATTTTATAACTACTTTGAGTAAAAAATTAATAGCTCGACGTAAAAAACACTTTAAATATGAACATCCCAATGGGGGACTCTCATACACATATAAATTTGAACAAAAATTTATGATTCAAATTTATAAAAAACGAGAAAGAGGATTGGCTTGTGGTCATTTGCTCATTATAATGGAACAATATGAATTGCATTACACCTATAATTTCTTTTTCTCTTTTCTTATAATATGGGAGGTGAATTTCGTTAACAATCTCCAAATGGTTAAAAACATGAATTAGTAAGAAATGTTAGCGCTAATTTTGATGATTTGTATGCAAGATCCAAGGACGATCTAGTAGAGCAAAAAGAAAAAAACAAATCCCTTATATCAAGAGATATTTCGTAATCATCTTGCAAGGAAGGATCGCGTAAAGGAATAATTGTCGAATGCATCAAAGGAAAGTTCAATTTTGCAAATATCTTGAAGATACTACAGATTACAATTAAGGACTCTTATACTTTCTTGATTTGCTCCTGAAGACTATCAAGACGCCTTCCTGATTTATGCAAGGAGGATTAAATCCCTTGAGTTGAAAGACTTCCTCATCCTCTTTATATAGAAAGAAATATGAGTTAAAGTCGATGGAACACTCGCTGCACTCCACTTAATAAAACAAAGAAAAATACAAATGGGGGTCAGTACTGGACAATATGTACTGAGTGGGTATCATCCGCCGACTCAAAATAGAACTCAATATACATAAAGTAATAATAGGAAATCAACTACAATACTTAATAGGTGGCAAGTAACAAAAAACAATTACATAATCAATCAACAATATCAAGAACAAACATAAGGACTCAGGCCTCCATACCAACCTTCTTTTGAGAAATGGATTCTTTGAGATTGGGTATATTAAGTTGTTTCAATATGTTTTCTTTTAATATTATTGTGTTGGAATATGACACCTGATCAAAATATATCATGTTGAACTATGACATCCGATCCCATAATTTTATGTCGGAACATGACACTCGATCCCAATATATTTACTTCATCATCTTTTATCATTTCTTTCCACTTTATTAGCAATATTTCATCAACCTTTCTTTATACACGGCATTATATTTTTCTAAGGTAAGGCCAAGGTTGTAGATTCATGGTCTTGGAATTGCAGACTAATCATAATAATATATATCAATCATCCAACCACAATAATTAAATGCACAGAAAACTCCATGATGTTACTCAATAAATATCACTCACTATTATGTATCTTTCTATCATATAGAATAAATCATAACCTATCTCAACCAAAGAGCCAAAATGAAAAAATCTAATTCACCAATTCCTTTCCCTTTTTCGATGCCTCTGAACTTTTTCAATCTATCAAATATATAATATTCGTAAGAAAATAAATCCGTAGATATCAATATCACTATATGTCTAGTGTAGACTCAAAAACTCATCCAAATCTATAATCAAGTTCATAAATCTCAAACCTAGAATTAAGTCTTAATTCCTCTAATTAACATAATTCTAATGATATTCATATAATACAATACACCTAATATTTAATTACCTATCTCTGTAAATACAAATTTTGAATCATAATGTGATAATTAATAGAATAAAATTCAAAAGAAAAATAACTAAAATCTAGTGTATCAAGAAAATAATTGCAGAACTTAATCTACCACTTATTTCTTTAAAAATATCATTTTCTTTTTCAGTGATTAGGTCATCACCGTTTTATCATCAACTCTCCAAAAATGTGGACCTCACTAATTTGGCTACACATTGCCAATTTTCTAGGAAGTTAATGCTACAATTTCATTCTATTTAAAACAATAAATTATTGGTACATCATAACCTTCACCGCACCCTTCATGCGTGAAACCTTCAAAAACATTTTCCCTTCTTCCATAAACTCTTTGTTTCTAATCTTTGGGTCTGCATACTCCTTCTACCTACTCGGAGCTTCTAGAAACTGCTCCTAAATAAATTTCACCTTCTCCAATAACTCCCTCGAAAGATTGGTACCCCATGGTCTCACCCCAAATGAATTAAACCAATCAATGGGAAGCCTACATCTCCTCCCATACAATGCCTCAGATGGAGCCATGTTAATACTCGAAGGATAGCTATTATTATTAAAAATTCTGTGAAAGGTATGAACTGATTCCAATAACCACCAAATTCTATCATGCATGCACGAAGCATCTCCTCTAGCACTTAAATTGTCCTCTTGAACTGTCCATTAGTTTGAGAGTTAAATGAGATACTAAGATCCAATCTAGTACCTAATTCAGCCTCTAAAGTGCTCCAAATTTTAGAAGTAAATTGTCTATTACTTTCGGATATGATACTCCATGAAAGGGAACAATCTAGCGGATATGGAGCTTGCTAATTTCTCTCCCTTACAAGTCATCGTGACCAGAATGTAGTGCACAAACTCAGTTAACCTGTTAACAATCACCCATATCGAATCAAACTTGTCCAATGTCTTTGGAAGATCAACCACAAAGTCCATAGCAATTCTTTTCCACTTTCTCTCAGGAATGGTCATTCTCTGAAGTGTCCCTCCTGGCCTTTGGTGCTCATATTTTACCTACTGACAATTTGGATACTAGAGAACAAAATCAACAATGTGCTCATGCTACGTGATACTCCACCAATAATGTTATCTCAAATAACAATACATCTTGACACACCAAGATGTATAGAATATCTCGAACTATGAGCCGCCCAAGAATAGTGTAATGACCCTCCATGTCATTTTTGTATTTCTACGTTTATTTTATCGATTTGAGTATGTGTGCATGGTGACCTCATGCCATTTCTGATTTGTTGGTATGGTTAGTATGGTTGTTAAATGAACTGTTTGAGAATTCTACAATATTTTGAGTTAAACGAAAAATTATAACTATAAAATGAGTTTTTGATAAAGTCCTAGTAAATAGTCTCAGAGTGGAATACTGATGGTTCCATTAGCTCCGGAACAGCCAAATTAGGCTAGGAGAATGTTCGGTGCAAGTATATCGAGTTTTGCAAATTTAGCCTCCAAAATGGGTCAATAGTTGACTTTAGTCAATGTCTTTGGTAAACGTGCCCAAATGAAAATGCTGACCGCACAGTTGTATCCGAAATGTCAAGTTTGGTCTAGGAGGACCTTTCATTTGGTTCCTAGGTTTCTAGGTGCATTTTGGCCCCTTGGTAGATTTCGATATTGGGAAGTGGGACCCACATTGGCCCAAAATGACCTCCGGTGGAAATTTTGACTACACCGTTGAGTCTAAAATGCCATTTTTTTAGATTTCATATATGGATTGCGTTTTTCCAACTCCGGATGAGGCCGGAGCATCAAAATTATGTCTAAGTAGTTGCTAAAATTAAAAGGTGGTGCCAACGTGGCTAAATGAGAGACTGCCATGTGGCAGTCGGTCCAAAATTTTATAAAAAGGAAAATCACTTAAATAATCTGGAAACTTTCCAGAAAATCAAAAACCTTCGACGAACAATTTTCCAATAGTGGTATCTCCTTCACTTTTTATCCTATTTCAGCGATTCAAAAGGCTAACTTGTGTATTTTGTTTTAGAAGAACATCGTGGAAGTATCGAAAACTGATTTTGGCATGCCGTTTGAGGTAAAATTTGCTGTTTTGTTGCTGCATTTTGAATATGTTTTTGAGAATTCGACATGCGATTTCTTATCCATTTTGAGTCCAATTTTGGTAGAAGTTGAGTCTATTTTGTTTATTTTTGTGAGGCGCACGCCGTGGTCATGTTGGAATTAATTTAAGGAGCTCTATTTGGTGTGAAAATCTGATCGTAGCTGCTAGCTGTTATGTTGCATTTTTTCGGAAACTTTATGTTGTGATATCTCGGTTATTTCTTATCAAAATTAAGTAAACTTAAGGTCTAAATTGTACTACTTTTTGAGACCTACATCGTGGTCTATTTGGATTCTGCTAATTTAACCATATTTTGAGGAATTTATCTTTCGGTCGAAGAGGTTGGTCTGGGTCAATTCTTAACCACATGAATCTTTTGAGTATCCACTCGTATGCCATCGCCCAAAACTAAATGCCCTAAGAATGCCACAGATTTGAGCGAAAATTCATACTTCTAAATCTTTGTGTATAACTCATTATCCTTGAGCATTTGCAAGGTGATTCTGAGGTGATTGACGTGCTCCTCCTTATCTCTTGAATATACCAAGAAATCATCGATTAATATGATCATGAATATATTGAGGTATTTTCGAAATACTCTGTTCATTAGGTCCATGAAGGTTGCAGGTGCATTTTTGTCAACCCAAAGGACATTACCAAGAAGTCAAAATGACAATACCGAGTTTGAAAAGCCATCTTCGGGATGTCACATTCTCTCACTTTCAACTGATGATAACCTGACCTCAGGTCTATCTCTGAGAAAACAATGGCACCCTGATGTTGGTCGAACAAGTCGTTTATCCTTGGGAGGGGAAACTTGTTCTTGACTTCACCTTATTCAATTGGCAATAGTCGATACACATTCGGAGTGAACCATCTTTCTTCCTTACAAATAGGACTGGAGCACCCCATGGAGAAATACTCGGCCTAATAAATCCCTTCTTTAGCAAATCTCTCAACTATTCCTTCAAACTCTTGCAACTCAATAGGGGTCATTCTATACAGCAGAGTAGAGATGGGTTGGGTGACAGGAAGAACATTAATTCCAAAGTCAATCTCCCTATTGGAAGGGACTCCAAGCAGATCCTCGGGAAACTCGTTCACAATCAGGACGGACTCGAAGGTAGGAGACTTAGGATCATTGGACTTAACTCGCAAAAGGTGATAGATACATCCCTTAGAAATTATCTTTTTAGCCTTAAGGTAAGAAATAAACTTACTATTAGGTGCAATAGAATCTCCCTTCCACTCTCTCATAGGCTCATTCGGAAACTAGAATTTGACTATCTAGGTTCTATAGTCAATAGAGGCATAACAGGCATGAAGCCAATCCATGGCAAGAATCAGATTGAAATCGACCATCTCTAACTCTATCAGGTCAGCTAATATCCTATGATAAACGGACACCACACAATCTCAATAGATCCTCTCAACCTAGATAGACTCACCAAAAGGTGTAGAAACAGAAAATGGCTCAAGCAAGCACTCAGGAAGAATCTCAAATCTACTAGCCACGTATACATCACGAATGACAGAGTTTTACCTGGATCAAGCAATGCATAACAATCAAAAGTAAATACTCGAAACATATCTATTATAACATTTGGTGCAACCTCTTGGTCTTAGCGGTTCCCCATCGCATACAAACGGTTTGTCCCACCAAGTGCCCCTAGTGCAGCACCTCTCTGATTACCTTTGGCTATTGGTGTTGTAGCAAAAGACTGGGCCTTATTGCTCCATAATGGACTTTTTCTCTGGAAATGACCCGTCTGGCCACACTTGAAGCAACCTTTCCCTCCCTCTTTGCATTCTCCAAAATGCATCCTTCCACATTTCCCACAAGATGATTTCCCTTTCGAACCAAGGGTCACACTGGTCTGAGAACCCTATGCTCTAAAGTTTCGCTAACCTTGGGACTTTTGATCATACCTGTTATTCGGGACTTGTGCATTCGCTGAAGATGGTGCATAGCCCAAAGGTCTCTTTTGGATGTAGGACTTATCTCCCTTGCTCTTCTTAGGCCGATTAGACTTAGGCCATACTGACTTGGCCTTCTTAGTCAAATGCTCCTCTATATCCCTCTTCTTATGCTCTTCGACCTGTTGGGCATAAACCATGAGTCTAGAGATGTCTATACTTGGAATCAGCTTCACATGCTTACCCAAGTCCGATATAAACTTCCTTATTTTTGCCTTTATGTCCTGGACCATATCTGGAGCATACTTGGATAGTTAGATAAACTTGAGTATATATTCTTTGACGGTCAACCCTTCCTGCTTCAGGTTCATGAAATCCTCAATCTTTGCCTCTCTCAACTCTTTGGGAAAGAAGTGCTCAAGGAAGGCACTCTCAAATTCGCTCTACTCAACAACCTCAACATCCTCATATCAACCCTCTTCCCATTGATTATACCAAATGTTCGCCACATCCTTCAATTGATGAGCAACAAGCTCAAATCCCTAAGTCTCAGTTGCATACATGGCTTTTATGACTGCTCAACTCCCTAAGCCTCAGTTGCATACATGGCTTTTATGACTTTCTACTTCTCATCAAAGAAATTCTAAGGGTCCTCCTCACCCTTTAACCCTGTGAATACTGGTCGATTCATCCTAAAAAAATGCCTAAGACTGCTAACAACAATTGACTCTTGGGAACTGGAACTAGGAGCCTGTGAACTCCAATTCCCACTCTAAGTAGCTACTAATTGGGTGAGCATAATGATAGTTTCTCTGAGATCAACCTCTGTAGTAGGAGCAGGTAGATTAGTAGGTGCTTGTGGAACACCATTGGCTCTGGCTAGTTAGCCTCGACCCCTCATTCTGTTTGACTAGGCACTACTGGGGTTGCATTCTCAGTATTATCAACTAGGATACTTAGGAGGCATGATCTGCAAATGCATAACACATGAGTTAGAAAGGAGCTTTATAGAGTTTCAACTCTATCGCACAATCTCATAATACCAAAGAAAGGGTAACAGTTTCAAATGTCCTATAGCCTCTTGCTTATAAAGTGTGGTGCACAACACACCTATAAACAAGACACTACTAGACACAGCTTCATAGACTCCCTAGGACACTTGAATTTTGTGCTCCGATAACATATTTGTCACACCCCGGGCAGGTATCCCTGGCGTGGCCGAGACTTGAAGAACCATTGTTGATTTCCTAAAGAACCACCTGGCCTCATCCTCATATCTTACTCAACAGCAGAAGAATACTCAAATAAAAGACATCAATGAAGTGATAAAGCTCTTATAAAATAATCTCCAATGACCAAGTTCAGAAAATAAAATACTCAAGAATCCTCTACTTAAGATCTATGAAACCTCTACCTCTAATATCTAGATGGTACCATAAGAGGACATGGCTCCCCAACTCAAAGAAACTAGTAATAAGCAATAAAAGATGGAAAGAAAAGCTCCTCCTAATAGTAAGGAGCGCTCACCAACTCTAGATAAAAGGGGACTGAACCTCAACGGCGCTCCTGCTAAAGTCCTCTATCACCTGTATCTGCATCACTAGCGATGCAAGCCAAAATAGGCGTCAGTACATGGAATATACTAGTATGTAAGAATGGTGAAAGTAAACACATAAAACACATAGGGCTCGACTCAACTTAGTAAGCTCAACCCAGAATTCAACTCGTTCAACTCATGACTCGATTCAGTAAATATGCAAGTTTAAGGTTTTTAAATCATGCTTTAAATTAGATTCAATGTTTTATGCAACTATGTTTCAAAAATATAATATTCTCAGTCAGGTATTGCTTGGAGGTTTCTCTAACCGACATAACTCCTGCCACCATAAGTTTGGTGATGCACAATGATGCCGACGTTGTTTCCACACCCGTCCTAAACTTGCCAAGGTAATGGGCATCAACCTCTCTCTCTTGGATCCAAAGAGAATGTCCATCTACTAGGACATGAGCTGCCAGAGTTAACTGCACAACTATCCTACGTTGGTAACGTGGTTTGGG
The DNA here is from genome assembly GCA_029948455.1 of Solanum rostratum. NCBI lineage: Eukaryota > Viridiplantae > Streptophyta > Magnoliopsida > Solanales > Solanaceae > Solanum > Solanum rostratum. Next base: position 44,041,665 of record CM057051.1, read on the forward strand.
GGAGTAATCCTCTCACCTGCACAGTGCTCATTACTACTTCAAACTAAAATATGCTTATGAAAATTAACTCAAGCTCATCTCTTTGACTCACCTCAAATAGCTTAACTCAATTAATAGGACAGTAACTCAGGGTTATCATTCATGCAATGCAACTCAAGACTCCAACTCACATCATGCAATACCTTCAATTATAGAGTCAGTTAACATCATATCAATTCATGTTAAACACATAAGATTCTCATCATGTAGATATATGAAACAAGAACATGTACATGTCATACTCAACTTACTCAACTTAGAAAACTTGACTCATGATCTCAATTCATTCCACATACAAAACAATAATGCAATTTAGGGCTAGGCTATCAAGCATACTATTAGTATTCCAATTTCATGATAACAACAATGTAACTCAACAAGTTATTCAAGTATACTCATGAGGACTCAAAACAAGTACAGGAAACCTAGAACTTAAAATCATCAGATTTGTATTACTTAGTTATTTCCCGCAAACTTGATTCAAGTAAATAAAGGGGCACGTGGATAAACCCAATCCAATGCTTTAAATAGCCTTACATACCTAGAAATCTGAAGAATAGCCAATCCTCTGTCGATCCTCATGTTTGAAGTTGAACCCCTCATTTTTCTCTCTTCTCCGGTGCTCTTAAGAATTTCTAAGTGTGTCATAAGGGATAATACACATAGGGTTATGATATGGGACATAAAATAAGTCCAACACATCATGGAAATCAATTAAAAGGGGTTAGGAAAAGACAAGAATGTCCCTCTTAAAATTGCTGGCAGAAACCACGAAACCCAATCTACGGGTCGTGGTCTTTTTACGGGACATAGTTGACCTTTAGTGGGTAAGGTGTCCAAACTTTTGAGTTACTGGAAGTTGACATAGGACCTACGAAACCTCTTTCTACAGGCTGTAGTTTGGGTTATGGGCCGTCTGACAACTCATAACTTAAGACCCTGAAAAGTTGATTTTTGAACCAACAAGTTACGTAACAAAAACTATAGGCCGTGAATTAATATACAACTATGAATTAATATACATGCTATATGTTGTCTCGTGCATAGGCCTTACACTTAAGAAATTTACCAAGTTAGCTGGGTGACCTATGAGACCTCATCTACAGGCTGTAGATCACTCCACGGGCCATAGATGGCCTTCGTGGCTTCTTCCGATGACTTTATCTCAGTTGTTTTTCTTAGCTACCTTTGGGTATTTATAATCAACTAGGAGAAATCACTTAAGGGGTGTTACAAGATACTTGTGATACTTCTGGTTGTCTGTTTTGTGTTGGCCTTAGCCTAGGCTTAAGCTAGTGTTGTCTTAGATTGCATTCTTCAGAGCATGTATTGTTACATATACACATGGTATGACTTGAGAGGCACGGAACCCAGTTGACTAGCTGAGTAGATCATTATTTTGAGGTTCGAGTCCTTAATTATTGTTCCTGGGTTTGAAGCCCGATTGATTTTTCCTAGGTTCAACGCCCAGTTGATTGCTAGACACTTGGCCTGGCTAATTTCCCCAGTCGAAGACCAGGTCGTTAAGGGAGTTTGAGGCCTTGTTTGATATTATAGAGATTTAAGGCCTCAGTGACAGTTAGAGATTCAAGGACTCGGGTAACAGTTAGGGGTTCGAGGCCCCATGTGATATTGTATCTCGCACTGGTTGTGATCTCATACCATCTATTACTAATTCCTATATCTCTACACCTATACATACATCTTGATTATGCATAGTGTACCTTCTGGGCTAATAGGGGCCCAGTTAGTATACATGCATAGACACTAGGCCTTACACCCACATACAATACTATACCTAGACCATGTGATAGTGTGATATAGTTTTGGTTTGGGTTCTATCAGCTAGTATCATTGCACATTGCGGGGTATCGCATAGTTGGGGTCCCATGGTTTTATAGACATGCCTATCCTTTGGCTCGAGTTTTGATAGCTAGCACTATAGAATTTTATTGCAATTGTTTTTATTGTATTTACTATATTTCGCTCAGTTGGCCGATGATGCCTACTGGGTACCTTCCACTAATACTCGCCCATACTTTTTTACATCTTCTCATGGTGCAGGTCGAGGTACGAGATGTGACCGCTGATCTACGGGCATTGTAAACACTTCAGGAGACTTTTGGTGAGCACAACAACTTTTTGGGCTCTTCTATAGTCTCATTCTGTTATTTGGGCCATCGTTTGTATTCAGATATTGGCATTGTCCATATCCAGTTTTGGCATGTATTGTATTAAACTATTCTGACTATGTATATATTTTTATTTTTAAGTCTATAGTAGCTATCTACAGGTGACTTCCGAGTCCTGGGATATATTGTTGTTGGCTTGATTTTATGTAGTTAACTATCGTTATACTTAGCTATTAGGACACGCTCCGTAGGTATTGGGTTGGCGTGCCTGTAGGTGGGATCTAATAGGTGCCATCATGAACTGCAAGGTCGGGTCATGACAAGTTTGTATCAAAGCCTTAGGTTCACCGATCTCATGTTACAGAGCTACCATCTAGTAGAACCTTCTGGATGGGTGTGGAGACGTTCGTAACTTATTCTCAAGAGGCTACAGGATTTTTAGAGCTCTCTTTGTTATTGATTATGTTCATGCAGTGTCGTCTGTTCACATTTTGGAATCTGATTATTTCACTCTTTTGTAAATATGACGTGTAAAAGGACATCCTCCGCATAGAGATAGGGGTGTGTTATCAGTTCCCGATAGGGATCAGCCCCCAGTCCTCTTGAGTAGCGGCAGGATGCCCAACTCCTCCATAGTCAGAGGCACCAGTTCCCCATAGCAGGAGGTGCCAGTTCCCCCACAGCCCAACCAATTTTGTGCATACACTTGAGATACAGATAGCTATCAGGGATTTATTAGTGTCACTTGGAGGCATACAGTAGGGTCCGACACCAGCCCTAGCTCTTTTAGCACAGGCCCCGGGAGAGCATACCGCTCCAGAGGCTCCGGTTGTGCAGCCAGAGGAAGCCACACCTTTCAAATTTGATCAACCAAATCACAATAAAACCTAACTCCCAATACTAGATGATTACAGACCAGCTGTATTTGGGTGTAAGGCCTTAGTGTCTAAGCCTGAAGGCACCCTAAGCCATCATAAACCCAGAGGATACACCCATGCACAATCAGGGTGTGAGTAGGTATATGGATCCACGGGTAATCAATCATGAGGCCTTGCCCCAACAATTACTTATCAACCGGGTTCTCGACCTTGTGCTTGTACGTGGCACCCGATCCAAAATATATATGCGTAACAGTGGGACGTATCCCCCGCGGGAGAAGGAATCCCCCTCGTAGAATCAAATGTGTCTCATCTTAGAATGTCAATCCCCGGGCTTCACCCCCAAAGTGGAATCAGCGGGGTCCTCGACCCAAAATATCAATCAATGAGGTCTCAGGCCGGAAGTAATAGCAGATTCTCGTATCCCTTTAGAATTGGCACCCCGGTCTCGGACACTCAAACATGACCATCGAAGAATGTGACCATGGGGCATGTCACCCAGGATCTCAAACACTCGGACGTGGCCACCAAAGACTTGAACTGCAGGGTGTGTCATCTAGGTCTCGGAGCATAGAACCAGTCAATCTCTCTCTAGCCTATCCGGATCAAGATCCCCCAAACATACTATCACCCCGATAGAATTATCTCTATCACACCAGATAATCCACCACCTCACTCAGATAAAGAAAGATAACCCAACATTAGATGGAAAGAACCAGTGCACATTAACTATCAGTAGTACCTCGAAGTGTATATGTATCACAAATAACTGTAGGGTCATGCCCAACGAGGCCAAGTATAATATAACCTTATCCATCACAAGTGCCCAGGGTAAAGATATAATCACGGTCTATCATGAGTATCCCGAATAACCAAGCCCAATAAAGTCAGATCTATACTACATTCAGGCCATAGTACAACATATAGTCAGTACACAGTATCCTGGTCATCATATCTCAGTAGCAACAGGCTATATACATCATATAGATACAAATCAAGTTAGAACAAATACCTCTCCCAGGGCACTAGCCCATATTTGACTCTTACCAGACCCTTTCTCTATGTAAAGCATCTCATAGGGCAGTATCTGTGTAACCTAAGCTATGGCCCAAGAGGCTAGACAATCATAAGGATGACACCCACTAGAATTATATCATAGCTCAGCAGCCACAAAGGATATCGCCTAAGGCAACCATGTGCCAGCCCACTGAAAATATGTCCCTCTTAACAGGATGCAGTCCTCAAGACTAACCTATGTAACTAGTGTCTCGTCGAAGATAGCACAGAAATCCTATAGGATATAACCTACACCTTGCTAACAAGGTCACACCTCCATCTCTAACCCGCCAGTGGCTTAGTTTCAACGCATCTCATATTACAGGTCACAAGGCTTCTTTAGTGGTACAACAATGACCGTCCCCCGAACATGGTGTATCTCTCCAGTCACCAACTAGTGACATAAGTATATAACATACAATGGCACTATACAGGATCATACTGTCGCGCCCCATTTTTCCTCGCGGAGAAACGGGAACCTGGACGACGTCGTGGCAACGACTCGTTTGGGATTTTAATAAAGGAAGAGTCGCCACCTAATGTTTGGCTGCATTAGGACACCATTCTAAGCCTAAGGTCAAAAGGTCAACCAGAGAGAGGGTAAGGGCTCAAGTTACCTCGAAGGGAAGGTGTTAAGCACCCTTCGAGGTCCGCAAATGCGGGTCCTGACCGTGTCTCATATTTTATGTGGGGGTTACAAATAAAGCTCTCTTGTTTTTAAAAGATTTCCTAGATTGATTCTAAGTGATAAAATAATAAATAACAAATTAATTAAACAAATAAATGAAGGAGAGTAATTTAAACTAATTGTTTTGATTATTCACTCGGATCAGTTACTCGGCTTTATTTCCGGATTTAGCTTCACATGGCTTGTTTAAGCCTAGGAACAAAACCAAGGTTTGTCCTTTTTTAAGCACGAGTTATATTTCATCATTTTCGAGGGTCCTATTTACCCCTACCCCTCCTAAGTTGATTTATTAATTAACTTAAAAGCGGGCTAAAAATTTTGAAAAATCTAGCGTTTCCAAAAATGTCTAACGTCCCTCCTAATGTCCAAGAGGCATTGGACTTCTATTTTAAGTGGTTTTAGACTAAAAGGGAATATAGGCTTCCTAGTTAGGCTCGTGTCACAACAAAACAGATAGGACGACAATTAGCACAAAATCTCACGTATGCCTCTAAACACAAGAAACACAAAAAGAAATGCAAGATGTTGACATGTTAAATATATGCACAACCTTTAAAAATGCTTTATTAGTAACTTAAAAGAAACTTTGCCTATTAATTTTTATTTTGAGAAAGTTCTTATTACGGTTATTATTATTATTTATTTTGTTTATTTTAGACAATTGTATAATATAATACCTTCCAAGTGATATCTTCAAAAATATTATATAAGAATGGTATGATACCTAAAACACAGATTTATATCAAGTAGTATGCCAAATATTTAGAAGAAAACCCTAGTCAATATTTAATAATTTTATTTTGAGACTTATACACATTTTTAAACAAATATGACATGTTGAAAATATGATTAAAACTTTACAAGTATGAGACTTATATTAATATGCATGAGATCCTATAGACGTGATTTCTACACAAATGAGCATGATTTTAATAAAGTAAATCCTAAACATGATTTCTAGTCACATAAACCCTAAACATAATTTTTTAAGTAAATAGACTTAAGCCAGATCTTGAATTAAGTAAATCTTAAACACAATTTCAAATAGCTTTAAACATACTTTTTAATCAATTAAACATAATTTCTCATAGCTTTAAACATGATTTTAATTAAGTAAACATAATTTCCCATAGCTTTGAACATGATTTTAATCAAGTACAACCTAAATATGATTTCTAATGAAGTTGAAAACATTTCATAGACAAAATATCAAATAACTTTTAATCTTAGAGAAATAAGAGAATATTTTGATTCGAACGTTACTTATCTGAGATTGCCTAGACATAGTTGACTTTATTTACTTCTTTTTTTTTATTATTATTTTCTAATCCTGATTAAGAGTTTGCCTACGTGAGTGTCAAAAACAAATAATCAACAAGCAAAGCAAGTATTTCCCCTCCCCTTTTTACTATGTCCCCTCTTCAATACTTTATTACATGGTGACAAAATAAAGTAAAATAAACATTACAATTTAAAGAAAAAAAAAAGTCTGCCCGGTCAAACGAATCCATCCCGTCCCCGACTTGAAATATAGAACCTGTTCAAGCAAAAGCACAAAGATATATGCTGAAAATAAAGTACTAACCAAAAGTGATAAAGAAAACAGCAAACACCAAAAGGAGTTCTTTGAAAACCTTCCTCGACTCCTCTTTTTTCTATATATTTCTTAGAGATGGCAGAGAGCAAAGTATAACAGTATAGAAGTGAATATTTTTCTCAATGTCTGAATGAATTTTAGCAAAGGCAAAGAGGCGTATTTATATAGCAGGGAGTGAGGCAGATGATTAAGGAAAAGAAAAATTCAGAATTAATTAAGGAGAAATAAAATCAATTAAGGCTGGTACAACTCTTTCAAAGGAAAGCTAGATCAGAACAAAAAATCAGCAGCTATGTAATTTCCATAAATAAAGGATGCAGATCAGTCAATGCCAAAATTAATAAAGTTTACCATAATCAAAAAAAAATCCCAAACGTATCAGAATCACTACCAACCAAAATACCCCATAATAGTACGTGATCTGAAAGGAAGCTTAATCAATTTTTTCAAAATTATACAAATTACAGTTGGTCAGCCTAACTGTTTATTTAGCAAAAAAGAGATTGGAAAATAAAGTGAATTAATTTAATTGGGTATTAACAAACAAACATTTTGACATAATCTTCAAGCAAAACAACACAGATGATAAAAAACATAATAGCCTGCAAATAAAAAAAATGCTTCCCTTGTGTTTCCAGCTAGTCGATTTTCGGTCGAGATTCCGCGATTGCATGGGATTTCCGATGACTTATTGGTGAGGGCTGTGTTTCCGGCGAGATAACAATGAGAGAGAGAGAGGCAGCGTGGGGAGATGGGGAGAAGAAAAGGGACTGCCTGCATCGCGTGGGGTGGCAGCGACGCGCGACAATTGAGGGGGAAAGATGGGGGTGTTGCGAGGGATAGGGGGACGGGGTGTGCCGGCTGGGGTGGTGTGGCATCGTCGGGATGGTGGAGAAGGGAGAGGGGCGCGGCAGTGTATCGCGTCGCAGTGGCGAGGGGGTCGCCGCTGCTTGGGGGTTGCAGGCAGTTGTGGAGGGTGGCGTGAAGGAGAAGGAGAAAAGGTGACTGGGCTGCCGGCAGCACGGTGGTGCGACAGCGGCGCAGAGAGGGGAGGAGAACGGTGGGGGCGGCTGTGAAGGAGGAAGGAGGGAAAAATGGGATTAGGGTTTGTGGTGTTGAATATAAAAGGAAAGTGGGGAAGTGAGTTGGATCCGGGTCGGATAAATGGGTACCCGGATTTAAGAGTTAGCCAAAATTGTAAAAAAAAATAATTAAAGATTAGCCATAAATTGATAATTCTAATTTAAATACTAGTCCAAAATCATAGTAATTTAAAATTAGGCCATGAATTGGTAAATTGAATTTAAATATTAGTCAAAAAGTGTAGGAATTTAAAAATTGAGCCACAAATTGGTAAATTGAATTAAAATATTAGTCAAAAATTGTAAAAGTTTAAAATTGAGGCGCTAATTGGTATAAAAATGTAAAAATTTACAAATAAGTGGCTAGAATCGGAATAGATTCAAGTAAATTGATCAAAATTGAAATAGGATTTCAAAGATTTGCGTAATTCCCACCAAACTATGAAAAAAAAAGTATTAATATTTGAATGACGCGACTTGAAAGACGTTACAAAAGATAATACGACACGCGTCTAACATTAAAATAGCGATTATTCGTTGTTTATTTTTGTAGACAATAATATAAAATGACAATATAAAGAATATATAAAATCGTTTATTTCGCCCATTAGAACATCAATTTTTTTATTTATTTTGTTTAGAAATAAACGTAAAATAAGTTAAGGGTCGGTCAAAATCGGGTGTCAACAGCTGCCCCTTCTTTGCTCGGGAATGAAGGATGAATTGTTGAGCAAAGAAAGTTGACGTAGTAGCCGATTTTGTCCGACCAATGGAGTTTTTTGTCGAAGGGACCGAATAGGACTAGAGATTTACGGCCGAGACTTCGGTTTAGAAGTCGCCTACATATCTCTGGTTACACGAGAATCAGGCCGTGTGTAGTTCTAGATTTAGGAACAGATAAAATTCCTAAAACTAAAATTAATGGTGCGAACCTTGAAGTAGGAACGATAGTAGATTGAATTGAAAAGGAAACAGATGGTACGAAAGCGAAAATAGTTGATGTGGTTCGAATGGTAGCAGAAGAGTGAGAGCAAGGTATAGTACGGACGGTGAAAAAATGTCATGGGTTTGTTGCGAGAGGCACGTATCCAAACAGAATGCTATAATATACCGAGCTCCATAAAATTCGAAATCTGTAATCTTAAAACACTAGGTAAAATGGTTAGAACATGTATATTTGATAGTGAAATAAGTTCATAAATATGATGCAAGTTCTCACTTAGACCATGAGGTTTGCCATAAAACGATAAGGATGACGTTTTAGGCTATGATGACTTGGGCCATGCTAATCATAAATTATATCTTCGGGTCATGAAATGTTGTCCATAGGCCATGAAGGATGGTGCCTTTGGACGATGACACCCTCGGATCATGATGAACATAAATTAAATCCCCAGGCCATGAAATAATGTCCTTAGGCTATGAAAATGATGCCTTTGGACTATGACGCCTTAAGGGTATGCTATTTTCATGCGATTTTCAGGCCAATGCAAAATTTTCGAAAGGAGGCCATGCAATTTCAGTAGGCAAGATGTAGTTTCAGAAGGCCGTAAAATTTTTTTATGTAAATGCGATTTCAGTAGGCCATGCAAAATTTTCAGAGAAGGCAACGTAGTAGGCCAAAAGTGATGTTTTAATAGGCCATGCAATTCTCAATGCATTTTTGGTAGGACAAATATGAATCTCATTTGCTTAAAAATGTCATTTTATGAAAAAAATGCAATTTCACATAATTTTAGTAGGCCGATGCAAAATGCAATTTCAGTAAGTTTAGTAGGCCGATGCGAAATATGCAATTTTCAGTAAGTTTAGTAGGCTGATGCGAAATATGCAATTTTCAGTAAGCTTAGTAGGCCAATGCAAAAAATGCAATCTCTGGTAATATTGGTAGGCCAATGCAAAAGTGCGATTTTCAATAATTTAGTAGGCTAATGCAAGAATGTAATTTCATGTAATTTTAGTAGGCTAATACAAAAATGCGATTTCAATGCGAATTTAGTAGGCCAATGCAAAAATGCAATTCCATGTGAATTTAGTAGGCCAGTGCAAAATGTACTTTCCGGTAGGCCAATGTAAGAATGCAATGTTTTGTATGCCAATGTAAAAAATGTAATTTCATATAATTTAAGTAGGCCAATGTAGAAAAGTAATTTCACGCAATTTGAGTAGGCCGATGCAAAAATAAAATTTTCAGTAGGCCAATGTATATAAAAATGTATATATTTTCTTTGCAATTTTTGTAGGCCAAATAATGCATAATTCAATTTCATGCAATTTTATCTGAGTAGGCCGAATGCAAGTTCATTTTCATGCCATCTTGGTAGGCCAAGTACGATTTCAGTGAGTAACAAGAAATAAGATAATCTGACCTTCGCCCATCGTGAGAAAATGTCAATTGCTTTGCATGATATGAAGAGGCTATTCCAAGCATGTATGCCAGTCTACATTCAAAGAAAAATTGTTAGTTTGAAAAAGGGGAGGTTGATCTTAAGCCATGCCTCGACCCACACGTCTTTTTATTGATCTCTGCCTTTCGTCTTGATGTCCTTGTTGTCGGTTTTAAGTTCGAAATTTTTGAGAGCCCCAGTTTGTAGAAAATAATCTAAGGAAATTTTGAGATCCTCTCAAAAATTCTGCCACAGTTGTCTTGTCTACTTATGCTCTTTTTCCGAAAGAATTTTTGAGATCCTCTCAAAAATTCTGCCCCAGTCCGCGATCAAGTGGGGAAATAAGATTTTTATTATGGTAAGACCGAACTCCATAGGAGCGCCTACGTATCCCTCTTAAATGGGAATCAGGTCTGACGTAGTTCCAAATATAGGATGAAAGAGCATTAAATAAAACACTTGAAATAGAAAGAGGCCAGATTTCCTGATTTATCATGCTCACTGATGATTTGGCAGTGGATTGTTGGAGGTATTTGGCGTAGGGTCCTTCAAATGTATGACCTTAGTATAAATCAAGTTTTGAACCTTATCCTTCAATGCGCGACATGCATAAGTTGTGTGTCCCTTCATTCCTTAGTGATATGCGCAAACTTTATTTGGATCATACCATTTGGATTGAGTGTCTGGATTCAAAGCAGGCATAGGAGTGATATAGCCAGCTTCTTTCAACCTTTCGTAGAGTTGGGCTATGGGTTCAGCCAGAGAAGTGTAACTTTTGGTAGGTTTTCTTTCAAAGGTGTGGTTCGGTCGTTGAAGAGGTGGAGGCGGAGGTGTTTGAAAGTACCTTGGTTGGGTATGATAAACGGGGTATGCAGGCTGTTGATATGGGGCGGGAGGAGTTTGATAAGGAGTAGGTGGTGGATAAAAGGGGGGAGGTGTGATGTATGAAGACGTAGGATAGTGGGGGAGTGGCGGAGTCCAGATTTGGTGTCTGGTAGGAGCTTTATGTGCCATCATTACCGAACCCACTTCTTTCTTCTTTCGAATATCGGGCATACCTCCAGACTGCAAAGCTTTGTTGGTAGCTTGTAAGGCCTCTAGGTTGATAATTGTGCAATTTTTTATACCCTCCTCAATTCATTCACCCAACTTGATGATGTCTGCAAAGCTCTTTTCTTCCACAAGCATCATTCTATCATAATATTGAGGTTCTTGGGCCCGAATAAAATAATCCTTCATTTGCGGTTCCTCCATGGGAGGCTTAGCTCTAGCAGCTTCGGAACTCCATCTTATAGCGTAGTCTCGGAATGATTCGCTTGGTTTCTTTTTTAGGTTTTGAATATAGAACCAGTCTGGTGCATTCTCGATGTTGAACCCAAACCTATCCATGAAATCAGAAGCCAGATACTCCCACCTCGTCCACTTTCGTGAATCTTGTTCTATATACCATGTCAAAGCTTCCCCTGTGAGGCTTCTTATGAACAGCTTCATTCTGATTTTTTCGTCTTTTCCAACCCCTACCAATTTATCACAATACGTGCGTAAATGAGCCTTTGGATCTCCAATACCACTATACAGTTCAAATTTCGGAGGTTTGTATCCTTCTAGTAACTTGACATCTGGGTGCATGCATAGATCTTCATAGCTCAAGCCAATTACCCCTTTATTTTCTTCTACATGTCGCATGCGACTGCTCAGACTATCCAATCTCTCGGTCAGGGATTTAATCAACATATCCTTTTGAGAGGATTCTGATTCATGGTAGTTATGGACAAAAGGGGATGTCTCGACATATATAGGATTATGAGTGTGAGTTCCAGAGGCATGGGCTTTTAAGATGTTGGCAGTGGACTTGGGAGGCATATCTTGCAGGTAGGTAGGATTTTGTGGGTACAATGTTGGTTCATGAGTGCTTAGCTGAGTGCTCAAAGGTGGTACATAAGTGGGGTTAGACTGGATTTGGGAGGTTGGTTGATGATTTGAGAGGGTGGTTTGAGTTGTAGTGACTGGGTCGTCCATGTGGTCTCCGAAAGGAGTGCCGAGAGAAATGGATAGTTTGGCCAAGTTGCGCATGCTGACCATTTCATCCTCCAACTCTTGAATTTTCCTTTCCAACCTTAGAGTTAGATCATCCGGTTGGACTCTCCTTTCAGAAGACTCCACTCTTTCAATGGCATTATTGTCAGTCATTTTATCCCTTCTTTGGTGACTCAAACTTGGAGGAGTAGGCAGAGGACCTTTCGATCGTGTATGGTAGGCCAGGGTGTGTGCACAGATCAACCTTTGGGAAAGGGGAAGACATGACAATAAAAGTACAAAAAAGAGATAAGAAGAGAGAAGTAAAAATAAAGTTAGTGTCAAGATAACAGAAGTATATATTTAATTAAGTAAAAAAAAATAAACGCCCTAAAATGCAGGAAGCCTCTTTGAGCCAGAGGTAGGCCTAACGCGACAAGCAAGTGATTCTCGATAATTAATCCAAGCCTTAGATTATTAATTGGAGTTTTAGAGTTAGAGATGAATAATTCAAAAAACATACTATTTTATTCCTTAAATAAGTAATGAAACAAAGGGAAAGCTAGAACATCCAACACTTTTAATGAAGAAAAACAAAAGATAGGCCTAAGGGACAATAAGGGAAATAAACTTTTAAAAGATAAAAAAGATAAGTCTTCTAGGGATGGTGGTCATCTTGATCAATCTCCTCAGCATCTCTTGTAATCCACTTGGAGTACTTTGGCGTGATATGAGGCTGATACTCGAAAAGGCTGATGACTATAGATCTCTCCCACCTCCTCATTATGCCATGAACTTGTGGGACTCCTGGCTTAAAATCAAACTCGGAGACCCTCATATCATCTGTTGGTGGAACCCTTTGGATCTGCCCGAACTGTCGAAGAACTCGCAATGGAGCATATGGTTGGACACCAGTCAGGCCAATGAGCTCAAGATAGCACAATTCCTCTCCTTTTGTCATGGCGCGATATATGTTTAACCAAGGGTACATCAATTGAACGTGAAGAGCAGAAAAGTCTCTCAAGAAAACATACCATTCCTCAGTTCCTTCAGGAGCAACAAACCCGACCATTCTTCTTGAATGATTGTGAATTTTGTTCTGCAGCCCACTTCGAATGTTATTTTGATGGAAGTGTTCGATGGCCCATAATTGGAGCAGCATGTTGCATCCCTCAAAGAACCTTCCACCTCTGACACACTTGGAGGATGCCCTCATTATTTCTGCGACGATCATAGGCACCAGAGTCGTATTGCTTTGATTTCTAGCTAGTACCTGAACCACATAACCCAAAGAAGTATCTATTTTTCCATCCTTTTTAGGGAAGACTAGGGTGCCCAATAATGCAATGGCGAAAGCATTTACACGATATCTTTCCCATGCTTCCGCTGAACAAAAGAAGTCTTCGCTAAAATTTCTGTACCGATCTTGATGTCCAAATCGCGAATACATAAAATCCACCGAAACCCAATTGTAATCCAAGGTAATTACCCATGGCATGTACTTCAGTCCTAAAGATCTCAAGAATCTGTTTGGCGTTTGTTTGTGGGGTATAATCATGCTCCCCCCATAATATTTCAGATCAGTAAAACCCCCAATTTCCTCGATAGTTGGGGTCAGTTCGAAGTGTTCAAATTTGAACACTGTCCTAGTGGGGTTCCAGAACTTCAGCAAGGCCTTGATAAGATACCGATCTGGGATGACATAAATGAGGAAGGTCAATCCCCCCACCAATCGGGCTATCTCTGCGGCACGATCTTGTCTTATATTTTCCCACCATCGTTGAAGGCTGGGATTGACATCCACCACCATCTCAGTGTCGGGAAAGTTTGGGAGGGCCATTTCAGTTCTGCACACAAAAGGACAAAAACATGTTCTAGAACTCCAGTTTGACAATAGGCTTGGATTAATTACGGTAATCACATAGGCACATAATATGCATTATTTTGTCTTGGAGGGTGATTGGACCCTCTAGACTTAACAGAGTGGCTACAATTATGTAGATTGGACCTCATGGGGCCAAACTACCTAGGGTTTATGCATGCATGACTTAAATTTGAGGTGGATAGCTCTATCCTAGGTTTCTACGAGAGTAGGTTAGACACAGACTGGGTATTCTTATATGAGAAGCACGTGGTCCAACGGTAGTAAGACTATCCGCCATTCACCACGCAAGCGCTTGGGTTTGAAAGAAGTTGGGAGAAGTGCAAAGGCATAACATCACCTTAAAAGAAAATAAAGAGGGTCCCAAGTGGGGGAGTTTATGAACGGAATGCCAGTTTATATGAAAGCAATAGCAGTTAGCAAGTAAAGCAATATTTAATTAAACAAATAATTTAAGACAATAACTAAATAAAGGGGTGGGGTGTTATAGGGATAGAGGAAAGAGAGTTAGAAAGGATAGGGGGAGTTAAAAGGGGATTAGGGAAAAGGAAAAAGGAAACAAGTTAGTAATAAAATAATGAACAAGTAAAGTGAAAGGGAAACGGGAAGGGATTGTCAAAAATAAAACCCACATAAAAGCAAGACACGTAATGGTTAGAACCTAATGTCCCCAGTAGAGTCGCCATTCTGTCGCGCCCCATTTTTTCTCGCGGAGAAACGGGAACCAGGACGACGTCGTGGCAACGACTCGTTTGGGATTTTAATAAAGGAAGAGTCGCCACCTAATGTTTGGGTGCATTAGGACACTATTCTAAGCCTAAGGTCAAAAGATCAACCAGAGAGAGGGTAAGGGCTCAAGTTACCTCGAAGGGAAGGTGTTAAGCACCCTTCGAGGTCCGCAAATGCGGGTCCCGACCGTGTCTCATATTTTATGTGGGGGTTACAAATAAAGGTCTCTTGTTTTTAAAAGATTTCCTAGATTGATTCTAAGTGACAAAATAATAAATAAGAAATTAATTAAACAAATAAATGAAGGAGAGGAATTTAAACTAATTGTTTTGATTATTCACTCGGATCAGTTACTCAGCTTTATTTCCAGATTTAGCTTCACATGGCTTGTTTAAGCCTAGGAACAAAACCAAGGTTTGTCCTTTTTTAAGCACGAGTTATATTTCATCATTTCCGAGGGTCCAATTTACCCCTACCCCTCCTAAGTTGATTTATTAATTAACTTAAAAGCGGGCTAAAAATTTTGAAAATCTAGCATTTCCAAAAATGTCTAACGTCCCTCCTAATGTCCAAGAGGCATTGGATTTCTATTTTAGGTGGTTTTAGACTAAAAGGGAATAAAGGCTTCCTAGTTAGGCTCGCGTCACAACAAAACAGATAGGACGACAATTAGCACAAAATCTCATGTATGCCTCTAAACACAAGAAACACAAAAAGAAATGCAAGATGTTGACATGTTAAATATATGCACAACCTTTAAAAATGCTTTATTAGTAACTTAAAAGAAACTTTGCCTATTAATTTTTATTTTGAGAAAGTTCTTATTACGGTTATTATTATTATTTATTTATTTATTTTAGACAATTGTCAAATATAATACCTTCCAAGTGATATCTTCAAAAATATTATATAAGAATGGTATGATACCTAAAACACAGATTTATATCAATTAGTATGCCAAATATTTAGAAGAAAACCCTAGTCAATATTTAATAATTTTATTTTGAGACTTATACACATTTTTAAACAAATATGACATGTTGAAAATATGATTAAAACATTACAAGTATGAGACTTATATTAATATGCATGAGATCCTATAGACGTGATTTCTACACAAATGAGCATGATTTTAATATAGTAAATCCTAAACATGATTTCTAGTCACATAAACCCTAAACATAATTTTTTAAGTAAATAGACTTAAGCCAGATCTTGAATTAAGTAAATCCTAAACACAATTTCAAATAGCTTTAAACATACTTTTTAATCAATTAAACATAATTTCCCATAGCTTTAAACATGATTTTAATTAGTAAACATAATTTCCCATAGCTTTGAACATGATTTTAATCAAGTACAACCTAAACATGATTTCTAATGAAGTTGAAAACATTTCATAGACATAATATCAAATAACTTTTAATCTTAGAGAAATAAGAGAATATTTTGATTCGAACGTTACTTATCTGAGATTGCCTAGACATAGTTGACTTTATTTACTTCTTTTTTTTATTATTATTTTCTAATCCTGATTAAGAGTTTGCCTACGTGAGTGTCAAAAACAAATAATCAACAAGCAAAGCAAGTATTTCCCCTCCCCTTTTTACTATGTCCCCTCTTCAATACTTTATTACATGGTGACAAAATAAAGTAAAATAATTACAATTTAAAGAAAAAAAAAAGTCTGCCCTGTCAAACGAATCCGTCCCGTCCCCGACTTGAAATATAGAACCTGTTCAAGCAAAAGCACAAAGATATATGCTGAAAATAAAGTACTAACCAAAAGTGATAAAGAAAACAGCAAACACCAAAAGGAGCTCTTTGAAAGCCTTCCTCGATTCCTCTTTTTTCTATATATTTCTTAGAGATGACAGAGAGCAAAGTATAACAGTATAGAAGTGAATATTTTTCTCAATGTCTGAATGAATTTTAGCAAAGGCAAAGAGGCGTATTTATATAGCAGGGAGTGAGGCAGATGATTAAGGAAAAGAAAAATTCAGGATTAATTAAGGAGAAATAAAATCAATTAAGGCTGGTACAACTCTTTCGAAGGAAAGCTAGATCAGAACAAAAAATCAGCAGCTATGTAATTTCCATAAATAAAGGATGCAGATCAGTCAATGGCAAAATTAATAAAGTTTACCATAATAAAAAAAAATCCCAAACGTATCAGAATCACTACCAACCAAAATACCCCATAATAGTACATGATCTGAAAGGAAACTTAATCAATTTTTTCGAAATTATACAAATTACAGTTGGTCAGCCTAACTGTTTATTTAGCCAAAAAGAGATTGGAAAATAAAGTGAATTAATTTAATTGGGTATTAACAAACAAACATTTTGACATAATCTTCAAGCAAAACAACACAGATGATAAAAACATAATAGTCTGCAAATAAAAAAAAAGCTTCCCTCGTGTTTCCAGCTAGTCGGTTTTCGGTCGAGATTCCACGATTGCATGGGATTTCCGATGACTTATTGGTGAGGGCTGTGTTTCCGGCGAGATAACAATGAGAGAGACAGGCGGCGTGGGGAGATGGGGAGAAGAAAAGGGACTGCCGGCGTCGCGTGGGGTGGCAGCGATGCGCGGCAGTTGAGGGGGAAAGATGGGGGTGTTGCGAGGGAGAGGGGGACGGGGTGCGCCGGCTGGGGTGGTGTGGCGTCGTCGGGATGGTGGAGAAGGGAGAGGGTCGCGGCAGTGTATCGCGTCGCAGTGGCGAGGGGGTCGCTGTTGCTTGGGGGTTGCAAGCGGTTGTGGAGGGTGGCATGAAGGAGAAGGAGAAAAGGGGACTGGGCTGCCGGCACCACGGCGGCAGCGGCGCAGAGAGGGGAGGAGAACGGTGGGGGCGGCTGTGAAGGAGGAAGGAGGGAAAAATGGGATTAGGGTTTGTGGTGTTGAATATAAAAGGAAAGTGGGGAAGTGAGTTGGATCCGAGTCGGATAAATGGGTACCCGGATTTAAGAGTTAGCCAAAATTGTAAAAAAAATAATTAAAGATTAGCCATAAATTGATAATTCTAATTTAAATACTAGTCCAAAATCATAGTAATTTAAAATTAGGCCATGAATTGGTAAATTGAATTTAAATATTAGTCAAAAAGTGTAGGAATTTACAAATTGAGCCACAAATTGGTAAATTGAATTAAAATATTAGTCAAAAATTGTAAAAGTTTAAAATTGAGGCGCTAATTGGCTCAAGTTGAATAAAAATGTAAAAATTTACAAATAAGTGGCTAGAATCGGAATAGATTCAAGTAAATTGATCAAAATTGAAATAGGATTTCAAAGATTTGCGTAATTCCCACCAAACTATGAAAAAAAAGTATTAATATTTGAATGACGCGACTTGAAAGACGTTACTAAAGATAATACGACACACGTCTAACATTAAAATAGCGATTATTCGTTGTTTATTTTTGTAGACAATACTATATAATGACAATATAAAGAATATATAAAATCGTTTATTTCTCCCATTAGAACATCAATTTTATTTATTTATTTATTTATTTATTTATTTTTTTATTTTAGAAATAAACGTAAAATAAGTTAAGGGTCGGTCAAAATCGAGTGTCAACACATACAAACCACAAGGCAACACAAAATCATGCTTAATCAAGAAATTCTACCACAAGTACTCAACTCAGATATAGATACTAGATTCAGTGCACAGGGTAGCGTGTAATGACGCGTCAGCCTCATGTGCTAGAATATATCAGTAGCCTCAGGCCCCACACACATACAAGTGAAAGTAAAGCTCAATGTACATACCTATCACATGCTCGCAGTCCCAGCTAGCCCCTCTTAGGCCCTCTCGTAGTCATATAATGTTAAAACTCAGACAATATAGCAGTTATAGCCAACGCAACCCTTAATACAACATATAGCATCCAATGACATCATATATATACAACATACAAATCACATCAAGCCATATACATAGTATACTCCACAACTCAATCCATAATCAGTATATTTCTACAAATTCCAGTTCAAATGTGCATGCCTTTAAACTTGGTCTAAGGTTTAAAGAAAGCCTAGTCTACCTGGTAACTGGCATCTTGTGCTCTGAGTCTATCCAATAGTGCCTTTCCCTCTAAATCGCTTCCTGATGCTGCTCAGCTGTCAAAACATAAGTCACAAGATCATTATGGTTGATTTGGTTGTAAAATCTAAAGAAACAGGTGAAATTACATCAATTACGACTAAAATGGGGAAAAAGGATGCCACATCCAAAATGATGAACCAGCCCTCATAAAATTATTTCTACATCACCCCAAGTCCATAGCCAGAAATTGAGCCCAAAACAAATCTCAGAGGACAAAGAAACGACGCAAAACCTAAATTGCATTTCTTATCGAAAACATTTCTTACATAACTTCTCGGTCCAATTTCACAAAAATACAGCCAAATTAATAAGATTCAAGCATATCACAACATTCCTCTTGGAAAATAGAACAATTTAGACACAAATGTCACTTAATTCCATTGAGAAATGACCGAGATATCCTAGTGTAAACTTTTCACCAATTCCGATATATGATCAG
Organism: Solanum rostratum; assembly: GCA_029948455.1. Classification (NCBI taxonomy): domain Eukaryota; kingdom Viridiplantae; phylum Streptophyta; class Magnoliopsida; order Solanales; family Solanaceae; genus Solanum; species Solanum rostratum. The sequence continues at coordinate 44,060,704 of CM057051.1, forward strand.
AAAAAGAAACAGGTATTTTTTCTCAAAATATGTGCCAAAATCAAATTCTGACATCATCACAGTGTTCCCCGCAAAACTCCGTGTCACATAGCATTTTGAATCACTCAAATCGGATGGAAAATGAGCTCAAAATCATGGTATAAAGTTGATAGAAGTATGTGTATAACTCCCTGGAAACATATATATGATTATACTGTTCCCACATCATTGCCCCGTGGTGGCGCCAGGTCGTTCCACATTGTAGCACAATTGCAGGCCACGTCATCCCCCTTGTGATTACCCTTCAATCCCTTTTTCGTCGTTTCGGGCTCATTCGGGCTTTGATTTTTAAAAACCAACTATGTAACCATATGGATTTTGATTTTTCAGATCCAACGATGCAGTCAAAATTTCCAACATATCTTCCTACAATAAAGTGAGCGTCCGCTTCTTTATACGTAACTTTTAACGGAAAGCCTCCAGGGGGTCAAATCGCATCCAAACGTCCTCAGTATCCAATGATTGATCATCCTAAACCAAAATCAATGTTCCAGAGCTAACCGCGCTATCAAAATTATCATCCAAGACACGGTCCTTGAGGGCATTGACTGAGTCATCTTTTAACCGATTTTGTCGATCAAATTTGCAATCCATGATATAATTGCACCGAATATGCCCCTAGCCTAATTCGACCGTTCTGAGGCTAATGGAATCGTCAAAATTTCACTCTGAGACCATTTATTAGGATTTTACCTAGAAATTTATTTTACGAGTATAACTTCCCAATTAACATAAAAATTTACATAACTCCCACATAACCCATCCAACCACTATGCCAACAGTCTCAACAAGTCAATAATGTCCCAAGGTCGCCATACACATGCTCAATCCACAACATGGCTGCAAAACTAAAGAAATGACTAGGAGGGTCATTACAGGAATTCTGTGAAATTTTAGTCCAAATTGATGAGCTTTTCGAGGCGGACGTCATGGTGTTATTGGATTCTCCGGATTTTGCTGCATTTTGAGGTAAATTAATGATATAGTTGGTGCCCTACCTTAATTTTCCTATAAGAAATGAAACCTTTACTATTAATTGTTTTGTATTTTTTCGAACCTTGGATTGGGCTCTAATTTGAGGTATGAACTCGGGTAGCTATAAAAGTCATTATACGAGGGTTGTTTTGGAGTTTCGGGTGCGGGTCCTACCCTTTTCCTATTTTTATCCCGAAGTTGGTTTAAGTTCATTTTCTATGATTCTAATGTTGAAACGACCATATTGATGATGTGATTCTGTTCTTGACAACCTGGCAACGCTCTGAGGCTGCTATGAAGGGTAAAACTCCATTACACTGAGTTGGAGCGCATGTGTTTGACATTAAGGTATGCTACGATCTCCCTTCTTCTAGATTGAGCTAGAATATATAATAATTTTAATTTTTTTAGAAGGGTGGGTGGGTCAAGGTATGGAGTGAGGGTAAGAAAAAGTAAATTATAATTTGAGTTTGAAGGAGGATTTTGAAAAATGTTTTCTCTATTTTTTAGAGGAAGGCATTTTTCTCAAATTTAAGAAAAATAAGATGATTTGTGAAACATTTTCCAAAACATTTAAACCAACGAACTATTTTAGTAATACGGTTGTTGCCATGCCACAAGGCACAACAATGGAAGTATAGGAGAAAAAGAGAAAACTGGAAAATATATTTTAGAAAATGTTTTCCTTCATAACAAACATAAAGTTTAGAATTATGATATTTTGGTCACAATAGTTGTCTACATTATTCTTTTAGTATTACTTCCTCTTTCTCAGAATACTTGTCGCTCTTACTAAAAACATTTGTCATTTTGGAAGTATAAAACAAAACTAATTATTTACTAGTCATTTTTTAGTGCGCTAAATATGATTGTGCAATTCGACCTAGGTACATGTTTTGAGTGGAACACATTAGTTGTTCGCTCTCAGGTTGCATTTGCTTGAAATAGTTTCAAAATAAATGTTTTGCATCTTTTAGCATGTATAGTGTAATGACCTCGAAAGTTATTTTTGACATTTCCAATGAAATTACCATTTTACCTTTCTTAAAAATTGTCTTGGATCATTTTTTATTGAGTCTAAAAGTTAAACATTAAAAACCTTGTAAAAAGTTGGAATTTTGCTAAAGAATGAGTTTTTAAAGGCTTAGAGTTGAAAATTTTGAGTTTTTTGATCATCTTGAGTTTTGAATGTCAAAATTCAATTCTATTGATTCCGTCAACTCTGGAATTCCAAATCCGGTCTAGGAGAACTTACAAAATTGAATTTTGAGTTAAAACGAAGATTTTAGACCCAAAGTTGTATTTTCAGTTGATTTTGGATCATTGTTTGACTTTGGTCAACATTCAGAGTTCGGTAGCTCGAATTGGAATTCCAACAATTTGAATGGTTTCAGATTGTGAAACTAACGCTAGAAATAGTCTCGTTCTAATTTTTAGAGTTTTCGAGGTTATTTTGGATATTAGAGTCCTAAAATAGTTTAAATGATCATTCTTGGTTCCGGGTTGAAGAGACTTGGAATTAAATTCTGACATTTCCATTGAGTCTGGAACATCATTTCTAGTAGGGCAGACTGTTAGGAATGATAAAAGCCTTGTGTGGAAAGCACTAGAAAAGGTTGAAATAGAGAGTTTAGGCATTGGAAGAGCAGAATGACTGAGCATTGAAAGAGCTTAGGCATATTATTTCACCACTTGTCCATATATGTAATGAAGATGAAAAGAAGGTAAGCCTTCCGAGTAAAAAGAAATACACTTGAAGCCCACTGATTTTGTAACGCCCGGTAAAATTACAAAAATGCCCCTAGAATGAGGGTATGCGCGTATCGCATCTTCCGGGGCTCGTATGGCAAATCCGAGACCTGATTCGTGATCAGCATGAAAAATAGAGTGGGAAAATGGTCCGGGTCGAATTTTAGGACGACCCGATCGAAAGATAAATTTTCGATCCAAGTCACAAAACAGTGACTGTCCGCGACTGAGGCGCGACGCACACCTACCGCAGAGGGACACTTATATGTTTTACCAGATTCTCGATGGGATGGAGAAAACTCGTTTAAAAACACTTTTCCAAAAAATGCACATTTCGAGATAGGTCCGCGTCGCGGACCTTGTATTTTTCGAACTGAAAATTTCTAATTTTTTTCGAGGGGCATTCCGGTCAATCCCTAACTCCTCCTAAACACTAATACACGGCTAGTAAGGTCGTTTCTACATGAAAAGAGCCTAACAAAACCTATTCTAAGTCCTATTCCAAAATCTAACAAGGCTAGGGCTTAAGGAGAGGAGAGAAAGGCTTGGGGTGAGAAATACGAGAAGAGATCCTCGACATCACCCGGTTGAACAGCTGCATCACAGGTATGTAAGGCGAAACTAAAACATGGGATTGTTCTCTCATATGCCCCATAGAGGTCATAGATGAATTGATGATTGAAGAGTCTACATGCATGGTTTCTTGATGGATTTTCTTGATAATTTTATTTGAAATTACATATTTTCTATGTTGATGATCATCATACTAATTGTTTTTCTAAATTGAATACCTTCATGGGATTTGCATAACCCTACATGACTAATTTGAAAAGCATGCATGATGCACTTGAGATTTGAGTCTAGAGCCTTGCATTGGGATTGTTGACTGTGTTGATGAGTTGATGAAATCTTGATTGTTTTATGAGTCTCTATAAGTGAACTCTAACGAAGTGTTATTCGCTTGTTTCCTAATGATGGTTATATAATCTTGAGTCATTGAGGAGGTGTTGATGATAGGGTTAAAATCCCTATGAGATATGATGATAGGGTGGAAGTCCCTATTAGATAATTGCAGAAAGGGCCAAGATCCCGGTGAAATATCAGTCGTGGACGGGGAGTGGATCCCTATGAGACTGGCAGTCGTTGACGGGGAGTGAATCCCTATGATACTAGTTGAAGTTGATTTTATGAGGATTGAGTCGGGAGGAGTATCGAGCACTGAAATGAGCAGGAGTGAGTCGCACTCGAACTCATTAACTACGTTTCCAAACGTAGGAGAGGCTTAAACCATCACATATATACATATGGTTTCCCTCGAGGTTTAACAATCCCTGAAAGTAATAGAGGATCTCTTCGGTTTGATTCCATGTCGGGTATATTGATATGGGATCCAGTGTTCCTTACCTGGCAAGTTTGGGACCACTGTGGCAACATCAAGGTGATTGTTGTACATTCACTGGCTCATAAGTGAGTGTTCTCGGTTAAGAGAAACTCCCGGGAAAATTCGTACCTTACTCTGAGTCTAGATGAGATGTGATGAGAGGGGGTGAACTCCTCTGAGATAATTCATGTGATGAGTTGAGGCTTTTGATGAGTCTGAGATAATGGTGTGTCACTTGTCCACTCTGTACTCTTTCGTAGATGGGCAAGCTGGCGGTTAATGTGATTATGATGTTTATTTTGACTTGATGTTACTTTTCATATTTTCTACCGGTTTCTGTTTCATTCAACTATTTTACATACCAGTACATTCCAAATACTGACGTCCACTCTGGACTGCATCATTTTATGATGTAGAGGCTGGTACTAGAGATCATCAACAGACGCTTCGTTGAAGATCAGAAATTCGAAGTTGATTTGGTGAGCCTCCCCTACTCCAGAGGAACCATTATTTTATTTCATCTTGCTTTAGAGTAGGATTGGACTATTTTCTTATTTTGCTTTGGGTAGCCATGGGTCTGTCATTGGCACCACATGATTTAGTGATAGAGGATTCATAGCAATAGTCTCCGAGTGCCGGCCACGCCAAGGGTACCCTCCCGGGGCGTGACAAACTTAGTATCAGAGCACAGAGTTCAAGTGTCCTAGGGAGTCTATGAAGCCGTGTCTCTTGTTTATGGGTGTGTTGTTGACCACACTTCATAAGTAGGAGGCTATGGGACATTAGGAATGGTTATGCTTCTTTCTTATTCCAATTCGTGTGATAGAGTTGAACCCTATGAAAACTATCTTCTAATTCGTGCGCTACACGTGCAGAATCGATAACAGGCCTCCCAGAAGAGCAGTCAGAGGAAGGGGACGTCCTGCCAGGTGAGCTGTTAACCCACCTGAGCCTCAAGTACTCGAGGGGCCCGTGGATCCAGCTGTACCTGTTGAGCAACCCCCTCAAGATGAGGTCTCGAATGCTGAGCTACGCCAACCCATTCAAACCTTGGCCCAGGCTGTTGCAGCACCTGCTGTGAGGCAAGGTGTAGGTGGGACAGACTCTCATGGCACCTCTAGAGTTCGAGAATTTCTGAGGATGAACCCGCCTGAGTTCACGGGGTCGGCATCTACTGAAGACCCCGAGAACTATGTAGAGGAACTTGAGAAGGTGTTCCAAGTGATGCACGTGGCTGATGCGGATAGGGTTGAATTGGCCGCCTACCAACTCAAAGGGGTGGCCAGGCTGTGGTTCGACCAATGGAAGAAGGGCCGAGGGGATGATGCTTCATATGTGACTTGGGTGGTGTTTGAGGAGGCTTTCTTGGGACGTTTTTTCCCAAGGGAGAAAAGAGAAGCTAAGGTGAGGGAGTTCCTGAATCTAAAGCAGGGCTCCATGACCGTGCAGGAGTATGGGTTGAAATTCACGCAACTATCCCGCTATGCTCCAGAATGGTTGCTAACATGAGGGGAAGGATGGGAATGTATGTAGATGGGTTGAACAGAGGACCCAAGAGAGATAGGAGAGGAGTTATGCTTGTGAGTGACATGGACATCGGGCAACTAATGACATTCGTGCAGCAAGCTGACGAAGAAAGACAACAGGACAGGGAAGAGTTCAAGCGCAAAAGGGCCAAGACATCCAGCCACGAGGGTGGAAGGAAAGGTAATGGGAATCGATTTCTGGCACCCTCAACTGCCAGCGCACCTATGCCCAGAGGCATGTATGATCAGAGATTCCGGAATACAGGAACCCACGGACCCTAGTCCCAAGCTAGTGTGGCTCAAGGTTCGTAGAGTAGGCCACCGTGTGATAACTGTGGAAAGACACACTGGGGGAGATGTCGCGACAGAAACGATGCGTGTTACGGGTGCGGCCAAGTAGGCCACTATAAGAAGGATTGTCCGAAGCGGGCTGGCCAGGCCCAGTCTAATGCATCGATTCCACCAGTTAGAGGGAACCAGAGGGCCACTATGTCAGGTATAGGCGGAGCAACAAACCGCCTATATGCCATGGGCAGTTGTCAAGATCAGGAAAATTCCCCAGACGTTGTGACGGGATTGATTCGAGTCATTACTTTTGATTGTTATGTTTTGATGGATCCTGGTGCCACGTTGTTGTTCGTAACTCCTTACGTGGCTAGTAAATTTGATAAAACCCCCGAGAGTCTTCTTGAACCCTTTGATGTTTCTACTCCGGTGGGTGAGTCTATTCGAGCTGAAAGAGTCTATAGAGCTTGCGTAGTGTCCATCCATCATAGGGACACCATTGTTGATTTGATCGAGTTAAAGATGGTTGACTTTGATTTGATCCTCGGCATGGATTTGCTTCACGCCTATTATGCCTCTGTTGATTGTAGATCCCGAATGGTTAAGTTCCAATTTCCAAATGAACCAGTTCTAGAGTGGAAGGGTGACTCAGTTACACCTAGAGGGAGGTTTATCTCTTATCTTAAAGCCCAGAAGTTAATTTCCAAAGGTTGTATTTATCACTTGGTGAGAGTGAAATCTGATGATGCTGAGTCCCCAACTCTTGAGTCAGTTTCGATTGTCAACGAGTTTCCAAAAGTCTTTCCTAATGACTTTCCCGGAGTCCCTCCTGATAGGGAGATTGACTTTGGGATTGATGTTCTTCCAGATACCCAGCCTATTTTGATCCCACCTTACAGGATGCCCCCCGTTGAGTTGAAAGAATTGAAAGAGCAACTAAAGGATTTTCTAGAAAAGGGCTTCATTAGGCCAAGTGTTTCACCATAGGGTGCCCGTGTTCTATTCGTGCGGAAGAAAGATGGGTCCCTCAGAATGTTTATCGATTATAGGAAACTCAACAAGGTCAGGATAAAGAACAAATATCCTCTCCCAAGGATAGATGATTTGTTTGACCAACTTCAGGGCGCCTCTTGCTTCTCTAAGATAGACCTAAGATCTGGCTACCATCAGCTGAAGGTGAGGGAGTGTGACATTCCAAAGACAACTTTCAGGACCAGATATGGCCATTTTGAGTTCTTGGTCATGTCCTTCGGACTGACGAATGCACCTGCCGCCTTTTTGGACTTGATGAATAGAGTGTTCAATCCATATCTTGATTCGTTTGTGATTTTGTTCATCGATGACATCCTGGTGTATTCAAGGAGTGAGGAGGAGCATGCTAACCACCTCAGAGTGGTCTTCCAAACTCTTAAGGACCATGAGTTGTATGTGAAATTCTCCAAATGTGAGTTCTGGCGTGAGTCAGCGGCCTTCCTAGGCCACGTTGTTTCCGGTGATGGTATTCGAGTGGATGCCCAAAAGATTGAAGCGGTTAAGAACTAGCCCCGACCGACCACTCCGACTGACATTAGAAGTTTCTTGGGGCTGGTAGGCTACTACCGCAGGTTTGTAGAGGGATTTTCTTCCCTATCCGCGCCATTGACAAAATTGACTCAGAAGAAGGTCAAGTTTCAGTGGTCCGAAAAATGTGAGAAGAGTTTCCAGGAATTGAAAACAAGGTTAACTATAGCACCAGTCCTAACCTTACCAGACGGGACCGAGGACTTTGTAATCTATTGTGATGCCTCAATGGTTAGATTGGGATGCGTCCTAATGTAGAGGGGAAAGGTGATAGACTATGCTTCCAGGCTACTCCAGGTTCATGAGAGGAACTACCCAACCCAGGACCTTGAGTTGGCAGCAGTAGTGTTTGCACTTATAATTTGGCGTCACTACTTATACGGAGTGCATGTGGACATGTTCACTGACCACAAGAGCTTGCAGTATGTTTTCAGTCAAAAGGAGCTCAACTTACGTCAGAGGAGATGGTTGGAATTGCTCAAGGATTATGATATGAGCATTCACTACCACCCAGGTAAAGCTAATGTTGTTGCTGGCGCTCTTAGCAGATTATCAATGAGTAGCACAACCCATCTAGAGGAAGGGAAGAGGGAGTTAGCCAAGGAGCTGCATTGGTTGGCTCGATTAGGAGTCCGACTTGAGGAGAACAACGAAGGAAGAGTTAATGTTCAGGATGGGTCTGCTTCCTCGTTAATGGTGGAGGTGAAGGAAAAGCAAGACCAAGACCCGGTCATACTCCAATTGAAGGAGGATGTCCACAATCAGAGGGTGATGGTCTTCTCCAAAGGGGGAGATGGAGTGTTAAGATATCAAAGTCGATTGTGTGTCCCAACTGTTGATGGCATAAGAGACTGAATAATGGAGGAAGCTCATAACACTAGATATTCTATTCATCATGGCTCCACCAAAATGTACCACGACTTGGAAGTCTATAGGTGGAATGGGATTAATAGGGACATCGCGGAGTTCGTTTCAAAATGCCAAATTGCCAACAAGTGAAGGTTGAGCATTAAAGGCCATGTGGATTGGCTCAGAACTTTGAAATTCCGGAATGGAAATGGGAGATGATTAACATGGACTTTATCATTGGCCTGCCGAGATCTCGAAAGCAACATGATTCAATATGGGTGATCGTGGATAGAATGACTAAGTCGGCCCACTTTTTGGCAGTGAAAACAACGAACACTGCAGAGGAGTACGCCAGATTGTACGTCCAGGAGATTGTGAGGTTGCATGGGGTCCCCTTGTCCATCATCTCGGACAGAGGAGCTCAATTTACCTCCAAGTTCTAGAGATCATTTCAGAAAAGTTTGGGTACTAAGGTGAACCTGAGTACAACCTTCCATCCACAGACGTATGGCCAGGCGGAGCGTATAATTCAAACACTGGAGGACATGTTAAGAGCTTGTTCCTTGACTTTAAAGGGCATTGGGATGACCATTTACCACTAGCTGAATTTGCATATAACAATAGTTATCATGCAAGTATTCAAATGGCTCCTTATGAAGCCTTGTACGAAGGAGGTGTAGATCGCCTATTGAGTGGTTTGAGGTTGGAGAAGCGGAGCTCATTGGACCTGATCTTGTTCACCAGTCGATGGAGAAGGTCAAGGTCATCAGAGAGAGGTTAAAGACTACCCAAAGTCGCCAAAAATCTTACACCGACGTGAGAAGGAGAGACTTAGAGTTCGAAGTGGACGACTGGGTGTACTTGAAAGTGTCACCTATGAAGGATATCCTAAGGTTTGGGAAGAAGGGAAAGTTGAGTCCACGTTATGCTGGACCCTATCAAATCGTAAGGAGAATTGATAAGGTAGCTTACGAGTTGGAGTTGCCTTCCGAATTAGATGGAGTCCATCTAGTATTCCGTGTGTCGATGTTGAAGAAATGCTTGGGAGAATCCCGCCTTGGTGATCCGTGTTGATAGCATTGGAGTGAAGATTAACCTATTTGACGAAGAGGTTATTCCGAACTAGAAATTTTTAATTAATTATGAGAGGCATTCCGGTTAATCCCTAAACCCTCGTAAACACTAATACACGGCTAGTTAGGATGTTTCAACCTAAAAAGAGCCTAAAACCCTTATTCTAAGTCCTATTCCAAAATCCAACAAGGCTAGGGCTTAAAAGGAGGAGAGAAGGGCTTGGGATGAGACATTCAAGAAGAGATCCTCGACGTTACCCGGTTGAATAGCCACATCACAGGTATGTAAGGCTAAACTAAAACATAGGATTGTTCTCTCATGTGCCCCATAGAGGTCATGGATGAGTTGATAATTGAAGAGTCTACATGCATCATTCCTTTCATGGATTTTCTTGAAAATTATATTTGAAACTACATGTTTTCTATGTTGATGATCATTATACTATTTGTTTTTCTTAAATTGAATACTTTCATGGAATTTGCATAACCCTACATGACTAATTTGAAAAGCATGCATATTGAACTTGAGGATTGAGTCTAGAGCCTTGAGTTGAGATTTTTGATTGTGATGATGAGGTGATGAAATTTTTTTATGAGTCTCTATAAATGAACTCTACCGATGTGTTTATTCACTTGTTTCCTAATGACGGTTATACAATCTTGAGTCATGGATGAGATGTTGATCATAGGGTTAAAATCCCTATGAGATGTTTGATGATAGGGTGAAAGTCCCTCTGAGATAATTGATGGAAGGGCCAAAGTCCCTGTGAAATATAAGTCATGGACGGGGAGTGACTCCCTATGAGATTGGCAGTCGTTGACGGGGAGTGAATCCCTATGAGACTGGTTGAGGTTGGTTTTATGAGCATCAAGTCGGGAGGAGTATCGAGCACCAATATGAGTAAGAGAGAGTCCCACTCGAACTCATTAACTACGTCGCCAAGCGTAGGAGAGTCTTAACCATGACATATACATATGCTTTCCCTTGAGGTTTAACAGTCCCTGAAAGCAATAGAGGATCTGTTCGGTTTGATTCCATATCGGGTACATTGATATGGTATCTAGTGTTCCTTACCTGGCAAGTTTGGGACCACTGTGGCAACATCAGTGTGATTGTTGTACATTCACTGGCTCATAAGTGAGTGTTGTCAGATAAGAGAAACTCCCGGGAAAATTCTCATCGTACTCCGAGTCTAGATGAGATAAGATGAGATGAGCGGGGGTGGACACCCCTGAGATGATCCATGTGATGAGTTGAGACTATTGATGAGTCTGAGATAATGGTGTGTCACTTGTCCACTCTGTACTCTTTCGTAGGTGGACAAGCTAACGATTTTATGTGATATGTATATTTATTTTGACTTGATGTTACTTTCCATATATTCTTCCTGTTTCTGTTTCATTCAGCTATTTTACATACCAGTACATTCCAAGTACTGATGTCCACTCTGGACTGCATCATTTTATGATGCAGAGGCAGGTGCTAAAGATCATCAACAGACGCTCCGTTGAAGATCAGAGATTCGAAGCTGATTTGGTGAGCCTCCCCTACTCCGGAGGAACCACTACTTTTATTTCATCATGCTTTAGAGTTAGGATTGGACTATTTCCTTATTTTGATTTGGGTAGCCATGGGTCTGTCACTGGCACCGCATGATTAGTGATAGAGGCTTCACAGACAAGGGTCGAGCATTGATGTTGAGATTGAGAGCTAGTTCTTTCTACTAGCCTTCATTATTTTATTTATATTCCTTTATTTTATTTATATTCCTTTGAGACTTTAGATAAGATGTGCCCATTATTTACATATAATTTCCGTAGTTCATTAGCATTATGTGATTGATTGATGTGATGAGTCTAAGTGGTTCGCTTGGGGACTAGCAATAGTGTCTGAGTGCCGGCCACGCCTAGGGTACCCTCCCGGGGCGTGACAAACTTGGTATCAGAGCACAGAGTTCAAGTGTCCTTGGGGGTCCATGAAGCTGTGTCTCGTAGAGTCTTGTTTATGGGTGTGAATATTTTTTTTACAAATTTCACATACAGGAAGTTTTGAACCTAGTTTGGATTTTATGAAGGATTATCGAATATATTACAAAAAATTGCCCACCCAAGTTGAATGGCAAAATGACAAGAAGTGGGGCATATAGATCGAGTATATTTCCATCTATACTGAGCTAGGGAATTTGTTGCGCTTCGTGCGCTTCCATCAAAAACTCATATTTTCACATGATTAATACAAATATAATACTTCACTAATATCGTTTTTTATTTTGATTTTCAAAAATATTAAAGATGAAACTTTTTCAACTCTAAATATTCTGAAAACTTTTCTAATTGTCATTTATCACGTAGTATATATGTAATCAATCTAACAAAATATGAATACACATTTCACAAACCGTTCTTGATTTCTTCTGTTTAAAACACAAATAAATCAAATTACTAAAACTTTAAATGTAATGATGGATATATAATCATGGTCAATAACTTGTTAATTGTAACCTCCAATTATCTAACAACAATGCAAAAACAAAACATATTAACAGTAAGTTCCAAGATTTAGAACAATAAGCAACATTTTTAAAGCTTTAATTTTTCCCCCTCATCTTTAGTAGATCACCAGAATAGGGTTAAACAAATAGCAAATATTATCGTAAATAAACAAAATCCACCGCGAGACAGTTGGAAAACTCTAACTGATACCCAGAAAAACAAGAAAAAGGCAGTCACATGAGAAATTCACAAGAAAATAAACAAAATAGCTTTTTAAACAATAAGTATATAACTATTCAAATCATCTTAAGAAGGCAAGAAAGTGTTATGTATACATTATAGTCAAGTATACACTATTTTTGAAACTATTTTAATTGAAGACTTGCTAAAAAATTTCATTTGAACATTTCATCGGAAGGTATTACCTATTGAATATTGGAGGACCATTGAAGTTGTAAAAAATAGGGATAAAATCACTCACACAAATAATGAGTGATTATATCACATACCAATGCAACAATGTAATAACTAATACACAACTTTTTTTAAAAAAAATATTCATTCTATTACTTACCATTCTCCAACTCCGACAACAAACTTATATCTTAATGAACCGCACTATTACTTAATACTAAGTTGCACGAACTTTCCACTTTCAGTGGTTCATCTGTGTCGAATTATCTAAAAAAAAAATTAATTTTAGAGATTCGACATGCACCGGTTGATATTTTATAAAAAAAAAACGAGCAATATAAATATAATGTGACTTTAGATGTGAAAATCTAAACATGTGAAGTCTTTAAAAATGTTCATAACCAGTTTCCAAATGTTTTGAGATCTTAATTTTTTTTATTTCTAGAATAATTCTCAAAATTAATTCTATGATTTCTTAATTATTGTATGAAACATTTTCAAACCTATTCTATCAATTTAGGATACTTACTCACAAATTTACACTTTCGTCGTGAAACTAAAAAAAGAAACAAAGCAAGACCCATTCCAGCAAACATCACTCTTGGCTAGGAAATTCACATCTTTTCGGCCTTTTTAAATTAAGCTTAAAATAATACAAATTAAAGTAAAAGGCAAAAGAAATTAAAAAAAATTAATAAATTGTATTAGAGGGCTTAGAGAGTGCCACATCACCGGGTCTAGCATTCTCTTTTATGTACGTGCTTGGAACGGTCTTGAATGACCGATCATTTTCTAGCATCCAAATGTTTAAATTATTGAAAAGATTAATTTTTAATTAAGAAAATATACTACTATAAAAATTTGAAGATAACTAAAAGATTTATCATTGTGAAATTTCTCATGAATCTCTAGCTACTGATTGCAAATTTTCCTCTTTGATCAATTTTATCTTCTGTATGATTCACAATAATATATAAAAGTTCACATCATACGTTGTACTTATGACATGAATGTTTCCTAAAATAATCACCTAGTTAATTGGAATTAGCTGGATATTATTAGTAAACAACACAACAAACAGAATCAATGATAGTATTAAATGGCAATTGCAAAGCACAATGTTCCAATAATTCACATTCTTCATAACACCATTGGAATCCAAGCTTTTCCAATGACTAATGTAGAGATATAAGTTCTAGGATACATAATTTCAAAATTATTGCGATACAGCTCCCTCCATAAAGAAATTGAAAGAGAAGGTAACATCATTAATAAACTTTCAGAAGAATTTGTGTAATAAATCGTGCTCGTTAGGATAGCAGATTACAAAACACGCATAGATGTAGAATGAGATTTTGAGCTAAATCTTTACCCGTTCTCTAATTTTAATTTTAATTTTGGAATCTTTCGAATGATGCATGATTGCACTTGCGAGATAAAAATAAGAAAGAAGCAGAATTAGATGATAGATTTCTTGACACGAAAGATAAAAAAGAAATCATAAATCATAGATCAACTAAGTCTTCTCAGGGACTTTTCGAAAGAGGAACCTTATGTAAATATCTTAGAATATTATTTGACCTTATTCATAGAGATTCTATAACTATTCCAGCTATGGTTAATTCACTTGATGATATATATAATCCTTCAAATGTCATTGACTCACCCACGTTGAGTTCTCTAAAGCACCTTTAAAATTGTAGATGCCAAAAGGAATTAACATATTAGCATAAACACTTAATTTTGGAGAATTTTTTGCAAGTATAGTTGATGAGCATAAACTCGCGAAAAATGATAAACACAATACCATAATGATATCAGATTATGAATTTGTGATGATGAATAGAGACATAAAACTTCAAATAAAATGGTAATCAGACTCTAGATTGAATTACTCTATCGTGCAACAATATGGCTTGTGAACAATTTGGTAAAAAAAAAACCTTCAGGAAAGCAATGTATGTATAATATAATCGGTGTTTCAAAACAAATGAAGCATTGCAAGTATCTTTTATGACAGAGAATCTAAAGAAAAGAGAGTATAAATATGCAATCCACATGCAAAGTTCATTAGATGAACCTGCATTTTATCCTAACATATGTCACATGAGTTTTTGTTTTAGGATTTCACCTTTAGGCAAATACTTTGCTCATAGAAACACTATCAAGATCAGTCATACTCCCCATATTATATTTTGTACTTAAGACATTGTTATCCAACTGATTATTCAAGGTCTCATTCTCTTCTGTTGTTTTCATTTTTTATGTGCATTTCAAATTTCACAAAATTTCTCCTATAATCAGTTGGTCTGCACCATAATTTAGCCGAACATTTTTCAGCAGTCTCTACCAACTTCATCCAGTATTCTAGTGTTATCTCACGTGCAATCCTAGGATCAACGATTGTTTCTGATTCTCCGGTCCCTAAATAATTCATCACTCATTCAACCAAATATACAGTGCCCAACGTATGCCTCTAGTCAAGGAGCGGGGGCCAGGACAAGTTCCGAGCTCACCTCAACACAATACTATACATAACGGTTACAAGAAATAAAGCTTGCCCTCGAAGACAGTGCTCACCATAAGATAACTTCAAGGTAGGACTTATTCGTCTGGCGGCTGGTACTCAAACCGCTCTGTCCCTACATGGTAAAATCATGCAGGCATAGAGTATGCGTTACTACATTTGAATGTACTAAGTATGAAGGTCTGCAATGCACGTGACTTACCGAACCTGCATAATCATGTTAGATGGCAAGGGCACATAATTTACGAGAACATATAAGCAATAGAATTTAATATACAAGATGCCATGGGATGTGTGATGCGTGCAATGCGATAATGCACCTATATAACGGGGATGGACTATATCCGACAAACCAACTCCATGCGAGCTATTATATGAACTGGACCGATTTGGACCTCCCACCGGTAGGGAGAAGATTACTTGCCAAGGGTAATCTACATCACACCTTACGACTCCATTTTTCAGTGAATGGTCACCTTCCTTATGGCCCGCTTTTTGGAAGGATTTACAAGAATCATATCAAGACATGTCATATCATAACCAAGTAGACGAATAGTATATGTCCCTATGTTGGCACATAGTTCAAGGAAAGGGAGAGGACCCCTAATCCATCGGTGCTAAGTCTTACACATCCCACAAGAATACTTATATATATATGCACATGCGTTCAAGAGAGTCAAGTGCAATTTCATAACGTTCAAGACATATTTAGGGTCAACGCCAAATTACAAGATCATATTCAAGGTGCCGATGCAAGGAATAGCTCATCTACAAGTACAAGGTGGTGCAAGCACCCAAGATGCTCCAAGAGCCAAGATACAAGATGGTGTAAACACCCATGATGCTCCTAGAGCCATAATTATAGATGTACCGGTGATCACCTTCTTGTCATATCCCATGTCTTACCAAAAATCACATCATAATTCCTTCTTAGGACAAAATTGGGCTTTCCCCACATTTCCAAAATTTCCATGTATCAATGTCATAAATGTGGTGCAATGCATAATATAGGGATGGCATGGGTAATGCAGAGTATATCCAAACATAGCAATATAAGGTAAGAACTAGAAAATCCATAATAAAAATTAGTAGAAAAGGTAGTAATATCACCCATGCATAAAATATCTTTAAAGGGACATACATGTTCTTAGTTTCATAATCCAAGTAGTTCATCATAATAAATCTTAACATAACTCAAAATCCGGAATACTAAATAGCACAGGCATTGTTCAAACTATCAAGACCAAGTAGTGAGGTTTCACATTTTTAGGTAGGCAAGTGTATAAATATAGTTTGAGAAGAACTTAGGTCTTCTTGGATAAGAAGCCAAGAATCAACATCCACATACCTGGTTTGAAGATGAACTTGAGGAGAAAAAATGGACTCAAATGTGAAGGTCTTAGCTTGACAATCCTAGAGAAATGTTGGAGAGTCTTGAAGGAGTGTAGTCTTAGTGAGAGGAGGGAAATAAGAGAATGGCTGAAATTGGTGAAGTCTCACTTATATAGGGAGCTTAGGAGGGGTGGGAAAAGACCAAATTTTCATTGAAATAAGTCATATTTCAAAAATGCCATTAATGAAATGGACCTGAAATTGGCCCGTCTGAGGCATACGGTCCAGGACACGGTCCGTGTGGTGTCACACAGGCCGTTAACTATGTCGTGGTCCCGGACTTTAAGATTTTCCAAAGCAAGATTTTTCGGACTAAGTATTACCTCACGGACCAGTACACGAACCATTTATGGTCACACGGTCCGTGACCCTGTCCATGTACAAGCGATCCTCCACACTGCACATTTAAATGAAAGGCCACACGGGTTACCACACGGACCGTCTAAAGCCACATGGGCCGTGACTTGGTCCGTGTAAAGATGGCCCTACAAGTTCCACCATACGAGAGGCCACACGGACCTTGTAGCCTTACATGGACCGTGTGGAGGCCCCTCAACCCCCAAATTCCCAGGCGTTACTCCACGGGAAGGCCACACGGACCGTGTGACTCCACATGGGCCGTGTAAGCCCTTCTGTGGGGCGATGCCTTGCAGATTTTTGGGCAAGTTGTGGACCTCAAAGTGACGTCAAGGATCCGGGGCCTTTCAGATTGTAGCACAAGATTATATATAATTTATCTTGATTATGGGAACGGTGCAGTTCCAACTTCTTG
This sequence comes from Solanum rostratum, assembly GCA_029948455.1. Lineage (NCBI taxonomy): Eukaryota > Viridiplantae > Streptophyta > Magnoliopsida > Solanales > Solanaceae > Solanum > Solanum rostratum. Next base: position 44,077,739 of record CM057051.1, read on the forward strand.
TGCTAGTGCATATTGTATGTATTGAAAAGGACGAGTAGAGATAGTTATTTTGAACTGACCGATAAAAACATGTTCTCTAAAATGTTAAAGGTACTTATATTCTCAATCCTGAGATAACTATCATGATCTGTATATATTATTTATCGTTTTGATTAATTAAAAGGTGAGATTCTGAGAAGTGTCAATATGTCTGGTAGATTGGGTGATAATAATATATATTGGTGAAATAATAAGTTAGTTGACGGAATCCATGTCTCAATATAGAGATTGATGGTATGCCTTTTGAGAAGCTTATAAGTTTTTATCGTGATAAACCTTGCAAGTGGATTTATGGATCCGACACATGAAATAAGTTAAGCAGTGCTCTAGAGAAAATTAATCTTTAAATTAAACTTGTCAGTAATTTAATTTATTGATTAGTATATGTAATCTTAACATGGAGAATTACATAAGTGTTTTATGGGGGAATTTCGAAATGTAAATAGAGGAGTGCAATTACGAATTTTTAGTGGAATAATTTGTAATTTATTATTGTAAGAATAATTTCAAATTAATTATTTGAATTATTTCCATAATAGGAAAGCTCAACAATTAATTTTGTGGTCCCTATAGTGCCCATATTTAACTAGAACTTAGAATGAAAAGTGAGTTTCCTTCTTCCTTTTGAATTTGGAAAGATCCTTTATAAATTGGGGTTTTCTTAATCTAGAAAAAAAGGGATTTGGATGAAAGGGAATTAGATTTTCTATACAATGCTTGCTCACCCAAGTATTGAGAGAGTTCGGATGTGAACTTGGGATCACTGTAGAAGACCGCAGAACTGCAGTCTAACTCGTGGATTCGCTTGAAGGTATATGCTTACGCTTCAAGAGGTATTTATCTAATTAAAATTTGTAAAGTTTATGTGTTCTATCATGAATATTTGTGTTTATAGCATAAATGTATATATTATCTATCATTCATGTAAGCAGTACGATCCTTATATGCTTGCGTTGCGCGTATAATTTTCAACAATTGGCATCAGAGCCACACTTACGTCTAAGTAGATAACTTGTGGAATATATATATGGTTCGCGATTTATAGTGTTGTTAAAAATCACGTGTAAAATTTACAATCATATTATTTGTGGTGGACTGTGGCAAGAACACGATAGTGTCTTACAGGAAAAGACCCAAATCCACTAATTTTTTATTTTGAATTTGAAGGTAGGATATTTTTATATTCATTCTCATATGAATTGCTGCCATGGTATTTTTTTAAAATAATAATTAAGAAAAACACACAAAATAGGAAAAACTTGTCTTTTTCATGTGTTATTAACAAATTGACGTTACATGACTGTAAGAAATTGATGTGCCTAGTGGAGAAGTATAGATTTCTTATGGAATACAAAGTTATTGCTATTGTTAACATTTTGTCTTATAAGTTTTTTTTTTGGTTCAATGGAATCATTATTTTTCCTAATTACCTATTATGATGCACGGTAAAAGCCAATTCAAATTAGCTTGATTTTATTCTACCAACTTTAATTATATGGGGCATAACTTTTTTTTTTCTCACATAAATACATAAACTTGTTAATATTAAGAATTTTCTTGTAATTAATAAGTAGTTACCATTTAAGTGGTTTGTTTATTTGAAATTGTTGTAGATTCTTAATATTTTATGTATATGAGATTGTGATACATGAATTGAGAATTATGATTAATAAATAGGATTCACGAAAGTGATTTACTTATTTGAATCATTAGAATGTGCTCAATGTATCATGTATAAATTGTTCTAGATAAAAATATACCTGTAAATACTTGTTTACTCAAAAAGAGTTTTACCTTAGATACTAGTAATACTTGATTAATTCATGAGATGAGATATTAAAGGTTTTTACTTTTGAAAGGGAGAAACATAATATCTTGGATTCTCAAGTATATTAATTAAGTGGACAATTTGATATAAGAAGGTGTTATATGTCTTAGTAAAGGAAGAACACAATGTATGTCTTGTGCTCATGAGATAATAATTCAAGAGAATAAAAATTTGAATCATATTATTTAATCTTCAATTATGTCTAAAATAAATATTTTTCAGATTTGGTCATAATTTTGATGGTCATGAACTTTATGATCTCAGATTTACTTGAAATTTGATGGTCCCATCGAAAATCCTTTTAGACAGATTTTTAGGTTGTTTGTCAGATTAATTTTGATTTAAATATGCTAAGTCATTCTTCATATCAGACATACTTATTTTGAATCTAGGACATAATTACACATGATGATTTAAATAAACTGACATGTGATAAGAATGCAAATCACATAATTCTTTCCTAATGATGCTTAAATCATGTGAATTTGAATATGGTCATAGCTTTGGAAATTTTAAAAAAAAATTCAAAAAAAAATTAATTTTGGCCTCCAATTGACCTGAAATATGATAAGTTCATTGGAAACGACCTAACGAGAAATAGTCATTGCTATGTTGTTATGATTTTTAGAGGTCGTTAAGATGATTTTCCAGTTGTTCATTCGGATTAAAATGTGATTTAGGATGAAAACTATCCTTATATCGATTTTATTTATGTTAGATATTATAATGATTACATACGATTATTTAACATGAATTGATATATGATAAGGATATAGATCTGATATTTTTTCTTAGATCGTTTGAATCTGAATTTGATCATAAATTTGGAGATAAATATTAATTTTGAACTCCAATTTATTTGATAAGAAATGATCAAATTTAAAATAATCACTTCTATGCAGTGATTTAACAACTTGAAATCATTTTAAATGATAGTTTTAGGATTTTTGTTATGTCTTGAAAATTAAATTTAATGAAAAATAACTCAACTATGATATAGTGGTGATAGAGATTGTTCTCTATGACTCTCACGACTAAAGTTTAGTGAAGTTGTGCTGGCATTATACCTTCCTCCATAACGGATGAAATTAATACAAGTCACTAGATATGATCCGATCTCTAGTTTTGATAATCCATATTAGCTCTCCTAAATTGAGTAATATATGATTGGATCAATGGATCTAGGGATAATGATATTCACTTGACTAAATTACCAGTATACTCTTCATATGAGTTAGCTTTTGTTCTAAATTTATGGAGTGAATATCTAACACCACATAGGTATGTTGCGTAAGTAGTTATATTTTCAGCAAATTTATTGTTCAAGATTCATGAACACTTATGAGGTGTGTTTTGAATTTTAATATTCAATGATACATAAACATGCTGATTTTTTAAAATAATGCTCATACAAAGAAAATAATTTTAAAATTTTGTTCTTTATTCTTGATCCGTGTATCCGTTGTACAAATGATGACATGTGATAGAAATAATTGAACAAAAAATTTTAAATTTTATTTTGATCAAACAATATTTTCAACCAAATTAATCATAGTTTTAGTACAAAAAATGGACTCTAATTGAACGGAAATTTGGTAGATTCGTAAGAATGACTTGATAAGAAATATTTCCTTTCTATTCATATCGTTATATGAGTTTTTAGTCATATTTGGTGAAACGGATCCTTCTCATAATTACCAGATTAAATAATAGTGAAGTGTTAATGTCATGTGCTGGCTTAGACCTTCCTCCATAAGGGATGAATTTAATACAAGTCACTATGTGTTTAATCACTAATTTTGATAATCTATATTAACTCTCCAAAACTAAGTAATATAAGATTGGATCAATGGAACTAGAGTAATTTTCACTTGACTTAGGCTGACAATAGACTCTTCAACTGAGTCAGGTCTGTATAAGTTTATGGAGTGAGTAACCTGTCATTGTACATGTGTATTGCATGAATAGTTCTCCAATCCCAACGAATGGTTATTCAAGATGCATGGATATATATGCATAAATGAGCGTTGAATTTTATTATTAAGAATTATTTGATATATACAGATCCTTCCCATGATTACCAGATTAAATAATAGTGAAGTGTTAATTTCATGTGTTGGCTTAGACCTTCCTCCATAATGGATAAATTTAATGCAAGTCACTATGTATTTAATCACTAGTTTTGATAATATATATTAGCTCTCCTAAACTGTGTAATATAAGATTTGATCAATGAAGCTAGAGTGATTTTCACTTGACTTAGGCTAACAGTAGACTCTCTAATTGAGTAAGGTCTGTATAAGTTTATGGAGTGAAAATCGGTCATTATACATGTGTATTGTATGAATAGTTCTCCAATCCCAACGATTGGCTATTCAAGATGCATGGATATATATGTATAAATGAGCTCTGAATTTTATTATTTAGAAATATTCGATATATTACGATCTATTATATCTCAAACTCTCAAAAGACTTCATAGACCCACTTAGTATTACTCAAGGTTTTTTTAGATAAGATATTAATATTAAAAAATGTATTATGCATGTACGTTATGGTAGAAAGAATTGATTTTCAGTTTCTAACTAAATAAGAAATAAATGCTTAATATATTTTTTGTAACTCTCCTATTATTGAGTTTGATAAATATTTTATCTTTTATAGTATATTGGTGCATGAACTTTTTATTAGTAGTATCTCTTATGAATTGAATAATATTAATCTATATTACAAGAGAAAACAACTTTCAAATTGAATATAACTTATCTGTTCACTAGTGCCTAAAGTTATTTATTCTGAATATAACTTCACGTTGGTCAAAGGATGGACATAATGGTTTATTGAAAGTGAAGTGACTACCAATGTGAGAGTCCTATTTAGAAAGAAAAATGACTTAGAGACCTTTCCTCTTAGAAAAAAAATGGAGGTAGTGATATGTTAGAATTAATCTATTTTAATTTGTGTGGTAAATGAACATTCAGGCAAGATGTGATTTTGCGTGTTGTGGAATATATATTAAATATTACTCATGATATGAATATATATTTTTTGATGCTATGTGAGTCTAATTTTTTTTTTATAAACTCAAAGATATTTAAGACAAAAATAAAGATAGTGTCATGAAAAATCTATAACATTACTTCAATATGTATGTAGTGGGTATGCCTCTTTGCGGAGTTCATTAGTCAGTTATTTGATAGAGTAATTGCATTTCAATCATTTACACCTGAATGTTATTATAGATTGGTGTAAAGGAAGAAAGAAAAATAGACTCTTATGGAAATGGTAAGATTAATGATTGACTTATTTGAAGTTGTTTTACTTCTTTTGGAATACATCCTAAGAACTATATGTCACATTTGGAATTTAATTCCTTGCATGTTTGTAACATTGACAACTATAGAACTAGTAAAGACTTGAAGTAAGTCTAGTCTATGTCATGTTCAAATATAGAATTGTCGAGCATATATGCTGAAAGAGAAAACAAACAAGTTGGAATAAATTATGAATGTGTGTGCGTGTTAATTGGATATTCAAAAATAATAAAAGAAGTCTTATTGTCCTGAAGAAAATATGGCTTGTTAACACAACTGCCAAATTTCTAGAAAATGACTATTTAGCAAAACCATATTCCTAGAAATAAAGTAGTTTTATGGGAACTGAACAAAGAAACAACAAATGATTCAGTCGTAAATTCAGACGCTCAAGAACATCTAATCCGTATGTCAGAACTGACGTTCCATTGTATTTAAATAGTGGGAGAAATGTTACTTGACATAAAACGATTTACTACCTCAAGTAGTGGGTGTGATGTTGTGCAAATTAAATAGCACTACATGAATAAGTTGTTAATATTTCAATAACAAAAGGCTTTGAGGAAAATATTAAGACTTAAGAACATGAAAGTGTGACTATAGTAGTAGTACCTAGTCGTAGTGGGAGGATCGTAATGAAGATTGATTTGTTGTATATTTTTGAGACAGTTTTATGATAGAACTCCTTAAAAGAAGTACTTTCTTGAAGAGTCTATGATAAGGTCCCTCGAGATCTAAGTGGGAGATATATATTATTAACCATGGAATATATATACTATTAACCATGAGTTTAAATATAGTATTTTTTATAGAAAAAATTATTCATCCAATTTTAATAAAAGTTTTAATCGATTATATAATAGTTATGTGTCCATTTACTTATACAGTAGATGATTTAGCGTATAGAGTTTTAGCTTATACAAAGATGATTAAATCATTGGTTCTTATAAGTATAAAGTTTTCGTTCACAATCTAAGATGGAAATTAGACAAGCCATCGGTATGATTGCAGCACAAGATTGTGTATAATTATCGTGATTATGGAAATGGTGTAGTTCCAACTTCTTTTGCTAGTGCATATTGTAAGTATTGAACGGTACCGGGTAGAGATAGTTGTCTTAGACTGACTAATAAGAACATATTCTCTAAACTGTTAAATGTACTTGTATTCTCAATCCAGATATAACTATTATGATCTGTATATATTATTTATCGTTTTGATTTATTAAAAGGTGTGATTCTGAGATAGGTCAATATGCTTGGTAGATTGGATGATAATGATAATATATATTGGTGAAATAATAAAGTTAGTTGGTGGAATCCATGTCTCAATATAGAGATTGATGATATGCCTTTTGAGAAGCTTATAAATTTTCATCGTGTTAAACCTTGCAAGTGGATTTGTGGATCCGACACATGAAATAAGTTAAGTCGTGTTCTAAAGAAAATTATTTTTTAAATTAAATTTGTCAGAAATTTGATTTATTAATTAGTATCTTTAATCGTAACATGAAGAATTACATAAATGTTTAATTGGGGAATTTCAAAATGTAAATAGAGGAGTGTAATTACGAATTTTTAGTGGAATAATTTGTAGTTTATTATGGTAAGAATAATTTTAAATTAATTATTTGAATTATTTCCATAATAGGAATCCTCAACAATTAATTTTGTGGTCCCTACAATGCGCATATTTAACTAGAACTCAGAATAAAAATATCACGCCCCGGAAGGGTACCCTTCGCGTGGCCGGCACTCAAAGACTATTTCTAGTCACCAAGCGAACCACTTAGCTTCATGACATTATTTAATCAAATAAATTCTAATGAATAGCAGAAAATATAAGTAAGTAGTGGACACATCTCATCTAAAGTCTCAAAAGAATGTATGTATAATAATAAAGGCTAGTAGAAAGAACTAGCTCACAGCCTCAACATCAATACTCGACCTTCATCTATGAAGCCTCTATCACTAATCATGTGGTGCCAATGACAGATCCAGGGCTACCCCAAATAAAAATAAACGAAATAGTCCAATCCAACTCTAAAGTAGGATGAAATAACAATAGTGGGTCCTCCGGAGTAGGGAAGACTCACCAAATCAGCTTCAAATCTCAGATCTTCAATGGAGCGCCTGTTAATGACCTCTAGTACCTGCCTCTGCATCATAAAATGATGCAGTCCAGAGTGGACGTCAATACTTGGAATGTATTGGTATGTAAAATAGATGAGTGAAACAGAAACCGATAGAATAGTATGGAAACAATATCAACTCAACATAAGCATAAAATCATATCATTGGTCAAATGTCAATCTATGCAAGAATAAAGAGTAGACAAATGACACATCAATAACTCAAACTCATCAATAGTCTCAAACTCATCTCAGAGGAGCTCACCTCCTCTCATCTCATTTCATCGTATCTCATCTCAGAGGAGCTCACCCCCTCTCATCTCATCTAGACTCAGAGTATCAAGGTAGAAAATTTATGGGAGTTTCTCTTATCCGACAACAATCACTTATGAGTAAGGGAATTTACAATAGTCACGCTGATGTTTCCACAACCATTCCAAGCTTGCCAGGTAGGGAACGAATCGAAACCATATCGGCTCACCCAATATGGAGTCAGTTGTCAATAAGTCCTCTATTGTTTCAAGGACTTCTAATCAAGAGGGAACCACAATATATGTAATGGTTCCAAGCCTCATCTACGTATGGAAACGTAGTAAATGAGTTCAAGTGGGACTCACTCTTACTCATTTCGGTGCTCGATACTCCTCCCGTGACTCAATGTTCATAAAATCATCAATCCAGTCAGACCAATCTCATAGGGACTTTAACCCTGTCAACGATCGGTATTTCATAGGGACTTTAACCCTATCATCAATCAATCTCAGAGGGATTTTCACCCTCTCATCAATCAATCTCATCGGGACTTTAACCCTATCACCAATCAACGTCTCATAGGGACTTTAACCCTCTCACAAATCAATCTCATCAATGACTCAAGATTTAGCACAATCATTAGGAATCAAGTGAATAGACATATCGGTAGAGTTCATTTATAGAGACTCATAAGACAATCAAACTCTATGATCTCATCATCATTCTATTATCATAATCACAATCGCAATCAATAATCACAATCTTAATTCAAGGCTCTAGACTCAATCCTCAAGTTCATTATGCATGCTTTTCAAAATAGTCATGTAGGGTTATGCAGATTCTCATGAAAATATTCAATTTAAGAAAACAAATAGTATGATGATCATTAACATAGAAAACATGTAATTTCAAATCATTTTTTCAAGAAACACCCTCAAGAAATCATGCATGTGGACTCCTCAACCATCAATCCATCTATGACCTCTATGGGGCACATGAGAGAATAATCTCATGTTTTAGTTTAGCCTTATATACCTATGATACAGCTAACAACCGAGTACGTCAAGGATCTCTTCTCGAATTTCCTCAACTCAAGCTCTTCTCTTCTCTCCTCAAGCCCTAGCCTTGTTAGATTAGGGAATAGGACTTAGAATGGGGGTTTTAGACCCTTTTCATATCGAAACGTCATTATTAGCCGTGTCTTAGAGTTTAGGAGGGGTGGGGAATTAACCGGAATGCCCCTCATAATTATTAAGAAACTTCCAGCTTGGAAAATACACGATCCGCGACGCGGACTGGTCGCGAACAGTGTATTTTCATAACAGAGTTTTTGTACGAGTTTTCTCCAGCCCATTGAAAATTTTAAAAAACACACAAGTGCCTCTCCGCGACAGGCGCACTACGCGCCTCTGTCGCGCACCGTCACTGTTTTCTGATTTGGATCGAAAATTTATCTTTCGACTGAGTCGCTCTAAAAATCGACCGAGGCCATTTTCCCACTCAATTTTTCATGATGATGACGAATCCAGTCTCGAATTCTCCATATGAGCATCGAAAGACGCGTTACGCACATACCCTCAATCTAGGGGTATTTTGATAATTTTACCGGGCATTACAAAAATGTGGGTTTCCTTCTTCCTTTTGGATTTGGAAAGATCCTCTATAAATAGGGGTTTTCTTAATCTAGAAAAAAAAGGAATTTGGATGAAAGGGAATTAGGTGTTCTATACAATGCTTGCCGTAGAACTGCAGTCTAACTCGTGGATGCTCATGCTTTAAGATGTATTTATCTAATTAAAATTCGTAAATTTTATGTGTTTTATCATGATTTTTTTGTTCTAGCATAAACGTATGTGTTATCTATTATTCATGTAAGCAGCACGTATGTGTTATCTTTATATGCTTCCGCTGCGCGTATAATTTTCCAACAGAAACAACTACCTACACTTGTAGGATTTTAACAACTTTACTACTTCAAAACTGAGCAATGTCAAAATTACAAACTCGCAACACTAAACACACCAACCTTCACACTCCTAACTCGCAACTATCAAGAGCCAAACTCAATCTCAACAATAACTCTCTCAAAGAAAACAAACTCTTACAATTATTGTTACTAAACAATGATTCTAAGAAGATTGCAACAATTTGAACAAAAAAGAAAAACCTAACTCTAGATCTTGCTTGAATTCTCTCGTGCTAGTTGCTCTTGCTCAAAGAATTCTCTCTTTCAGATTTGCAAAAGCTGTGACTACTAGGGTTATTAATTGCTTATATAGTTTACCTTAGAGTTGTTCCTTAGTTAGACTCTTTCTTTGAGTACGACACATACACTTTTCCTTGAAGAAGTCCTATTTTGATTCTGCTTCTTTATTGAGTCCGGATCCTGTTTCCTTATATGACACTCTTGCTCCTAGTAGGATTCTGCTTCTCGATTCCTTGTGCTGAACCTGAACCTGGTTCTGTTTGTCATCATCAAAATAGCTTAGATGAACCTGCAAGATCCTAACATATTATAAATCTAACATGTAGTTTTTTCTTTTTCTTTTTTGAGTTTTGCATCCCTAATGTGTATGTTCATTTGCCAATTTTACCCTATCTTTCAATTTTTATTTTTTTTGTAATTATTGAATTTCCATTACCAAAGTGACCCTATCTTTCAAGTTTAATGATTTGCGTCCTAGCAATAAGAAATTGTTCGTCATGAGAGTACGTAACATAAAATACTTGGTTGTATTAAAGTATTATCTTGATTCTTCTTGATATCAAATTTTCTTTTGCTGAAATATAATAAAGTCATGTTGTCATTATTTGTTGTATTTTACAACTAAAAATGATTAAATATATTGTTGTTGCCTTCTTATAAAAACATGTGTGATTCAGGAAATAGAGTGAATACTTGGAAATATTTCTCCACCATGTGACGATACCATTGTGCTCTCTCTCTCTATATATAGTTTAATATACGTGCTTTGCATGCATGTGGATAGAATATTGTAACGATTCGAACCTTCGTTAATTAAAGGGAACGAAGCTTACGAATTAAATTTTTCTAGACTAGCACCATCCTACCATAGCGAAAATATTCCCATCACAGTGGTGCTGCCATAGTGGGTTGGGACTCACAATAGTGAGCTCAGCTGGTTGGAATTAGAAAACATGAATCTTTATTTACCCTCTTTTCCTTGGAATGCCTAAAACAGATAAAACTTACCTCACAAACCATCAAAAGGTTGCTCTAGACCTAGGAGGAAGGGAGAGAAGGGATTCAAGTGCAAGAAAGTTATAACTCACAAAATTCAAGTCATCCACCCCCATCCATCACCGAGAAACTGAGATTATAATGGAATAATGCAGCATCCGCTTGACGCCTTTGTAGGCTACGGTTTCCTCCTTAAGTAGTTCTAAACCTTTCTTTATCGTTTAGTATAACGTAGATTGACGGGAGAAATCATGCTTAGGCCTTTGGACATGGAAGTCTTATGGGTCAAGGCTGTGATTATCATTGTCAGGATAGGAGCATGCTAGTCACATTGTGATTAGGCTATGGCTAGCAGTAGTAGTCTAGTCTTTGATGGTTGCATTAGTACTTCCAGTTGTGACGAGTTGCGGTCTAGAATATGATTTATTTCTATGCACATAAGGCAAAATGATTGCATGAATCCTACAATGAACCTGTGGGTTATACTTGTGGCGTCAAGCAGGGGGGTTGCATCGTAGGTGATGGGTTTATATTCTCAATTGTGTGATATATGCCTGTTCATTACTTCATAGTACTTTGTGCATGTATGTAAGGATTAAATTGAATTTAAACCTCGTATTGCTAAATTCAAAGATCTTCCAATGATATCTTATATTTCTTTCACCTTCCACATGATTTAATTAGTTGAAAATTAAGAATTCTCCTATCTAGGTGGTAGAGTAGATATCTGCACGGTCTAGTAAATTGGGTTGTGGATTCCAGAGAATGTCACATAAAACCACTCTTGAAGCTCCTATAAGACTTATCCCTTTTGAACAAGCTTTTATCGATGCAAGAAGCACTTTGACCTCACTCTTTGGGTCATTAAGAGGGTTTATTGATATCTGCCTTTACTTTACATAAAGTTTTCCATCCATATAGAGAATCTCCAGACCTAAAGTCCAGCCAAAGAGAGAAATGAGTTGCTCCTTGATCAAGTTTAGAGGATCAAGTAACTGGCTAAATATTATAACCCTCTCCTTCTGCCCACTACTGAGTGATCAACTCAATAACAAATTTAATTTTTCCTCCAATATCGGGATCCAACCGACATCTTCTTTCTTTGAGCCGACTTTCTAACTCGGAGAATTCCTTCCTCTTTAGTACTAATTAAGGATGAAGAGAGATCAGAGATACCAGATTTTGTTTGTAAAAAGAGGCTGGATTCTCTGGAATTCTTTTAAGTACTTTTTCTGCAACTCTTTGGGTTTCAAGTGTACAACAGTATCCAATATATCTGGAAGGCTTACCTTTTTTACATTTTCACATCTATGGACTAGTGGTGAAATGATATTCCTAAGCTCTTCCAACGCTTAGGCATTTTTGTCAGTGGAATTGCTAAGAGAAGCCCATTTTTGCTCCAAACCTGCAACAAACTTTTGACTAACTACACTGAGAGTGTTGTAAAGCTCTTTGATGTTATTCTGGAATGGAGTTCCAGAAAAATGTATGCGCTTCTCTGTTTCAACCTTCTTCAAAGCTTTTTACACAAGGTCGTGCCCATTCCGAGCGGTGTGCCATTCATCAAGCATCAGAAAACCAGGAAATTTCAAAAGTATTTCTCTAGTCTCTTTGGCATAACCATCTCCATCTTCTCCTGTTAGAATCCTGAACAAATCATAGCTGATTCCCAAAAATCTCTTACTTCTCACCTAGGATTTCAGCTTCACCATGCGTATGAGGTGTGGAATTGTTTCCCAACACAGGATAAACAGTTAAAGACACCAATACTACTTTCATCTTCCTGTAAAGTGAAGTCTTTGTTGTTCAAGTTGTGGAAGGGAATGCCCACCTCCCATTTCTTGAACTCAGCTTCCCAGTTTAGTAGCTAACTGGATGGAGCTATGAATACTGGCCGAAACTTCGGAAACAACTTCAGAAAAGACTGAAGAAATACTATGGCGAGTCAGGTTTTTCCCGTTCCAGGTGGGTGTGAGATAATACATCCTCCCTTATTGTCAGATAGGGGCTCTCAGCCTCTCAAGAGTTATATCTCCAGCAATATTGTTAAATATGAACTCAAATCCTCCATGTTGATGAGGAAACATTGTCGCTTTGGCACTTTGGATAACTAAATCTCACACAATTCCTTCTCTACAAATAAGAGAATCGTGGGCTGCAGAAGAATCTAACAATCTGAAGCCATTAACATCCAAGAGTGATGGCGACTCTATAAAAGTCAATGAAACTAGTTTGTGAGGTTTCTTAGTCCATAAATTAATAGGTATGGTATGTTCCTTATATTTGATTTTATAAAATCAGTACTTAAAACCTTGAATATATGTGTTATCTGCGGGCTAACAGACCTTAACAAAGGCATGAAAGAAAATATCTCAGAGAGTCGCCATAATTCTTGGATGTTGACAACTTTAGAGTTTTTGATTCATCTGCAAACTGGGATTTTCCTATTTTTTGAGAAGAACTATGTGGAGTTTAGTTTCCCCAAGTATCAAAACGACAATGTATCCGCAGTAATGTGGAGGATTTGAGTTCATGTGGAACAACATTGCTGGAGATATAACTCCTGTAAGGCTGCAGGAGCCCCTATCTGATAGTAAGGGAGGATGCATTATCTTACAGCCATCTGGCAACGTAAAAACCTGACTCACCATAATATTTCTTCAGTCATTTCTGAAGTTGTTCCAATTTGTCGGCCTGTAATCATAGCTCCACCCATTTTGCTTCTTACCTGGAAAGTCGAGTTTAAGGAATGGGAGATGGACCTTCCCTTCCACAACTTGCACAACAATGATTTCTCCACCCAAAGAGATGAAGCTGGTAGCAATGTGTTCTGCTGTTTATCCGGTGAAAGAAGAAAAAGTCTGCACCCTATACGTTTAGTGAAGCTGAAATCTAGGGTTCGAAATAAGAGTGTTTTGGGAATCAACTATCATTTGTTCAAGATTCTCACAGGAGATGGTAGAGGCAGCTATGCCAAAGAGATACGAGAAATCCTTCTAAAATCACCTGGTCCTTGAAGAAGGGCACACTGTTAGGAATGATATAAGCCTTGTGTGGAAAGCACCGGAAAAGGTTGAAACAGAGAAGAGGATACTTCTATCCGGAAATCTGTTCCAGAATAACATCAAAGAATCTTGCAATACTCTCAGTGCAGTTAAACGAAAGTTTGCTGCAGATTTGGAGCAAATTTGGGGTTCTCTTAGCGGTTACATTGAATAGAATGCCTGAGCATGCATTTCCCGGTTCAAAAATGCCGAATCTCGTCTGAATCATCATTTGTCAGGACGAAAAGCTTAGAGATATTATTTCACCACTTGTCCATACATGTAATGAAGATGAAAAGAAGGTAGGCCTTTCGGGTATAAAGATAAATCTTATAGGGGCTTTTGTTTGATGTTCTCTGGAATCCCTCAATAGAACAGTATGCCACCGACCGAGCCTATAGGAATGGTCAGACAAAATTTGTTCATGTTTATTGTCCGGTGACATCGAAATCAGAGGTTGACAAGATTAACAAACAAACTAAAAAAAATATTATTCAGATGTACTTCTGTACAAAAATGAAGAGAATACTTCGTATTTTGTGTCAAAGGATAACATGATTGAATCCATGGTTAAGCATGACGGCCGCCATCATATATTTGAAAAACTATCTAATGCACTGAGCAGTTAGTTAGGTTAGTATTGCTAGGATGTATACTATTAATCGTGGATTTAGACATAGTATTCTAACAATTTCCATGATTGAATATCTAAGTGGGAGATTGTTAGAGTATATACTATTAATCATCCATTTAGATATAGTATATTATAATAATTGTGATGGTTAAAAGTCTATATGGGAGATTATTGGGATATATACTATTAACCATGGAATATATACTATTAACCATGAGTTTAAATATAGTATTTATTATAGAAAAATTATTCATCGAATTTTAATAGAAGTTTTAATAGATCATATAATTGTTTATGTGTCCATTTTACTTATATAGTAGATGATTTAGTGTATAGAGTTCTAGCTTATATACAGAGGATTAAATCATCGGTTCTTATAAGTATAAAGTTTTTTGTTCACAATCTAAGATGGAAATTGGACAAGCCATTTGTATGATTGTAGCACAATATTGTGTATAATTTTCCTTGATTATGGGAACGGTGTAGTTCCAACTTCTTGTGCTAGTGCATATTGTATGTATTGAACGGGACCGAGTCGAGATAGTTGTTTTAAACTGATTAATAAAACCATATTCTCTAAATTGTTAAATGTACTTATATTCTCAATCCTGATATAACTATTATGATATGTATATATTATTTAACGTTTTGATTTATTAAAAGGTGAGATTCTGAGATGGGTCAATATGCCTGGTAGATTGGATGATAATAATATATATTGGTGAAATAATAAGTTAGTTGATGGAATCAATGTCTCAATATAGAGATTGATGATATGTCTTTTGAGAAGCTTATAAGTTTTCATCGTGTTAAACCTTGCAAGTGGATTTATGGATCTGACACATTAAATAAGTCAAGCAGTGCCCTAAAAGAAATTAATCTTTAAATTAATTTGTCAGTAATTTAATTTATTGATTAGTATATGTAATATTAACATGGAGAATTACATAACTGTTTAATGGGAAATTTCAAAATGTAAATAGAGGAGTGCAATTACGAATTCTTAGTGGAATAATTTGTAATTTATTATGGTATGAATAATTTCAAATTAATTATTTGAATTATTTCCATAATAGGAAGACTCAGCAATTAATATTGTGGTCCCTACAGTGCCCACATTTAACTAGAACTCAGAATCATATTTCTAATAAAAGGACACATATTATTTTCGTTTTTTCAAGAAAAGTGGGTTTCCTTCTTTCTTTTGGATTTGGAAAGATCTTCTATAAATAGGGGTTTTATTAATCTAGAAAAAGGGGGATTTGGATGAAAGAGAATTAGGTTTTCTATACAATGCTTGCCTAGTCAAGTATTGAGAGAGTTCGGATGTGAACTTGGGATCATTGTAGAAGACCACATAACTGCAGTCTAACTCGTGGATTTGCTTGAAGGTATATGCTCACGCTTCAAGAGGTATTTATCTAATTAAATTTCGTAAAGTTTATGTGTTCTAGCATGATTATTTTTGTTCTAGCATAAACGCATGTGTTATCTATTATTTATGTAAGCAGTACGATCCTTATATGCTTCCGCTGCGCGTATAATTTTTCAACAATTGGCATCAGAGCCACGCTTACATCTAAGTAGATAACTTGTGAAATATATATATGGTTTGTGATTTACCGTGTTGTTGAAAATCACATGTAAAATTTACAATCATATTATTTGTGGTGGGCCGTGGCACGAACACGGTAGTGTCTTACAGGAAAAGACCCAAATCCGCTATTGTTTATTTTGAATTTGAAGGTGGAATATTTGCATACTCATTCTCATATGGATTGCTGGCATGATATTTTTTAAAAATAATAATTGAAAAAAAAAAACACAAAGCAGGAAAAGTTTGCCTTTTTCATGTGTTATTGACAAACTCACTTTACATGATAGTAGGAAATTGACATGCCCAGTGGAGAAGTATAAATTTCTTATCGCATACAAGGTTGTTGCTATTGTTAACCTTTTGTCTTGTAATTTTTTATTTTTTTTTGGTTCATTGGAATCATTATTTTTCCTAATTACCTAGTATGGTGCACGGTAAAAGCTAATTCAGATTAGCTTGATTTTGTTCTACCTACTTTAATTATATGGGGCATAACTTTTCTTTTTCTCACATAAATACATAAACTTGTTAATATTAAGAATTTTCTTATGGTTAATAAATAGTTACCATTTAAGTGGTTTGTATATTTGAAATTGTTGTAGATTCTTAATTATTTATGTATGTGAGATTGTGATACATGAATTGAGAATTATAATTAATAAATAGGATTCAAAAAAGTGATCTATTTATTTGAATCATTAGAATGTGCTCAACGTATCATGCATAAATTGTTCTAGATAAAAGTATACCGGTAAAGACTTGTTTACATATAAAGAGTTTTACCTTAGATACTAGTAATACTTGATTAATTCATGAGAAGAGATATTAAAGCTTTTCACTTTTGATTCTTAAGTATATTAATTAAGAGGACAATTTGATATAAGAAGGTGTTGTATGCCTTAGTAAAAGAAAGGACACAATGTATGTCTTGTGTCATGAGATAATAATTCAAGAGAATAAAAATTTGAATCATGTTATTTAATCTTCAATTATGTCTAAAATAAATATTTTTTAGATTTGGTCATAATTTAGATGGTCGTGAACTTTATGATTTCAGATTTACTTGAAATTTGATGGCTCCATCGAAAATCCTTTTAGATGGATTTTTAGGATGTTTGTCAGATTAAATTTTGATTTGAATATGATAAGATCATTCTTCATATCAGGCATATTTATTTTGAATATAGGACATGATTACACATGATGATTTAACATAAACTAACATGTGATAAGAATGTAAAATTAAAAAGAAATTCAATTGACCTGAAATTTGATAAGTTCATTGGAAACAACCTAACGAGAAACACTCATTGCTATGTTGTTATGATTTTTAGAGGTCGTTAAGATATTTTCAAGTTGTTCATTCGGATTAAAATGTGATTTAGTATGAAAATAATCCTTTATATCGATTTTATTTATGTTAAATATTGTAATGATTACATACGATTATTTAACATGAATTGATATAGATCTGATATTTTTTCTTAGATCGTTTGAATCTGGATTTGATCATAAATTTGGAGATAAATATTATTTTTGAACTCCAATTGATTTGATATTCAAGAGATTCATAAGAAATGATCAAATTTAAAATAATCACTTCTATGCAGTGATTTGACAACTTCAGATCATTTTAAATGATAGTTTTAGGATTTTTGTTATGTCTTGAAAATTAAATTTAATGAAAAACAACCCAACTATGATATAGTGGTGATAGAGATTTTTCTCTATGACTCTCACGACTAAACTTTAGTGAAGTATTAAGTTCATGTACTGGCATTAGACCTTCCTCCCTAACGGATGAAATTAATACAAGTCACTAGATTTGATCCGATCTCTAGTTTTGATAATTTGTATTAGCTCTCCTAAATTGAGTAATATATGATTAGATCAATGGATTTAGGGATAATGATATTTACTTGACTAAAATTACCAGTATACTCTTCATATGAGTTAGCTTTTGTTCTAAATTTATGGAGTGAATATCTGACACCACATAGGTATGTTACGTAAGTAGTTATTTTTTCAGCAAATTTATTGTTCAAGATTCATGAACACTTATGAGGTGTGTTTTGAATTTTAATATTCAATGATACATAAACACGCTGATTTTTTAAAAACAATGCTCATACAAAGAAAATAGTTTTGATATTTTGTTCTTTATTCTTGACCTGTGTATCCGTTATACAAATGATGACATGTGATAGAAATAATTGAACGAAAAACTTTAAATTTTATTTTGATCAAACAATATTTTCAACAAAATTGATCATAGTTTTAGTACAAAAAAAGGACTCTAATTGATCTAAAATTTGGTAGGTTCGTAAGAACGACATGATAAGTAATATTTCTTTTCTATTCATATCGTTATATGAGTTTTTGGTCATATTTGGTGATACGGATCGAGCCCATGATTACCTGATTAAATTATAGTGAAGTATTAATTTCATGTGCTGGCTTAGAGCTTCCTCCATAATAGATGAATTTAATACAAGTTACTATGTATTTAATCGCTAGTTTTGATAATCTGTATTAACTCTCCTTGAAAGGCCCCGGATCCTTGACGTCACTTTGATGGTCCCCGAAACTGCCTAGAAATTTTGCCAGGCATCACCTCATGGAAGGGCCTACACGGCCTGTGTGAAGGCACACGGACCGTGTGGCCTCCCGTGAAGTGGCACCTGGAAAAATGGAGGGTAAACGGGCCACCAAACGGTCCGTGTGGCAGGTAAACGGGCGGGGTCACGGTCCGTGTGACCCCAGACGGTTCGTTTACCGGACCGTGTTGTGGTACTTGGTCCGGAAAATTTTCAGGAGGAAAAATTTAAGTCTAGGGCCACAACACGGCAGACGGTCAGTGTAGCCCAGACGAACCGTTTACCGGTCCGTATGCCTCAGACGGACCATTTTCTGCGTTGTTTCATTAATGGCATTTTTGTAATATTAGCTCATTTCGATGGAAAGTTAGTCTTTTCCCACCCTTCTTAGGACCCCCTATATAAGTAAACATTCTCCTTTTTCATCATTTTACACTCTCACTCTCTCTCTCTTAAGTATATCTCTCAAGACTCTCCATCCTCTCTCTAAGATTGTTCAAGCTAAGGGCCAAGGTTGTGGGTCTATTTGCTTCTCAAGTTTGTCTACAACCAGGTATGCGGGTGTTGATTCTTGGTGTCTACCAACCAAGAAGACCCAAAGTCCTTCTTAAACTATTTATGAACTTGATTTCTTGAAATGTGAATTTTCTACTTGATCATGATACTTTGAACCATGCATGTGCTATATAATGTTCTAAAAACATGGTTATGATGAGTTTAAGTATGATGAACTATGTGGATTATGAAAATGTGAACATGCAAGTCCCTTTTAAGCTTTTACCATGCATGGGTGATATATACTACATTTTATATGAATTGTATTATGGATTTTTGGTCTTTTCATTATATTGCTATTTTATATGCTCTATATTACCCATGCCATTCCTACACCGTGCATTGTGTCACGTTGATGACATTGACACATGAAAATTTTGGACATGTGGGGTTAAGCCCAATTTTGTCCTAAAAAGGAATTGTGATATGATTTTTGGTAAAACATGGGATATGACAAGAAGGTGATCACCGGTATGTCTATAATTTTGGCTCTTTGAGCAATATGGGTGCTTGCACCATTTTGGTATTTGTGTAGATGAGCTATTCCTTGCATTGGCATCTTGAATATGACCTTGTGATTTGGCATTTAATCTTACTTGTGCATTTAACTTTTTAAAACGGAAATTGGATCCTCTCGAAAGCATATGTATATGTATAAATATTCTAGTGGGTTGTGTACTTAGCACCGATGGATTGGGGGCGTTAGGGATATCCCCAAGGTCCCTCTCCCTTTCCTTGAACTACGTGCCAGCATAGGAGCCCTTCCGAAATAGGGGTTGCCCGTAAGGAAGGAGGTCATTACCGAAATAGGGGTTTCCCATAAGGAATGGCTATTCGTTATGTATGTTATGATGTGATTATGCAAACCCTTCAGAAATAAAGGCTGCCCATAAGGAAGGTGGCCATCCAACGAAATAGGGGTGGCCCGTAAGGTGTGATGTAAATTTCCTTTGGCAAGTAATCTTCTCCCTACTAATGGGCGGTCCAAATCAGTCTGGTTCATGTAATAGCTCGCATGGATCGGGTTTGTCGGTTATAGTCCATCCCAATTATGTATATAGGAGAATTATCGCATTGCACACATCACGCATCCCATGGCATCTTGTATCATAAAATTTCTATTTCTTACATATATCCCTTGTACATTATATGCCCTTGCAACTTAACATGATTATGCAGGTTCGGTAAGTCACATGCATTGCATACCCACATATTTAGTACATTTAACGTACTAACACATACTCTATGCCTGCATGATTTTACTATGCAGGGACCTTGCAGTTTGAGCAGTATCCGCCGGACGAATAGTTTTCCCATTTCTAGATATTCTGTGGTGAGCCCCGTCTTTCGAGGGCATGCTTTTGTTCTTGTACGCTTTATCTATATATGTATTTTGTTGAGGGTGAGCCCGGAGCCCAACGTGCCACATTGAGTAGAGTCCTATTCATGGGTGTGAAGTGCACCATACCTATGAGTGGGAGGCTACGAATACGTCTTAGGAAATTCCTCCCTTCTTTGTGTCTTGTATCGTGCTGCGACTAGTATATGAAATTTCCTTACTTATTGGTGTCGTTAATCTATTTTAGAAAAAAAAATGCCATCGAGGAAGACCTCCACTACCTAGACCGGCCCCGACTGCCGAAGATCAGGCCCCTCACGAGCCTCTGGAGGAGCCTATTTCCAATGGTGAATTTCGTACTGCTTTCGCCATGCTTTCACAGGTGGTGACTACTCAGGCAAGGCAAGCCAATTTGCCACGGGACCCTACACCCGCTTCTATAGTAAGGGATTTCACCCGAATGAATCCTCCAAAATTTTACGGGTCAAGGGCTGACGAAGATGCTCAGGAGTTCATTGATGAGCTCTCGAAAATACTGAATATTATAGGCGTCTCTTCTGAGGAAAAAGCGGGGTTGGCTGCCTACCAGCTAAAAGATGTGGCCCAGGTATGGTATACGTAGTGGGCTATGGAGCGGGATAATGATGGTGATGTTAAATGGGGAGAGTTCAAAACTACCTTCCTTGACCGCTTCTTTCCACTTGAGCTGAGGGAGGCCAAAATGACTAAGTTTATTAACCTCAAGTAGGGGAGTATGAGTGTGAGGAATTATGCCCTCAAATTTACCAAGCTATCTAAATATGCTCCATCCCTGGTGGTCGATCCCCGTGCAAGAATGCACAAATTTGTTTCAGGTATTTCTGACTTGCTAGTGAAAGAATGCCGGACTGCTATGCTGATTAGGGACATGGATATTGCCCGACTCATGGTGTATGCTGAGCAGATCGAGGGGGAGAAACTCAAGGAGAAGAGGGCATATGATCCCAAGAGAGCCCGCGTTGATGGTAGGTTTTCGGGTGCTAGAAATATCGGTTTTGGTCGCTTCCAACAGGGCCAAGGCTCGGGAGCTCCGGTGGCTAATGCTCGGGCACCCCCTCCCGGGGTTCAGGCGGGTGGCGAAGCCGGATATTTGATGTGTGACAAGTGTGGGAAGCCCCACACAGGTGCTTGTTGGAGAGATAGGGGACTTTGCTTCTGATGCGGAAGTAAGGACCACAAGGTTGCTGATTGCCCTAGAAGTGTGCGCGGAGGCCGAGATCAGGTAGCCCAAGGTGGGCAGGGTCAGCCGAAGGGTCCTCCAGGTGCTGCCCCGAGAAATAACAAATTCTATGCACTCCATTCTCGCCAGGATATCGAGGAGGCTCCAGATGTTGTGACTGGTATGTTAAAATTTTTTTATTTTGATGCTTACGTGTTGCTTGACCCAGGTGCAAAATTGTCTTCTGTAACCCTGCTGTTGGCTGTTAAGTTCGATTTGAAACCCCAGATTCTAAGAGAGCCTTTCTCGGTGTACATCCCCGTGGGTGAATCTATTATCGCACATAAGGTCTATTATGGGTGTCCTGTTCTTGTGTTGCATAAAATATTTCCATGTGATCTTGTGGAACTTGAAATGTTTGATTTTGACGTGATTCTTGGGATGGATTGGCTGCATGCATCTTATGCTTCGATAGATTGTAGAACCCGGAAAGTCCAGTTCCAACCTCGTGGTGAACCAGTTGTTGAATGGAAGGGTAGTGATTCCTCCATTAAGGGTAGGTTTATTTCCTGCCTCAAGGCGCAGAAAATGATTTCTAAGGGGCGCATCTACCATATGGTAAGGGTCCGAAATGCGGATTCTGAGGTGCCTACTCTCGAGTCAGTCCCTGTGGTGAATGAATTTTCGGATGTGTTCCCCGAGGACTTACCGGGCATTCCTCCGGATAGAGAGATAGATTTTGGCATAGATCCTCTTCCAGATACTCAGCCTATTTCTATCCCCCCGTATCGGATGGCCCCGGCAGAATTGAAAGAGTTGAAGGAGCAGTTAAGGGACTTATTAGAGAAGGGCTTTATTCGGCCTAGTACACCACCGTGGAGTGCTCCCGTGTTGTTTGTGAGGAAGAAGGACGGGTCTCTCCGTATGTATATTGATTACAAATAACTGAATAAAGTGACAGTTAAGAACAAGTACATGTTGCTAAGGATTGATGATTTGTTTGATCAGCTACAAGGTGCCACTCACTTCTCAAAAATTGATCTCCACTCCGGCTACCATCAGTTGAAGGTTAGAGAGTGTCATATCCCCAAAATAGCTTTTCGGACAAGGTATGGGCATTTCGAATTTGTGGTGATGTCATTTGGTCTAACTAATGCTCCGGCCGCCTTTATGGATTTGATGAACAAAGTGTTTAAGCCTTTCCTGGACAGCTTTGTGGTGGTATTTATCGATGATATCCTCGTTTACTCCCGAAGTGAACAAGAATACGGGAATCATTTGAGGATGACCCTCCAAACTCTGAGGGAAAAGAAATTGTATGCCAAATTTAGCAGGTGCGAGTTCTGGTTGGGCAAAGTGGCTTTCCTTGGCATGTGGTGTCCGGAGACGGTATCAAGGTAGATCCGAGGAAGACAGAGGCTGTGAAAAGTTGGCCTAGGTCATTGACTCCTTCAAATATCCGCAACTTTCTCGGGTTGGCCGGGTATTACAGAAGGTTTGTAGAAGGTTTTTCCTCTATTGCATCTCTGTTGACTAGGTTGACCCAAAAGCAGTCTAAGTTTGTATGGTCGGATGAATGTGAGAGGAGTTTCCAAACTTTGAAGGATCGACTTACATCAGCTCCTGTTTTGACCTTGCCAAGTGGTTCAGAAGGGTTCGTGGTGTATTGTGATGCCTCGCTGGTTGGATTGGGTTGTGTGCTTATGCAAAATGGTAAGGTGATAGCGTACGCATCAAGATAGTTGAAGGTGCATGAAAAAAACTACCCCACTCATGACCTTGAGCTGGCAGCGGTGGTGTTTTCCTTGAAAATATGGAGGTATTATGTGTATGGGGTCCATGTTGATGTATTCACCGATCACAAAAGTTTGCAATATGTATTCACTCAAAGGGATCTTAATCTCAGGCAAAGGAGGTGGTTGGAATTCCTGAAAGATTATGACATGAGTATGTTGTATCATCCGGGCAAGGCCAATGTCGTAGCCGACGCTCTTAGCAGATTGTCTATGGGGAGTGTGGCGCATGTTGAAAATGAGAAAAGGGAGCTAGCAAGGGATGTTCACCGGTTGGCTAGGTTGGGTGTCATGTTGACTGATTCTAGCAGAGGTGGTATACGGGTTCAGAACGGGTCAGAATCGTCAGTGGTGAATGAGGTGAAAGCAAAACAAGACCTAGATCTGTCGTTGTATGAGTTGAAGAAGTTGGTTGCTGCAAAAGAGATCGAGGCTTTCTTCCAAGGGGGAGATGGTGTGCTTCTGTACCAAAATCAGCTTTGTGTTCCCGATGTGGGTGACCTTAGGAAGGTGATTATGAGTGAGGCCTACAACCCTCGTTACTCTATTTACCCGGGGTCTACTAAGATGTACTGGGATCTGAGAGAGATTTATTAGTGGCATGGTATGAAGAGGGATATTGCCAAGTTCGTGTCTGAATGCTCGAGTTGTCAGCAGGTAAAGGTTGAACCCCAGAGGCCTGGTGGTTTGGCCAAAGACATTGAAATTCCCAAATGGAAGTGGGAGGATGTGAATACGGACTTCGTGGTTGGGTTGCCTCCGACCAGAAGGCAATTCGACTCCATTTGGGTTGTCGTGGACCGGATGACGAAATCAGCTCACTTTCTACCAGTCAAGACTACCTACAGTGTCGAGGATTACTGTAACACCCCACATCATACATGTACTAGTCCAACATAGATGAAACATGATATGGCAGGGCCAAATCCGCACATATTTTTTTTAAAAGTGCGTGAATTTTAGATTAAAGGGCTATATGCACGTCTAACGCTTAAGATGACCGAGCATATATAATTTTTAAGTCAAGCTAAGGAGAGTTTGACCTTAAATGAAGTAAAATAATTGAGGTGCTTTAGGGACTTAGCAAGCTAGTAGGTGAGTCACCTACGCGCTTAGCTTAAATAAGCTCGGTAAACGGAGACAGGGCCCAACACCGAATTTGTTCAAGTCCGATAAAGAATAAACCCCGAGTTAAGGATGTCATTTGGGCCCATGGTTTGGCATCATAAAAGGACAATATTTGCAGCCCAAGATGGATAAGAAAAGGGCAAAATTACAGTTACAATCCATTTCAAAACTAAAGCCCAAACTAAGTGGGCTTAGGGAAGCAATGTTTGCAACAAAGCCCATCCCATTTGAAGCCCAATAAGGCCCAAATGAAAGGGCCAAGCTGCTGCCCCATAACCTTATTAAAATAAAGCTAAAAGCCCAAAAGAAAGTCGGCCAAAAGAGGCCTATAAAAGGGAGCAACCAGCAGCAACTTTTAGCCATTCTCTTAAGCCAAATTTCAGATTTTCTCTCTAAGTTCTTCTTGCACTCTTCTCATTTTCTAAAGCAGCCAAGACACACTTCTAGGGTTCTTGAAGAGAACCTAATACTTGAGAGTTAAGGTAAGTAAAAGTACCCATGTTTTGGTGTAATTTTTCCATGAAAAACATGAAGAATATGTTGGTTGTATTGTGCAGGAATTTTGGGACAGCATGTGTTCCAATTTTCTGGTTCACTTTTCTTGTTAAATAAGAGACTTTTAACTTGTTGGTTGGCTGAGTTATGAAGTATATGTATGTTTTTAACAAGTCTTGGGTCTGTAATGATGTAAGAAGGCTGCTGGACCACTTGTATCTTCCGCAAAAACAAGTTCTCAAATGATGTCTTAATTCCGGTCATTAGTAAGAATTTGTGGACTGTTTTTTGGGAATTGTTGTCCCACGTTTTTCATCTACTTAGGGACTGTTTTTGGACTGGTTTAGGACTGTAATTGTGTGTAAATATGTTGAGGACAGTTTGGTTAAGGTTGGAACTGATTTGGAGTGGTTGACGTCGAAATGTAGCGGAAGGACGCAATGTTGCATTGTCTACTTACGTGTTGTGTAAAGTTGTTGTATGCTGTATTGTATGAGTTGTTGTAATGCTGTTATGGGACTAAACATAGCTGGATTTGACATGTATATGGGAATGTGTGTTAGAAAATACGATTAGGAGTGGAAATGTTGAAAGAATACTCCTTGGTTGCTAATTTCGAGCTTGCTGCCCGGATGTTGTTTTTGGGTGAAATTGGATTACTAAGACGTGTTTATTAGCTACTAACACTAGTTTTATCACCCAATATGTTGTAGATAAGTGTTTGGAGGAAAAGGATACTACCCCGAAGTAATAACGACATAGTACAGCGAGGTATGTAAGGCAACTTGATTTCCTCTTACTTGGCATGAAATCTATAATCTTCCTTAGCATATAAAGGCACGTACAAACTCCGACATGGCTGCTAACCGTGTCCCCACTCTTTACCATGTTCATATGTACCCATACATAGTCATTGTTAACCTGCATATGTACTTGGATACCAAATATACTTGAGTTCCTTCTTACCCAACAAAGTCTACGTGTCGTTTAATCTCCGATACGGTTCATTATTTGTGTATCTCTCTTTTCATTGTAGTATTACCTTGTATGGTTGCTCATATGTCACATGTCTATATTCCTACAGTTCTAAAGGTTATGACCACCAAAAGAACCATCTCAAAGTAAATAAAAGATAACTTACAGTTGCTTATAAATGAGTGGTAGCCCGAGGGGTGGAAGAATCACCTAGCCAGGGTCGATCTCATTTGGGTGGTAGCCCGAGGGGTGAAGGAATCACCTAGCCAGGGTCGATCCCATTACAGAGATTACCACTGATCAGCTGGTCATTTACATGATATATTGTGCACAGATAATACAGTAAAGATACAGAAATAAAAAGACATAAAGTACATGATTCCATAGTATGACTAAAGGTGGTCTTTACATCCTTACACACCAGCATGAGATTTCATCTGAGTTCTTATTTCATGTACAATATTTCCTGCCTTACATATTCAATACATTATCTCGTACTGACGTCCCTTACGGGGGACCTGCATTTCATGCTGCAGGTACAGGAGTTACTAGATCTCTCCAGTAAGAGTACAGGACTTCCAGCTGCTATTACTAAGCTCCAGGTTGCTTCGGGGCTTATGTGTTTAGAACTTATATTTTGTATTGTATAGTTGGTCATGAGGCGGGGCCTTTCCCGACCCATTTGGATATTGTTCCTTACTTAGAGGCTTTGTAGACTATGTAAATTAAAGTGTGGTCAAATAGCGTATTGTCGACATCGTGGCTCCAACGGCCTAGTCTTATGCATTTACTTCTGGTTTGTTAGTACAGTGTACCTTCTTTTGACAGCATGTTAAGTATGGAAACCTCTTAAATGTTCATAGCAGGTGTATAGTTATATGTTGGTTCTCCCGAGCCTTGTCGGCAACGGGTGCCAGTCCGCCTTAATGGGGCTTAGGGCGTGACAAAAGTGGTATCAGAGCGGGTCGTCCTAGGGAGTCTACAAAGCCGTGTCTATGTAGAGTCTTGCTTATGGATGTGTTGTGCACCACATTTATAAGTAGGAGGCTACGTGCATTTAGGAGTTGTCACTTTTTTTTCATTCTTTAGATCGTGCCATAGAGCCAAGTGTTGTAGGTTGATTATTTCTAACCTCTAAATCATTTTGTACAGTAAGCATGCCTGAAACAAGGAAAAGCAAAGGCAAGGGGAAGGAGGTGGAAGTGGTAATTGGTATGCCCAGTCGGGTGAGACGACGAGATGAGGCCCAAGATGAGTCTCTGTCCCAAACATCTCCAACTCCTCCAGCTCCTGATGAACCAGGTCGTAGTGAAACTCCCTCAGAACTACCTGCCGATGCTGCTGTGCAGGATCTGAGAAATGCGGTCCAATTATTGACTCGCATAGTTGCTAGCCAAAGCCAAAGACAAGAAGGCCCAGTTGTAGGTGCAGATGGTGCGAATAGGGCGGCTAGCACGAGGATACGTGACTTTCTTAATTTGGACCCTCCAGCTTTCACCGGGTCAGATCCTAATAAAGATCCGCAAGACTTCATCGACCAGATCCAGCGCACTTTAGATGTTATGCATGTAAGTGGTACAGAAGCTGTAGAACTGGCAGCATATAGATTGAAAGGTGTGGCTATATTGTGGTATGAATCTTGGAAGCAATCCAAGGGTATAGATGCACCTCCAACTACCTGGAAGGAGTTCAAAGAGGCCTTTCTTGACCACTACTTGCCATATGAGATCCGAGAGGCCCGTGCAGATCAATTTCTGAATCTCCATCAAGGGGGTATGAGCGTGAGGGAGTATAGCCTCCAATTTAACTCCTTGGCCAGGTATGCTCCCAATGTAGTTGCTACTATGGCAGATAGAGTTCATCGGTATGTGGATAGGTTGGATACATATCTGGTAAGAGACTGTACTATTGCTTCATTTAATAAAGACATGGATATAGCAAGAATGCAAGCATTTGCGCAGAAACTAGAGGATCAGAGGCAAAGGAGAAGGACACAAGAGATAGAAAGGGGCCAGTCCAAGAGGGCCAGATCTACAGGGCAGTTTGTACCATCCCAAGGTGATGTTAGGCCCCGATTTCCAAGTAAACCACCTAGACCATCATCCTCCTATTCTGCAGTCAGTGCTCCACCGCAATTTCAAGGGCCTAGAGGTAATCAGTTTAATCAAAGAAGTGAGGGACAAGGTGCACGGACTGCCGGTTATTCGACCAGCCAGCAGATTCCTCCTAGGCAGTCTTGCCAACAATGTGGGAGGAGTCATTCAGGTACATGCCGTGTTGGGACAGATGCCTGTTATTGGTGTGGTGTACCAGGGCATATGATAAGAGATTGCCCAAGAAGACGTATGGGTGATATGGCACAACCTGCTGGGTCAGCTGTTGCATCATCATCGTCAGTTCCTCCCTTCAGTAGGGGTCAGTAAATGCCTACAGGCCGTGGTAGAGGTTGTAGAGTAGCAGCTAGCTCCAACGGAGCCAAGAATCGCACTTATGCTCTGGGGAGTCGGCAGAATTTAGAAGCTTCACCCGATGTGGTCACAGGTACATTTTCCATCTTTTCACATAATGTATATGCATTAATTGACCCTGGTTCTACATTATCTTATATCACACCACTAGTGGCTGGGAAGCTTAAAAGAACACCTAAATTATTGAATGAGCCATTTGAAGTGTCTACGCCAATCGGTGAATCTATTATAGCTAGAAGGGTCTATTATGATTGTGTTGTAACTGTTTGCGACCGTTATACGTGGGCGGACCTTGTTGAGTTAGATATGGTGGAATTCGATGTTATAATGGGTATGGATTGGTTAGCTTCTTGCTATGCTACTGTGGATTGCCCATCTAAGAGAGTGTATTTCCACTTTCCAAATGAGGCAGTCCTTGAATGGGAAGGTAATGTTGGGGCACCAAAGGGGAAGTTTATTTCCTATTTTAAGGCAAGGAAGATGATGTCAAAGGGGTGTATATGTCATCTAGTTAGAGTAAGGGATATGGAGGCTGAATCACCAACTCTTCAATCGGTTCCGGTAGTGAATGAATTTGCTGATGTGTTTCCCGAAGAGCTTCCAGGTTTGCCTCCAGAAGAGAGATAGATTTTGGCATTGATTTACTCCCAGGCACTCAACCTATTTCTATCCCTCCATATAGAATGGCCCCGGCAGAGTTACGTGAATTAAAGGAGCAATTGAAAGATTTGCTAGAGAAGGGTTTTATAAGACCTAGTGTATCCCTTTGGGGTGCGCCAGTGTTATTTGTACGTAAAAAGGATGGCACCTTAAGAATGTGTATTGATTACCGACAATTGAATAAGGTGACAATTAAAAACAAATACCCCCTCCCCAGGATTGATGATTTATTTGATCAGTTACAGGGTGCCAAATGTTTTTCAAAAATTGATTTGAGGTCAGGTTATCACCAAGTGAGGGTGAGGGAAAAAGATATACCCAAGACAGCCTTTAGGACACGCTATGGCCACTTTGAATTTCTTGTTATGTCATTTGGGCTGACAAATGCACCAGCAGTTTTCATGGACTTAATGAACAGGGTATTCAAGCCGTTCTTGGATGTCTTTGTGATAGTATTTATAGATGACATTTTGGTGTATTCAAGATCAAAAGAGGACCATGCAAATCACTTACAGCAGGTATTACAAGTTCTTCGTGATCGGCAATTGTATGCCATGTTTTCCAAATGTGAATTTTGGTTGAAATCAGTGGCATTCTTGGGTCATATTGTATCCGATGAAGGGATAAGGGTTGATTCACAAAAGATAGAGGCGGTGAAAGATTGGCCAAGGCCAACAACACCCACCGAAGTTCGAAGCTTCTTAGGGTTGGCAGGTTATTATAGAAGATTTGTCGAAGGTTTTTCTTCTGTTTCTGCACCTCTAACAAAGTTGACACATAAGGCGACCAAATTTCAATGGAATGATGCATGTGAAAGGAGCTTTCAAGAGTTGAAAAGCAGGCTAACTTCTGCACCTGTATTAGTGCTTCCAGAAGGCTCAGAGGGGTATGCGGTATATTGTGATGCTTCGGGGGTTGGTTTAGGGTGTGTACTGACACAACATGGTAGGGTAATTGCTTATGCCTCGAGACAACTGCGGCCACATGAGAAAAACTACCCGACACATGACCTTGAACTAGCAGCTATTGTGTTTGCCTTGAAAATATGGCGCCATTATTTGTATGGGGTTCATGTTGACATATATACTAATCATAAGAGCTTACAGTACATCTTTAAACAGAAAGACCTAAATTTAAGGCAGCGGAGGTGGCTGGAGCTAATAAAGGATTACGATGTTGATATACTATACCATCCAGGGAAAGCAAATGTGGTAGCCGATGCTTTGAGCCGCAAGACAATTGTGAATATTGATGATCAGACCGTGGTAAGGCAAGGAGTCGCTAAGGATCTACGTCAACTAGCCAATTTGGGAGTGCGCCTCATTGAAACTCCAAAGGAAGGGGTTGTTGTGCATAATGCTGCAGAGTCTTCATTGATAACAGAGGTAAGGGAAAAACAGTTCAAAGATCCTATTCTACGGTGACTTAAGGAGAAGGTGAGTCAAGGCATAATGAAGGGCTTTGAACTTACCCAAAATGGAGTACTTTACTGTCAAAACAGATTGTGCGTTCCTAATATAAATGGACTAAGAAGGAGAATAATGGAAGAAGCCCATCATTCAAGATATACTATCCATCCAGGATCAACTAAGATGTATCATGACCTGAAGGAAGTGTTTTGGTGGGAAGGCATGTAAAAGGACCTTGCAGAATTTGTGGCTCAATGTCCAAATTGCCAACAAGTTAAGGTAGAGCACCAAAAGCCGGGAGGTTATATGCAATGTATAGAGCTTCCAACATGGAAGTGGGATATGATTAATATGGATTTTGTTACTGGGTTGCCTCGCTCATTTCAGAAGTTTGACTCCATATGGGTAATAGTTGATAGACTTACAAAGTCAGCACACTTCTTGCCAGTTATGAGTGACTATACGGCTGAAGAGTATGCAAAGCTATACCTTAAGGAGATAGTTAGACTACATGGGATCCCAATCTCCATTATATCTGATCGGGGAGCTCAATTCACCGCAAAGTTTTGGAAATCCTTCTAGAGGAGCTTAGGGACACAAGTAAATTTAAGTACAGCTTTCCACCCGCAGACAGATGGTCAAGCATAACGCACCATTCAAACACTTGAAGATATGTTGCGGGCGTGTGCATTGGACTTCAAAGGTAGTTGGGTGGACCATTTGCCACTTATTGAATTTGCCTATAATAATAGCTACCATTCAAGCATCAAGATGGCACCGTATGAACCTTTGTATGGAAGGAAATGTAGATCACCGATAGGATGGTTTGAAGTGGGTGAAACCACCTTGCTTGGTCCAGATCTAGTCCAACAAGCCATGGAAAAAGTCAAGGTAATACGACAACGGCTAGAAACAACCCAAAGCCGTCACAAATCATATGCAGATGCTAGAAGAAGAGGACTGGAATTCTCAGTAGGAGATTGGGTATTCTTAAAGGTGTCTCCAATGAAAGGTGTTATGAGATTTGGTAAGAAAGGGAAACTAAGCCCACGTTACATAGGGCCATATAAGATTATTAAAAGGTTTGGACAAGTTGCATGTGAATTAGAGTTACCCCAGGAGCTTTCAATGGTTCATCCAGTTTTTCATGTCTCAATGCTCCGAAAATGCATAGGTGATCCATCTCGTATTACTCCTATTGAAGATATGCAAGTTACGGAAGATCTCACCTATGAAGAGGTACCTATTGCTATCCTAGATCGTCAAGTTAGAAAGCTAAGGAATAAGGAAATACCTTCAGTAAAAGTCTTTGGAGGAACTAACAGGTAGAAGAGATAACGTGGGAGGCTGAGGAAGCAATGAGGTCTAAATATCCTTATTTATTTGAAGCTAAAGAGGAAGTCCAAGATACAGAGTTGAGGGATTAGTAGGTACGTGAATATGAATTCTTATTATGTTTTCAAAAGTCTGTTTACATGTGAGTTCGTTTAACCTATTCAATTATGCTTACATTTGGGGATGAATGTTCCTAAGGGGGGGAGGATGTAACACCCCACATCATACATGTACTAGTCCAACTTAGATGAAACATGATATGGCAGGGCCAAATCCGCACATATTTTTTTTAAAAGTGCGTGAATTTTAGATTAAAGGGCTATATGCACGTCTAACACTTAAGATGATCGAGCGTATATAATTTTTAAGTCAAGCTAAGGAGAGTGTGACCTTAAATGAAGTAAAATAATTGACGTGCTTGAGAGACTTAGCAAGCTAGTAGGTGAGTCACCTACGCGCTTAGCTTAAATAAGCTCGGTAAACGGAGACAAGGCCCAACACCGAATTTGTTCAAGTCCGATAAAGAATAAACCCCGAGTTAAGGATGTCATTTGGGCCCATGGTTTGGCATCATAAAAGGAAAATATTTGCAGCCCAAGATGGATAAGAAAATGGCCAAATTACCATTACAATCCACTTCAAAACTAAAGCCCAAACTAAGTGGGCTTAGGGAAGAAATGTTTGCAACAAAGCCCATCCCATTTGAAGCCCAATAAGGCCCAAATGAAAGGGCCAAGCTGCTGCCCCATAAACTTATTAAAATAAGGCTAAAATCCCAAAAGAAAGTCGGCCAAAAGAGGCCTATAAAAGGGAGCAACCAGCAGCAACTTTTTGCCATTCTCTTAAGCCAAATTTAAGATTTTCTCTCTAAGTTCTTCTTGCACTCTTCTCATTTTCTAAAGCAGCCAAGACAAACTTCTAGGGTTGTTGAATAGAACCTAATACTTGAGAGTTAAGTTAAGTAAAAATACCCATTGTTTGGTGTAATTTTTCCATGAAAAACATGAAGAATATATTGGTTGTATTGTGCAGGAATTTTGGGACAGCATGTGTTCCAATTTTGTGGTTCACTTTTCTTGTTAAATAAGAGACTTTTAACTTGTTGGTTGGCTGAGTTATGAAGTATATGTATGTTTTTAACAAGTCTTGGGTCTGTAATGATGTAAGAAGGCTGCTGGACCACTTGTATCTTCCGCAAAAACAAGTTCTTAAATGATGTCTTAATTCCGGTCATTAGTAAGAATTTGTGGACTGTTTTTTGGGAATTGTTGTCCCACATTTTTCATCTACTTAGGGACTGTTTTTGGACTGGTTTAGGACTGTAATTTTGTGTAAATATGTTGAGGACAGTTTGGTTAAGGTTGGAACGGATTTGGAATGGTTGACGTCGAAATGTAGCGGAAGGACGCAATGTTGCGTTGTCTACTTACGTGTTGTGTAAAGTTGTTGTATGCTGTATTGTATGAGTTGTTGTAATGCTGTTATGGGACTAAGCATAGCTGGATATGACATGTATATGGGAATGTGTGTTAGAAAATACGATTAGGAGTGGAAATGTTGAAAGAATACTCCTTGGTTGCTAATTCCGAGTTTGCTGCCCGGATGTTGTTTTTGGGTGAAATTGGGTTACTAAGACGTGTTTATTAGCTACTAACACTAGTTTTATCACCTGATATGTTGTAGATAAGTGTTTGGAGGAAAAGGATACTACCCCGAGGTAATAACGACATAGTACAGCGAGGTATGTAAGGCAACTTGATTTCCTATTACTTGGCATGAAATCTATAATCTTCCTTAGCATATAAGGGCACGTACAAACTCCGACATGGCTGCTAACCGTGTCCCCACTCTTTACCATGTTCATATGTACCCATACATAGTCATTGTCAACCTGCATATGTACTTGGATACCAAATATACTTGAGTTCCTTCTTACCCAACAAAGTCTATGTGTCGTTTAATCTCCGATACGGTTCATTAGTTGTGTATCTCTCTTTTCATTGTAGTATTACCTTGTATGGTTGCTCATATGTCACATGTCTATATTCCTACAGTTCTAAAGGTTATGACCACCAAAAGAACCATCTCAAAGTAAGTAAAAGATAACTTACAGTTGCTTATAAATGAGTGGTAGCCCGAGGGGTGGAAGAATCACCTAGCCAGGGTCGATCTCATTTGGGTGGTAGCCCGAGGGGTGAAGGAATCACCTAGCCAGGGTGGATCCCATTACAGATTTACCACTGATCAGCTGGTCATTTACATGATATATTGTGCACAGATAATACAGTAAAGATACATAAATAAAAAGACATAAAGTACATGATTCCACAGTATGACTAAAGGTGGTCTTTACATCCTTACACACCAGCATGTGATTTCATCTGAGTTCTTATTTCATGTACAGTATTTCCTGCCTTACATATTCAGTACATTATCTCGTACTGACGTCCCTTACGGGGGACCTGCATTTCATGCTGCAGGTACAGGAGTAACTAGATCTCTCCAGTAAGAGTACAGGACTTCTAGCTTCTATTACTAAGCTCCAGGTTGCTTCGGGGCTTATGTGTTTAGAACTTATATTTTGTATTGTATAGTTGGTCATGAGGCGGGGCTTGTCCCGATACATTTGGATATTGTTCCTTACTTAGAGGCTTTGTAGACTATGTAAATTAAAGTGTGGTCAAATAGCGTATTGTCGACATCGTGGCTCCAACGGCCTAGTCTTATGCATTTACTTCTGGTTTGTTAGTACAGTGTACCTTCTTTTGACAGCATGTTAAGTATGGAAACCTCTTAAATGTTCATAGCAGGTGTATAGTTATATGTTGGTTCTCCCGAGCCTTGTCGGCAACGGGTGCCAGTCCGCCTTAATGGGGCTTAGGGCGTGACAATTACGCAAGGTTGAATATTCAAGAGTTGGTGAGGTTGCATGGCGTACCTAGATCTATCATATCAGATCGAGGTGCTCAATTCACTTCCCACTTTTGAAAGTATTTCATGAAAGGCCTTGGGACCAAAATTAAGTTGAGTTCCGCCGTCCATCCTCAAACAGATGGCCAAGCAGAGCGGACCATTCAAACTTTGGAGGAAATGTTGAGAGCATGTGTGGTGGAGTTTAAGGGGAATTGGGATGATCATCTTCCACTCATCGAGTTTGCTTATAATAATAGCTTCCATGCTAGTATTGGCATAGCGTCGTTTGAAGCCCTGTATGGAAGAAGGTGTAGATCCCCGGTGGGGGGGTTTGAAGTGGGAAATGGCCTTGGTTGGCCCGCATTTGGTGATGGATGCTATGGATAAGGTAAAGGTGATTAGGGAGAGATTGAAAGCGTCCCAAAGTCGCCAAAATTCCTATGCGGATAGCAGGAGGAGGGACCTCGAATTTCATGTAGGGGATTGGGTCTATGTGAAAGTCTCTCCTATGAAGGGCGTAATGCGTTTCGGCAAAAAGTGCAAGTTGAGCCCCCGGTATGTTGGCCCTTATGAAATAATTGAGCGGATTGGAGATGTGGCTTCTAAGTTGGAGTTACCTCCAGATTTGAGTTCCATCCATCCGGTTTTTCATGTATCTATGTTGAGAAAGTTCGTTGGCGATCCTAGCTCCATTGTGCCTTTGGAGGGAATTGAGGTTGAAGAAAATTTGACTTACGAGGAGGTGCCGGTGGCAATTTTGGATAGGCAAGTAAAACGGCTTAGCAACAAGGATGTGGCTTCGGTAAAGGTACTTTGGAGGAATCAACTTGTGGAGAGTGCTACTTGGGAGTCGGAGCTGGACATGATGAAATGGTACCCCCATTTTTTCCAATCTACTCAAGCCTAAGGTACTAGGAATCTTTCCCTATCAACTGTGTCATTTTCTTGCCCTCTTGAGTCTCATGACATGACACGCATATGTATACATTAAAGGATTTTCTTTCCTTGGCAAAAAAGTTGAATGCAATTTTGACATGAGTTGGTTTTGAACTATAATTGGATTTGTGACAAAAAGCTTTTAGGTACAAACCTTGTAAATTTGAGTTGAATCATGCATTGTGTCTTGTATCGGACGTATCTTGCCTCGACTCTAGCCTTCCAAGCCTTGTTCTTGCACATTCGGGGACGAATGTTCCCAAGGGGGAGATAATGAAAGGCCCCGGATCCTTGACGTAACTTTGATGGTTCCCCAAACTGCCCAGAAATTTTGCAAGGCATCACCTCACGGAAAGGACTACACGGCCCGTGTGAAGGCACACGGATCGTGTGGCCTACCGTGAAGTGGCACCTAGAAAAGTGGAGAGCAAACGGGCCACCACACGGTCCGTGTGAAGTCACACGGTCCATTTGGTAGGTAAACGGGCGGGGTCACAGTCCGTGTGACCCTAAATGGTCCGTTTACCGGACCGTGTTGTGGTAATTGGTCTGGAAAATTTTCAGGAGGAAAAATTTAAGTCTAGGGCCACGACACGGCACACGGTCCATGTGGCCCCAGTCGAACCGTTTACCGGTCCGTATGCCTCAGACGGACCATTTTCTTAGGGCCCCCTATATAAGTAAACACTCTCCTTTTTCAGCATTTTACACTCTCACTCTCTCTCTCTAAAGTATATCTCTCAAGACTGTCCATCCTCTCCCTAAGATTGTTCAAGCTAAGGGCCTAGGTTGTAGGTCTATTTTCTTCTCAAGTTTGTCTACAACCAGGTATGTGGGTGTTGATTCTTGGTCTCTTCCAACCAAGAAGACCAAAATTCCTTCTTAAACTATTTATGGACTTGATTTCTTGAAATGTGAATTTTCTACTTGATCTTGATACCTTGAACCGTGCATGTGCTATATTATGTTATAAAAACTTGGTTATGATGAGTTTAAGTATGATGAACTATGTGGATTATGAAAATGTGAACATACAAGTCCCTTTAAAGCTTTTACCATGCATGGGTGATCTATACTACATTTTATATGAATTGTATTATAGATTTTTGGTCTTTTCATTATATTGCTGTTTTTATATGCTCTACATTACCCATGCCATTCCTACACCGTGCATTGCATCACATTCATGACATTGACACATGAAAATTTTAGAAATGTGGGGTTAAGCCCAATTTTTTCCTAAAAAGGAATTGTGATATGATTTTTGGTAAGACATGGGATATGAATTTTGGCTTTTTGAGCAATATGGGTGCTTGCACCATTTTGGTATATGTGTAGATGATCTATTCCTTTCATTGGCATCTTGAATATGACCTTGTGATTTGGCATTTAAGCTTACTTGTGCATTTAATGTTTCAAAATGGAAATTGGATCCTCTCGAAGCATATGTATATGTATAAATATTCTAGTGGGATGTGTACTTATCACGGATGGATTGGGGGTGTTAGGGATATCCCCAAGGTCCCTCTCCTTTTCCTTGAACTATGTGCAAGCATAGGAGCCCTTCCGAAATAGGGGTTGCCCGTAAGGAAGGAGGTTATTACCGAAATATGGGTTTCCCGTAAGGAAGGAGGTCATTACCGAAATTGGGGTTGCCCATAAGGAATGGCTATTCGTTATGTATGTTATGATGTGATTATGCAAACCCTTTCGAAATAGGGGTTGCC
The DNA here is from genome assembly GCA_029948455.1 of Solanum rostratum. Lineage (NCBI taxonomy): Eukaryota > Viridiplantae > Streptophyta > Magnoliopsida > Solanales > Solanaceae > Solanum > Solanum rostratum. The sequence continues at coordinate 44,115,308 of CM057051.1, forward strand.
CGTAAGGAAGGTGGCCATCCACTGATGGGAGGTCCAAATCGGTCCGGTTCATGTAATAGCTCGCATTGATCGGGTTTGTCGGTTATAGTCCATCCCCATTATGTATATAGGAGCATTATCGCATTGCACGCATCACGCATCCCATGGCATCTTGTATCATCAAAATTTCTATTGCTTATATATATCCCTTGTACGTTATGTGCCCTTGCCACTTAACATGATTATGTAGGTTCAGTAAGTCACGTGCATTGCATACCCGCATATTTAGTAAATTCAACATACTAACGCATACTCTACGCCTGCATGATTTTAATATGCAGGGACCGAGAAGTTTGAGCAGTATCCGTCGGACGAATAGTTTTCCCGTTTCTAGATATTCTGTGGTGAGCTCTGTCTTTCGAGGGCATGCTTTTGTTCTTGTACGCTTTATCTATGTATGTATTTTGTTGAGGGTGAGCCCGGAACATGTCCCGGCCCCCGTTCCTTGATTAGAGGCACTTGGTGGACCTTTTATAAACTCTTCTCATTTTGTTATCTATAAAATATGTTCCCCTTTTTGGTTTTAGAATGTTCTCTCTTTACTTGAATTTAAGTTTTGAAAATTTTGAGGCTTGTTTGGGGACTTACGTGTTCCCATTCACCGTGTCACATCTAGGCACCGACCCCGGGTCGTGACACTCCTAAACTGGTAATATATGATTGGATCAATGGAACTAGAGTGATTTTCGCTTGACTTAAATCTCCAACTGAATTGGGCTTGTATAATTTTATGGAGTGAATAATCGATCATTGTACATGTGTATTGCATGAGTAGTTCCCCAATCCCAATGATTGGCTATTTGAGATGCATCGATATATATATATATATATATATATATATGTATAAATGAGCTCTGAATTTTATTATTTAGATTATTCAAGATATACGGATCCTTTCCATGATTACCAGATTAAATAATAGTGAAGTGTTAATTTCATATGCTGGCTTAGACCTTCCTCGATAACAGATGAATTTGATGCAAGCCACTATGTATTTAATCGCTAGTTTTGATAATCTATATTTACTCTCCTAAACTGAGTAATATAAGATTGGATCAATGGAACGAGAGTGATTTTCACTTGACTTAGACTAACAGTAGACTCTCTAACTGAGTCAGGTCTGTATAAGTGTATGGTGTAAATAATCGATCATTTTACATATGTATTGCATGAATAGTTCTCCAATCCCAACGATTGGCTATTCAAGATGCATGGAGCCGGATGAAAGGAAACTTTAACGTCCGATTTTGAAGAGGGGGAGATCCTATAAAATCCTAATATATATGTATAAATGAGCTCTGAATTTTATTATTCAGAATTATTTGATATATTATGATGTATTACATCTCAAACTCTCAAAAGACTTCACAGACCCACTTAGTACTACTCAAGGATCTTTTATAGATAAGATATTAAAATTAAAGAATCCATTATGCATGTACTTTATGTTAAAAAGAATTGATTTTTCAGTTTTCTAACTAAATACGAGATAAATGCTTAATACATTTTTTTTTAACTCTCGTATTATTGAGTTTGATAAATATTTTATCTCTTATAGTATATTGGTGCATGAACTTTTTATTAGTATTATCTCTTTTGAATAGAATAATATTAATCTATCTTATAAGAGAAAACATCTTTCAAATTGAATATAACTTATCTGTTCCATGTGTCTAAAGTTATTTATTCTGAAAGAACTTCAACGTTGGTTAAAGGATGGACATAATGGTTCATTGAAAGTGAAGTTCTTGCCTATGTGAGAGTCCTATTTAGAAAAAAAATTACTTAGAGACCTTTCCTCTTAGAAAGAAAATGGAGGTAGTGATAAGTTAGACTTAATCTATTTTAATTTGTGTGGTAAATGAACATTCAGGCAAGAGGTGATTTTGAGTGTTGTGGAATATCCATAAAATATTACTCATGATATGAATATATATTTTTTGATGCTATGTGAGTCTAAATTTTGTTTTGATAAACTCAAGATATTTAAGACAAATAAAGATAGCGTCATGAAAAATCTATAACATTCTTGCAATTTGTATGTAGTGTGTATACCTCTTTGCAGAGTTTATTAGTCACTTATTTGATAGAGTAATTGCTTTCAATCATTTACACCAGAACTTTATAATAGTTTGGTGTAAAAAAAGAAAGAAAAATACACTACAAGAAAATAGGTTTTTAACGAGGGAAAATTCCGTCGTTAAAAGTATAAATCCGGTCGTTATTAGTCAATAACGACCGATAAAAATCCCGTCGTCACCTGTCGTTAGTAGCTCCGACGATAAAAGTTAATGACCAGATTAAATTTCATCGTTAAAAGTTAACGACCGTATTAGATTTGGTCGTTAAAAAAGCTTTAATGACAACAAAAATCCGGTTGTTATTCCTTTTTTGTAGCAACCAAATTTTTCCTTCACTAATTGATTTTCTAGTTATTAAAAATAAAAAAAAGGCAAGCCCGGTGCACTTCGGAGGAGGGGTCTAACCACAAGAATCTATTGTAGAGTAGTCTTACCTTGAAATTCTGCCAGATGATGTTACCAAGGTTTGAACCCGTGACCTTCTAGTCACATGACAACATCTTTACCAGTTACTCCAAGGCTCTATTCAGTTCTAGTCATTAAAATCTTAATTATAACCACAAATCAAATCAACAAAAGTGCAAACTACGTATGGATATACACACAGAAACATACAAAAACATGCACATATGAAAACATACAAATTTATTATATTCATATAAAATTTCATAGTTCACTACAAAGAATGATATTGTGTAAAGTTACAAAAATATAGACATACAAATTTATGTAATATTATATTTTTTAACTCTTAATAAAATAAAAACTAGAATATTTCAAAATAATTTTTGAAATATGAAATGCATTCTTCCTGTGCTTCAAAATTTTCTGTTGCTTATACTTCTTTGCACTTTTTCTGAGGATGAGTTCTTCAAACTGCATGACCTTTCAAAAAACAAATATAAAAACTTCATGTAAAGTTATTAATAATACTCCTAATAACTATTATCTTCCTTTTTCTTTTTCGCAAAATCAAAGATTAACCACAATGAAATATAAAATTTGTTTCTGTTCTCATAACCATATAAAAAGAAAGTTGGGCTTCCTAGTTCTAGACTGAAAATTGTTTGTTTTGTATTTTGCACCTTAAGATATTGACTTTTTGCACATTGCTTCATCGATAAAACCCCCAACTTCTTTTAGTTTCACTTTTTATACTAATGGTATTCACCTAATATAAATAATTCAATATCATTAAAATTATTATGAAGATACAAATTAATTATATCATCTTAAATTTTAAATAATAAAAAAATCACAATTTCTTAATTAATTAGTTGTTGATTATATGTCATGTAAAGTTTTTAAATTTTCTATTTGTAAAATTTCACGTTATACTTTTCTAACTTAAACAAATGATTTTTCTTTATATACACCTGTTGGTTTCACAACCAATAATGGAAAAAAAAATCAGCACAATATATATATATATATATATATATATATATATATATATATATATATATATATATATATATGTTATTAGAAGAAACATTATTACTGGATACTGATTCTTAAGTCTATTGATCAAGGTAATTTGCAAGTGGAGAAACATCTTTCCTCTTGAGAAAATTACTTACGACCAAATTTATTTAACTTTTCTACCTTAAATTAATCTCATAAGCTCATAATTATATATATTATTACTTTTATTGTTAATTTTTTGTTTCATTACAATTTTTTGTTTTGACCTACTTCATCTTGCATATTTAAAAATGTCAAGAAAAAATGAATAAATTGTCTCTCAAAATAAAAACATATATAAAAACTATATCAAGAAAATACTTAAGTTAAAAAAATTATGTCAAAAATTAAGATTGTAACTAAATATTTTTATAATATTTCAAAATTGTATATAATTGAATATAATACAAATGATGGATAGAGTTATTAGAAAATAATAAATTAATATTTTTTTCTTTTTATTAAACTTTTTTTTTATGGAATAAGCAAAATTATAATGGAGGATTTTTATCAGAATGAATAACAAAACACCACTTGTTATACTTATAACATGATTTGGTCTTATCTCTTTATTCTCATATTAGTTAAACATATTTTTACACTAACTAATATGTTTTAACAATGTCATGTTATGCTTTTTAAAAATCAAATTTGTCCCCTCGTTAATGTTAGATTAAAATTTATTTTTAACGATCAGAAAAAGATCTAGTCGCTATAAGTGTATTTATAATAATCGAAAAAAGAATTGGTCACTATAAGTGTATTTGTAACGACCGTAAAATAATTTGGTCGCTATAAGTATATTTATAACGATCAGAAAAAATTTGGTCACTATAGGTATATTTATAACGACCGAAAAAATATTTGGTCACTATAAGTATATTTATAACGACCGAAAAATATTTGGTCACTATAAGTATATTTATAACGACCGGATTCATTTCTCATCGTTAAGAAATGATCGTTAAAAGTCTCTTTTCTTGTAGTGATAGTCTCTTATGGAAATGGTAAGATTAATGATTGAGTTATTTGAAGTTGTTTTACTTCTTTTGGTATACATCCTAAGAATTATATGTCATATTTGGAATTTAATTCCTTGCATTTTTGTAACCTTGACAACTATAGAACTAGTAAGGACTTGAAGTGAGTTTAGTCTGTGTCATGTTCAGATATAGAATTGTATAGCGTATATGCTGAAAGAGAAAACAAACAAGTTGGAATTAATTATGAATGTGTGTGCGTGTTAATTAGATATTCAAAAAGAATAAAAGAAGATCTTATTGTCCTGAAGAAAATATGGCTTGTTAACACAACTGCCAGATTTCTAGAAAAGGACTATTTAGTAAACCATGTTCCTAGAAATAAACTAGTTTTACAGGAACTGAATAAAGAAATAACAAATGATTCAGTCGTAAATTCAAACGCTCAAGAACATCTAATTAGTATGTCTGAACTGACGTTCCATTGTATTTAAATAGTGGGAGAAATGTTACTTGACATAAGACGATTTACTACCTCAAGTAGTGGGAGTGATGTTGAGCAAATTAAATAGCACTACATGAATAAGTTGTTAGAATTTCAATAACAAAATGTTTTGAGGAAAATATTAAGACTTAAGAACATGAAAGTGTGATCATAGTAGTAGTACTTTGTAGTAGTGGGAGAATCGTAATGAAGATTGATTTGTTGTGTATTTTTGAGACAGTTTTATGATAGAACTCCTTAAAATCGATTGTTACGACTAAGCACTACTAGACGGAATTGCATAGGAAAACAACTTGGTAAGATCCTTTTGATAAGTCATATAAAAGGAATGCTTGCGAAAGTTGTAAATGCATAGCTAAAAGTCTAAGTGGGAGATTATTAGAATATATACATACTATTAATCGTGGATTTAGACATAGTATTCTAACAATTTCTATGATTGAATATCTAAGTGGGAGATTATTAGGGTATATACTATTAACCATGCATTTAGATATAGTATATTATAATAATTGTGATAGTTAAAAGTCTAAGTGGGAGATTGTTGGGATATATACTATTAACAATGGAATATATACTATTAACCATGAGTTTAAATATAGTATATATTATAGAAAAATTATTCATCCAATTTTAATAAAAATTTTAATAGATCATATAAACATTTATGTGTCCATTTACTTATATAGTAGATGATTTAGTGTATAGAGTTTTAGCTTATACATGGAATTAAATCATCGGTTCTTATAAGTATAAAGTTTTTTGTTCACAGTCTTTATGGAAATTGGACAAACCATTGTATGGTTGTAGCACAATATTGTGTATAATTTACCTTGATTATGGGAACGGTGTAGTTCCAACTTCTTGTGCTAGTGCATATTGTATGTATTGAATGGGACCTAGTAGAGATAGTTGTTTTAAACTGACTAATAAAAACATATTCTCTAAATTATTAAATGTACTTATATTCTCAATCCCGATATAACTATTATGATATGTATATATTATTTAATGTTTTGATTTATCAAAAGAGCCTAACAAAACCTATTCTAAGTCATATTCCAAAATCTAACAAGGCTAGGGCTTAAGGAGAGGAGAGAAAGGCTTGGGGTGAGAAATACGAGAAGAGATCCTCGACATCACCCGGTTGAACAGTTGCATCACAGGTATGTAAGGATAAACTAAAACATGGGATTGTTCTCTCATATGCCCCATAGAGGTCATAGGTGAATTGATGGTTGAAGAGTCCACATGCATAATTTCTTGATGGATTTCTTGATAATTTTATTTGAAATTTCATGTTTTCTATATTGATGATCATCATACTAATTGTTTTCTTAAATTGAATACCTTTATGGAAATTGCATAACCTTACATGACTAATTTGGAAAGGCATGCATAATGCACTTGAGATTTGAGTCTAGAGCCTTGCATTGGGGATTGTTGACTTTGATGATGAGTTAATGAAATCTTGATTGTTTTATGAGTTTCTATAAATGAACTCCACCGATGTGTTATTCGCTTGTTTCCTAATGATGGTAATATAATCATGAATCATTGAGGAGGTGTTGATGATAGGGTTAAAATCCCTATGAGATGTGATGAGAGGGTGGAAGTCCCTATGAGATAATTGATGAAAGGGCCAAGGTCCCGGTGAAATATCAATCGTGGACGGGGAGTAAGTCTCTATGAGACTGGCAGGCGTTGGCGGGGAGTGGATCCCTATGAGACTGGTTGAGGTTGATTTTATGAGCACAAAGTTGGGAGGAGTATCCAGCACCAAAATGAACAGGAGTGAGTCCCACTCGAACTCATTAACTATGTCGCCAAACGTAGGAGAGGCTTAAACCATCACATATATACATATGGTTTCCCTCAAGGTTTAACAGTTCCTGAAAGTAATAGAGGATTTGTTCGATTTGATTTCATGCCGGATATATTGATATGGGATCTAGTGTTCCTTACCTGGCAAGTTTGGGACCATTGTGGCAACATCAGGGTGATTGTTGTACATTCACTGGCTCATAGGTGAGTGTTGTCGGTTAAGAGAAACTCCCAGGAAAATTCGTACCTTACTCTGAGTCTAGATGAGATGTGATGAGAGGGGGGTGAACTCCTCTGAGATGATTCATGTGATGAGTTGAGATTTTTGATGAGTCTGAGATAATGGTGTGTCACTTGTCCACTTTGTACTCTTTCGTAGATGGGCAAGCTGGCGGTTAATGTGATTATGATGTTTATTTTTACTTGATGTTACTTTCCATATTTTCTACCGGTTTCTGTTTCATTCAGCTATTTTTCATACGAGTACATTCCAAGTACTGACGTCCACTCTGGACTGCATCATTTTATGATGCAAAGGAAGGTACTAGAGATCATCAACAGGCGCTTCGTTGAAGGTCAGAAATTCGAAGCTGATTTGGTGAGCCTCCCCTACTCCGGAGGAACCATTATTTTATTTCATCATGCTTTAGAGTTAGGATTGGACAATCTTCTTATTTTGCTTTGGGTAGCCATGGGTCTGTCATTGGCACCACATGATTTAGTGATAGAGGCTTCATAGACACGTGTCGAGTATTGATGTTGAGATTGTGAGCTAGTTCTTTCTACTAGCCTTCATTATTTTATCTATATTCCTTGAGAACTTTAGATGAGATGAGTCCATTACTTGCATATAATTTCCGTTTTTCATTAGAATTATGTGATTGAATGATGTGAGGATGCTAAGTGGTTCGCTTGGGGACTAGTAATAGTCTCCGAGTGCCGGCCACGCCAAGGGTACCCTCCCGGGGCGTGACAACCTTGGTATCAGAGTACAAAGTTCAAGTGTCCTAGGGAGTCAATGAAGACGTGTCTAGTAGAGTCTTGTTTATGGGTGTGTTGTCGACCACACTTCATAAGCAGGAGGCTATGGGACATTAGGAATGGTTACACTTCTTTCTTATTCCAAATCGTGCGACAGAGTTGGACTCTATGAAAACTATCTTCTAATTCGTGCGATACACGTGCAAAATCGATAACATGCCTCCCAGAAGAGCTGTCAGAGGAAGGGGACGTCCTGCCATGCGAGCTGTTAACCCACCTGACCGTCAAGTACCCGAGGGGCCCGTGGATCCAGCTGTCCCTGTCGAGCAACCCCCTCAAGATGAAGTCTCGAATGCTGACCTACGCCAAGCCATTCAAACTTTGGCCCAGGCTGTCACAGCACCAGTTGTGAGGCAAGGTGAAGGTGGGACAGACTCTCATGGCACCTCAAGAGTCCGAGCATTTCTGAGGATGAACCTACCTGAGTTCACGGGGTCGACATCTACTGAAGACCCCAAGAACTATGTAGAGGAACTTTAGAAGGTGTTCCAGGTGATGCACGTGGCTGATGCTGATAGGGTTGGATTGGCCGCCTACCAACTCAAAGGGGTGGCCAGGCTGTGGTTCGACCAATGGAAGAAAAGCCGAAGGGATGATGCCTCATATGTGACTTGGGCAGTGTTTAAGAAGGCTTTCTTGGGACGCTTTTTCCTGAGGGAGAAAAGAGAGGCTAAGGTGAGGGAGTTCCTGAATTTGAAGCAGGGTTCCATGACCGTGCAGGAGTATGGGTTGAAATTCACGCAACTATCCCCCTACGCTCCAGACATGGTTGCTAACATAAGGGGAAGGATGGGAATGTATGTAGATGGGTTGAACAGAGTACCCAAGAGAGATGGGAGAGGAGCTATGCTTGTAAGTGACATGGACATCAGGCGACTGATGACATTCGTGCAGCAAGCTGACGAAGAAAGACAACAGGACAGGGAAGAGTTCAAGCGCAAGAGGGATAAGACATCTAGCCACGAGGGTGGAAGGAAAGGTAATGGGAATCGATTTCCAGCACCCTCAGCTACTAGCGCACCTATGCCTAAAGGCACGTATGATCAAAGGTTCCGGAATACAGGGACCCACGAACCCCAGACCCAAGCTAGTGTGGCTCAAGGTTCTCAGAGTAGGCCACCGTGTGATAACTGTGGAAAGACGCACCGGGGGAGATGCCGCAACAGGAATGATGCATGTTTCGGGTGTGGCCAAGTAGGCCACTACAAAAAGGATTGTCCAAAACTAGCTGGCTAGGCTCAGTCTGCTGCATCGGCCCCACCGGTTAATGGGAACCCGAGGGCCACTACGTCAGGTATAGGCGGGGCCACAAACCGCTTATATGCTATGGGGAGTCACCAAGATCAGGAAAACTCTCCACACGTTGTGACGGGTATGATCCGAGTCTTTACTTTTGATTGTTATGTTTTGATGGACCCTGGTGCCACATTGTCGTTTGTAACTCCCTATGTGGCCAGTAAATTTGATAAAACCCCCGAGAGTCTTCTTGAACCCTTTGATGTTTCTACTCCGGTGGGTGAGTCTATTCGAGCTGAAAGAGTCTATAGAGCTTGTGTAGTGTCCATCCATCATAGGGACACCATTATTGATTTGATCGAGTTAAAGATGGTTGACTTTGATTTGATCCTCGGCATGGATTGGCTTCACGCCTGTTATGCCTCTGTGGATTGTCGATCCCGAACGGTTAAGTTCCAGTTCCCAAATAAATCAGTTCTAGAGTGGAAGGGTGACTAAGTGACACCTAAGGGGAGGTTTATCTCATATCTTAAAGCCCGAAAGTTTATTTCCAAAGGTTGTATTTATCACTTGGTGAGAGTGAAGTCTGATGATGTAGAGTCCCCAACTCTTGAGTCAGTTCCGGTTGTCAACGAGTTTCCAAAAGCCTTTCCTGATGATCTGCCCGGAGTCCCTCCCGATAGGGAGATTGACTTTGGGATTGATGTTCTTCCAGAGACCCAGCCTATTTCGATCCCACCTTACAGGATGGCCCCCGCTGAGTTGAAAGAATTGAAAGAGCAACTAAAAGATTTGCTAGAAAAGAGCTTCATTAGGCCAAGTGTTTCACCATGGGGTGCCTCTGTTTTATTCGTGCGGAAGAAAGATGGGTCCCTCAGAATGTGTATCAATTATAGGCAACTGAACAAGGTCATGATAAAGAACAAATATCCCCTCCCAAGGATAGATGATTTGCTTGACCAACTTCAGGGTGCCTCTTGCTTCTCTAACATAGACCTTAGATCTGGCTACCACTAGTTGAAGGTGAGGGAGTGTGACGTTCCAAAGACAGCCTTCAGGACTAGATATGGCCATTTTGAGTTCTTGGTCAGGTCCTTTGGACTGACGAATGCACCTGCCGCCTTTATGGACTTGATAAATAGAGTGTTGAAGCCATATCTTGATTTGTTTGTGATTGTGTTCATAGACAACATCCTGGTGTATTCAAGGAGTGAGGAGGAGCATGCTAATCACCTCAGAGTGGTCCTCCAAACTCTTAAGGACCATGAGTTGTATGCAAAGTTCTCCAAATGTGAATTCTGGCGTGAGTCAGCGGCCTTCCTAGGCCACGTTGTTTCCGGTGATGGTATTCGAGTGGATGCCCAAAAGATTGAAGCGGTTAAGAATTGGCCCCGACCGACCACTCCAACTAATATCAGAAGTTTCTTGGGGCTGGCAGGCTACTACCGCAGGTTTGTGGAGGGATTTTCTTCCCTATCCGCGCCATTGATCAAATTGACTCAGAAGAAATTCAAGTTCCAATGGTCCGAAAAATGTGAAAGGAGTTTCTAGGAATTGAAAACAAGGTTAACTATTGCACCAGTCCTAACCTTACGCGACGGGACCGAAGACTTTGTAATTTATTGTGATGCCTCGATGGTTAGATTGGGATGCGTATTTATGCAGAGGGGGAAAGTGATAGGTTATGCTTCCAGGCAACTCAAGGTTCATGAGAGGAACTGCCCAACCCATGACCTCGAGTTTGCAGCAGTGGTATTTGCACTTAAAATTTGGCGGCACTACTTGTATGGAGTGCATGTGGATGTGTTCACTGACCACGAAAGTTTGCAGTATGTTTTTAGCCAGAAAGAGCTCAATTTGCGACAGAGGAGATAGTTAGAATTGCTCAAGGATTATGACATGAGCATTCTTATCACCCAGGTAAAGCTAACGTTGTTGTTGACGCCTTTAGCAGGTTAGCAATGGGTAGCACAGCCCATGTAGAGGAAGGAAAGAGGGAATTAGCCAAGGACGTGCACCGGTTGGCTCGATTGGGAGTCCGATTTGAGGAGAACCACGAAGGAGGAGTTAATGACCAGGACGGGTCTGCTTCCTCGTTAGTGGTGAAGGTGAAGGAAAAGAAATACCAGGACCCCGTCATAGTCCAATTGAAGGAGGATGTCTAAAATCAGAGGGTGATGGTCTTCTCCAAAGGGGGAGATGGAGTGTTAAGATATCAAAGTCGATTCTGTGTCCCAGATGTTGATGGAATACGAAACAGAATCATGGCAGAAGCTCATAACACTAGATATTCCATTCATCCTGGCTCCATCAAAATGTACCATGACTTAAGGGAGGTTTATTGGTGAAACGGAATGAAGAGGGACATCGCGGAGTTCGTTTTGAAATGCCCAAATTTCCAAGAGGTGAAGGTTGAGCATCAAAGGCCATGTGGATTGGCTCAGAACTTTGAAATTCCGGAGTGGAAATGGGAGATGATTAATATGGACTTTATCACTTGTCTGCCAAGGTCTCGAAAGCAACATGATTCGATATGGGTGATCGTGGACAGAATGACTAAGTCAGTTCACTTCCTGGCAATCAAGACAACGAACACTGCGGAAGAGTATGCCATGTTGTACATCCAGGAGATTGTGAGGTTGCATGGAGTCCCCTTATCCATCATCTCGGACAGAGGAGCTCAATTTACCTCCCAATTCTGGAGATCATTTCAGAAAAGTTTGGGTACTAAGGTGAACCTGAGTACGGCTTTCCATCCACAGACGGATAGTCAGGCAGAGCGTACAATTCAAACACATGAGGATATGTTGAGAGCTTGTGTCCTTGACTTCAAAGGGAATTGAGATGATCATTTGCCACTGGCTGAATTTGCATATAACAATAGTTATCATGCAAGCATTCAAATGGCTCCTTATGAAGCCTTGTACGAAAGGACGTGTAGATCGCCTATCGGGTGGTTTGAGGTTGGAGAAGCGGAACTCATTGGACCTGATCTTGTCCACCAGTCGATGGAGAAGGTCAAGGTCATTAGAGAGAGGTTAAAAACTGCCCAAAGTCGCCAAAAATCTTAGACCAACGTGAGAAGGAGAGAGTTAGAGTTCGAAGTGGACAATTGGGTGTACTTGAAAGTGTCACCTATGAAGGGTGTCCTAAGGTTTGGGAAGAAGGGAAATTTGAGTCCACGTTATGTTGGACCCTATCAAATTGTAAAGAGAATTGGGAAGGTGGCTTACGAGTTAGAGTTGCCTTCCGAGTTAGATGGGGTGCACCCGGTGTTCCATGTGTCAATGCTAAAGAAATGCTTGGGAAATCCAGCCTTGGTGATCCCTGTTGATAGCATTGGGGTGAAGGATAACCCATCTTACGAAGAGGTTCCCGTTCAAATTCTTGATCGTCAGATTCGTAAACTAAGGAACAAATAAATAGCCTCAGTCAAAGTCCTGTGGAGGAATCAATTCGTTGAAGAGGTCACATGGGAAGGTGAGGAAGAGAGGAAGGCAAAGTATCCGCACCTGTTCGTGCCAACTGATAGTGAAAGTACTGAAGGTGAAAATCCTTACTCTTCACTAAGCTAAGTGCTCTATTCTTTTATGTGACTTGCTATCATTGAGTCGAGGGTTGATTTATTGAATTGAGTGTGGGAATGAGTCTTGAGTCTATTCGTGCTTCAATCCCCATCTCTACTCCTCATTCGAGGACGAATGATCCCAAGGGGGAGATGATGTGACGCCCGGTAAATTTACCAAAATGCCCCTAGAGTGAGGGTATGCGCGTAACGCATCTTTCGGGGCTCGTATGACAAATCAGAGATCGGATTCGTGATCAGCATGAAAAATAGAGTGGGAAAATGGTCCGGGTCGAATTTTAGGACGACCCGATCGAAAGATAAATTTTCGATCCAAGTCACAAAACAGTGACTGTCCGCGACAGAGGCGCGACGCGCACCTGCCGCGGAGGGACACTTATATGTTTTACCAGATTTTTGACAGGATGGAGAAAACTCGTTTAAAAATACTTTTCCAAAAATGCCGAGTTCGCAATAGGTCCGCGTCGCGGATCGTGTACTTTCCGAACTGGAAATTTCTGATTTATTTCGAGGGGCATTCCGATCAATCCCTAACCCCTCCTAAACACTAATACACGGCTAGTAAGGTCGTTTCTACATGAAAAGAGACTAACAAAACTTATTATACGTCCTATTCAAAAATCTAATAAGGCTAGGGCTTAAGGAGAGGAGAGAAAGGCTTGGGGTGAGAAATACGAGAAGAGATCCTCGACATCACCCAGTTGAACAGTTGCATCACAAGTATGTAAGTCTAAACTAAAACATGGGATTGTTCTCTCATGTGCCCCATAGAGGTCATAGGTGAATTGATGGTTGAAGAGTCTACATGCATAATTTCTTGATGGATTTCTTGATAATTTTATTTGAAATTACATGATTTCTATATTGATGATCATCATACTAATTGTTTTCTTAAATTGAATACCTTTATGGAAATTGCATAACCCTACATGACTAATTTAGAAAAGCATGCATGATGCACTTGAAATTTGAGTCTAGAGCCTTGCATTGGGGATTGTTGGCTGTGATGATGAGTTGATGAAATCTTGATTGTTTTATGAGTCTCTATAAATGAACTCCACCGATGTGTTATTCGCTTGTTTCCTGACGACGGTTACATGATCTTGAGTCATTGAGGAGGTGCTGATGATAGGGTTAAAATCCCTATGAGATGTGATGATAGGGTGGAAGTCCCTATGAGATAATTGATGAAAGGGTCAAGGTCCCGGTGAAATATCAGTCGTGGACGGGGAGTGAGTCCCTATGAGACTGGCAGACGTTTACGGGGAGTGGATCCCTATGAGACTGGTTGAGGTTGATTTTATGAGCACTAAGTCGGGAGGAGTATCGAGCACCGAAATGAGCAGGAGTGAGTCCCACTCAAACTCATTAACTGCGTCGCCAAACGTATGAGAGGCTTAAACCATCACATATATACATATGGTTTCCCTTGAGGTTTAACAGTCCCTGAAAGTAATAGAGGATCTGTTCGGTTTGATTCTATGTCGGGTATATTGATATGGGATCCAGTGTTCCTTACCTGGCAAGTTTGGGACCACTGTGGCAACATCAGGGTGATTGTTGTACATTCACTGGCTCATAGGTGAGTGTTGTCGGTTAAGAGAAACTCCCGGGAAAATTCGTACCTTACTCTGAGTCTAGATGAGATGTGATGAGAGGTGGGTGAACTCCTCTTAGATGATTCATGTGATGAGTTGAGACTTTTGATGAGTTTGAGATATTTGTGTGTCACTTGTCCACTCTGTACACTTTCATAGATGGGCAAGCTGGCGGTTAATGTGATTATGATGTTTATTTTGACTTGATGTTACTTTTCATATTTTCTACCGGTTTCTGTTCCATTCAGCTATTTTACATACAAGTCCATTCCATGTACTGACGTCCACTCTGGACTGCATCATTTTAGGATGCAGAGGTAGGTACTAGAGATCATCAACAGGCGCTTCGTTGAAGGTCAGAAATTCGAAACTGATTTGGTGAGCCTCCCCTACTCCGGAGGAACCATTATTTTATTTCATCATGCTTTAGAGTTAGGATTGGACTATCTTCTTATTTTGCTTTGGGTAGCCATGGGTCTGTCATTGGCACCACATGATTTAGTGATAGAGGCTTCATAAACAGGTGTCGAGTATTGATGTTGCGATTGTGAGCTAGTTCTTTCTACTAGCCTTCATTATTTTATCTATATTCCTTGAGAACTTTAGATGACATGTGTCCATTACTTGTATATAATTTCCGCTGTTCATTAGAAGTATGTGATTGAATGATGTGAGGAGGCTAAGTGGTTCGCTTGGGGACTAGTAATAGTCTCCGAGTGCCGGCCACGCCAAGGGTACCCTCCCGGGGCGTGACAGCGAGCCTCATCCTCCTATTTATGATCTTGTTCTACTTTAGAGACAACATCATTTGGGACATGTATTTTCTTTCAAATCCATTGTAACACATTAGAGGCTTGTGCACGTGACAACCAGGTCTTGGGGGGATTTTAATTAAGTTGACTTATTTTCGGTAGTTAAATTTTCACTTTGTATTATCCTTCCACATTTTTGGTTATAATTGGGTTTTAGGCTGACTTGTCTTGGTGGGATAAGATGTCCATCACGTCCATTTTTGGGTTGTGACATAATAAAAGGACACACATTAGTTTCTTTTTTTTTCAAGAAAAGTGGGTTTCCTTCTTTCTTTTGGATTATGAAAGATCTTCTATAAATAGGGGTTTTCTTAATCTAGAAAAAGGGGGATTTGGATAAAAGGGAATTAAGTTTTTTATATAATGCTTGCCCACCCAAGTATTGAGAGAGTTCAGATGTGAACTTTGGATTATTGTAGAAGACCACATAACTGCAGTCTAACTCATGGATTTGCTTGAAGGTATATGCTCACGCTTCAAGAGATGTTTATCTAATTAAATTTCGTAAAATTTATGTGTTCTAACATGATTATTTGTGTTCTAGCATAAACATATGTGTTATCTATTATTCATGTAAGCAGTACGATCTTTATATGCTTCCGCTATGCGTATGATTTTCCAACAAGTATGTGCTTTAGTTTCTTCTTGTTCCCCGGTACAGAAGTAACCTGACTTATTTAGTGTATTTTGTTTATTGCTTGTCTTTGAAAAATCGCTCAAATGCTTTATCTCTTTCTTGTTATCTCAGTTGGATCCTCCTTGAGGGCTTCCAAGGACACTAGTTCGAAGAATTTGTATTGCTATCATGCTCTGAGGCCGTAGAAATGACCTCTTGAAAAAATGCAAGGCAGGAAATCATAATACACTGGATGCACTTCTATCAATAACTAGAGAAAATACTTAACTAAATTATTACTACAATAAGTAGTTTATTTAACACTACAATGTTGCAAACGACTTGTTTCTACCGAATAAAAACATCAGGGATGCTGCACTTTTAGAAGTGAAAGATCTTAATTTTGTTATTATCATTTTTATTGCTTTTTAATTCCTTCCTTTTTGGTTTCAAGCACTTTGATGCAATTATGTGGTTTTGATAAAAAGAAAAAAGGAGGCCAGATTCACATTTGGCTTATGAAGAATGCAAATAGGATTTTTCAGGATGTTTTATGTTATTATAAGAGTTGATTTATATGTGAAATAACTCATTGAGAACGTGTTAGATTGCATGAACATTTTTTATAGTTGTACTATGTGTATACTCATGGGATTTCTATTTCCTTTAGAAAGAGGCCTATGTGCAAAGTTAATGTTTTTTTTAATAATTATAATTGAATTTGATTATAACTGTCGTAAATGTATTAGCTCAATAAAAATGAATTTAAATATTTGTATTTTATATAAATATCAACTAGTATTTTACTTCGTCAGGCAAATCTAAAATTTACAACAGGTAAATTTTTCCAATTATTTTACCTTTTAATATTTGAATATAAATAAAGAAATAAGTATTATAAGGTAACTTGTAAATTAATTCTACCAAATTTATTTAGAATTGTGACGTATCTTACTAGATATAAGAAGGATGTGAAAGCTTATATCATCACCTACATTAATCTTATCTTATCACTAGTCTACTCATCCGCTCTTCACGCAATACTAATAAGTTAAAATATTAATATTAAAAAATTAATCTCTAGTAATAAAATATTAATATTAAAAAACTAATCTTTAGTAATCTTTTATTTTATTTGATGATGTTAAATGTGAACTTGTACCTAAAATATGTTAAATGAAAACAACTCGTTTAAATCAGTACAAAAACTCTCTAATAGTTTTTTTGTCTATTAACATGGGTTGGTGAGACTTAAATTTTCTAAGTTGTTATTGTAAGATGCAATTAAAGAGATTGATATTTGTACATTAGAAAAAACCCAGAGATGAAAAGCTTGAAAGTAGATGATTGACATTGACTTTGAAAATGAGTACTAATGTTCACAAGTTTGCTATCTCGTTTTGACTCAATTTGGGCTTACTAGGAACACTCCACAAACTCACCATAACCTCATTACGCTCTCAAACTTATTTGTATTTCAATATATCATCACCATCCACCTCCTTAAAATTCGAAGAATTCTGAATTAGAAATTGAAATAAATATCCAACTTAAAAAAATTGTACTATATAAATTAAAATAAAATGAATATAATTTTTTAAAAAGTTCTTCCCAACAGATTCTTTATGATTTTGCCAACCATGGTTCTTAATAGTGAAATCAATCATATGATGTGATGATTAGCATTTTCTTCATCGCCCTTATATATGCTATGATGATGATGACAGTGGAAGATTCAAGCATAAATTTATATGTGCAAAGTGGAGGAATATCGTAAAGTGTCATCAATTTACGAACTAAATTTTGAGAGTTATGAAGATTAAAAAAGAAAGTTATGAGTATTATTAAGAGTATAAATTGAAGAGGTATGAATTATATATTAGTAACTGATTTTTATCAAAGATATTAAACATAAAAAGGAGAAATATTCGAATATTAGAAGATATTATTATTTTATAATAATAAAAAGAATGAAAAAAGGTATCTTCAACTTTTTTGATACGGGGTTTGATTAATTATTGGTCAAACTAAAATTAAGTATATCATAAATTAAAATGGGGTATATATTATCCACTCCATAGCATCAGTTAGAACCCGAAGCCCGAACTGACTGATGTGCGCACTGATTTGCTAATCTTTAAACGGACGACCAAGAAATTGAAATAAATCCATACATGAGTGCTTTACAATCATGAATAATAACATCAAAGTAAAAGTTATTTTAGCAGGCTTTTACTGGATGCTGAATTAAGATTGTTTATCTCTACAATTGTCGGTGTTGCTACAAAGTGTTCCTTTAGCAAGTTTCGTGCTTATTGAACACCCAAGCCTCAACCATAGGTGAGTCTTATGATCTATATAACCGACTAGATAGTGCAATATTGTTTTTGTCCCTTGGAGGCATGCAGGGCCTACACCTATTGAAGAATATTCTCATTCATCAAGTTATCACCCATTGGAAGAATATCATTCAAAGCTCTCAAAACAAAATTCAACACCCAAGGAGGCATCATTAGTGGGGAAAAGAGAGAAGCAACTATTCGAATCAAAATTTTAAGAAACAGAGAGAAGCATTTTTTTTATTGTATTCAGTAAACAACGATACAAGACACTAAATAATACTTGAAAATAAACAAATCCAGAGAAAAAATAGGGCACTAGTTTAGCCCAAACCCATGACCTGCAAATGGACTAACTAAACTTAATTAGAAATCAACATTGACTTTTGAATCAGTCAACTAATACTTCCCCGTTGTTCAAAATCACACACTCCCAATTTCAACCTGAAATATTCATGCTTAGCCTTAGGAATAGACTATGTAAATATGTCCGCTGCTTGCTCATTTGTCCCACAAAATGACAGCACAATTCTTCCATAAGCTACCAGCTTCCTAATGAAGTGATATTGCACATCAATATGCTTAGTTCTGCCATGGAAAGAGGGCATTGTTAGCAATAAATCATATCATCAATGTGGAGGCAGACTACCAAAAATCCACCAGTACCTTCTTTCTTCAACTATAAAGTAGGTCGTTGTCACTTCTTATGAATCCGCTACGTTGATAGAATGAGTCAATTATGCTATACCATGCACGTTGAGCTTGCTTTAGCCCGTAAAGAGCTTTTCTTAACTTGTAGACTTTGTTCTGGTTGCCATTAATTATAAAGCCTTGAGGCTGTGAAACATAAACCTCCTCTTCCAGATAGCCATTTAGGAAAGCTGACTTTACATCAAATTGATATACGGGCAAGAGCAATTGTGCAGCCAAAGCCAAAACAGCTCTCACTGTTTACAACAGGAGAAAAAGTTTCATCAAAATCTATACCTTTCTGTTGTGAATATCCTCGCTACAAGTCGAGCTTTGTGCTTTTGAATGCTCCCATCAGCATTGTACTTTGTTCGGAACACCCATTTGAGCCCTACTACATTCTTTCCTTCAGGTGCATCAACTAACTCCAAGTAGAATTTCTTTCAATTGCTTGAATTCTTCAATCATAGCATTCTTCCATTCAGTTTGTTCTACTGCTTCTTCATAACAGAGAGGATCTGAAATAAGCAAAGCAAATTCACAAGAAGAAATTACAATGTTAGAGCATTTGGGATTCAATTTCCTTTCCCTTGTCGATCTTCCTAGTGGAATTGGATCAATTGAAGACTCGTCAGATGCTGCAGCTGTTTGTGGTACAATTGATGAGCTGACTGATGATATAGGAGAAGAATTGGGTGAATTTCCAAGATCTGCTGCAGGTTCCTCATCCCCACTTGTGGGATTCCACTGGGTGTGTTATTGTTGCTGCGGGTTCCTAATTAGTAGATAACAATGAAAATGCATCCTCATTAAATACAACATTTCTGCTTATAATCATTTTGCCACTTATGGGATTATATAGACGATATGCTTTGGATTAAAGACTATAGCCAATGAAAATGCATTTTAGGGATTTTTCATCAAACTTAGAGTGAGAATTAACCAAAGCATATGCCATACAACCAAATATTCTTAAATGGCTTACCCGAGGCTTTTTACCATTTCAAGCTTCAAGAGGTGTTGTCTTCCAAACAGCCTTTGTTGGTAAGATATTCAAAAGATAAACAGCGGTCGCAACAGCTTCTCCCCAAAAATAATCTGGCAGATCCTTTGCTTTCGGTAAACTTCGAGCCATTTTCACCACTATCCTATTCTTTCGCTTGGCCACACCATTCTGCTGCGGTGTATATGGTGCTGTAAGTTCCCTGCAAATTCCATTCTCACCACATAACTCATTGAAATCATTAGACAAGAACTCACCGCCTCAATCTGTACGGAGTGTTTTTATCTTGTTGCCACTTTGATTCTCTACATAAGCCTTAAATTTCTTAAAATTCTCAAAGGTTTTTTATTTGAATTTAAAGAAATAAACCCAACTAAAGTGGCTGTAATCATCAGTAAACATAAAAAAATACCGACTTCAACCAAGTGATTCCGTTTTCATTGGCCTATAAAAATCAACATGTATAAGTTCAAGACAACCTGTTGCCCTCCATGATTTTCCAACTGGAAATGGTTTCCTAATTTGCATCCCAAAGATACATCCTTCACACAAGTCAAGTGTTAGGATCGATGACAACACTTCTGGATTTCGAAGAACAATTCAAGACAGTTTTAGTAAACCTAAGAGAGAGAAAATATTTTCGTGGTAACACCTGTGTGGGTAACCTCCACGGTGATGCAGTATTTATATTAATAAAATAACACTGTTACAGAATACACGGAGAATAATAAAAAAATAGTACAGCCTAAAATTCGAGTTGAACGGCGAGATCGTTAATATATAAACAGTACATTTACATATTAATCAGGCTCCACATCTCAACAACTCTCCCACTTGGAGACTGATCAGGTAACCAAAACAGTACTCTCTCAAACAGTGTGATCATAACATCAATATTTCCTACTGCATCACACAACATTGTAGAACTCACATCTACAAAAGTCCAACTGAGGTCTTGCACAACCCCAGTTTCCTAACATCAACACATTTTGTCAACATGTCCACAGCATTCTTCGTATCTTCTCCACACACATATCACCATCCTCCACTGCCCTACGAGTGAAATGGTATCGTCTTCTGATGTGCTTTGTCTTCGAAGGATAGACTGGGTTCTTCACTAACTGTATGGCGCTTTGACTGTCTGAGTAAAGAATCTTCTCGCTTTGCTTCTTGCCCAATTCTTCCAGATAATCATCCAACCGCACCATCTCCTTCCCAGCTTCAGCCATTGCCACATACTCAGCCTCAGTAGATGAAAGAGCAACACACATCTGAAGCCTAGACATCCAACTTACAGTTGTACCACCTATGGTGTAAATGTATACAGATGTGCTCTTGCTTGAGTCCACATCACCACCAAGATCAGTATCCACAAAACCCTTCAAAACCACTTTATTCTTGCCAAAACAAAGTGAAGTATTTGAGGTACCTTTCAAGTATCGTAGAAGCCACTTCACAGCTTCCCAATGCTCTTTTCCTGGGTTTGCCATATACCTGCTAACAACTCCCACTGCATGTGCTATATCTGGTCTGGTGCAAACCATAGCATACATCAAACTCCCAACTGCTGAAGCATATGGAACAAGTGCCATCTGTTCTCGCTCCTCAGCTGTCTTGGGTGACTGCTCCTTTGACAACCTTTTGTGATTTGCCAAAGGAGTAGTTCTGGGCTTAGCATCAGTCATCCTTAATCTGGCCAACACTTTCTCGATATACTGCTCCTGGGATAGATTTAAAGTGCCAGCAGATCTATCCCGAGAAATCTTCATCCCCAGAATCTGCTTCACTGCACCTAAATGCTTCATATCAAAGGTTGAAGATAGACTTGCCTTCAGACTATTTATTTCCTGCATGCTGGATCCTGCAATCAAGATATCATCCACATACAAGAGTAAGAAAACAATGGACTCAGTGTATTTCTTAAAGTAAAAACACTGGTCCGTTTCAGTCTCGCTAAATCCACTCTTGATCATGAAGGAGTCAAACTTTTTATACCACTGTCTTGGTGCTTGCTTCAGTCCATACAAGCTCCTGTTGAGCTTGCATACCATGTGTTCCTTGCCCGGAACAACAAAACCTTCTGGCTGCTGCATATAGATCTCCTTGTCTATATCTCCGTGTAAGAAAGCAGTTTTTACATCCATTTGCTCAAGATGCAAATTCTCAGATGCAACAATACTTAGTAAAATCCGGATAGTAGTTAACTTCACAACAGGAGAGAATATTTCAGCATAATCAATTCCTTTCCTTTGTGAGTATCCCTTAACTACTAACCTCGCCTTGAATCTTCTTTTGCCATCTGGTTCAACCTTGATTCTGAACACCCACCTGTTTGACAAAGCTTTCTTCCTAGTAGGTAACTCTGTCAGTACCCACGTATTGTTCTTCTCAAGCGAACTCATCTCATCATCCATGGCTTGCTCCCACTTAGTTGAATTCTCCACTTGTACAGCCTCATCATAAGATTCAGGTTCCCCATATCAACAACAAATAATGTAACGAAGGTGAATACCTGTCAGGTGCTTTGATAGTTCTGGATGATCTCCTCAACGCCTTCTCAGGTGTCAATTGCTCACCCTCAGACTCTTCAGCAACAATGTCTGGAGTTAGTTGAGTTTCTGCAGCAACATCTTTAGGTAACTCAATGTCAACTCCCACTCGCTTTGTAGTTTCTGAATCTTTCTGCTCTCTGTGTTTGTATAGGACAGACTCATCAAACGTAACATCACAATGTCTTAGGATTTTTCGATTTTCATCATCCCAAAACCTGTAGCCAAACATGTCAGTACCATAGCCTATGAAGTAACACTTCACAGCCTTAGCATCAAGCTTGTCCCTCTTCTCTGGATCAACATGAACGTAAGCTGTGCAGCCAAAGGTTCTCAAGTATGAATACTTGACTTCTTTCCCGGTCTACACCTCCTCTGGAATCTTGAACTCCAAGGGAACTGATGGTCCCCTGTTAATCAAGTAAGCAGCTGTGTTGACAGCATCTGCCCAAAACATCTTAGGCAGCCCACAGTGTATCCTCATGCTTCTTGCACGTTCGTTCAATGTTCTTGTTCATCCTTTCAGCAACTCCATTTTGTCTTGCCTTCCCCAGAACTGTCCTCATCAATCTGATACCTTCAGCACCACAAAATGCTTTGAACTCTGACTTGTTGTACTCTCCACCATTGTCAGATCTCAGGCATTTGATCTTCAAACCAGTCTGATTCCCAACTTCAGCCTTCCACTTCTTGAAAGTCGCAAACACATCTGACTTATGCTTCAAGAAGTAGACCCAAACTTTTCTGCTAAAGTCATCAATGAAGGTTACATAGAATAAACTGGAGATGGCCCCCAAACATCTGTATGAACCATCTCTAATCGCACCTTCTTTGGTTGTCTCGGAGTCTTTGTAAAGCTAACTCGTTTTT
Organism: Solanum rostratum; assembly: GCA_029948455.1. Lineage (NCBI taxonomy): Eukaryota > Viridiplantae > Streptophyta > Magnoliopsida > Solanales > Solanaceae > Solanum > Solanum rostratum. The sequence goes on from CM057051.1 coordinate 44,138,541, forward strand.
GTTTGCCCATAACACAGCTCTCACAAAGACCCATATCAACTAATTTCAAACCTTCTAATGCTCCTTTTGCTACAAGCATCTTCATTGCCTTAGCACTCATGTGTCCAAGTCTGTTGTGCCACAAACACGAACCAGAACCACCCTCAGCAACAACGACCATATTCATGCACCCTGTAGTGGTGCACAAGGTTCCAATTTTTGTGCCACGAGCAACAACCATAGCCCCCTTCACAATCTTCCATGAACCATTCCCAAACTGTATTGTGTAGCCCGTGCTATCCAACTGACCAATAGAGAGTAAGTTTTCTTAAGTTCGGGAACATATCTGACATCTTCCAATGTCCATTGGTTTCCGGATGGAGTCCTAATGCAAATATCCCCTTTTCCTTCAACCTTCAAGGGCTTGTTGTCTGCGTACACTTTTCCAAAATATGCAGATTTGAAATTTTGGAACAGTTCCTTGCTCGGACAAGAATGAAAAGATGCACCAGAATCCAGAATCTAGGATTCAACCGGGCTATCCACGGTCAGAATCAGAGCATCCCCAATGTCTTCCGCCGAATTTACAGAATCAGTATCATTTGCAGATTTCTTATTCTGCTTCTTCTTTGGTTTCGTGCAACTTGACCGGTAGTGCCCTTTCTCTCCACAATTCCAACAAACCACATTGGGTCTGTTCGGAGACTTCCCACGATTCTTTGATTTTGATCGGCCATGTTGATGCAGGCCTTTCGATTTGTTTCTCCCCCTTCCGTCAACGCTGAGTGCACTGCCCGATGAATCTCCCACTTCTCGTCTGTGAATACTTTCGCTGAGAATAACATCACGGATTTCATCAAACTTTAGTTTCTCAGAACCACGGGAACTGCTAATTGCAGCAACAACAGTATCCCAAGACTCGGGCAGAGATGACATCAAAATCAACGCCTTAATCTCATCCTCACAGTTAATCTCCACAGAACACAGTTGACTCACAATCATATTGAACTCGTTTATGTGATCCGCTACAGATCCAATCTCAGACATCTGCAAATTGAATAACCTACGCATCAAATATACCTTATTCATCGCCGATGGTTTTTCATACATATTTGATAGCGCCTTCAACAGATTTGTTGTGGTCTTCTCCTTTGCAATGTTGAAAGCTACGTTCCTAGACAGAGTCAACCGAATCAGCCCCAACGCCTGGCGGCCCTTGAGTTTCCATACGTCCTCTGCCATGGCTTCAGGCTTCTCCCCAGTCAAGGGTACGTGAAGATCCTTCTGATAGAGATAATCTTCGATCTGCATCTTCCAGAAACTGAAATCAGATCCATCAAACTTCTCGATTCCAAGCTTCGAACTATCCATCTTCAGTGATCGTGTTGAATCGCCTATGCTCTGATACCAGTTGTTAATTACAACAACACTTCTGGATTTCGATGAACAATTCAAGACAGTTTTAGTAAACCTAAGAGAGAGAAAATATTTTCGTGGTAACACCTGTGTGGGTAACCTCCACGGTGATCCAGTATTTATATTAATAAAATAACACTGTTACAGAATACGCGGAGAATAATAAAAAAATAGTACAGCCTAAAAAATAGTATAGCGAGATCGTTAATATATAAACAATACATTTACATATTAATCAGGCTCCACATCTCAAAATCAAGTTCATTGATTTTCGGCAAGACAAGAACCATATTTTTCTGAACCAAAAGTTTCAACCCATTAATATTCAAATGTCCATAACGTAAGTGCCACAAATTAGTCTCATTCTTTCCTTTAACAACTAAGGCAGTATTACCAACATTTGAAATATCAAGGGGAAACATTTTATATTGAGTCATAGGCACAGGAGCTATCCCGCGTCCAGTTTTTTGGTCTTTGATGTCTCATGCATCATCATAATATACAATGAGTAGCCACTGGTCATTAATTGGCCGACACTTAACAGGTTATGAGCCAAAGTAGGGACATATTGCACATCATATAAAAGCTTCACATTACCTTGGACAGTTTTTATCTCAACTGTACCTTTCCCTGCAACGTGCACTTGTTTATCATCTCCTAGTTGCACCTCACTTTTCTAGAACTCATCGAGATCTCTAAATAGAGATTTCAAACTTGAATGTGATTGGAGCATCCGCTATCAATGAACCAAACAACATTCATATTTCCAGTTATCAGGAATGCTCATAAATAACTTACTTCCTTTTTCCACTTTTTGTGTACATGTTGCCTCATTCTGCTCATCCTTTTGCTTCGTCCAACAGTTAGCTTTTTTGTGGCCAAATTTCTTGCAATATCGGCATTGAATATTGCTCTTGTACTAACGAAATTCACCAACTTGGTTCCTTCCTCTGCCGCTGCCACCACCACAGCCTCAACCACGAAAATTGCCTCTGCCATGTCCCCGTCCTGCTGAGTTTTCTGCTTTTCCCTTGTAGGAAGACTCCCCCTTAACCTGGAATGCCTTCGGTTGAACTTTCTCATGGGACCTATTTAGCCTATCTTCATGAGCTAGAAAAGAACTCATTAATTCATCAAAAGAATTGGTAGATAGGTCCTTAGATTCCTCAATTGCAGTAACAACATGCTTAAATTTGGTGATTAAACTTCTCATAACTTTAGACACAGCAATATAATTATCAATTTTTTTCACCATAGGACCTCATCCTATTAACAATAGCAGAAGTTCTAGACAAATATCCTTGCACAAATTCACTTTCATTCATGAATAATGTTTCAAATCACATCGGAGAGTTTGTAATTGGACAGTAATTACCTTATCATCACCAGCTGGTTTGCATTCCCTTTTGAAATTCCAGTATCAACTACATCTCATAGTTCTAGAGACTTGAAAAGAGTCTTTATTTTAAGACTCAAAAAATGATAATTTTCCCTTCTGAAAATTGGAATTTAGGGCTGCGACGAAGCTACTGTCCCATTTCCTGCCATGGAAATTTTCAGATTTCTCTCCGAAAAAATCTCACAACGTTTCACTATTTTTTCTCTCTTACTATGCCAATCCTTGCTTGAGGAAATGATGGATCTCGAACCTGGAGAAAATGCTCTGGTACCAAGAATGTTGGGAAAAGAGAGAAACAACTATTCGAATCAAAATTTTAAGCAACAGAGGGAAGCATTTCCTTTTTGAATTGCTTTCAGAAACAATGATACAAGACTTTAAATAATAATTGAAAAGAAACAAATCTAGAGAAAAAAATACGGCACTAGTTTAGCACTAATCCATGACCTGCTAACTCACTAACTTAAACTTAATTAGGACGCTGAAAGCTGAAACATAAAAGACCCCTAAACTAAAAATGACTTTGGAATTAGCCAACTAACATCTTCAATTCCCAGATTTTTTTGCCAAATTTGTCCATTTGGGATAGGTATATTAGCCATGTCCAACTTTCAATACCCACTTTTGATGGTGTATCGTCCTTTCCTTTCAAGTTTCCACATTCATTGATCCTCCCGAAGAGTAAATCCCAATGGGATTCACTTATTGCAACCTATTTCATCGATGGAGAGAAGTGCCTCCAAGTCGTGACTATTCCAAGTTCTTGTATCCCAATCAACAATATTTGTTGTAGAATAAGGTAAAGCCAAAGACAAAGCAGCAAACTAAACACTACAATTTTCACCTTTTAAAATGCATGTTCCACGGCAAGCATATTTTCGTTACCATGCTAATGCCTCTTCACTACTCCCTGTCACTTTCTATGATTATTTATTCTTTTTTGTCTTCACAAATATGCATTTTTTCATATTATGAGTAATTATGCCTGTTAAAATATTTATTTTACTTGGATATTATGCCTGGCCAGGCTAGAGTTTCTGCACAAGGATTGATACCAATTATTCACAACAATTGATATAAGAGTTAAGTTAGGATTTCTCCAGAACAATGGATACCAATTGTCCACAACAATTGGTATTAGAACTTGGTTAGGGGTTTTACACATTATCAAAAGCTAATATGTCTCCACCATCTTCAACTGTGAAATTGAGAAATTCGAGGGAGGGGGAGGGTTTAATTTTAATTTATGGAAGATTAGAATGAGACAGTCCCCGGTGTTACAAGGGTTATGGAAGACAATTGAGGAGGTGCAAGACACTAATCATGATTATAATGGTGATGCATCTATGTAAACAATAATCATATAACATTGCAACAAGAAGGAAAAAGAGAGTGATCGACCGACCATGAGATTTAATATGACAGGTGCTAATCTTATTACTATTCCATTTACTTTCCATTTCAAGTTGTCTATAGATGTGTCACAAAAAATAGAGGAGGAGATAGAACAAATATCTAGTGCTCTGTATTCGAGTGCAACTAGTAGCATTATATATGCTATGGTTTATACTCTTCTTGACCTTTAACATGTCATTAGTGTTGTAAGTAGATATATGGCATGTCTTGGTAAAGAATACTGACAAGAATTGAAATGGATCTTAAGATATTTGAAAGATATTGAAAATGTGGGCTTGACTTTTCTCAAAGACAAGCTAAGTGAATCAACAATATTTTATGTGGATTCAGATTTCAAAGATGACTTGGATAAGAGAAGATCTCTAATAGGTCATGCTAGCAGACAGCTTAGCAATGTACTATTTCTCTCTCCACTGTAGAGGTAGAGTATTTTAAAATTACTGAGGCGGTCTAAAAGGTTTTATGGCTTCAAGGATTGGAGCGGACAAAATATATAGTAGTCAAATATTATTTTATCCAAGATATTATATTTAAATGGATTGTTGATGTGAAGAAAGTGTCTACACATAATAATCCAGGAGATATGATAACCAACATACACCTGATCCATAAGTTTAGGCATTACCTAAACTTGATTTGTGTGATACTCAATAAGCTTTTTGAAAGGCTGAAGGCAAGGTGGATAGACGTCATTCCCCTATTGATGAAGGGAATTCAAGCCTGTGACACCTAGTAAAATTACCAAAATTACCAAAAGGCAAGGTGGATGGACGTCAAAGTGCTTCTTGATGCAAGAAGCACTTTGACATCACTCTTTGGGTCATTAAGAGGGTTTATTGATCTCTGCCTCTACTTTACATCAAGTTTTCCATCCATATAGAGAATCTCCTGACCTAAAGTCCAGCCAAAGAGAGAAATGAGTTGATCCTAGATCAAGTTTAGAGGATCAAGTAACTGGCTAAATATTATAACCCTTTCCTTCCGCCCACTACAGAGTCTGATCAACTCGATAACAAATTTCATTTTTCCTCCAATATCGAGATCCAACTGACATCTTCTTTCTTTGAGCTGACTTTCTAACTCGGAGAATTCCTTCTTCTTTAGTACTAATGAAGGATGAAGAGGGATCAGAGATACCATATTTTGTTTGTAAAAAGAGGCTGGATTCTCTGGAATTATTTTAAGCAACTCTTTCTGCAACTCTGTGGGTTTCAAGTGTACAACAGTATCCAATATACCTGGAAGGCTTACCTTTTTTACATTTTCACATCTATGGACTAGTGGTGAAACAATATTCCTAAGCTCTTCCAACGCTTAGGCATTTTTGTTAATGGAATTGCTAAGAGAAGCCCATTTTTGCTCCAAACCTACGGCAAACTTTGGACTAACTATACTGAGAGTGTTGTAAAGCTCTTTGATGTTATTCTGGAATGGAGTTTCAGACAAAAGTATGCGCTTCTCTGTTTCAACCTTGCTCAAAGCATTCCACACAAGGTCGTGCCCATTTCGAGCGGTGTGCCATTCTTCAAGCACCAGAAGACCAGGAAATTTCAGAAGTATTTCTCTAGTTTCTTTGGCAATCTCCATCTTCTCCTGTTAGAATCCTGAACAAATCATAGCGGATTCCCAAAACACTCTTACTTCTCGCCTAGGATTTCAGCTTCACTATGTGTATGAGGTGTGGATTCTTTTCCCAACGCGGGATAAATAGTTAAAGACACCAACACTACTTTCATCTTCCTTTAAAGTGAAGCCTTTGTTGTTCAAGTTATGGAAGGGAATGTCCACCTCCCATTTTTTGAACTCGGGTTCCCAGTTAAGTAGCAAACTGGATGGAGCTATGAATACTGGCCGAAACATCGGAAACAACTTCAGAAAAGAATGAAGAAATACTATGGTGAGTCGGGTTTTTCCCGTGCTAGGTGGGTGTGAGATAATACATCCTCCCTTTTTATCAGATAAGGGCTCTCTCAGCCTCTCAAGAGTTATATCTCCAGCAATACTATTAAACATGAACTCAAATCCTCCACGTTGATGAGGAAACATTGTCGCTTTGACACTTTGGGTAAATAATTCCCACACAGTTCCTTCTCTACAAGTATCAAAGCGATAATGTATCTGCATCAATGTAGAGAATTCGAGTTCATGTGGAACAACATTGCTGGAGATATAACTATTATAAGGCTGCGGGAGCCCCTATCTGATAGTAAGGGAGGATGTATTATCTCACAACCACCTGGCAACAGAACAACCCGACTCACCATAATATTTCTTCAGTCAATTCTGAAGCTGTTCCAAAGTGTCAGCTTGTAATCACAGCTCCACCCAATTTGCTTCTTACCTAGAAAGTCGAGTTTAAGAAATGGGAGATAGACCTTCCCTTCCACAACTTGCACAACAATGATTTCTCCACCCAAAAGGATGAAGCTGCTATTTGTATTCCGTTGTGTATCCGGTGAAGGAAGAAAAGGTCCGCACCCTATACGTCTAGTGAAGTTGAAATCCAGGGCTCGGAATAAGAGTATTTCGGGAATCAGCTATCATTTCTTTAGGATACTCATAGGAGATGGTAGAGGCAGTTATGCCAAAAAGATACGAGAAATCCTTCTAAAATCACCTGATCCTTGAAGAAGGGCACACTGTTAGGAATGATAAAAGCCTTGTGTGGAAAGCACTGGAAAGGGTTGAAACAGAGAAGAGGATACTTCTATCTGAAGCTCTGTTTCAGAATAACATCAAAGAATCTTGCAATACTCTCAGTGCAGTTAAACCAAAGTTTGCTGCAGATTTGGAGCATAAATGGGGTTCTCTTGGCAGTTACATTAAAAAGAATGCCCGAGCTATGAAAGAGCTTAGGGATATTATTTCACCACTTGTCCATACACGTGATGAAGATGAAAAGAAGGTAAGCCTTCCGGGTATAAAGAAATACACTTGAAGCCCACATATTTGCAGAAGGAGTTGCTTAAAAGAATTCCAGAGAAGCAGGACTCCTTTTTCAAAATAAATCTAGTGTCTCTGATCTCTGTTCATCCTTCTTTAGTGGCAAAGCGGAAGGGGTTCTATGAGTTAAAAAGCCAGCTCAAAAAAAGAAGATGCCAGTTGGATTAGATATTGGAGTAAAAATGAAATTTGTCATTGAATTGATCATACTCTGCGATGAGCTGAAGGAGAGCACTATAATATTTAGCCAGTTACTTGGTCCTCTCTAAACCTGATCAAGGAGCAACTCAAGTCTCTCTTTGGCTAGACTTTAGGTCGAGAGAATCTCTATATTGATGGGAAACTTGATGTAATACAATGACAGATATCAATAAATCATCACATATGATAACAATCCTAAGAAGAATGTGTATGTTTGTATCTTTTTCTCATTTTTTTTATATTCTCCCTATTACACTTTTTTAATTAATATTTTTATTTAGGCTCAAATTAGTCATTTTTTACTTTATTGAAAGTATGGAATATACGTGCAAAGCATGTGCAAATTACGTGTCCAAAAGCTAGCTCTCTTAATAACACTAAGAGTGATGTCAAAGTTCTTCTTGCATCGATAAAAGCCTATTCAGAAGAGATAAATCTTATAGGGGCTTCAAGAGTGATTTTGCTTGACGTTCTCTAGAATCCCTCAGTAGAACAGCCTGCCACCAACCGAGCCTATAGGAATAGTCAGAAAAAATTTGTTCATGTTTATTTTCCAGTGACATCGAAATTGGAGGTTCACAAGATAAAAAAACAAACTAGAAAAAATATCACTCAGATGTACTTTTGTCAAGAAATGAAGAGAATACTTCGTATTCTGTGTCAAAGAATAACATACTTGAATCCATGGTTAAGTTTGACGACCTCCATCGTATATTTGAAAAACTATCTAATGCACCAAGCAGTTAGTTAGGTTAGTATGTGCTTTAGTTTCTTCTTGTTCCCCGGTACAGAAGTAACCTGACTTGTTTGGTATATTTTGTTTATTGCTTGTCTTTGAAAAATTGCTCAAATGCTTTATCTCTTTCTTGTTAGCTCAGTTGGATCCTCCTTGCCAGTTTCCAAGGACATTAGTTCGAAGAATTTGTATTACTGTCATTCTATAGAAATGGCCTCTTGCAAAAATGCAAGGCAGGAAAGCATAATACACTGGATGCACTTTTATCAATAACTAGAGAAAACACGTAACTAAATTATCATTTCAATAAGTTTTTTATTTAACACTATAATGCTGCAAACGAGTTGTTTCTACCGAATAAAAACATCAGGGATGCTGCATTTTTAGAAGTGAAAGATTTTAATTTTGTTATTAACATTTTTATCGCTTTTTAATACATTCCTTTTTGGTTTCAAGCACTTAAAAATATTCATGCTTAGCCTTAGGAATAGACTTTGTAAATATATCCGCTGCTTGCTCATTTGTCCCACAAAATGACAGCACAATTCTTCCATCAGCTACCAGCTTCCTAATGAAGTGATATTGCACATCAATATGCTTAGTTCTTCAATGGAAAGAGGAATTTTTAACCATATCAATTGCTGATTTATTATCACAAAAAATCTCAGTAGCCTCCTTTTGCTCACAATTAAAATCTGCAAGTAGTTTCCTGAGCCATAAAGCTTGCTGTGCTGCTAAAGTTGCTGCTGTATACTCTGCCTCAGATGTCGACAAAGCTACTGTCTCCTGCTTCTTTGAGCTCCATGTCACAACTCCAGAACCAAAGCTGAAACAACTTCCTGAAGTGCTTTTTCAGTCATCTAAGCATCCTGCATAATCACTGTCAGTAAAGCCAACCAATCTGAAATTCGGCACTTTAGAATACCAGATACCAAAGTCTTTTGTTCCAGCAACATAACGAAGGATTCTTTCCACAGCACTAAAATGTTGCTTTGTGGGACTTTGCAAGAATCTGGACACAACACTATCAGCAAAGACTATGTCAGGTCTAGTGTGCGTTAGATAATTCAAGCCACCAGCGAATCTTCTAAACAATTTCGGACTTGCTTTCTCAGTTCCATCTGCACGTTGCAACTTCTCATTAATATTCATTGGTGTAGCTGTTGTTTCACAGTTCATCATATGGAATTTTTTCAAAAGATCATCTGCATATTTCTTTTGAGAAAGAAAAATTCCATCAGTATCTTGCTTCACCTCAAGCCTCAAAAAGTATTTTAATAAGCCCAAGTCAGACCTCTTGAAGTTTCTCATCATACTAGAGTTGAAATCATTAACTAATGACCTTGAGGAACCAATATAAATCATATCATCAATGTAAAGACAGACTACCAAAAATCCATCAGTACCTTCTTTCTTCAAGTATAAAGTAGGCTTGTTGTCACTTCTTATGAATCCGCTACCTTGATAGAATGAGTCAATTATGCTATACCATGCACGTGGAGCTTGCTTTAGCCCTTAAAGAGCTTTTCATAACTTGTAGACTTTGTTCTGGTTGCCATTAATTATAAAGCCTTGAGGCTGTGAAACATAAACCTCCTCTTCTAGATAGCCATTTAGGAAAGCTGACTTCACATCAAATTGATATATGGGCAAGTGCAATTGTGCAGCCAAAGCCAAAACAACTCTCACTGTTTCAAATCGAGCAACAGGAGAAAAAGTTTCATCAAGATCTATACCTTGCTGTTGTGAATATCCTCGCTAAAAGTCGAGCTTTGTGCTTTTAAATGCTCCCATCAGCATTGTACTTTGTTCGGAACACCCATTTGAGCCCTACTACATTCTTTCCTTCAGGTGCATCAACTAACTCCCAAGTAGAATTTCTTTCAATTGCTTGAATTCTTCAATCATAGCATTCTGCCATTCAGTTTGTTCTACTGTTTCTTCATAACAGAGAGGATCTGAAATAAGCAAAGCAAATTGACGAGAAGTATTTATAATGTTAGAGTATTTGGGATTCAATTTCCTTTCCCTTGTCGATCTTCTTAGTGGAATCAGATCAATTGAAGACTCGTCAGGTGCTGCAGCTGTTTGTGGTACAATTGATGAGCTGACTGATGATATAGGAGAAGAATTGGGTGAATTTCCAAGATCTGCTGCAGGTTCGTCATTTCCACTTGTGGGATTCCACTGGGTGTGTTGTTGTTGCTGCGGGTTCCTCATCAGTAGATAACAATAAAAATGCATCCTCATTAATTACAACATTTCTGCTTATAATCACTTTGCCACTTATGCGATTATATAGACGATATGCTTTGGTATAGCCAATGAAAATGCATTTTACAGATTTTTCATCAAGCTTAGAGTGAGAATTCACCAAAGCATATGCTATACAACCAAATATTCTTAAGTGGCTTACCCGAGGCTTTTTACCATTGCAAGCTTCAAGAACTATTGTCTTCCAAACAACCTTTGTTGGTAAGATATTCAAAAGATAAATAGCGGTCCCAACAGCTTCTCCCCAAAAATAATCTGGTAGATCGTAATCTTCGAGCCATTTCCACCACCATCCTATTCTTTCGCTTGGCCAAACCATTCTGCTCTGGTATATATGGTGCTGTAAGTTCCCTGCAAATTCCATTCTCATCACATAATACATTGAAATCATTAGACAAGAACTCACCGCCATGTCACTCCTAGACCCTAGGTCCAGGTTTCCATTCAAGAAACATATTTGTTACACTCCTAGACAACTCAGATCATCATGTTCTGTTTCCTTATCATCAAGATCACATCTTACATCATCAATTGAAGCTTTGAATTCTGACTTAGAATTTGAAGTCCTATCAGTAAACTCTTTGCACTTTTCCACTGTCCTACACATGCTTGAGGTAGAAGAAACAACATCATCTGTTGCATTCAATATAGGAGCAGCCTTCTTCCCAATGATAACAACATCAGGATCACTCTTCTCCTCCCATTGTTTTCCACATTTTTCTTGTCACCTCCAGAAGGCTCCACCAATTTTCTTTTCCTTCTACACCTAACTTTCGTAGAACTACCACTTTTACTCAACCTATTCTTCTTCTCAATCAAGTCGACCATATATTTTAAAGATTGTTGTCTAGTTCTCCTCTTCGAAACAAAGCTATCCCATGAATCTATCTGAAATCAAAATACAAAAATAAAATCAAAATATTTTAATTTTCGTTATCAATTAAAATGCACAAACCTGAATGTATCTTAACGACTGAATCTCTATTTTACAAACACTAACCTAAACAAAGAACTCTTTTCTTCAGGAAAATCAAGAATTGAAAGTTGTGAATTTTTGAAACTGTAAAAATAAGATTTAGAAATAATTGAATGCATAGAGATGATGTAAAGATTAAACCTTCCAATGGTGTCCATGAATTTCAAGAATGAGCAGGTGTGTTTGTTCCAACGAAGGAATCTTTGGAGAAAAAACTAAAGGAAAAACACGTTTCTTTTGTACCTCTTTTTTTAATTACTTTACAACTTTTTCCAGATTGTGGGACCCATTTTAGTTGCAAATTCATATTTAATTATAGCTTTATTTATGACTAGGAATAAACAACCCAAAAATCAAATTATCAAACCGAATCAAAATTTTCGATAAGTTAGTACTTTGGTTATTTACCGTTCAGTACTCAGTATTTGGTATGATATCTGGGAACGCATATATCTTTTAGTTATATCAATTTTCTTTTATTGGATGTCTTCTTACTTGATCTTCTATTATATCGTGCCTCTATATAGAAAAATAAAAATAATTGGAGCAATACTATTAATTTCAATACGGTATTACTGAGTACCATACCTAACTAATGTTTGATTAACAAAATTATCGAATCAAAATCTAAAAAATTGATATATGGTATCTTCTTTTAGCTACTAATTATCGAATTCGAAATTTAAAAATCTCGAGTTGAATACCAGATGTCCACCCCTAGCTTTGTTATGAATGTTATTGATATTTGTATAAATTTTATAACTACTTTAAGTAAAAAATTAATAGCTCGACGCAGAAAAACACTTTAATATGAACATCCTAATGGGGGACTCACACACATATAAATTTGAACAAAAACTTATGATTCAAATTTATGAAAAACAAGAAAGGGGATTGTCTTGTGTTCATTTGGTCATTATGATGGAACAATATTAACTGTGTTACACCTATAATTTTTTTTTATAACATGGGAGGTGAATTTTGTCAACAATCTCCAAAATGATTAAAAACATGAATTAGTAAGAAATTTTAGGGATAATTAGTAACATTCCTAGGAGGATAAAGCAGAGCAAAAATAAAAGAATAAATCCCTTATGTCAGGAGATATTTGGTAATCAACTTGCAAGGAAGAATCATGTAAAGGAATAACTGTCGAATGCGTCAAAGGAAAGTTCAAATTTGCAAATATCTTGAAGTTACTAAAGATTACAATTAAGGACTCTTATGCTTTCATGATTTGCTCCTTAAGACTATCAAGACGCCTTCCTGATTCAAGCAAGGAAGATTTTGTTATTCACTGCAAGTTGTTCTAAACAGGCATAAGTCCCTAAGATTTTGCTCTATTCTTAGAAAGAATATTCATCCTTCCTTTAATTACAAGAATTAAATCCCTTGGGTTGAAGGACTTCCTCATCCTCTTTATATAGAAAGAAGTCTAAGTCAAAGTCAATGGAACACTCACTCCACAAAAGCAAAACAAAGAAAAATAAAAGTAGGGGGTCAGTATTGGACAATATTTACTGAGTAGGTATCATCGGTCGCCTCAAGATAGAACTCAATATACATACAGTAATAATAGGAAATCAACTACAACACTTAACAGGTGGCAAGTAACAAGTAACAAGAAACATATTGTTACACTTAACAGGTGACCTATACTTTATTCCTTCATTCAAATATATTCGTCACACTTAGAATTATATTGAACCCTCTCAAAAACACTCTCTCAAAGGACTCTTATAAATCTAAGCTTGAGAATCACGGGAAGGCTCATTCTTCTTCAAATTTATTCTTAAAACTTCTTCATTAGCTAGGTATGTGGGATTGATTCTTGGTCCCTTTCAACCAAGAAGATCTTAACTCTTTTTACTTGATTTTCATGAAAGTTTTCTTACTTTAAATGTGGGTTTTGAGAATTCTTGCTTAATAAATTCAATTGAAGTATGAGCTACACTTTAGTGATGATTTTAAGTTGATTTAAGCCCTAATTTATTGTATTACATTATTATTATTATGAATATTTGAATATACGTTGTCCCTTTAAAGTTTGATTTAAGCATGGGTAATCCATATTATGATTTGAAATATGGATTTTGTTATGAGTTTACTTGAATTTCATATTGTATTGATGTTTTAAGAATGAATCTTGTTGTCCATGCTATTCTCACATCATTCATGGAATGTGCATTTATGAGCATTGAATTTATAAAATTACCGGTGGGTTAAGCTTATATATGTTTTATGAAAATGATTTCGGTGAGTTAAGCTCACATATATGATTATGAAAAGAATTTGATCACATTAATGTCTATTGTTATGGGATCTTTGAGCATATTGGGTGCTTGCACCATATTGTTTAATGAATGAGCTATTCCTATGCATGAGAAATAAGATGTCGAATTATGATTTAGCTTTTTAGCCCGAGTATGAATGCTTATGAAGAATGTTTGGCTTTTAAGACTAAATGTTGATTGAAATGATTTGAAATGATTATTGCCTCTTTTTAAAACATGTATATGTATAAGTATTTTTCTGAGATGATGACTTAGAACCGAATAGATTGGGGACGTCAGGGCTACCCCAAGGGTCTTCTCCCTTTCCTTGAACTATGTGCTAGCATAGGAATGGTAGCCATCACCGTAATGACCGGGTCGTAAATGATGGTTATTCATTTATTGATATGATATGACATTGGAAATCCTTCCGAAATGATCGGGCTGTAAGGAAGGTGGCCATCACACCGAAATGACTGGGTGGTAAGGTGTGGTATAGATTACTTTTGGTAAGTAATCTCTCTCACCTGTTGGGAGGTCAACATTTGGAAAATTCATATAATAGCTCGCATGAGTTTGAGATGTCGGTAATGGTTACATCCCCTCTATATATGAGCATTTTTCCATCTCATGCATCATGGACTTCATGGCATATTGTGTACTACTCTTTTTTGGATATATGATTCTTTCTATATTATGTGCTCTTGTCATCTAACATCGAATATAGGTTTGATAAGTCATATACATTGCATGCTCGCATACTTAGTACATTCAAACGTACTAACGTATACTTTTTCTTACATGATCTCACCATGAAGGGACCAAGGACTATCGTCATCCACCGTACGACGTCTAGCTTTGACCTTGAGATTTGCTTGTTGTGGTAAGTCCTATTTTCCAAGGACAAACCACCATTCTTCTACTTATGGTATTTTATTTATAATGTTATTTGCTTGAGGGTGAGCCTGAGGAATGTCTTGGCCCCCATCCTATCTTATGACTAAAGGCATTGTTGGACATCTTGTAAACTCCTTGACGTTTATATGCTAAATGGTGTATTTTGAGATTTTTTTGGATATGGTTGTTTATTGGTTATCACTATGTGGATTGGCTATGAATATTGGTATATATCTATATGTTATGATTTGAAAGATCCTAAGTCCCAATTTGCCCCCATACTGTGTGTCCTACTTTTCCATCCCATAGAATTATGTGTGTACTATTCATTTACTCTTCCGAATCGATAATGTGAATGTGGATACTTTGAGGCTTGTTTCGAGACTCTCGAGTTCCCATTCTCCATGTCACTCTAGGCCCTAGGTTTGGATCGTGACAATCTTGGTGTCAGAGCACTAGGTTTGTAAATGATCCTCGAAGTCCAACATGCCGCATCGAGTATCATCCTATTCATAGGTGTGAAGTGCACCATGCCTATGAGTGGAAGACTATGATGATGCTCTAGGAATTGTCTCACTTCTTCATGTCTTATGTCGTGCTTTAGGTCGTATATTGTAGTTTCCTTATCCTGATGATGTCCTTGCTACATTACAGAAGATGCCTCGAGGAAGAGCTCCTGTACCAAGACCAGCCCCGGCCAATGAGGGCTAAGCACCTCAAAGGCCTATGAAAGAGCCTATCTCTAATGGTGAATTCTGTATGGCCTTTGCCATGCTTGCCCAAGTGGTAACTTCTCAGACTAGGCAGGTGTCATGACCCGGGGTCGGGGCCTAGATGTGACATGGCGAATGGGGACCCGAAAGCCCCCAAACAAGCCTCAAAATCTCAGAGTATACACGATTTAAATCAAGAGCTATCAAAACGAATACATAAACAATGGAGATTCAAGTCCAAGAAAAGAGCATTTCTTAAGTTTAACAAAATAACAAGGTTTGTACAAAAACGCTCAATGTATGCCTCTAAGTAAGGGACTGGGGCATAGACAAGTTCTGGGCTCACCCTTAGCAAGACAAATGTACATAAGGAGCACAAGAAATAAAGTTTACCCTCAAAAGACGGGCCTCGCCACAACAAAAGCTGCAAGGAGGTTCTATTCGTCCTGCGGATAATACTCAAACTGCTCGGTCCCTGCATGGTAAAATCATGCAGGCATAGAGTATGCATTAGTACTTTTGAATATACTAAGTATGCGGGTATGCAATGCATGTGACTTACCGGACCTGCATAATCCTGTTAGATGGCAAGGGCACATAATATACAAGAATCATATAATCAAAGGAATTTAATATATAAGATGCCATGGAATGTGTGATGCGTGCAATGGCGATAGTACTCCTACATACGGGGATGGACTATAACTGACAAACCGAATCCATGCGAGATATTACATGAATTGGACCGATTGGGACCTCCCACCGGTAGGGGGAAGATTACTTGCCAAGGGTAATCTACACCATACCTTACGACTCTGCTTTTCGGTGGGCGGTCACCTTCCTTACGACCCGCTTTTCAGAAGGATTTATAGAATCAAGCAATACAAATCATAATCATATACAGATAGACCAATTACATCCGTCTCTATGTAGGCACATAGTTCAAGGAAAGGGAGAGGACCCCCAATCAATCGGTGCTAAGTCTTACACGTTCCACAAGAATATGCTTATATATACATATGCATTCAAGAGAGCCAAGTGCAAGGTTCAAAAGCGTTCAAGGCACATTTAGGCTCAACACCAAATTACAAGATCATATGCAAGATGCCAATGCAAGGAATAGCTCAACTACAAGTACAAGATGGTGCAAGCACCCAAGATGCTCCAAGAGCCAAGATTATAGCCATACCGGTGATCACCTTCTTGTCATATCCCATGTCTTACCAAAAATCATATCATAATTCCTTTTTAGGACAAAATTGGGCTTAACCCCACATTTCCAAAATTTCCATGTATCAATGTCATGAATGTGATGCAATGCACAATGTAGAAATGGCATGGGCAACGTGGATTATATCTAAAACACGATATAAAATAAAAACTAGGAAATCCAATAAAATTAATAGAAATGGTAGTAAATATCACCCATGCATAATAACACATTTAAAGGGACATGCATGTTCATAATTTCATAATCCAAATAGTTTATTACAATAAAACTAACATAACCCAAGATTTGGAGTCTTAAATAACACATGCATGTCTCAAGCTACCAAGAACAAGTAGTAAAATTCACATGTTTAAAGTAGACAAAGCTCATAAACTAGTTTAAAAGGGATTTTGTGTCTCCTTGGTTGAAAGGAACCAAGAATCAAAACCCACATACCTGGTAGAAGACAACACTTGAAGAGGAAATGGACTCAAATGTGAATCTTAGCTTGAAGAATCCTAGAGAGATGTGGGAGAGTCTTGAAGAAGAGAATGTTAGTGAGAGAGTGAGTGACAGTGGAAGTGGGCTGAAAATGGTGAAGTCCCTCTTATATAGGGAGCTTAGAAGGGGTGGGAAATGACAAAATTTCCATCTGAACAAGCCAATATCTCAAAAATGCCATTAATGAAACCGACCAGGAATTGATCCGTCTGAGGCATACGGTCCAGTATACGGTCCTTGAAGTGTCACATGGACTGTCTACTGAGCCGTGGACCCATACTTAGAATTTTCGGAGGCAAGATTTTCCGAACCAAGTGTCACGACACGGTCCGGTAAGCGGACCATCTGGGGTCACACGGACCGTGACCCCGTCCGTATAAAGGTAGCTCCCACACCAAGGGTTGAGACGGAGGGCCACACGGACCGTCTTGCGTCACATAGACTGTGTGGTGGCCTGTCTACCCTCCACTTTCTGGGTGCCACTTCACGGGAGGCCACACGGTCTGCGTGCCTTCACATGGGCCGTGTAGGCCCTTCCGTGAGGTGATGCCTGGAAAAATTCTGTGCAGTTTCGGGGACCTTAAAGTGATGTCACGAATTCAGTGCCTTTCATCATCTCCCCCTTGGGAACATTCGTCCCCGAATGTGCAAGAACAAGGTTTGGAAAGCTAGAGTCAAGACAAGATACATCTGATACAAGACACAATGCACAACTCAACTCAATCTATAAGGTTTTTACATAAAAGCTTTTTGTCACAAATCAAATTATAGTTCAAAACCAACTCATGTTCAAATTGTACTCAACTCATTTGCCAAGAAAGGAAAATCCTTTAGTGTACACATATGCATGTCATACCATGAGACTCAAGAGGGCAAGAAAACGACACAATTGACAAGGAGGATTCCTAGTACCTTAGGCTTGAGTAGATTGAAAGTGGTGGGGGTATCATTTCATCATGTCCAGCTCCGCCTCCCAAGTAGCACTCTCCACTAGTTGATTTCTCCAAAGTACCTTTACCGAAGCCACATCCTTGTTGCGAAGCCGTTTTACTTGCCTATCCAAAATTGCCACCGGCACTTCCTCATAAGTCAAATTTTCTTCAACCTCAATCCCCTCCAAGGGCACGATGGAGCTAGGATCACCCACAACCTTTCTGAACATAGCTACATGAAAGAATGGATGGATGGAACCCAAATCTGGAGGTAACTCCAACTTATAAGCCACATCTCCAATCCGCTCAACAATTTCATAAGGGCCAACATATTGGGGGCTCAACTTGCCCTTCTTCCCAAAACGTATAATGCCCTTCATAGGAGAGACTTTCACATAAACCCAATCCCCGACATGAAATTCGAGGTCTCTTCTCCTACTATCCGCATAGGACTTTTGACGACTTTGGGCTGCTTTCAATCTCTCTCTAATCACCTTTACCTTCTCTATAGCATCCATCAACAAATTCGGGCCAACCAAGGCCATCTCCCCCACTTCAAACCACCCCACCGGGGATCTACACCTTCTCCCATACAAGGCTTCAAACGACGCTATGCCAATACTAGCATGGAAGCTATTATTATAAGCAAACTCGATGAGTGGAAGATGATCATCCTAATTCCCCTTAAACTCCAACACACATGCTCTCAACATGTCCTCCAAAGTTTGAATAGGCCGCTCCGCTTGGCCATCAGTTTGAGGATGGAAAGTGGAACTCAACATAATTTTGGTCCCAAGGACCTTCATAAAGGATTTCCAAAAGTGGGAAGAGAATTGAGTACCATGATCCGATAGGATGGATCTAGGCACACCATGCAACCTCACCAACTCTTGGATATACAACCTGGCATAGTCCTTGACACTGAAAGTAGTCTCGAGATTTCGTCATCCGATCCACAACAACCCAAATGGAGTCGAATTGCCTTCGGGTCCGAGGCAATCCAACCACAAAGTCCATATTCACATCCTCCCACTTCTATGTGGTAATTTCAATGTCTTGGGCCAAACCACCAGGCCTTTGGTGTTCAACCTTCACCTGCTGACAACTAGAGCATTCAGGCACGAACTTGGCAATATCCTCTTCATACCATGCAACCAATAAACCTCTCTCAGATCGCAGTACATCTTAGTAGACCCCGGGTGAATAGAGTAGTGAGAGTTGTGGGCCTCACTCATAATCACCTTCCTAAGGTCATCCACATCGGGAACACAGAGCCAGTTTTGGTATCGAAGTACCCCATCTCCCCCATGGGAGAAAGCCTCAATATCTTTCGCGGCAACCCCTTCTTCAAATCACATAACGACAGATCTAGATCATGTTTAGCTTTCACCCATTCTGAACCCGAATACCACCTGTGCTAGAATCAATCAACCTAACGCCCAACCTAGCCAACCGGTGAATATCCCTTGCAAACTCATTTTTCTCGTTTTCAACATGCGCCACACTCCCCATAGACAACCTGCTAAGAGCGTCTACTACGACATTGGCCTTGTCCGGACGATACAACACACTCATATCATAATCTTTTTAAAACTCCAACCACCTCCATTGCTTGAGATTAAGATCCCTCTGGGTGAAAACATATTGCAAACTTTTGGGATTGGGGAATACATCAACATGGACCCCATACAAATAATGCCTCCAAATTTTCAAGGCAAACACTACCGTTGCCAATTCAAGGTCGTGAGTGGGATAGTTTCGTTCATGCACCTTCAACCGTCTGGATGCATACCCTATCACCTTACCATTCTGCATAAGCACACAACCCAATCCGACCCGCGAGGCATCGCAATACACCACGAACCCTTCTGAACCACTTGGCAAGATCAAGATGGGAGCTAATGTGAGCCGATCCTTCAATGTTTGGAAACTACTCTCACATTCATCCCACCATATAAACTTAGTCTGCTTTTGGGTCAACTTGGTCAACGGAGATGCAATAGAGGAGAAACCTTCTACAAACCTTCTGTAGTACCCGGCCAACCCAAGAAAACTGCGGATATCCAAAGGAGTCAATGGCCTAAGCCAATTTTTCATAGCCTCGGTCTTCATCGGATCTACCTTGATACCATCCCCGGACACCACATGCCCGAGGAAAGCCACTTCGCCCAGCCAGAACTCAGACTTGCTGAACTTGGCATACAATTTCTTTTCCCTCAGAGTTTGGAGAGCCATTCTCAAATGATTTTCGTGCTCTTCTTCACTTGAGGAGTAAACGAGGATGTCATCGATAAATACCACCAAAAAGCTGTCCAAGAAAGGCTTAAACACTCTGGTAATCAAATCCATAAATGCGGTCGGAGCATTAGTTAGACAAAACGACATCACCACAAATTCAAAATGCCCGTACCTTGTCCAAAAAGAAGTTTTGGGGATATCACACTCTCTACCTTCAACTGATGGTATCTGAAACGGAGATCAATTTTTAAAAAGTGAGTGGCACCTTGTAGCTGGTCAAACAAATCATCAATCCTCGGCAATGGGTACTTGTTCTTAACTGTCACTTTATTCAGCTGCCTGTAGTCAATACACATATGGAGAGACCCATCCTTCTTCCTTACAAACAACACAGGAGCACCCCACGGTGATGTACTAGGCCGAATGAAACCCTTCTCTAATAGGGCCTTCAACTGCTTCTTTAACTCTTTCAACTTCGCAGGGGCCATCTGGTATGGAAGGATAGAAATAGGCTGAGTATCTGGAAGAAGATCTATGCCGAAATCTATCTCTCTATCCGGAGGAATACCCGGTAAGTCTTCAGGGAACACATCCAAAAATTCATTCACCACGGGGACTGACTCGAAAGTAGGCACCTCAGAATCTGCATCTTCGACCCTCACCATATGGTAGATGCACCCCTTAGAAATCATTTTTTGTGTCGTGAGGTAGGAAATAAACCTACCTTTAATAGAGGAATCACAACCCTTCCATTCAAGAACTGGCTCACCGAGAGGTTGGAACTGCACTTTCTGAGTCTACAATCTATGGAAGCATAAGATGCATGCAGCCAATCCATTCTAAGAATCACATCAAAGTCTAACATTTCAAGTTCCACAAGGTCACATGGAAAGATTTTATGCAACACAGCAATAGGACACCCATAATAGACCCTATGATCAACAACAGATTCACCCACGGAGGTGTAGACCGAGAAAGGCTCTCTTAGGATCTGGGGTTTCAAACCGAACTTGACAGCCAACACCGGAGTCATAAAAGAAAAGTTTGCACCTGGGTCAAGAAAAACGTCAGCATCAAAATCAAAAACTTTTAACATACCGTCACAACATCTGGAGCCTCCTCGACATCCTAGCGAGCATGGAGTGCATAAAACCTGTTGTTCCTTGGGGCAACACCTTGGGGACCCCTTTGTTGACCTTGCCCGCCTTGAGCTACCTGACCTCGGCCTCCGCGTGCGCCCCTCGGGCAATCAGCAACTTTATGGTCCTTGCTTCCACATCCAAAGCAAAGTCCCAATTCCCTCCGGCAGGCACCTTTGTGGGGCCTCCTACACTTGTCACACATCAAATATCCTGGTCCGCCACCCACCTGTACCCCAGGAGGGGGGGCCCGAGCATTAGCCACCCGAGCTCCTGAGCCTTGGCCCTGCTGGAAATGACCAAAGCCAACATTTCTAGTACTGGAGAACCTGCGATCAAAGTGGGCCCTCTTGGGATTGAGTTCCCTCTTCTCTTTGAGTTTCTCCCCCTCAATCTGTTCAGCATACACCATGAGTCTGGCAATATCCATGTCCCCAATAAGCATAGTAGTCCGACATTCTTTCACCAGCAAATCAGAAACACCTGAAACAAATTTGTGCATCCTTGCACGGGGATCGGCCACCAGGGACGGAGCCTATTTAGATAGCTTGGTAAATTTGAGGGCATAATCCCTCACACTCATACTCCCCTACTTGAGGTTAATAAACTCGGTCATTTTTGCCTCCCTTAGCTTAAGTGCGAAAAAGCAGTCAAGGAAGGCAGTTTTAAACTCTCCCCACTTAACATCCCCATCACAAACCCGCTCCAAAGCCCACTGCGCATACCATACCTGAGCTACATCCTTCAACTGGTAAGCAGCCAACCCAGCCTTTTCCTCAATAGAGACGCCCATAATGTTCAATATTTTTGAGAGTTCATCAATGAACTCCTAAGCATCTTCATCAACCCTTGACCCGTAGAACTTCGGGGGATTCATTCGGGTGAAATCCCGTATAATAGAAGCGGGTGTAGTGTCCCGTGGTAGATTGGCCTGCCTTGCCTTAGGGGTCACCACCTGTGCAAGCATGGCGAAGGCGGCACGGAATTCACTATTAGAGATAGGCTCCTCCATAGGCTCGGGAGGGGCCTGATCTTCAACAGCCAGAGCCGGCCTAGGTAGTAGAGGTCTTCCTCGAGGCATTTACTGAAATAGATTATTGACACCAGTAGGTAAGGGAATTCATAACTAGCCACAGCACGATACAAGACACAAAGAAGGGAGGAATTTCCTAATACGTCTTCGTAGCCTCCCACTCATAGGTATGGTGCACTTAACACCCATGAATAGGACTCTACTCAACGCGGCATGTTGGGCTCCGAGGACCATTGGAAACCTAAGGCTCTGATACCACCTTTTGTCATGACTCGGGGTCGGGGCCTAGATGTGACACGGCGAATGGGGACCCGAAAGCCCCCAAACAAGCCTCAAAATCTTAGAGTATATGCGGTTTAAATCAAGAGCTATCAATGCGATAGTACTCCTACATACGGGGATGGACTATAACCGACAAACCAAATTCATGCGAGCTATTACATGAATTGGACTGATTGGGACCTCCCATCGGTAGGGAGAAGATTACTTGCCAAGGGTAATCTACACCACATTTTACGACTCCGCTTTTCGGTGGGTGGTCACCTTCCTTAAGAACCGCTTTTCAGAAGGATTTACTGAATCAAGCAAGACAAACCATAATCATATACATATAGACGAATTATATCCGTCCCTATGTAGGCACATAGTTCAAGGAAAGGGAGAGGACCCCCAATCCATCGGTGCTATGTCTTACACATCCCACAAGAATATACTTATATATACATATGCTTTCAAGAGAGTCAAGTGCAAGTTTCAAAAGCGTTCAAGGCACATTTAGGCTCAACGCCAAATTACGAGATCATATGCAAGATGCCAATGCAAGGAATAGCTCATCTACAGGTACAAGATGGTGCAAGCACCCAAGATGCTCCAAGAGCCAAGATTATAGACATACCGGTGATCACCTTCTTGTCATATCCCATGTCTTACCAAAAATCATATCATAATTCCTTTTTAGGACAAAATTGGGCTTAACCCCACATTTCCAAAATTTCCATGTATCAATGTCATGAATGTGATGCAATGCATAATGTAGGAATGGCATGGGCAACGTGGATTATATCTAAAACACGATATAAAATAAAAACTAGGAAATCCAATAAAATTAATAGAAATAGTAGTAAATATCACCCATGCATAATAACACATTTAAAGGGACGTGCATGTTTATAATTTCATAATCCAAATAGTTTATTACAATAAAAATAACATAACCCAAGATTTGGAGTCTTAAATAACACATGCATGGCTCAAGCTACCAAGAACAAGTAGTAAAATTCACATGTTTAAAGTAGACAAAGTTCATAAACTAGTTTAAAAGGGATTTTGGGTCTCCTTGGTTGAAAGGAACCAATAATCAAAACTCACATACCTGGTAGAAGACAACACTTGAAGAGGAAATGGGCTCAAATGTGAACCTTAGCTTGAAGAATCCTAGAGAGATGTGGGAGAGTCTTGAAGAAGAGAATGTTAGTGAGAGAGTGAGTGAGAGTGGAAGTGGGCTGAAAATGGTGAAGTCCCTCTTATATAGGGAGCTTAGAAAGGGTTGGAAATGACAAAATTTACGTTGGAACAAGCCAATATTTCAAATATGCCATTAATGAAACCGACCAAGAATTGATCCGTCTGAGGCATACGGTCCAGTATACGGTCTGTGAAGTGTTACATGGACCGTCTACTAAGCCATGGACCCATACTTAGAACTTTTGAAGGTAAGATTTTTCGGTCTAAGTGTCATGACACAGTCCGGTAAACGGACCATCTGGGATCACACGGACCGTGACCCCGTCCATATAAAGGTAGCTCCCATACCAAGGGTTCGGACGGGGGGCCACATGGACCGTCTTGCGTCACACGGACCGTGTGGTGGCCCATCTACCCTTCACTTTCAAGGTGCCACTTCATGGGAGGCCACACGGTCCATGTGCCTTCACACGGGCCGTGTAGGCCCTTCCGTGAGGTGATGCCTGGCAAACCTTCTGGGCAGCTTTGGGGACCTTAAAGTGACATTAAGAATCCGGGGCCTTTCAGCAAACTATGTTTCTTGGGATCCCACGCCGACCTCTAGGTTAGGTGATTTCACCCAGATGAATCCTCTAGAGTTCTATAAATCAAAGGCTAATAAGGATGCTCAAAAGTTTATTGATGAGCTTACTAAGGGTGTTGACTGTTACGGGAGTCACTTTTGAGGAGAAAGCTAAATTGGCTGCTTATCAGTTAAAGATATGGCTGAAGTACGGTACACCTAATGGTTGATAAAAGGACTTGTGGTAACACTATTAATTGGGAAGAGTTCATGTTTGCATTTCTAGATCGTTTCTTCCCACTTGAGCTTAGGGAATCCAAGATGACTGAGTTCATTAACCTCAAACAAGGTGGTATGAGTGTGACGGACTATGACCTTAAGTACACAAAGCTCTCCAAGTATGCTCCTATGCTTATGGCTGACCCCTGTGCAAGAATGCACAAGTTCATTTATAGTATCTCTTACTTGGTGGTGCAGGAATGTCATATTGCTATGCTGATTCGGGATATGGATATATCCAAGCTCATGTTATATACTGAACAGATTGAAGGGGAAAGGCTCAAGGAGAAGAGGGTGCATGATCCTAAGAGAGCTCATTATAATGGTAGGTTCTCTAACTCCAAGGGTAGTGGTTATGGTTACTTCCAACAAGTCTAAGGTTCTAATGTTCGGGTTGCTAATGCTAGGGTGCCACCTCCCATGGAACTGGTTGGTGGTGGAACATGGTTTCCCAAGTGTGACAGATGTGGAAAGAATCACATGGGTGCTTGTTGGAAGAAGACGGGTACATGCTACGGGTGTGGTGACAAGAACCACAAAATTTCTGATTGTCCTTAGAATGCTTAGAGAGGGAAAGGTCAAGTGGCTCAAGGCGGTTAAGGCCCACAAAGAGCTCCCTAAGGTGTTGCTCCAAGAAACAACATGTTCTACGCTCTTCATGCCCGTCAGGAAGTTGAGGAGGCTCTGGATGTTTTGACTGGTATGTTAAAAGTGTTTGGTTTTGATGCTTACGCTTTGCTTGATCCGAGTGAAAATATATTTTTTATGACTCTTCTATTGGCTGTTAAGTTTGGTTTGAGTCCTGAAGTCTTGAAGGAGCCGTTTTTAGTTTATACTCCCATGGGTGAATCTATTGTCGCTCATAGGGTTATCGGGGTTGTCCTGTTTCTGTATTACATAATGGCTTCCTGTGTGATCTTGTAAAACTTGAGATGTTTGATTTTGATGTGATTCTCAGGATGGATTGGTTACATGCTTCTTATGCCTGTATAGACTATTGAACCTGGAGAGTCAAGTTACAACTTTCAGATGAGCCCGTTCTTGAATGGAAGGGTAGTGACTCCGCTATTAAAGGTTAGTTTATTTCCTACCTTAAGGCCCGAAAGATGATAACCAAGGGATGTATTTATCATATTGTGAGGGTCAAATATGTGGAGTCTGAGTCACCTACTCTTAAATCAGTTTCGATGGTGGATGAGTTTCTGGATGTGTTTACCGAAGACTTGCCCGGTATTCCTCCCGAAAGGGAAGAAGACTTTGGTATTGATCTTCTCCTGGATACTCAACCTATCTCCGTTCCTCCTTATCGTATGGCACCGACAAGGTGAATGTTGTAGTTGATGCCCTTAATAGGCTATCAATGGGAAGTGTGGCTTATGTTGAGGAAAGGAAGAAGGAGTTGGCAAAGAATGTTCATTGTTTACTAGATTGGGTATTAGGTTGTCCGACTCTACTGATGGTGGTATCCATGTTGAAAATAGGGTCGAATGTTTGGTGGTTGTTGATGTAAAGGCCAAGCAAGATATAGACCCATCATTGGTTGAGTTGAAGAAGTTGGTTACCAAAAAGAAGACAAAGGTCTTCTCCTAAGGGGCCGAATCTTTGGTGGTTGTTGATGTAAAGGCCAAGCAAGATCTCGACCCGTCATTGGTTGAGTTGACGAAGTTAGTTCCTGAAAAGAAGACAGAGGTCTTTTCTTAAGGGTGAGATGGTGTGCTTCGGTACCAATATCTATTATGTGTTCCGAATGTGAGGGTGATCATGAGTGAAGCCCATAACTCTCATTACTCTATTCACCCAGGGTCTACTAAAATGTAGTGGGATTTGAGGGAAGTATATTGGTTGAATGGTATGAAGAATGATATAGCCAAGTTTATATCCGAATGCTCTAATTGTCATTAAGTGAAGGTAAAGCACCAAAGGCTTGGTGGTTTGGCTCAAGATATTGAGATCCCTTCTTGGAAGTGGGAAGATATGAACATGGATTTTATGGTAGGTTTTCCTCGGACCCGGAGGCAATTCAAATCAATCTGGGTTATTGTTGATCGTAAGACAAAGTCGGCTCATTTCCTACCAGTTAAAACTACCTTTAATCCCGAGGATTATGCAAGGTTGTACATTAAGGAGTTGGTGAGGTTGCATGGTGTTCCTAGGTCTATTATATCAGATCGTGGCACCCAATTTACTTCACACTTTTGGAGATCGTTTCAAAGAGGACTTGATACTAAAGTAAAGTTGAGCACCGCCTTTCATCCTCAAACCAATGGACAAGTCAAACTTTGAAGGACATATTGAGGGCTTGTGTGTTGGAATTCAAAGGTAATTGGGATGAGCATCTTCCACTCATTAAGATTTCTTATAATAATAGCTTTCATGCTAGCATTGGTAAGGCTCAGTTTGAGGCCTTGTATGGTAGAAGGTGTAGGTCTCTAATGGGGTGGTTTGAGTTGGGAGAGATGGCTTTGATTGGCCTGTATTTGGAGTTGGAGGCTATAAAGAAGGTGAAGTTGATTAAGAAGAGGTTGAAGATGGCCCAAAATCCGCAAAAGTCCTATTCAGATGTTAGAAAGAAGGGTCTTGAGTTTCATATGGGTGATTGTGTGTGTGTGAAAGTCTCACCTATGAAGGGTGTGATGCATTTTGGGAAGAAGGGCAAGCTAAGTCCCTGGTATGTATATCCTTATGAGATTGTTGAGAGGATTGGGAACGTGTCTTATAGGTTTGATTTGCCTTCGGATTTGAGTTCTATTCGCCCGGTCTTCCATGTGTCTATGTTGAAAAAGTTCATTTGTGCCTTTGAAAGGTGTTGAGGTATTGGAGAATATTTCTTATGAGGAGATTCCAGTTAAAATTTTGGATAGGCAAGTGAAACGGCTTTGTAACAAGGATGTGGCTTCGGTTAAGGTGTTTTGGAGAAATCAACATGTGGAGTGTGTTACATGGGTGGTAGAGTTGTGAAAGATCCTAAGTCCCGATTTTCCCCCATAGCGTAAGTCCCACTTTCCCGTGCCTTAGAATTATGTGTTTACTATTCGTTTACGCTTTCAAACCGATGATGTGAATGTTGATACTTTAAGGCTTTTTTGGGGACTCTCGGGCTCTCATTCGCCGTGTCACTCCTAGGCCCTAGGTCCGGGTCATGACAATGGGCCCCTAGTTGGTGTATACGTATAGTCACTAGGGTCTTACACCTATGTACAACACTATACCTACACCATGTGATAGTATGACACCATTCTGGTTCAGGTTCTATCAGCTAGTATCATTGTACATTACTAGGTATCTTATAGTTGGGGTTCCATGGTTCTATAGACATGCTTATCCTTTGGCTCGGGTTTAGATAGCTAGCACTGTAGCATTTTATTGCAATTGTTTTTACTGTATTTACTATATTTCATCTAGTCGACTGATGATGCCTATTGGGTACCTTCCACCGGTACTCACCCCTACTTTCTTACATCTACTCATGGTGTCCAAGTATGAGCCATGGTAGCTAAAATAGGGCGTTGTGGACACTTCAAGAGATTTTTAGTGAGTACCAACAACTAATTGGGATCTTCTACTGTCTCCTTATGTTATTTGGGCCTTCTTTTGTATTTGGATATTGTCCTTGTCCATATCTAGTTTTGGCTTGTATTATGTTATACTATTCTGAATATGTATATGTATATATTTTCATTTTCGAGTCTATAGTAGCTTTGTACATATGACTTCCAGGTCCTGGATAGATTGTTGCAGGCTTGTTTTGTATGTTTTTTGCTATCATTATGCTTAACTATTAGGACAGGTATCGTGGGTATTGGGTTGGCTTTCCTGTAGGTGGGATCTAAAAGGCGCTATCATGACTTGCAAGGTCGGGTCATGACAAGTTGCTATCAGAGCCTTTGGTTCACTAGTCTCATCTTTACAGAGCTACTGTCTAGTAGAACTCCGTGGATGAATGCGGAGAAATCCGTAACTTATCCTTAGGAGAGTACGAGATATTTAGAAAACACTTTGATATTGATTCTACTCATGTAGTGTTGTCTATCGACATTTTGGAATCTGATTTTTCCCTCTTTTGCAAATATGGCGTGTAAGGGACGGACTTCGGGTAGAGGTAGGGGTGTGCCGTTAGTTCCTGATAGGGAGCAGCCCCCAGGTCCCGTTAAGTAGCAACAGGATGCCCCAACTCCCCCATAGTCGGAGGCAACAGTTCCCACACAATAGGAAGTGCCAGTTCCCCCAGTCGCTTTTGTGGTTACACCTGAGATACAAGTGCCTATCGGGCAGTTGTTATTGGTACTTGATGGAATACAACAGGGTCCAACACCAGCCCCAGCTCCTCCAGCACAGGCCTCTGTAGAGCATGCCACTCTAGAAGCTCCAATTGTGCAGCAAATGGGATCCACACCTTTCCAAGATCAGCGTATTCTTGGGTATTTTATGAGATTGACTCCACTGAGGTACTCAGGAGAGGCCAAGGAGGATGCCCAGGAGCTTCTGGCATCTTGTATGGAGAGGTTGCAGGCATTGAGATTATCAGAGTCTAGAGATGTAGAGTAGCTTACCAGTTGGATGGGCCAGCTGGGCAGTGGTGGCTGACCTGGAGGGTTATTGCAGGGTTGTATATGTATCACTTTTTAACAAAGATGTATCAGCTTTAAATCACAAAGTTCAGAAAAATTATAGATTTAGGATGAGTTTGAAAGAATTGACTACATAGACACACTTATATGGAATGAAACATAACAAAAGAAACATGATTTAGACAAGCCTTTTTTTCTGAGAGAGAAATAGAAAAATAAAAGGAAAGCAAAAACAACTACGAGCCTTTTTTGCATGATAGAGAAACAAGAAAATAAAGAAAAAAGCAAAAAAATTGTGTTAAGTGTGCATTTTATTATAAATTAGAATCTTTTTAGTTTCAAATGCACAAGAATGATATAAAGGATAATATTTAATCGTCCAATTTCCAACTGGGTCACATGAATTCACTGTCAAAATTTTGAATTTTGTATTTCAAAATTTCATGTCACATAAATTGGACAAGAAAATAATAAGAGGGGATGACTTCATCAGCAAGGGTATTTTTATAGAAAAAGCACAAAAAACATGTTGAATCACATTCTATATAAGTGTGTCTATGTAGTCAAATCTAGAATCTTTTCTTAACTTCATGATTTAAAGATGATACATCTTCAGTAAAAATGATACATATACACCCCTGTAATGACCCTCTATGCCATTTCAGTATAGCTACATCGATTAGAACATTCCTATAGCGACCCATTTGTGACTTACCCACACTGATAGTTTGATTACTTGGTCGTTCGTTTGGAAGATATACAACTTTCCATGTTAAAGGCATGTTTAAAGTTAAAAAATGAGTTTAGCAGCAAATTCTTTGTAAATGGCCTCAAAAAAAAAATTCTGAAAGTTCTATTTGTTCCGAAATTTCAAAATTAGAGTAGAAGCAAGGTCAGTTTGAGTATCGAGGCTTTCAGTGTTAGTTTATATCGAGTTTAGCATTTAACCTTTAGAATAGGCCAATAGTTGATTTTGGTCAACATTCTTAGTAAACATGCGCAAAGGAAAATTCTGACAGTGCGGTCAAGTCCAGAACTCCGAGTTTGGTCTAGAACGACCCTTTGTTTAGTAACCGGGGCTTCCATATGCATTTCGACCCCTCGGTAGATTCCACCATTAATGGAAAGTATGATCCACATTTGATCGTAACGACCTTTCATGGGAATTTCGACTACACCATCGAGTTTGGAATGCCATTTTCTATCAAATTCCATATATGGTTTGTGTTTTTTCCAACACTGGATGAGTCTGTAGCGTCAAAATCAAGGTTTGAATAGTTGCTAGAATCTGGTGTGTGATGCTTACATGGCAGGATGATGTGATGCTTGGCGGCATGTCCTAGCAGCATGGCATAGTATACAATTCACGAAATTTTCCAGAATTAATTCATGAAAGTGCAAAAGTTCTTCCAACGATAAATTTATCATTTCTTTTATCCGCTTTCAGTGATTCAAAAGGCCAAACTATGTGGAATTGCATGAGGAACGTCGTGGAGGTGTCAAAAAATGTGGATGGCACATCGTTTGAGGTAATTATCACTGTTTTTGCGACTGCTATAGTAAATTTTTATCAAAATATTTGGATGTTGATATCTTCATCGTTCGGAATTGGAATTTAGTGAATTTTTAGTCCTAATTGAAGAGCTTTTCGAGGCAAATGTCATGGTGTTATTGGGGCCTCCAGATTTTGTTGCATTTTGAGGTAAATTGATGAAATAGCTGATGCCCTACCTTAATTCTATAAGAAATGTCACCTTTACTATTAATTGTTGTATATTGTTTCGGACCTTGGATTGGGCTCTAATTTTATGTGTGAACTCGGGTAGCTATAATGACCATTATACGAGGGTTATTTTGGAGTTTTGGATGCGGGTCCTACCTTTTCCCTTTTTTATCCCGAACTTGGTTTGAGTTCATTTTCTATGATTTTAAGGTCGAAATGAACGTATTGATGATGTGATGCTATTCTTGATAGCTTGGCAGTACTCTGAGGCCGCTAGGAAGGGTAAAACTCCTGTGAATTGAGTTTGAGCGCATGTGTTTGACATTCAGGTATGCTACGATCTCCCTTCTTCTAGACAAAGTTAGAATATGTAATAATTTTAATTATTTTGGGAGGGTGGGTGGGTCAAGGTATGGAGTAAGGGTAAGAAAAAGTGAATTATAATTTGAGGTTGAAGGAGGATTTTGAAAAATGTTTTCTCTATTTTTTTGGAGGAAGTCATTTTTCTCAAACTTAAGAAAAATAAGTTGATTTGGAAAATATTTTCCAAAACATTTAAACCGACAAACTATTTCAATAATACGATTGTTGCCATGCCATGAGGCACAAAACGGAGGTAATGGGAAAAAAAGACAAAACTGGAATATATTTTCTAGAAAATGTTTCCTTTATAACACAGTTTTGAATTATGAAATTTTGGCCACAATAGTTTTCTACACTATTCTTTTAGTATTACTTCCTCGTTCTCAGAATACTTGTCACTCCTACTAAAAATATTTTCATTTTGGAAGTATAAAACAAACTTAATTATTTAGTGATCATTTTGTAGTGCGGTAATATGGTTGTGCTATTCAATCTAGGTGCATGTTTTGAGTGGACCACATTAGCGGTCCACTCAACAAGTAGAACACATTAGCTGTCCGCTCTCAGGTTGCATTTGTATGAAATAGTTTCAAAATAAATATTTTGCGCCTTTTAGCACGCATAATGTAATGACATCGAAGGCCATTTTTGACATTTCCAACAAAATTACCATTTTGTCCTTCTCGAAAGTTGTCTTGGATCATTTTTAGTTGAGTCTAAAAGTCAATTTAAAAATCTAGTAAAAAGTTGGAATTTTGCTAAAGAAAGAGTTTTTAAAGGCTTAACGTTGAAAATTTTGAGTTTTGTGATCATCTTGAGTTTGAATGTCAGCATTCAATTTTGTTTATTCCATCAGCTTCGGAAATGCCGAATCTAATCTAGAAGAACTTACAGAACTGGATTTTGAGTTAAAACGAAAATGTTAGACCCAAAGTTATATTTTTAGTTGATTTTTTATCATAGTTTGACTTTGTCAATATTCGGAATTTGGAAGCTTGAATCGAAATTCCAACAATTCTAGTGGTTTCAGATGGTGAAACTAACACTAGAAATAGTCTCATTATAATTTTTAGAGTTCCCGGTGTTATTTTGGGTATTTGAGTCCTAAACTAGTTTAAATGATCATTTTTGGGTTCCGGGTTGAGGAGACCTAGGAATCGAATTTTGACATTTCCATTGAGTCCACAACGTTATTTCTGGTAGGGTTCCACGTTTGGTTTGTGTTTACGGGGTTCTGAATGAATCTGGAGGGTCTTTTTCCCTATACTGTGTTTAGCTGATATTTGGTGCAACTAGCTTGTTCTCTATGTACGTGCCTCCATCTCAACGTTCAAGGAGGTCAAATTATTTAGACCCCGCGTTCACAGAAAGTGGGTCCGCGTTCGTGGAGGCTTTGCCTCTTATACTCCGTGTACGCAGATTGGTCCTCTGGCACATGTGCTCCGCATTCTAGGATCCTTTCTCGCGTTCGCCGAGTACAAGTTTTGACTTATCAGTATGTCACTTTAAAGTGATGGGTTTTGACCTTTTCCTCCATTTTTAATATTCTAAGCTTCATTTTTGAGAGGATCTTTAAGGTGTTTCAAGACAAATCCATTGGGTAACTATTTTTTAACATATTCCTTCAATTTTCATTGATTAAATTGTAAGTTTACGAGCCTTGTTCTGTCGAGCACTTTTTTTTTGTATTTCCCTGATTTCTTTTAGAGGCTAGGTTAAATTGATGATCAAAGTGTGTTTTCTCTTTCAATTAAATGGACCTGCTAAAATTTATAGTAGTAAGTGGGACTAGTTTGTGAGGTTTCTTAGTCCATAAATTAATAGCCCTGGTATGTTCCTTATATTTGATTTTATAAACTCAGAACTTCATTTCATGAATTTATGTGTCATCTGCAGGCTAACAGACCTCGACAAATGCATGGAAGAAAATATCTCAGAGAGTCGCCATCATTCTGCAAACCAGGATTCTCCTATGTTTGGAGAACAGTGTGGGGTTTAGTTTCCCCAAGTGTCAAAGCAACAATTATCCGCATCAATTTAGAGGTTTCGAGTTCATGTGGAACAACATTGCTGGAGATATAACTCTTGCGAGGCTAAGAGAGCCCTTATCTTATAGTAAGGGAGGATGCATTATCTCACACCGACCTAGCAGCGGAAAAACCTGACTCACCATAATATTTCTTTAGTTATTTCTGAAGTTGTTTCCAAAGCGTCGGCCGGTAATCATAGGTCCACCCAATTTGCTTCTTACCATGAAAGCCGAGTTCAAGAAACGGGAGATGGACATCCTTTCCACAACTAGATAGCAAAGATTTCTCCACCCAAAAAGATGAAGCTGTTGTTAATGTCCTCCGCTGTTTATCTAGTCCACACCATATTAGTTTAGTGAAGCTGAAATCCAGGGCTCGAAAATAAGAGTTTTGGGAATCAGCTATCACTTGTTTAGGATTCTCACAGGAGATGGTGGAGGAGGTTATGCCAAAGAGATACGAAAAATCCTTCTAAAATCACCTGGTCCTCGAAGAAAGGCACACTGTTAGGAATGATAAAAGCCTTGTGTGGACAGCACTGGAAAAGGTTGAAACAGAAAAGAGGATACTTCTATCAGGAACTTTGTTCCAGAATAACATCAAAGAATCTTGCAATACTCTCAGCGCCAGTTAAATCAAAGTTTCCTGCAAATTCGGAGCAGAAATGGGGTTCTCTTAGCAATTACTTTGAAAAGAATGCTCGAGCATTGGAAGAGCTTAGGGATATTATTTCACCACGTGTCCATACATGTTGTGAAGATGAAAAGAAGGTAAGCCTTCGGGGTATAAAGAAATACACGTGAAGCCCACAGATTTGCAGGAGTTACTTAAAAGAATTCCAGAGAAGCTGGACTCTTTTTCCAAATAAAATCTGGTGTCTCTGATCTCTATTCACCCTTTATTAGTGGCAAAGAGGAAGGAGTTCTATGAGTTAAAAAAGTCAGCTCAAAGAAAGAAGATGCCGGTTGGATCAGATATTGGAGTAAATGAAATTTGTTGTTGCATTATCAGACTTTGTAATGTCCTGAAGGAGATTCACTATGTGCTGAAGGAGATTCACTATAATGTTTAGCTAGTTACTTGATCCTCTAAACCTGATCAAGGAGCAACTCAAGTCTCTCTTTGGCTGGACTTTAGGTCGGGAGATTCACTATGTGGGTGGAAAACTTGATGTAATACAGTAGTGAAGTGCTTATATCATTATTATTGCACTATTTATCATTATTATTGCACTATTTGATTCATGCTTTAGTTAAAAGATCTGTACTGATTTTATATTTCTTTTTTCATCAATATTATTATGATAGCAATCCTCAGAAGAATGTGTATCTTGTATCTTTTTCTCATGTTTTTTTATTTTCTCCCTATTAGACTTCTTTAATTTATATTTTTATTTAGGTTCAAATTAGTCATTTATGACTTTATTGAAAGTATGGAATGCACATGCAAAACATGTGCAAAATACGTGTCCATAAACTAGTTCTCTTAATAAACCTAAGAGTGATGTCAAAGTTCTTCTTGCATCAATAAAAGCCTGTTCAGAAGGGAAAATCTTATAGGGGATTCAGGAATGGTTTTGCTTGATGTTCTCTTGAATCCCCCAGTAGAACAACAAGCCATCAGCCGAGCCTACAGGAATGGTCAGACAAAATTTGTTCACGTTTACTATCTAGTGATATCGAAATCAAGGGATGACAAGATCAAAAAACAAACTAGAAAAAAATATCATTCAGATGCACTTCTGTCCAGAAATGAAAAGAATACTTCGTATTCTGTGTCAAGGGATAACATACTTGAATCCATGGTTAAGCATGAAAGCCTCCATCATATATTTGAAAAACTATCTCATGCGCCAGTGTGGTGCTTACTGCATGCTTTAATTGTTGTAAACAACCTTCAAAAGACAGTAGCTAGACATTTACAACTGTTGCAGCAGAGCCATTGCTACAGTTGTATAACTGTTGCCGCTAAGTGTAGCAAAAAGTCAAACTTCTAGTATAAGTTCTTGAACATGGAAACTTTGACAGCTTGCTAATGCCTAATGTTCTCTTTCAATTAAACGGACATCCAAAAAATTTACAGCAGTAAATGGAATTAGTTTGCAAGGTTTCTTAGTCCATAATTATTTATTTTTTGTTCACTCTTGGATTCATGAACCTATGTCATCTTCAGGCCGAGAGAAAATGACAGAGGCATGGAAGAAAATAACTTGAAAAGTAGCCATCACGTTGATTCTAAACGCTGCTTTTTATTTGGAAAGAGAAATTTGTGCTTCCTTCCGTCAAAGAAGCATGTCATGCTCAAGGTCATCCACATTCCAGAAGGAAAACTGAGTTTGAGCATCAAGAGCTATGATCGATTGGAATCGAGTACGCGTTCAAATTGCTCCCAGTTCTTCATCGCTCAGAACTACCTCACCAATATCCTCTCCCTCTCTAGAAAGCAAGAATTTGAGATGCTCAAAATATCGAGCCTTCATCCATCCAAGTTAGTCAACCAACAGCAAATTATGCAGCCACATTCGTTGTTTCAAAGACTCGACGATCTACTGTTCTTCCTATGAGTTTATATGCTTCGTTACATCTAAAAATGAACTGAAGGTTGTTGCACCATTGAATTGTGAAGCAACATACCAATATACCTCAAACTCTCGATCATTTAGCATTGATTCTTAAGAAATAACCATGCTAGAAAGGAGGAAAGTTCGAAAGATAAATTGAAGATAAAAAAAAAAGGTAGATTGTCCAAAAGAAGGTGGAGATGTAAATGAGGTAATTAAGTCGTAATCAATTTGACACAAATGAGGCTGATAGAAAAGCTGGTGAATTCATTGCTAATTCAGAGAACAAATTACGCTTTAGAAAATTGAATCATTTTGATAGACCAAAATAAAACATTTGAGACATTTTACAAAGACTAACAATTACCGAAATACACTAAACAAGTCGGATTGCCTCATGTGCCTAACTACTGCCTTTTGAAGGTTCTTTACAAGAACTAAAGCATGTAGCAGGCACTACACGGGGTGCATGAGATAATTTTTCAATAATATGACAGGGGCCCTCATGCTTAACCATGGATTCAAGTATGTTATCCTCTGACACAAAACATGAAGTATTCTCTTCATTTCTGGACACAAGTATAATTGAATGATATTATTTTCTATTTTGTTGTTCGATCTTGTCAACCTCCCATTTCGATGTCACTGGACAATAAACATAAACAAATTTTGTCTGGCCATTCCTATAGGCTCGGCTGATGGCTTGCTGTTCTACCGAGGGATTACAGTGGACGTCAAGAAAAACCACTCTTGAAGCCCCTATAAGACTTATCCCTTCTGAACAGGCTTTTATCGATGCAAGAGGCACTTTGACATCACTTTTTGGATCATTAAGAGAGTTTATTTATATCTACTGCTGCTTTACATCAAGTTTTCCATCCATATAGAGAATCTCCGGACCTAAAGTCCAGCCAAAGAGAGAATTCAGTTGCTCCTCAAGTTTAGAGGATCAAGTAACTAGCTAAATATTATAACCCTCTCCTTCCACCCACTATAGAGTCTGATCAGCTCAACAACAAATTTCATTTTTACTCCAATATCTAAATTCAACCAACATCTTCTTTCTTTGAGCTGACTTTCTAACTCGGAGAATTCTTTCCTCTTTGGTGAAATAATATCCCTAAGCTCTTCCAACGCTCAGGCATTTTTGTCAATGGAATTGTTAAGAGATTCCCATTTTTTTCTCCAAACCTGCAGCGAACATTGGACTAACTACTCTGAGAGTGTTGTTCAGCTCCTTGATGTTATTCTGCAATGGAGTTCCAGACAAAAGTATGCGCTTCTCTGTTTCAACCTTCCTCAAAGCTTTCCACACAAGGCTATGCTCATTCCGAGTTGTGCCCTTCTTCAAGCACTAGAGACCAGGAAATTTGAGAAGTGTTTCTCTAGTTTCTTTGGCATAACCATCTCTATCTTCTCCAAAATCCTGAACAAATCATAGTTGATTCCCAAAACACTCTTACTTCTCACCCAGGATTTCAGCCTCTCCATGTGTATGAGGTGTGGATTATTTTTCCCATCGCGGGATAGACAGTTAAAGACACCAACAGTTCCTTCATCTTCCTTCAAAGTGAAGTCTTTGCTGTTCAAGTTGTGGAAGGGAATGTCCACCTCCCATTTCTTGAACTTGGCTTCCCAGTTAAGTAGCAAACCAAATGGAGCTATGATTGCTGGCCGACACTTCGGAAAAAGCTTCAGGTTAGACTGAAGAAATACTATGGTGAGTCGGGTTTTTCCCGTGCCAGGTGGGTGTGAGATAATACATCCTCCCTTGGGCAAAGAGGAAGGATTTCTATGAGTTAAAAAAGTCAGCTCAAAGAAAGAAGATGCCGGTTGGATCATATGTTAGAGTAAAAATGAAATTTGTTGTTGCAATGCGCTGAAAAGAGGGTTATAATATTTAGCCGGTTACTTGATCCTCTAAACCCGATAAAGGAGCAACTCAAGTCTCTCTTTGGCTGGACTTTAGGTTCATAGATTCTCTATGATGATGGGAAACTTGATGTAATACAGTGGCAGATATCAATAAATCCTCACATGTGATAACAACCCTAAGAAGAATGTGTATCTTGTATCTTTTTCTCATTTTTTTTATTTTCTTCCTATTAGACTTCTTTAATTTTTATTTATATTTTGGCTCAAATTAGTCATTTATGACTTTATTGAAAGTATGGAATACACGTGCAAAGCACGTGTCACAAAACTAGTTCTCTTAATAACCCTTAGAGTGGTGTCAAAGTTCTTCTTGCATCGATAAAAGCCTATCCAGAAGGGATAAATCTTATAGGGGCTTCAAGAGTGGTTTTGCTTGACGTTCTCTGGAATTACTCAGTACAACAGCAAGCCATTAGCCGAGCCTACAGGAATGGTCAGACAAAATTTTTTCATGTTTACTGTCCAGTGACATCAAAATCGGAGGTTGACAAGATCAAAAAACAAACTAGAAAAAAAATATCATTTACATATACTTCTATCCAGGGATTTGTATTCTGCGTCATAGGATAACATACTTGAATCCATGGTTATGCATGAGGGCCTCCATCATATATTTGAAAAACTATCTCATGCACCGAGCAATTAGCTAGGTTAGTATGTGCTTTAGTTTTTTCTTGTTCCCCGGTACATTAGTAATTTGACTTGTTTAGTGTATTTTGTTTATTGCTTGTCTTTGAAAAATCACTCAAATGCTTTATCTCTTTCTTGTTATCTCAGTTGGAGCTCTTTTTGGATTTTCAAGGACACTAGTTCAAAGAATTTGTATGACTATCTTTCTTGGAGGTTGTGAAAATGACCTCATGCAAAAATAAAGTCAGGAAAGCATAATGCACTGACTGCACTTCTATCATAAACTAGAGAAAACACTTAACTAAATTATTACTACAATAAGTTGTTTATTTTACACTACAATGTTGCAAACGAGTTGTTTCTACTGAATAAAAACATCAGGGATGTTGCGTTCTTAGACATGAAAGATTTTAATTTTGTTATTAGCATTTTTATCATTTTTTAATTCCTTCCTTTTTGGTTTCAAGCACTTCGATGTTATTCTGTGGTTTTAGTAAAAGAGGAGGTTAGATTCACATTTGGTTTATGAAGAATATTGATAGAATTTTTAAGGTTGTTCTATGTTCTTATAAGAGTTCATTTATATGTGAAATAACTCATTGAGAATGTGTTGGATTGTATGCACATTTCTTTTATAGTCGTACTATGTGATACTCATATGGGATTTCTATTTCCTTTAGAAAGAGGCCTATGTGCCAAATTTATGATTTTCTTTAATATTTATAATTGAATTTGATTATAATTGCCATAAATGTATTATCTCATCAAATATGAAATTAAATATTTGTATTTTATATAAACAATAACTAGTATTTTACTTTGTCAGGCAATTCTAAGACTTACAACAGGTAAATTCTTTCAATTATCTTACCTTTTAATATTTGAATATAAATAAAGAAATAAATATTATAAGGTAACTTGTAAATTAATTCAACCAAATTTATTTAGAATTATGATGTATCTTACTAGATATAAGAAGGATGTCACAGCTTGTATCATCACCTTCATTAATTTTACCTTATCACTAGTATACTCATCCGCTCTTCGCGCAATAATAATAAGTTAAAATATTAATATTAAAAAATTAATCTTTAATAATCTTGTATTTTATTCGATGGGTGTTAAATGTGAACTTGTACTTAAAATATGTTAAATGCAAACAATTCATTTAAATTAGTACAAAACTCACTAATTAGTTTTTCGTCTATTAACATGAGTTGGTAAAACTTAAATTTTTCAAGTTGTTATTGTAAGATGCATTTAAAGTGATTGATATTTGTAAATTAGAAAAAAAACTCAGAGATGAATAATATATTTCATGTAGAGTTTAAAAAAAAGCTTGAAAGCAGATAATTGACATTGACTTTGAAAATGAATATTAATGTTCACAAGTTTGCTATATCGTTTTGACTCAATTTGTGGACACTAGGAACACTCCAACAACTCACCATAACCTCATTACCCTCTCAAACTTATTTGTATTTCAATATATCATCACCATCAACCTCCTAAAAGTTCGAAGAACATTCTAAAGAAATTGAAATAAATATCCAACTATCTAAAAAAAATTATACTATATAAATTAAAATAAAAGGAACATAATTTTTTTAAAAAGTCTTCCCCACAGATTCTTTATGATTTTGCCAACCATGATTCTCAATTGTGGAAGCAATCATATGATGTGATGATTAGCATTTTCTTCACCACCCTTATACATGCTATGATGATGCTGACAGTGGAAGAACAACTTTGAATGGAAATTTTTTAGATACACACATACATTTATATGTGCAAAGTGGAGGAATATCGTAAAGTGTCATAAATTTACGAACTAAATTTTGAGAGTTATGAAGATTAAAAAAGGAAGTTATGAAAATTATTAAGAGTATAAATTGAAGATATATGAATTATTAGTAGCTGATTTTTATCAAAGATATTAAACATAAAAAAGAGAAACTATTCGAGTATTATTATTTTAAAAAGAATGAAAAAATGGGGTACATTATTATTTTAAAAAGAATGAAAAAAGGATATCTTCAACTTTATCTGACACGGGATTTTGATTAATTATTGGTTAAATCAAAATTAAGTACATCATAAATAAAAAATGGGGTATCTATTATCCACTCCATAGCATCAATCATAGAACCTGAACCCCAAAATAACTGATGGGCATACTGGTTTGCTAATCCTTTAACAGACAACAAAGAAATCGAAGTAAATCCATACATGAGTGCTTTACAATCAAGAATAATAACATCAAAGTAAGAGTTATTTCAACAGGTTTTTTTTGGCGCTTGTTTAACTAAAAGATTGTTTATCTCTACAGTTATTGGTGTTGCTACAAAGTGTTCCTTTAGCCAGCTTTGCACTTATTGAACACCCAAAGCCTCAACCATAAGTGAGACTTGTGATCTATATAGCCGACTAGAGCATCCTTTGATGAAGATTCCATGAGAACTCCATACTAGTATGCTGACTCCTACTATTCTCAAAGCAAGTTCCCGAGAAGCATCAATATTGCATTTACAGACACTCTCACCAGGAGGACATTATTTTGTTGCAGAATCGGTTTCTATCGCTATAGAATAGTAGAACTAGAGGTTGGTGTTCTTCCTTAGTCTAATCATGCCAAAATCAGGTTGCCTTCTGGATATCAATTTTAGGTTGCATAGATCTTTCCTTCATGACAAGGTTGTTTCTAGCATTCCAAATTCATAATATCAATCCACATCTTAAGCCAATCCAACAGTAATGGTCCAGATTGTCACCATCCCATTGATGATTTTAGCAAACATTTTTTTTCTGCATTGCACTAGACTAGATAGTGCAATATTGCTTTTGTCCCTTGGAGGCATGCAGGGCCTATGCCGACTGAAGAATACTCTCATTCATCAAGTTATCACTCGTTGAAAGAACATCATTCAAAGCTCTCAAACAAAATTCAACACTTATGGTGGCATCTTTAGTTCCCAGATTTTTTGCCAAATTTGTCCATTTGGGATAGGTGTATTAGCCTTGTCCAACTTCGAATACCCACTCTTGATGGTGTATCGTCCTTTCCTATCAAGTTTCCACATTCATTGATCATCCCAAAGAGTACTTCCAACTCGTATCTATTTCCAGTTCTTGTATCCCAATTAATAATATTTGTTATAGAATAAGGTAAAGCCAAAGCAACTAACTAAAACTACAACTTTCACCTTTTAAAATGCATATTCCACCACGAGCATATTTTCCTTACCATGCTAATGCCTATTCACTATCCCCATCACTTTCTATAATTATTTACTCTTTTTTTTGTTGGGTTAATTTGGGTCATGGACCCACTTTATTGCATACTCAAATATTTACATCAGGCCCAAATGGGGAAATTGTTGAGTCCAAATAGGAAATAAAAAAGGGGACAACTAGTACGTATACGGACAGCGTCAAGGAAACCCTACAGACATAGGGTTTCCTTTTTCTAGGAGTTCCGCATCTTCGTCTCTTCACTCGTCCATTCCGATGTTTCTCTTGTTCACAAAGCATCGGTTCATTCTCCTTCACCTCTGAGTTGTCAACTTTTTGCACACCTGGATGCTTTAAGTTGTCTCCCTTAGCTATAAAAGGTATGACCCGTCATTTATTCTTTTTTGTCTTCACAAATTTTCATTTTTGCCGCATTGTGAGCAATTTTACTATTGGGGAACATTATTGGGGATTCTATAGGACACAAAGAATTCACAATGTAGTCCTAAGGGCCGGAAAGCATTGTTAGCTTCTTCTTTTTATTTCATAGTGAAAAACTCTCTCTGTTTTTACTGGAGGATTAGGCCTAGATGGACCTTGTTAAAATATTTATCTTACTTGGAGGATTAGGCATAGACAGGATAGAGTTTCTGCACAAGGATTGGTGCCAATGATTCGCAACAACTGATATAAGAGCAAAGTCAGGATATTTGCAGAACAATTAATACCAATTATCCACAAAACTTGGTGTTTGAACTTGGTTAGGGGTTCTACACATAATCAAAAGCTAATATGTCGTCACCATCTTCAATAGTGAAATTGAGAAATTTGATGGAGGGGGAGGGTTTAATTTTAGTTTATCGAAGATTAGAATGAGAGTGTTACAAGGGTTATGGAAGGCAATTGAGGAGGTGCAAGACACTAATTAGGATTATAATGGTGATGCACCTATGTAAGAATAATCATATAGCATTGCAATAAGAAGGAAAAAGAGAGTAATCGACCAACCATGAGATTTAATATGACAGGTGCTAAGTTTATTACTATTCCATTTACTTTCCATTTCAAGTTATCTGCAGATGTGTCACCAAAAATAGAGGAGACTGAACAAATATCTAGTATTCCATATTCGAGTGTAATTAGTAGCATTATATATGCTATGGTTTACACTCCTCTTGACCTTTTACATGTCATTAGTGTTGTAAGTAGATATCCGACATGTCTTGGTAAAGAATACGGGCAAGAAGTGAAATGGATCTTGAGATACCTGAAAGATATTGCAAATGTGGGATTGACTTTTCTCAAAGACAAGCTAAGTGAATCAACAATATGCTTTGTGGATTCATATTTCAAAGATGACTTGGATAAGAGAAGATATCTAATAGGTTATGCTAGAAGACAGCTTAGCAATGTGGTGCTTCTCTCTCCGCTGCAGAGGTAGAGTATTTGAAAATTACTGAGGTGGAGAAATAGGCTATATGGCTTCAAGGATTGGAGTGGACAAAATATAAAGTAGTCAAATGTTATTTTACCCAAGATATTATATCTAAAGGGATTATTGATGCGAAGAAAGTGTCTACACATAATAATCTAGGAGATATGATAACCAACATAGACTTGACCTATAAGTTTAGGCATTACCTAAACTTGATTGGTATGAGTTATACTCAATAAGCTCTTTGAAAGGCTGAAGGCAAGGTGGACAAATGTCATTCTCATTGTTGAAGGGAATTCAAACCAAGGGAAAGATTTGTTAATTATGTCTTGAGTTTCTTCCTTGCATAGTTTCGAAAATTCATAATCCCTATTGAATTACGAGAACCCTTGTCCTAATAGATTTAGGATAGGAATATATTGTCTTTTTAGAGTTAGAGAATGTTTTTCTTATAGGTTTAGGTCTACTTGGAATCTATATATAGGGGATATTGTTGGGGATTCTATAGGACACAAAGAATTCACAATATAGTCATAAGGGCTTGAAAAAGTATTGTAAACTTCTTGGTTTTCTTTCAAAGTAGAAAATTCTCTCTGATTTTGCTTGGAGGATTAGACCTATACAAACCTCATTAAATTCTATGTTATTTTCTTTATTTGTGATTCTTTGCTAGTTACTCCATGATATTTTCGCAACAATCATGTTATATTGCTTGCTTCTACGTGGGTTGATTTTGATATTGCTCTTATATGCAGGTTGATGTTAAATTGGTTTTAATTGCAAAGAATTATCATTAAAAAATTATAAATTATGAACTTCGGGATGGGTGGAGGTAGTGTTTTGGATAGCGAAAGGTGACAAAGGTCTGCCTCGCCACAAGGCAAGGCAAGCAGTGATGTGCTTGTCTTTTTGAAGTACAATATCAATTAATACAAAAAAA
The DNA here is from genome assembly GCA_029948455.1 of Solanum rostratum. Lineage (NCBI taxonomy): Eukaryota > Viridiplantae > Streptophyta > Magnoliopsida > Solanales > Solanaceae > Solanum > Solanum rostratum. The sequence goes on from CM057051.1 coordinate 44,182,537, forward strand.
TTATAATATTTTATTGTATATATAAATAATCAAAATCGTCATTTGGTTGGAGTCGAAGTCTATGTGTAAGATTGCAATTATGCAAATTTGGAAAGAAACTCCTAAAAATTATCTTCCAACTTTTAAAACCCTAAATTGGTCCCCTTTTTTTAAAAAAAAACACAAAAGATGATGTCTTTCTCACCTCTCGCCATTATCGCTTTGGCATTGCCTTTTGAAGATCGCCTTGCCATAAAACTAAAAGGCGATGAAGGGTCACCTAACCTCGCCTGTCGCCATTGGCGACAAGGCGATCGCCTTTCACAACACTGGGTGGAGGACTATAAGGACATATAGGTTGCCTAAGTTAACAAATTCAATACGAGCTCAAATAATTGTATTTTCACTACATTACTAAATTGATAACTACAAAGTAAAGAAGGAGGTAAGGATTTCATTTGCCAAAGTTATAGAGAAATGGAAAATAAATAGAATAGTTACCCTAACTTATCGGGATAGAACACCCAATCCAAAATCAGACACCTTGAGGTCACCAGAAGCATCCAACAGTAAATTTTCAGGCTGCATGAGAAAAAGAAGGTTTAATTTCTATGCACAGTGTGAAATGCTTTGACATCATCATATCAAAGAATTTTAATATAATAACCAAAAAACAAGTCTACATTGTCACCGTATATAAGTTAAAGATAAAAAAAATAAAAGGTACGATAAACATAAGAGAAATTGAGATAGGAGCAAAAAGATCGCAAATAATCTGTTAACAGCAAAACTGCTCTCCTTTAGATCTTTGTGCTACAACAGCAAATAGTACTAATAAGTTACTATAAATACTTCCTTGCATCTTCTTCACAAATTAACCCATAATTAACCTTTACGCCAATAAATCATGTAATCAGAACCAAAATTCTCACAAAAACCTTGTAAGCACCAAATGAGTTTGAACTCACAATTTTATCATATAACTCTTCACCTGTAACAAACTTGATAACAATTACTAATATCTCTTTCTTGCTTTTCATAACCTGCATAACCTGCAGGCTAACGAAACATGGTGTTACCATGGAAATATTAAGAATTGACCTAAAAGATTGCTAAGCATATGGAATTTACTCCACTTTGATGTGCTACAATTCTAGTGCTCCTCTTTTCTCATCGTCTATGTAGTCATTGTTTACTTTAAGTCGAGGACTCCTAAATTGTTAAATTACATTTTCTTGTTTTCCGTTTATTTATTTCCCAATTTAGTTTTAGTATCAAGTTCAAGGTGATCCTTCCTTTGTTTTACTGGTTTGGTTTTGGCAGAACCCACACTAGAGGAGAAGGGATAGAAAGAACAAAAGGAGGATTCTGTCTGAACAACTGATCTGAAAAAAGTTATTTTTTTAATTTGTGACAGAATTGATTAGAGACATTCAATTTTTATTTTTTAAAGGTTCTCCATTACACTGTGATTTTAGCCCTAATTTCAAATTTGCTCAGATTTCAGCTTTAGCAACCCATTTATAAAATTTTAAAGCAAATGCAGGCAAACAATCTAAAAGCAAATGCAAAAATCGAATGGAGAAGAAGGAGGAGAAAGCATGTGAAGATGGAAAGTTAAGAAATCAAATCCAAAATTGAAGAGAGAAATGGCGAGTTACCTTAAGATAGCAGTAGTAGATGAAGGCAAAGAGTTGGAATCCAAAACCTAAGTTTTCCTCTCCATGTTCAATAGAGGAGAAACGATGAAGGGCAAATGAAAAATTAAAGAAGATATATTATAATTGAAGATGAAAAGTTGAGTGATTAAATATAAAGACTTTTTGAGATATCATAAATATATAAAATAAATAATTTAATAAATAAAAGTTAGTAAAAAAGAAAAAAATAAGTACAAATAAAGGTCATATAGAGTGTCACATCTTAAGACATAAAGATAGATCGTTTATTCAATCGAATAAATGCTTCCATTGCTCTAGACTTATACAAGATGTTTTTTCCGCACTAGGAGAACTTGGAGTATAGTCTAGGAGGGGGAGAGAGAGGGGATAAAATTAGATAGTTTGTCACACATTAAAATTTATTTACTTGTAGAAACTATATCTTCGTAATTTATAATTAATTTTTATTTTGAAATAAAAAATGTTTGATTGTCTCATTACATTGGTAAAAGCAAACATGACATGTGAATTACAAAGAAATTAGGTTATCACAGACAAAAAGCTTCTTATTATTTCTATATTATGTGATATCGCGCTAGATTGTTCAATTACTATCTTAATAATTGTACGACCTAATAAACAAAAAATGATTCCCAAAACACCTAAGGAAACTCAAGACCAAATGCCTGAAAAATATATCCACTTTAGGCTATGAAAATTTATTTTTATGCAATGTTGAAAGACTAATGTGTTACTATAGTGTACTAATGGTGGTGCAATTTGATGAATTCAGGGAATGCCTCTGTTTTGAATCATAATCCTATTCGATCTTCGAATATTGAAGGGAAGGAACAGGTTCCTATGAAAGAAACACTTTCTTTTATAGTTAGGTTTGAAGACGAGGAACCGCTTCCCCTGGAGAAAGAAGACTGGGAAAATGGAACTGAAGATCTTTTGGTTGAATTGGATTGTGTATCTTAGAATCACATAAGCACACTATTTTCAAAAATTTATTCTGCTGCACATATGTTCAAAACTCATGGCCGTTAATTGAGAAGTGAAGTGTGCATGATAAGAGTTGGGGCAATGCAGCTGGTTCTATGCCTCAGAAATATGTAGTAACTGTGCATGATAACTGTTGCTATAGAGTGCTCTATTGCAACGATTCTAAAAAATGTTACCATAAACGCTCTATAGGGGGACAGTTGTATGTGTGATTCCACGGTTTTTTAAAATAATTACTTTATTAGATCCAAGGATATATTGCAACAGTTACAACCGTTGCAACAGATAAGCTATTGCTACAGTTGTATAACTATTGCTGCTAAGTGTAGTGATAGGTCAAACTTCTAGTATAAGGGCTTGAATGTGGAAACTTTGAAAAAATTTTTTTTTTCATAAAAGTAGGTTCTCAAAATTCTCAGTTATCCAAAAAAAAAAAATTCCATAAAAGTAGGTTCTCAAAATTCTCCGTTAACCATATGTGAAAAAAATATTATAATTTTAAATAAAAATCTTTTGCACATGGTTAACTGAGAATTTTGAGAATCTACTTTTATGAAAAAAATTTTTTTTTGGACCGCAACTATTTATTTTTGGCTGAAAAATTAAAAAAAAGTACCGGAGAGTGCCAAGTAGGTTTAAAGTGTTTAATGCGATCAAATATGAGCAGTTGAGGTGTCTATTAGGAACTTGTCTTAGTTTAGGTGTCTAAGTGGAAAATGAGGACAAGTTTAGGTGTCTGTTCATGTATTTGGTCTTTATTTTTTGTTCATTACTTATGTCATCTTTAGGCTGAGAGAACATGAGAGAGGCATGGAAGAAAATAATTTGAAGAGTAGCCATCATGTTGATTCTAAATTCTCCTTTTTATTTCGAAAGATAATTTGTGCTTCCTTCCATCAGAGAAGCACGTCATGCTCAAGGTCATCCACATTCCAGAAGGAAAACTGTGTTTGAGCATCAAGAGCTATGATCGATTGGAATCGAGTACGCGTTCAAATTGCTCCCAGTTCTTCATTGCTCAGAACTACCTCACCAATATCCTCTGCCTCTCTAGAAAGCAAGAATTTGAGATGCTCAAGAACATTGAGACTTCATCCATCCACATTCGTTGTTTCAAAGACTCGATGATCTAGAAAGCAACTCCTTCTGCAACTCTGTGGGTTTCAAGTGTATAATAGTATCCAATATACCTGGAAGGCTTACCTTTTTCACATTTTTACATTTATTGACTAGTGATGAAATGATATCCCTAAGCTCTTTCAACGCTTGGGCATTTTTGTCAATGGAATTGCTAAGAGAAGACCATTTTTGCTCCAAATCTGCAGCAAAGTTTGCACTAACTACACTGAGAGTGTTGTATAGTTCTTTGATGTTATTCTGGAATGGAATTCCAGAAAAAAGTATGCACTTCTCCATTTCAACCATCCTCAAAGCTTTCCACACAAGGCTGTGCTCATTCCGAGCAGTGTGCCCTTCTCTAAGCACCAGAAGACCAGGAAATTTTAGAAGTATTTCTCTAGTCTCTTTGGCATAACCATCTCAATCTTCTCCCATCAGAATCCTGAACAAATCATAGCTGATTCCCAAAACAATCCTAGTTGATTCCCAAAACACTTCATATCATAGCAAATGATATGAAGTGTGGATTTTTTTTCCCAGTGCGGGATAAATAGTTAAAGACACCAACAATACTTTCATCTTCCTTTAAAGTGAAGTCTTTGCTGTTCAAGTTGTGGAAGGGAATGTCCACCTCCCATTTCTCGAACTCGGCTTCCCAGTTAAGTAGCAAATTAGATGGAGCTATGATTACTAGCCGACACTTCAGAAACAGATTCAAAAAAGACCGAAGAAATACTATGGAGAGTCGGGTTTTTCCCGTGCCAATTGGGTGTGAGATAATGCATCCTCCCTTACTGTCAGATAGGGGTTCTCTCAGCCTCTCAAGAGTTATATCTCTAGCAATGCTATTCCATATGAACTCAAGTCCTCCACGTTGATGAGGAAACATTGTCGCTTTGGCACTTTGGGGAACTAAATCCCACACAGTTCCTTCTACACAAATAGGAGAATACTGCGCTGCAAAAGAATCAGACAATCTGAAGCCGTTAACATCCAAGAGTGATGGTGACTCTCCAAAATATTTTCTTTCATACCTCCCTTCAGTTCTCTGAGCCTGCATATGACAGAAGTTTATGAATTTAAGAGTGAACCAGAAATAAATTGGAGAGCAAGAGTTCCTAAAACCAAATATGTCTAACAGAACAACTAAAAGAATTTAGCAAAAGTTACTACATAACAGAAGATCATGTAAATCGAGTTCCAAATTGAAAAGGGAAGTGCTTGATAAGACCAGACTCATATACTTACAAAAGGAGGAAAGATGTACTTGGTCTCCAAATGGATATATGTACAAACTGAACATACGAGTCCAATTTGTTCATCTAGAACAAAATGGTGGTTCCCCATTTGACAGTCACTTATTTGGCCATTGTGCATCGGCGAATCAGATGGATTTGTAAAGCCAATGTGTGATTCTAAGACACACATGTCCATTTTAACAAAAAAAATCTTCTATTTCCTTTTCCCATTCCTCTTTTTCTGGGAGAAAAGGTTACTCGTCTTTAAACAAGAATACTAAAGGAAGTGTTTCCTTAACAGGAACCTTTTCCTTCTCTCCAGGAGGAGCAAACTTATTTTGACCATCAACATTTTTTATAGAACCAACAATAAACTTGAGAAATTCAGTCTCTTCAAGAATCTTCCTCCTATTCTTTCGAAGATCATCCTTTTGAACAATAACAGTTTTCACCTCACAATCCTCTTCAGACAAGAATTTTGACTCTTCATCATCAGACTCCTCTTCCTCACTAAGAAGAATGGGGCTGCTACAACTTCCTTTGTTTAGATTCTTCTTTTTGGACTTGGAAAGTGAGTGCGGGCGAAGAAAATATGCTCGGCGTATGTTGTGCTCTTCACCCTCAGCAACAAGCTGAGGTACTACCCTCTGATTCAACTCGTTTTTTCCTTCTTCATTCTCTTTAGGACAGCTCTGATCATCATGTTTTGTTTCCTCATCATCAAAGTCACATCTTACATCATCAATTGAAGATTTGGATTCCGACTTAGAATTTGAAGTCCTATAAGTAAACTCTTTGCATTTGTCCACTGTCCTACACATGCATGAGGTAGAAATAACATCATCTGTTGCATTCAACATAGGAGCAGCCTCCTCCCCAATGATAACAACATCAGGATCACTCTTCTCCTCCGATATTTTATTTGGCTGATTCGTGAAAGATTCACAAGTTCCTGAACTGAACTTCCTCCTCCCATTATTTTCCAAAATTTTCTTGTCATCTACAAAAGGCTCCACCAATTTTCTTTTGTTGTCACAACTAACATTTGTAGAATTACCACTTTGACTCAACCTGTTCCTCTTCTCAATCAATTCGACCATATATTTTAAAGATTGTTGTCTAATCCTCCTCTTCGAAATAGAGCCATCCCCTAAATCCATCTGAAATCAAAATACAAAATTAAAATCACAACATTTTAATTTTCGTTATTAATTAAATGCACAAACATAAATGTATCTTAATGACTGACTTCTTTTTACAAACACTAACCTGAACAAAGAACTTTTTTCTTCCAGAAAATCAAGACTTGAAAGTTGTGAGTTCTTGAAATTATAAAATCAGAGTTTAAAATAATTGAATGCATAGAGATGATGTAAAGATTAAACCTTCCAACGGAGTCACATGAATTTCAAGAGCGAGCAGGCGTGTTTGCACTAGCAAAGTAATCTTTGGAAAAAAACAAAAGAAAAACACATTTGTTTTGTTCCTTTTTGATTTAATTACCATACAACTTTTTCAAATAGTGGGACCCATTTTATTTTCAAATTTATATTAGCTATAGCTTTATTTAGGACTTGGATTAAAATACCAAAAAATCAATATCGAACCGAACCAAAATTTCCGATAATTCGATATTCTGTAATTTGGTTATTTACTATTCAGTACTCAATATTCGATATGATATCTGGGAACACATATGACTTTTAGTTTTATCAATTTGCTTTTTTTGGATGTCTTCTTACTTAATCTTCTATTATATCGTGCGTCAATATAGAAAAATAGAAATAATTAGAGCAATACTGTTAACTTTGTAATACAAACAACTATAATTTCAATACAATATTACCCAGTACCACACCCAACTAACGTTTGATTAAACGAGTTACAGAATAAAAAATTGATATATGGTATTTTCTTTTAGCTACTAATTATCGAATTCAAAATTTAAAAATCTCGAGATGAATACCAGATGTCCACCCCCAACTTTGTTATGAACGTCATTGCTATTTGTATAAATTTTATAACAAAATTTGGGTAAAGAAATTAATAGCTCCACGTAGCAAACCACTTTAATTATGAACATCCCAATGTGGGACTCACACACACATATATAAATTTGAACAAAAAATTATGATTCAAATTTATGAAAAACAAGAAAGGGGATTGGCTTGTGTTCATTTGGTCATTATAATGTAACAATATTAATTGTGTTGCACCTATAATTCCTTTTGTTTTTTAATATGGGAGGTGAATTTTGTTAACAATCTCTAAAATGATTAAAAACATGAATTTTTAAGAAATGTTAGTGCTAATTTAGATGATTTGTGTGCAAGATCCAAGGAGGATCAAGCAGAGCAAAAAGAAAAGAACAAATCCCTTATGTCAAGAGATATTTGATAATTAACATGAAAGGAAAGACCATGTAAAGGAATAATTGTCAAATGCATCAAAGGAAAGTTCAAATTTGCAAATATTTGAAGATACTTAAGATTACAATTAAGGACTCTTATACTTTCTTGATATGCTCCTGAAGACTATCAAGACGCCTTCCTGCTGATGTTCTCAACTGGTAGAAGTCCCAAAGATTTTGCCCTATTCTTGGAAAAAATATCCATCCTTCCTTTACAAGGATTAAATACCTTGAGTTTAAAGACTTCCTTATCCTCTTTATATAGAAAGAAGTTTGAGTCGAAGTCGATGGAACACTCGTTGCACTCCACAAAAGCAAAACAAAGAAAAATATAAGTAGGGGTAAGGACTAGACAATATGTACTGAGTAGGTATCATCAGCTGATTCAAAATAGAACTCAATATACATAAAGTAATAGTAGGAAATCTATTAAGTCCATGATTTTTTATTTTGAAGTTTTGATGATTAACAAACTGAGTAAAGGACAAGGTAAACTATCGGATCGCTGTGCTAAGTTGAGCATGGGATACAACTGGTTTAAAAGTTGTTGTGGTTGGTGAGATGTCTATCACAGTTGTACTGAAGGACCAGTGGTCCATGCATTGATTAAGTGTAGTATAAAAGGAGCTTGTCCAAGGAATAAACTTAAGTTTTTGGAATTTTACACAACTGAATATTCTTGTTCCAACAGTTCTCTCTTGGCTCCTAGTGCAAGAAGATACAACTGTTGCAGATGAGGGACCTGATAGAAGGCTTTTATAGTTTCCTTGTTTTTAGCTTTTGTGTTGCGCTATAAAGTGTAAGATAACTCCTAATCTACAAAGGTTTGTGGCCATTGTTGTTCGTTGTTTATTGTGAGTGTTGTACACCTTGTAGACAGTGTGTAAGCCTCAAGGTATGGTTGTGCTTTAGTCTAACTTCATAAGGGGTGGAGGGTGTAGACTAAGGAGGGTTTTGTTACTTATTGCTTGTACTTAGGTTGCAAGTAGGTTTGGTGGGAAAGTAGAGAAATAGTCGTGTGTGTTGTATTTTTTTACTTTCTCTCATTAGTGGATTTAGTTTTAGGAAATCATATTGAGACAGGTCGTGGTTATTCCTCCCTTGAGCAAGGAGTTTTCCAATATAAAATCCTTGCCTATTTCTTCTTTGGTTGATTACATTCTTCTAATTTTCTATTTATCGTGTTAGAGGGACCAGATACCTTACTAGGCTCGCAACATATTAACTCAATAAGTGGTATCAGAGCAGGGATCTCTATAAGGTTCATACCTAGAGATTTTCTAGTGACTATGCGTGCTCCACTTAACTTAGAAGAGGGACAATCATATACAATGCCAGCAAGATTTAATGGCAAGTTTTATGGGTGGTGGAAAGGTCGTATGCACGACTTTCTCATGGAAGAAGATAGTAAACTATGGGACATTATCCTTGATTGCCCATATATTCCTATGACTGAAGTAAATTATGGAGAAATGACTAAGCAGATTCCATAGACTGGAGAATAATACTCAGAGGTGGATAGAAAAAAGATTAAAAAGAACTACAAAGCAAAAAATTGATCGTGTGTGGAATCGGAGCTGAGGAGTACAATAGGATCTCAGCTTGTGAATCAGCCAAAGAGATTTGGGTCTATCTGACAAATGCTCATGAAGGTACTGAGCAGGTAAAAGAGTCTAAAGTTGACATGCTGACCTCTTAGTATGAGGAGTTTATTATGATGGAAGGTGAATCAATACATGAAATAGAGACCAGGTTCTCAACTATAACAAATGAGCTGAAGTGTCTGGGAGAACCTATCAGTCAAAGCAAACAGGTGAGAAAGATTCTCAAAGTGCTTTCTAAATATTGGGAGAGCAAAGTTGATGCTATCACAGAGTCAAAAGATCTATAAACTTTGACCATGTATGTGCCAATTAGTTTACTTCAAACTCATGAACTGAATAAGACGCATGACATGGTTAAAAGAGAAGGAAAGAAAGATAAGACTCTGTCACTGAAAAATAGCTCACAGTGATGAGGAGATTGATGGTATAGATATGGCCTATCTCACCAAAAGGTTCAAGAAAATCATCAACAAAAATCCTGGATTTGCAAGAAAAGGAAGTGTGGATCAATCTCAAGGTAATGCTGAACTATATCATGGATGTGGGAAACCAGGACATTTCATCAGTGAGTGTCTTCATAGAAAGGGTGATCATAAAGATGGCCCTAGGTTCATTAAAGACAAAAGGAGGGACCAGGTTCTTGATAAATTCAAAAAAATTGTTGTTGCTAATTAGATTGTGATGAAAGCTCTTGGAGTATGGGGAAACTCCTCCAGTGATTTTGATGATGAAGGACAACCTGAGGAATCTTCCATGCTTGCTGTAAAAGATGATGTTGGGCTCAATCATATGATGAGGAAGAAGAACAGAAATAAGTAACACTGCTAGATTTGAAAGAGAATTTAAATCTTTACTCTTCCAAAAAGTTGAAAAAACTAGCATGTGCTCTTATTGATTCAATTTGTGAATTAATTGCTGAAAAAAACCTTGTTAAACAATAGTGTGTATGTGTCACATGATGAAAAAATGTTTTGATAAGTCTGATCTGGAAGTTAAGGTGGTGGCTCTTGAAACTGAAAAAGATGAACTTTTGAAACTGATGGAGACTGATGCTAAGTTAAAAAACAAATAAGTGAAACTGAACTGGCCTTAGAAGAGAAACTGAATGAGGCTGAATTGAAATTGAATTTAGCCTTAGAACGAAACGCAGCAATAGAGAAAGACCTGCTGAAGGCTAAGGAGGACCTGAACAAGCCATGAAGTGGACTGCATCTTCCAAACTGTTGGGTGATATGTCCAGTAGCTGGGGTCATGAAAAGATAGGTCTAGGATATGTCAACAAGCTTCATCCCCCATATAATCCCCACAACAAATATGTTTTTGTTGCTGATAATCTGTTGTGTTTGCATTGTGGGAAAAATGGTCATATGAAGCGCAACTATGAGGTTCTCAAGAGAACTCTTAAAAAACAGCAATCTGATTACTCTGGAAGAAAAAAAATGTATGAGGGACCGGGCCCTAAGTCAAAACAGAGTAACAGACCTTGGCCTAGTTGGACTAAAAAGTTTGTCATTAGGCCTCTTTCTCATTACTAGGAGCTCAGATTAAAGTGGGGTCCCAAAACTAACAAGTAATCACTTAGAGGAACAATCAGGAGGAAGCAGTTAGTGTTGGTTTATGGATAGTAGATGCTCAAAGCATATGACTGGAAGGACTAAAAATGTCCTCTCTTTAAAGAAAATGAAAGGAAGTAGTGTATCATTTGGTGATGGTAAGAAGGGGTACATCATGGACATAGGAAATATTGGTAAATGCTTTGAGAAAGCTATAGAAGATGTGTATTATGTTGAAGGGTTGAAGTATAGTCTTCTCAATGTTTCTCAAATTTGTGACAAAGGCTATGAGGTTAAGTTCCTATTAGACAAGTGCACTACTACAAACATGTCTACTGATGAAGTTGTCCTCACAGCAAAAAGGTGCAGAAACATGTATGTAGCATATCTTAGAACTACAAAGGAATATAATCTCACATGTCTCAAGGTCCAAGATGATTCAAGTGACTTGTGCCATAGGAAACTTGGTCATGTCACTCCTTCTCTGCTGAACAAGCTGGCTTCCATGGACCTCGTTTGTGGTCTATCAAAGATGAATTTCAATAATTCAAAAGTGTGTGCCGTATGTGCTAAAGGAAAACAGTCAAAAAACTCCTTCAAATCTAAAAATGACGTAAGTACCACCCGACCTATTAAACTTATTTATGTTGATTTTTGTGGTCCTGTGAAGGTTCAAAGTCGTGGTGGGAAGAAATACATTATGGTGATGGTAGATGACTACTCAAGATATACTTGGGTAAGGTTCTTGAGATCAAAGGATGAAGTTGTTGAGTTGCTGATCAACCTCATCAAACAAGTTCAGAATCAATTTGGAAGTAAAGTTGTAGGGATCAGGTCTGATCATGGTACTGAGTTTGAAAATTCAAGGCTTGATGGCTTTTGTGCAGATCAAGGAATCCATCATAATTTTTCAGCTCTTAGAACTTCCCAGCAAAATGGAGTTATGGAGAGGAAAAAGAGAACACTGGTGGAAATTGGAAGGACCATGCTGATTGAGTCTAGATTAGCCAAGAACTTTTGGGCTGAAGCTGTCAGCACTACATGTTACATTACAAACAGGTGTCTGATCAGGTCTCTTGAGAATAAGACTTCCTATGAACTCTTGTTTGGTAAGAAACCCAACATCAGTCACCTATGGGCTTTTGGATGCAAATGCTTTGTTCTCATAAATGGCAAGGAAGAAGTTGGGAAATTTGATTCGAAAAGTGATGAGGGTATTTTTGCTAGATACTCTACAAATAGCAAAGGCTTATAAAGTATTCAACAAAAGAACTCTCTGTATTGAAGAAAGTGTTCATATCATTTTTTATGAGTCTGGTGATATAAAAAGTCTCACTGATAAAGAGGACTCAGAGCTTAATGAGCTACTCCAACTTCAAAAGGACAGCTTGATTAATGATCCTTCAACGGATGCTACAGTACAAAATGATGGCAGGACAAATGAAGGTGATGAAAATAGAAAATCTTCAGAAAGACCCGGTACTTCTTCAAGAAACTCAGAAGTAGATGATGCTGATCAAGAGGAAATGTCTAACACTGCTCAACAAGAAGAAGCAAATGATCCTGATGCCCTAAAGAGTCAGGATCAGTCTACATCAAGGACCTCCAGATGGAAACATCAATTTACTTCAACCTCTGGATAATCTAGTCTCTCCTTTGGCCTCTAGAATTCAAACCAAATCCAAGACTATAAATCTGATGTTTTGTGGTGCTTTTCTATCATCCATTGAACCAAAAATGTCAAAGAAGCTCTCAAGGATGCAGATTGGGTAAACTCTATGTAGGAAGAATTGCTTCAGTTTGAGAGAAATAAGGTGTGACATCTGACTCCCAGGCCTTCAGATAGAACTGTGATAGGACCAGATGGGTGTTCAAGAGCAACCTGGATGAAAGTGGTACTATCACAAGAAACAAATCCAAATTGGTGGTGCAAGGCTTCAATCAGGAAGAAGGGGTTGATTATGATGAGATTTTTGCTCTAGTAGCTAGAATGGGAGCTATCAGAATATTGGTTTCTTTGCTACCTAGATGGAGTTCAAGTTATTCCAAATGGATGTAAAGAGTGCCTTCTTAAATGGGTACCTTAAAGAAGAGGTCTTTGTGAAGAAACCACCTGGGTTTGCAAATATTGAATTTCCAAATCATGTCATGAAACTGGATAAGGCACTGTATGGGCTGAAACAGGCTCCAAGAGCCTGGTATTAGAGGTTGTCTAGATTTTTGCTCAATCATGGATAAAAAATAGGAAAAATTAACAACACCTTGTTTTTAAAAACCAAAGGAAAGAATCTGTTGGTTGTGCAAGTATATGTCAATGACATCATCTTTGGAGCTACTACAAACTCTCTGTCAAGAGTTTGGGGACCTAATGTGCAGTGAGTTTGAAATGAGTATGATGGGTGAGGTTAGCTTCTTTCTTGAATTGCAGATCAAACAAAACCCTGGTGATACTTTATTAGTCAAGAAAAGTATATCAGGGACCTGCTCAAGAAGTATCAACTGATGGATGCCAAGCCAATTGATACTCCAATGGGAACAAATTCTAAACTGATGTTGATGAATCTGGTAGCATGGTAAATGCTACTATGTATAGAGGGATCATTGGATCACTATTATATTTGATTGCCAGCAGACCTGACATAGTCTTCGGTGCTGGCATATGTGCTAGGTTCCAATCCTTTCCTAAGAAATCACATTTGAAGGCTGCAAAGAGGATACTTAGATATCTAAAAGGCTCTGAACACTTAGCACTATACTGCCCTGCTGAAGATTGCTTTGATCTTTTGGGATATGTTTATGTTGATTTTGCGAGGTACCTAGTTGATCGTAAAAGTACTTTTGGTATGGCTCATTTTTTGGGTTCTTCACTGATCTCCTGGGGGACCAAGAAGCAAAATTTAGTCGCACTATCTACTGCTGAGGCTGAGTATGCACTTGGTGAATGTAAGTCCCACTTTCAATTCGAGCCCTCTTAGACTCCTTTGCCCTTTCACGAAGCTTCTCCTCTTCAATTTGCTCTGCGTATGTCATTAAGCAGGAAATGTCCATCTCATTAACTAATATGTCCATCTTGCATTCCTTGGAGACCACCTCGAAGAAACTCAAAATAAACTTGCTCAAGCGAGCCCTCGGATCCACGACCATAAATGGAGCATACTTTGATAATTTCATGAATTTGAGGGCATACTCCCTCACGCTCATGGTCCCTTGCTTCAAGTTGATGAATTTTTGAACCTTTGCCTCCCTAAGCTCGATGGGGGAGAACTAGTTCAAAAAGACACTTTGAATTTCGCCCAACCAATAGGACCCACTCTTTGGCCTCTCTCATCGGCACATTGCTCAAACCAAATCTTGGAGACTCCCTTGAGCTGATTTACCACCAATGCAACCTTTTCTTCCGTTTGAATGCCCGTTACTACAACCACCTAATAGGCCTCCTCTATGAAGTTAATTGGGTCCTTATCCATCTTTGACCCATGGAACTGCGATGGACCCGCGTAAAATCCCATACCCTTGCTGCTGGAGTAGGAACTAAAGAAGCTATTGCTATCTCCCGTTTGTCCTAATTGACCAATACTTGGGCCAATAGGGTGAACACGACTCTGAACTCTGCATGAGACACTTCATCGTCCTATTGGAGTAGAGGGACTTATTGTTTTGTATTGCCTCGTTGATAGAGAGATCTCCGTGGCAGCATAATCTAGAAACAAGAAAAAAACCCATCGTTAGTTAGAGAAAAACATTATACAACTCTAAGGCACAAAATGAATAAGAAAGAAGAGAAAACTTTCCTAAACTGTCTCATAGCCTCTCACTCGGGATAGTGGCACGCATCACAACCTTGAATGAGACTCTATGTTATAGGGTATAAAGAAATATCCGAGGAACTTTTAAAACCGTTGTGCTCTAATACCAATTTTGTAACAACCCGACCTTGGGGCCTAATCATCATATGGAGAATGAGATACCCGTAAGCACCTCACCCAAGCCATCCCAAGTATCTTAAGCATTCATAGGTGCTTAATGGAAATAATTTTCGGAAAAACTATAGGAAAGGGACTAAGGGCAAATTTGACTATGAGACAACATTTAAAAGATGTGAAAATACTATAATCATCTTGTTTGTCCATATGCATACCAATTACTTCATAAGCGAAAGGCACTAGTATCGATCGATCTCCATCAAATAGAAAGAAGTCTAAAACAGTACAACATAGAAAGTGAACGTCTTAGAAGGGCTACAAATACATCATCTAAAATCAAAGTAAAGATACAAGATAGAATGAAAAAGTGGAAGAGTCTCGAACTAAGGGCTCACCACGAATAATAAAGCTTGTGTTGAACGCTGAGTACTAGACATGAGCTGGTGGAGGAGTGTCTTTCCCTATATCGTTAAATCATGCAGGAAAAATATACATTAGTACGTTAGAATGTACTGAGTGTGTGATATGCAATGCATGGATGAAATTTTAATGCCATCTTTATTAAATGTATTGCATAAGTATACATATGATAAAAGATATATAAGGTAAGCTTAAGCATGCACAAGGAATATGGATCAAGATTAGTATGAGACAATTCATAAGTAAGCACATATAATGTAAACATAACATAAGATCATAAAGCTTTTGGGAATAGACCTTAATCGATGAGCTACTACATGGAACCCAATGAACTCCTTCTATTGGAGAAAGGACAATGCACCCCATCCATTGGGAATAAGGGAATCCACTTAGCAAGGTAGAAATCCAAAACTTGGTAAATTTGTAATTGCATCTTTCATAATATTTGGGCCTACGTGGATCCACTAGCCCAGCGTACAAAGGCTCCTATGGTGCCACATATTTATGGACATTGAGATTTAGCTTCAAGGGGTCATGCCTCAACTAAAAAAATGAGCCCCAATC
Organism: Solanum rostratum; assembly: GCA_029948455.1. Classification (NCBI taxonomy): domain Eukaryota; kingdom Viridiplantae; phylum Streptophyta; class Magnoliopsida; order Solanales; family Solanaceae; genus Solanum; species Solanum rostratum. The sequence goes on from CM057051.1 coordinate 44,198,013, forward strand.
TCCATTCCTCTTAGTGCTACATTATCCCACAGAATATTTAAAACATATCTTAGAATTATAAGTAGCAATCAACAAAAGTAGCTCGAAACTTAGGAAGCTTTCTTAAACATCTTTTAGGGAATATATGATCATATTTATATCCTTGATAAACTTATCTTTGATGCTCTTCGTTGATACTTTCATCATCATCATAAATCATAGAAAGCTTTACTAGAAAACTTGGTTGGTTAGGCATTATCATGAAACAATCCTATGTCACATAAGTCAAAAGGAAATTTCTCTTTTAAAGGAACATCGAAAACACCCAACCTTTATCACATCAAAAACCATCACGGGATCATCATCATTAGTCAAATATGCATGTATATATACATAGATAAGTAGTTGTTGGACTTTATAAGTATCATTTAATAATATAAATATCATGAAATCATCATAAGCATGCACACTAACTTGAGGAATACAAAGAAAAGGTAAAATACTTAATAAGGAAGTTTGTAGGTAGAAGGATATCCATAAATCAACTCACATACCTTAAGGAACTAGCGAGAAACAAAATTTAAGTCTTTGAGGAAGAAACCTTTGGAATTCTAGCCTTGTTCTTGAGTGCTTTTGTCTTAGAGAACTTTTTAATTGAAGGAATGAGGAGAATGCTTAGAGGATGGTTTAGGGTCCATTTCCCATCCCTAAAATGATGTAGTTTAGGAATAGAAAGGACGGAAATGACAAACTAGCCCTCATTTAAACTATCAAAATCAACCTACGAGACCTTGATTACGGGCCATAAGTCGATTCATGATCCATAAGTCCCTCTCGTATGATAACACATCTGAAATTCCTGAAAACCAACTCTGCTGGACCTAAAACTATAAGGCCAAGTTACGAGCCGTATGTTCTTTTGTGGGCCATGATTGGACTCGTAGAGTCCTTCGACGCTTAGCTATTTTCACCTCTTCCTTGGCTTTATTCCATGGAGAACCTTACGAGATGTATGCTAGTTTATGGATTGTGTGATAACTCATAAGTAATCCTTTAAAAATCTCCAAATTTTCTTCATGTCTGATAGTTCCATCCACGGTCACCTACATACCATATTACTTTCTGTGGGCCTTCGCTTGCTTTGTGAGTTACCCCACACTTGGAAATTTTTCCCTTCTGAAAGTTCTATGTTTAAGAATGGAACCTACGGGCTATATGTCCACTTTACGGACTGTAAGTCACCCCCATAAACCAGACTTTAGGTAATTTTTAGGCCAAATTTTCTATACTTAAGGCTCCTATGCTGGGAGTTTTTACACTATGAAGGAGTATTGAGAACTTTAAAAGAATTGATGGTGAAACAGTACAAGAAACATGTCTACGGTTATGTAAACGTATCCTTTAATACTTGAGCCACAGAGTTCCCGACCACCTACTTTTGCAATACTTCTACATGAGCGTAGATGCAATCAACAAAGGTGTGGCTGATCAGTTGGTACGAGGAAGAATTATGAGGAAAATTTCATTTGCTGCTGCTTGTGAGCTCTTGAATGATATGACCAAGATAAATAGAGCTTGGTTACGAGGGCTGACCTTGTATCTTCTACTCACCGGGGTCCATCCTAGGAGTAACTAGCCAAAGATCAAGAGAGGGATGAAAACATGTCTAAAATGTTAACTCAGTTAGATCTCTTGATTAAACACATAATGAGTGGTAATCGGAAGAGGGTGAATGCTATTAGTGCTGCTGGAGAGGTGATGATGATAGTGTACCATATGATGGTGAATATAGTAAAGAGGTGCACCATACGGGGTACTAAGTCATGAGTTCTCGGCTGGCCTTTCTAAGGCCACCAAGGAATCAAGGTTGGAATAATGGTGCTGGATGGTGAAATAGAAATCAGCTGGATGAACCTAACCTATTGGTTGGAGTGATCATGATGGTGTAAGAGATATGTATATTCAACCCCATGATAGGTGAAGGTTACTAAGCCAATTGTGAATCCAAAGAATTTTTAGATCAAAGACATGTTGACTCGGATCTTGAATAAAGTTGAGGCCTCTGATAAGGTTTTGAAGGAGATAAAATCTAATTTCTCACAGCTGAGCCAAAACATGACTTCATACTCAGCTTCCATTAACCATTTGTAGACTCAACTTAGCAGTATCTTGGCTCATCTCAACCAAAGTCCAAAGAGAGGTCTACCTAGCTATATGGTTGACAACCCAAACAATGTTGATCAGCAATATTTGGCTATCATGAGTTGTGCTGGAAAAATTATTTAAGGTGTTGTGAGTCCTGTTGTTGAGGTAAGTGAAAAAGAGTTAGAAGAGGATGAAGGCGCAGTGAATGTAAATGACCATGGTGATGTTGTAGATAATGAAGGAAGTGAGTATCTTGGCAATCCCGAGAGTGTTCAAAATGAGAAAGTAGGGGGTGGTCCAATTAATTCCAAAAATGCATCCCCCCGGAATGCATACTTATCCTTGAAAACAATGGATCCTGAGGTCAAGATCTATCCTCCATTTTCTCAAAGGTTGAAAAAGAAGGAGGGGGATACAAAATTTTAAAAATTCCTTTATATGTTTAATTCTTTATCTATATATGTCCCACTAGCTTTGATGAAAATAGTAAGTTATGCGAAGTTTATGAATGAGTTAGTGACCAAGAAAAGAACCTTAAAGTGTGAGACAATTGAAGTACTGTACAATTGTAGTGTGATTTTTACAAAACACTTGTTTGCTAAAACAAATGACCCAGGTGCATTCATAATTCCGTGTACTTTCAGAAATTGTAAGTTTGGTAAAGCGTCATGTGTCTTTGATGCAAGCATAAACCTCATGCATTTGGCTATATTTGAAGAGTTGGGGTTAGATAATCATTCACTAATGACAATACGGTTGCTTCTGGCCGACCGATCCATCAAAAGGCCGATTGGGATTCTTCATGATATCCCGATGAAGGTGGAAATATTTATACTACTAGCTGACTTTGTGATATTAGATTGTGAAGTGGAGTTTGATGTGCCCATCATCCTAGCTACGCTATTTTTGGCTACCGAAAGGGCTTTGGTGGATGTCAAGAAGGGATATTTGAGATTTCGAGTGAATAAAGAGGAGGTTGTGTTTAATATTTGCAAGACGATGAAGCAAGTGAAGGACCTCTATATGGTATCTATAATTGATCAATCTTGGGTGACTTGAAATCAAAAGCACTCTGTTGTGCCATGATGTTAACTATGACGCTGTTTGGGAGGCAACCCAAGCATGTTTGGAAAGTTTCTCTTTTTGAATAATGAGTGTTACTTGTGCAGGTATATCAAAATGAAGAAATTAAAGTGAAAGCAAAAAAGGGCGAAATGATGAGTCAGATCGGTGGATTGCTATGTTGAGACAAATATCGCCTATTTGACCGCCTTCTGGGTCATTTGATGACTCTTAAGATACTATCAAATTGGACGATTGATGTGGCAACTGGGTAGAACTCTGAATCCGATGGATGATGGCTAATTTCACCGCATTTTATGGCTAAAGAAAAGGTTTGGTATCCGTTAAAAAAAAGAAGTCATAATATATTTGGTGTACCACTGAATGTATTTGGCGGAATGATTTGGCACTGCCAAAACCTCACGCCTGACTGGGTTATTTAAAGCTTCTCTAATGCCTCAACCTTTCACTCTCCATTTTCCCTCCTTTTCACTTCTCGATCAAGCCAAACTTCCCTATAGTTTCTATTCTTGCATTTTTTCTTTGTATTGAGTGCAATCTATCAAAACAAAACTCTCATTTGGAAATTCTCATCGTAGTGCATTATCATCGAGGTATGTTTTGGCCCTTTATTTCACTTTTTAATAATGATATTGGTTAATAAGGGCATGTTTAGAGTTTTCGTGAGGTTAATAATCATAGTATGTGGTTGAAAACTTATCGGAGAATATAAGGGTGATATGTTTTAATGATTCCAGAACCCTATGCTTTATTCGTACTTGGTTCATTTGGTTTATTGATTCTTTTGAGAAAGTATGAAATTGATTGTGCATGTGCTAGGGGCTAGGGCTAGATTTGCTAAAAACATTTCCCAATCATTGAATGATGTGATTCATTGTCTCAATTTTGATCATGATGTTTTGTTAGATAGACTTTTGTTAGGAAATTTACATGAATGTGGGAATACTTTGATTTAATATGCATACTTATTGAGTTTGTTGCTTTTGTGGGCTATGGGTGAAATCTTAGAAACCCCAAATTTATTTGAGCGACTTGAACTTGCTCAATGATAGATTGGGTGACATCATTCTTAAGGGTAAGTCGTCGTTTGATTGAATTTGTACCTATAGTGATAATATGAGGGTTGCAATAGATCTTTGAGTATGTGTTGGTGTTTTAGTGGTGAGGGTAGTGTGTGATATTTCCCTCTTTTTTGTATAAATTGAACAAATTTTGACTTCAAGGATACTGGCCTTGCTAGTCAGTTTCAGCGATGGTCATTTGACCATCGCAGTGGATTCAATGATGTGCCAAATTGTTACACACCACATTTTCTGACTGATCTTTAATGCTGAGTTCTTTAACTTTCGGTGATGGTATTTAACACCACTGAATCAATTCAGGGGATCACTAAATTCGCACATCCATCATCGAAAGTGACAGTGTTTAAAAGACTGAAATATGTGAAAAAGGGCGATGGTCTATTTGATCCCCAAATTTGTTCGGCGCAGCACTAAACATGTTTTATAGGAAAATAGACCTGTTCATCCTGCATGTTTTTCTTATGCTTGATTTTACATCCTACTTTCCTATGATTGATTCTCACACTCGTGTTTGAGCTTGTTTTGCAGGGATGACCAAAGGAAAGAACATTGCATCTAAGTCATCTACACCTCAACCTTTGCCATTAGAGTCAAGTCCCAAAAGGCACCAAAGTGAGGCTAGGTCCAAAGCTCTTCATGACCCTCCCCTATAGACATCCCAGAGAATCCAGGAGACAATAACCCCAAGGCACCCCACATCTTACATGTACTAGTCCAACGCAGATGAAACATGATATGGCAGGGCCAAATCCGCACATATTTTTAAAAGTGCGTGAATTTTAGATTAAAGGGCTATATGTACGTCTAACGCTTAAGATGACCGAGTGTAAATAATTTTTAAGTCAAGTTAAGGAGAGTGTGATCTTAAATGAAGTAAAATAATTGAGGTGCTTGTGGGACTTAGGAAGCTAGTAGGTGAGTCACCTACGTGCTTAGCTTAAATAAGCTCGGTAAACGGAGACAAGGCCCAACACCGAATTTGTTCAAGTCCGATAAAGAATAAACCCTGAGTTAAGGATATCATTTGGGCCCATGGTTTACCATCATAAAGGACAACATTTTCAGCCCAAGATGAATAGGAAAAGGGTCAAATTACAATCACAACCCAATTAAAAACTAGGGCCCAAACTAAGTGGGCTTAAGGGAGAAATGTTTGCAACAAAGCCTATCCCATTTGAAGCCCAATAAGGCCCAAATGAAAAGGCCAAGCTGCTGCCCCATAACCTTAATAAAATAAGGTTGGAAACCCATAAGAAATTCGGCCAAAAGTGGCCTATAAAAGGGAGCAACAAGCAGCAACTTTTAGTCATTTTTCCAAGCCAAAATTTCAGATTTCTCTCTAAGTTTCTTCTTGCTCTCTCCTCATTTTCTAAAGCCGCCAAGACACACCTCTAGGGTTCTTGAAGGGAACCTAAACCTTGAGGGCTAAGGTAAGTAAAAAAACCTATGGTTTGGTGTAGGTTTTCCATGAAAAACATGAAGAGTATGTTGGTTGTATTGTGCAGGAATTTTGGGACAGCATGTGTTCCAAATGTTGTGGTTCACTTTTCTTGTTAAATAAGAGACTTTTATCTTGCTGGTTGGCTGAGTTATGAAGTAATATGTATGTTTCTAACAAGTCTTGGGTTTTTAATGATGTAAGAAGGCTGCTGGACCACTTTTATCTTTCGCAAAAATAAGTTCTTGAATGATATCTTAATTCCGCTTTTAATAAGAATTCGTGGACTGAATATTGGGGATTGTTGTCTCATGTTTTCCATCTACTTAGGGACTGTTTTTGGACTGTTTTAGGACTGTAATTGTGTGTAAATATGTTGAGGACAGTTTGGTTGAGGTTGAAACAGATTTGGAATGGTTGACGTCGAAATGTAGCGGAAGAACGCAATGTTGCATTGTCTACTTGCGTGTTGCGTAAAGTTGTTGTATGCTGTACTGTATGAGTTGTTATAATGCTGTTATGGGACTAAAAATAGATGGATATGGCATGTATATGGGAATGTGTATTAGAAAATACGGTTAGGGGCGGAAATGTTGAAAGAATACTCTTTGGTTGCTAATTCCGAGCTTGCTGCCCGGATATTATTTTTGGGTGAAATTGGATTACTAAGATGTGCTTATTAGCTTCTAACACTAGTTTTATCACCTAATATATTGTAGATAAGTGTTTGGAGGAAAAGGATACTACTCTGAGGTAATAACGACATAGTACAACGAGGTATGTAAGGCAACTTGATTTCCTATTACTTGGCATGAAATCTATAATCTCCCTTAGCACATAAGGCACATACAAATTCTGACATCACTAATAATTGTGTGTCCACTCTTTACCATGTTCATATGTACCCATACACAACCATTGTCAAACCTACATATGTACTTGGATACCAAATATACATGAGTTCCTTTTTTACCAAACAAAGTCCATGTGTTGTTTAATCTACGGTTCATTAGTTGTGTATCTCTCTTTTCATTGTGGTATTATCTTGTATGGTTGTTTATATGTCACATATCTATATTCCTATAGTTCTAAAGGTTATGACCACCAAAAGAACCATCTCAAAGTAAAAAAAAGATAACTTGCAGTTGCTTATAATGGGTGGTAACCCGAGGGGTGAAAGAATCACCTAGCCAGGGTCGATCTCATTTTCGGGTGGTAACCCAAGGGGTGAAGGAATCACCTAGCCAGGGTCGATCCCATTACAGATTTACCACTGATCAGCTGGTCATTTACATGATATATTGTGCACAGATTATACAGTAAAGAAAGATACAGTAATAAAAAGACATAAAGTACATGATTCCACAATATGACTAAAGGTGGTCTTGTCATCCTTACACACCAGTGTGTGATTTCATTTGAGTTCATATTGCATATACAATATTTCCTTCCTTACATATTCAGTACATTATCTCGTACTGACGTCCCTTACAGGGGACCTGCATTTCATGCTGCAGGTACAAGAGTTACTAGATCTCCCCAGTAAGAGTACAGGACTTTCAACTGCTATTATTAAGCTCCAGGTTGCTTCGGGGCTTGTGTGTTTAGAACTTGTATTTTGTATTGTATAGTTGTTCATGAGGCGGGGCCTGTCCCGACCCATATGGATATTATTCCTTACTTAGAGGCTTTGTAGACAATGTAAATTAAAGTGTGGTCAAATAGTGTATTATAGACATCGGGGCTCCAACGGCCTAGTCTTATGCATTTACTTTTGGTTTGTTAGTACAATTTACATACTTTTGACAGCATATTGAGTGTGGAAACCTCTTAAATTTTCATAGCAGGTGTGTAGTTATATGTTGGTTCTCCCGAGCCTTTCGGCAACGGGTGCCAGTCCGCCTTAATGGGGCTTAGGGCGTGACACTTGAATAGGCTAAAGGAAGTGAGGCTTAGGACAATCCCAGAGGATTGGAGACTATCAATTGGTCAGTACCCCGAGTTGTGAGACACTAAAAAAAGTTCCATAATTTCTAGTTCTTTACCACACCTCAGGATCCATACATTCCAAGCTTGGTCAAAGAGTTTTATGAGGCCGATTCCAAGGCCATTCCTAAAAGAAAAAGTCGAGTGAAGATCACTCTCAAACCTCTAGATGCTATGGAGGTTTGTGGTATGCAAGTCTCATGCACTGAGACGGCTATCAACAATGTTTTAGGATGCACCTAACAATATGGACACTACCTGGATGATATGATGTAGTTAAAGACTTCTGATGACATCAAAGTTTGGTTAGCCCCATTGCTTGGAATCCCATTCCTTTATAATTGGAGGAAGGAACTATCATTGAGTAGATGGAAATGAACTTCTCAATGAGATATTAGTTTGGATTCATTAGCAGCAACTCAATGTCATCTCAAAATGAGTCAATTCTTCAACATCTAAAAGTAGCATTGGTTGGATGTATTATGGACCGCCGGATGTTGAATATGGGTTCTATCATCTCCCAAGAGATCCTCACTAGTGCAAAGTATGTGCAGACCTCACTTCTATTTCCTAGCCTCATCACCGCCTTATGCAGATGAGTCGGAGTTCCAAGTAATGAAAAGACTGATGTGGAGGTCACTCTATCAGCCTCCGCTGATATCCGATCGATAGTAGCTAAGTTCCAAACACATAAAAAGGATTAGGCTAGGAAGAATCCAGTTGATAAAACACCGGTGGTTGATGTTGAGGTCCTCATGTCCAGTCGACAACCAACGCAAGTATATCTTCTTCCTCTCCCTCATTACCTTCCTCTTCTACCCTACTCTCTTTTTTGTTACACAATCTGAGCCTAAGGATTCGGACGACCAACCCCTCATTACCTAAGCTACTATCCTTAGCATTGGATGGCTAGCCAAGGTTGCTGACACTTGTGCCACTCAGGTTGATTCTTCCATGCCTAAGTTGATTTAGAGGGCCATGGGCGCTGCGTTGGCCCTACGTATTGAGGCGAGCAAAAGGAGTTAATTAAGTCTTAGAAGCAGAGAATTGATAGGCTAGAGGTAGTTCTTGAGGATCATGGGAAAGCGTTTGCAAGCTTGGCAGAGAGGGTGACTGCTATGGAGAAAAAAAAAGGTAGTAATGATGGCTCGTCGACTATAAAAGCTGACATCGAATGTTTGAAAGCAAAGGTGGTATCTTTGAAGTCTATGGGCATTAATTCCTTTTGGGATGGATTGGAAGTGCCACCTAGAGTTGATATAAATGAGGTTCATGAGGACATAATAGGAGTTAATGTTTCAGGTGAGGGTGATGAAGAAGTCAATGTAATAGGTACCTCGATGACCGATGAAGAGGCTTTGGAAGATGAGCCGAGCCAGGTGGAGCTTGAGGAGCTGAACTGGGTAGAAGCGGAGATTGTGGAAAGTGTGACCATATAGTCCTTTAAGGACACATCCATGATTGGCACTTCACGTGTACATGAGCCTGAGCCTGTGAAGTCAATGATTGATTTGGAGAGTGCATCATAGGATATGGGCATTGATGCCCCCCATGACCACTCCTTCAGCTCCACCACTACCACCACAACAGGATTTACCATGTTCAAGCAGATTCTAATTCTCACTCATTCCTTATTATCCTTACTTGATGTTGTTTTTGCACAATGAGAAAAATATTTTTTTAAGAGGGGGTGAGCATTTGGAATGGAAGTCTCCAATATTTCTTGATGATGACTTACAATTGTTTTTGTTATTGTTTGGATGAGACAATTCTTACTTTAGTGTTTGTTGATGGAAATTTGAGGCAATATTTGATTTTTGCATTGTAAATATTCTTTTATTTTGGGTTGTAATAGATTAGTGGTTCTTTTAATTTATTTTTTTATTTGGACCGATGAATGATTGTGAATGATGTCATTGATATTTTTGGCAAACCTCATGCATATGTGAGAAGCCATTCAAATGCGTTTATCGAGTCTGTAGTTCTTATCAATCCAAGTAGCGATAGTCCATATCTTTGGTTCGGATGGTGCCATGGACGAGGAGCATTTACTAACTCATTGATTAGTCTTTCTCTTGAAAAATCAATCCATGAATGGATGTGGCCATCTTAAGTTGACTATGTGAGTATTGTGCTTGGATAAGCGATGATCGTCTATTATGAGTGTGTGTTGCCACTGTTTGATTGCGAATCTATTTTGCCAAATGTGAGTTAGGAATTTGTTAAAAGGCATGTTTCGCAATATCTAGAACTTTCCTGATTTGTTATGAGGAGTGATTTGGTTGATTTCGGATTAGGAAAGGACCGTAGGCCTTTTTTAGTTTCTTTTCAGTTCACCTTGACCATATAAACCTCCAATAACATTGAATTGATCCATTAGTGAATCCTTTTTTAGACTTGATCCTTTCTTTGGTAGCCATGTACCCTTGACCTTATTGTGAAAGACAATATCTTCTTGGTCTTAACCATTCCCTCCTTAAGCTTAAGTGAGCATAGTGATGGCCAGAGGCCAAAGTTTAGGATTGTTGTAGAAGAGGGGTGTATCCCATGTAAGAGCTGAGGAAAGAAAAAGAAAAAAAAAAGAAAAAGAGAGGAGTCCTTGAATAATGAGAATAAGAAAAAGATTCAAAAACTGAAAATTGATGAGAAGAAAAATAAAATTGCTTGAAAAAGAGGACCCTCCAAAATAGTGGAAAGATTGTTGCCAATAGGGACACCTAAGATTGAAATTAAGAGCAAAAGGATGTCAATCGGAAAATAAAAAGAATGAGGATCAAATGAATCATGAGTGTAAGGAGTGAGTGTAGAGTTCAAGAAGGGATGATCCACTATTATCTATATGCTATCCTACTAGTCCTTAACCTTACACTACAGCCCGAATAAGGTCCTTTGGGATCCTACTCCGGATGAAATCAAATGAGCTTCGATTGAGAATAAGGTCAAGCCTATAGATTGAAGCTTAATTACATGCCATTTCTCAATTGGAAGAGTGAGTGTTGAAGAGATCTTTGGAAATTGTGTCCTAATCCTGTGTGTATAGGATCTTCTTTTGCGTGAGGGAAAATGGTGAGGCTTTTAGACAGTGATTAGAAGGTACATGAACTATTGTGAGCATAGCCATGTCTTGAGAACTCCTTAGTCACCTCTTGAGGCTACAAAATGGCGTAAGTGGTTTGTGGAAGCTTTGAGGATGGACGACAAAGGTGGAATTGTATGTGTAGCTTCCTGTGGCCCTGTTTGCAAGCATTACGTTGGTATGGTTGGCACTTGATTTTCTTGAGGGCAAGCAAAATCTTAAGTTCGGGGGTGTTGATGGTTCCATATCTTGGACTCATTTTGGGCTTCGAATGTGAAGAAATGTTGTCCATAATGTGTTGTTATGCCTCAATTGTTAACTAGTATGCATGTTTTATGATAGGAATGACGTTAAAAGTACATGGATGGACAAGCCTCAAACAAAGAAAGGAAAAGGAACAAATATGCCTGAAAGACAGTCGAAAGCGGCGTTACCAACATATTCAATGGATCTCCTAAGATCCAAGGAGACCACCTAATGTTGCAGCAACCAAGACACTAAGTCCATGATAGAAAATCGAAGCATGAAAAGGTTCGGCGGATTGCCAAATAGGATTGGTAATGAAAAGAGACGTTGCCTAATATTGTAGACACTTGAGAATTCAGGAGATGCAAAAGAAGGCTGTTAAGTGAACATTTGGTACATCATCAGAGTGCTCAGTGATGGTCAAACTTGACTGCCAAATGATGAATTGGTGCACAAACATTCATTAATTTGCACAAACTATAAATTGTTTTTTGCAAGGACATTGTATATAGTATTCCATATCAAAATTCTTGCAGATACCGTATAGAGAGATAAAGAATAGAGCACAGAGAAGCTTCTTGCTCAGGAAGTACAAGGGTTAGGTGATTTCAAACTTTAAGAAGAAGAAATTGAAGAGATTAGTTGGAGTAATTCATCTTTTCTCCTGTAATTCATCTTACCCATGTTCTCAACTACTGATTATGTTATTATTTCTTTACTTTTGAACATGAGCGGTTGAACCCCAATGTTGGGGGTGTGTACATAATATGGTCTTTGATTTATAATCTGGGTCTATGCATATTTATTATATTGATGTTACTTTTTGTGAGTTTACACTTATTGTTAAGCTTCATCTATAATCATGAGGTTGAGGGGTTTACTTTAGATCTTTGATTATTGCATTAATTTGAATAATTAGAGTGTGAGGTGTATTAGTTGGAAATCTTTCGTAGTTTCAGTTGAATGCCAACAAATTTGGGTTCAACGGCTAAAGTATTAGAAGATTTGCTATAATTTCTCAAGCCAGCAGTGTCCTTGAGCGATTTCCATGTGATGTCATAATAGATTCATGTGAAACACCTTAGTTATCATAAAAGAAGTTTTGGTTACTAGCAACCTAGCTTACTCTCATATTTTTAACTCAATTAATCAAGTGTTTAGACCCGATTAATTAGATCAATCCCCACATTTGCACACCCCGACATCTCTCTTAATCTATTATTGATTTGCATTCTAGAATTGTTGTTAGTTGAATCTTAGTGTCGAACCCCAACTCTATAAATGCCTAGTTCAATGCATTACTTCACCTTTTGAATGCTCATACCATTTGGGATTCAACCCCAACTCTTGTTGGGTTATTATACTGATAATGGTCGTCTCTATTTCCATTAGTGATGTAGATTTGAACGTCATTAGTGAGGCTCAAAATTCGAGTTGACATTGGTCTTTGAGACTAATTTTGTTGACATCTATATCAGATTATGTATTTTTTCTATGAGGCAGCCTTGTATATACTCATTCATACAACTTAAAAGGTCTTGTACTCATGACTCCATGTTTTGGGATTTAAATGAAGCGTTGTGGTTTCTTTTACTTTGGTTTTACTTTCTTTATTTGCTATCCAATTTTCGATCATGACAAGTTTGGTATCAGAGCTCTATCCTCATTAGGCTCGTGTGAGTCAAAAGAAGAGTGCCTAGTACAGTTTCACGGATTTGTATATAGACATCCATACCCATCTTTGGGAGACTACGGGGCACTTGATAGGAAAAGGTTTTGATCTTGCTTCTATTTACGCGTCTCTTCATAACAACTATTTTGAAAGTATCTAATCTACTCCTTCCATGTAAATGCGAATGACTATAGCCTGATGATCAGTGGGTAAGCTTGAGCCAGTGGATGTGGCCCCCACCTATGCTTAAGGCAAGGCTCGTGGTAGGTCTAGAGGTCATGGATGTTCTAAGGGGACAACTCCGCCCAGACAACAAGTTCGATTAGCTTCACCAGAGCCTAAGTTTGATTTAGAGGGACCTACTGACCTTGTTCTACCAATGTCAGCCCCTGATGCCATGCCTTCAGTTTAGGAGCTACTACTATGAGAATTGGATAGACTAAATGCAGCTTATCCTACTCTTGTTATTCTCGATACACTGGCTTCTGCAGTGTCGGTTGGCCCTTCTACAACTCTAGTTGATCCACCTAAAATTCATATTGATCCTTCATCATCCCCAGTGAATCCTCCTATACCTTCAATTGTTTCGCTTCAAACTTCTCAATCGAGTACTGGGTCACAAATTCAGGGTTTGTCTATTACGCCATCTATTACACCGCCTAGATTTTAGGTGCAACTATCTTCTGCCAGCCCTGCTATGCCGACTGTTGAGCAGAACAGTTTTGAAAGGTTTGTTTGTCTAGCTCCCCCAGATATTATTGTACGCCCAGTGATAAGGCCTATGATTTCTTATCAGAGTGCTAGGACCAGTTGTGTAATTTGGATACCTTGAGTCACATCGGGTTGCTTATACCTCCTATCTGTTCACCAGGTTGGCCAAGGAGTAGTGAAGATTAGTTTTGGCGTGTAGATCAGTTTGATTACCAACTATGACTAGGGATCAATTCATTGAGCTGTTCTTAGAGGTTTGTGCCTTATAGCTTCTAAGACAGTAGTCTAGATAAGTTTGACCAGCCTCAATAAGGGTCAATGTCAGTATTTGATTATGAGGCCAGATTTCACGAGTTGTCTAGGTATACCTTATCTAGCGTCCCCATGGAGTTTGAGAGGACCAGGTTTTTCGTCAAGGGATTAGCAAGATATCTTCAAGAGTCTACAACTTCATTGGTCCTGGCAGGTGGTACTTTCCAGAGTGTGGTGGACCATACCCATATGATTGAGCATATTAGACATGACAGACAAGGTAGCAGTAAAAGGTTCCTCTAGCATGGCCAGTTTGGTAGGCACCCATTATGAGATAAAGATTTTCAGAGACAAGGCCACCAGGGTCGGGTGATTCATGCAGCTATTTCTACCATCAATAGTATTGAAAGATCTAGGTCTAGTTAGATAGGCCATGACATCTATTCGGGTGTAGCTAGTCATGGTGGTTTCTCTGGGTAGCCATCTTACTTGCGAGAGACCAAGGCTTGTTTTACTTGTGATGAGACTGGGTATTTGGCCAGGTATTTCCCTTATCATGCACCTTCCCGTTAGTCATCAGGGACCTAGCCAGCCCATACAGCCCCAACACTAGTTGCAAAGGATACTACTCAGGGCATGAGAGGTGGTACTAGAGGGGGTAGAGCTGAGCGAAAGGTGGAGCACGTGGAGGTCCCATTCTAGTAAAGAAGGTAGAGTATGTTATGTTGTTCAAGATTGGGTTGAGGCAGAGGCCTCTGATGGGATTATTACAGGTGTGGTTCGGTTCTGGTGTATCACTGCTCTCCTCCAATTTTATTTGATCCAGGCTCTACCTATTCGTACGTATCATCTTACTTTTCATTAGATCTTGTTATTATGTGTGAGCCCTTTGCCGAGCCTATTTGTGTTTTTACCCCAGCAGGGGAGACTTTAGTAGTGACTCGGGTGTATCGAAGTTGTATTGTGATCTTCTTCGGGAGAGATACTATTGCTGATTTGATATTGCTTGATATGGTTGACTTTGATGTGAGATTGGGTATGGATTGTTTATCGCCTCATCATGCTATTCTTGATTTCCATACAAAGATGGTGTCTTTATCTTATCTTGAGTTGCCTTAGTTAGTGTGGACTAGCGCATCTAGTTCTTATTCAAAGAGGGTAAACTTTTATATGTATGATAGTAGATTGATGGCGAAGGGGTGTTTATCATATTTGGTTGATGTTCGTGCCTGTTCTTAAGAGTCACCATCACTGGAGACTGCTAGGGTTGTGAGGGAGTTTATGGATGTGTTTCTGACTAATTTGTCAGGTGTTCCTCTAAACCGTGACATTGATGTATTGCTAAAATACAACTCTTTTGATGCTAAAAGTTAGGATTTTGTGTTTTCTCAATGCGATACTTGTTGATTTAATGTGTTTTTGTGTTTAGATTTTCAGGATTACAGGTTGACCATGATTTGGAGAAAAATTGTAGAAATTGCTAATTTTTGTTGTGGTACGAGATGGTCTACGAGTTGTAGATAGGTTTAGTGAGAATTTCCATTAAGTGGCTATTTGTTGAAGTTGAAATCTACGAACATGCAGAAGAGTCGGAGAGTAGTTTACGAGTCATAGAATACCTTTTCGTGCCCAAAAGATCAGAGAGGTGGACTTACAGGAAAATTATCAGACGAAACCCCTTTTATGGGTTGTAAACCACTTTATGAGTCATAATGGGTGTCGTAGAAGCGAAGTCTGAAATTCCAACAACTGATTACGAGACCCCAACTATGAGCCGTAGAAGACAATATGGGTCGTAAAGTGCTTTCATGGAGTTTGCCGACCAGTTTTCCTAATTTCTTTAAGACTTGTTTTTAATTATAAATAGGTATTTCAGGTTATTTTTCAAAGGAGGAATCACCGATCAACGTATGTTCCCGTCAGTTTTGAGTAGTTTTAGGTTAGTGCTTAGAGAACTCAATATTTGTAGAGAGAAAATTGTGAGAGAGTCTTTGAAAACACTTTTGGTTTTATTCAATCTTCAAGCTTGTGATTTTCATTGACATTGGATTTGCTTGTTCTTAATTGAGTGTTTAATTATGTCTTCTAAATTCATAATCTCTTCATGTACATAAAGCACGAGTAGCTAAATCGACAACTAGGTTTGTGGGAACCATGAAAAACATAAAAAGTAACACCAGATAATTCACAATTCTTAGAAGGTGTATATGCATGTATTAATTAATTCCTTTCGTATTGCATGACTTCTGATGGTGGCCCTCATTAGAACCTGCCTAGTGTTACTGACTGGTCCAAGGTAGTAATGAATTGAAAAAGAGATTAATTAATAAGATTTGATTGATATTTTCTCATCTAATAAACCAAACTAGACCAAGGGGAGGTTGTACTAGGACTTACAGGTAATCTTTAGTAATGCACACTATGGAGATGGGTCAAGTCACCTAGTGAAAATCGCCTCTCACCTTTCACCAAAGGGCTTGGTGAACTTAAATTACCATCTTGCATGCTATACACTAGACAAGAATTAGGTTATTCGGTGATACTAAGTTGGGCAATCATGGGAACACAATACCCTAGTTTCTCTCCTTTATTGATCTTTATCTAGTGATAGCTAGTTTATTTTTCTTATTGATTTTCGCAAACTCCGCTTGGGGAATTGAGTTGATTAACTACTCGGATTTCATATTGGTGAAATTGTCTGGAGCTTACGTATTCCCTATGGGTTGGACCCTAACCTTGGTTAGATTCTACTTCTTGAGAGCGACCGATTTATCCTCCTTAGTAAATTCATTAGTAATTCGAATGTTAATCCTTAGTTCCCTTTATGTTACTTTTGTTTTTTATTTTTGTTTATTTGCAGGGTATATGAGTAGTGTATGCCCAAAACTCGGAGTCAAGGCAATCCCTTAACTACATTTGATCCAGAGATCCACAGAATGATACAAAGGATGGCCCAAGATTACGCCAACGATGCAGCCAATGCAGCTTTGAATCAGAACAATAATGATGATGATGGGAATGAGAACCCACCTCCTTTGGAGGATATTCTACAGCCTCAGGATTTCAATGCCAATGCTTACCAGTGGAATCAGTACTGGTTGAATCCCATGTTTATGGAGATGACTGGAGTTGTTCTGTTGCCACCACTACCGGCAGACACAAGTTCATAATCTCGAGTGGGTTACTTCAGATGCTGCATAACCGTGGGCTATGTGTGAGTTTACCATCAAAGGATCCGCATAGCCACTTACACAATGTAGCATTTGTTTTTAAGAGTATGATGGGAACACATAATCTGTCTATGGATGCAGTGGAACTTCGTCTCTTCCCGTTGTAGCTCACGAATATTGTTGCATTATGGATATCTGAGCTCCCGCAGGGCTCAATCACCAAGTGGATAAAATTGCAGAGGGCCCAATCATCATGGGCAATGCCGCATTATGGATATCTAGGTAGAGAATTTCTACTGATCTTTAGGTAGAAATAGCTAGGCATGTGCTAATGCCCTATTGAGAGGTTTGTTCATAGAACAATCATTTGTAGGAATTGTTGAGCACCTAGATAGGGTAGTTAAACTTAACCACGTGCGAACCCATGAAGGAACATCTAACCAGCCATGTGGAGATTGCTGACATAAGCTCTGATCAAGCACAAATGAACGCAGAGATCCACAAGGTGCTTGTTGTAAGCAGATTCAACATAGAGATGATAATGAAGTAGACAACCGAGCTTGGGGACATTCAGAGAGGTCACCACACCCAATATGGATGCTACAAGGAAGGCAAAAGGCGTGGTCACTATGGGGGTCACGACCCGGGGTAGGGGCCTAGATGTGACACGGTGAATGGGGACCCCAGAGTTCCCAAACAAGCCTCAAAATTTCAAAATCGATGAAGGTTGGTCCAAGAGCTTAAAAAAACAAGTCAATAAATAATGGAAATTCAAGTCCCAAAAGAGCAATTCTTATAAGCTGAGCAAAATAACAAGGTTTTTACAAAACGCCCAACATATGACTCTAGTTAAGGAACGGGGGCCGGGACAAGTTCCGGGATCACCCTCATCAAAAGAGTATATACATAAGGGACACAAGAACAAAAGCTCGCCCTCAGAAGATGGGGCTCACCGCAAAAATATCTTCAAGGAGGACTATTCATCCGGCGACTGGTACTCAAACTGCTCGGTCCCTACATGGTAAAATCATGTAGGCATAGAGTATGCATTAGTACGTTTGAATGTACTAAGTATGCGGGCATGCAATGCATATGACTTACCGAACCTGCATATCAATGTTAGAAGTTAAGGGCACATAATATACAAGGATCATATAAGCAAATGAATTTAATATACAAGATGCCATGGAATGCATGATGCGTGCAAATGCGATAATGCTCCTCTATATATATAACGGGGATGGACTATAACCAACAAAACAAATCCATGCTATTACATGAACTGGACAGATTGGGACCTCCCACCGGTAGGAAGAAGATTACTTGCCAAGGGTAATCTACATCACACCTTACGGAACACACCATTTCGGAGATGGTCATCTTCCTTACGGGACACACCGTTTCGGAAAGATTTTCAAGAATCATATCAAGACATGTCATATCATAAACAAATAGACGAATAACGTCTGTCCCTATGTTGGAACGTAGTTCATTAAAAGGGAGAGGGACCTTGGGGATATCCCTAACGCCCTCAATCAATTGGTGATAAGTCTTACACATCTCACAAGAATACTAATATATATATATATACACACACATATGCTTTCAAGAGAGTCAAATGTCCATTTCAACATTAAATGCGCAAGTAGGCTCAAATGCCAAATCACAAGGTCAAGATCATATGATTCATGCAAGGAATAGCTCATCTACATGTACAAGATGGTGCAAGCACCCAAGATGCTCAAAGAGCCAAGATACAAGGTGGTGTAAACACCCATGATGCTCTAAGAGCCAAAGTCATAGACATACCGGTAATCACCTTCTTGTCATATCCCATGTCTTACCAAAAACCATATCATAATTCTTTTTTAGGACAAAATTGAGCTTAATCCCATATTTCCAAAATTTCCATATACCAATGTCATGAATGTGGTGCAATACATAATGTAGGAATGGCATGGGTAAAGTAGAGTATATCCAAAACATAGCAATATAATGTAAAACTAGGAAATCCATAATAAAATTAGTAGAAATGGTAGTAGATATCACCCATGCAAAATAACATCTTTAAAGGGATATGCATGCTCATAGTTTCATAGCCCAAGTAGTTCAACATGATAAAACTTAACATAACTTAAAATTCGGGATACTATATAGCACATGCATTGTTCAAAGTAACCAAGATCAAGTAGTCAAAATTTCTATCTTAAGTAAACAATTTCATAAAATAGCTTGAAAGAACTTTGGGTCTTCTTGGTTGAAAAGAAGCAAGAATCAAAACCCACATACCCTATTTGGAGATAAACTTGAGGAGAAATGGACTTCAAATTGTGAGTCTTGCCTTGACTAATCCTAGTGAGAGGTGGGAGAGCTTGAAGGAGTGAATTCTTAGAGAGAGGAGTGAAATGAGAGAAATGACTGAAAAGTGAGGGTGATCAACTTATATAGGGATCTTAGGAGGGGTGGGAAATGACAAAATTTTCATTTGGAACACCCAATATTTCAAAAATCCCATTAATGAAACGGACCTGAAATTGGTCCGTCTGGGGCATACGATACGGTGCACAGTCCGTGTAGTGTCACACAAACCGTTTACTGTGCTGTGGCCCTGGACTTAAAAGTTTTGGACGCAAGATTTTCCCAGACTGAGTAGCACCTCGTGGACTGGTACACGGACCGTCTATGGTCACATTATCCATGACATTGTCCGTGTACAGGTAACCCTCCACACTGCACATTTAAACGGAAGGCCACATAGACCATCCAATGTTACACGGGCCGTGACTTGGTCCGTGTGAAGGCGACTCTACGCAGTACACCATACGGAAGGGCACACGGACTGTCCAAGGTTACACGGGCCGTGACTTGGTCCGTGTGAAAGCGACTCTACGCAGTACACCATACGGAAGGCCACACAGACCATGTAGCCTTACACGAACCGTATGGAGGCCCGTTTACCATTCATTTCCCAGGCGTCACTCCACAGGAAGGCCACACGGATTGTGTGACTCCACACGGGCTGTGTACGCCCTCCCTTGAGGCGATGCCTGGCAGATTTCTGGGCAAGTTTGTGGACCTCAAAGTGATGTCAATGATCCGGGGCCTTTAATCACTCCCCCTTGCGAACATTCGTCCCCGAATGTGCAAGAACAAGGCTTGAAAAGTTAGAGCTAAGGCAAGTACTTCTGACACAAGACACAACGCACAACTCAACTCAAAATAAAAGGTTTGTACAAAAAGCTTTTTATGCCCCAAATCAAATTATAGTTCAAGACCAAAGCTCATATCAAGAGTGTATCCAACTCATTTGTAAAGAAAGGAAAGTCTTTTAGTGTACACATATGCATGTCATGTCATGAGACTCAAGAGGGAAAGGAAATGACACCATTGATAAGGAAGAACCCTAATACCAAATCTGGGCCAACTAAAGCCATCTCACCCAATTCAAACCATCCCACTGGGATCTACACCTTCTCCCATACAAGGCTTCAAACAGCTCCATGCCAATGCTAGCATGGAAGCTATTATTATAAGCAAACTCGATGAGTGGAAGATGGTCATCCCAATTCTCCTTAAACTCCAACACGCACGCCCTCAACATATCCTCCAAGTTTTGAATAGTCCTCTCCGCTTGGCCATCGGTTTGAGGATGAAAAGCGGAGCTCAACTTAGTTTCGATCCCAAGGCCCTTCATAAAAGATCTCCAAAAGTGGGAAGTGAATTGAGCACCATGATCCGATATGAAGGATCTAGGTACACCATGCAACCTCACCAACTCCTGAATATACAACCTTGCGTAGTCCTCGGCACTGTAGGTAGT
Organism: Solanum rostratum; assembly: GCA_029948455.1. Taxonomy (NCBI): domain Eukaryota; kingdom Viridiplantae; phylum Streptophyta; class Magnoliopsida; order Solanales; family Solanaceae; genus Solanum; species Solanum rostratum. The sequence continues at coordinate 44,218,673 of CM057051.1, forward strand.
CTTGACTAGTAGAAAATGAGCCAATTTCATCATCTGATCCAAAACAACCCAAATGGAGTCGAATTGCCTTCGGGTCCGAGGCAATCCAATCACAAAGTCCATGTTCACATCCTCCCATTTCCATGTGGGAATTTAAATGTCTTAGGCTAAACCACTAGGACTTTGGTGTTCTACCTTCACCTGTTGACAATTCGGGCATTCAGACACAAACTTAGCAATATCCCTCTTCATACCATGCCACTAGTACACCTCTCTCAGATCCCGGTAAATCTTGGTAGACCCCGGATGAATAGAGTAACACGAGTTATGAGCGTCACTCATAATCACCTTCCTAAGGTCATCCACATCGGGAACACAAAGCCGGTCTTGATATCGGAGTACACCATCTCCCCCTTGGGAGAATGCCTCGATCTCCTTTGCAGCAACCAACTTCTTCAACTCACATAACAACGGATCTAGATCTTGCTTAGCTTTCACCTCATTAACTACAAAAGATTCTGCCCCATTCTGAACCCGAATACCACCCTTGCTAGAATCAGTCAACCTGACACCTAACCTAGCCTACTGGTGAACATCCCTTGCCAACTCCTTTTTCCCATTTTCAACATGCGCCATAATCCCCATAGACAACCTGTTGAGAGCATCGGCTACAACATTGGCCTTGCCTAGATGATACAACACACTCATGTCGTAATCTTTCAGAAACTCTAACCACCTCCTTTGCCTGAGGTTAAGATCCCTCTGGGTGGAAACATATTGCAAACTCTTATGATCGGTGAATACATCAACATGGACCCCGTACAAATAGTGCCTCTAAATTTTCAAAGCAAAAACCACTGCTGCCAGTTCAAGGTCATGTGTGGGATAGTTTTGTTTATGCACCTTCAACTGTCTTGATGCATACGCTATCACCTTACCACTCTGCATAAGCACACAACCCAATCTGATCAACGAGGCATCGCAATACACTACGAACCCTTTTGAGCCATTTGGCAAGGTCAAGACGGGAGCTGACGTAAGTCGATGTTTCAAGATTTGGAAACTTCTCTTGCGTTCATTCGACCATATAAACTTAGCCTGCTTCTGGGTCAACTTGGTCAATGGAGATGCAATAGATGAGAAACCTTCCACGAACCTTCTATAGTACCCGACCAACCCAAGAATTGCGAATATCCGAAGGAGTTAACGGTCTAGGCCAATTTTTCACAGCCTCTGTTTTGCTTGAATCCACCTTGATACCATCTCCAGAAACTACATGCCTGAGGAAAACCACTTCGCCCAACTCACACTTGCTAAACTTCGCATATAAATTCTTTTCCATCAGAGTTTAGAGGGCCATCCTCAAATAATTCCTGTGCTCCTGTTCACTTCGGGAGTAAACGAGAATATCGTCAATAAAGACCACCACGAAGCTATCCAGGAAAGGTTTAAACACTCTATTAATCAAGTCCATAAATGCAGCCGGAGTATTAGTTAGGACAAATGACATCACCACAAATTCGAAATGCCCATACCTCGTTCGAAAAACTGTTTTAAGGATATCACACTCCCTAACCTTCAACTGATGATACCCGGAACAGAGATTAATTTTTGAGAAGTGAGTGGCACCTTGAAGCTGGTCAAACAAATCATCCGTCCTTGGCACCGGGTACTTGTTCTTAATGGTCACCTTGTTCAGTTGTCTATAATCAATACACATACGGAGAGACCCGTCCTTCTTCCTTACAAACAATACGGGAGCACCCCACGGTGATGTACTAGGCCGGATAACGACCTTCTCTAATAGGTCATTTAACCGCTCCTTTAGCTCTTTCAATTCTGCAGGGGTCATCCGATACGGAGGGATTGAAATAGGTTGAGTATCTGGAAGAAGATCTATGCCGAAGTCTGTCTCTCTATCCGTAGGAATGCCTGGTAAGTCTTTGGGGAACACATCCGAAAATTCATTCACCACAGGGACTGACTCGAGAGTAGGCACCTCAGAATTTGTATCCCTGACCCTCACCATATGGTAGATGCACCCCATAGAAATCATTTTCCGTGCCTTGAGGTAGGAAATAAACCTACCTTTAACAGAGGAATCACTACCCTTCTATTGAAGAACTGGCTCATCGGGAAGTTGGAACTAGACTTTCCGAGTTCTACAGTCTATGGAAGCATACGATGCATTCAGGCAATCCATCCCAAAAATCACATCAAAATCAAACATCTCGAGTTCCACAAGATCAGATGGAAAGATTTTATGCAACACAGCAATAGGGCACCCGCGATAGACTCTATGAGCAATAATAGATTCACCCACGGGGGTGTACACCGAGAAAGGCTCTTTTAAAATCTGGGGTTTCAAACCAAACTTAACAGCCAACAACGGAGTCACAAAAGACAAGTTTGCACCTTGGTTAAGCAAAACATAAGTATCAAAATCAAAGACTTTTAACACACCTGTCACGACATCTGGGGCCTCCTCGACATCCTGGTGAGCATGGAGTGCATAGAACCTGTTGTTTCTCGGGGCAACACCTTGAGGACCTCTCTGCTGACCCTGCCTGCCTTGGGCTACCAGTCCTCGGCCTCCGCGCGCATTCCTAGTGCAATCAACAACCTTATGGTCCTTACTTCCACATCCGAAGCAATGTCCCAAATCCTTTCGACAGGCACCTGTGTGGGGCTTTCCACAGCTGTAACATGAGATATATCCTGGTCCGCCACCTGTTGGTACCCTGGGAGGGGGAGCCCGAGTATTAGAGACCCGTGCTACCGAACCATGGCCCTGCTGGAAGCGACCAAAACCAACATTCCTAGCACCGAAGAACCTACCATCAAAGCGGGCTCTCTTAGGATCTTGTGCCCTTGTCTCTTTGTGTTTCTCCCGTTCAATCTATTCGGCATACACCATGAGTCTGGCAATATCCATTCCCCAATTAGCATAGTCGTTCGACATTCTTCCACCAATGAGTCAGAAATACCCAAAACAAATTTGTGCATCCGTGCACGGGGATTAGCAACCAGGGACGGAGAATATTTGGAAAGCTTGGTAAACTTGAGGGCATAGTCCCTCACACTCATACTCCCCTGCTTAAGGTTAATAAACTCGATCATTTTGGCCTCCCTCGGATCAAGTGGAAAGAAGCGACTGAGGAAGGCAGATGTGAACTCTCCCTATTTAACATTACAATCATAGACTTGTTCCATAGCCCACTGTGTATACCATACCTGGGCTACATCCTTCAGCTGGTAAGCAGCCGATCCAGCTTTTTCCTCAAAAGAGACGCCCATAATGTTCAGTATTTTTGAAAGCTCATCAATCAATTCCTGAGCATCCTCATCAGCCCTCGACCCATAGAACTCCGGAGGATTCATCCGGGTGAAGTCCCTCACAATAGATGCGGGTGTAGGGTCCCATGGCAAATTAGCTTGCCTTGCCTAAGCAGCCAGTGCCTGTGCAAGCAAGGCGAAAGTGGTACAGAATTCACCGTTAGAGATACGCTCCTCCATAGGCTCGTGAGGGGCCTTATCTTCAGCAGCCGGAGCCGGCCTAGGTAGTGGAGGTCTTCGTCGAGGAATTTACTAAAAGGGATTAACGACACTAGTAAGTAAGGAAATTTCATAAACCAGTCATAGCACGATACAAGACATGAAGGAGGGAGGAATTTCCTAATACATCTTCGTAGCCTCCCACTCATAGGTATTGTGCACTTCACACCCATGAATAGGACTCTACTCAACGCGGCATGTTGGGCTTCGAGGACCATTATAAACCTAGGACTCCGATACCATCTTTTGTCCCGACCCAGGGTCGAGGCCTAGATGTGACACGGCGAATGGGGACCCGAGAGTTCCCAAACAAGCCTCAAAATTTCAAAATCGACGAAGCTTGGTCCAAGAGCTTAAAAAAACAAGTAAATAAATAACGGAAATTCAAGTCTCAAAAGAGCAATTCTTATAAGTTAAGCAAAATAACAAGGTTTTTACAAAATGCCTAACATATGCCTCTAGTTAAGGAACAGGGGGCGGGACAAGTTCCGGGCTCACCCTCATCAAAAGAATATATACATAAGGGATACAAGAACAAAAGCTTGCCCTCAAAAGATGGGTCTCACCACAAAAATATCTTCAAGGAGGACTATTCCTCCGGCAATTGGTACTCAAACTGCTCGGTCCCTACATGGTAAATTCATGTAGGAATAGAGTATGCGTTAGTATGTTTTAATGTACTAAGTATGCGGGCATGCAATGCATATGGCTTACCAAACCTGCATATCAATGTTAGATGACAAGGACACATAATATACAAGGATCATATAAACTAAGGAATTTAATACACAAGATGCCATGGAATGCATGATGCGTGCAAATGCGATAATGCTCCTATATATATATATATATATATGCTTTCAAAAGAGTCAAATGTCCATTTCAACGTTAAATGCGCAAGTAGGCTCAAATGCAAAATCACAAGGTCAAGATCACATGATTCATGCAAGGAATAGCTCATCTACATGTACAAGATGGTGCAAGCACCCAAGATGCTCAAAGAGCAAAGATACAAGGTGGTGTAAACACCCAAGATGCTCAAAGAGCCATAATCATAGACATACCGGTGATCACCTTCTTGTCATATCCCATGTCTTACCAAAAACCATATCATAATTACTTTTTAGGAAAAAAATGGGCTTAATCCCATATTTTCGAAAATTCCATATACCAATGTCATTAATGTGATGCAATACATAATGTAGGGATGGCATGGGTAATGTATAGTATATCCAAAACATAGCAAGATAATGTAAAACTAGGAAATCCATAATAAAATTAGTAGAAAGTGGTAGTAGATATTACCAATGCAAAATAACATCTTTAAAGGGACATACATGGTCATAGTTTCATAGTCCAAGTAGTTCAACATGATAAAACTTAAGATAACTCAAAATTCAAGATACTATATAGCACATGCATTGTTCAAAGTAACCAAGATCAAGTAGTCAAAATTTCCATCTAAAGTAAACAATTTCATAAAATAGCTCGGAATGAACTTTGGGTCTTCTTGATTGAATGGAACCAAGAATCAAAACCCACATACCTGATTTGGAGACAAACTTGAGGAGAAATGGACTTCAAATTGTGAGTCTTGCCTTGACTAATCCTAGTGAGAGGGTGGAGAGCTTAATATAGTGAATTCTTAGAGAGAGGAGTGAAATGAGAGAAATGGCTGAAAAGTGAGGGTGATCAACTTATATAGGGAGCTTAGGAGGGGTGTGAAATGACAAAATTTTCTTTTAGAACACCCAATATTTCAAAAATGCCATTAAAGAAACGGACATGAAATTGGTCCATCTAGGCATACGGTATGGTACATGGTCTGTATAGTGTCACATGGACCGTTTATTGTGCCGTGGCCCAGGACTTAAAATTTTTGGAGGCAAGATCTCGGACTGAGTAGCACCTCATGGACCGGTACACGGACCGTCTATGGTCACACGTTTGGTAACCTTATCCGTGTACAGGTAACCCTCCACACTGCACATTTAAATGGAAGGCCATACAGACCGTCCAAGGTTACACGGGCCGTGACGTGGTCCGTGTGAAGGAGACTCTATGCAGTACACAATACAAAAGTCCATACGAATCGTCCAAGGTTACACGGGTCGTGACCTGGTTCGTGTGAAGGCGACTCTATGCAGTACACCATACGGAAGGCCACACGGACCATGTAGCCTTACACGGACCATATGAAGGCCCGTTTAACCTCCATTTCCCATGCGTCACTCCATGGGAAGGCCACACGGATCGTGTGACTCCACACCGGCCGTGTAGGCCATTCCGTGAGGCAATGCCTGGCAGATTTCTGAGCAAGTTTGTGGACCTCAAAGTGACGTCAATGATTCAGGGCCTTTCAATGGGCCTCCCCACAATGGCGACATAGGAAATAGAAACTGTAGGATCGAGGAGATACTTGACCAATTGTTGAAAAGGGCAAAGTTACAAGATGAGACTTTAAGGGAGATTAAGTCCAACATTGCCGGCATAAAATCATTAAGTTGAACAATATTTTGTGGTAATCAAACAGCTCAATTAACAATTTGGACTTGTGTCAATGCAACTGGATCAGATTCCAAGAGGAATGATAACAAGCGCCAAAGTATTAGATCGAAAGAACACTAAGGTGCCAGATGGAGGCAAAACTTGAGGATCTAGGAGCAAAATGGCTTGAGATAGTTTGAGTACTCTAGCAATCTACGTCATTCCGCCAAAATAAATCAGGCGCTACTTGGGAGGCTATCCAAGGAACCCTGACACTTAGGCACCCAGGTATGTATTTTTGACCCCTTAGGGACAATGCACATCTTTTTCGATGGGGTGTGGGTAGTTATGGGCCTCAGTGAAGTATGAGTAGCTTATGGTACATAACTACCCTAATTTTTTTTATCCCAGGGTTTTTCTCGCATGTGTCCTTTTTCCCTTTGGATTTTTATTACAGTTGAATCAGAACGTTTAGGATATTTAGATAATATTTGTAACATATATTACCAATACTTGTGGCATATAACATGTTTTTGTGGTTTGTTGAAAAAATGGTACCCACCAAAAATTTTGATTAGTAGTTAGATAGTAATCATGCATGTTTAGGTGTTTAACAAAATCTGTTTTGATAATGTAAGGGTAAATTGAGATAAAAAGCATGATCTGAGAGTCTTTCATTGATAATGTATACAATGCCATGTGAGTATGAGTATAATTTTATAAATCATGTATTTTGTGCTAATTCAAAACATTCCCTGTTACTCTAAGTTAGTTTATAGATTAGTTGGATTAGGAAAGGATCTTAGGCTATTGTTCTTAAATAGTTCACTTTAGCCTAAAAATAACCAACAAAATTGATGACATATCCCTTGTTCCTAATTTTTTAAGCTAGCATGTACCTATTCTTTCAAAACACTTTATTAAGCAGTCTTATCTAGTGAAAAATCCTGAATTTGGACCTGGTCATTCCTTTAACATTGTGTACCTTGACTGAGGCAAAAAGCCTAAGTTGAGGGTGGCTACCAAAAGTGGCCCTGGTTCTGAGCATAAATAGTGTGCACCTCAACATGGGCCAGAAACCTAAATTGAGGGTGGCTAGTGTAAGGATAAAGCACAAAAATAAGGAAGTTGAGTTATAAATACAAAGAAAAAGGAGAAACATCATGTATTGGGTGCAAGAAAAATGAAAGATGCCTTAAATGAAAGCTAAAAAGCAAATGAAGTGTAAAAATAAGGCAAAAAACTGAAAATAATAAGAAAGCACTCAAAAAAGCTTGAAAGAGGAAAAAGGGAGAATAAGGTAAAAATGAAAGAGTTGGTAGGGAGAAAGTGTAGAAAAATGAAGTTTCAAGGAGGGCCTTTAGTCACTACTTTACCAAAATACCCTACCAAAGCCCCTTGAGCCTATGTTATAAGCCAAGAAAGTCCTAAAGTGATTCTAGTCTAATTAGATGAAGATCTGAGTCATGAGTACACGGAAAGCCTATGGTATTAGTCATCATGCATGAATATTTTGGGAGAGTGAGTGTTGTTGCATAGTCCCAAGGTCAAATATGAAAACGTCGTGGAGTGTCAAATATGGGACTTCTTTCTGTTAGGGCACTTGCATTGCATTGTTAGCATTTGACTTGTGCAGTGATTGTGGATTGTTGATAATACATTGCTTATCATAGTTGTGTTGTCACATGCACCGGTTTTCCATGGTTTGCTAGATAGTTATCTAATCTTGTCATGAAGAGATAGTATGAGTATTTGAGTTGGAGATGTATGTGATGTATGCCATTGAGTTAAGGTCTGTGTGTTACTGTATTGCCTATATAGATTGAGTATGTCGCTTGAGAACAAGCAACAATTTTAAGTTGAGGGTGTTGATGCACTGCAAAAATACAACACTTTTGATGCATAAAACATAGGCATTTGTGTGTTCTTAATGCGATATTAGTAGGTTTTATGCAATTTTTTGTTTAGATTTGTAGGAATACAGGTTGGCTGTGATTTGGAAAAAATTACTGTTGCTGGTTTTTGTTGTTGTATGAGATAGTCTATGGGTCGTAGAGCATTCTATGAGTCGTAGATAGGTTTCATGAGGATTTCCAGTGAGGGGCTATTTGTTGAAGTTGAAATCTAAGAAAATGCAGATGAGTCGTAGAGCAATTTACGAGTCGTAGAATACCTTTCGTAATTTACGAGTCGTAGAATACCTTTCGTGCCCTAAGGATTAGAGAGGTGGACTTGCAGGATAGTTATTAGGGGAAACCCCATTTAGGGGTTCGTAAACCACCTTATAGGTCATAAAGGGGTGTCGTATAAGTGAAGTTCGAAATTTCAGCAGCTAATTACGAGACCCTGACTATGAGCCATAGAAGACAATATGGGTCGTAAAGTGCTTTCATGGATTTTGCAAACTAGTTTTCCTAATTCGTTTAGGACTTGTTTCTAATTATTAAAATAGGTCTTTTAGGTCATTTTTCAAAGAGGGAATTACCAGTTCATGTAAGTTCTCGTAAGCTTTGAGTAGTTTTAGGTTAGTGCTTAGAAAACTCAATATTCTTAGAGAGAAAATTGTGAGAGAGTCTCTAAAAACACTTCTGGTTTAATTCAATCTTCAAGCTTGTGATTTTCATTGACACTGAATTTTCTTGTTCTTAATTCAGTTGAGTAAGTCTTTAATTATGTCTTCTATATTCGTAATCTCTTCATCTACGCATAACATGAGTAGCTAAATCCACAACTAGGGTTGTGGGAACCATGAAGAACTAAGTAAAACCAGATAATTTACGATTCTTGGAAATGCATGTATTAATTGATTCTCTTTGTATTTCATGTTTTCTGATGGTGGCTAACATTAGAACCCGCCTAGTGCTACTGACTGGCCCAAGGTAGTAATGAATAGAAAAAAAATTAATTGACTGGATTCAATTGATGTTTTCTTGTCTAATAAACCAAAATGGGTCAAGGGGTGGTTGTATTGGGACTCATAGGTAATGGTTAGTAATGCACACTATGGAGATGGGCCAAGTCGCATGGTGAATTCGCCTCTCACCTTTGACCAAAGGGCTTGGTGAACTTAAATTATCGTCCTGCATGCTATACAATAGACAAGAGTTTGGTTATCCGGTGATAATGAGTTAGGGAATCATGGGGAACACAATTCCCTAGTTTTTCTCCTTTATTAACCTTTTTCTCGTGATAGTTTTTTAGTTTATTTTTCTTATTGATTTTTGCAGACATCCCCCCCACCCTTTGGGAATTGAGTTTATTAACTACTCAGATTGCATATTGTTTAATTTGTCTTGAGTATATGTATTCCCTGTAGGTTGGACACTAACCTTTGTTAGGTTCTATTTCTTGACAGCGACCACTTTATCCTCTAAAATGGAGATATAACTTGGGAAAAATCAATTTTGCTATTGACATATAGCCGGCCACTAAGCCCATTTTGATTTCCCCTTATCGTATGTGTCTAGTTGAATTGAAGGAGCTAATGGAGCAAGAAGAGGATTTGTTGGAGAAAGGGTTCATACGTTTGAGTGTATTTGATGTTGCCCAAGTTACACCTCCTTTTTTATGATAAAGTGGTCTTTGTCAAGATATAAAACCTAACAAAGATTAAGGTCAAACCTAAGGGAATATGGTAGACTTAGAAGAATTCAATGGTGCAATTTGAGTGTATTAACAAACTTATCTCCCTAAAGGGGGGGGGGGGTGGGGTTTAACCATAACTAGTAAAAAGAAATTCTAACTAATACAAGTGTTTAACCAATATGGAGAGGAACTGGGGTATTGTGTTCCCCATGATTTCCTAACTTAGTATTACCGGATAACCAAATTATTTTCTAGTGTGTAGCATGCAGAACAATGAGTTAAATTCATCAAACCCTTTAGCCTAGGTGAGAGGCGAATTGCACTATGTAACTTGCTCCATCTCCGTAGTGTGACATTACTAACCCTTACCTATTGTCCATGTACAACCTCCCCTTGGCCCAATTCGATTGATTAGATGAGAAATGTCAATCAAATTTTATTAATTAATTTCTTTTCCTATTTATTACTACCTTAGTCTAGTCAGTAACACTACACATGTTCTATTGTTGGCCACCATTAGAAAGTATTCAAAACGAAGAGTATTAGTTAATAAATGCATGATACTTTTCAATAATTATGAATTATCCGGTTTTGCCTTATTAGTTCTTATGGTTCTTACAACCCTAGTTATGGATTTAGCTACTCATGATTTTTGTAGATGCAAGTTTCTCTGAGGAAGTGTCGAAATGGAATCAAATTATAAATTTTAATAACACAATAGAGCGCTTACACAATTGAATGAATCACAAGAAAATACAAGCTTCAATGAGAATAACAAGATTGTAATTAGACGATGAAATTATTGTGTACAAGTGTTTCTCAAACTCTCCAATGTTTTTCTCTATTGTATCTTACTTCTTTTGTGCTAACTCTATGTCCTCCCTCAGATAAATAACCTAAGAAACCTATTTATAATGTTTAAAACACAAATCCAACACAAAATAGGATAATTGGGTTCGCAGGCTCCACGAGGTGCTCTACGAGTCGTATAGTGATTTATGGCCCGTAGTCGGGCTTTCATACTTTATTGCTTAAATGTTGGACTTGGCTTCTACAATATCTCTCTATGGCATGTAAAATAATCTAAGGCCCGTAGGGGGTTTCGTTTGATGAAACTCCAAAAAGTCCTTGTTCTCTGATCCTCAGGGCATGATACCTAGTCTATGATCGTAAAATGTTCCATGACTCGTCTGCATGTTTGTAGACCAAACTTCATAAATCCACCCTTCATTAGAATTGCACACAAAACCTCCATCATGGTCGTAGAATACTCTATGGCTTGTAAAGTGTCTCATCAATCCTCAAAATCAGCATCTTCTGCATATTTTGCCCAAAATCAATACCAACCCTGCAATCCTGCAGAAAAAACACAAAAACACATAAAACCTACTAAAATCACATTGAGAACATATAAAATTCCAAGTTTTAAGCATTAAATATGTTGTATTTTGACAGCATATCAGTTGCCCTTTAGGGTGCTCATGTCTTGTTTGTGATGAAGAATGATGGAAATATGCAGATGTGTATTGATTATCGCTAGTTGAACAAGTGACCATCAAGAATAAGTATCCTTTTCCTCTGATTGATGACATATTCAACAAGTTGCAGGGTTCTAAGTGTTTTCCATGATTGATTTGAGGTCTGGATATCATCAGTTGAGAGTTAGGAGTCTGGCATCCCAAAGACCTCCTTTAGGAATCGTTATAGTCATTATGAATTTGTAATTATGTCCTTTTGGTTGACTAATGCTCCACTTGCTTTATGGAGTTGATGAACTGGGTGTTCAAGCCTTATTTGGATATATTTATGATTGTATTTATTGATGTCATCCTGGTTTACTCCAAGAGTGAGTCTGACCATGTGCATCATTTGAGGATTGTACTTTAGAGGCTGAGAGAGGAGAAGTAATATGCCATGTTTTCAAAGTATGAGTTCTGGCTTGAGTTTGTAGCTTGACTTGGGCATACGGTGATAGAAGATGGCATTATGGTAGATCTGGCCAAGGTAGCGGCAGTCCGTGAGTGGACTAGACTGACATCTGTGATAAAGATTTAGAGTTTCATTAGTTTGGCAGGGTATTACCAGTGCTTTGTGTAGGTATTCTCTCTTATTACAACCCTGTTGACTAGACTCACTCAAAAGGATGCTTTTCAGTAGACGGAGAAGTGCGAGGTGAGATTTCAAAAGCTCAAAGATTTATTAATCTCAGCTCCTGTTCTTGTTTTGCTCGAGGAGGATGTTCTTATTGTGGTGTATTGTGATGCTTCTGGAGTGGATTTATGTGGAGTATTAATGCAAAGGGGAGAGAGATAGAATATGCATCGAGGTAGTTGAAGGTGTATGAGAGAAAATACCCTACTCGTTATTTAGAGTTGGCTTTCATGGTGTTTCTAATAAAGTTGTAGAGGCATTAAGTCTATGGGGTGCATTATGAGATCTTTACCGATCACCAAAGTCTCAAATATATCTTTTTCTCAACCTAATTTGAACATAGATAGTGTAAGTGGTTGGAGTTGTTAAAAGACTATAAGATCTCTATTCTATATCACCTAAACAAGGTGAATAAGGTGGCAAATGTTTTGAGTTAGAAGGCCTCTAGTATAGGGAGTTTGGCATTCTTGAGGTCTAAGGAGAGACCCTTAGCTTTGGAGGTTTAGTCACTTGCTAGGGAGATGGTTCGGTCAGATATTTCTCATCCTCACAACATTTTAGCCTGTGTGGAGGCTCGATCTTCATTGCCTGATCAGGTATATGCTCACCAATTTAATGATGCTAGATTGTGCTTGATTCCTAATAAGGTTATGAGGGCTGGAGCAAAAGAGGCTACTATTGATTCGAAGGGTGTTTGGAGGATTAATGGTTGAGTTGTGTGCCTAAGGTATGAGATTGGGTGAGATTAATATTGGAGGAGGCTTATTATGCTAGATATTCTATATATCCTAGTGCGGCAAAGATGTACCATGATTTAAAACAAAACTATTCGTGGTGTGAGGGGAGAGATTATTGAATTTATGGAAAAGTGCTTTAACTGCCAACAAGTCAAATATGAGCATCAAAGGCTTGGAGGTTCGATGCAGAAGATTCCCATCTCGAGTGAAAATAGGAGAGTATAACTATCGATTTTGTTACAGGTTTGCCCATGGCCTTGGGTAAGTTTGACTTAGTTTAGGTGATTGTGGATCGATTGACTAAGCCGCCTCACTTCCTACAGGTGAATATTAGCTACAGTGTGGATTAGTTGGCTAGGTTGTATATCTAGGAGATTGTTAGATTACATGGGGTGTCGGTGTCTATAGTGTCGGACAGAGGATCTTTGTTCACATCCTATTTTTTGAAGGCTCTACAACATAATTTGTATACTCGGTTCAATTTGAGTTCAACTTTCCACCCTCAGATTGATGGATAGTCCAAGTGCACTATTTAGGTGTTAGAGATATGCTTTGGGAATATGTGATTGATTTTCGTGCCCAATAGGATCAACATTTACCTTTGGCAGAGTTTGCTTACAACAACAATTATCACTCTAGCATTCTGATGGCACCATTTGAGGCATTATATTGCCAGAGATGTAGATCGCCTATATGGTGGTTTGATTCAGGTTCAACTGATGTGTTGGGTGTTGACCTTCTTAGAGATGCTATGGATCGAGTCCAGTTGATACAGAGTAGGTTGTTGACGGTCGAGAGCTGCCAGAAGAGTTATGCTGACAAGAGGACTAGACCTTTAGAGTTCATTGTTGAAGATAATATGTGGCTTAAAGTATCACCCATGAAGGGTCAGATGAGGTTTAGGAAGAAGGGCAAGCTTAGCCCTAGGTTTATTGGCCCATTTGATATCTTTAGGAGGGTAGGTGAGGTTGCTTATGAGTTAGCATTACCACTAAGACTATCATCAATTCGTCAAGTATTTCATGTACCCATGCTCTGCCGGTACATTTAAGATGAGTCACATGTGGTTTCCTATGATTCAGTTGAATTGGGTTCAGATTTGTCACATGAGGAGAAGCCTGTAGCTATTTTAGATAGGCAGGTCCGGAGATTGAAGACCAAAGATATACCTTCTATGAAGGTTCAATAGAGACATTGTCCAATTAAAGAGGCTACATGGGAAATAGAGTCAAACATGTGAGCTAGATATCCTAGATTTTGAGGCTTTAGGTACTTTGTTTTCTCTTATGGTCGAGGACGAACATTATTTATAGTGGTGAATAACGTAATAACCATATGGGTCATTTTTGAGCTTATCTGTTATTATTTTTGCCCTTTCATAAGTTACTTTGGACCTATTATGAACTATCTGTGTTGTGCAAATTGGAATATTATGCTTTAAAAGTAGAAAATATGGAGTTTTGGCATTTTTGGAAGCTTCAGTTGGTGAAAAAGTGAGTTTTTATACCATTCTATGTGTTGGGTGTCGGATCAGAAATCTGTCGATTCCATTAGCTCTGTAACATCGAATCTGGTCTAGCAGAATTTACATAACTGAATTGTGACCTAAAAGGGAGATTTGGACCCAAAGTTACATTTTAAGTTGATTTTGAAGCCTAAGTTTGACTATGGTCAAAATTCAAAGTTCGGAAGCTCGAATCAAAATTCCAACAATTCCAGTAGTTCCATATGGTGAAACTAACGCTTGAAATAATCTTGTTGTATTTTTTGGAGTTTTCGATGGAAGTTTTGGCATTTTTAGTTTTAAACTAGTTTTAATGAGTTGTATCAGTAACTGTGTTGAGGAGACCTTAAAAGCAAATTCTGACAATTCTGTTAAATCCAGATAGCCATTTTGATATGGATACATGTCTGGTTTGTATAATTTGTTATGGGTTCCAAATGGACCCCGAGGGTCCATCCTATGAAATTTTTAAAAGCTGGTGCAACCCCTTTTTATTCTCCACGTTCTCGGAATTGACCTCTGTGTTTGCGGATGTATGAGTTGTTTACACTCCGCGTTTGCGGGAGTCTTCTCCGCATTAGTGAAGGGTCAACTTCTCGTCCTCCATGTTCGCGGATGACCCCTTTGCGTTTGGACATTTGTAGTTCTGAGTTCACGGAATAATTCCCGTGTTTGCAGAGTACATTTTTGTATGATCATTTTTTATTTGTGAAACCCATTTTCAATTATTTTCAGCATTTTTAAGCTTTATTAGGCAATCTTTATAGATACTTTTCAGGGAAAACATTTTGGTAAGTATTTCTTTCATTAAATTAATTAATTTCCATTACCTTTCTCTTGATAGTATGTAATTAATTTCCATTACTTTTTTCTTGATAGTATGTTGGATTTCATGAAGTTTGATTTCTAAAATGGGATATCCCATGTCACTGAATTGGGAACTTTAACTGATGATTTCTCCCTCAGTTTGAGCTCAATTTTATTAGGATTTCAGGAATGAACTCCTTTCCTCACATAGAATCATAAGTTTGAGTTCATTTTCAGATTCGAGAACTTCGGAATTCAACACTAATTTGACCATTTTGCTCTTAAGCTTAATTCGTGTCAATATGTGTATCTAAAATCCATCTCTTGATGCGCATAATCTATTATTGGTAGTGGCTAGTTGATTTGGAGCTTATTTCGAGGTTTGGGTTGAACAAAACGCTTGGTTCGAGTAAGGTTTCAGCATCGAGGTAGGTTCAACTAACCTTTTGGGACTAGATTGAAGTTATTGGATATGTTTATCTAATAATTGTAAGATTTGGATTGCTACATGAGTAATTAGATTGATATGATAGTATTTTTATGAAAATGTGATATTGGTTGTATTGAAATTGGAGTAAATTGGGATATTGTTGGCAAATTGAGATGTGTCCTTAATAATTCGATTATGTTGGATGTTATTGTGATAATATGAAACTTGTGATATTATTTGAGAAACTTGGTAGTAATTGATGGTATTTGAGATACTTCTGGAACTTATATGCATATTTAGGGGACTTGTGAAGTCCGGTGTTATCGATATATTTTGGCTATTCCGGAAAGTGTGGTACCTTGAGACATGGTGATGACTTGTGGTTCCCATTGTGATAATTGGCAATAGTTCCATAATTCTATGAAGGTTATTTATTGATATTCTTATTACGTTGATGTTATATACCTTGATTTGTAGCATTAGAATGTATTTATCTCACATTGAATCTATACCACCCCTTGACCATGCTGAGGTGGCATGGTTGAGATATTGTACCACCTTTTTCTAAAACCCCTTGACCACGCCAACGTGGCAAGAGAGATATTGTACCACTTTTGGAAACTCCATGACCACGTTGAGGTGGAAAGGTTGAGATATTGAGATGTTCTGACGCCCCTTGACCACGCTGAGGTGGCAAGGCTAAGAGATTTTGGTATATAATCTAACAAGACCTCCATAGGTTCTACCTGGTAGCCTTAGCTTAGTAGATGGATACACTGGCTATGAAACAGTCATGATTCCTTGAGACATGGTGATGACTTGTTGTTCCCATTGTGATACTTGGCAATAATTCCATAATTCTATGAAGGTTATTTATTAATATTCTTATTACGTTGATGTTATATACCTTGATTTGTAACATTAGCATGTATTTATCTCACATTGCATCTATACCACCCCTTGACCATGCTGAGGTGACATGGTTGAGATATTGTACCACCTTTTTCTAAAACCCCTTGACCACGCCAACGTGGCAAGAGAGATATTGTACCACTTTTGGAAACTCAGTTGAGGTGGAAAGGTTGAGATATTGATATGTTCTAACACCCCTTGACCACGCTGAGGTGGCAAGGCTAAGAGATTTTGGTATATAGTCTAACAAGACCTCCATAGGTTCTACCTGATAGCCTTAGCTTAGTAGATGGATACACTGGCTATGAGATAGTCATGATTCCACCTCATACATTGAATTCACTCATATCATTGCACTACATCATTAATTACACTTGCTCCTTTTATCTGTTATGATATATATGTGTTTGTGTGTACATATATATATATATATACACACACATATTATGTGCTAACCCCTTTATTGCAAGTGAGAATGATTCTTCGTTATTCCATGCTTATCCGATTTCTCCTATCCTAGCGGTTGAACCTACTGGGTGCATTTTTGTGTACTCTCCCCTACCATGTTTCTCCCTACAAATAGAGTACAGGGTCACCCACGTTGTAGTTGATATTACAATAGAGGAGTTTCATTTATCACCAGATTTAGAAGTGAGTCTCAAACTTTGAGTCGTCGTTGATTCTTTGAGACTAATTTTGTTGACATCTATATCAGATTATGTATTTAACCTATGAGGCAGCCTTGTATTTACTCATTCGTATTACTTAGAGGTTCTTGTACTCATAACTGCAGGTTTTGGGATTTAAATTAAGTGTTGCGGTTGCTCTTACTTTAGTTTTACTTTCTTTAGTCGCGATGTGGTTTTGGATCGTGACAAAAATCCTATATATGAAACTCAATCAGTAAAGAAGTTTTCAACTCAGTTTTGTGCTAAAGGATTTTTGTGACATAATTCATCTCAAATAAATTCTCACACTAGAGAATTGACCTTAAATTGTATATGCTATTTAAAATGACTGGATATAACCCTATATGAATATGAAGAACCATTAGTCTTAGCTTAGAAATATTTAGGGTGTTACAATATCTCCCCCTTGGGATCGTTCAATGATGACCAAGTCAGAGAATCAGACAAGGCACGAGTACAATACATAACTGAAATACTCAAGCACACGAATATATATAGAATCTAAGATGAGAGAAGGGCTATAATCTCAAACAATTTCATCAAAATTTCTCATAACTTTGAAAAAGAAAATTATGGACCCAACATATGAATAAAACCGCCATGTACTAAGTGATAAAATTGATGCCCTTTGAGCTTAGTAACTCTTGTAACCTATGATCTTCTTCTTGATTACAACACATCATTAACTGAATTTCTAGCTCCTGCCAAGCCTAAGTTTAACTGCATACTTCTACCTTTTGTAAGTCTGATTCATAGTCACAAAGTGTTATCCATAAGTTGATCACACTTGTATAAAATTGACCGATACAGTTTATGTTGTATACCTTTGCAGGGAGTTTTATTTAGAGGATGTCACTTTTCTGACCTCTCTAACACTCTTATGTGAAGCTCTTAACAAGAGTCACTAACGACATAATTTAATTAACCTCATACCTACCATGCAACATTCAAGCCTATCATTCTCATCACTTTATGATTCTTGTATGCAACATCATCTATGAATTCCCAAGTCTTCCCTCACATCTTTTCAACCACAATTTCATTAACTTCTACTATGAGGCACTTCCACATATTCTTACCTACCTATTAGACATAACAAAATCTTATCTCGATCTTCCGCTACACTTATAACTTAAGATGTAACAAGCATACCATAACTATCGTAATAAAAAACACGACTCTCTCACATATGTCATGATTGAGCCACAACCATTAGCATCTATATCAATACTAAAAAGAAAGAATCACAGAGCGAAAAAATCATCAGCAGGATTCATTCAAAAGATATGATTTGAGAACATTCATGACATATGAAATTGAGCATATCTTAAACATGATCGAATATATCATGATTCATATAGCCTAGGGCTGAAAATTGAGTAGATTTGTTAGATAAGAGTAGGATCACAAAATGAAGGTTCCATTTCTCATTCTCACTGAGCATACACTTAAACAACATGAAGTACATGAATTTGGACCATGTGTATGGTGCTGATACACAAGATAGGAGTAAAATATCCACTCAATTATTATTATTATTATATATTTATATATATATACTAAGATGGAAAAATATTGAAGTCTCATCCTGGCCAACTCATCCCTAGCTAAAACTTAAGACCTATTTTGGTCCGTTAACTAATCATCTCCCTCTTAGCTAGAAGATTACCATCCCAAGTCTATGGATGATTCTCCACACTATGGTACAAGCACAACCTTCTAAATAGTCGGGGCATCACTATGCACAAGTATATATAAAATTCTCCAGTCATACTATATTTGAGATACCTCTCTTAACTTTCTTCAATCATTATAGGTATCTTTCTTTAACTACTCTTATTAGCATACATAGTCGCTTCGTCTAACTCTTATGCTCTAACCTCTATCTTATAACACTAATCTTCTAAGTTCACATACACCTAATTAAAGGAAACTTAAACTATAACAAGAGACTCATCATCATCTATATATAACCCTTTTGAACTACTTCTCATGAATGCTTTAAAAGAATATATTGCTTACTTCAGGCTTCTCCGCATTGGCTATTAAAGGACACTAACTAGGTATACTTAATAAATTATAAATTCATAATCTCATATAACTTTATACCATCTCAAGTACACATGTTAAGCATTTTCTTTTCTAATGACTTAGCCTTAATTCTATCTTTTCACCTAAGGGTCACCTATACCACACTTATAACATCTCATTTCTTGTAAGTTAATATCTTACTTTCTCACATACACTATGTCAAGCCTACTAGATCAAACCTCCAACGATAAGTATTACTCTCATAATGTTATCCCCCTCTTCATAATACTCATCTAAAGTTCAAGGGTCTAGTACTAAACATGTGCTTCATGCACTTCTTGTATATCCTACTAACTTATAATTACTAGGTAAAATTGGGAGACATTAGCCTACTAAACCTCATGACAAGTAGTTGACTTTTATAACCCAGCCTATCTGGTTATAATAAATCATCACATTCTTTTCACAACCTAATTAGTATCGACTAATTCATTATACCCCCTTGCCTGTTTAAGCTTATACTCTATAAATATTATGGGGCTCTCTCTTCAAAATCACAAGCCTAGACTTAGATCTATCACCTTATGAGTACTCTACTCCTTTATCCAATACCTATACTTGGTCTTCACTAACACAATGACGTATCACAAACTTTTTTCTAGATTCAAGTATACTCTAACTCATCTTGACTAACATCTCTTCCTCTACCTTCTATGATGGAAGTTATACAATACGTCTTCTATTTAACAAGGCCCTAAAAAAGGGACTTGACTTACTATCTCATTACATAGCTTATACATACATAACTCATAGATTTATGCCTCATTGAGCCACTATTCCCACTTTCTAGTTTCTAAATCTTTCTAGTTTTAGGACCATTCCACAACTTATAGTTTGCAAAGTCTCAATCACGCCCTCTCAGGGTAACACTAAACATCTAAAGGCATAACTTCCCTGTCAAGGATCACATCTGCAGAAAGGCTTAGAGAAGAAGGTCTAGGAATACGTTTTATTTCCACTAGATCTCACGTCTTATAAGAAGGAAGGAGCATTATTTAGCATCAATAGACTTGGGCACACAAATCGTCTCCTCTTAGGCCTTGTGCAGTCTCTTCACTTTTTTATTAATTCATCTATGATTAACTCATCATAAGGATCTAGGATGTTCAGTTTCAACTACCTTGAGTATAAGGAAGAGTCAAATGAATTTGGGCAATACATGAATCTGAATAAGTTTCTTAGGGAACAACTTTATTAAATGATCAAGATTATGAATTTGTAGTCCCTCATTTGTCAATAGTCCCTCATTTGTAGAAGGGGGCCCTAAAAATCATAAATAAGATCATATGTACATGACTTCATAGACGTCCAAGGACACTTGAATTTTATGCTCTGATAAAAAATTTATCATTCTCTGAGCCTATACCCTAGACATGGCCAGCACTCAAAAACCATTTCTGGTCCCAGGTTAACCACTTATCCTGGCTATTTACTCGGTGAAAGGCTCACATATCATATAATCTAGGATGGGATTAACATACTAGAACTAAATCTGTAAAGGAAATCAACACCAGCCATGTAATAGCATAGAATCTTAACTCCTAATAAAAAATTGAATAACAGCAAACTAGTCTATGAAGTCTCTAGAATACTATTTATGAAATAGGTACCATGAAAGATCACAGCTACCACAACTAAAGAAAAAAAAATGAAACTAAAGCAATGACATCTAATTCATGTGGCAATAAAGAGGCCTCGTGTATAACTGAGTAGAAATTTGAATCATTGTCAATGCCTACTGAGGAACTCAATCACATGTGTCTGCGTCATGAAATAATGCAAGTTCAAAAGATATCAGTATTTGTCTGATTAAATTTTGATTTGAATATGGTAAGGTCATTCTTCATATCAAGCATATTTATTTTGAATCTAGAACATGATTACACATGAGGATTTAACATAAACTGACATGTGATAAGAATGTAAATCACATAACTTTCCTTAAAGATGCTTAAATTATGTGAATTTGAATATGGTCATAGCTTTGAAGATTTAAAAAAAAAAAAAATTTTGGCCTCCAATTGACCTGAAATTTGATAAGTTCATTGAAAACGATCTAACTAGAAATACTCATTGCTATGTTGTTATGATTTTTAAAGGTCATTAAGATGATTTTCAAGTTGTTCTTTCAGATTAAAATGTGATTTAGTGTGAAAACAATCCTTTATATCGATTTTATTTATGTTAGATATTGTAATGATTACATATGATTATTTAAAATGAATTGATATATGATAAGAATATATATCTGATATTCTTTTTAAATCCTTTGAATCTGAATTTGATCATAGATTTGGAGATAAATATTAATTTTGAACTCCAATTGATTGGATATTCAAGAGGTTCATAAGAAATGATCAAATTAATAATAATCACTGTTATGCAGTGATTTGACAACTACATATCATTTTAAATGATAGTTTTAGGATTTTTGTTATTTTTTGAAAATTAAATTTAATGAAAAATAACTCAACTATGATATAGTGGTGACAGAGATTGTTCTATATGACTCTCACGACTAAATTTTAGTGAAGTATTAAGTTTATGTGCTGGTATTAGACCTTCTTCCACAACAGATGAATTTAATACAAGTCACTAGATTTAATCCGATCTCTAGTTTTGATAATTTGTATTAACTAAATTTAGCTCTCCTAAATTGAGTAATATATGATTGGATCATTGGATCTAGGGATAATGATATCCACTTGACTTAAATTACCAGTATACTCTTCATATGAGTTAGCTTTTGTTCTAAATTTATGGAGTGAATATCTGACACCACATAGATATGTTGCGTAAGTAGTTATTTTTTCAGCAAATTTATTGTTCAAGATTCATGAACACTTATGAGGTGTGTTTCAAATTTTAATATTCAATGATATATAAACATGCTGATTTTTTTAAAAATAATGCTCATACAAAGAAAATAGTTTTTAAATTTTGTTCTTTATTCTTGATCTGTGTATCTGTTATACAAATGATGACATATGATAGAAATTATTGAACGAAAAATTCTAAATTCTATTTTGATCAAACAATATTTTCAACCAATTGATCATAGTTTCAGTACAAAAAAGGACTCTAATTGATCTAAAATTTGGTAGTTTCGTAAGAATGACTTGATAAGAAATATTTCTTTTCTATTTATATTGTTATATGAGTTTTTGGTCATATTTAGTGATACAGATCCTTCCCATGATTACCAGATTAAATAATAGTGAAGTGTTAATTTCATGTGCTGGCTTAGACCTTCCTCCATAACGGATGAATATTATACAAGTCACTATGTTTTTAATCCTAGTTTTGATAATCTATATTAACTCTCCTAAACTGAGTAATATAAGATTGGATCAATGGAACTAGAGTATTTTCACTTGACTTAGGCTAAGAATAGACTCTTCAACTGAATCTGGTCTGTATAAGTTTATGGAGTGAATAACCGATCTTTGTACATGTGTATTGCATGAATAGTTCTCCAATCCCAATGATTGGCTATTCAAGATGCATGGGTATATATGCATAAATGAGCTTTGAATTTTATTATTTAGAATTATTTGATATATACATATCCTTCCCATGATTACCAGATTAAATAATAGTGAAGTGTTAATTTCATGTGCTGGCTTAGACCTTCCTCCATAATGGATAAATTTAATACAAGGCACTATGTATTTAATCATTAGTTTCGATAATCTATATTAACTCTCCTAAACTGAGAAATATAAGATTTGATCAATGGAGCTAGAGTGATTTTCACTTGACTTAGGCTAACAGTAGACTCTCCAACTGAGTCAGGCATGTAGAAGTTTATGGAGTGAATAATCGGTCATTATACATGTGTATTGTATGAATAGTTCTCCAATCCCAATGATTGACTATTCAAGATGCATTGATATACATGTATAAATGAGCTCTGAATTTTATTATTCAGAATTATTCGATATATTATGATCTATTATATCTCAAACTCTCAAAAGACTTCACAGACCCACTTAGTACTACTCAAGGATTTTTTTAGATAAGATATTAATATTAAAGAATGCATTATGCATGTGTTTTATGTTAGAAAGAATTTATTTTCAGTTTCTAGCTAAATAAGAGATAAATACTCAATATATTTTTTGTAACTCTCCTATTATTGAGTTTGATAAATATTGTATCTCTTATAGTATATTGCTGCATGAACTTTTTACTAGTATTATCTCTTATGAATTGAATAATATTAATCTATCTTACAAGAGAAAACATCTTTCAAATTGAATATAACTTATTTGTTCACTAGTGTCTAAAGTTATTTATTCTGAATAGAACTTCACGTTCTTTAAAGGATGGACATAATGGTTCATTGAAAGTGAAGTCACTACAAATGTGAGAGTCCTATTTAGAAAGAAAAATGACTTATAGACCTTTTCACTTAGAAAGAAAATAGAAGTAGTAATAAGTTAGAATTAATCTATTTTAATTTGTGTTGTAAATGAACATTCAGGCAAGAGTGATTTTGAGTGTTATAGAATATTCATTAAATATTACTCATGATATGCATATATATTTTTTGATGCTATGTGAGTCTTATTTTTTATTTGATAAACTCAAGATATTTAAGACAAAAATAAAGATAGCGTCATGAAAAATCTGTAACATTCCTGCAATTTGATTGTAGTGGGGTATACCTCTTTGCAGAGTTCATCAGTCACTTATTTGATAGAGTAATTGCATTTCAATCATTTACACCAGAACTTTATAATAGATTGGTGTAAAAGAAGCAAGAAAAATAGTCTGTTATGGAAATGGTAAGATTAATGATTGACTTATTTGAAGTTGTTTTACTTCTTTTGCAATATATCCTAAGAACTATATGCCACATTTGGAATTTAATTCCTTGAATGTTTGTAACTTTGACAACTATAGAACTAGTAAGGACTTGACGTTAGTCTAGTATATGTCATGTTCAGATATAGAATTGTCAAGCATATATGCTGAAAGAGAAAACAAACAAGTTGGAATTAATTATAAATGTGTGTGCGAGTTAACTGGATATTCAAAAGAATAAAAGAAGATCTTATTGTCTTGAAGAAAATATGGCTTGTTAACACAATTGCCAGATTTCTAGAAAAGGACTATTTAGTAAACCATGTTCCTAGAAGCAAACTAGTTTTACAGCAACTGAACAAAGAAATAACAAATGATTCAGTCGTAAATTCAGACGCTCAAGAACATCTAATTGGTATGTCAGAACTGACGTTCCATTTTATTTAAATAGTGGGAGATACGTTACTTGACAAAAGACGATTTACTACCTCAAGTAGTGGGAGTGATGTTGAGCAAATTAAATAGCACTACATGAATAAGTTGTTAATATTTCAATAACAAAAGGTTTTGAGGAAAATATAAAGACTTAAGAACATGAAAGTGTGACTATAATAGTGGTACTTAGTCGTCGTGGGAGAATCGTAATGAAGATTGATTTGTTGTATATTTTTGAGACAGTTTTATGGTAGAACTCCTTAAAAGAAATACATTCTTGAAGAGTTTATGATAAGGTCCCTCGAGATCTAGTACTGAATCGATTGTCATGACTAGGCACTACTAGATGGAATTGCATAGGAAAACAACTTGGTAAGATCCTTTTGATAAGTTATATAAAAGGAATACCTATGAAAGTTGTAAATGCATAGTTAAAAGTCTAAGTGGGAGATTGTTAGGATATATACTATGAATCATGGATTTAGACATAGTATTCTAACAATTTCCATGACTGAATATCTAAGTGGAGATTGTTAGGGTATATACTATTAACCACACATTTAGATATAGTATATTATAATAATTGTGATGGTTAAAAGTCTAAGTGGGAGATTGTTGGAATATATAGTATTAACTATGAGTTTAAATATAGTATATATTATAGAAAAATCATTCATCTAATTTTAATAAAAGTTTTAATAGATCATATAATCGTTTATGTGTCCATTTACTTATATAGTAGATGATTTAGTGTATAGAGTTTTAGCTTATACACAGAGGATGAAATCATCGATTTTTATATGTATAAAATTTTTCGTTCACAATCTAAGATGGAGATTTGACAAGCCATCGGTATGATTGTAGCACAAGATTATATATAATTTATATTTATTATGGGAACAGTGCTGTTCCAACTTCTTTTGCTAGTGCATATTATATGTATTGAACGGTACCGAGTAGAGATAGTTTTCTTAGACTGACTAATAAAAATATATTCTCTAAACTGTTAAATGTACTTATATTCTCAATCCTGATATAACTATTATGATATGTATATATTATTTATCGTTTTTCTTTATTAAAAGGTGAGATTCTGAGATGGGTCAATATGCCTGGTAGATTGGATGATAATAATATATAATGGTGAAATAATCAGTTAGTTGATGGAATCCATGTTTCAATATAGAGATTGATGATATGCCTTTTGAGAAGCTTATAAGTTTTCATCATGTTAAACCTTGCAAGTGAATCTTTAAATTAAATTATTGATTACTATCTGTAATCTTAACATGGAAAATTACATAGGTGTTTAATGGGAAATTTCAAAATGTAAATAGAGGAGTGCAATTACGAATTTTTAGTGGAATAATTTGTAATTTATTATGGTAAGAATAATTTCAAATTAATTATTTGAATTACTTCCATAATAAGAAGCCTCAACAATTAATTATGTGGTCCCTACAGTGCCCATATTTAACTAGAACTCAGAATGAAAAGTGGGTTTCCTTCTTCCTTTTGGATTTGGAAAGATCCTCTATAAAATAGGGTTTTCTTAATCTAGAAAAAAGGGGATTTCGATGAAAAGGAATTAGATTTTCTATACAATGTTTGCCTACCCAAGTATTGAAAGAGTTCGGATGTGAACTTAGGATTATTGTAGAAGACCGCAGAACTTCAGTCTAACTTGTTGATGCTCACGCTTCAAGAGGTATTTTTCTAATTAAAATTCGTAAATTTTATGTGTTTTATCATAATTATTTGTGTTCTAGCATAAACGTATGTGTTATCTATTATTCATGTAAGCAGTACGATCCTTATAATCTTCCGCTGCGCGTATAATTTTCCAACAGAAACAACTATTTATACTTGTAGGATTTTAACAACTTCACTACTTCAAAACTGAGCAATGTCAAAATTACAAACTCGCACCACTCAAAACACCAACCTTCACTCACCTAACTCGAAACTATCGAGAGCCAAACTCAATCTCAACAATAACTCTCTCAAAGAAAACGAACTCTTACAATTATTGTTACTAATGATTCCAAGAAGATTGCAGCAATTTGAACAAACAAGAAAAACCTAACTCTAGATCTTGCTTGAATACTCTCGTGCTAGTTGCTCTTGCTCAAAGAATTCTCTCTTTCATATTTGCAAAAGCTGTGACTATTAGGGTTATTGATTGCTTATATAGTTGACCTTAGAGTTGTTCCTTAATTAGACTCTCTCTTTGAGTACGACACATACACATTTCCTTGTAGAAGTCCTATTTTGATTCTGCTTCTTTATTGAATCCTTTCCGGATTTTGTTTCCTTATATGAAACTCTTGCTCCTACTAACCTGAACCTAGTTCTGTTTGTAATCATCAAAATAGCTTAGATGCACCTGCAAGATCCTAACATATAATAAACCTAACATGGAGTTTTTTCTTTTTCTTTTTTGAATTTTGCATCCCTAATGTGTATGTTCATTTGCCAATTTTACCCTATC
Source organism: Solanum rostratum (assembly GCA_029948455.1). Lineage (NCBI taxonomy): Eukaryota > Viridiplantae > Streptophyta > Magnoliopsida > Solanales > Solanaceae > Solanum > Solanum rostratum. Next base: position 44,245,335 of record CM057051.1, read on the forward strand.
TTTCAATTTAGTTTTTTGGTAATTATTGAATTTCCATTATCAAAGTGACCCTATCTTTCAAGTTTAATGATTTGCGTCCTAGCAATAAGAAATTGTTCGTCATGAGAGTACGTAACATAAAATACTTGGTTGTATTAAAGTATTATCTTAATTCTTCTTGATATCAAATTTTCTTTTGATGAAATATAATAAAGTCATGTTATCATAATTTGTTGTATTTTACAACTAAAAATGATTAAATTTATTGTTTTTGCCTTCTTATAAAAACATGCGTGATTCAGGAAATAGAGTGAATACTTGGAAATATTTCTCCACCATGTGACGATACCCTTGTGTAATATATATATATATCGATCCGAACCGTCGTTAATTAGAGGGAACGAAGCTTACGAATTAAAAATTTTCTAGACTAGCACCATCCTATCATAGTGAAAATATTCCTATCACAGCGGTGCTGTCATAGTGGGTTGGGACCCACCATAGTGAGCTTAGTGGGTTAGAATAAGAAAACGTGAATCTTTATTTACCCTCTCTTCCTTGGAATGCCTAAAACAGATAAAAGTTATCCCACAAACCCCCAAAAGGTTGCTCTAGACCTAGGAAGAATGGAAAGAAGGGATTCTAGTGCAAGAAAGCTACAACTCACAAAATTCAAATCTGCTTGTTGTTCACAACCACTATGGATCAAAGAACAACTTGAAGATTGTGGAGTGCTGACAGACACAATTCCCTTGATGTGTGATAATACTAGTACTTTGAATATGGCCAAGAATCCTATTTAACATAAAAGAATAAAGCATATTGATGTACGACATAATTTTCTTAGGGACCAGGTTGAGAAAGGGAATATCTGCATGAAGTTCTATAGTACTGAAGATCAGGTTGCTGACATTTTTACTAAGCTTCTTTGTAGGGACCAATTTGAAAGAAATAGGCTGAGTTGGGTCTGATCAAGCAGAAGCCTAGAGGGTCTCAATGATTGTGAACTTTCCCAAAATTCTGGCTAGAAATACTAAAGTAGGTATCTGAGAAATCATTGACAAAAATGTTTATATGTATCTTGCAGGTTGTAAAAGTTGACATTTTCATAGGACTTGAAGATCAAAACTGAAAAAGTCTTACTCAAAATCAGATCATCAAGGACCTAGCTCCCTATCAGGTTGGTATTCCTTTCATAACTTGTCACAACATTTAATGTGCATGCACAGAACCTGTCATGTCGGTTCAGCTTTTCTGAACTGGCGTCAATCCGTCCCGATAGCCAAAGCGACACAACCAATCAGGGACCAGACACTTCCTTTCCATTTCTTAAAATGGAATTCATCCGCCATTTGCTCCTATCATTCTCAAGAACTTGGTACTTTCTTCTCTTGTCTCCTTGTCTGTATCTGTGAAAAAGTTTCACCATGTCTGCAAATTCTGATAAACCTTCCTTATTAATAATAACCGAAAACGAGTCAGTTTCTTCCCCTAACATTAACACACCCCCATCAACCCCTGTTTATGTACCAATAAAACCTGATGACTTACATCCATTGACTTAGACCCTCTCACCATTCTCACCAACTGCTCAGCTAACTTCTAAGTCTGCACCTGTAGGGCCTGAATCACCCAGTGTAATACTTGAATTAAACATAGTAGAACCTCCACAAAGTGTTACTGAGGAAAAGGGAAACTCCTCCCTACTTGGACATACCTCTTCCTCACTTTCTAAAAAGCACTTTGAAGGGGACCTGATTGAAGAAAAGGGCATGGATTCGGACATACTGGCTGAAGGTCCTGAATGGGTTGCGAAGGATCTGCCAGGGCTAAAGGAACATGATCAAGTTGTAAGGGATGAGCCTGCCTCTCCTAATCTCAGCCTCGCACTGGGTACACCTATGTTTGATCAAACCCCAGTCAGTGAGTTCAGGCCAATAAATGTTTCTGAAAATACTAAAGACGATCTTGATGATGAAGAGGATAATTTCCCCTTGAATTGGAGATTGAAGAAACCTGCTGCCTATCCTACTCCTGTTCCTGAAAAGGACCGGGTTGGGATGGCAAAAGGATAAGAAAAAATGTTTGAGGAAACTATGGTGGTTGCTAGGAGTTATACTATCAGGGGACAAAAAATGCTAAAGCATACTATGGTTGTGGAGGAAGATATTCCTGAGAACCAGGTTGTAAATATTGAGGAGGAGAAGGAAGGTAGTTGGACTGAGTCTAATGAGGACTTGGTTGGTCTCATATTACTATCTGAGGTAACTTAGCCCTCATCTTAGGGGCCTGCAGCTACAAAGGACCCTACGGCTCAGAAGGAGGATGCTGGAAACTGCAAAGAGGGGTGACCCTGCTCCCATTCGGGGACCAAGTTCACAAGTTAAAAGGAGATAAGTTGAAAAAGTTCATACCAGGGATGAGAGGATCAGTTTGCTAGAAAAACAAAAGGTTTTTAGTGGTAAGGTGTTTGAGCCTACGACTAAAGAGAGCCTGGCATGAGGGAGTTGGTGGATTGTTCTTGACTTTCAAGGATGGGGCCACCTAATTGAATGGTGTCTGTCTTATACGAGTGGGAGGTGAGAGAGTTTTATCCTAATCTGGTGATTCAGAATGATGGAGGGTTTGTTACATCTGTGAGGGATATTTCATTTCGGGTAGATGAGGAAATTTTAGGTACTATTTTGAAGGTGAACAAGAAGGAGACCAGGACTGTAGTTGACAAATCCCCTACAAAGAACTTCTTGGTGGAGGCTGGGAAAATGAAGAACTTGAACCCTTAGCAGTCTCCAAGAAGTTTCTTAAGGGACAATACAAGTTATATTTTGAGTTTGTTAACAAAGTCTTGCTGCCCAGAACAGAGAAGAGGACCATAGCGACCATGGCTGATCTGTATCTCATGGAGAAGTTTAGCACTCTGGTAGAAATCAACCTACCAGCATTGGTGATGGAGCACATGAAAAGAGTGCTAAACATGACTGAATGAAAGCATGGGTTAGCCTACGGGTACCTGCTCAACCTTGTGTTTGAGTATTATGGAGTGCAGCTGAGCAGGGGAACAACATGGACTATTAAACAGTCTCTGTCATACAACACTCTAACAGAGTGTGAGTGTGGGGACCTGAAGGCTGGGACCAGGAAGTCCCCCTTGTCTTACTTGATAAATCAAAAGGAATCCTTAAAGGGACAGGTAGAGGAGTTAACTGCTGCTTTGGCTAAAAAGGACGCTGAAATTGTTTTGCTGAAAGTCAAGTTAGCTCAAGGCATCAGTGAGGGACTTGGCTCTACTGAAGTTCCTAAACTGAAGGAAGAAAACAAGAAGCAGGCCCAGGAAATTAAGTCTCTCATTCAGAAACTACTTCTGGTGCATCAGGACTCAAATGTCAGGTTGACTATGCTCATTCGGTCCTTTGCTCATAAGTCCTCTAGTTCCTAAGGCTTCCAGCTTTGTGTCCTTCTTGTTGTCTCCCTCTAGTTCTTGTTATCATGTTTTTACTCCTTATAACTTGTAGACCGGTCTTGGGCGTGTCATGATATGTTTTGTAATTGTTATGACTGGGGTACTGAGTTTAAATTAAATGGTTTTTGTTGTGACTCTCTCTACTGGTTCATGTTCTTCATATTCTATGTTCTTGCTCATAATATACATTCTCAAGTACCAGCTATTTCTTGATTATGATTATTCTCTTAGTTTCCTGTTTGGTTTTTAATGATGCCAAAAGGGGGAAGCATACATTGAAAGGGAATAGGTGGTAAGGGAACAGGTACAAAATACTGGGAATAAAAAAGGAAGCATGCATGCAGGGGGAACACAGTTTTTCATCGTATGGAAGGGGGGTAATGTTAAGTCCATGATTTTTGATTTTGAAGTTTTGATGATCAACAAACTGAGTCAAGGACTAGGTAGACTATCAGAACACTGTGCTAAGTTGAACATGGGATACAATTGGTTTAAAAGCTGTTGTGGTTGGTGAGATGTCTATCACAGTTGTATTGAAGGACCAATGGTCCAAGTATTGCATCGACTGTAGTATAAAAGGAGCTTGTCCAAGGAATAAACTTAAGTTTTTGGAATTTTACACAATTGAATATTCTTGTTCCAAAAGTTCTATCTTGTCAACTTGTTCAAGAAGATACAACTGATGTAGACGAGGGACCTGATAGAAGGCTTCTGTAGTTTCCTTGTTTTAGTTGTTGTGTTGCATTGTAAAGTGTAAGACCACTCCTAATCTACAAAGGTTTGTGGTCATTGTTGTTCGTTGTTTATTTTGAGTGTTGTACACCTTGTAGACAGTGTGTAAGCCTCAAGGTATGGTTGTGCTTTAGTGTAAATTCATAAGGGGTGAAGAGTGTAGACTAAGGAGGGTTTTGTTGCTCATTGCTTGTACTTAGGTTGCAAGTAGGTTTGGTGGGAAACTAGAGAAAAAGTCGTGTGTGTTGTATTTCTTTACTTTGCTCATTAGTGGATTTGGTTTTGGGAAATCCTGTTGAGATAGGTCGTGGTTGTTCCTCCTTTGAGCAAGGAGTGTTTCCACGTAAAGTCCTTGCCTGTTTCATCCTCTGTTGGTAACATTCCGCTAGTTTTCTGTTTATCATGTTAGAGGGACCAGATCCCTTACTAGGCTCGCAGCATATTAACTCAATAAAATCAACTGCAGCACTTAATAGGTGGCAAGTAACAAGAAAAAAAATTACATAATCAATCAACAACAATATGAAGAACAAACATAAGGGCTCCGGCCTCCCCACCAAACTTCTTTTGGGAAACGGATTCTTTTAGATCGTGTATATTAAGCTGCTTCAGAACATTTTCTTTTTATATTATCATGTTGGAATATGACACCCGACCTAAATACATCATGCCGGAATGTGGCATCCAATCCCATAATATTATGTTGGAACGTGACACTTGATCCAAATATATTTACTTCATCATTTTTTATCATTATTTTCCACTTTATTAGCAATATTTTATCAACCTTTCTTTATTCGAGGCATAACTTTGATAAGGCAAGGTCAAGATTGTAGATTCATGATCATGGAATTGAAAACCAATCATGACAGTATATCAATCATCCAACCACATAATTAAATACACGGAAAGCTCCACGATGTTACTCAATAAATATCAATCACTATTAAGAGTCTTTCTATCATATAGAATAAATCACAACCTACCTCGATTGAATAACCAAAATGAAAAAACAATAAATTATTGGTACATTAGAACCCTCAATGTAATATATTTCTCTATAAAATTAAAGGTAATAAATTTTGATTTTACCTGAACGCTCAAGTATATTACTTTTTCCTCTCTTGTTCTTTCCCCTTTTCTATTTTCCTTTCTTTTTCTTATTATCTACTAAAAGTGATGTACCCTAGTAATTTACTTTAACAGATATTAAAAATAAGTGGTATAGGATATTAACTAAATTATGAATTTAGCTCACAAATTAAATTAATTATCTAAACTTATCCCTCAACTAAATAACTATAGTTATCGAATAGTCCAAAGTGCCCATTAAAATTATATAGGATGTTTATGGGATAAGAAACTCTAATACTCAAAACGACCTAATGAACTGTTACATCAGATATCGATTTACCCATCGTTCGTCTTTGAACAGTCAAAAGAAAAGAGAGGATAAGAAAAGGTATCCGATTCAAACTCTTAAGTGAACTCCTCCACCAGACGGTTCTTTCGTTGAACCTTCACTCATGCAATCTCCTTTGAACTCAACTTACAGACCTCCTTTACTAGAATAGCTCTTGGATCCTCTTCATAAGACAAGTTCGCATCGAGTAGGACCAAATTCCAATGAATAATGTATTTTTCATCACCATGATATTTCTTAAACATCGACACATGTAAATTGGGTGCACTCCAGACAAACCTGGAGGGGAAGCTAATTCATAGGCCACCTCTCCCACACATTTAAGTACTTCAAATGGTCCATATCTTAGATTGAGTTTACGTCACTTACAAAACCAAACCACACCCTTCATGGGTGAAACCTTCAACAACATTTTCTCTTCTTCCATAAACTCCACGTTTCTGATCTCTTTCGGTCTGCATACTCCTTGTACCTACTCGGAGCTTCTAGAAACTTCTCCTAAATAAATTTCACCTTATCAAGTAACTCCCTCGAAATTTTGGTACCCCAAGGTCTCACCTCAAATGAATTAAACCAACCAGTGGGAGACCTGCATATCCTCCCATACGATGCCTAAGATAAAGCCATATTAATACTCGAAGTATAGCTATTATTATATAAAAATTCTGCGAAAGGTATGAACTGATTTCAATCACAACCAAAATCTATCACGCATGCACGAAACATATCTTCTAGCACTTAAATTGTCCTCTTGAACTGTCCATTAGTCTGAGAGTTAAATGTGGTACTAAGATCTAATCTAGTACCTAATTCATCCTCTAAAGTCCTCCAACATTTAGAAGTAAATTGTCTACTACTTTCTGATATAATCAAAATCAAAACTCTATGAAATCGAACAATCTAGTGGATATAGAGTTTAACTAATTTCTCTGCCTTATAAGTCATTATGACCAAAATGAAGTGCACAAACATAGTTAACCTGTCAACAATCACCCATATCGAATCAAACTTGTCCAATGTCTTTGGAAGACTAACCACAAAGTTCAATGCAATTCTTTTCCACTTTCGCTTAGGATCGGGCATTCTCTAAAGTGTCCCTCCAGACCTTTGGTGCTCATATTTTACCTGCTGAAAATTTGGATACTAGACAAAAAAAATCAACAATGTCATGCTACATGATACTCCATCAACAATGTTATCTCAAATAACAATACATCTTGACTCACCAGGATGTATAAAATACCTCGAACAATGAAACTCCACAAGAATAGTGTAATAACCCTCCAGGTTTTTTTTGGTGTTTCCACAATAATTTTATTGGTTCGAGTATGTTCATAGAGAGCTCACGCCATTTCTGACTTGTTGGTATGGTTAGTATGGTTGTTGAATGACCTGTTTGAGAATTCTACAATATTTCAAGTTAAATAGAAAATTATAACTGTAAAATGAGTTTTTGATAAAGTCCTAGTAAACGAACTCGGAGTGGAATACTGATGGTTCCATCAGCTCTGGAACGGCCAAATTAGACTAAGAGAGCGTTCGGTGCAAGTATATCGAGTTTTGCAAATTTAGCGTCCAAAATGGGTCAATACTTGATTTTAGTCAAATGTTCTTGGTAAACGTGCCCAAATGAAAATTCTGACCGCACTGTTTGATCTGAAACGTCAAGTTTAATTTGGGAGGACCTTTCGTTCGGTTCCCAAGGTTTCCAGGTGCATTTTGGCCCATTGGTAGATTTTACTATTAGGAAGCGAGACCTACATTGGGACAAAACAACCTCCGATAGAAATTTTGACTGCACCGTTGAGTCTGAAATGCCGTTTTCAATCAGATTTCATATATGAATTGTATTTTTTTACTCTGGATGAGGTCGAAGCATTAAAATTAAGTCTGAGTAGTTGCTAAAATTAAAAAGTGATGCCAACGTGGCTAAATGAGGGACTGCCATGTGGCAGTTGGTTCAAGAATTTAAAAAATAAGAAAAGGAAAATCACGTATATAATGTAGAAAATTTCCAGAAAATCAAAAACCTTCGGCGAACAATTTTCCAATAGCGATATCTCCTTCACTTTTTATACAATTTCAGTGATTCAAAAGGCTAACTTATGTATTTTCGAGTGGAACATCGTGGAAGTGTCAGAAACTAATTTTGGCACGCTGTTTGAGATAAAACTTGCTGTTTTGCAGCTATATTTTGAATATGTTTTCGAAAATTTGGCATGCAGTTTCTTATCCATTTTGAGTTTGATTTTTGTAAAATTTGGGTCTACGTTTTGTATTTTTGCGAGGCGCATGCCGTGGTGATGTCGGAATTAATTGAAAGATCTCTGTTTGGTGCAAAAATCTGATTATAGCTGCTGTTATGTTGCATTGTTTTTGGGAAACTTCATGTTGTGATACCTCAGTTGTTTCGTACCGGGATTGAATAAAATTTGGGTCTAAATTGTACTACTTTTTGAGACCTACATTGTGGTGTATTCGGATTCTTCTAATTTAACCGTATTTTGAAGAATTTAGTTCAGAAGCCGTTACAGTACATATTTTCAATGAGTTTAGTTGAGAAGCCATTATAGTACATATTTTCGATAAGAAATGTTGTGTGGTTTTTGAGCTGTTTCTTACTGTTTTGAGCCTCGTTTTGAGCTCAATTTTTTGCTATGGACTTGGGGTGATGTAATGGTCATGTTACGGGGGTTGGTTTGGTATTTCAGGCGTGGGCCCCATTTTTTCATGTTTTAGTCACATTTAACGTACTTCCCCCGTTTCTTAAGATATTACAGTCGAAACGGCCGTATTGATGTGGCAACTCATGTTTTGACCGCTGAGTGATATATGGAGGCCATCAGGAAGGAAAACGCCCACGTGGACTGATCCGAAAAGCATGGATTTGCCTTTTAGGTAGGTTAGGTTTATCTTTCCTCTAGACTGAGCCAAAACTTGTATTGTATATCTGTATATTGTTGGAGCATCGCGTTAAAGGATATGCATGCTAGTGGAGATGGTGATCATTGTTTGGACATGATCGTATCTATATCTTTTGTAATAACTAGTTTTGGTACTGTTGGTGTTGTGAATGAATCTGTTACATGTTAAGCAGATCGGCTAAGCAGATAACTATTCCGGGGTTCGAGTCGTTAATTATTGTTCCTAAGTTCGAGGCCCGATTGATTCTTCCTAGGTTCAACGCCCAGCTGATTGTCAAACCACATGGCCCTGGCTGACCTCCCCAGCCAGAGACCAGGTCGGGAAGGGGGTCCCCAGCCTAGTAAGTGTGTTTTCTCTTTCAATTAAATGGACATGCTAAAATTTATAGCAGTAAATGGAACTAGTTTATGAGGTTTCTTAGTCCGTAAATAAATAGCCATCATATGTTCCTTATATTTGATTTTAGCACTTAAATTCTTCAATTTATGTGTCATCTGCAGGCTAACAGACCTCGACAAAGGCATGGAAGAAAATATCTCAGAGAGTCGCCATCATTCTTGGATGTTGAAGTTTCTGATCCTTCTGCAAATGAGGATTCTCCTATTTTTGGAGAAGAACTGTGTGGGGTTTAGTTTCCCCAAGTGTCAAAGCGAGAATGTATCCGCATCTATGTGGAGGAATCGAGTTCATGTGGAACAACATTGCTGGAGATGTAACTCTTACAAGGCTGTGGAGCCCCTATCTGATAGTAAGGAAGGATGCATTATCTCACAGCCTCCTGGCAACGGAAAAACCCGACTCACCATAATATTTCTTTGGTGATTTCTGAAGCTGTATCCAAAGTGTCGGCTTGTAATCATAGCTCCACCCAGTTTGCTTCTTACCTGGGAAGCCGAGTTCAAGAAATGGGAGATGGACATTCCCTTGCATAACTTGAATCGCAAAGATTTCTCCACACAAAACGATGAAGTTGCTATTAATCTCGTCCGCTGTTTATTTTGTGAAGGAAGAAAAAGGCCACATCTTATATGTTTAGCGAAGCTATCACTTGTTCAGGATTCTCACAGGAGATGGTGGAGGCGGTTATGCCAAAGACATACAAGAAATCCTTCTAAAATCGCCTGGTCCTTGAAGAAGGGCACACTATTCGGAATGATAAAAGCCTTGTGTGGAAAGCACAGGAAAAGGTTGAAATAGAGAAGAAGATATTTCTATCTGGAATTCTGCTCCAGAATAACATCTAGAATCTTGCAATACTCTAAGTGCAGTTAAACCAAAGTTTGCTTCAGATTTGAAGCAGAAATGGGGTTCTCTTAGCAGTTACACTGAAAAGAATGCCCGATCATTGGAAGAGATTAGGGATATTATTTCACCACTTGTCCATACATGTTGTGAAGATGAAAAGAAGGTAAGCCTTCGGGGTATAAAGAAATACACTTGAGGCCCACAAATTTGCAGAAGGAGTTGCTTAAAAGAATTCCAGAGAAGTTGTACTCCTTTTCCAAACAAAATCTAGTGTCTCTAATCTCTGTTCATTCTTCATTAGTGGCAAAGCGGAAGGAGTTCTATGAGTAAAAAAGTCAGCTCAAAGAAAGAAAAAGTCAGTTACTTGATCCTCTAAACCTGATCAAGGAGCAACTCAAGTCTCTCTTTGGCTGGACTTTAGGTCGGGAGATTCTCTATGTCAAGGGGAAACTTAATGTAATACAATGGCAGATATCAATAAATCATCATATATGATAACACTCCTAAGAAAAATGTATATCTTGTATCTTTTTCTCAATATTTTTTATTTTCTCCCTATTAGACTTCTTTAATTTATACTTTAATTTATACTCTTAGCACACATGACCCATGACCTACCAAATGAAAGCTCTTTGAATTAGCTTTACAACGCAACTAATTTCACCACATTTGGAGTCTGGCGTCAGAAGTTATGGTCGTTTTACTACAGATTACCCGAGCAGTGGTGTACCTACGAAACCTATTACGGGCTGTGGATTAAAATATGACCAGTCTGCTAACACACAGAAAAAAATTCCTAAAAATCCTTTTTTTGATCCCAGATTTTACGGACCAATCTATGGACCATAGATTGGGCTCGTGGAATTGATTCAGAGACCTCGAAATTCTCCCAAAGGTTTATGGAAGGGTCCCTACGGGCTATGGAAGTTTCTACGGGCCGCAGATGGGCCCATAGATGACTTCGAATGCTTTCTAAGAAAGGTCTGTTTAGTCTTTTCTCACCCTTTTAAAGCCTAAACCTGATGTTCTTACACCAAAATAAATCCCTAAACATGTCAATTCAACCTTTTTACGCTAAAAACAACTTCTCCAACTTAGAGCAAGGTTTCAAGGGAGAAAAAGGCTAGGAGTTGAAGATAATCTTGTGAGTTCTTTCAAGCTGTTCCACGACTCAAAATTTCCAGATATGTAAGGTTATCCAAAACATGGATTATATCCTTCCATGTGCCCCATAACCCGAATTGATGGAGTTGTGAGTGAATTTAGTCTCCCATCAATGTTTGTTGAAGGTTTCTCTAAAATCATAATGTATTTCTATAGAATCTTGCATAAATTACTATTTTATGAATTAAATACTTGAAATAGATGACTTTGCCTTACAACATGAATCCTAACATGAACTCTTGTTATTTTTGCATATTTCATTTAAATGAGCATGCATAAGTATAATTGAGCCTAAAAAGTCTAGGGAATCCCTAAATGCTTTAACTCTACTTTTGTTTTCCTGAATGCTATGAGTTACAATGATGCATGATAAAGTCTTTATGATTTAAGAGCTGAACCTTAAAAGAATGTAACCAAGGAGTTGATAGTTGATGTGATGAATTGAGTTAACAAATGTCCAATGAGACTAGATGAATGAGTTAACCATAGAGTTGATGTCTTATGAGCATATTGAGTCTTGGGAGGAGTATCCAATACAAACTCAATAACTACGTAATCGGCGTAGGAGAGATTGAACTAAGATGTTTCCTATTGTCCCCAAAGAGGACTTGATGTTACTGTACTGATGGGATGTCCTATACCTTGGCAAGGTATTGGATGGATGTGATAACAATATTGCTTCGTTGTATCATCACTGGCTCATAGATGATGGTTGTTGATTTGAGAAACTCCCAAATAGGCCTTGATAGTACTATGAGGGGATTGGACTAGATGGTATATGAGTAGTCATTGTCTAAATTGTATTCTTACCTTAGAGTCTTGACATGATGGTTGAGTTTTCTACTTCTTGAGTTGATCTATATAAATTGATGTTATTCTTCCTTTAAATATTTCTTTCGGTCATTTTACATACTCGTACATTCCACGTACTGGCGTCCATTTAGGCCTGTATCTTTTCACGATGAAGAGACAGGTTGTAGAAATCATCATCAGGCGCCCCATTGTGGACCTATTTGTATTCAACTAATTGGTGAGTCCTCCCATGCTTTCGGAGGATATCATGTTTTCCCTTCTAGCTTTGAGTTTAGCCTTTTTATTTTATTTTAAGGTAGTCATGGATATATCATTGGCACCACTTAGTCAGATATTTAGAGGCTTTATAGACTAGACCGTCAAGTTGTGATTGGATGTATTTTTGGCTAGTTTCTTTTACACTAGTCTTACTTAGTTGGGCCTTTGATTTTCATTTTATCATTACTTTTCATTTAAGTACTCTTAATCATTGATGTATTCCGCTATTAGAATGTAATTGAACGAATGTGATGAGGCTGAACGGTTCGCTTAGAGTCTAATAATAGTCTCTGAGTGTTGGCCACTCCATGAGTATCCTCCCGGGGCGTGACAAAACTTTTTTCTTCTGGAAAATCAAGAATTGAAAGATGTGAATTCTTGAAACTATAAATTTAGAGTTTGAAATAATTGAATGCATAAAGATGATGTAAAGATTAAACCTTCCAATGTGTCACGTGAATTTCAAGAGTGAGCAGGCATATTTGCTCTAGCAAAGGAATCTTTGGAAAAAAAATAATAAGAAAAATACGTTTGTTTTGTTCCTCTTTGTTCTAATTACTAAACATTTTCCAAATTGTGGGACCCATTTTAGTTTAAATTCATATTGAATTGTAGCTTTATTTAGGACTAGGAATAAAATACCAAAAAATCAAATTATCGAACCGAACCAAAATTTTCGATAATTCAGTCTTCGGTAATTTGGTTATTTACTGTTCGGCACTCAATATTCGGTATGATATTTGGGAATGCATATATCTTTTAGTTATATCAATTTGCTTTTTCTGGATGTCTTCTTACTTGATCTTCTATTATATCGTGCCTCCATATCGAAAACAAAAACAATTGAGCAATACTATTAACTTTGTAATACAATCGGTTATAGTTTCAATACGGTTTTACCGAGTACCAAACCTAACTAACATTTAATTAACCTAATTACCGAATCAAAATCTAAAAAATTGATATATGGTATCTTCTTTTAGCTACTTATTACCGAATTCAAAATTTAAAAATCTCGAGCTGAATCCCTAGCTTTATTACGGATGTCATTGATATTTGTATAAATTTTATAACTACTTTGAGTAAAAAATTAATAGCTCGACGTAAAAAACACTTTAAATATGAACATCCCAATGGGGGACTCTCATACACATATAAATTTGAACAAAAATTTATGATTCAAATTTATGAAAAACGAGAAAGAGGATTGGCTTGTGGTCATTTGCTCATTATAATGGAACAATATTAATTGCATTACACCTATAATTTCTTTTTCTCTTTTCTTATAATATGGGAGGTGCATTTCGTTAACAATCTCCAAATGGTTAAAAACATGAATTAGTAAGAAATGTTAGCGCTAATTTTGATGATTTGTATGCAAGATCCAAGGACGATCTAGTAGAGAAAAAAGAAAAAAACAAATCCCTTATATCAAGAGATATTTCATAATCATCTTGCAAGGAAGGATCGCGTAAAGGAATAATTGTCGAATGCATCAAAGGAAAGTTCAATTTTGCAAATATCTTGAAGATACTACAGATTACAATTAAGGACTCTTATACTTTCTTGATTTGCTCCTGAAGACTATCAAGAGGCCTTCCTGATTTATGCAAGGAGGATTAAATCCCTTGAGTTGAAAGACTTCCTCATCCTCTTTATATAGAAAGAAATATGAGTTAAAGTCGATGGAACACTCGCGGCACTCCACTTAATAAAACAAAGAAAAATACAAATGGGGGTCAGTACTGGACAATATGTACTGAGTGGGTATCATCCGCCGACTCAAAATAGAACTCAATATACATAAAGTAATAATAGGAAATCAACTACAATACTTAATAGGTGGCAAGTAACAAAAAACAATTACATAATCAATCAACAATATCAAGAACAAACATAAGGACTCAGGCCTCCATACCAACCTTCTTTTGAGAAATGGATTCTTTGAGATTGGGTATATTAAGCTGTTTCAATATGTTTTCTTTTAATATTATCGTGTCGGAATATGACACCTGATCAAAATATATCATGTTGGACTATGACATCCGATCCCATAATTTTATGTCGGAACATGACACTCGATCCAAATATATTTACTTCATCATCTTTTATCATTTCTTTCCACTTTATTAGCAATATTTCATCAACCTTTCTTTATACACGGCATTATATTTTTCTAAGGTAAGGCCAAGGTTGTAGATTCATGGTCTTGGAATTGCAGACTAATCATAATAATATATATCAATCATCCAACCACAATAATTAAATGCACAGAAAACTCCATGATGTTACTCAATAAATATCACTCACTATTATGTATCTTTCTATCATATAGAATAAATCATAACCTATCTCAACCAAAGAGCCAAAATGAAAAAATCTAATTCACCAATTCCTTTCCCTTTTTCGATGCCTCTGAACTTTTTCAATCTATCAAATATATAATATTCGTAAGAAAATAAATCCGTAGATATCAATATCACTATATGTCTAGTGTAGACTCAAAAACTCATCCAAATCTATAATCAAGTTCATAAATCTCAAACCTAGAATTAAGTCTTAATTACTCTAATTAACATAATTCTAATGATATTCATATAATACAATACACCTAATATTTAATTACCTATCTCTGTAAATACAAATTTTGAATCATAATGTGATAATTAATAGAATAAAATTCAAAAGAAAAATAACTAAAATCTAGTGTATCAAGAAAATAATTGCAGAACTTAATCTACCACTTATTTCTTTAAAAATATCATTTTCTTTTTCAGTGATTAGGTCATCACCGTTTTATCATCAACTCTCCAAAAATGTGGACCTCACTAATTTGGCTACACATTGCCAATTTTCTAGGAAGTTAATGCTACAATTTCATTCTATTTAAAACAATAAATTATTGGTACATCATAACCTTCACCGCACCCTTCATGCGTGAAACCTTCAAAAACATTTTCCCTTCTTCCATAAACTCTTTGTTTCTAATCTTTGGGTCTGCATACTCCTTCTACCTACTCGGAGCTTCTAGAAACTGCTCCTAAATAAATTTCACCTTCTCCAATAACTCCCTCGAAAGATTGGTACCCCATGGTCTCACCCCAAATGAATTAAACCAATCAATGTGAAGCCTACATCTCCTCCCATACAATGCCTCAGATGGAGCCATGTTAATACTCGAAGGATAGCTATTATTATTAAAAATTCTGTGAAAGGTATGAACTGATTCCAATAACCACCAAATTCTATCATGCATGCACGAAGCATCTCCTCTAGCACTTAAATTGTCCTCTTGAACTGTCCATTAGTTTGAGAGTTAAATGAGATACTAAGATCCAATCTAGTACCTAATTCAGCCTCTAAAGTCCTCCAAATTTTAGAAGTAAATTGTCTATTACTTTCGGATATGATACTCCATGAAAGGGAACAATCTAGCGGATATGGAGCTTGCTAATTTCTCTCCCTTACAAGTCATCGTGACCAGAATGTAGTGCACAAACTCAGTTAACCTGTTAACAATCACCCATATCGAATCAAACTTGTCCAATGTCTTTGGAAGATCAACCACAAAGTCCATAGCAATTCTTTTCCACTTTCTCTCAGGAATGGTCATTCTCTGAAGTGTCCCTCCTGGCCTTTGGTGCTCATATTTTACCTACTGACAATTTGGATACTAGAGAACAAAATCAACAATGTGCTCATGCTACGTGATACTCCACCAATAATGTTATCTCAAATAACAATACATCTTGACACACCAAGATGTATAGAATATCTCGAACTATGAGCCGCCCAAGAATAGTGTAATGACCCTCCATGTCATTTTTGTATTTCTACGTTTATTTTATCGATTTGAGTATGTGTGCATGGTGACCTCATGCCATTTCTGATTTGTTGGTATGGTTAGTATGGTTGTTAAATGAACTGTTTGAGAATTCTACAATATTTTGAGTTAAACGAAAAATTATAACTATAAAATGAGTTTTTGATAAAGTCCTAGTAAATAGTCTCAGAGTGGAATACTGATGGTTCCATTAGCTCCGGAACAGCCAAATTAGGCTAGGAGAATGTTCGGTGCAAGTATATCGAGTTTTGCAAATTTAGCCTCCAAATTGGGTCAATAGTTGACTTTAGTCAATGTCTTTGGTAAACGTGCCCAAATGAAAATGCTGACCGCACAGTTGTATCCGAAATGTCAAGTTTGGTCTAGGAGGACCTTTCATTTGGTTCCTAGGTTTCTAGGTGCATTTTGGCCCCTTGGTAGATTTCGATATTGGGAAGTGGGACCCACATTGGCCCAAAATGACCTCCGGTGGAAATTTTGACTACACCGTTGAGTCTAAAATGCCATTTTTTTAGATTTCATATATGGATTGCGTTTTTCCAACTCCGGATGAGGCCGGAGCATCAAACTTAAGTCTATGTAGTTGCTAAAATTAAAAGGTGGTGCCAACGTGGCTAAATGAGAGACTGCCATGTGGCAGTCGGTCCAAAATTTTATAAAAAGGAAAATCACTTAAATAATCTGGAAACTTTCCAGAAAATCAAAAACCTTCGACGAACAATTTTCCAATAGTGGTATCTCCTTCACTTTTTATCCTATTTCAGCGATTCAAAAGGCTAACTTGTGTATTTTGTTTTAGAAGAACATCGTGGAAGTATCGAAAACTGATTTTGGCATGCCGTTTGAGGTAAAATTTGCTGTTTTGTTGCTGCATTTTGAATATGTTTTTGAGAATTCGACATGCGATTTCTTATCCATTTTGAGTCCAATTTTGGTAGAAGTTGAGTCTATTTTGTTTATTTTTGTGAGGCGCACGCCGTGGTCATGTTGGAATTAATTTAAGGAGCTCTATTTGGTGTGAAAATCTGATCGTAGCTGCTAGCTGTTATGTTGCATTTTTTCGGAAACTTTATGTTGTGATATCTCGGTTATTTCTTATCAAAATTAAGTAAACTTAAGGTCTAAATCGTACTACTTTTTGAGACCTACATCGTGGTCTATTTGGATTCTGCTAATTTAACCATATTTTGAGGAATTTATCTTTCGGTCGAAGAGGTTGGTCTGGGTCAATTCTTAACCACATGAATCTTTTGAGTATCCACTCGTATGCCATCGCCCAAAACTAAATGCCCTAAGAATGCCACAGATTTGAGCGAAAATTCATACTTCTTTTGTGTATAACTCATTATCCTTGAGCATTTGCAAGGTGATTCTGAGGTGATTGACGTGCTCCTCCTTATCACTTGAATATACCAAGAAATCATCGATTAATATGATCATGAATATATCGAGGTATTTTCGAAATACTCTGTTCATTAGGTCCATGAAGGTTGCAGGTGCATTTTTGTCAACCCAAAGGACATTACCAAGAAGTCAAAATGACAATACCGAGTTTGAAAAGCCATCTTCGGGATGTCACATTCTCTCACTTTCAACTGATGATAACCTGACCTCAGGTCTATCTCTGAGAAAACAATGGCACCCTGATGTTGGTCGAACAAGTCGTTTATCCTTGGGAGGGGAAACTTGTTCTTGACTTCACCTTATTCAATTGGCAATAGTCGATACACATTCGGAGTGAACCATCTTTCTTCCTTACAAATAGGACTGGAGCACCCCATGGAGAAATACTCGGCCTAATAAATCCCTTCTTTAGCAAATCTCTCAACTGTTCCTTCAAACTCTTGCAACTCAATAGGGGTTTTTCTATACAGCAGAGTAGAGATGGGTTGGGTGACAGGAAGAACATTAATTCCAAAGTCAATCTCCCTATTGGAAGGGACTCCAAGCAGATCCTTGGGAAACTCATTCACAATCAGGACGGACTCGAAGGTAGGAGACTTAGGATCATCGGACTTAACTCGCACAAGGTGATAGATACATCCCTTAGAAATTATCTTTTTAGCCTTAAGGTAAGATATAAACTTACTATTAGGTGCAATAGAATCTCCCTTCCACTCTCTCATAGGCTCATTCGGAAACTAGAATTTGACTGTCTAGGTTCTATAGTCAATAGAGGCATAACAGGCATGAAGCCAATCCATGGCAAGAATCAGATTGAAATCGACCATCTCTAACTCTATCAGGTCAGCTAATATCCTATGATAAACGGACACCACACAATCTCAATAGATCCTTTCAACCTAGATAGACTCACCAAAAGGTGTAGAAACAGAAAATGGCTCAAGCAAGCACTCAGGAAGAATCTCAAATCTACTAGCCACGTATACATCACGAATGACAGAGTTTTACCTGGATCAAGCAATGCATAACAATCAAAAATAAATACTCGAAACATATCTATTATAACATTTGGAGCAGCCTCTTAGTCTTAGCGGTTCCCCATCACATACAAACGGTTTGTCCCACCAAGTGCCCCTAGTGCAGCACCTCTCTGATTACCTTTGGCTGTTGGTGTTGTAGCAAAAGACTGGGCCTTATTGCTCCATAATGGACTTTTTCTCTGGAAATGACCCGTCTGGCCACACTTGAAGCAACCTTTCCCTCCCTCTTTTGCATTCTCCAAAATGCATCCTTCCACATTTGCCACAAGATGATTTCCCTTTCGAACTAAGGGTCACACTGGTCTGAGAACCCTATGCTCTAAAGTTTCGCTAACCTTGGGACTTTTGATCATACCTGTTATTCGGGACTTGTGCATTCGCTGAAGATGGTGCATAGCCCAAAGGTCTCTTTTGGATGTCGGACTTATCTCCCTTGCTCTTCTTAGGCCGATTAGACTTAGGCCATACTGACTTGGCCTTCTTAGTCAAATGCTCCTCTATATCCCTCTTCTTATGCTCTTCGACCTGTTGGGCATAAACCATGAGTCTAGAGATGTCTATACTTGGAATCAGCTTCACATGCTTACCCAAGTCCGATATAAACTTCCTTATTTTTGCCTTTATGTCCTGGACCATATCTGAAGCATACTTGGATAGTTAGATAAACTTGAGTATATATTCTTTGACGGTCAACCCTTCCTGCTTCAGGTTCATGAAATCCTCAATCTTTGCCTCTCTCAACTCTTTGGGAAAGAAGTGCTCAAGGAAGGCACTCTCAAATTCGCTCTACTCAACAACCTCAACATCCTCATCTCAACCCTCTTCCCATTGATTATACCAAATGTTCGCCACATCCTTCAATTGATGAGCAACAAGCTCAACTCCCTAAGTCTCAGTTGCATACATGGCTTTTATGACTGCTCAACTCCCTAAGTCTCAGTTGCATACATGGCTTTTATGACTTTCTACTTCTCATCAAAGAAATTCTAAGGGTCCTCCTCACCCTTTAACCCTGTGAATACTGGTCGATTCATCCTAAAAAAAACCCCTAAGACTGCTAACAATAATTGACTCTTGGGAACTGGAACTAGGAGCTTGTGAACTCCAATTCCCACTCTGAGTAGCTACTAATTGGGTGAGCATAATGATAGTTTCTCTGAGATCAACCTCTGTAGTAGGAGTAGGTAGATTAGTAGGTGCTTGTGGAACACCAGTGGCTCTGGCTAGTTAGCCTCGACCCCTCATTCTGTTTGAGTAGGCACTACTGGGGTTGCGTTCTCAGTATTATCAACTTGGATACTTAGGAGGCATGATCTGCAAATGCATAACACATGAGTTAGAAAGGAGCTTTATAGAGTTTCAACTCTATCGCACAATCTCATAATACCAAAGAAAGGGTAACAGTTTCAAATGTCCTATAGCCTCTTGCTTATAAAGTGTGGTGCACAACACACCTATAAACAAGACACTACTAGACACAGCTTCATAGACTCCCTAGGACACTTGAATTTTGTGCTCTGATAACATATTTGTCACACCCCGGGCAGGTATCCCTGGCATGGCCGAGACTTGAAGAACCATTGTTGATTTCCTAAAGAACCACCTGGCCTCATCCTCATATCTTACTCAACAGCAGAAGAATACTCAAATAAAAGACATCAATGAAGTGATAAAGCTCTTATAAAATAATCTCCAATGACCAAGTTCAGAAAATAAAATACTCAAGAATCCTCTACTTAAGATCTATGAAACCTCTACCTCTAATATCTAGATGGTACCATAAGAGGACATGGCTCCCCAACTCAAAGAAAATAGTAATAAGCAATAAAAGATGGAAAGAAAAGCTCCTCCTAATAGTAAGGAGCGCTCACCAACTCTAGATAAAAGGGGACTGAACCTCAACGGCGCACCTGCTAAAGTCCTCTATCACCTGTATCTGCATCACTAGCGATGCAAGCCAAAATAGGCGTCAGTACATGGAATATACTAGTATGTAAGAATGGTGAAAGTAAACACATAAAACACATAGGGCTCGACTTAACTTGGTAAGCTCAACCCAGAATTCAACTAGTTCAACTCATGACTCGATTCAGTAAATATGCAAGTTTAAGGTTTTGAAATCATGCTTTAAATTAGATTCAATGTTTTATGCAACTACGTTTCAAAAATATAATATTCTCAGTCAGGTATTGCTTGGAGGTTTCTCTAACCGACATAACTCCTGCCACCATATGTTTGGTGATGCACAATGATGCCGACGTTGTTTCCACACCCGTCCTAAACTTGCCAAGGTAATGGGCATCAACCTCTCTCTCTTGGATCCAAAGAGAATGTCCATCTACTAGGACATGAGCTGCCAGAGTTAACTGCACAACTATCCTACGTTGGTAACGTGGTTTGGGGGAGTAATCCTCTCACCTGCACAGTGCTCATTACTACTTCAAACTAAAATATGAATTAACTCAAGCTCATCTCTTTGACTCACCTCAAATAGCTTAACTCAATTAATAGGACAGTAACTCAGGGTTATCATTCATGCAATGCAACTCAAGACTCCAACTCACATCATGCAATACCTTCAATTATAGAGTCAGTTAACATCATATCAATTCATGTTAAACACATAAGATGCTCATCATGTAGATATATGAAACAAGAACATGTACATGTCATACTCAACTTAGTCAACTTAGAAAACTTGACTCATGATCTCAATTCATTCCACATACAAAACAATAATGCAATTTAGGGCTAGGCTATCAAGCATACTATTAGTATTCCAATTTCATGATAACAACAATGTAACTCAACAAGTTATTCAAGTATACTCATGAGGACTCAAAACAAGTACAGGAAACCTAGAACTTAAAATCATCAGATTTGTATTACTTAGTTATTTCCCGCAAACTTGATTCAAGTAAATAAAGGGGCACGTGGATAAACCCAATCCAATGCTTTAAATAGCCTTACATACCTAGAAATCTGAAGAATAGCCAATCCTCTGTCGATCCTCATGTTTGAACTTGAACCCCTCATTTTTCTCTCTTCTCCGGTGCTCTCAAGAATTTCTAAGTGTGTCATAAGGGATAATACACATAGGGTTATGATATGGGACTTAAAATAAGTCCAACACATCATGGAAATTAATTAAAAGGGGTTAGGAAAAGACAAGAATGTCCCTCCTAAAATTGCTGGCAGAAACCACGAAACCCAATCTACGGGTCGTGGTCTTTTTACGGGACATAGTTGACCTTTAGTGGGTAAGGTGTCCAAACTTTTGAGTTACTGGAAGTTGACATAGGACCTACGAAACCTCTTTCTACAGGCTGTAGTTTGGGTTATGGGCCGTCTGACAACTCATAACTTAAGACCCTGAAAAGTTGATTTTTGAACCAACAAGTTACGTAACAAAAACTACAGGCCGTGAATTAATATACAACTATGAATTAATATACATGCTATATTTTGTCTCGTGCATAGGCCTTACACTTAAGAAATTTACGAAGTTAGTTGGGTGACCTATGAGACCTCATCTACAGGCTGTAGATCACTCCACGGGCCATAGATGGCCTTCGTGGCTTCTTCCGATGACTTTATCTCAGTTGTTTTTCTTAGCTACCTTTGGGTATTTATAATCAACTAGGAGAAATCACTTAAGGGGTGTTACAAGATACTTGTGATACTTCTGGTTGTCCGTTTTGTGTTGGCCTTAGCCTAGGCTTAAGCTAGTGTTGTCTTAGATTGCATTCTTCAGAGCATGTATTGTTACATATACACATGGTATGACTTGAGAGGCACGGAACCCAGTTGACCAGCTGAGTAGATCATTATTTTGAGGTTCGAGTCCTTAATTATTGTTCCTGGGTTTGAAGCCCGATTGAGTTTTCCTAGGTTCAACGCACAGTTGATTGCTAGACACTTGGCCTGGCTAATTTCCCCAGTCGAAGACCAGGTCGGTAAGGGAGTTTGAGGCCTTGTTTGATATTATAGAGATTTAAGGCCTCAGTGACAATTAGAGATTCAAGGACTCGGGTAACAGTTAGGGGTTCGAGGCCCCATGTGATATTGTATCTCGCACTGGTTGTGATCTCATACCATCTATTACTAATTCCTATATCTCTACACCTATACATACATCTTGATTATGCATAGTGTACCTTCTGGGCTTATAGGGGCCCAGTTAGTATACATGCATAGACACTAGGCCTTACACCCACATACAATACTATACCTAGACCATGTGACAGTGTGATATAGTTTTGGTTTGGGTTCTATCAGCTAGTATCATTGCACATTGCGGGGTATCGCATAGTTGGGGTCCCATGGTTTTATAGACATGCCTATCCTTTGGCTCGAGTTTTGATAGCTAGCACTATAGAATTTTATTGCAATTGTTTTTATTGTATTTACTATATTTCACTCAGTTGGCCGACTACTGGGTACCTTCCACTAATACTCGCGCATACTTTTTTACATCTTCTCATGGTGCAGGTCGAGGTACGAGATGTGACCGCTGATCTAGGGGCATTGTAAACACTCCATGAGACTTTTGGTGAGCACAACAACTTTTTGGGCTCTTCTATAGTCTCATTCTGTTATTTGGGCCATCGTTTGTATTCAGATATTGGCATTGTCCATATCCAGTTTTGGCATGTATTGTATTAAACTATTCTGACTATGTATATATTTTCATTTTTAAGTCTATAGTAGCTATCTACAGGTGACTTTCGAGTCCTGGGATATATTTTTGTTGGCTTGATTTTATGTAGTTAACTATCGTTATACTTAGCTATTAGGACACGTACCGTAGGTATTGGGTTGGCGTGCCTGTAGGTGGGATCTAATAGGTGCCATCATGAACTGCAAGGTCGGGTCATGACAAGTTTGTATCAAAGCCTTAGGTTCACCGATCTCATGTGATAGAGCTACCATCTAGTAGAATCTTCTGGATGGGTGTGGAGACGTTCGTAACTTATTCTCAAGAGGCTACAGGATTTTTAGAGCTCTCTTTGTTATTGATTATGTTCATGCAGTGTTGTCTGTTCACATTTTGGAATCTGATTATTTCACTCTTTTGTAAATATGACGTGTAAAAGGACATCCTCCGCATAGAGATAGGGGTGTGTTATCAGTTCCCGATAGGGATCAGCCCCCAGTCCTCTTGAGTAGCGGCAGGATGCCCAACTCCTCCATAGTCAGAGGCACCAGTTCCCCATAGCAGGAGGTGCCAGTTCCCCCACAGCCCAACCAATTTTGTGCATACACTTGAGATACAGATAGCTATCAGGGATTTATTAGTGTCACTTGGAGGCATACAGTAGGGTCCGACACCAGCCCTAGCTCTTTCAGCACAGGCCCCGGTAGAGCATACCGCTCCAGAGGCTCCGGTTGTGCAGCCAGAGGGAGCCACACCATTCAAATTTGATCAACCAAATCACAATAAAACCTAACTCCCAATACTAGATGATTACAGACCAGCTGTATCTGGGTGTAAGGCCTTAGTGTCTAAGCCTGAACGCACCCTAAGCCATCATAAACCCAGAGGATACACCCATGCACAATCAGGGTGTAAGTAGGTATATGGATCCACGGGTAATCAATCATGAGGCCTTGCCCCAACAATTACTTATCAACCGGGTTCTCGACCTTGTGCTTGTACGTGGCACCCGATCCAAAATATATATGCGTAACAGTGGGACGTATCCCCCGCGGGAGAAGGAATCCCCCTCGTAGAATCAAATGTGTCTCATCTTAGAATGTCAATCCCCGGGCTTCACCCCCAAAGTGGAATCAGCGGGGTCCTCGACCCAAAATATCAATCAATGAGGTCTCAGACCGGAAGTAATAGCAGATTCTCGTATCCCTTTAGAATTGGCACCCCGGTCTCGGACACTCAAACATGACCATCGAAGAATGTGACCATGGGGCATGTCACCCAGGATCTCAAACACTCGGACGTGGCCACCAAAGACTTGAACTGCAGGGTGTGTCATCTAGGTCTCGGAGCATAGAACCAGTCAATCTCTCTCTAGCCTATCCGGATCAAGATCCCCCAAACATACTATCTCCCCGATAGAATTATCTCTATCACACCAGATAATCCACCACCTCACTCAGATAAAGAAAGATAACCCAACATTAGATGGAAAGAACCAGTGCACAATAACTATCAGTAGTATCTCGAAGTGTATATGTATCACAAATCACTGTAGGGTCATGCCCAACGAGGCCAAGTATAATATAACATTATCCATCACAAGTGCCCAGGGTAAAGATATAATCACGGTCTATCATGAGTATCCCGAATAACCAAGCCCAATAAAGTCAGATCTATACTATATTCAGGCCATAGTACAACATATAGTCAGTACACAGTATCCTGGTCATCATATCTCAGTAGCAAGAGGCTATATACATCATATAGATACAAATCAAGTTAGAACAAATACCTCTCCCAGGGCACTAGCCCATATTTGACTCTTACCAGACCCTTTCTCTATGTAAAGCATCTCATAGGGCAGTATCTGTGTAACCTAAGCTATGGCCCAAGAGGCTAGACAATCATAAGGATGACACCCACTAGAATTATATCATAGCTCAGCAGCCACAAAGGATATCGCCTAAGGCAACCATGTGCCAACTGAAAATATGTCCCTCTTAACAGGATGCAGTCCTCAAGACTAACCTATGTAACTAGTGTCTCGTCGAAGATAGCACAGAAATCCTATAGGATATAACCTACACCTTGCTAACAAGGTCACACCTCCATCTCTAACCCGCCAGTGGCTTAGTTTCAACGCATCTCATATTACAGGTCACAAGGCTTCTTTAGTGGTACAACAATGACCGTCCCCCGAACATGGTGTATCTCTCCAGTCACCAACTAGTGACATAAGTATATAACATACAATAGCACTATACAGGATCATACTGTCGCGCCCCATTTTTCCTCGCGGAGAAACGGGAACCTGGACGACGTCGTGGCAACGACTCGTTTGGGATTTTAATAAAGGAAGAGTCGCCACCTAATGTTTGGCTGCATTAGGACACCATTCTAAGCCTAAGGTCAAAAGGTCAACCAGAGAGAGGGTAAGGGCTCAAGTTACCTCGAAGGGAAGGTGTTAAGCACCCTTCGAGGTCCGCAAATGCGGGTCCCGACCGTGTCTCATATTTTATGTGGGGGTTACAAATAAAGCTCTCTTGTTTTTAAAAGATTTCATAGATTGATTCTAAGTGATAAAATAATAAATAACAAATTAATTAAACAAATAAATGAAGGAGAGTAATTTAAACTAATTGTTTTGATTATTTACTCGGATCAGTTACTCAGCTTTATTTCCGGATTTAGCTTCACATGGCTTGTTTAAGCCTAGGAACAAAACCAAGGTTTGTCCTTTTTTAAGCACGAGTTATATTTCATCATTTTCGAGGGTCCTATTTACCCCTACCCCTCCTAAGCTGATTTATTAATTAACTTAAAAGCGGGCTAAAATTTTTGAAAAATCTAGCGTTTCCAAAAATGTCTAACGTCCCTCCTAATGTCCAAGAGGCATTGGACTTCTATTTTAAGTGGTTTTAGACTAAAAGGGAATATAGGCTTCCTAGTTAGGCTCGTGTCACAACAAAACAGATAGGACGACAATTAGCACAAAATCTCACGTATGCCTCTAAACACAAGAAACACAAAAAGAAATGCAAGATGTTGACATGTTAAATATATGCACAACCTTTAAAAATGCTTTATTAGTAACTTAAAAGAAACTTTGCCTATTAATTTTTATTTTGAGAAAGTTCTTATTACGGTTATTATTATTATTTATTTATTTATTTTAGACAATTGTATAATATAATACCTTCCAAGTGATATCTTCAAAAATATTATATAAGAATGGTATGATACCTAAAACACAGATTTATATCAAGTAGTATGCCAAATATTTAGAAGAAAACCCTAGTCAATAT
Source organism: Solanum rostratum (assembly GCA_029948455.1). Classification (NCBI taxonomy): domain Eukaryota; kingdom Viridiplantae; phylum Streptophyta; class Magnoliopsida; order Solanales; family Solanaceae; genus Solanum; species Solanum rostratum. Next base: position 44,271,584 of record CM057051.1, read on the forward strand.
TTAATAATTTTATTTTGAGACTTATACACATTTTTAAACAAATATGACATGTTGAAAATATGATTAAAACTTTACAAGTATGAGACTTATATTAATATGCATGAGATCCTATAGACGTGATTTCTACACAAATGAGCATGATTTTAATAAAGTAAATCCTAAACATGATTTCTAGTCACATAAACCCTAAACATAATTTTTTAAGTAAATAGACTTAAGCCAGATCTTGAATTAAGTAAATCCTAAACACAATTTCAAATAGCTTTAAACATACTTTTTAATCAATTAAACATAATTTCCCATAGCTTTAAACATGATTTAAATTAAGTAAACATAATTTCCCATAGCTTTGAACATGATTTTAATCAAGTACAACCTAAACATGATTTCTAATGAAGTTGAAAACATTTCATAGACATAATATCAAATAACTTTTAATCTTATAGAAATAAGAGAATATTTTGATTCGAACGTTACTTATCTGAGATTGCCTTGACATAGTTGACTTTATTTACTTCTTTTTTTTTATTATTATTTTCTAATCCTGATTAAGAGTTTGCCTACGTGAGTGTCAAAAACAAATAATCAACAAGCAAAGCAAGTATTTCCCCTCCCCTTTTTACTATGTCCCCTCTTCAATACTTTATTACATGGTGACAAAATAAAGTAAAATAAACATTACAATTTAAAGAAAAAAAAAAGTTTGCCCGGTCAAACGAATCCGTCCCGTCCCCGACTTGAAATATAGAACCTGTTCAAGCAAAAGCACAAAGATATATGCTGAAAATAAAGTACTAACCAAAAGTGATAAAGAAAACAGCAAACACCAAAAGGAGTTCTTTGAAAACCTTCCTCGACTCCTCTTTTTTCTATACATTCCTTAGAGATGGCAGAGAGCAAAGTATAACAGTATAGAAGTGAATATTTTTCTCAATGTCTGAATGAATTTTAGCAAAGGCAAAGAGGCGATATAGCAGGGAGTGAGGCAGATGATTAAGGAAAAGAAAAATTCAGGATTAATTAAGGAGAAATAAAATCAATTAAGGCTGGTACAACTCTTTCAAAGGAAAGCTAGATCAGAACAAAAAATCAGCAGCTATGTAATTTCCATAAATAAAGGATGCAGATCAGTCAATGCCAAAATTAATAAAGTTTACCATAATCAAAAAAAAATCCCAAACGTATCAGAATCACTACCAACCAAAATACCCCATAATAGTACATGATCTGAAAGGAAACTTAATCAATTTTTCCAAAATTATACAAATTACAGTTGGTCAGCCTAACTGTTTATTTAGCACAAAAGGAGATTGGAAAATAAAGTGAATTAATTTAATTGGGTATTAACAAACAAACATTTTGACATAATCTTCAAGCAAAACAACACAGATGATAAAAAACATAATAGTCTGCAAATAAAAAAAATGCTTCCCTTGTGTTTCCAGCTAGTCGGTTTTCGGTCGAGATTCCGCGATTGCATGGGATTTCCGATGACTTATTGGTGAGGGCTGTGTTTCCGGCGAGATAACAATGAGAGAGAGAGAGGCAGCATGGGGAGATGGGGAGAAGAAAAGGGACTGCCGGCATCGCGTGGGGTGGCAGCGACGCGCGGCAGTTGAGGGGGAAAGATGGGGGTGTTGCGAGGGATAGGGGGACGGGGTGCGCCAGCTGGGGTGGTGTGGCATCGTCGGGATGGTGGAGAAGGGAGAGGGGCGCGGCAGTGTATCGCGTCGCAGTGGCGAGGGGGTCGCCGCTGCTTGGGGGTTGCAGGCAGTTGTGGAGGGTGGCGTGAAGGAGAAGGAGAAAAGGGGACTGGGCTGCCGGCACCACGGTGGTGCGGCAGCGGCGCAGAGAGGGGAGGAGAACGGTGGGGGCGGCTGTGAAGGAGGAAGGAGGGAAAAATGGGATTAGGGTTTGTGGTGTTGAATATAAAAGGAAAGTGGGGAAGTGAGTTGGATCCGGGTCGGATAAATGGGTACCCGGATTTAAGAGTTAGCCAAAATTGTAAAAAAAAATAATTAAAGATTAGCCATAAATTGATAATTCTAATTTAAATACTAGTCCAAAATCATAGTAATTTAAAATTAGGCCATGAATTGGTAAATTGAATTTAAATATTAGTCAAAAAGTGTAGGAATTTAAAAATTGAGCCACAAATTGGTAAATTGAATTAAAATATTAGTCAAAAATTGTAAAAGTTTAAAATTGAGGCGCTAATTGGTATAAAAATGTAAAAATTTACAAATAAGTTGCTAGAATCAGAATAGATTCAAGTAAATTGATCAAAATTGAAATAGGATTTCAAAGATTTGCGTAATTCCCACCAAACTATGAAAAAAAAAAGTATTAATATTTGAATGACGCGACTTGAAAGACGTTACTAAAGATAATACGACACGCGTCTAACATTAAAATAGCGATTATTCGTTGTTTATTTTTGTAGACAATAATATAAAATGACAATATAAAGAATATATAAAATCGTTTATTTCGCCCATTAGAACATCAATTTTTTTTTTTATTTTGTTTAGAAATAAACGTAAAATAAGTTAAGGGTCGGTCAAAATCGGGTGTCAACAGCTGCCCCTTCTTTGCTCGGGAATGAAGGATGAATTGTTGAGCAAAGAAAGTTGACGTAGTAGCCGATTTTGTCCGACCAATGGAGTTTTTTGTCGAAGGGACCGAATAGGACTAGAGATTTACGGCCGAGACTTCGGTTTAGAAGTCGCCTACATATCTCTGGTTACACGAGAATCAGGCCGTGTGTAGTTCTAGATTTAGGAACAAATAAAATTCCTAAAACTAAAATTAATGGTGCGAATCTTGAAGTAGGAACGATAGTAGATTGAATTGAAAAGGAAACAGATGGTACGAAAGCGAAAATAGCTGATGTGGTTCGAATGGTAGCAGAAGAGTGAGAGAAAGGTATAGTACGGATGGTGAAAAAATGTCATGGGTTTGTTGCGAGAGGCACGTATCCAAACAGAATGCTATAATATACCGAACTCCATAAAATTCGAAATCTGTAATCTTAAAACACTAGGTAAAATGGTTAGAACATGTATATTTGATAGTGAAATAAGTTCATAAATATGATGCAAGTTCTCACTTAGACCATGAGGTTTTCCATAAAACGATAAGGATGACGTTTTAGGCTATGATGTCTTGGGCCATGCTAATCATAAATTATATCTTCGGGTCATGAAATGGTGTCCATAGGCCATGAAGGATGGTGCCTTTGGACGATGACACCCTCGGATCATGATGAACATAAATTAAATCCCCAGGCCATGAAATAATGTCCTTAGGCTATGAAAATGATGCCTTTGGACTATGACGCCTTAAGGGTATGCTATTTTCATGCGATTTTCAGGCCAATGCAAAATTTTCGAAAGGAGGCCATGCAATTTCAGTAGGCAAGATGTAGTTTCAGAAGGCCGTAAATTTTTTTTATGTAAATGCGATTTCAGTAGGCCATGCAAAATTTTCAGAGAAGGCAACGTAGTAGGCCAAAAGTGATGTTTTAATAGGCCATGCAATTCTCAATGCATTTTTGGTAGGACAAATATGAATCTCATTCGCTTAAAAATGTCATTTTATGAAAAAAATGCAATTTCACATAATTTTAGTAGGCCGATGCAAAATGCAATTTCAGTAAGTTTAGTAGGCCGATGCGAAATATGCAATTTTCAGTAAGTTTAGTAGGCCGATGCGAAATATGCAATTTTCAGTAAGCTTAGTAGGCCAATGCAGAAAATGCAATCTTTGGTAATATTGGTAGGCCAATGCAAAAGTGCGATTTTCAATAATTTAGTAGGCCAATGCAAGAATGTAATTTCATGTAATTTTAGTAGGCTAATACAAAAATGCGATTTCAATGCGAATTTAGTAGGCCAATGCAAAAATGCAATTCCATGTGAATTTAGTAGGCCAGTGCAAAATGTACTTTCCGGTAGGCCAATGTAAGAATGCAATGTTTTGTATGCCAATGTAAAAAATGTAATTTCATATAATTTAAGTAGGCCAATGTAGAAAAGTAATTTCACGCAATTTGAGTAGGCCGATGCAAAAATAAAATTTTCAGTAGGCCAATGTATATAAAAAATGTATATATTTTCTTTGCAATTTTTGTAGGCCAAATAATGCATAATTCAATTTCATGCAATTTTATCTGATAGGCCGAATGCAAGTTCATTTTCATGCCATCTTGGTAGGCCAAGTACGATTTCAGTGAGTAACAAGAAATAAGATAATCTGACCTTCGCCCATCGTGAGAAAATGTCAATTGCTTTGCATGATATGAAGAGGCTATTCCAAGCATGTATGCCAGTCTACATTCAAAGAAAAATTGTTAGTTTGTAAAAGGGAAGGTTGATCTTAAGCCATGCCTCGACCCACACGTCTTTTTATTGATCTCTGCCTTTCGTCTTGATGTCCTTGTTGTCGGTTTTAAGTTCGAAATTTTTGAGAGCCCCAGTTTGTAGAAAATAATCTAAGGAAATTTTGAGATCCTCTCAAAAATTCTGCCCCAGTTGTCTTGTCTACTTATGCTCTTTTTCCGAAAGAATTTTTGAGATCCTCTCAAAAATTCTGCCCCAGTCTGCGATCAAGTGGGGAAATAAGATTTTTGTTATGGTAAGACCGAACTCCATAGGAGCGCCTACGTATCCCTCTTAAATGGGAATGAGGTCTGACGTAGTTCCAAATACAGGATGAAAGAGCATTAAATAAAACACTTGAAATAGAAAGAGGCCAGATTTCCTGATTTATCATGCTCACTGATGATTTGGCAGTGGATTGTTGGAGGTATTTGGCGTAGGGTCCTTCAAATGTATGACCTTAGTATCAATCAAGTTTTGAACCTTATCCTTCAATGCGCGACATGCATCAGTTGTGTGTCCCTTCATTCCTGAGTGATATGCGCAAACTTTATTTGGATCATACCATTTGGATTGAGTGTCTGGATTCAAAGCAGGCATAGGAGTGATATAGCCAGCTTCTTTCAACCTTTCGTAGAGTTGGGCTATGGGTTCAGCCAGAGGAGTGTAACTTTTGGTAGGTTTTCTTTCAAAGGTGTGGTTCGGTCGTTGAAGAGGTGGAGGCGGAGGTGTTTGAAAGTACCTTGGTTGGGTATGATAAACGGGGTATGCAGGCTGTTGATATGGGGCGGGAGGAGTTTGATAAGGAGTAGGTGGTGGATAAAAGGGGGGAGGTGTGACGTATGAAGACGTAGGATAGTGGGGGAGTGGCGGAGTCCAGATTTGGTGTCTGGTAGGAGCTTTATGTGCCATCATTACCGAACCCACTTCTTTCTTCTTTCGAATATCGGGCATACCTCCAGACTGCAAAGCTTTGTTGGTAGCTTGTAAGGCCTCTAGGTTGATAATTGTGCCATTTTTTATACCCTCCTCAATTCATTCACCCAACTTGATGATGTCTGCAAAGCTCTTTTCTGCCACAAGCATCATTCTATCATAATATTGAGGTTCTTGGGCCCGAATAAAATAATCCTTCATTTGCAGTTCCTCCATGGGAGGCTTAGCTCTAGCAGCTTCGGAACTCCATCTTATAGCGTAGTCTCGGAATGATTCGCTTGGTTTCTTTTTTAGGTTTTGAATATAGAACCAGTCTGGTGCATTCTCGATGTTGAACCCAAACCTATCCATGAAATCAGAAGCCAAATACTCCCACCTCGTCCACTTTCGTGAATCTTGTTCTATATACCATGTCAAAGCTTCCCCTGTGAGGCTTCTTATGAACAGCTTCATTCTGATTTTTTCGTCTTTTCCAACCCCTACCAATTTATCACAATACGTGCGTAAATGAGCCTTTGGATCTCCAATACCACTATACAGTTCAAATTTCGGAGGTTTGTATCCTTCTGGTAACTTGACATCTGGGTGCATGCATAGATCTTCATAGCTCAAGCCAATTACCCCTTTATTTTCATCTACATGTCGCATGCGACTGCTCAGACTATCCAATCTCTCGGTCAGGGATTTAATCAACATATCCTTTTGAGAGGATTTTGATTCATGGTAGTTATGGACAAAAGGGGATGTCTCGACATATATAGGATTATGAGTGTGAGTTCCAGAGGCATGGGCTTTTAAGATGTTGGCAGTGGACTTGGGAGGCATATCTTGCAGGTAGGTAGGATTTTGTGGGTACCATGTTGGTTCATGAGTGCTTAGCTGAGTGCTCAAAGGTGGTACATAAGTGGGGTTAGACTGGATTTGGGAGGTTGGTTAATGATTTAAGAGGGTGGTTTGAGTTGTAGTGACTGGGTCGTCCATGTGGTCTCCGAAAGGAGTGCCGAGAGAAATGGATAGTCTGGCCAAGTTGCGCATGCTGGCCATTTCATCCTCCAACTCTTGAATTTTCCTTTCCAACCTTAGAGTTAGATCATCCGGTTGGACTCTCCTTTCAGAAGACTCCACTCTTTCAATGGCATTATTGTCAGTCATTTTATCCCTTCTTTGGTGACTCAAACTTGGAGGAGTAGGCAGAGGACCTTTCGATCGTGTATGGTAGGCCAGGGTGTGTGCACAGATCAACCTTTGGGAAAGGGGAAGACATGACAATAAAAGTACAAAAAAGAGATAAGAAGAGAGAAGTAAAAATAAAGTTAGTGTCAAGATAACAGAAGTATATATTTAATTAAGTAAAAAAAAATAAACGCCCTAAAATGCAGGGAGCCTCTTTGAGCCAGAGGTAGGCCTAACGCGACAAGCAAGTGATTCTCGATAATTAATCCAAGCCTTAGATTATTAATTGGAGTTTTAGAGTTAGAGATGAATAATTAAAAAAACATACTATTTTATTCCTTAAATAAGTAATGAAACAAAGGGAAAGCTAGAACATCCAACACTTTTAATGAAGAAAAACAAAAGATAGGCCTAAGGGACAATAAGGGAAATAAACTTTTAAAAGATAAAAAAGATAAGTCTTCTAGGGATGGTGGTCATCTTGATCAATCTCCTCAGCATCTCTTGTAATCCACTTGGAGTACTTTGGCGTGATATGAGGCTGATACTCGAAAAGGCTGATGACTATAGATCTCTCCCACCTCCTCATTATGCCATGAACTTGTGGGACTCCTGGCTTAAAATCAAACTCGGAGACCCTCATATCATCTGTTGGTGGAACCCTTTGGATCTGCCCGAACTGTCGAAGAACTCGCAATGAAGCATATGGTTGGACACCAGTCAGGCCAATGAGCTCAAGATAGCACAATTCCTCTCCTCTTGTCATGGCGCGATATATGTTTAACCAAGGGTACATCCATTGAACATGAAGAGCAGAAAAGTCTCTCAAGAAAACATACCATTCCTCAGTTCCTTCAGGAGCAACAAACCCGACCATTATTCTTGAAAGCCTCCAGGGGGTCAAATCGCATCCAAACGTCCTCAGTATCCAATGATTGATCATCCTAAACCAAAATCAATGTTCCAGAGCTAACCGTGCTATCAAAATTATCATCCAAGACACGGTCCTTGAGGGCATTGACTGAGACATCTTTTAACCGATTTTGTCGATCAAATTTGCAATCCATGATATAATTGCACCGAATATGCCCCTAGCCTAATTCGACCGTTCTGAGGCTAATGGAATCATCAAAATTTCACTCTGAGACCATTTATTAGGATTTTACCTAGAAATTTATTTTACGAGTATAACTTCCCAATTAACATAAAAATTTACATAACTCCCAAATAACCCATCCAACCACTATGCCAACAGTCTCAACAAGTCAATAATGTCCCAAGGTCGCCATACACAATCCACAACATGGCTGCAAAACTAACGAAATGACTAGGAGGGTCATTACAGGAATTCTGTGAAATTTTAGTCCAAATTGATGAGCTTTTCGAGGCGGACGTCATGGTGTTATTGGATTCTCCGGATTTTGCTGCATTTTGAGGTAAATTAATGATATAGTTGGTGCCCTACCTTAATTTTCCTATAAGAAATGACACCTTTACTATTAATTGTTTTGTATTTTTTCGAACCTTGGATTGGGCTCTAATTTGAGGTATGAACTCGGGTAGCTATAAAAGTCATTATACGAGGGTTGTTTTGGAGTTTCGGGTGAGGGTCCTACCCTTTTCCTATTTCTATCCCGAAGTTGGTTTAAGTTCATTTTCTATGATTCTAATGTTGAAACGACCATATTGATGATGTGCTTCTGTTCTTGACAACCTGGCAACGCTCTGAGGCTGCTATGAAGGGTAAAACTCCATTACACTGAGTTGGAGCGCATGTGTTTGACATTAAGGTATGCTACGATCTCCCTTCTTCTAGACTGAGCTAGAATATATAATAATTTTAATTTTTTTAGAAGGGTGGGTGGGTGAAGGTATGGAGTGAGGGTAAGAAAAAGTAAATTATAATTTGAGTTTGAAGGAGGATTTTGAAAAATGTTTTCTCTATTTTTTAGAGGAAGGCATTTTTCTCAAATTTAAGAAAAATAAGATGATTTGTGAAACATTTTCCAAAACATTTAAACCAACGAACTATTTTAGTAATACGGTTGTTGCCATGCCACAAGGCACAACAATGGAAGTATAGGAGAAAAAGAGAAAACTGGAAAATATATTTTAGAAAATGTTTTCCTTCATAACAAACATAAAGTTTAGAATTATGATATTTTGGTCACAATAGTTGTCTACATTATTCTTTTAGTATTACTTCCTCTTTCTCAGAATACTTGTCGCTCTTACTAAAAACATTTGTCATTTTGGAAGTATAAAACAAAACTAATTATTTACTAGTCATTTTTTAGTGCGCTAAATATGATTGTGCAATTCGACCTAGGTACATGTTTTGAGTGGAACACATTAGTTGTTCGCTCTCAGGTTGCATTTGCTTGAAATAGTTTCAAAATAAATGTTTTGCATCTTTTAGCATGTATAGTGTAATGACCTCGAAAGTTATTTTTGACATTTCCAATGAAATTACCATTTTACCTTTTCTTAAAAATTGTCTTGGATCATTTTTTATTGAGTCTAAAAGTTAAACATTAAAAACCTTGTAAAAAGTTGGAATTTTGCTAAAGAATGAGTTTTTAAAGGCTTAGAGTTGAAAATTTTGAGTTTTTTGATCATCTTGAATTTTGAATGTCAAAATTCAATTCTATTGATTCCGTCAACTCTGGAATTCCAAATCCGGTCTAGGAGAACTTACAAAATTGAATTTTGAGTTAAAACGAAGATTTTAGACCCAAAGTTGTATTTTCAGTTGATTTTGGATCATTGTTTGACTTTGGTCAACATTCAGAGTTCGGTAGCTCGAATTGGAATTCCAACAATTTGAATGGTTTCAGATTGTGAAACTAAAGCTAGAAATAGTCTCGTTCTAATTTTTAGAGTTTTCGAGGTTATTTTGGATATTAGAGTCCTAAAATAGTTTAAATGATCATTCTTGGTTCCAGGTTGAAGAGACTTGGAATTAAATTCTGACATTTCCATTGAGTCTGGAACATCATTTCTAGTAGGGCACACTGTTAGGAATGATAAAAGCCTTGTGTGGAAAGCACTAGAAAAGGTTGAAATGGAGAGTTTAGGCATTGGAAGAGCAGAATGACTGAGCATTGAAAGAGCTTAGGCATATTATTTCACCACTTGTCCATATATGTAATGAAGATGAAAAGAAGGTAAGCCTTCCGAGTAAAAAGAAATACACTTGAAGCCCACTGATTTTGTAACGCCCGGTAAAATTACCAAAATGCCCCTAGAATGAGGGTATGCGCGTATCGCATCTTCCGGGGCTCGTATGGCAAATCCGAGACCTGATTCGTGATCAGCATGAAAAATAGAGTGGGAAAATGGTCTGGGTCGAATTTTAGGACGACCCGATCGAAAGATAAATTTTCGATCCAAGTCACAAAACAGTGACTGTCCGCGACTGAGGCGCGACGCACACCTACCGCAGAGGGACACTTATATGTTTTACCAAATTCTCGATGGGATGGAGAAAACTCGTTTAAAAACACTTTTCCAAAAAATGCACATTTCGAGATAGGTCCGCGTCGCGGACCTTGTATTTTTCGAACTGAAAATTTCTAATTTTTTTCGAGGGGCATTCCGGTCAATCCCTAACTCCTCCTAAATACTAATACACGGCTAGTAAGGTCGTTTCTACATGAAAAGAGCCTAACAAAACCTATTCTAAGTCCTATTCCAAAATCTAACAAGGCTAGGGCTTAAGGAGAGGAGAGAAAGGCTTGGGGTGAGAAATACGAGAAGAGATCCACGACATCACCCGGTTGAACAGCTGCATCACAGGTATGTAAGGCGAAACTAAAACATGGGATTGTTCTCTCATATGCCCCATAGAGGTCATAGATGAATTGATGATTGAAGAGTCTACATGCATGGTTTCTTGATGGATTTTCATGATAATTTTATTTGAAATTACATATTTTCTATGTTGATGATCATCATACTAACTGTTTTTCTAAATTGAATACCTTCATGGGATTTGCATAACCCTACATGACTAATTTGACAAGCATGCATGATGCACTTGAGATTTGAGTCTAGAGCCTTGCATTGGGATTGTTGTCTGTGATGATGAGTTGATGAAATCTTGATTGTTTTATGAGTCTCTATAAGTGAACTCTAACGAAGTGTTATTCGCTTGTTTCCTAATGATGGTTATATAATCTTGAGTCATTGAGGAGGTGTTGATGATAGGGTTAAAATCCCTATGAGATGTGATGATAGGGTGGAACTCCCTATTAGATAATTGCTGAAAGGGCCAAGATCCCGGTGAAATATCAGTCGTGGACGGGGAGTGGATCCCTATGAGACTGGAAGTCGTTGACGGGGAGTGAATCCCTATGAGACTGGTTGAGGTTGATTTTATGAGGATTGAGTCGGGAGGAGTATCGAGCACCGAAATGAGCAGGAGTGAGTCGCACTCGAACTCATTAACTACGTTTCCAAACGTAGGAGAGGCTTAAACCATCACATATATACATATGGTTTCCCTCGAGGTTTAACAATCCCTGAAAGTAATAGAGGATCTCTTCGGTTTGATTCCATGTCGGGTATATTGATATGGGATCCAGTGTTCCTTACCTGGCAAGTTTGGGACCACTGTGGCAACATCAGGGTGATTGTTGTACATTCACTGGCTCATAAGTGAGTGTTGTCGGTTAAGAAAAACTCCCGGGAAAATCCGTACCTTACTCTGAGTCTAGATGAGATGTGATGAGAGGGGGTGAACTCCTTTGAGATGATTCATGTGATGAGTTGAGACTTTTGATGAGTCTGAGATAATGGTGTGTCACTTGTCCACTCTGTACTCTTTCGTAGATGGGCAAGCTGGCGGTTAATGTGATTATGATGTTTATTTTGACTTGATGTTACTTTCCATATTTTCTACCGGTTTCTATTTCATTCAACTATTTTACATACCAGTACATTCCAAATACTGACGTCCACTCTGGACTGCATCATTTTATGATGTAGAGGCTGGTACTAGAGATCATCAACAGACGCTTCGTTTAAGATCAGAAATTCGAAGTTGATTTGGTGAGCCTCCCCTACTCCAGAAGAACCATTATTTTATTTCATCTTGCTTTAGAGTAGGATTGGACTATTTTCTTATTTTGCTTTGGGTAGCCATGGGTCTGTCATTGGCACCACATGATTTAGTGATAGAGGCTTCATAGCAATAGTCTCCGAGTGCCGGCCACGCCAAGGGTACCCTCCCGGGGCGTGACAAACTTGGTATCAGAGCATAGAGTTCAAGTGTCCTAGGGAGTCTATGAAGCCGTGTCTCTTGTTTATGGGTGAGTTGTTGACCACACTTCATAAGTAGGAGGCTATGGGACATTAGGAATGGTTATGCTTCTTTCTTATTCCAATTCGTGTGATAGAGTTGAACCCTATGAAAACTATCTTCTAATTCGTGCGCTACACGTGCAGAATCGATAACAGGCCTCCCAGAAGAGCAGTCAGAGGAAGGGGACGTCCTGCCAGGTGCGTTGTTAACCCACCTGAGCCTCAAGTACTCGAGGGGCCCGTGGATCCAGCTATCCCTGTTGAGCAACCCCCTCAAGATGAGGTCTCGAATGCTGAGCTACGCCAACCCATTCAAACCTTGGCCCAGGCTGTTGCAGCACCTGCTGTGAGGCAAGGTGTAGGTGGGACAGACTCTCATGGCACCTCTAGAGTTCGAGAATTTCTGAGGATGAACCCGCCTGAGTTCACGGGGTCGGCATCTACTAAAGACCCAGAGAACTATGTAGAGGAACTTGAGAAGGTGTTCCAAGTGATACACGTGGCTGATGCGGATAGGGTTGAATTGGCCGCCTACCAACTCAAAGGGGTGGCCAGGCTGTGGTTCGACCAATGGAAGAAGGGCCGAGGGGATGATGCTTCATATGTGACTTGAGTGGTGTTTGAGGAGGCTTTCTTGGGACGTTTTTTCCCAAGGGAGAAAAGAGAAGCTAAGGTGAGGGAGTTCCTGAATCTAAAGCAGGGCTCCATGACCGTGTAGGAGTATGGGTTGAAATTCACGCAACTATCCCGCTATGCTCCAGAATGGTTGCTAACATGAGGGGAAGGATGGGAATGTATGTAGATGGGTTGAACAGAGGACCCAAGAGAGATAGGAGAGGAGCTATGCTTGTGAGTGACATGGACATCGGGCAACTGATGACATTCCTGCAGCAAGCTGACGAAGAAAGACAACAGGACAGGGAAGAGTTCAAGCAAAAGAGGGCTAAGATATCTTGCCACGAGGGTGGAAGGAGAGGTAATGGGAATCGATTTCCGGCACCCTCAGCTGCTAGCGCACCTGTGCCTAAAGGCACATATGATCAAAGGTTCCGGAATACAGGGACCCATGGACCCCAGTCCCAAGCTAGTGTGGCTCAAGGTTCTCAGAGTAGGCCACCGTGTGATAACTGTGGAAAGACGCACTGGGGGATATGCCGCGACAAGAATGATGCATGTTTCGGGTGTTGCCAAGTAGGTCACTACAAAACGGATTGTCAAAAACGGGCTGGCCAGGCCCAGTCTGCTGCATCGGCCCCACTGGTTAGAGGGAACCCGAAGGCCACTATGTCAGGTATGGGCGGGGCCACAAACCGCCTATATGCTATGGGGAGTCGCCAAGATTAGGAAAATTCCCCAGACGTTGTGACGGGTATGATCCGAGTCCTTACTTTTGATTGTTATGTTTTGATGGATCCTGGTGCCACATTGTCGTTTGTAACTCCTTATGTGGCCAGTAAATTTGATAAAACCCCCGAGAGTCTTCTTGAACCCTTTGATGTTTCTACTCCGCTGGGTGAGTCTATTCGAGCTGAAAGAGTCTATAGAGCTTGTGTAGTGTCCATCCATCATAGGGACACCATTATTGATTTGATCGTGTTAAAGATGGTTGACTTTGATTTGATCCTCGGCATGGATTGACTTCATGCCTGTTATGCCTCTGTGGATTATAGATCCCGAACGGCTAAGTTCCAGTTTCCAAATGAACCAATTCTAGAGTGGAAGGGTGACTTAGTGACACCTAATGGGAGGTTTATCTCATATCTTAAGGCCTGGAAGATAATTTCCAAAGGCTGCATTTATCACTTGGTGAGAGTGAATTCTGATGATATTGAGTCCCCAACTCTTGAGTCAGTTTTGGTTGTCAACGAATTTCCAGAAGTCTTTCCTGATGATCTGCCCGGAGTCCCTCCTGATAGGGAGATTGACTTTGGGATTGATGTTCTTCCAGACACCCAGCCTACTTCGATCCCACCTTACAGGATGGCCCCCACTGAGTTGAAAGAATTGAAAGAGCAACTAAAAGATTTGCTAGAAAAGGGCTTCATTAGGCCAAGTGTTTCACCATGGGGTGCCCCTGTTTTATTCGTGCGGAAGAAAGATGGGTCCCTCAGAATGTGTATCGATTATAGGAACTGAACAAGGTCACGATAAAGAACAAATATCCCCTCCTAAGGATAGATGATTTGTTTGACCAACTTCAGGGCGCCTCTTGCTTCTCTAAGATAGACCTTAGATCTGGCTACCATCAGCTGAAGGTGAGGGAGTGTGACGTTCCAAAGATAGCCTTCAGGACTAGATATGGCCATTTTGAGTTCTTGGTCATGTCCTTTGGACTGACGAATGCACCTGCCGCCTTTTTGGACATGATGAATAGAGTGTTCAATCCATATCTTGATTCGTTTGTGATTGTGTTCATCGACGACATCCTGGTGTATTCAAAGAGTAAGGAGGAGCATGCTAACCACCTCAGAGTGGTCCTCTAAACTCTTAAGGACCATGAGTTGTATGCAAAGTTCTCCAAATGTGAATTCTGGCATGAGTCAGCGGCCTTCCTAGGCCACGTTGTTTCCGGTGATGGTATTCGAGTGGATGCCCAAAAGATTGAAGCGGTTAATAACTAGCCCCGACCGACCACTCCAATTGATATTGGAAGTTTCTTGGGGCTGGCAGGCTACTACCGCAGGTTTGTGGAAGGATTTTCTTCCCTATCCGCACCACTGGCCAAATTGACTCTGAAGAAGGTCAAGTTCCAGTGGTCTGAAAAATGTGAAAAAAGTTTCCAAGAATTGAAAACAAGGTTAACTACTGCACCAGTCCTAACCTTACCCGACGGGACCGAAGACTTTGTAATTTATTGTGATGCCTCGATGGTTGGATTGGGATGCGTATTAATGCAGAGGGGGAAAGTGATAGCTTATACTTCCAGGCAACTCAAGGTTCATGAAAGGAAGTACCCAACCCATGACCTCAAGTTGGCAACAGTGGTGTTTGCACTTAAAATATGGCGGCACTACTTGTACGGAGTGCATGTGGATGTGTTCACTGACCACAAGAGTTTGGGGTATGTTTTTAGCCAGAAAGAGCTCAATTTGCGACAGAGGAGATGGTTATAATTGCTCAAGGATTATGACATGAGCATTCACTATCACCCAGGTAAAGCTAACGTTGTTGCTGACGCCCTTAGCAGGTTATCAATGGGCAGCATAGCCCATGTGGGGGAAGGAAAGAGGGAGTTAGCCAAGGACGTGCATCGGTTGGCTCGATTGGGAGTCCGACTTGAGGAGAACCACGAATGAGGAGTTAATGTCCAGGACGGGTCTGCTTCCTCGTTAGTGGTGGAGGTGAAGGAAAAGCAAGACCAAGGTCATACTTCAATTGAAGGAGGATGTCCAAAATCAAAGGGTGATAGTCCTCTCCAAAGGGGGAGATGGAGTGTTAAGGTATCAAAGTCGATTGTGTGTCCCAGATGTTGATGGCATACGAGACAGAATCATGGCAGAAGCTCATAACACTAGATAATCCATTCACCCTGGCTCCACCAAAATGTACCATGACTTAAGGGAGGTTTATTGGTAGAACGAAATGAAGAGGGACATCGCGGAGTTCGTTTTGAAATGCCCAAATTGCCAACAAGTGAAGGTTGAGCATCAAAGGCCATGTGGATTGGCTCAGAACTTTGAAATTCCGGAGTAGAAATGGGAGATGATTAATATGGACTTTATCACTGGTCTGCCAAGGTCTCGAAAGCAACATGATTCGATATGGGTGATCGTGGACAGAATGACTAAGTCAGCTCACTTCCTGGTAGTTAAGACAACGAACACTGCGGAAGAGTATGCCAAGTTGTACATCCAGGAGATTGTGAGGTTGCATGGAGTCCCCTTGTCCATCATCTCAGAGAGAGGAGCTCAATTTACCTCCCAGTTCTAGAGATCATTTCAGAAAAGTTTGGGTACTAAGGTGAACCTGAGTACGGCTTTCCATCCACAGACGGATGGTCAGGCGAAGCGTACAATTCAAACACTGGAGGATATGTTGAGAGCTTGTGTCCTTGACTTAAAAGGGAATTGGGATGATCATTTGCCACTGGCTGAATTTGCATATAACAATAGTTATCATGCAAGCATTCAAGTTGCTCCTTATCAAGACTTGTATGGAAGGAGGTGTAGATCGCCTATTGGGTGATTTGAGGTTGGAGAAGCGGATCTCATTGGACCTGATCTTGTTCACCAGTCGATGGAGAAGGTCAAGGTCATTAGAGAGAGGTTAAAAACTGCCCAAAGTCGCCAAAAATCTTACACCGACGTGAGAAGGAGAGACTTAGAGTTTGAAGTGGACGATTGGGTGTACTTGAAAGTGTCACCTATGAAGGGTGTCCTAAGGTTTGGGAAGAAGGGAAAGTTGAGTCCACGTTATGTTGGACCCTATCAAATCGTAAAGAGAATTGGAAAGGTGGCTTATGAGTTAGAGCTGCCTTCTGAGTTAGATGGGGTGCACCCGGTGTTCCATGTGTCAATGCTAAAGAAATGCTTGAGAAATCCGCCCTTGGTGATCCCTATTGATAGCATTGGGGTGAAGGATGACCTATCTTACGAAGAAGTTCCGGTTCAAATTCTTGATCGTCGGATTCGTAAATTAAGGAACAAAGAAATAGCCTCAGTCAAAGTCCTGTAGAGGAATCAATTCGTTGAAGAAGCCACACGGGAAGCTGAGGAGGAGATGAAGGCAAAGTATCCGCACCTGTTCGTGCCAACTGATGGTGAAAGGACTGAAGGTAAAAATCCTTACTCTTCACTAAGCTAAGTGTTCTATTCTTTTATGTGACTTACTATCATTATGTCGAGGGTTGATTTATTGAATTGAGTGTGGGAATGAGTCTTGAGTCTATTCGTGCCTTAATCCCCATCTCTACTCCTCATTCGAGGACGAATGATCCCAAGGGGGAGATGATGTGACGCCCGATAAAATTACCAAAATACCCCTAGAATGAGGGTATGCGCGTAACGCATCATCCGGGGCTCGTATGGCAAATTCGAGACCGGATTCGTGATCAGCATGAAAAATAGAGTGGGAAAATTGTCCGGGTCAAATTTTAGGACGACCCGATCGAAAGATAAATTTTCAATCTAAGTTTCAAAATAGTGATTGTCCACGACAGAGGCGCGACGCGCACCTGCCGCGGAGGGACACTTATATGTTTTACCAGATTTTTGATGGGATAGAGAAAACTCGTCTAAAAACACTTTTCCAAAAAATGCACAGTTCGCGATAGGTTCGCGATAGGTCCGCGTCGCGGACCTTGTATTTTCCGAACTAGAAATTTCTAACTTATTTCTAGGGGCATTCCGGTCAATCCCTAACCCCTCCTAAACACTAATACACGGCTAGTAAGGTCGTTTCTACACGAAAAGAGCCTAACAAAACCTATTCTAAGTCCTATTCCAAAATCTAACAAGGCTAGGGCTTAAGGAGAGGAGAGAAAGTCTTGGGGTGAGAAATACGAGAAGAGATCCTCGATATCACCCGGTTGAACAGCTGCATCACAAGTATGTAAGGCGAAACTAAAACATGGGATTGTTCTCTCATGTGCCCCATAGAGGTCATAGATGAATTGATGATTGAAGAGTCTACATGCCTGGTTTCTTGATGGATTTTCTTGAAAATTTTATTTGAAATTACATGTTTTCTATGTTGATGATCATCATACTAATTGTTTTCCTAAATTAAATACCTTCATGGGATTTGAATAACCCTACATGACTAATTTGAAAAGCATGCATGATGCACTTGAGATTTGAGTCTAGAGCCTATCATTGGGATTGTTGACTGTGACGATGAGTTGATGAAATCTTAATTGTTTTATGAGTCTCTATAAATAAACTCTACCGAAGTGTTATTCGCTTGTTTCCTAATGACGGTTATATAATCTTGAGTCATAGAGGAGGTGTTGATGATAGGGTTAACATCCCTATGAGATGTGATGATAGGGTGGAAGTCCCTATGAGATAATTGCTGAAAGGGCCAAGATCCCGGTGAAATATCAGTCGTGGACGGGGAGTGGATCCCTATGAGACTGGCAGTCGTTGACGGGGAGTGAATCCCTATGAGACTAGTTGAGGTTGATTTTATGAGCACTGAGTCGGGAGGAGTATCGAGCACCGAAATGAGCAGGAGTGAGTCCCACTCGAACTCATTAACTACGTTGCCAAACGTAGGAGAGGCTTAAACCATCACATATATACATATGGTTTCCCGCGAGGTTTAACAGTCCGTGAAAGCAATAGAGGATCTATTCGGTTTAATTCCATGACGGGTATATTGATATGGGATCCAGTGGCTCATAAGTGAGTGTTGTCGGTGAAGCGAAACTCCCGGGAAAATTTGTACCTTACTCTGAGTCTAGATGAGATGTGATGAGAGGGGGTGAACTCCTCTGAGATGATTCATGTGATGAGTTGAGACTTTTGATGAGTCTGAGATAATGGTGTGTCACTTGTCCACTCTGTACTCTTTAGTAGATGGGCAAGCTGGCGGTTAATGTGATTATAATGTTTATTTTGACTTGATGTTACTTTCCATATTTTCTACCGGTTTCTGTTTCATTCAGCTATTTTACATACCAGTACATTCCAAGTACTGACGTCCACTCTGGACTGCATCGTTTTATGATGCAGAGGCAGGTACTAGAGATCATCAACAAACGCTTCGTTGAAGATCAGAAATTCGACGCTGATTTGGTGAGCCTCCCCTGCTCCGGAGGAACCATTATTTTATTTCATCATGCTTTAGAGTAGGATTGGACTATTTAATTATTTTGCTTTGGGTAGCCATGGGTCTGTCATTAGCACCACATGATTTAGTGATAGAGGCTTCATAGACAGGTGTCGAGTATTGATGTTGAGATTGTGAGCTAGTTCTTTCTACTAGCCTTCATTATCTTATCTATATTCCTTGAGAACTTTAGATGAGATGTGTCCATTACTTGCATATAATTTTCGGCTATTCATTAGAAGTATGTGATTGAATGATGTGAGGAGGCTAAGTGGTTCGCATGGGGACTAGCAATAGTCTCCGAGTGCCGGCCACGCCAAGGGTACCCTCCCGGGACGTGACAGATTTGCAGAAGGAGTTGCTTAAAAGAATTCCAGAAAAGCTGGACTCTTTTTCCAAACAAAATCTGGTGTCTCTAATCTCTGTTCATCTATCCTTCATTAGTGGCAAAGCAGAAGGAGTTCCGTGAGTTAAAAAGTCAGCTCAAAGAAAGAAGATGCCGATTGGATCAGATATTGGAGTAAAAATGTAATTTGTTGAATTGATCAGACTCCGGGTTGCGCTGAAGGAGATGGTTATAATATTTAGCCAGTTACTTGATCCTGAACCCGATCAAGGAGCAACTCAAGTCTCTCTGTTAGCACCTAATTTTTTACCAAACTTAGGTTATTTACTTTTTAATATTTAAATATTTAGTTTTGAGTCTAAATTAGATATTTTTATCTTATTTAGAATAATTTGAAAACAACAAAAACATAGTCACATTTTAATGTAAGTTTTGCTTAATAAAGAGAAAATTTATAAAAAATATATGTTAACTTTTCTATTTATTTTTTAATTGGAAATAGTTTTCTAACATATTTTTTCTTTCTTTCTTTCTTTCTTTCTTTTTTTTTCTTTTCAAAACAAAATGAAATAAAAAGAAAAATTAAATAATCCTAAAACTACCAATTAATTCCAACTCTTCCCCACTACTCCCACTTTTCCACTCTCACATATTCCCTCTATATACTACACAAAAAAATTAAAAAAAAAAAGAAAGGGAAGACACACGACACACACACAAAAACAATAATTTTTCATCCATCTTTTTCTTTCTAGACATTCTAAAAAAGGACACACACACACAAAAAAAAACCATCTACTACTTTCTTCTTTTACACACATCTTAAACACTTCTAGAAAATCTTAGAAAAATTTGCACAAGAAAGATACCAAAGAAAAACTCTAAAAAAAATCACTAGAAAAAAACAAAAGTTGAAGTCAAGGTTTGCTTTCGTGATTCCGGATTTGTGGCTCATAGTCGTGGTCCTTTCCTTCTCGTGAACTAATATTCACCAAAGGTAACATTCAAATTTTATTGTATGATTTGCAGTCACAATTGTAAAGACATGTTCTAATGCTACAAAGTTGCTCAAATTTTATGTCTATTTAATTTTGACATCATATTATTGAAGTATGTTAGAATAGTTAAGTTTTAAGTAAAATTGACATATTATGTGATTATTATTGTTTATGTGTTTATTTCATGTTTAAACAACACATAGTTGGTGTAAATTCATTGTCTAAATTTCTATTCTTTTTCATATTCAATTTTTTATGATGATATATGTTTATCGTTTAATAAACTGAAATAACAAAAAACAATTCATGAAAAATTCATTGTGTAAAATATTGTTCTCAACTTGTAGATTCTTCTTTCCTATGACTAAAATAAAGAAAAGAAAAATGTGTAAAACTTGTATAAAAATATATTTGGATGTTCTTACTTAGTTGTGCTCATTTTTTTCTTAGAAAAAAAAATATAAAATGAAAATAAAAATGAGAAATTTGTAATTTTTTACATCTCATTTTAGTAATGGTTTTTTTAGAATGCTAATTTAACAATTCCATGTTGATCCATGTAATTAATATTGAATTGTTGAATTATGTTTTTCATAAATCACAATGATCAACTTTTTAACTAAAAATAAAAGAATTAAAATCTTTCGGCTTTGTAAAAAGAATTCAGATTTGAAATAATTTTTACAATTAAATTTCTTTAAATTGAATCGTTAAAAACATGATTAGGCCGACAATAATAGGCAAATTTTATGATTCGAAAAGGATTAGAAAAATTTTAGGTGTGAGATATAAAATAAATAACATGTGGCAAGGTTGGAAAGCGCTGCTGCCAATACACCACATTAATAAAAATAAGATAGTTTTAAACAAGTTTCAAATAAATTAAAGATAGCGAGTAAACGACATTTTTGAAAACTTATAAATACAATATATTCAAAATATGTTAAGCCATAAACTAGTCAATAAAGTGACCATGCTGGAATCATGAGACTCGAGGGGTGCCTAACACCTTCCTCTCGGTCAATAGAATTCCTTACCCGATCTTTGTTACGCAGACCAAAAAATAAAGAGTCATTTCCTTTTGATTAGGGATAAAAAATTAGGTGACCTGGAACACCAAAACTCAATTCCAAGTGGCGACTCTGAATAAATAAAATAATCTGTTTTCAAAATGTCACTTTAATTGGAAAAATTCTATTTCCCAAAACCACGCGGGGGAAACAATAGGGGTGTGACACTCTCTTTGGCTGGACTTTAGGTTGGTAGATTCTCTATGTCGATGGGAAACTTGATGTAATATTGTGGCAATGTCAATAAATCATCACATATGATAACAATCCTAAGAAGAATGTGTATCTCGTATCTTTTTCTCATTTTTTAATTTTCTCCCTACTAGACTTCTTTAATTTATATTTTTATTTAGGCTCAAATTAGTCATTTATGACTTTATTGAAAGTATAGAATACACATGCAAAGCATGTGCAAAGTATGTATCCAAGAACTAGTTCTCTTAATAACCCTAAGAGTGATGTCGAAGTTCTTACATCGATAAAAGCCTATTTAGAAGGGATAAATCTTATAGGGGCTTCAAGAGTTATTTTGCTTGATGTTCTTTGGAATCTCTCAGTAGAACAACAAGCCATCAGCCGAGCCTACAGGAATGGTCAAGACAAAATTTGTTCATGTCAAACTGTCCAATGGCATCGAAATGGAGGTTGACAAGATAATACAAACTAGAAAAAAAATATCATTTAGATGTACTTTTGTCCTGGAATGAAGAGAATACTTTGTATTCTATGTCAAAGGATAACATACTTGCATCCATGGTTAAGCATGAGGTTCTCCATCATATATTTGAAAAAGTATCTCATGCACCGAGCAGTTAGTTAGTTTAGTATGTGCTTTAGTTTCTTCTTGTTCCCCAGTACAGATGTAATCTGACTTCTTTAATGTGTTTTGTTTATTGCTTGTCTTTGGAAAATCACTCAAATGCATTATCTCTTTCTTGTTAGCTCAGTTGGAGCCACTTTGTTGGTTTCCAATAACACTAGATCGAAGACTTTGTATTACTATCATTCTTGGAGGCTGTGGAAATGACCTCTTGCAAATATGCAAGGCAGGAAAGCATAATACACCGGCTATACTTCTATCATTAACTAGAGAGAACACTTAACTAAATTATTATTACAATAAGTTATTTATTTAACACTACAATGTTGCAAACGAGTTGTTTCTACCAAATAAAAACATCGGATGCTGCGTTTTTAGACGTATAAGATTTTAATTTTGTTATTAGCATTTTTATCATTTTTTAATTCCTTTCTTTCTGGTTTCAACGCAACTTATTGAGGAGAGTTTATTAATCCAAGTTAGTTAAATAGAATCAGTTAGATAATACGGTAGTTAGGAGTAGTTAAGTGAGTATTAACAAGTTAGTTACATTGACAGCTGTCAGTGTAACTACTTGTATATAAAGACCCATCTGTACTCATTTGTAAGCAAGTGGAATAATACAGCATTGCTTCCTTCTTTCTCTCTTCTCTGTTTTTTCCTCTTCTTCTTCCAGATTGTTAATGCTTCTGTACTGAAGCTTACATGGTATCAGAGCCGTGGTCCTAGTGCGATTCTGAAATCTAGAAACTCGTTAATGAGAGAAAATTGCTTTGTGAAGCTGAAATTCGAAGAGAGCCAAGCTTGAAGAAGCTTATGACTCGGAGAAAATTGGCTTTGAGAAGCTGAAATTAGAAGTTAGAGTGCTTGTAAAAACAGAAATTCAAGCTTTAAGAAGCTGAATTTCAGCTGAGTACAGTTGGTTAATCACAATCAGAAACCAGAGAAGAATGTCGAATGCCGAGGATGTACATGCAGCCTCAAATCCATCAACGTCAAGGAGCTCAGGACGAATTGAAATTGATCACAATCATCCTCTTTATCTCTATCCTACTGATACACCAGGTAGTTCACTCATCTCAATCCGGTTAGTTGGATCTGAAAATTATGCACTCTGGAGTCGATCTATGACTATAGGTCTTTTAGGCAAGAGCAAGTTAGGGTTTGTAGATGGTAGGTATACAAAAGATAAGTTTGATGTTTCTATGCATAAGCAATGGGAGAAAGTGAATGTTGTGGTTCTGTCTTGGATCATGAATTTTGTGGGAAAGGAGTTACTGAGTAGTATCATTTATGCTTCAAATGCTCACAAGGTGTGGTTAGATCTGAAAGAAAGGTTTGATACTGTTAATGGATCAAGGATTTTCTGCCTACATAGAGAAATTGCTACCTTAACACAAGGCACTATGTCAGTAGCTGAGTACTTTTCCAAAATGAGGAATTTGTGGGATGAATTTGATGCATTAATGCCTTGTCCTTGCTGTAATTGCCCTGAGTCTCAAAGTTATGCTCAACACCATGGTTACCAATGATTGTTACAGTTTCTGATGGGTTTAAATGAGACCTATGTTCAGTGTAGAAGTCAGATCTTGATGATGTCACCTATTCCTACCTTAAACAAAGCATACTCAATGGTGATAGACCATGAAAGTCAGAGGTCTATAGCTAATGGTGTGTCTTTGGTAAGTGATTCTGTAGACAGTGTTGCCTTTTTTAGTCAAAAAGGAGGGTCCAACTCAAGTTATAAAGGCAAGGGTACTGCTACTACTGGATTGCAAGGCAACAACATTTTTGGGAATAGTTTAAGCACTCAAGGAAGCTACAATCAGAAAGCCACCAGCAACAACTATAAGTCTCAGAAAAAGATGCCTGTTATATGTGAACATTGTGGATACAATGGTTATACTAAGGATAGTTGCTACAAAATCATTGGCTATCCACAAGATTGGCCTAGAAGTAAGAGAAAAGGAGGGATTCAATATGCAAATCTGGCAGAAAATAGTAAAGACAGTTCAAATACATCTCAGCAAGGACAGTTACCTCCTTATTTCACTCAAGAGCAGTATCAACAAATAATTCACTTGCTGAATAAAGGGAATGAAGGTAGTAGTCACACTCCTACAACCAATGCAGGTACTATGACTTACCTAAATAGTAATACAAATCATCCTAAATGGATAGTAGACTCAGGAGCCACTAATCACATGACATCTAAAGTTGAGCTAATACATGACTATGAAAAGGTTCAGAAATTGGGAAAGAATTATGTTCATTTGCCCACAGGTGATGAAGCACAAGTTACTCATACTGGCAAATCACATATATTACAAGATCAACTAGTGTCTAATGTATTGTATCTTCCTAAGTTTAAGTGTAATCTACTGTCTGTATCTAAACTAACCAAGGAGTTACAGTGTTCAGTGAACTTTTTTCCTGACTTCTGTATATTCCAGGATCTTTGCACTGGCTTGGTGAAGGGGATTGGTAGGGAAGAGCAAGGATTATACATTCTCAAAGGGAACACTTCTCCTTCTACTCTTTCTTCCTGTTATACAGTGAGCAATACTGATCATCCTAATTCAACTACTCTGTGGCATAGGAGATTGGGACATGCTCCTCTAGCTATTATTAGAAGACATATCCCACTTCAACAACTTAACTCTGAAGACCACAAGTGTATTGTGTGTCCTCTTGCAAAGCATACCAAACTACCTTTTTCTATAAGTGTTTCTAGTACTAAGTCTACTTTTGATTTACTACATTGTGATATATGGGGTCCTTATAGGGTTCCTACTTACAATAATAAGAGATTCTTTGTCACAATTGTAGATGACTATACTAGATTTACTTGGTTGTTTCTTCTTACTTCTAAATCTGATGTACTTGTAGCTCTAAAAACCTTCCTTACAAGAATAAAATTTTTTTTCTCTACCAGTGTCAAAGTCCTGAGAACAGACAATGGTAGTGAATTTCTAAGTTCTAACTTTCAGTCTCTTATGTCTTTTCTTTGTATCACACATCAAACTTCCTGTGTATACACCCCCCAACAAAATGGGGCTGTAGAAAGAAAACATAGAACTATCTTACAAGTGGCTAGAGCACTTAGATTTCAAGCTGGTGTCCCTTTGAAATTCTGGGGAGAGTGTGTCAATGCTACTGTGTATCTCATCAACAGAACTCCTTCCAGAATCCTTAATTTTTTATCTTCATATGAACTTCTGTTTCATCACCCCCTCACTTAATCATCTTAGAGTATTTGGGTGCCTAGCTTATGCTTCAAATACAAGAGCTTCAGATAAATTTTCTCCAAGAGCAGTTCCTAGTGTTTTTATGGGTTATTCCCTATCTCAAAAGGGTTATATCCTTTATGATATTCACTCACAGTCCTTCTTTGTTAACAGACATGTTGTCTTCATGGAATCTTTATTCCCTTTTCAACATGTCAGGTCCTCTGGAACTCCTGTTTTCCAAGTACTTGATCTTTCCATATCAGAATCTCTTACTCTTTCTTTTCCTACTTCATCTACTACCCCTGGTTCATCTTCTACATCTATTAATCCTTCTCCCAGCCAGTCTCCCACAGTGACTGCTTCACCATCTGTTCCCATTGCTCCTGTAGTCCCTAGAAGATCATCTAGAATCAAACATCCCCCTATATGGATGATTGATTTTATTACTCCTACTACTAACTCTTGTTCTTATCCATTGTCTTCCTACATTACCTACTCCAATCTTAATCCTTCTTATCAGCATGCTCTAGTTGCTTACTCTTCCATATCAGAACCATCCTCATTTCACCAGGCCTCTCAGGATCCTCTTTGGGTTCAAGCAATGCAGTCTGAGATTACTGCTCTAGAAGACAATAATACATGGTCCTTAGTTGATCTTCCAGCTGGTAAATCATCAATTGGATGTAGGTGGGTGTACAAAATCAAGTATAAATCCTCAGGTGTGGTTGAAAGGTATAAGGCCAGGTTAGTGGCCAAGGGTTATAGCCAAAAGGCTGGCCTATATTACTCTGAAACATTCTCTCCAGTGGCAAAAATTGTCACTGTCAGAGACTTAATAGATGGGCTTTATTCAAAGCCACTATGATTATTCACTCTTCACAAAGTCAGTTAATCAAGAGATGGTGATTGTTCTAGTATATGTGGATGACTTGCTGGTGACTGGTAGCAATCTAACACTTATAAATCAGACCAGAAAGGACCTGCAACAACAGTTTAAAATGAAAGACCTTGGAGAGCTAAAGTTCTTTTTGGGAATTGAAGTAGCCAGATCACAAGCTGGAATCCTGATGTGTCAAAGAAAATATGCCTTAGAGTTGATTTATGAAGCTGGACTAAGTGGAGCAAAACCTGCTACAACACCTATTGATGTAAGTCAGAAACTAACATCAATTGAATATGATGGATACTTTCCAAACAAAGATGGTATTGAAGATGAAGTGATCAAAGATCCCTCAAGCTATCAGAGATTGGTGGGAAGACTATTTTACTTTACCATGACAAGACCATACACATCCTTTGTGTTTCAAATGCTGAGTCAATATATGCACAAACCCAAGAAGTCTCACATGGATGCAGCATTAAGAGTTGTAAGATATCTAAAGGGAACACCAGGCCTAGGAATATTCATGCCTGTTGACAGCAGTAATTCATTACAAGCCTATTGTGACTCTGATTGGGGAGCATGTTTAGAAACAAGAAGATCAGTAACTGGAGATATTGTGAAGCTTGGTGGGGCACTAGTGTCTTGGAAATCAAAAAAACAAGACACTATATCAAGGAGTTCAGCTGAAGCAGAATTTAGGAGTATGCCATCCTGTACTGCAGAAATTATTTGGCTCACAGGGTTATTCAAAGAAATGGGAGTGAAAATTCAGCAACCAGTTGAGTTAATGTGTGATAGCAAAGCTGCTATTCAGATTGCAGCAAATCCCATCTTTCATGAAAGGACAAAACACATTGATATCGATTGTCACTTCGTAAGAGAAAAGATCAATCAAAAGCTGATAAAAACCAACCATGTATCAACCAAGGATCAATTGGCTGACATATTAACAAAGGGTCTGGGAAGAACAGCACATGAGTATCTACTCAGCAAACTTGGACTTAAGAACCTCTTCAAGCCATCAGCTTGAGGGGGAGTATTGAGGAGAGGTTATTAATCCAAGTTAGTTGAATAGAATCAGTTAGTTAATAGGGTAGTTAGGAGTAGTTAAGTGAGTATTAACAAGTTAGTTACATTGGCAGCTGTCAATGTAACTACTTGTATATAAAGACCCATCTGTACTAATTTGTAAGCAAGTGGAATAATACAGCATTGCTTCCTTCTTTCTCTCTTCTCTGTTTTTTCCTCTTCTTCTTCCAGATTGTTAATGCTTCTGTACAGAAGCTTACACAATTTTGTAGTTTCGGTAAAAAGAAAAAAAGGAGGTCAGATTCACATTTGGTTTATCAAAAATGTGGATAGGATTTTTCAAGATGTTCTATATTCTTATAAGAGGTTATCTATATGTAAATTAACTCATTGAGAACGTGCTGGATTGTATGCAATTTTTTTTTGTAGTCGTACTATGTATATACTCATATGGGATTTCTATTTCCTTTAGAAAGAGGCCTATGTGGCAAATTTATGATTTTCTTTAATATTTATAATTTAATTTGATTATAATTGCCGTAAATGTATTCTCTCATCAAATATGAAATTAAATATTTGTATGTTATATAAATATTAACTAGTATTTTACTTTGTCAGGTAATTCTAAGATTTACAACAGGTAAATTTTTTCAATGAGTTGGTGAGGCTTAAATTTTCCAAGTTGTTATTATAAGATGTAATTAAAGAGGTTGATATTTGTAAATTAGAAAAAACCCAGAGATGAATAATAATATTTCCTGAAGAGTTTAAACAAAAGCTTGAAAGCAGTTGATTGACATTGCCTTTGAAAATGAATATAAATGTTCACAAGTTTGCTATCTCGTTTTGACTCAATTTGTGGACACTAGGAACACTCCACCAACTCACCATAACCTCATTACCCTCGCACACTTATTTGTATTTCAATATATCATCACCATCAACCTCCTTAAAATTCGAAGAATTCTAAAGAAATTGAAAATAAATATCCCACTTTTTTTAAAAAAAAATTGTACTAAATAAATTAAAATAAAAAGGAACATAATTTTCAAAAAAGTATTTCCCACAGATTCTTTATGATTTTGCCAACCATGGTTCTTAATTGTGAAAGCAATCATATGATGTGATAATTAACATTTTCTTCATCACCCTTATATATGCCATGATGATGATGACAGTGGATGGACAGCTTTGAATAACTTTGAATGAAATTCAAGATACAAACATAAATTTATATGTGCCAAGTGGAGGAATATCGTAAAGTGTCATAAATTTACGAACAAAATTTTGAGAGTTATGAAGATTAAAAAAGGAAGTTATGAATATTATTAAGAGTATAAATTGAAGAGGTACGAATTATATATTAGTAGCTGATTTTTATCAAAGATGTTAAACATAAAAAGGAGAAAATATTCGAATATTAGAAGATATCATTATTTTACAATAATAAAAGAATGAAAAAAAAGAAGATATCTTCAACTTCTTTTGAAACGGGATTTTGATTAATTATTGGTCAAATTAAAATTACGTAAAAAATCATAAATAAAAAATGGGGTATCTATTATCCACTCCATAGCATCAGCTAGAACGCGAAGCCAGAATTAACTAATGGGCGCACTGGTTTGCTAATCTTTTAACGGACAACCAAGAAATCGAAGTAAATCCATACATGAGTGCTTTACAATCATGAATAATAACTTCAAAGTAAGAGTTATTTCAGCCCTGCTTTTTCTGGCGCTTGTTTAACCAAAAGATTGTTTATCTCTACAATTATCAGTGTATTTGATGAAGATTCCATGAGAACTCCAGACTAGTATGCTGAGTCCTATTATTCTCGAAGCAAGATCCCGAGAAGCATCAATATTGCATTTAAGGATGCGCTCACCAAGAGGACACTATTTTGTTGTAGAATCGGTTTCTATTGCTATAGAACTAGAGGTTGGCATTCTTGTCGTAGTCTAATCATGCCAAAATCAGGTTTCCTTCCGGATAAAAATTTAGTTCGCATAGATCTTTCCTTCTGGACAAGGTTGTTTCTAGCATTCCAAATTCACAATATCAATCCACAACTTAAGCCAATCCAACTGTAATGGTCCAGATTGTCACCATCCCAATGATGATTTTAGCCAAACTTGTTTGGCCGCATTGCACTAGATCAGATAGTGAAATATTGTTTTTGTCCCTTGGAGGTGTGCAGGGCCTACGCTGATTGAAGAATATTCTCATTCATCAAGTTATCACCCATTGGAAGAACATCATTCAAAGCTCTCAAAACAAAATTCAATACCTAAAGAGGCATTTTCAATTTCCAGATTTTTCGCCAACTTTGTCCATGTATTAGCCTTGTCCAACTTCAGCTACCCACTTTTGATGATGTACCATCCTTTCCTATCAAGTTTCCACATTCATTGATCATCCCGAAGAGTGAATCCCAATGGGATTCGGTTATTGCAACCTATTTCATTGATGGAGAAAAGTGCCTCCAACTCGTGACTATTCCAAGCTCTTGTATCCCACTTAATAATATTTGTTATAGAATAAGGTAAAGCCAGAGCAGCGAACTAAACACTACAACTTTCACCTTTTAAAATGCATGTTCCACCGCAAGCATATTTTCCTTACCATGCTAATGCCTCTTCACTATCCCCGTCACTTTCTATAATTATTTATTCTTTTTTGTCTTCACAAATTTTCATTTTTTCACATTGTGAGTAATTTTACTATTATAGCTACATAATTCATAAATAGGCATTTAATTGTCATTAAGATCATCGTTAATTATGTCTTGAATTTGTTCCTTGCATGTCTTAAAAAAATTCATAATTCATGTTTGTTTAGGAGGACTCTTGTCCTAATAGATTTGGAAAGGAATATATCTGTCCTTTTAGGATTAGGAGAACATTTTTCTTATAAGTTTAGGACTACTTGGAGTCTATATATGGAGAATATTATTGGGGATTCTGTAGGACACAAAGAATTCATAATGTAGTCTTAAGGGCCGGAAAGCATAGTAAACTTCTTTTTTTTGTCTTTCATAGTGGAAAACTCTCTCTTTTTTTACTGGAGGATTAGGCCTAGACGGACCTTGTTAAAATTTTTATGTTACTTGGAGGATTAGGCCTAGCCAGACTAGAGTTTCTTCACAAGGATTGATGCCAATGATTCACAACAATTGATATAAGAGCTAAGTTAGGATTTCTGCAAAGAAATTGATAACAATTGTCCATAACAATTGGTACTAGAACTTAGTTAGGGGTTCGACACATAATCGAAAGCTAACATGTCTCCACCATCTTCAATAGTGAAATTGAGAAATTCGATGGAGGGGGAGGGTTTAATTTTAGTTTATGGAAGATTAGGATGAGACAGTCCCTGGTGACAAGGGTTATGGAAGGCAATTGAGGAGGTGCAAGACACTAATCAGGATTATAATGGTGATGCACCTATGTAACAATAATCATATAGCATTTCATCAAGAAGGAAAAGGAGAGTGATCGACCAACTATGAGATTTAATATGATAGGTGCTAAGCTTATTACTATTCCATTTACTTTCCATTTCAAGTTGTTTGCAGACGTGTCACCAAAAAGAGAGGAGGAGATGGAACAAATATCTAGTGTTCCATATTCGAGTGTAATTGGTAGCATTGTATATGCTAGGGTTTGCACTCGTCTTGACCTTTTACATGTCATTAGTGTTGTAAGTAGATGTATGGCATGTCTTGGTAAAGAATACTGGCAAGAAGTAAAATGGAGCTTGAGATACCAGAAAGATATTGCAAATGTGGCCTTGACTTTTCTCAAAGACAAGGTAAGTGAATCAACAATATGCTATGTGGATTCACATTTCAAAGATGACTTGGATAAGATAATATCTCTAATAGGTTATGCTAGAAGACATCTTAGCAATGTGGTATTTCTCTCTCCACTGCAGATGTAGAATATTTGAAAATTACTGAGGCGGTGAAATAGGTTATATGGCTTTAAGGCTTGGAGCGGACAAAATATATACTAGTCAAGTATTATTTTATCCAAGATATTATATCGAAAGGGATTGTTGATGTAAAGATAGTGTCTACATATGATAATCCAGGAGATATGATAACCAACATAGACCTGACCCATAAGTTTAGGCATTACCTACACTTGATTGGTGTGAGTTATACTCAATAAGCTCTTTGAAAGACTGAAGGCAAGGTGTACAGACGTCATTTCTACTGATGAAGGGAATTCAAGCCAAGGGGAAAGATTTGTTAGTTATGTCTGGAATTTCTTCCTTGCATAGTTTCGAAAATTCATAATCCCTATTGGATTAGGAGAACCCTTGTCCCAATAGATTTAGGATAGGAATATATTGTAATTTTAAAATTAGAGAACATTTTTATTATAGGTTTAGGTCTACTTGGACTCTATATATAGGGGATATCGTTGGGGATTCTATAGGACACAATAAATGCACTATATAGTCATAAGCGCTTGGAAAGGTATTGTAAACTTCTTGGTTTTCTTTCATAGTAGAAAATTCTCTCTGCTTTTTCTTGGAGGATTAAACTTAGCCAAACCTCGTGAAATTCTTATGTTATTTGCTTCTCTATTTTCTTTGTTTTTGATTCTGTGCTAGTTACTCCACGATATTTTCGCAACAACCATGTTATATTGCTTGCTTCTACGTGGGTTGATTTTGATATTGCTCTCCTATGCAGGTTGATGTTAAGTTGGTTTTCATTGCAAAGAATTATCATAAAAAGATTAAAAATTATGAACTTCAGGATGGGTGGAGACATTGTTTTGGACAGCAAAAAGCGAAAAAGGTCTGTCTTGCCACAAGGCAAGGTGAGCAGTGAGGTGCTTGCCTTTTGAAGTACAACATCAACTAATAGAAAAAAAATTAAAATATTTAATTGGATATATAAATTATCAAAATACATATTGGTTGGACTGTCTCTAGAAAAGTTTGGCTAGTCGTCAGAGAAGTCTAGTCAGGTCATTTGGTTGGAGTCGAAGTCCAAGTGTAAGAGTGCAATTGTGCAAATTTGGAGACCTAAAATTACCTTTTAACTTTTAAAACCCTAAATTGGTCCCCTTTTTTTAAGAAAATACAAAAGATGACGTCTTTCTCACCTCTCGCCCATATTGCTATGGCGTCACCTTTTGAAGATCGTCTAGCCATAAAGCTAAAAGACGATGAAGGATCACGTCGCCTCACCTCTCACCATTGGCTACAAGGAAATCGCCTTTCACAACACTGAGTGGAGGACTATAAGGAATTCCCTAAGTTAAAAAATTCAATACGAGCTCGAATATTTTTGTTTTCACTGCATTACTAAATTGATAACCACAAAGCAAAGAGTTAGAATCAAAAACCTAAGTTTTCCTCTTCATGTTCAATAGAGGAGAAAAGATGAAGGGCAAATGAAAAATTGAAGATGATATATTACAGTTGAAGGTGAAAAGTTGAGTAATTAAATATAAAGACTTTTTGAGATATTATAAATATATAAAATAAATAATTTAATAAATAAAAGTTATTAAAAAGGAAAAAAAGTATAAATAAAGGTCATAGAGAATGTCACATCTTATGACTTAAAGGTATTGTTTAATCAATCGAATAAATGCTTTCATTGCTCTAGACTTAAATGAGATGTTTTTTTCTCACTAGGAGAACTAGGAGTATCGTCTAGGAGGTAGAGAGAAAGGGGATAAAACTAGATAGTTTGTCAAATATTAAGATTTATTTACTTAGTCAACTATATCTTTTAAATTAATAAGTAATTTTTATATTAAAATAAAAAATGTTTGATTGTCTCATTACAGTGGTAAAAAGCAAACATGACATGTGAGTTACAAAGTAATTATGTTATCACAGACGAAAAGTTATTATTTCTATATTATGTGATATCGTGCTAGATTGTTCAACTATTATCTTAATAATTATATGTCCTAATAAACAAAAAATGATTCCCAACACACCCTAAGGAAACTCAGGACCAAATGCCTAAAAAATATATCCACTTTAGGCTATAAAAGTTTATTTTTATGCAATGTTGGAAGACTAATGTGCTACTATAGTGTACTAATTGTGGTGCAATTTGATGGATTCAGGGGATGCCTCTGTTTTGAATCGTAATCCTGTTCGAGCCTTCATCCATCCAAGTTAGTCAACCAACAACAAATTATGCAGCCACATTCGTTGTTTCAAAGACTCAACAATTTATTGTTCTTCCTCAGAGTTGCACCTGTGAATTGTGAAGCAATATACCAATATACCTCAAAGTCTCGATCATTTAGCATTGGTTCTTATGAAATAAGCATGCCGGAAAGGCGGAAAGTTCAAAAGATAAATTGAAGATCAAAAAGAAAGGTAGATTGTCCAAAGGATGGTGGAGATGTAAAGGGGTAATTAAGCTGTAGTCAATTTGACACAAGTGAGGCTGATAGAAAAGTTGGTGAATTCATTGCTAATTCGGAGAACAGATAGACCAAAATAAAACGTTTGAGCCATTTTACAAAGACTAGCAGTTACCAAAATACACTAAAAGACTAGTAGTTACAAAAATTCACTAAACAAGTCGGATTGCCTTGTGTGCCTAACTACTGCCTTTTGAAGGTTGTTTACAAGAACTGAAGTATGTAGTAGGCACAACACGGGGCACATGAGATAGTTGTTCAAAAATATGATGGAGGCCCTCATGCTTAACCATGGATTCAAGTATGTTATCCTCTGACACAGAACATGAAGTATTCTCTTCATTCCTAGATAGAAGTACATCTGAATGATATTTTTTCTAGTTTGTTGTTCGATCTTGTCAACCTCCCATTTCGATGTCACTGGACAGTAAACATGAACAAATTTTGTCTGGCCATTCCTGTAGGCTCGGCAGATGGCTTGTTATTCTACTGAGGGATTCCAGAGAACGTCGAGCAAAACCACTCTTGAAGCTCCTACAAGACTTATCCCTTCTGAACAAGCTTTTATCGATGCAAGAAGCACTTTTACATCACTCTTTGGGTCATTAAGAGAGTTTATTGATATCTGCCGCTGCTTTACATCGAGTTTTCCATCCATATAGAGAATCTCCCGACCTAAAGTCCAGCCAAAGAGAGAATTAAATTGCTCCTTCATCAAGTTTAGAGGATCAAGTAACTGGCTAAATATTATAACCCTCTCCTTCCGTCCACTACAGAGTCTGATCAGCTCAATAACAAATTTCATTTTTACTCCAATATCAGGATCCAACCGACATCGTCTTTCTTTTAGCGTGACTTTCTAACTCGGAGAATTCCTTCCTCTTTGCTACTAATGAAGGATGAACAGAGATCAAAGATACCAGATTTTGTTCGTAAAAGGAGGTTGGATTCTCTGGAATTTTTGTAAGCAACTCTTCTGCAACTCTGTGGGTTTCAAATGTACAACAGTATCCAATATACCTGGAAGGCTAACATGTTTTACATTTTCACATTTATGGACTAGTGGTAAAATGATATCCCTAAGCTCTTCCAATGCTCGGCCATTTTTGTCAATGGAATTGCTAAGAGAAGCCCATTTTTGCTCCAAACCTGCAGCAAACTTTGGACTAACAACACTGAGAGTGTTGTACAGCTCTTTGATGTTATTCTGGAATGGAGTTGCAGACAAAAGTATGCGCTTCTGTGTTTCAACCTTCCTCAAAGCTTTCCACACAAGGCTGTGCTCATTTCGAGCAGTGTACCCTTCTTCAAGCACCAGAAGACCCGGAAATTTTAGAAGTATTTCTCTAGTCTCTTTGACATAACCATCTCCATCTTCTCCCGTCAGAATTCTGAACAAATCATAGCTGATTCCCAAAATACTCTTACTTCTCGCCCAGGATTTCAGCTTCACCATCCGTATGAGGTGTGGATTTTTTTTCCCAACGTGAGATAAACAGTTAAAGACACCAACTGTACTTTCATCTTCCTTTAAAGTGAAGTCTTTGCTGTTCAAGTTGTGGAAGGGAATGTCCACATCCCATTTCTTGAACTCGGCTTCCCAGTTAAGTAACAAACCAGATGGAGCTATAATTATTGGCCGACACTTCGGAAACAACTTAAGAAAAGACTGAAGAAATACTATGGTGAGTCGGGTTTTTCCCATGCCAGGTGGGTGTGAGATAATACATCCTCCCTTACTGTCAGATAGGGGCTCTCTCAGCATCTCAAGAGTTGTAGCTCCAGCAATTCTGTTCCACATGAACTCAAATCCTCCACGTTGATGAGGAAACATTGTCGCTTTGGCACTTTGGGGAACTAGATCCCACACAGTTCCTTCTCCACAAATAGGAGAATACTGGGCTGCAGAAGAATCTGACAATCTGAAGCCATTAATATCCAAGAGTGATGGCGACTCTCCAAAATATTTTCTTTCATACCTCCCTTGAGTTCTCGAAGCCTGCATATGACAGAAGTTTAAGAATTTAAGAGTGAACCAGAAATAAATTGGAGAGCAAGAGTTCATAAAACTAAATATGTACAGCACAAAAAATAAAAGAATTTAGCAATAATTACTACACAACAGATCTTGTAAATCGAGTTCCAAATTGAAAAGAGAAGTGCTTGATAAGACAAAACTCATATACTTTCAAAAGGAGGGAAGATGTACTTGCTCTCCAAATGGACATATGAACAAACTGCACAGACGAGTCCAATTTGTTCATCTAGAACAAGATGGTGGTTCCCCATCTGACATTTACTTATTTGTCCACAGTACATCGGCGAATCAGATGGACTTGTAAAGCCAATGTGTGATTCTAAGACACACATGTCCATTTCAACAAAAAGATCTTCTATTTCCTTTTCCCATTCCTCTTTTTCTGGGAGAAGAGGTTCCTCATCTTCAAACCGGAATATTAAAGGAAGTGTTTCCTTCACTGGAACTTGTTCCTTCTCGAGCTTATTTTGATCATCAACATTTTTTATAGAATCAACAATAAACTTGACAAACTCAGAATCTTCAAGAATCTTCCTCCTGTTCTTTCGAAGAGCATCCTTTTGAACAGCAACAGTTTTCACCTCACAGTCCTCTTCAGATGATGATTTTGACTCTTCATCATCAGACTCTTCATCGTCACTAAGAAGAATGGGGCTGCTACAACTTCCTTTGTTTAAATTCATCTTTTTGGACTTGGAAAGTGAGCGTGAGCAAAGAAAATATGCTCGGCGTATGTTATGCTTTTCAACCTTAAAAAACAAGCCTAGGTACTACCCTTTGATTCGACTCCTTTTTTCCTTCTTCATTTTCTTTAGGACAGCTCAGATCATCATGTTCTGTTTCCTCATCATAAAAATCACATCTTACATCATCATTTGAAGCTTTGGAGTCCGACTTAGAATTTGAAATCCTATGAGTAAACTCTTTGCATTTGTCTACTGTCCTACACATGCATTCAGCATAGGAGCAGCCTCCTCCCCTATGATAAAAACATCAGGATCACTCTTCTCCTCCGAGGAACCATCATCATCAGATATTTTATTAGCCTGATTCGTAAAAGATTCACAAGTTCCTGGACTGAACTTCCTCCTCCCATTGTTTTTCACATTTTTCTTGTCACCTCCAGAAGGCTCCACCAATTTTCTTTTCCTTCCACAACTAACATTCGTAGAACTGCCACTTTGACTCAACTTGTTCCTCTGCTCAATCAACTCGACCATATATTTTAAAGATTGTTGTCTAGTCCTCCTCTTCGAAACAGAGCCATCCCCTGAATCCATCTGAAATCAAACAAAATTAAAATCAAAATATTTTAATTTTCATTATCAATTAAAATGCACAAGCATAAATGTATCTTAACTACTGAACCTCTTTTTTACAAACACTAACCTGAACAAAGAACTTTTTTCTTCCAGAAAATCAAGAATTGCAAGCTGTGAATTCTTGAAATTGTAAAACTTAGAGTTTGAAATAATTGAATGCATAGAGATAATGTAAAGATTAAACCTTCCAAAAGTGTCACATGAATTTCAAGAGTGAGCAGGCGTGTTTTCTCCAGCAAAGGAATCTTTGAAAAAAAACAAAAGAAAAATACGTTTGTTTTGTTACTTTTTGTTATTGTACAACTTTTTCCAAATTGTGGGACCCATTTTAGTTACAAATTCATATTTAATTATAGCTTTATTTAGGAGTAGGAATAAAATACCAAAAAATCAAATTACGAACCAAATCAAAATTTTCGATAATTTGGCTATTTACTGTTCAGTACTCAATATTTGGTATGATATCTGGAAACGCATATGTCTTTTAGTTATATCAATTTGCTTTTTTTGGATGTCTTCTTACTTGATCTTGTATTATATCGTTCCTTCATACAGAAAAAATAGAAATAAGTGGAGCAATACTATTAACTTCGTAATACAATTGACTATAATTTCAATATAGTATTGCCGAGTACCATACCCAACTAACGTTTGATTAACCAAATTACCGAATCAAAATTTGAAAATTGGTATATGGTATCTTCTTTTAACTACTAGTTACCAAATTCGAAATTTAAAAATCTCGAGCTGAATACCAGATGTCCACCCCTAGGTTGTTATGAATGTCATTGATATTTGTATAAATTGTATAACTACTTTGAGTAACACAATTAATAGCTCGACGTAGAAAAACACATTAATTATGAACACGGTCAATGGGGGACTCACACACACATATATAAATTTGAACAAAAATTTATGATTCAAATTTATGAAAAACAAGAAAGGGGATTGGCTTATGTTCATTTGGTCATTATAATGGAATAATATTAATTGTATTTCACCTATAATTAATTTTTTTTTTATAATATGGGAGGTGAATTTTGTTAACAATCTCCAAAATATTAAAAACATGAATTAGTAAGAAATGTAAGGGATAATTTTGACGATTTTTATGCAAGATCCAAGGAGGATCAAGCAGAGCAAAAAGAAAAGAACAAATCCCTTATGTCAAAAGATATTTGCTAAATTTGCAAGGAAGGATCGCGTAAAGGAATAATTGTCGAATGCATCAAAGGAAAGTTCAAATTTGCAAATATCTTGAAGATACTAAAGATTACAATTAAGGACTCTTATACTTTCTTGATTTGCTCTTGAAGACTATCAAGACGCCTTCCTGATTTATGCAAGGAGGGTTGCTATTCACTGCAAGTTGTTCTCAACTGGCAGAAGTGTCTAAGATTTTGCCCTATTCTTGGAAAGAATATTCATCCTTCCTTTACAAGAATTAAATCCCTTGTGTTGAAAGACTTCCTCATCCTCTTTATATATAAAGAAGTCTGAGTCGATGTCGATGGAACACTCACTGCACTCCACAAAGGCAAAACCAAGAAAAATACAAGTAGGGGTTAGTACTGGACAATATGTACTGAGTAGGTATCATCGACCGACTCAAAATAGAACTCAATATACATTAGAGATTGAGCTTAATATACAAAAAGAATCATCTAACACAAAAAATCATCAAACAATTATGTGCTTTGCTTCGGTTTGGAACTCATCAGATTAATTTTTTTTATAAATGTGGCAAACAAACTTTTTTCTCCACGGTCTCTGACTGTAACTGAAACAAAAACTATTCTCCATGACCTGTAAGATAGCACTGCATTTGAATTGTGGATCATTAAGGTTTCTATGTTAGTTGACCTTCCTTCAAGTTATTTACCGTGATTATATATCGATTATTACATTTAGAGTTTTAGTGATTTGATTTGTTTGTGTTTTCAACCGAAGAAATCAAGGATGGTTTGTGAGTGTGTATTCATATTTTGTTAGATTGATTACATATATACTATGTGGTAAATGACAATCAGAGAAGTTTTCAGAATATCCACTTTTGTTAGATTGATTACATATATACATATATCCACTTTTGAAATTTTCTAAAATTGAAAAAGAGCGATATTAGTGAAGAAGTAATATATTTATATTAATCATGTGAAAATATGAGTTCCACTACAAATTTTGTTTTAATAAAACTGCGTAAAGCGCCGCAAATTCTCTAGTCACAAATATATCCAAATAAGGCTTGAACACCTGGTTCATCAACTCCATGAAAGAGGTTAGGGCATTAGTCAACTCGAAAGACATAACCACAAACTCATAATGACTATAGCAGATCCGGAAGGTTGTCTTCGGAATATCAGACTCCCGAACTCTAAGTTGGTGATGTTCGGATCTCAAATTGATCTTGGAAAATACCAAAGCACCTTGCAACTGGTTGATTAAATCATCGTACGAGGCAAAGGATACTTATTTTTTATGGTCACTTCACATCCACATAGTTCCATCGTTCTTCTTCACGAACAAAAAAGGAGCACCTCAAGGGGATACACTCGGAAGAATAAACCCTTTTTTCAACAAATCCTCCAACAACACCTTTAGCTTTTTCAACTTAGTCGGAGCCATCGGGTAGGGGAAATAGAAATGAGTTTAGTGCTCGGATGCATATTAATAGTGAAATCAATGTCACAATCCGGAGGAACACCTGGAAAATATCTCGGAAACACATCCATAAACTCCCTCACAACTCTGGTGACCTCCAATGATGGTGACTCTTGAGAACAAGCCCGAACATGAGCGAAGTATGATGAACACACCTTATCCATCAACTTTTGCTAAAGGGAAGTAATGGGCACATCTCATCTAGTCTCAAAATAATATTATAAATAAAAGGCTAGTAGAAAGAAGCTAACTTAACAAGTCTCAACATCAATATTCGACTCTAGTCTATGAAGCCTCTATCACTAATCTAGTGGTGCCATTGACAGACCCATGGCTACCTCAATCAAAATAAAGCTAAATCAAGTCTAACTCAAAATCAAGATAAAATAAATAATAGGGGATCCTATGGAGTAGGCCTGTTGACGAACTCTAATCCTTGTATCTGCATCATGAAACGACGCAACGCCGAGTGACATCAGTACGTGGAATGTACGATATGTAAAATAGTTGAATGAACCAGAAACGGGTAGAATAATATGGAAATAACATCAACTCAGAATAATAATCAAATCAAAATGTCACATGTCTATCTAAAGGAAGAGTAAAGATTAGACAAGTGACCCATCAATAAATCAACTAAACTCAATGGAACTCAACTTGACTTGACTCGACTCAGAGTACTCAAGGTAGGAACTTTTTGGGAGTTTCTCTTATCCCCACAACAATCGCTTATGAGCCAATGATTGTACAACAATCCCACTGATGTTGCCACAGCCATTTCGCACTTGTCAGGTAAGGAACGCCTAGGATCCACAGGGGATCCGGACAATTAACATATACCATGAAATTCAAACAAAATTAAGAGAAGCAATGGAATTACCAAGTTTGATCATAGAAATACTTACCCAAAGTTTTTCCAAAGAAAACTCCTCCAAAAATCGCCCAAGGAAGCTCATGAATTTAAAAAATGGAGGAAAATGGAGTAGCCCAAGGAAGCTCATGAATTTAAAAAATGGAGGAAAATGAAGTATTCTCAATTTAAAACTGTTTCAGGCACGAAAAAGCCTCCACGATAGGGAAAAGGCTTCCGCGGACCCGGAGATCAACCAAGTTGATACTACGTGAATGCGGGCCCTATATTCATGAATGCGAAGCTCTGGAGGCTTACACTTCCCTAACGTGGAGGTCAAGAATGTTAACGCTCCATGAATGCAGAGTACATGGTACATGCACTAATATCGGCAATTGTACACAATACAGAATTCACAGAATGGACCCTCAGGGTTTGTTCGGAACCAGATACCCACAAATCAAACATGTAACCCTACCAGAAATGACGTTTCGTATGCAATGAAATATCAGAAATTGAATCTGAGGTCTCCTTGATCCTGAACCCAGCAAAACTTATTAAAACTAGTCAAAAACTCAAATATCCAAAATGACCTCGGAAATTGCAAAAATTATAATGAGACTCTTTTTAGCATTACTTTTACCATCTGAAATCACTGGAACTGTCGAAATTTCAAACCGAGCCTCCGAACTCAAAATACTGACCAAAGTCAAACTTAATCCTTTTTTACTCATTTATGCAACTATCGACCTTACATCCACGTACGGACTCCAAATTTGATTCTGTCACCTCTCCTAGACCAAATTTGACATTCTTGAACTAATGGAATCAAGGGATTTCCGTTTCAACTCCTGAAATACCAAATTGTACAAAAGCTCACTTTTTCAACACTGTAAGCTTTCAAAATTGCTAAAAACTCACATTTTTCACTTTTAAACACAAGTTCTCAGTTCCAACAACAGAGATGATTCAAAATAGGTCCAAAGAAACTTACGAAAGGGAAAAATAGTCATTTTCACAGATTAGCTCAAAAATGACTGGCAAAGTCATTAGAAGGCCTGTTCCGAAAGGAAATAGAAATCCCATATGAGTATACATATAGTAAAATGTATATACAATTCAACATGTTCTCAATGAGTTATTTTAGATATAAATCAACTCTTGTAAGAACATAGAAGATTTCTATCGGCAATCTTCATAAACCAGATGTTAATCTGCACATTCTTGCCGTCTTTTTTTCTTTTTACCAAAACCACAAAATTGCATCAAAGTGCCTGAAACCAAAAGGAAAGAAATTAAAAAAAAGGATAAAAATTTTAAGAACAAATTAATGTCTAAAAATGCAACATTCGTGATGTTTTTATTCTGTAGAAACAACTCATTCGCAACATTGTAGTGTTAAGTGAAACTTATTGCACTAAAAATTTAGTTAGGTGTTTTCTCTAGTTAATAATAAAAGTGCAGCCTAGTGCACTACACTCCCGCTATGCGAGGAGTCCAAGGAAGGATCACACCATACAGGTCTATCAAGCATTCCTACATTGCATTCTTGTAGACCATAACGGTCTATTACGCAATCCTACCATAAGGATCGTTTTCACAGCCTCCAGCTGATGATAGTAATACAAATTCTTCTAACAAGTGTCCTTGGCAACCCAAGGTGACTCTTGGTAAAATTACCAAAACGCCCCTAGAGTGAGGGTATGTGCGTAACGCATCTTTCGAGACTCGTATGGCAGATCCGAGATCGGATTCATGATCAGCATGAAAAATGGAGTGGGAAAATGGTCCGGGTTGAATTTTAGGACGACCCAATCGAATGATAATTTCTTTATCCAAGCCACAAAACAGTGACAGTCCACGACAGAGGCGCGACGCGCACCTGTCGCGGAGGGACACTTGTCTGTTTTTCCAAAATTTCGATGGGATGGAGAAAACTTGTTCAAAAACACTTTTCTAAAAATACACTATTTGCGATCGGTCTGCGTTGCGGACTATGTATTTTTCGAACTGGAAATTTCTAATTAATTATGAGGGGCATTCCGGTCAATTCCTAAACCCTCCTAAACACTAATACACGGCTAGTTAGGTCGTTTCAACATGAAAAGAGCCTAAAACCCCTATTCTAAGTCCTATTCCAAAATCCAACAAGGCTAGGGCTTAAGAAGAGGAGAGAAGGGCTTGGGGTGAGACATTCGAGAAGAGATCCTCGACGTTACCCGGTTGAATAGCCGCATCATAGGTACGTAAGGCTAAACTAAAACATGGGATTGTTCTCTCATGTGCCCCATAGAGGTCATGGATGAGTTGATGATTGAAGAGTCTACATGCATGATTTCTTTGATGGATTTTCTTGAAAATTATATTTGAAACTACATGTTTTCAATGTTGATGATCATCATACTATTTGTTTGTCATAAATTGAATACTCTCACGGAATTTGCATAACCCTACATGACTAATTTGAAAAGCATGCATATTAAACTTGAGGATTGAGTCTAGAGCCTTGAGTTGACATTGTTGATTGTGATGATGAGTTGATGAAACTTTGATTGTTTTATGAGTCTCTATAAATGAACTCTAACAAGTGTTTATTCTCTTGTTTCCTAATGACGGTTATACAATCTTGAGACAT
Organism: Solanum rostratum; assembly: GCA_029948455.1. Lineage (NCBI taxonomy): Eukaryota > Viridiplantae > Streptophyta > Magnoliopsida > Solanales > Solanaceae > Solanum > Solanum rostratum. The sequence continues at coordinate 44,314,439 of CM057051.1, forward strand.
GGATAAGATGTTGATCATAGGGTTAAAATCCCTATGAGATGTTTGATGATAGAGTGAAAGTCCCTATGAGATAATTGATGGAAGGGCCAAAGTCCCTGTGAAATATCAGTCGTGGACGGGGAGTGACTCCCTATGAGACTGGCAGTTATTGACGGGGAGTAAATCCCTATGAGACTGGTTGAGGTTGGTTTTATGAGCATCAAGTCGGGAGGAGTATCGAGCACCGAAATGAGTAAGAGTGAGTCACACTCGAACTCATTAACTACGTCACCAAACGTAGGAGAGGCTTAACCATCACATATACATATGGTTTCCCTCAAGGTTCAACAGTCCCTGAAAGCAATAGAGGATCTGTTCGGTTTGATTCCATATCGGGTACGTTGATATGGTATCCAGTGTTACTTACCTGACAAGTTTGGGACCACTGTGGCAACATTAGTGTGATTGTTGTACATTCACTGGCTCATAAGTGAGTGTTGTCGGATAAGAGAAACTCCCAGGAAAATTCTCACCCTACTCCGAGTCTAGATGAGATGAGATAAGATGAGCAGGGGTGGACACCCCTGAGATGATCCATGTGATGAGTTGAGACTATTGATGAATCTGAGATAATGGTGTGTCACTTGTCCACTCTGTACTCTTTCGTATGTGGACAAGCTGACGGTTTGATGTGATATGTATATTTATTTTGACTTGATGTTACTTTTCGTATCTTCTACAGGTTTCTATTTCATTTAGCTATTTTACATACCAGTACATTCCAAGTACTGATGTCCACTCTAGACTGCATCATTTTATGATGTAGAGGCAGGTACTAGAGATCATCAACAGGCGCTCCATTGAAGGTCAAAGATTCAAAGCTGATTTGGTGAGCCTCCCCTACTCTGGAGGAACCACTACTTTTATTTCATCATGCTTTAGAGTTAGGATTGGACTATTTCCTTATTTTGATTTGGGTAGCCATGGCTCTGTCATTGGCACCACATGATTAGTGATAGAGGCTCCATAGACAAGGGTCGAGCATTGATGTTGAGATTGTGAGCTAGTTCTTTCTACTAGCCTTCGTTATTTTATCTATATTCCTTTGAGACTTTAGATAAGATGTGCCCATTAATTACATATATTTTCTGTTGTTCATTAGCATTATGTGATTGAATAATGTGATGAGTCTAAGTGGTTCGCTTGGGGCTAGCAATAGTCTCTAAGTGCCGGCCAAGCCAAGGGTACCCTCCTAGGGCGTGACAAACTTGGTATCAGAGCACAGAGTTCAAGTGTCCTCGGGAGTCCATGAAGTTGTGTGTAGTAGAGTCTTGTTTATGGGTGTGTTGTCGACCACACTTCATAAGCAGGAGACTATGTGATATTAGGAATGGTTACACTTCTTTCTTATTCCAATTCATGCAATAGAGTCGAACTCTATTAAAACTATTTTCTAATTCCTGCGCTACACGTGTAGAATCGATAATATTCCTCCCAGAAGAGTCATCAGAGGAAGGGGACGTCCTGCCCGGCGAACTGTTAATCCACCTGAGCCTCAAGTACCCGAGGGGCCCGTAGATCCAACTGTCCCAGATTAGCAACCCCCTCAATATGACGTCTCAAATGTTGAACTACGCCAAGCTATTCAAACTTTGGCCCAGGCCATCGCAGCACCTGCTATGAGGCAAGGTGCAGGTGGGACAGACTCTCATGACACCTCTAGCGTTTGAGAAATTCTGAGGATGAATCCGCCTGAGTTCGTGGGGTCTGCATCCACTGAAGATCCTGAGGAATATGTGGAGGAACTTGAGAAGGTGTTCCAAGTAATGCATTTAGCTGATGCTGATAGGGTAGAACTGGCTGCTTACCAACGGAAGGGAGTGACGAGACTGTGGTTCGACCAGTGGAAAAAAGGCAGAAGGGATGATGTCCCCTGTTTGACTTGGGCAATGTTTGAAGAGGCCTTCTTGTGACCCTTCTTCCCAAGAGAGAAAAGAGAAGCCAAGGTGAAAGAGTTCTTGAATCTAAAGCAGGGATCCATGACTGTGCAGGAGTATGGGTTGAAATTCATGTAACTATCCCGCTATGCTTGAGACATGGTTGCTGATATGAGGGGAAGGATGGGAATGTATGTAGACAGGTTGAACAGAGGACCCAAGAGAGATGGGAGAGGAGCCATGCTTGTGAGTAACATGGACATCGGGCGACTGACGACATTCGATTTTTGATCCTTCTGATCCTGTTCTTGATCGCTGACGAAGAGAGACAACATGACAGGGAAGAGTTCAAGCGCAAAAGGGCCAAGACATCCAGCCATGAGGGTGGAAGGAAAGGTAATGGGAATCGATTTCCGGCACCCTCAGCTGCCAGCGCACCTGTGCCCAGAGGCACGTATGATCAGAGATTCCGGAATACAGGAACCCACGGACCCTAGTCCCAAGCTAGTATGGCTCAAGGTTCGTAGAGTAAGCCACCGTGTGATAACTGTGGAAAGATGCACTGGGGGAGATGTCGCGACAGAAACGATGCGTGTTACGGGTGCGGCCAAGTAGGCCACTATAAGAAGGATTGTCCGAAGCGGGCTGGCCAGGCCCAGTCTAATGCATCGATTCCACCAGTTAGAGGGAACCAGAGGGCCACTACGTCAGGTATAGGCGGAGCAACAAACCGCCTATATGCCATGGGCAGTTGTCAAGATCAGGAAAATTCCCCAGACGTTGTGACGGGATTGATTCGAGTCATTACTTTTGATTGTTATGTTTTGATGGATCCTGGTGCCACGTTGTTGTTCGTAACTCCTTACGTGGCTAGTAAATTTGATAAAACCCCCGAGAGTCTTCTTGAACCCTTTGATGTTTCTACTCCGGTGGGTGAGTGTATTCGAGCTGAAAGAGTCTATAGAGCTTGCGTAGTGTCCATCCATCATAGGGACACCATTGTTGATTTGATCGAGTTAAAGATGGTTGATTTTGATTTGATCCTCGGCATGGATTTGCTTCACGCCTATTATGCCTCTGTTGATTGTAGATCCCGAATGGTTAAGTTCCAATTTCCAAATGAACCAGTTCTAAAGTGGAAGGGTGACTCAGTTACACCTAGAGGGAGGTTTATCTCTTATATTAAAGCCCAGAAGTTAATTTCCAAAGGTTGTATTTATCACTTGGTGAGAGTGAAATCTGATGATGCTGAGTCCCCAACTCTTGAGTCAGTTTCGATTGTCAACGAGTTTCAAAAAGTCTTTCCTGATGACTTGCCCGGAGTCCCTCCTGATAGGGAGATTGACTTTGGGATTGATGTTCTTCCAGATACCCAGCCTATTATGATCCCACCTTACAGGATGCCCCCCGTTGAGTTGAAAGAATTGAAAGAGCAACTAAAGGATTTTCTAGAAAAGGGCTTCATTAGGCCAAGTGTTTCACCATAGGGTGCCCGTGTTCTATTCGTGCGGAAGAAAGATGGGTCCCTCAGAATGTTTATCGATTATAGGAAACTCAACAAGGTCAGGATAAAGAACAAATATCCTCTCCCAAGGATAGATGATTTGTTTGACCAACTTCAGGGCGCCTCTTGCTTCTCTAAGATAGACCTAAGATATGGCTACCATCAGCTGAAGGTGAGGGAGTGTGACATTCCAAAGACAACTTTCAGGACCAGATATGGCCATTTTGAGTTCTTGGTCATGTTCTTCGGACTGACGAATGCACCTGCCGCCTTTATGGACTTGATGAATAGAGTGTTCAAGCTATATCTTGATTTGTTTGTGATTTTGTTCATCGATGACATCCTGGTGTATTCAAGGAGTGAGGAGGAGCATGCTAATCACCTCAGAGTGGTATTCCAAACTCTTAAGGACCATGAGTTGTATGTGAAATTCTCCAAATGTGAGTTCTGGCTTATGTCAGCGGCCTTCCTAGGATATGTTGTTTCCGGTGATGGTATTCGAGTGGATGCCCAAAAGATTGAAGCGGTTAAGAACTGGCCCCGATCGACCACTCTGACTAACATTAGAAGTTTCTTGGGGTTGGCAGGCTACTACCGCAGGTTTGTTGAGGGATTTTCTTCCCTATCCGCGCCATTGACCAAATTGACTCAGAAGAAGGTCAAGTTTCAGTGGTCCGAAAAATGTGAGAAGAGTTTCCAGGAATTGAAAACAAGGTTAACTATAGCACCAGTCCTAACCTTACCAGACGGGACCGAGGACTTTTGTAATCTATTGTGATGCCTCAATGGTTAGATTGGGATGCGTCCTAATGTAGAGGGGAAAGGTGATAACCTATGCTTCCAGGCTACTCAAGGTTCATGAGAGGAACTACCCAACCCAGGACCTTGAGTTGGCAGCAGTAGTGTTTGCACTTATAATTTGGCGTCACTACTTATACGGAGTGCATGTGGACATGTTCACTGACCACAAGAGCTTGCAGTATGTTTTTAGTCAAAAGGAGCTCAACTTACGTCAGAGGAGATGGTTGGAATTGCTCAAGGATTATGATATGAGCATTCACTACCACCCAGGTAAAGCTAACGTTGTTGCTGGCGCTCTTAGCAGATTATCAATGAGTAGCACAACCCATCTAGAGGAAGGGAAGAGGGAGTTAGCCAAGGAGCTGCATTGGTTGGCTCGATTAGGAGTCCGACTTGAGGAGAACAACGAAGGAAGAGTTAATGTTCAGGATGGGTCTGCTTCCTCGTTAATGGTGGAGGTGAAGGAAAAGCAAGACCAAGACCCGGTCATACTCCAATTGAAGGAGGATGTCCACAATCAGAGGGTGATGGTCTTCTCCAAAGGGGGAGATGGAGTGTTAAGATATCAAAGTCAATTGTGTGTCCCAACTGTTGATGGCATACGAGACTGAATAATGGAGGAAGCTCATAACACTAGATATTCTATTCATCATGGCTCCACCAAAATGTACCACGACTTGGAAGTCTATTGGTGGAATGGGATGAATAGGGACATCGCGGAGTTCGTTTCAAAATGCCCAAATTGCCAACAAGTGAAGGTTGAGCATTAAAGGCCATGTGGATTGGCTCAGAACTTTGAAATTCCGAAATGGAAATGGGAGATGATTAACATGGACTTTATCATTGGCCTGCCGAGATCTCGAAAGCAACATGATTCAATATGGGTGATCGTGGATAGAATGACTAAGTTGGCCCACTTTTTGGCAGTGAAAACAACGAACACTGCAGAGGAGTACGCCAGATTGTACGTCCAGGAGATTGTGAGGTTGCATGGGGTCCCCTTGTCCATCATCTCGGATAGAGGAGCTCAATTTACCTCCAAGTTCTGGAGATCATTTCAGAAAAGTTTTGGTACTAAGGTGAACCTGAGTACAACCTTCCATCCACAGACGTATGGCCAGGCGGAGCGTATAATTCAAACACTGGAGGACATGTTAAGAGCTTGTTCCTTGACTTTAAAGGGCATTGGGATGATCATTTACCACTGGCTGAATTTGCATATAACAATAGTTATCATGCAAGTATTCAAATGGCTCCTTATGAAGCCTTGTACGAAGGAGGTGTAGATCGCCTATTGAGTGGTTTGAGGTTGGAGAAGCGAAGCTCATTGGACCTGATCTTGTTCACCAGTCGATGGAGAAGGTCAAGGTCATCAGAGAGAGGTTAAAGATTGCCCAAAGTCGCCAAAAATCTTACACCGACGTGAGAAGGAGAGACTTAGAGTTCGAAGTGGACGATTGGGTGTACTTGAAAGTGTCACCTATGAAGGGTATCCTAAGGTTTGTGAAGAAGGGAAAGTTGAGTCCACGTTATGCTGGACCCTATCAAATCGTAAGGAGAATTGATAAGGTAGCTTACGAGTTGGAGTTGCCTTCCGAATTAGATGGAGTCCATCTAGTATTCCGTGTGTCGATGTTGAAGAAATGCTTGGGAGAATCCCGCCTTGGTGATCCGTGTTGATAGCATTGGAGTGAAGATTAACCTATTTTATGAAGAGGTTATTCCTAACTAGAAATTTTTAACTAATTATGAGGGGCATTCCGGTTAATCCCTAAACCCTCGTAAACACTAATACACGGCTAGTTAGGATGTTTCAACATAAAAAGAGCCTAAAACCCTTATTCTAAGTCCAATTCCAAAATACAACAAGGCTAGGGCATAAAAGGAGGAGAGAAGGGCTTGGGATGAGACATTCAAGAAGAGATCCTCGACGTTACCCGGTTGAATAGCCACATCACAGGTATGTAAGGCTAAACTAAAACATAGGATTGTTCTCTCATGTGCCCCATAGAGGTCATGGATGAGTTGATGATTGAAGAGTCCACATGCATGATTTCTTTGATGGATTTTCTTGAAAATTATATTTGAAACTACATGTTTTCTATGTTGATGATCATTATACTATTTGTTTTTCTTAAATTGAATACTTTCATGGAATTTGCATAACCCTACATGACTAATTTGAAAAGCATGCATATTGAACTTGAGGATTGAGTCTAGAGCCTTGAGTTGAGATTGTTGATTGTGATGATGAGGTGATGAAATTTTGATTGTTTTATGAGTCTCTATAAATGAACTCTACCGATGTGTTTATTCACTTGTTTCCTAATGACGGTTATACAATCTTGAGTCATGGATGAGATGTTGATCATAGGGTTAAAATCCCTATGAGATGTTTGATGATAGGGTGAAAGTCCCTTTGAGATAATTGATGGAAGGGCCAAAGTCCCTGTGAAATATAAGTCATGGATGGGGAGTGACTCCCTATGAGATTGGCAGTCATTGACGGGGAGTGAATCCCTATGAGACTGGTTGAGGTTGGTTTTATGAGCATCAAGTCGGGAGGAGTATCGAGCACCAAAATGAGTAAGAGTGAGTCCCACTCGAACTCATTAACTACGTCGCCAAGCGTTGGAGAGTCTTAACCATGACATATACATATGCTTTCCCTTGAGGTTTAACAGTCCCTGAAAGCAATAGAGGATCTGTTCGGTTTGATTCCATATCGGGTACATTTATATGGTATCCAGTGTTCCTTACCTGGCAAGTTTGGGACCACTGTGGCAACATCAGTGTGATTGTTGTACATTCACTGGCTCATAAGTGAGTGTTGTCGGATAAGAGAAACTCCCGGGAAAATTCTCATTGTACTCCGAGTCTAGATGAGATAAGATGAGATGAGCGGGGGTGGACACCCCTGAGATGATCCAGGTGATGAGTTGAGACTATTGATGAGTCTGAGATAATGGTGTGTCACTTGTCCACTCTGTACTCTTTCGTAGGTGGACAAGCTAACGATTTTATGTGATATGTATATTTATTTTGACTTGATGTTACTTTCCGTATATTCTTCCGGTTTCTGTTTCATTCAGCTATTTTACATACCAGTACATTCCAAGTACTGATGTCCACTCCGGACTGCATCATTTTATGATGCAGAGGCAGGTACTAGAGATCATCAACAGACGCTCCGTTGAAGATCAGAGATTCGAAGCTGATTTGGTGAGCCTCCCATACTCCGGAGGAACCACTACTTTTATTTCATCATGCTTTAGAGTTAGGATTGGACTATTTCCTTATTTTGATTTGGGTAGCCATGGGTCTGTCACTGGCACCACATGATTAGTGATAGAGGCTTCACAGACAAGGGTCGAGCATTGATGTTGAGATTGAGAGCTAGTTCTTTCTACTAGCCTTCATTATTTTATTTATATTCCTTTATTTTATTTATATTCCTTTGAGACTTTAGATAAGATGTGCCCATTATTTACATATAATTTCCGTTGTTCATTAGCATTATGTGATTGATTGATGTGATGAGTCTAAGTGGTTCGCTTGGGGACTAGCAATAGTGTCTGAGTGTCGGCCACGCCTAGGGTACCCTCCCGGGGCGTGACAAACTTGGTATCAGAGCACAGAGTTCAAGTGTCCTTAGGGGTCCATGAAGCTGTGTCTCGTAGAGTCTTGTTTATGGGTGTGAATATTTTTTTTACAAATTTCACATACAGGAAGTTTTGAACCTAGTTTGGATTTTATGAAGGATTATCGAATATATACCAAAAAATTGCCCACCCAAGTTGAATGGCAAAATGACAAGAAGTGGGGCATATAGATCGAGTATATTTCCATCTATACTGAGCTAGGGAATTTGTTGCGCTTCGTGCGCTTCCATCAAAAACTCATATTTTCACATGATTAATACAAATATAATACTTCACTAATATCGTTTTTTATTTTGATTTTCAAAAATATTAAAGATGAAACTTTTTCAACTCTAAATATTCTGAAAACTTTTCTAATTGTCATTTATCACGTAGTATATATGTAATCAATCTAACAAAATATGAATACACATTTCACAAACCGTTCTTGATTTCTTCTGTTTAAAACACAAATAAATCAAATTACTAAAACTTTAAATGTAATGATGGATATATAATCATGGTCAATAACTTGTTAATTGTAACCTCCAATTATCTAACAACAATGCAAAAACAAAACATATTAACAGTAAGTTCCAAGATTTAGAACAATAAGCAACATTTTTAAAGCTTTAATTTTTCCCCCTCATCTTTAGTAGATCACCAGAATAGGGTTAAATAAATAGCAAATATTATCGTAAATAAACAAAATCCACCGCGAGACAGTTGGAAAACTCTAACTGATACCCAGAAAAACAAGAAAAAGGCAGTCACATGAGAAATTCACAAGAAAATAAACAAAATAGCTTTTTAAACAATAAGTATATAACTATTCAAATCTCTAAGTATATAACTTAGAGAGTGCCACGTCACCGGGTCTAGCATTCTCTTTTATGTACGTGCTTGGAACGGTCTTGAATGACCGATCATTTTCTAGCATCCAAATGTTTAAATTATTGAAAAGATTAATTTTTAATTAAGAAAATATACTACTATAAAAATTTGAAGATAACTAAAAGATTTATCATTGTGAAATTTCTCATGAATCTCTAGCTACTGATTGCAAATTTTCCTCTTTGATCAATTTTATCTTCTATATGATTCACAATAATATATAAAAGTTCACATCATACGTTGTACTTATGACATGAATATTTCCTAAAATAATCACCTAGTTAATTGGAATTAGCCGGATATTATTAGTAAACAACACAACAAACAGAATCAATGATAGTATTAAATGGCAATTGCAAAGCACAATGTTCCAATAATTCACATTCTTCATAACACCATTGGAATCCAAGCTTTTCCAATGACTAATGTAGAGATATAAGTTCTAGGATACATAATTTCAAAATTATTGCGATACAGCTCCCTCCATAAAGAAATTGAAAGAGAAGGTAACATCATTAATAAACTTTCAGAAGAATTTGTGTAATAAATCGTGCTCGTTAGGATAGCAGATTACAAAACACGCATAGATGTAGAATGAGATTTTGAGCTAAATCTTTACCCTTTCTCTAATTTTAATTTAAATTTTGGAATCTTTCGAATGATGCATGATTGCACTTGCGAGATAAAAATAAGAAAGAAGCAGAATTAGATGATAGATTTCTTGACACGAAAGATAAAAAAGAAATCATAAATCATAGATCAACTAAGTCTTCTCAGGGACTTTTCGAAAGAGGAACCTTATGTAAATACCTTAGAATATGATTTGACCTTATTCATAGAGATCCTATAACTATTCCAGCTATGGTTAATTCACTTGATGATATATATAATCCTTCAAATGTCATTGACTCACCCACGTTGAGTTCTCTAAAGCACCTTTAAAATTGTAGATGCCAAAAGGAATTAACATATTAGCATAAACACTTAATTTTGGAGAATTTTTTGCAAGTATAGTTGAAGAGCATAAACTCGCGAAAAATGATAAACACAACACCATAATGATATCAGATTATGAATTTGTGATGATGAATAGAGACATAAAACTTCAAATAAAATGGTAATCAGACTCTAGATTGAATTACTCTATCGTGCAACAATATGGCTTGTGAACAATTTGGTAAAAAAAAAACCTTCAGGAAAGCAATGTATGTATAATATAATCGGTGTTTCAAAACAAATGAAGCACTGCAAGTATCTTTTATGACAGAGAATCTAAAGAAAAGAGAGTATAAATATGCAATCCACATGCAAAGTTCATTAGATGAACCTGCATTTTATCCTAACATATGTCACATGAGTTTTTGTTTTAGGATTTCACCTTTAGGCAAATACTTTGCTCATAGAAACACTATCAAGATCAGTCATACTCCCCATATTATATTTTGTACTTAAGACATTGTTATCCAACTGATTATTCAAGGTCTCATTCTCTTCTGTTGTTTTCATTTTTTATGTGCATTTCAAATTTCACAAAATTTCTCCTATAATCAGTCGGTCTGCACCATAATTTAGCCGAACATTTTTCAGCAGTCTCTACCAACTTCATCCAGTATTCTAGTGTTATCTCACGTGCAATCCTAGGATCAACGATTGTTTCTGATTCTCCGGTCTCTAAATAATTCATCACTCATTCAACCAAATATACAGTGCCCAACGTATGCCTCTAGTCAAGGAGCGGGGGCCAGGACAAGTTCCGAGCTCACCTCAACACAATACTATACATAACGGTTACAAGAAATAAAGCTTTCCCTCGGAAGATGGGGCTCACCACAAGATATCTTCAAGGTAGGACTTATTCGTCCGGCGGATGGTACTCAAACTTTTCGGTCCCTACATGGTAAAATCATGCAGGCATTGAGTATGCGTTAGTACGTTTGAATGTACTAAGTATGCGGGTCTTCAATGCACGTGACTTACCGAACCTGCATAATCATGTTAGATGGCAAGGGCACATAATTTACGAGAACATATAAGCAATAGAATTTAATATACAAGATGCCATGGGATGCGTGATGAGTGCAATGCGATAATGCTCCTATATAATGGGGATGGACTATAACCGACAAATCAAATCCATGCGAGCTATTATATGAACTGGACCGATTTGGACCTCCCACTGGTGGGGAGAAGATTACTTGCCAAGGGTAATCTACATCACACCTTACGACTCCGCTTTTCGGTGGATGGTCACCTTCCTTATGGCCTGCTTTTCGGAAGGATTTACAAGAATCATATCAAGACATGTCATATCATAACCAAGTAGATGAATAGTATACGTCCCTATATTGGCACATAGTTCAAGGAAAGGGAGAGGACCCCCAATCCATCGGTGCTAAGTCTTACACATCCCACAATAATACTTATATACATATACACATCCGTTCAAGAGAGTCAAGTGCAAGTTCATAAAGTTCAAGACATATTTAGGCTCAACGCCAAATTACAAGATCATATTCAAGGTGCCAATGCAAGGAATAGCTCATCTACAAGTACAAGGTGGTGCAAGCACCCAAGATGCTCCAAGAGCCAAGATACAAGATGGTGTAAACACCCAAGATGCTCCAAGAGCCATAATTATAGACGTACCGGTGATCACCTTCTTGTCATATCCCATGTCTTACCAAAAATCACATCATAATTCCTTTTTAGGAAAAAACCGGGCTTAACCCTACATTTCCAAAATTTCCATGTATCAAAGTCATGAATGTGATGCAATGCATAATGTAGGGATGACATGGGTAATGTAGAGTATATCCAAACATAGCAATGTAAGGTAAGAACTAGAAAAATCCATAATAAATGTTAGTAGAAAAGGTAGTAATATCACCCACGCATAAAACATCTTTAAAGGGACATGTATGTTCTTAGTTTCGTAATCCAAGTAGTTCATCATAATAAATCTTAACATAACTCAAAATTCGGAATACTAAATAGCACATGCATTGTTCAAACTATCAAGACCAAGTAGTAAGGTTTCACATTTTTAGGTAGGCAAGTGTATAAAAATAGTTTGAGAAGAACTTGGGTCTTCTTGGATGAAAGAAGCCAAGAATCAACATCCACATACCTGGTTTGAAGATGAACTTGAGGAGAAAAAATGGACTCAAATGTGAAGGTCTTAGCTTGACAATCCTAGAGAGATGTTGGAGAGTCTTGAAGGAGTGAAGTCTTAGTGAGAGGAGTGAAATGAGAGAATGGCTGAAATTTGTGAAGTCTCACTTATATAGGGAGCTTAGGAAGGGTGGGAAAAGACCAAATTTTCATTGGAATAAGTCAATATTTCAAAAATGTCGTTAATAAAATGGACCTGAAATTGGCCCGTTTGAGGCATACGGTCCAGTACACGGTCCGTGTGGTGTCACACGGGCCGTTAACTATGTCGTGGTCCCGAACTTTAAAATTTTCCAAAGCAAGATTTTTCGGACTAAGTATTACCTCACGGACTGTCTATGGTCACACGGTCCATGACCCTGTCCATGTACAGGCGATCCTCCACACTGCACATTTAAACGGAAGGCCACACGGGTTACTACACGGACCGTCTAAAGCCACATGGGCTGTGACTTGGTCCGTGTAAAGGTGGCCCTACACAGTGCACCATAAGGGAGGCCACACAGACTGTGTAGCCTTACACGGACCGTGTGGAGGCCCGTCTTTCCCCAAATTCTCAGGCGTCACTCCACGGGAAGGCCACACGGACCGTGTGACTCCACATGGGTCATGTAAGCCCTTTCGTCGGGCGATGCCTGGCAGATTTCTAGGCAAGTTGTGGACCTCAATGTGACGTCAAGGATCCGGGGCCTTTCAGATTGTAGCACAAGATTATATATAATTTATCTTGATTATGGGAACAGTGTAGTTCCAACTTCTTGTGCTAGTGCATATTGTATATATTGAATGGGACGAGTAGAAATAGTTGTTTTGAACTGACTGATAAAAACATGTTCTCTAAAATGTTAAAGGTACTTATATTCTCAATCCTGATATAACTATTATGATCTGTATATATTATTTATCGTTTTGATTTATTAAAAGGTGAGATTCTGAGATGTGTCAATATGTCTGGTAGGTTGGATGATAATAATATATATTGGTGAAATAATAAGTTAGTTGACGAAATCCATGTCTCAATATAGAGATTGATGGTATGCCTTTTGAGAAGCTTATAAGTTTTTATCATGTTAATCCTTGCAAGTGGATTTATGGATCCGACACATGAAATAAGTTAAGCAGTGCTCTAAAGAAAATTAATCTTTAAATTAAACTTGTCAGTAATTTAATTTATTGATTAGTATCTATAATCGTAACATGGAGAATTACATAAGTGTTTAATGGGGAAATTTCGAAATGTAAATAAAGGAGTGCAATTACGAATTTTTAGTGGAATAATTTGCAATTTATTATGGTAAGAATAATTTCAAATTAATTATTTGAATTATTTCCATAATAGGAAACCTCAACAATTAACTCTGTGGCCCTTACAGTGCCCATATTTAACTAGAACTTAGAATGAAAAGTGTGTTTCATTCTTCCTTTTGGATTTGGAAAGATCCTTTATAAATGGGGTTTTCTTAATCTAGAAAAAAGGAGATTTGGATGAAAGGGAATTAGGTTTTCTATACAATGCTTGCCCACCCAAGTATTGAGAGAGTTCGGATGTGAATTTGGGATCACTGTAGAAGACCGTAGAACTGCAGTCTAACTCGTGGATTCGCTTGAAGGTATATGCTTACGCTTCAAGAGGTATTTATCTAATTAAAATTCGTAAAGTTTATGTGTTCTATCATGAATATTTGTGTTCTAGAATAAATGTATGTGTTATCTATTATTCATGTAAGTAGTACGATCCTTATATGCTTGCGCTGCACGTATAATTTTCCAACAATTGGCATCAGAGCCACACTTACCTCTAAGTAGATAACTTGTGGAATATATATATGGTTTGCGATTTATAGTGTTGTTAAAAATCACGTGTAAAATTTACAATCATATTATTTGTGGTGGACTGTGGCAAGAACACGATAGTGTCTTATAAGAAAAGACCCAAATCCACTATTTTTTATTTTGAATTTGAAGGTAAGATATTTATATATTCATTCTCATATGGATTGCTGTCATGGTAATTTTTTAAAATAATAATTAAAAAAACACACAAAATAGGAAAAACTTGTCTTTTTCATGTGTTATTGACAAATTGACATTACATGATAGTAAGAAATTAATGTGCCTAGTGGAGAAGTATAAATTTCTTATGGCATACAAAGTTATTGCTATTGTTAACATTTTATCTTATAAGTTTTTTTTTGGTTCATTGGAATCATTATTTTTCCTAATTACCTAGTATGATGCACGAGAAAAGCCAATTCAAATTAGCTTGATTTTATTCTACCAACTTTAATTATATGGGGCATAACTTTTCTTTTTCTCACATAAATACATAAACTTGTTAATATTAAGAATTTTCTTGTAATTAATAAATAGTTACCATTTAAGTGGTTTGTTTATTTGAAATTGTTGTAGATTCTTAATATTTTATGTATCTGAGATTGTGATACATGAATTGAGAATTATGATTAATAAATAGGATTCACGAAAGTGATCTTCTTATTTGAATCATTAGAATGTGCTCAATGTATCATGTATAAATTGTTCTACATAAAAATATACCTGTAAATACTTGTTTACCCAAAAAGAGTTTTACCTTAGATACTAGTAATAGTTGATTCATTCATGAGATGAGATATTAAAGGTTTTCACTTTTGAAAGGGAGAACCATAATATCTTGGATTCTCAAGTATATTAATTAAGAGGACAATTTCATATAAGAAGGTGTTGTATGTCTTAGTAAATGAAGAGCACAATGTATGTCTTGTGCTCATGAGATAATAATTCAAGAGAATAAAAATTTGAATCATATTATTTAATCTTCAATTATGTCTAAAATAAATATTTTCAGATTGGGTCATAATTTAGATGGTCATGAACTTTATGATCTCAGATTTACTTGTAATTTGATGGTCCCATCAAAAATCCTTTTAGACGGATTTTTAGGTTGTTTGTAAGATTAACTTTTGATTTGAATATGCTAAGTCATTCTTCATATCAGGCATATTTATTTTGAATCTAGGACATGATTACACATGATGATTTAACATAAACTGACATGTGATAAGAATGTAAATCACATAATGTTTTCCTAATGATGCTTAAATCATGTGAATTTGAATATGGTCATAGCTTTGGAAATTTAAAAGAAAAATTCAAAAAAAATTAATTTTGGCCTCCAATTGACCTGAAATATGATAAGTTCATTGGAAATGACCTAACGAGAAATACTCATTGCTATGTTGTTATGAATTTTAGAGGTCGTTAAGATGATTTTCAAGTTGTTCATTCGGATTAAAATGTGATTTAGTATGAAAATAATCCTTTATATCGATTTTATTTATGTTAGATATTGTAATGATTACATATGATTATTTAATATGAATTGATATATGATAAGGATATAGATTTGATATTTTTTCTTAGATCGTTTGAATCTGAATTCGATCATAAATTTGGAGATAAATATTAATTATGAATTCCAATTGATTTGATATTCAAGAGATTCATAAGAAATGATCAAATTAAAAATAATCACTGCTATGCTGTGATTTGACAACTTCATATCATTTTAAATGATAGTTTTAGGATTTTTCTTATGTCTTGAAAATTAAATTTAATGAAAAATAACTCAACTATGATATAGTGGTGATAGAGATTGTTCTCTATGACTCTCACGACTAAATTTTAGTGAAGTTGTGCTGGCATTAGACCTTCCTCCATAATGGATGAAATTAATACAAGTCACTACATTTGATCCGATCTCTAGTTTTGATAATCCGTATTAGCTCTCCTAAATTGAGTAATATATGATTGGATCAATGGATCTAGGGATAATGATATTCACTTGACTAAAATTACCAGTATACTCTTCATATGAGTTAGCTTTTGTTCTAAATTTATGGAATGAATATCTGACACCACATAGGTATGTTGCATAAGTAGTTATTTTTTCAGCAAATTTATTTTTCAAGATTCATGAACACTTATGAGGTGTGTTTTGAATTTTAATATTCAATGATACATAAACATGCTGATTTTTTAAAAATAATGCTCATACAAAGAAAATAGTTTTAAAATTTTGTTCTTTATTCTTGATCCGTGTATCTGTTATACAAATGATGACATGGGATAGAAATAATTGAACGAAAAATTTTAAATTTTATTTTGATCAAACAATATTTTCAACTGAATTGATCATAGTTTTAGTACAAAAAATGGACTGTAATTAATCTGAAATTTGGTAGGTTCGTAAGAACGACTTGATAAGAAATATTTCTTTTCTATTCATATCGTTATAAGAGTTTTTGGTCATATTTGGTGAAACGGATCCTTCTCATGATTACCAGATTAAATAATAGTGAAGTGTTAATTTCATGTGCTGGCTTAGACCTTCCTCCATAAGGGATGAATTTAATACAAGTCACTATGTATTTAATCACTAGTTTTGATAATCTATATTAACTCTCCAAAACTAAGTAATATAAGACTGGATCAATGGAACTAGAGTAATTTTCACTTGACTTAGGCTAACAATAGACTCTTCAACTGAGTCAGGTCTGTATAAGTTTATGGAGTGAATAATCGGTCATTGTACATGTGTATTGCATGAATAGTTCTCCATTCCCAACGATTGGCTATTCAAGATGCATGGATATATAAGCATAAATGAGCTCTGAATTTTATTATTCAGAATTATTTGATATATACAGATCCTTCCCATGATTACCAGATTAAATAATAGTGAAGTGTTAATTTCATGTGCTGGCTTAGACCTTCCTCCATAACGGATAAATTTAATGCAAGTCACTATGTATTTAATCAATAGTTTTAATAATATATATTAACTCTCCTAAGCTGAGTAATATAAGATTTGATCAATGGAGCTAGAGTGATTTTCACTTGACTTAGGCTAACAGTAGACTCTCCAACTGAGTCAGGTCTGTATAAGTTTATGGAGTGAAAATCGGTCATCATACGTGTGTATTGTATGAATAGTTCTCCAATCCCAACGATTGGCTATTCAAGATGCATGGATATATATATATATATATATGTATGTATCTATGTATGTATAAATGAGCTCTGAATTTTATTATTCAGAAATATTCGATATATTATAATATATTATATCTCAAACTCTCAAAAGACTTCATAGACCCACTTAGTACTACTCAAGAATTTTTTTTAAGATAAGATATTAATATTAAAAAATGTATTATGCATATACTTTATGTTAGAAAGAATTGATTGTCAGTTCCTAACTAAATAAGAGATAAATGCTTAATATATTTTTTGTAACTCTCCTATTATTGAGTTTGATAAATATTTTATCTCTTATAGTATATTGGTGCATGAACTTTTTATTAGTATTATCTTATGAATTGGATAATATTAATCTATCTTACAAGATAAAACGTCTTTCAAATTGAATATAACTTATCTGTTCACTAGTGTCTAAAGTTATTTATTTTGAATAGAACTTCACGTTGGTTAAAGGATGGACATGATGGTTCATTGAAAGTGAAGTGACTACCAATGTGAGAGTCCTATTTAGAAAGAAAAATGACTTAGAGACCTTTCCTCTTAGAAAAAAATGGAGGTAGTGATAAGTTAGAATTAATCTATTTTAATTTGTGTGTTAAATGAACACTCAGGCAAGAGGTGATTTTGAGTGTTGCGGAATATTCATTAAATATTACTCATGATATGAATACATATTTTTTGATGCTATGTGAGTCTAATTTTTTTTGTTGATAAACTCAAGATATTTATGACAAATATAAAGATAGCGTCATGAAAAATCTATAACATTACTGCAATATGTATGTAGTGGGTGTACCTCTTTCATGAGTTCATCAGTCACTTATTTGATAGAGTAATTGCATTTCAATCATTTACACCAGAAGGTTATAATAGATTGGTGTAAAAGAAGAAAGAAAAATAGACTCTTATGGAAATGGTAAGATTAATGATTGACTTATTTGAAGTTGTTTTACTTCTTTTGGAATATATCCTAAGAACTATATGTCACATTTGAAATTTAATTTCTTGCATGTTTGTAACTTTGACAACTATAGAACTAGTAAGGACATGAAGTAAGTCTAGTCTATGTCATGATCTGATATATAATTGTCTAGCATATATGGTGAAAGAGAAAACAAACAAGTTGGAATTAATTATGAATGTGTGTGCGTGTTAATTGGATATTTAAAAAGAATAAAAGAAGATCTTATTGTCCTGAAGAAAATATGGCTTGTTACCACAAGTGCCAGATTTCTAGAAAAGGACTATTTAGTAAACCATGTTCCAAGAAATAAACTAGTTTTACAGGAACTGAACAAAGAAATAACAAATGATTCAGTCGTAAATTCAGACGCTCAAGAACATCTAATTTTTATGTCAGAGCTGACGTTCCATTGTATTTAAATAGTGGGAGAAACGTTAATTGACATAAAACGATTTACTACCTCAAGTAGTGGGAGTGATGTTGAGCAAATTAAATAGCACTACGTGAATAAGTTATTAATATTTCAATGACAAAAGGATTTGAGGAAAATATTAAGACTTACGAACATGAAAGTGTGACTATAGTAGTAGTACTTAGTCGTAGTGGGAGAATCGTAATGAAGATTGATTGGTTGTATATTTTTGAGACAGTTTTATGATAGAACTCCTTAAAATAAGTACATTCTTGAAGTGTTTATGATAAGGACCCTCGAGATCTAAGTGGGAGATTGTTGGGATATATACTATTAACCATGGAAAATCTATACTATTAACCATGAGTTTAAATATAGTATTTTTTATAAAAAAAATTATTCATCCAATTTTAATAAAAGTTTTAATAGATCATATAATCGTTTATGTGTTTATTTACTTATATAGTAGATGATTTTGTGTATAGAGTTTTAACTTATAAACAGATGATTAAATCATCGGTTCTTATAAGTATAAAGTTTTTCGTCACAATCTAAGATGGAAATTGGACAAGCCATCGGTATGATTGCAGCATAAGATTGTGTATAATTATCTTAATTATAGAAACGGTGTAGTTCCAACTTCTTGTACTACTGCATATTGTAAGTATCGAACGATACCGAGTAGAGATAGTTGTTTTAGATTGACTAATAAGAATATATTCTCTGAACTGTTAAATGTACTTATATTCTTAATCCAAATATAACTATTATGATCTGTATATATTATTTATTGTTTTGATTTATTAAAAGGTGTGATTCTCAGATGAGTCAATATGTCTTGTAGATTGGATGATAATGATAATATATATTGGTGAAATAATAAAGTTAGTTGATGGAATCCATGTCTCAATATAGAGATTGATGATATACCTTTTGAGAAGCTTATAAATTTTCATCGTGTTAAACCTTGCAAGTGGATTTATAGATCCGACACATGAAATAAGTTAAGTCGTGCTCTAAAGAAAATTATTCTTTAAATTAAATTTGTCAGTAATTTAATTTATTGATTAGTATCTGTAATCGTAACATGAAGAATTAAATAAGTATTTAATTGAGGAATTTCGAAATGTAAATAGAGGAGTGTAGTTACGAATTTTTAGTGGAATAATTTGTAGATTATTATGGTAAGAATAATTTCAAATTAATTATTTGAATTATTTCCATAATAGGAAGCCTCAACAATTAATTATGTGGTCCCTACAGTGCCCATATTTAACTAGAACTCAGAATAAAAATGTCACGCCCCGGGATGGTACCCTTGGCATGGCCGACACTCAAAGACTATTTCTAGTCCCCATGTGAACCACTTAGCTTCATCACATTATTCAATCAAATAAACTCTAATGAATAGCGGAAAATATAAGTAGTGGACACATCTCATCTAAACTCTCAAAAGAATGTATACCTAATAATAAACGCTAGTTAGAAAGAACTAGCTCACAGTCTCAACATTAATACTCGACCTTCGTCTATGAAGCCTCTATCACTAATCATGTGGTGCCAATGATAGATCCATGGCTACCACAAATAAAAATAAATGAAATAGTCCAATCTAACTCTAAAGCAAGATGAAATAACAATAGTAGGTCCTCCGGAGTAGGGGAGGCTCACCAAATCAGCTTCGAATCTCAGATCTTCAACGGAGCGCCTGTTGATGAGCTCTAGTACCTGCATCTGCATCATAAAATGATGCAGTCCAGAGTGGACGTTAGTACTTGGAATGTAGTGGTATGTAAAAATAGCTGAGTGAAACAAAAATTGGTAGAATAATATGGAAAAACTCAACATAAACATCAAATCACATCATTAGTCAAATGTCTATCTATGCAAGAATAAAGAGTAGACAAATGCCACATCAATAACTCAAACTCATCAGTAGTCTCAAACTCATCTCAGAGGAGCGCACCTCCTCTCATCTTATTTCACCGCATCTCATCTCAGAGGAGCTCACCCCCTCTCATCTCATCTAGACTTAGAGTACTCAAGGTAGAAAATTTATGGGAGTTTCTCTTATCTGACAACAATCACTTATGAGCCAGTGAATGTACAACAGTCACACTGATGTGGCCACAACCGTTCCAAATTTTCCAGGTAGGGAATGTATTGAAACCATATCGGCTCACCTTATATGGATTCAGTCATCAATAAGTCCTCTATTGTTTCAGGGACTTCTAATCAAGAGGGGACCACAATATATGTGATGGTTCCAAGCCTCATCTACGTATGCCGACGTAGTTAATGAATTCAAGTGGGACTCACTCTTACTCATTTTCGGTGCTCGATACTCCTCTTGTGACTCAATGCTCATAAAATCATCAATCCAATCAGACCATTCTCATAGAGACTTTAACCCCGTCAATGATCGGTATTTCATAGGGACTTTAACCCTATCATCAATAAATCTTAGAGGGATTTTCACCCTCTCATCAATCAATCTCATTGGGACTTTAACCCTCTCACCAATCAACATCTCAAAGGGACTTTAACCCTCTCACCAATAAATCTCATCAATGACTCAAGATTTAGAACAATCATTAGGAATCAAGTGAATAGACATATCGATAGAGTTCATTTATAGAGACTAATAACACAATCAGAGTCTATCAACTCATCGTCATTACTTATCACAATCACAATCTCAATCAACAATCACAATCTTAATTCAAGGCTCTAGACTCAATCCTCAAGTTCATTATGCATGCTTTTTCAAAATAGTCATGTAGGGTTATGCAAATTCTCATGAGAATATTCAATTTAAGAAAACAAATAGTATGATGATCATCAACATAGAAAACATGTAATTTCAAATCAATTTTTCAAGAAACACCCTCAAGAAATCATACTTGTGGACTCCTCAACCCTCAATCCACCTATGACCTCTATGGGGCACATAAGAGAACAATCTCATGTTTTAGTTTAGCCTTACATACCTCAGATGCAGCTAACAACCGAGTATGTCAAGGATCTCTTCTCGAATTTCCTCAACTCAAGCTCTTCTCTTCTCTCCTAAAGCCCTAGCCTTGTCAGATTAGGGAATAGGACTTAGAATGGGGGGTTTAGACCCTTTTCACATCGAAACGTCATTATTATTTGTGTCTAGAGTTTAGGAGTGTTGGGGAATTGACAGGAATGTCCCTCATAATTATTAAGAAACTTCCAGCTCGGAAAATACATGGTCCGCAACGCGGACTGATCACGAACAGTGTATTTTCATAAGAGAGTTTTTGTACGAGTTTTCTCCATCCCATAAAAATGTTTGAAAAACACATAAGTGCCTCTCCGCGACAGGTGCATGACGCGCCTCTGTCGCGTACCATCACTGTTTTCTGATTTGGATCAAAAATTTATCTTTCGATCGGATAGCTCTAAAAATTGACCGAGGCCATTTTTCCACTCAATTTTTCATGGTGATCACGAATGGGGTGTCGGATTTGCCATATGAGCATCGGAAGACGCGTTACGCACATACCCTCACTCTAGGGGTATTTTGGTAATTATATCGGGCGTTACATCATCTCCCCCTTGGGGTCATTCATCCTTGAATGATGAGTACTGGTGGATATTAGGGCACGAATAGGCTCAAGACTCACTTCCGTACTCAATTTAATAAATTCAACTCTTAACTCAATAATAGTAAGTCACATAAAGATAGAGTAATCAATTTATGGAAGGGTAGGAAATTTACCTTTGACACCCTTATCATTTAGTACGAACAGGTGCGGATATTTTTCCTTCATCTCCTCCTTAGCTTCCCATGTGGCTTCTTCGACGAATTGATTCCTCCACAGGATTTTGACTTAGACTATCTCTTTGTTCCTCAAATTGCGAATATGACGATCAAGGAGTTGAACCGGGACCTCTTCATAAGATAGGTTAATTTTCACTCCAATGCTATCAACGCAGATCACCAAGGCGGGATCTCCCAAGCATTTCTTCAGCATCGACACATGGAATACTAGATGGACTCCATTTAATTCGGAAGGCAACTCCAACTAGTAAGCAACCTTCCCAATCCTCTTTACGATCTGATACGGTCCAACATAACGTGGACTTAACTTTCTCTTCTTTCCAAACCTTAGGACACCCTTCATAGGTGATACTTTCAAATACACCCAATCATCTACCTCAAATTCTAAGTCCCTTCTCCTCATGTTGGTGTAAGATTTTTGACGGCTCTGGGCAGTTTTTAACCTCTCTCTAATAACCTTGACCTTCTCCATTGACTGGTGAACGAGATCAGGTCCAATCAGCTCTACTTCTCCAACTTCAAACTACCCAATTGGCAATCTACATCTCCTTCCATACAAGGCTTCATAAGGAGCCATTTGGATGCTTGTATGATAACTATTGTTATATGCAAATTCAATCAATGGTAAGTGATCATCCCAATTTCTCTTGAAGTCAAGAACACAAGCTCTCAACATGTCCTCAAGTGTTTGAATTGTACGCTCTGCCTGACCATCCGTCTGTGGATGAAAGGCCGTACTCAGGTTTACCTTAGTACCCAAGCCTTTATGAAACGATCTCAAGAACTGGGAGGTAAACTAAGCTCCTCTGTCCGAGATGATGGACAAGGGAACCCCATGCAACCTTACAATCTCCTGGACGTACAACTTGGCATACTCTTCCGCAGTGTTTGTTGTCTTAACTGCCAAGAAGTGAGCCGATTTAGTCATTCTATCCACGATCACCCATATCAAATCATGTTGGTTTCGAGATTTCAGCAGGCCAGTGATAAAGTCCATGTTAATCATCTCCCACTTCCATTCCGGAATTTCAAAGTTCTAAGCCAATCCACATGGTCGTTGATGCTCAACCTTCACTTGTTGGAAATTTGGGCATTTTGAAATGAACTCCGCAATGTCCCTCTTCATCCCATTCCACCAATAGACTTCTCTTAAGGCGTGGTACATTTTGGTGGAGCCAGGATGAATAGAATATCTACTGTTATGAGCTTCTGCCATGATTCTGTCTTGAATGCCATCAACATTTGGGACACACAATCTACTTTGATATCTCAACACTCCATCTCCCCCTTTGGAGAAGACCATCACTCTCTGGTTGTGGACATCCTCCTTCAATTGGAGTATTACAGGGTCTTGGTCTTTCTTTTCCTTCACTTGCACCACTAGCGAGGAAGCGGACCCGTTCTGAAAATTAATTCCTCCTTCATTGTTCTCCTCAATTAGGACTCCTAATCAAGCCAACCGATGCACGTCCTTGGCTAACTCCTTCTTTCTTTTCTCCACATGGGCTGTGCTACCCATTGATAACCTGCTAAGAGCGTCAGCAACAACATTAGCTTTACCTAGGTGGTAGTGAATGCTCATGTCATAATCCTTGAGAATTCCAACCATCTCCTCTGTCGTAAGTTGAGTTTTTTCTAACTAAAGACATACTGCAAACTCCTGTGGTCAGTGAACACATCCACATGCACTCCATACAAGTAGTGACGCCAAATTTTAAGTGCAAACACTACTGCTGCCAACTCGAGGTCATGGATTGGGTAGTTCCTTTCATGAACCTTGCGTTGCCTGGAAGCATAGGCTATCACCTTCCCCCTTTGCATTAGTATGCATTGCAATCCAACCCTAGAGGCATCACAATAAATTATAAAGTCCTCGGTTCTATCGGGTAAGGTTAGGACTGGTGCAGTAGTTAACCTTGTTTTCAATTCTTGGAAACTCTTCTCACATTTTTTGGACCACTGAAACTTGACCTTCTTCTGAGTCAATTTGGTCAATGGCACGGATAGAGAATAAAATCCCTCAAAAAACCTACGGTAGTAGCCCGCCAACCCCAAGAAACTTCTAATGTCAGTTGGAGTGGTCGGTCGGGGCCAGTTCTTAACCGCTTCAATCCTTTGGGCATGCACTCGAATACCATCACCGGAAACAACATGGCCTAGAAAGGCCGCTGACTTAAGCCAGAACTCACATTTGGAGAATTTTGCATACAACTCATGGTCCTTAAGAGTTTGGAGGACCACTCTGAGGTGGTTAGCATGCTCCTCCTCACTCCTTGAATATACCAGGATGTCGTCGATGGACACAATCACAAACAAATCAAGATATGGCTTGAACACTCTATTCATCAAGTCCATAAAGGCGGAGGTGCATTCGTCGACCCAAAAGACATGACCAAGAACTCAAAATGGCCATATCTAGTCCTAAAGGCTGTCTTTGGAATGTCGCACTCCCTCACCTTCCGCTGATAGTAGCCAGATCTAAGGTCTATCTTAGAGAAATAAGAGGCGCCCTGAAGTTGGTCAAACAAATCATCTATCCTTGGGAGAGGATATTTATTCTTTATCGTGACCTTGTTCAGTTGCCTATAATCAATACATATTCTGAGGGACCCATCTTTCTTTCACACGAATAGAATACGAGCACCCCAAGGAGAAACACTTGGCCTAATGAAGCCCTTTTCCAGTAAATCATTTGGTTGCTCTTTCAACTCTTTCAACTCAGCGAGGGCCATCTAATAATGTGGGATCGAAATGGGCTGGGTATCAGGAAGAATGTCAATCCTAAAGTCAATCTCCCTATCAGGAGGGACTCCGAGCAAATCATCAGGAAACACTTCTGGGAACTCATTAACAATCGAAACTGACTTAAGAATTAGGGACTCAACATCATCAGATTTCACTCGCACAGGTGAATGATACAACCTTTGGAAATCATCTTTCTGGCTCTAAGATATGAGATAAACTTTCCTCTAGGTGTAGCAGAGTCAACCTTCCACTCTAGAATCGGTTCATTTGGAAATCTGAACTTAACAGTTCGGGATCTACAATAAACAGAGGCATAACAGGCGTGAAGCCAATCCACGCCAAGGATCAAATCAAAGTCATCCATCTCCAACTCAATCAAATCAACAAGGGTGTCCCTATGATGGATGGATACTACACAAGCTCTATAGATCCTCTCAGCTCGAATAGGCTCACCCACTGGGTAAAAACGTTAAAGGGTTCCAAAAGACTCTAAGGGGTTCTATCAAATCTATTGGCCACATAAGGAGTTACAAACGACAATGTGGCACCCGAGTCCATCAAAATATAACAATCAAAAGTAAAGACTTGAATCATACCCGTCACAACATCTAGAG
Source organism: Solanum rostratum (assembly GCA_029948455.1). Taxonomy (NCBI): domain Eukaryota; kingdom Viridiplantae; phylum Streptophyta; class Magnoliopsida; order Solanales; family Solanaceae; genus Solanum; species Solanum rostratum. The sequence goes on from CM057051.1 coordinate 44,339,949, forward strand.
AGTTTTCCTGATCTTGGCGACTACCCATGGCATACAAGCGGTTTGTTGCTCCACTTGCGCCTGCTTAGTGGCCCTCTATTTCCTCTGGCTGGCAGGGCTGGGGTGGAAGATTGAGCCCGGTCACCCCACTTTGGGCAATCTCTCTGGTACTGGCCTGCTTGGCCACACTTGTAGCATACATCATTCCCGTCATGACATCTTCCCAAGTGCAGCTTACCACACTTACCGCATGGTGGCCTACCTTGCGGACCTTGGGCCACAATTGCTTGCAAACGAGGTCCATGACTTCCCACATTCTGAGATCTCTGATCATACCCGCCTCTAGGCACAGGTGCACTAGCAGATGACAGTGCTAGAAATTGGTTCCCATTTCCTTTCCTTCCAACCTCCTGGCTGGACGTCTTCGCTTTCTTGTGCTTCAATTCTTCCCTGTCATGCTCTCTCTCCTCATCAACTTGTTGCAAAAATGTCATCAGTCGCCCGATGTCCATGTCACTCACAAGCATGGCTCCTCTCCCATCTCTCTTGGGTCCTCTATTCAACCCATCAACATACATCCCCATCCTTCCCCTCATGTCAGCAACCATGTCCAGAGCATAGCGAGATAATTGAGTGAACTTCAAGCCATACTCTTGCACGGTCATAGGGCCCTATTTTAGGTTCAGGAACTCCCTCACCTTAGCTTCTCTTTTCTCCCTTGGGAAGAAGAGCCCCAAGATGGCCTCCTCAAACACTGCCCAAGTCACACACGAGGCATCATCCCTCCTACCTTTCTTCGATTAGTCAAACCACAGCCTGGCCACCCTTTAAGTTGGTAGGCAGCTAGTTCAACCCTATCAACATCAGCCATGTGCATCACTTGGAACACCTTCTCAAGTTCCTCCACATAGTTCTCGGGATCTTCAGTAGAGGCGGACCCCGTAAACTCAAGCGGGTTCATCCTTAAAAATTCTCGAACTCTAGAGCTGTCATGAGAATCTGTTCCACCTGCGCCTTGACTCACGGTAGGTGCTGCGACAGCCTGGGCTAAAGTTTGAATAGCCTGGCATAGCTCGGCGTTGGAGACCTCATCTTGAGGGGGTTGCTCAATAGGGACAGCTGCATCCACGGGCACCTTGGGTACTTGGGGTTCAGGTGGATTAACAGCTCGCCTGGCAGGACGTCCCCTTCCTCAGACAGCTCTTTTGGGAGGCATATTATCGATTCTGCACGTTGATACGCCCAAATTACACTCCAAATAGAAGAGTAAAGCGGTCGTTGGTCAAATATAGAACTCAACCAGAGTTGAGGTTGATCCCACAGGAAAACGTAAGAATTATTCTATTAGTATCGGCTTTTAGTTGTAAATGCTATTCCCAAGATAAACGTACATAAAGTAAATGGGGGTTGCGTTATTTAATTTAACTAATTTCGTAAAGTAATAAATAAAGACGTTCCGATTTTTAGACAGATAGAAAGAGGCTAGGGTTGTGTTCCCCATGACATACAATTACGACAACTGAACTGGATTTGTAAATTCGTTCTTAATGATGCATGCAAAATCTACAACTTAACTAATATCTAGGTCACCTTTCGGTCCTTCCTAGGTATATCTCACTCCTCTCCTTTCGGTCTCCGAGTGTATGCGATTCTAACCGTTGTTTCTGATCTCAGAATACCCTCACCTTTCGGTCTCAGGCACTTAGACTAGGTTCATGACCCCGAATCTCTGTTGTTAGATTCTTTTCCCAATCACTACATCCCTCTCGGGCATGTAACAAATACAGGCTTACCCTAATGCGTCGACTCATTAAGGCAAAGTTAAAACGAAGAATTTAACAATACATGCGCTGTTTATTTGAACGAATTACCCCCAGTTTGCGTTATCTTAATTGGGTCGTCATGGTTCCCACAACCTAGTTGTGGGTTTAGCCTAGCATACTATTGATAATTTGCCCACAACAATTAGAAGAAAACATAAAGATTGACTTAGAATTGAAGAACAAGAATCCGTGTTACAAGCTTCGAACAATAATCACAAATGCGATTCTCACGAATTACAAAAGCCAAACTAATGTTTTTCTCCTTGTTCTCTCTAGTTTCTGCAGTAAAAACAAAGTAGTCTAATAAAATAAAACAATACCCTATTTATACAAAGTAAAACTAAGTCGATATAATTTAGGAAAAATAACTTCGGCTTGGGACACGGTCCGTTACACGGACCGTCTGGAGTGAGATGGTCCGTGCGAACGGACCGTCTGGGGACTGTCTGCGCCAACACGGTCCGTGACACGGCCCGTGTGGCGTGAGACGGGCCGTGTGGCTCTTCCGTGTGGATCCACTTGCACGAATTCTGATATTTTCGACGAAGGCCCTCCGAGCTACGTCAGTTACACGGCCCGTGACACGGTCCGTCTGACGTGAGATGATCCGTGTGGTGGTCCGTGTGAATCTCCTTGCACGATTTCTTTAATTTTCGACGGGTTGCCTTCCGAGCTACATCAGTTACATGGTCCGTCACACGGTCCGTCTAGCGTCAGACGGGCCGTGTGGCCTGATCGTGTGACTGACGTAGCACGTCAAGTGTCGTGCCACGGTCGGTCACACGGACCGTTTGGCGTGCGATGGCCCGTGTGGGCCTTCCGTGGTCTGACACTTGGCTTTGTTTTTCACTCGTTCCTTGTGCTTTCCGCCATTTCCCATGCCTTAGCCATTTTCCTGCACAATATCAAAACATACCCATTAAACCAATAACACCGCTCAAGAACGCCCAATAATTCTATGTCTTAAGCATCGTAAAAGTCGTATTTTCATGACTCATCAACACCCTCAACTTAGAACCATTGCTTGTCCTCAAGCGATGACCAAAAACACATTACGACACACAAAAGACAAGTCCTTAAAAAGAAGTAAATAGCAACCCCTTTGATCATTAAACTCATGCTCAACACGTATACTTGTAATGTGTTCATATCCCAACAGACTCTGATTAGATCGACCTAAACACGATACTATATCCCGGTGGCACCTATTAAGTTCGCGAATAAAGATAAACCAGTTATGTATAGCCCCCAAATAGTGCGGTGATAGTGCCCCTTACTACAAAGAAGTCTCACACACCATGTAATAATGTAGCACACAGAGACCGGAATGTAGACACTCATGCTCAGAAAGAATTTTCAACCGACACACGAGTATAGACCATATGCTTGCCTTTATTTTCACCACCTTGACTCTCGAATGACCTTTTCAGGATCACTTTAGGACTTTTAAGGCTTGTAAAGTAGGCTCGGGCTTGGGTGAGATATATTTAGGATCAAAGTGACTAGCGTTTTGTTCCAAGACCCTGCTTTGACTCAGCCACTACTTTCGGCCTCCCAAAATCTTTGTTTTCCCTATTTTATCACTTTGCTCTGCAGAGGGGCACGGTTACCTTCCTCATTTTCTCTCTCTCTTTTTTTTTTTATGCACGCCCCAAATTTCTTTAGTCCAACTTTTCTTCTTACTACTCGGATCCTTTCCATCCCTATTCTTCTGCTTCTCTTACAATAGCCACCCTCAACTTAGGGTTTTAGCCCGAGTTGAGGTGCACAATGTCTTTTCAAGGACCAGGGCCAATATAAGCCACCCTCAACTTAGGCCTTTGGCCTGGGTTGAGGTTCACAATGTCCTTAAAGGGACCAGGGCCTGAGTATGGTCTACAGATAGATTGGAAACATGGATTGGGTAATAAGAACGAAAAGGTCTAATAAGGCTCAATTATTTGGTTCAAAGGGATAAACTTCATTTGGTTAATTCATTTTAGGCTTAGTGACTTCTCAACAACAATGGCCTAAGATCCTTTCCTAATCCACTCATTTAATCATTTTAGGGGGACCAACCAGGAAAGTTCTAGCTTACAAGTGTGTCAATTAAATTCAAGCAAATACACTCCCACACACATGGCACATATCCCCCACTATTCAACACTACACAACACAGTCAAACTTCAATCGTTAAGATGCCAACTAAACAATGTACATTGTGCTTTCAGAGGATCACAGAATCAGTCCGTATGGGGTACACACCCACAAGTTTCGTGGATTTTCATTTTTCAAATTGGTGGGGTTACTATAAACTCTTATAACCACTTGTCTTTACCACACAAGACAAACATAATAAACCTAAACATGCCAGTTCTACTAGATAATACACCTTCAGAGAAAAGAAACATGGCAAGAAAAACTCGTCAGGGTAAAGATAAGATGCCCCACCCCCAACAAAATACAGTGCAATGTCCCCATTGCACCAGAATACACATCAATGCAAAAATGGGAGCGGGACATACCTGGGACGCCTTAGGCGTCGACGGGTCATCATGGCCCGAACCAACTGGTGGGTCCGGGCAGGCAACATCGTCAGCTGGCCCCATAGTACTTCCGGATGCTCCTGTCCGGGCAGCCTCATATGCGAGGCGCGCCTGCTCTTCCCGTGCAGCAGCCTCACGCCTCTAGGCCCTCAAAGCTTTTTGCAGCCTCCTCGCTTCCTCACGCTGTGGATCCTCCGAGGGGCTCGTGTGCTGGCTGCGGCGCTTACCCTTGTCCTTATGACCGGAAGCCGTAGGAGCAGGTACTTGGGCCGCAGGAGACACGACCGGGACACCCCAGCCCTCAGTCACGCTCGGTTCCACCGGGGCACTGAACAATGAGATCAACGAATCTGGCGGCGTAACCGGGGCTGGCGCCGTGGTGTGATACCGGGCGTACAACTCTGTGATCTTCTCCCTCATATCCTGCATCGTCTGTACCAAGTGTGCCCGCTCATCATCAGACAAACATCCAAACATACGATTGAAGTAGCCCTCCAACGTGTTGACCTGCTCCTGTAGACTCTGTATTTGACCCACGAGCTCTGCTCGGAGACGGTCCTCAGCTAGCTGCACATGAGCCTGCACCACCTGAGGCACCCTGACCACCATTTGGTCAACAAGGGCCTGTGTCTGTCGTTGTTCGGTGACCATGCGGGCGAGAAGGTCATAAGGGACATAAGTGTATCCCGGATGCGTCTGAGGGGCCGTGCCACTGCCCCCGGGCTGCTCAGAATCAGGACCGGGCGGGGGGCCCGTGGGGGACTCCTCAAATGACAAGGGCTGCTGTGGAGGAGCCCACAGAAGCTGCGTCGGAATCCCAAGCCGACGGGACCTGCTGTGATACAACGGGTTGTCGATATCTTTGATCATGGCAATGTTTATTACACCCGTTGGCGATATCTTCCTGTCCAAAAAGTGGGTGGTAGGGACACGGGCCTGCCTGCATAGTGCCCGAATCAGACAAGGAAATGACATACCTGCTCGTTTTGAAAGGGCACGATCTTTTATCTCCATGGCAATAACGCGACCCACATTAATACCCAGGCGGGCCACCAAACTCGCTACCAACGAAGCATGAGAGAGTTGGAGCGTGTTGTCGTTTACTGTGGGTCGAAGCCGGGCCCGCACCACCGACCACCAGAACTTTGCGACAAACGTAAGGGAGGCCTTTGTAATAGGAATCTTGGGGTTAGTCACCCAAGGTGCCTCCACCCCCTGGAGCGCAATCTGCTCCGCAATCCACTGCAACTCCTTGGCCCGGATAGACGGGTCTGAGATACGAACCTCATCAGTGACATTCACATAATGTGCAATGAATATCCCATCCGGCGGGGCACGGTAGTCTGGGCCAAATAAGATTCTGTTGATCGTTTCTGCCGAGATATCTACCTGAGTGTCCCGGATGGTGACAAAGTCTCGATGGGACAATTTGGCAGCGAGCCGCTTCTTCAATCTCCGGGGCAGGTTGCCATCTATGGAGGCAAGTAGACTGGCGGCATAGCTAGAATAGAACTCTGCGATCATGTCCGGGCCATAATATCCAGGAGGGTTGGCCATCCATCCAAACCGGTACGCTGCAAAGGCGTTGCGTATCTCCGGGATGGAGTCCAATTTGTCCACGAGGACTCGCACCTCCGAGATAATTGGCCTCCCCTAATATCCCCCAGTACCTTTGGTGATCCCATTCATATAAATCTCCTTTGCCCCGGGGACTGACCACCTCCTGCGTAAGAAAACCAGAAGCCACTTGGCGGTTTCCGGGTCAGAAGTCCGGGCAACTGCCTGCTGAGTGGCCTCATCATCACTGTCGCGGAGAAGCAGAATATCCTCCTCACCTCTAACATCATGCTCTGCAGTGACTGGAGTGCCAGCCTCCTCCTCCTGCTCTGGGGCTACAGCTTCCCCCTCCACCCCCGCCTCTGGGGCTTCCTCCTCAGAATCGGAAGCTATGTAGCGTCTCACGGCCTAGAACGGGCAGTACGAGGTGGGTGTGAGGGCACAGCTGACCCGCCGTCGGAGTCATTGCCTGAGTCACCCCCCGGATTTTGACTGGAGGAATCGGTGTTCGAATCCCGGAGACGTGACTCATGCTCGTCACGGTGTTGGCGAGGTCTTAAATGTGGGGCCATAGTAATCCTGCAAATATCACAAAAAAAAATAAAGAAAATATTAGTTATGCCAGGATGCTTGGGATGACACACTAACGGGTACTCAGACTTCCCCTGTGGAAATGTAGTGACAAAAACCCTTAAGAGTGGCGTCACCCGGTCTATCATAGGGAATTTCGCACTAAAAATGCATATGATAATCAATGAAAGTAAATACAATGTAGTCTAGAAAAAATAAAGTGCCATAGTACGGTGGCCCTACACGGACCGTGTAAAGGTACACGGGTCGTGTAGAGGCTCGTGGGGGGCCTGGGAGGTGGGCAGCCGCCAAGTGGTGTGGGACGGGCCGCCACACTACCCGTGTAGGGTCAGACGGTCCGTGCAAACGGACCGTGTGGCGTGCCTTGGCGTGAAATGGGGAACGCGAGCCGGACGGTCCAAGACACAGCCCGTGTGATGCCACACGGACCGTGTAATGGACTGTTACACGGTCTTCGTCCCCAATCAACCAAATAATCATAAAATCAAAGTTCACACGCACAACAAGTCATCAAAAACTCCAGGTCGGGCATTTAAACTACGCGCACCCACTTTCTTCAACACAAATCCTATTTTAACCATCCTAAAATCACAAATACCCCATGTTTCAAGAGTTCAAGGAAGCAACAATGGTGGTTAGGACTACCCATGAGCAAATCTTTAAGGAATCGTGCCCTAGAGAGTTATAGACTTCAAAATCAACAAAGATATGCATAAAATCATACAAAAGAACAAAACTAGAAGCAAAATTTCAAGAAACATACTAAAGAACAACTAACCCAAAATAATAATTAAAAAAATAGAAAAAACTTACTTGAAAGAGAGAAGTAGACTTGAAACTCGAAAATTTGCCTAAGGAAAGTGTGACGGATCGTGAGTGGAGTGCACAAACCGTGTGAGAGAAGATGAAGATTTGGTGGTGTGAGGGAGAGAGTATTTGCGTGTGGGGGAAGTAGAGAGAGAAAGAATGAACGTAAGGAAAAAATAAAAGTTGGAAAGAGGGTACAAATACTCATAAATCCGTGGCCCAAGACGTGTGAGGAAACGGACCGTGCCATGTGGCACGTTCCGTGTCGTGTGCCGTGTACGGCAGTAGCAGGTTCCCGAGGCGTACGCCCAAATGGTCCGTTACACGGACTGTTACACGTGGAACGACCCGTGTGGCGTACCGTGCGGTGTACCAAGGCGAGCTCAAACGGTCCGTTACACGGATTATTCAAACTCACACGGACCGTGTACCTTGCCTTAGCGACGTGAAAATACTTACCTAGGGCACGCCCACCAAACGGTCCGCTGAACGGTCCGTTCGATGTCACACGGCCCGTGTAAAAGGGCCGTGTGGGTGGCCTTGGGCTCCCTTTTCGCACGTATTGGGGCGCACTTCAACGGACTGTGACACGGTCCATCTAGCGTCAGACGGGCCGCGTAAACGGTCCGTGGGAGGCCCCTTTGTGGCATTTTGTCCTTTCATTTGCCCGCACGCTTGATTGGTCTTCCTGTCACCATGTGCATTCTTTCCTGAGACAAAATATAAACCAATAGAAAGCATAAGTCAGTTTTTTTCTCTTTTTTTTTTTTTTTGATTGATGGGTTGCCTCCCATTCAGCGCTTGGTTTAACGTCACGGCTCGACGTGGTGGTCCTGACTACTCAGACTTCGTCAAGAGGGAGAATCTCTATCACCGAGGTTTCCTCTGCAGCTCCCACGTACTTTTTCACGTGCTGCCCATTAACTTTGAACCGGTGTCTGTCATTCGTCTCTAACTCAACTGCTCCATTAGTCAATACTTGTGTGATCTTGTATGGGCCAGACCACCTTGACTTCAACTTCCCTGGGAAAAACCGTAATCTGGAGTTGTTGAGCAGCACTCTGTCACCAACCTCAAAGCTTCGTGGGGCAATGAGCTTATCATGATAAGCCTTCATCTTATTCTTGTACAAAGCAGCACTCTCGTAAGCCTGTAGCCTAAACTCATCCAGCTCATTCAACTGATCCATCCTCATGTTGGCTGCCTCCTTCCAATTCATATTCAGGGCCTTGAGAGCCCATAGTGCCTTGTACTCCAACTCAATTGGCAGATGGCAAGCCTTACCAAACACCAACTGATATGGAGACATACCAATGGGTGTCTTATAACTTGTCCTATAGGCCCACAATGCATCATCTAATTTCCTAGCCCAGTCCGTTCTTGTGGCATTCACAGACTTGGTCAGGATCTCCTTGATTTCCCTGTTAGATACCTCGACCTGCCCACTTGTCTGCGGATGATAGGGCGTGGCCACCTTGTGTTGGCGTACCCCATATTTCGCCAGTACAGCCCGAAAGGACTTGTTGCAGAAGTGGGAGCCCCCATCACTAATGATAGTTCGGGGTGTCCCAAATCAAGCAAAGATGTTCCGCCTCAGGAACTGTACCACACTCTTACTCTCGTTGTTAGGTAGCGCTGTTGCCTCCACCCATTTGGAGACGTAGTCCACAGCCACCAAGATATACTTCATCCCATAAGAGCTCACGAACGGGCCCATGAAGTCAATGCCCGACACATCAAACAACTCTACTCCAAAATGGGGGTCATAGGTAACTCTTGACGCCTTGAAATGTTCCCTTGGCGCTGGCACTGGTCGCACCCCTGCACCAAGTCATGGGCATCTTTATAGATGGTGGGCCAGTAGTACCCACACTGCAGGATCTTCTTGGCAGTTCTGGCACCACCATGATGCCCCCCCACTGGAGAGGAATGGCAGGCTTCCAGGATGCTCAACATTTCTGCCTCTGGGACACATCGTCGGATGACCCCATCTACGCATGTTCTGAATAGATATGGATCATCCCAAAAGTACCTGCGCACATCATGAAAAAACTTTTTTCTCTGGTGAGGGTTAAGGCCTTCCGGCATAATATCGCTCACCAGGAAGTTAGCAAAATCATCATACCAAGGGACTAGGTCCGCAGAAGCGGCTAATACCTGCTCATCGGGAAATGAGTCATCGATGTCCAACCATTCATTGGCCCGGGCTGCGTCCTCTAACCTGGATAGATGGTCGGCCACTTGGTTCTCCGTGCCTTTACGATCCTAGACCTCGAAGTCGAACTCCTGTAGCAAGAGCACCCATCTGATTAAGCGAGGCTTAGCATCCTTCTTGGACATGAGGTACCGGAGTGCGGCATGATCAGTGTGTACAATCACCCTCGTGCCCAGTAAATATGCTCGAAACTTTTCAAAGGCATACACCACGGCTAGCAACTCCTACTCTGTGACAGTGTAATTCCTTTGAGCCTCATTCAGCGTCTTGCTGGCGTAGTAGATAGGATGGAAGATTTTGTTCCGCTTCTGCCACAGCACAACACCCACAGCAACTCCGCTTGCATCACACATAACCTCAAACGGAGCGTCCCAATCAGGTGCAACCACGACAGGCGCTGAGATGAGCTTCAGTTTTAAGGTCTCAAACGCTTGCCGACACGCATCGTCAAAGTGGAACTGGACATCTTTCTCCAACAGTTTGCACAATGGGTGTGCAATCTTGGAGAAGTCTTTGATAAATCGGCGATAGAATCCAGCATGCCCAAGGAAACTCCGGACCCCTTTGACCGAGATAGGAGGCGGCAATCTCTCAATGACCTCAATCATTGCCTTGTCCACCTCTATCCCCTTTTGTGACACCTTATGGCCAAGGACTATGCCCTCCTTGACCATGAAATGACACTTCTCCCAATTTAGGACCAACTGGGCCTCTTTAGAGCGCTGCAGTGCCTTGCTTAGATTCTGCAAACAATCATCAAAAGAATCACCCACTACTGAAAAATCGTCCATAAATACCTCAAGGGTGTCTTCGACCATGTCTGAAAAAATAGACCTCATGCAGATCGTCCATAAATACCTCAAGGTTGTCTTTGACCATGTCTGAAAAGATAGACATCATGCAGCGCTGAAAAGTGGCTGGGGCATTGCAAAGCCCAAACGGCATCCTTCTGAAAGCAAATGTCCCATACGGACACGTGAAGGTGGTCTTCTCCTGATCTTCTGGGGCTATTGAGATCTGGTTGTATCCCGAGTATCCGTCGAGGAAGCAATACCATCCTCTCCCTGCTAGCCTGTCTAGCATCTGATCCATGAAAGGCATGGGGAAGCGGTCTTTTAGAGTCCATTTATTCAACTTCCGGTAGTCCATGCACACTCGCCATCCGGTGACAAGTCTCAGTGGGACAAGCTCGTTCTTATCATTGGCGACCACCCTCATGCCCCCCTTTTTGGGGACGCACTGCACTTGGCTCACCCACTTGCTGTCCGAGATTGGATACACCACCCCAGCATCCAGCCACTTAATGATCTCCTTCTTCACCACCTCCTGCATGGGTGGGTTAAGCCTTCGCTGATGCTCAATGCTGGGCACACAGTCATCCTCAAGCTTGATTTTATGAGTGCAGATGCCTGGAGGGATGCCAATTATGTCAGCAATGGTCCATCCAATGGCTCGTTTGAACTTTTGTAGGACCCCCAATAATGCCTCCACCTGATGTTCCTGAAGATCTGCAGCCACAATCACAGGAAGAGTGTTGTTAGTACTTAAAAATGCATACCTGAGGTGTTGCGGCAACTCCTTGAGCTCTAGAACGGGCGGTTCCTCGATAGAGGGTTTCGCCGGAGGTGTTGGCCTATTTTGCAAATCCAAGTCCAACTTCCTTGGCATGAACGGTCTGGTCCCCATGCCCTGCAAGGCATAGATGGTGTCGTTGTACCCCTCAACACCATCTTTTGGGAAGTTCATCAGCACTGCTGCCAGAGGGTCGACAGTCATCTTTTCCTCCAACGAGGCCTCAGAAACGTTGTCGTCATCAATATCCAGGATGGACATCACAACTAACTCCTTAGGCCTTTTCATGGCAGCACACACACTGAATTTCGCCTCTTCGGTGTTTAACCGGAATATGAGTTCACCTCGCTCGACGTCCACCAGTGCCCTGCCGGTTGCCAAAAATGGCCTTCCAAGGATGATTGGTACCTCGAAGTCCACTTTACAGTCAAGGATGACAAAGTCGGTAGGGAAAATGAACCTTCCAACTCGAACAAGAACATCATATAGGATTCCCACGGGCCTCAACAGCCGCATGGTCGTGGGTGTGGGGGCTCCCAAGCCCAACTGCTGGTAAACTGCGAACGACATCAAATTAATGCTGGCACCAAGGTCACAAAGAGCTCATGCAAAGTCATATGCACCAATGGTGCATGGGATGGTGAAAGCCCCCGGATCTCCCTTCTTTTCTACCAAAGATCTCGTAGCGATGGCGCTACAGTGGTGTAAATTATCGACTGGCTCAATCGTGGTTGTCCTCTTCTTAGTAACTAAGTCCTTCATGAACATAGCATAGCCAGGCATTTGTTCAAGTGCTTCCACCAGAGGTATGTTCACAGACAGCTCCTTCAACATGGACAGGAACTTCTGGAATTTTCCATCCTCCGCTTTCTTTTGTAGCCTTTGGGGAAATGGCGGCCTCGGTTTTGGGATGGCTGGCAGATTTGGGCCACTGGGGGTGTCTGTCACTACTGCCTTCTTGGTCGACTCGGGCTCTGCTGCCACCGCCTCAGGTTCATCACTCCCAATGTCAACCTGACCCTCCATAGGGCTAGGCATGTTGTCATCGACATTCACCTGACCTGCATTAGGAACAGCAACTGGGTTAGAAAGTACCTGACCACTTCTCGTTGTGATCGCCATGTAGTGGCCATCGTTCTTCGGGTTTTGCATTATGTCACTCGGGAGTGACCCAGATTTCCTCTGATTAAATGCCGCCGAAAGCTGCCCCATCTGCTGCTCTAACTGCTTGATTGAGGTGGAGTGCGAATCTACCAGCTGCCTGACATTAGAGATTTCCCTCTTGACATCTCGCACCCCTGCCTCAGTGGCCTCCACTTTGCTAAGGAATTTTGTCATCATATCCTCTAGCTTGGAGTTGCTGCCACCCTCGTTCTGGCGATCACGGTTTCTGTAGCCATCCCTAATCTGCCAGTTCCCTTGGTATTTCTCCCGATTGAAGTTCCGACCTTGGTTACCGGAGTTGAAACCTCGGTAACCCCCCTGACTACCAAGAAACTGTGCTTCCTCATCATAGTCGCTGCCTTGATCGTCATACCTGGGTAGTGCTTCCATTGCTTTGAATTTTTCAGTGCCCCCACCAAGGAACCTCTTTGACAGCAAATCAATTTGTGTCCGCATATGGGCCATGTCCTGGTCCCGTTCTTCCTCCTTCTTGTGCTGCTCCTCACTCATCTCAAATACCATCCCTGAGCAGTCTGCCTCTCTAGTATACCATGCCCTGTTGTTCTTTGCCACTTGATCTAAGATGACCACTATGTCCGGGAAAGTCCTGGACATATATGACCCTCCACAAGCTGCATCAATGATGGGCTTGGTAACGAAGTTGCAGGACCTGTAGAAAACTGCCTTCAAGTGTTCATCAGTAAGATGATGGTTTGGGCACTGTTTGAGCTTTTGCCTGAATCTCTCCCAAGACTGATACAGTGCTTCATTCGGCATTTGTTTATGGGATCCGATCTCATCTTTGAGTTTCAGTTGCCGTGAAGCAGGGAAGAATCGTTCTAGAAAGGCCTCCTTTAGTTCTCCCCATGTGCGGATGGAATCATGGGGGAGCTCGTTCAGCCACCTTATTGCCTCCCCAGACAGAGACAATGGAAATAACCTCAACCTCAATGCTTGCTGGCTAACTCCTGGAATTTCGGACGACTGGCATGTAGCTAAGAAATTCAGCAAGTGTTGATTTGCATCCTCTTTGGCCGCTCCAGTGAACAACCCCTTCAACTGCAACATTTGCAGCATGGTGCTGGTGATCGTGAATTTGTTCCCAGCAGGCAGAGGTGGTAGTACTATTGCCCCAGTAGTCCCAGCACCATCATCATCATCTTGCACTGCTGGTGGGTATTGAGGGCCTTGAGGTCTCACCGGGGGTTGGTGTTGCTGTGGTGGTACAAGTGGTACCTGGCGAGGTGGTGCCGCTGGTGGTACCACATTACCAGCGAGATCATCCATTCCCAACCCATCCTGACCTCTATCCGCAGGATTCACTGCCAACTCCCTCTGCCTTGCTGCTTCCCGATCTTGGGCGTTCATTCTGCGAATTGACTTGGTAAGCTCCGGATCGTAGGGAATAAGTGTTGCACCCTTGCTTCGGGTACTTGGCATACAATGCTAAACCCTTACGGGACAAAAACAAGAAACAAAGTAAAATCAGGGACTAGACTTACAAGCTGAAAGTAACAACTAATAGACTAGTTCCTTGCCGCGTTCCCCGGAAACGGCGCCAAAATTTGATACGCGCAAATTACACTCCAAATAGAAGAGTAAAGCGGTCGTTGGTCAAATATAGAACTCAACCAGAGTTGAGGTCGATCCCACAGGGAACACGTAAGAATTATTCTATTAGTATCGGCTTTCAGTTGTAAATGCTATTCCCAAGATAAACGTACATAAAGTAAATGGGGATTGCGTTATTTAATTTAACTAATTTCGTAAAGTAATTAATAAAGACGTTCCGATTTTTAGACAGATAGAAAGAGGCTAGGGTTGTGTTCCCCATGACATACAATTACGACAACTAAACTGGATTTGTAAATTCGTTCTTAATGATGCATGCAAAATCTACAACTTAACTAATATCTAGGTCACCTTTCGGTCCTTCCTAGGTATATCTCACTCCTCTCCTTTCGGTCTCCGAGTGTATGCGATTCTAACCGTTGTTTCTGATCTCAGAATACCCTCACCTTTCGATCTCAAGCACTTAGACTAGGTTCATGACCCCGAATCTCTGTTGTTAGACTCTTTTCCCAATCACTACATCCCTCTCGGGCATGTAACGAATACAGGTTTACCCTAATGCGTCGACTCATTAAGGCGAAGTTAACACGAAGAATTTAACAATACATGCGCTGTTTATTTGAACGAATTACCCCCAGTTTGCGTTATCTTAATTGGGTCGTCATGGTTCCCACAACCCTAGTTGTGGGTTTAGCCTAGCATACTATTGATAATTTGCCCACAACAATTAGAAGAAAACATAAAGATTGACTTACAATTGAAGAACAAGAATCCGTGTTACAAGCTTCGAACAATAATCACAAACGCGACTCTCACGAATTACAAAAGCCAAAGTAATGTTTTTCTCCTTGTTCTCTCTAGTTTCTGCCGTAAAAACGAAGTAGTCTAATAAAATAAAACAATACCCTATTTATACAAAGTAAAACTAAGTCGATATAATTTAGGAAAAATAACTTCGGCTTGGGACACGGTCCGTTACACGGACCGTCTGGAGTGAGATGGTCCGTGCGAACGGACCGTCTGGGGACTGTCTGCGCCAACACGGTCCGTGACACGGCCCGTGTGGCGTGAGACGGGCCGTGTGGCTCTTCCGTGTGGATCTACTTGCTCGAATTCTGATATTTTCGACGAAGGCCCTCCGAGCTACGTCAGTTACACGGCCCGTGACACAGTCTGTCTGACGTGAGATGATCCGTGTGGTGGTACGTGTGAATCTCCTTGCACAATTTCTTTAATTTTCGACGGGTTGCCTTCCGAGCTACGTCAGTTACACGGTCCGTCACACGGTCCGTCTAGCGTCAGACGGGCCGTGTGGCCTGATCGTGTGACTGACGTAGCACGTCAAGTGTCGTGCCACGGTTGGTCACACGGACCGTCTGGCGTGCGACGGTCCGTGTGGGCCTTCCATGGTCTGACACTTGGCTTTGTTTTTCACCCGTTCCTTGTGCTTTCCGCCATTTCCCATGCCTTAGCCATTTTCCTGCACAATATCAAAACATACCCATTAAACCAATAACACCGCTCAAGAACGCCCAATAATTCTATGTCTTAAGCGTCGTAAAAGTCATATTTTCATGACTCATCACACGTGTAGAGCACGAATTAGAAGATAGTTTTCATAGAGCTTAACTCTATCGCACGAGTTGGAATAAGAAAGAAGTGTAACCATTCCTAATGTCCCATAGCCTCCTACTTATGAAATGTGGTCGACAACACACCCATAAACAAGACTCTACTAGACATGGCTCCATAGACTCCCTAGGACACTTGAACCCTGTGCTCTGATACCAAGTTTGTCACGCCCCAGGAGGGTACCCTTGGCGTGGCCGACACTCAAAGACTATTGCTAGTCCCCAAGCGAACCACTTAGCTTCATCACATTATTCAATCAAATAAACTCTAATGAATAGCGGAAAATATAAGTAAATAGTGGACACATCTCATCTGAAGTCTCAAAAGAATGTATATATAGTAATAAAGTCTAGTAGAAAGAACAAGCTCACAATCTAAACATCAATACTCGACCTTCATCTATGAAGTCTCTTTCACTAATCATGTGGTGCCAATGACAGATCCATGGCTACCCCAAATAAAAATAAATGAAATAGTCCAATCTAACTCTAAAGCAGGATGAAATAACAATAGTGGGTCCTCCGGAGTAGGGGATGCTCACCAAATCAGCTTCGAATCTCAGATCTTCAATGGAGCGCCTGTTGATGAGCTCTAGTCCCTGTCTCTGCATCATAAAACGATGCAGTCCATAGTGGACGTCAGTACTTTAAATGTATTGGTATGTAAAATAGCTGAGTGAAACAAAAATTGGTAGAATAGTATAGAAATAATATCAACTCAACATAAACATCAAATCACATCATTAGTCAAATGTCTATCTATGCAAGAATAAAGAGTAGACAAATGACACATCAACAACTCAAACTCATCAATAGTCTCAAACTCATCTCAGAGGAGCTCACCTCCTCTCATCTCATTTCATCGCATCTCATCTCAGAGGAGCTCACCCCCTCTCATCTCATCTAGACTCAGAGTGCTCAAGGTAGAAAATTTATGGGAGTTTCTCTTATCCGACAACAGTCACTTATGATCCAGTGAATGCACAACAATCACGCTTATGTTACCATAACCGTTCTAAACTTGCCAGGTAGGAAACGAATCGAAACCATATCGGCTCACCCAATATGGAGTCAGTCGTCAATAAGTCCTCTATTATTTCTGGGACTTCTAATCAAGAGGGAACCACAATATATGTGATGGTTCCAAGCCTCATCTACGTATGGCAACGTAGTTAATGAGTTCAAGTGGGACTCACTCTTACTCATTTCGGTGCTCAATACTCCTCCAGTGACTCAATGCTCATAAAACCATAAATCCAAATCAGACCAATCTCCTAGGGACTTTAACCCCGTCAACGATCGGTATTTCATAGGGACTTTAACCCTCTCTTCAATCAATCTCATAGTGAGTTTAACCCTCTCATCAATCAATCTCATCGGGACTTTAACACTCCCACCAATCAACATCTTATATGGACTTTAACCCTTTCACCAATCAATCTCATCAATGACTCAAGACGTAGAACAATCATTAGATATCAAGTGAATAGACATATCGGTAGAGTTCATTTATAGAGACTCATAGGACAATCAAACTCTATCAACTCATTGTCATTCTCTCATCACAATCACAATCACAATCAACAATCACAATCTTAATTCAAGGCTCTAGACTCAATCATCAAGTTCATTATGCATGCTTTTAAAAATAGTCATGTAGGGTTATGCAGATTCTCATGAAAATATTCAATTTAAGAAAACAAATAGTATGATGATCATCAACATAGAAAACATATAATTTCAAATCAATTTTTTAAGAAACACCCTAAATAAATCACGCATGTGGACTCCTTAACCTTCAATCCATCTATGACCTCTATGGGGCGCATGAGAGAACAATCTCATGTTTTAGTTTAGCCTTACATACCTCAGATGCAGCTAACAACCAAGTACGTCAAGGATCTCTTCTCGAATTTCCTCAACTCAAGCTCTTCTCTTCTCTCCTCAAGCCCTAGCCTTCTTAGATTAGGGAATAGGACTTAGAATGGGGGGTTTAGACCCTTTTCACGTCGAAACATCATCATCATCCGTGTCTTAGAGTTTAGGAGGTGTGGGGAATTGACCGGAATGCCCCTCAAATTATTAAGAAACTTCCATCTCGGAAAATACACGGTCCGCGACGTGGACTGGTCGCGAACAGTGTATTTTTATAAGAGAATTTTTTGTATGAGTTTTCTCCATTCTGTCGAAAATTTTGAAAAACACACTAGTGCCTCTCCGCTACAGGTGCACGACGCGCCTCTGTCACGCACCATCACTATTTTCTGATTTGGATTAACAATTTATCTTTCGATCGAGTTACTCTAAAAATCGACTGAGGCGATTTTGCCACTCAATTTTTATGCTGATCACGAATCCGGTATTGAATTTTCCATATGAGCATCAGAAGACACATTACGCACATACCCTCACTCTAGGGGTATTTTGGTAATTTTACCGGGTGTTACAAAAAAGTGGGTTTCCTTCTTCCTTTTGGACTTGGAAAGATCCTCTATAAATCGGGGTTTTCTTAATATAGAAAAAAAAGGAATTTGTATGAAAGGGAATTAGGTTTTCTATACAATGCTTGCCCACCCAAGTATTGAGAGAGTTCGGATGTGAACTTGGGATCACTATAGAAGATCGTAGAACTGCAGTCTAACTCGTGGATGCTCACGCTTCTAGAGATATTTATCTAATTAAAATTCGTAAAGTTTATGTGTTTTATCATTGTTATTTGTGTTCTAGCATAAACATATGTGTTATCTATTATTCATATAAGCAATACAATCCTCATACGTTTCCGTTGCACGTATAATTTTCCCAACAGAAACAACTACCTACACTTGTAGGATTTTAACAACATCGCTACTTCAAAACTGAGCAATGTCAAAATTACAAACTCGCAACACTTAACACACCAACCTTCACACTCCAAACTCGCAACTATCGAGAGCCAAACTCAATCTCAACAACAACTCTCTCAAAGAAAACAAACTCTTACAATTATTGATACTAAACAATGATTCTAAGAAGATTGCAACAATTTGAACAAACAAAAAAAACCTAACTCTAGATCTTGCTTGAATTCTCTAGTGCTAGTTGCTCTTGCTCAAAGAATTCTCTCTTTCAGATTTGCAAAAGCTGTGACTACTAGGGTTATCAATTGCTTATATAGTTAACTTAGAGTTATTCCTTAATTAGACTCTTTCTTTGAGTACGACACATACACTTTTCCTTGTAGAAGTCCTATTTTGATTCTGCTTCTTTATTGAGTCCTTTGCGGATCCTGTTTCCTTATATGACACTCTTGCTTCTAGTAGGATTCTGCTTCTCGATTCTTGGTGCTGAACCTGAACCTAGTTCTGTTTGTCATCATCAAAATAGCTTAGATGAACCTGCAAGATCCTAACATATTATAAATCTAACATGGAGTTTTTTCTTTTTCTTTTTTGACTTTTTGCATCCCTAATGTGTATGTTCATTTGCCAATTTTACCCTATCTTTCCATTTTTTTTTTGGTAATTATTGAATTTCCATTACCAAAGTGAACCTATCTTTCAAGTTTAATGATTTGCGTCCTAGCAATAAGAAATTGTTCGTCATGAGAGTACGTAACATAACATACTTGGTTGTATTAAAGTATTAACTTGATTCTTCTTGATATCAAATTTTCTTTTGCTGAAATATAACAAAGTCATGTTGTCATTATTTGTTGTATTTTACAACTAAAAATGATTAAATTTATTGTTGTTGCCTTCTTATAAAAACATACGTGATTCAGGAAATAGAGTGAATACTTTGAAATATTTCTCCACCATGTGATGATACCATTGTGCAATATATATATATATATATAGTTTAATATACGTGCTTTGCATGCATGTGGATAGAACATAGTAATGATCCGAACCGTCGTTAATTAGAGGGAACAAAGCTTACGAATTAAATTTTTCTAGACTAGCACCATCCTACCATAGCAAAAATATTCCCATCACAGCGGTGCTGCCATAGTGGGTTGGGACCCACCATAGTGAGCTCAGCTTGTTGGAATTAGAAAACGTGAATCTTTATTTACCCTGTCTTCCTTGGAGTGCCTAAAACAAATAAAAGTTACCTCAATCCTCAAAAGGTTTCTCTAGACCTAGGAGGAAGGGAGAGAAGGGATTCAAGTGCAAGAAAGTTATAACTCACAAAATTCAAGTCTGCCACCACCATCCATCGCCGAGAAACTGAGATTATAATGGAATCATGCAGCATCCGCTTGACGCCTTTGTAGGCTACGTTTTCATCGTCAGGATAGGAGCATGCTAGTCACATTATGATTAGGCTATGGCTAGCAGTAGTAGTCTAGTCTGTGATGGTTGCATTAGTACTTCCAGTTGTGACGAGTTCTGGTGTAGAATATGATTTATTTCTATGCACATAAGGCAAAATGATTGCATGTATCCTACAATGAACTTGTGGGTTATACTTGTGGCGTCAAGCAGGGGGGTTGCATCGTAGGTGATGGGTTAATATTCTCAATTGTGTGATATATGCATGTTAATTACTTCATGGTACTTTGTGCATGTATGTAAGGAGTAAATTGAATTTAAACCTTGTATTGCTAAATTCAAAGATCTTCCAATGATATCTTATATTTCTTTCACCTTCCACATGATTTAATTAGTTGAAAATTAAGAATTCTTCTATCTAGGTGCAAGAGTAGGTATCCGCACGGTCTAGTGAATTGGGTTGTGTATTCCAGAGAATGTCACATATAACCACTCCTGAAGCCCCTATAAGACTTATCCCTTTTGAAAAAGCTTTTATCGATGCAAGAAGCACTTTGACATCACTCTTTGGGTCATTAAGAGGGTTTACTGATATCTGCCTTTATTTTACATCAAGTTTTCCATCCATATAGAGAATCTCCAGATCTAAAGTCCAGCCAAAGAGAGAAATAAGTTGAGCCGACTTTCTAACTCGGAGATCTAAAGTAACTGGTCCAGATCTAAAGTCCAGCGAAAGGATCAAGTAACTGGCTAAATATTATAGCCCTCTCCTTCTGCCCACTACTGAGTGATCAGCTCAATAACAAATTTCATTTTTCCTCCAATATCGAGATCCAACCGACATCTTCTTTTTTTGAGCCGACTTTCTAACTCGGAGATTCCTTCCTCTTTAGTACTAATTAAAGATGAAGAGAGATTAGAGATACAAGATTTTGTTTGTAAAAAGAGGTTGGATTCTCCATAATTCTTTTAAGTACTCTTTCAGCAACTCTTTGGGTTTCAAGTGTATAACAGTATCCAATATACCAGGAAGGCTTACCTTTTTTACATTTTCACATCTATGGACTAGTGGTGAAATGATATTCTTAAGCTCTTCCAACGCTTAGGCATTTATGTCAATGGGATTGCTAAGAGAAGCCCATTTTTGCTCCAAACCTGCAGCAAACTTTGGACTAACTACACTGAGAGTGTTGTATAGCTCTTTGATGTTATTCTGGAATGGAGTTCCAGACAAAAGTATGTGCTTCTTTGTTTCAACCTTGCTCAAAGCTTGCCACACAAGGTCGTGCTCATTTCGAGTAGTGTGCCCTTCTTCAAGCACCAGAAGACCAGGAAATTTCAGAAGTATTTCTCTAGTCTCTTTGGCATAACAATCTCCATCTTCTCCTGTTAGAATCCTGAACAAATCATAGCTAATTCCCAAAATACTCTTACTTCTCACCTAGGATTTCACCTTCACCATGCGTATGAGGTGTGGAATTTTTTCCCAACGCAGGATAAATAGTTAAAGACACCAACACTACTTTCATCTTCCTTTAAAGTGAAGTCTTTGTTGTTAAAGTTGTTGAAGGGAATACCCACCTCCCATTTCTTGAACCCAGCTTCCCAGTTTAGTAGCTAATTGGATGGAGCTGAATACTGGCCGAAACTTCAGAAACAACTTCAAAAAAGACTGAAGAAATACTATGGTGAGTCAGATTTTTCCCGTGCCAGGTGGGTGTGAGATAATACATCCTCCCTTATTGTCAGATAGGGGCTCTCAGCCTCTCAAGAGTTATATCCTCCCTTATTGTCAGATGGTAAGCTAAATTTAGTGAAGCTGAAATTTATGGTTCGAAATAAAAGTGTTTTGGGAATCAACTATCATTTGTTCAAGATTCTCAAAGGAGATGGTAGAGGCAGTTATGCCAATAGATACGAGAAATCCTTCTAGAATCACCTGGTCCTTGAAGAAGGGCACATTGTTAGGAATGATATAAGCCTTGTGTCAAAAGCACTGGAAAAGGTTGAAACAGAGAAGAGGATACTTCTATCTAGAACTCTGTTCCAGAATAACATCAAAGAATCTTGCAATACTCTTGATGCAGTTAAATGAAAGTTTTCTGTAGATTTATAGCAATATTGGGGTTCTCTTAGTGGTTACATTGAATAGAATGCCTGAGCATGTATTTCCCGGTTCAAAAATGTCGAATCTCGTCTGAATCATCATTTGTTAGGACGAAGAGCTTAGAGATATTATTTCACCACTTTTCCATACATGTAATCAAGGTGAAAAGAAGGTAAGCCTTCCGAGTATAAAGAAACACACTTGAAGCCCACAGATTTGCAGAAGGAGTTGCTTAAAAGAATTCCAGATAAGCCGGACTGCTTTTCCAAACAAAATCTGGTGTCTTTGATCTCTGTTCATCCTTCATTAGTGGCAAAATGGAAGGGGTTCTATGAGTTAAAAAGTCAGCTCAACGAAAGAAGATGCCGGTTGGATCAGATATTGGAGTAAAAATGAAATTTGTTGTTGAATTGATCAAACTCTGCGATGAGCTGAAGGAGAGCGTTATAATATTTATCCAGTTACTTGATCCTCTCTAAACCTGATCAAGGAGCAACTCAAGTCTCTCTTTTGCTAGAGTTTAGGTCGATAGAATCTCCATGTTGATGGGAAACTTGATGTAATACTACGACAGATATCATGATAACAATCCTAAGAAGAATGTTTATGTTGCATCTTTTTCTCATTTTTTTTATTTTCTCCCTATTAGACCTTTTAATTAATATTTTTATTTAGGCTCAAATTAGTTATTTATGACTATTGAAAGTATGGAATATATGTGCAAAGCATGTACAAAGTACATGTCCAAAAACTAGCTCTCTTAATAACCCTAAGAGTGATGTCAAAGTTCTTGCATTGATAAAAGCCTATTCAGAAGAGATAAATCTTATAGGGGCTTCAAGAGTGGTTTTTCTTGACATTTTCTGGAATCCCTCAATAGAACAGTATGCCACCGACCGAGCCTATAGGAATGGTTAGACAAAATTTGTTCATGTTTATTGTCTGGTGACATCGAAATCAGAGGTTGACAAGATCAACAAACAAACTAAAAAAAATATCATTCAGATGTATTTCTGTCCATAAATGAAGAGAATACTTCATACTCTATGTCAAAGGATAACGTAATTGAATCCATGGTTAAGCATGACGGCCTCCATCATATATTTGAAAAACTATCTAATGCACAGAGCAGTTAGTTAGGTTAGTATTGATAGGATATATACTATTAATCGTGGATTTAGACATAGTATTCCAACAATTTCCATTATTGAATATCTAAGTGTTAGATTGTTAGAGTATATACTATTAACCATGCATTTAGATATAGTATATTATAATAATTGTGATGGTTAAAAGTCTAAGTGGGAGATTGTTGGGATATATACTATTAACCATGGAATACATACTATTAACCATGAGTATAAATATAGTATTTATTATAAAAGAATTATTCATCCAGTTTTAATAAAAGTTTTAATAGATCATATAATCGTTTATGTGTTCATTTACTTATATAGTAGATGATTTAGTGTATAGAGTTTTAGCTTATACATAGAGGATTAAATTATCGGTTCTTATAAGTATAAAGTTTTTTGTTCACAATCTAAGATGAAAATTGCACAAGCCATTGGTCTTATTGTAGCACAAGATTGTGTATAATTTATCTTGATTGTGGGGACGGTGTAGTTCCAACTTCTTGTGCAAGTGCATATTGTATGTATTGGACGGGACCGAGTAGAGATAGTTTTTTTATACTGACTAATAAAAACATATTCTCCAAACTGTTAAATGTACTTAAATTCTCAATCCTGATATAACTATTATTATCTGTATATATTATTTATCGTTTTGATTTATTAAAAGGTGTGATTCTGAGATGGGTCTATATGCCTGGTAGAATGGATGATCATGATAATATATATTGGTGAAATGATAAGTTAGTTGATTGAATCCATGTATCAATATAGAGATTGATGATATGCCTTTTGAGAAGCTTATAAATTTTCATCGTGTTAAACTTTGCAAGTGGATTTATGGATCCGACACATGAATTAAGTCAAGCAGTGCTCTAAAGGAAATTAATCTTTTAATTAAATTTGTCAATAGTTTAATTTATTGATTAGTATCTATAATCTTAACATGGAGAATTACATAAGTGTTTAACGGGGAATTTCGAAATGTAAATAGAGGAGTGCAATTACGAATTTTTAGTGGAATAATTAGTAATTTATTATGGTAAGAATAATTTCAAATTAATTATTTGAATTATTTTTATAATAGGAAGCCTCAGCAATTAATTCTGTGGTCCCTACAATGCCTATATTTAACTAGAACTTAGAATCCTATTTCTAATCAAAGAAGGACACATATTATTTTCTTGTTTTTCAAGAAAAGTGGGTTTCCTTCTTTCTTTTGGATTTGGAAAGATCTTCTACAAATAGGGTTTTCTTAATCTAGAAAAAGGGAGATTTGAATGAAAGAGAATTAGGTTTCTATATAATTTTTGCCCACCCAAGTATTGAGAGAGTTTGGATGTGAACTTGGGATCACTGTAGAAGACCACATAACTGCAGTCTAACTCGTGGATTTGCTTCAAGGTATATGCTCACGCTTCAAGAGATGTTTATCTAATTAAATTTCATTAAGTTTATGTGTTCTAGCATGATTATTTGTGTTCTAGCATAAACATATGTGTTATCTATTATTCATGTAAGCAGTACGATCCTTATATGCTTCCGCTGTGTGTATAATTTTCCAACAAGTATGTGCTTTAGTTTCTTCTTGTTCCCCGGTAAACAAGTAATCTGACTTGTTTAGTGTATTTTGTTTATTGCTTGTCTTGGAAAAATCTCTCAAATGCTTTATCTCTCTCTTGTTATCTCAGTTGGATCCTCCTTGAGGGTTTCCAAGGACACTAGTTCGAAGAATTTGTATTACTATCATGTTCTGAGGCTGTAAAAATGACCTCTTGAAAAAATGCAAGGCAGGAAAGCATAATACACTGGATGCACTTCTATCAATAACTAGAGAAAACACTTAACTAAATTATTACTACAATAAGTAGTTTATTTAACACTACAATGTTGCAAACGACTTGTTTCTACCAAATAAAATTATCAGAGATGCTGCACTTTTAGAAGTGAAAGATTTTAATTTTGTTATTATCATTTTATTCCTTTTTAATTCCTTCCTTTTTGGTTTCAAGCACTTTGATGCAATTATGTGGTTTTTGATAAAAAGGAAAAAGGAGGCCAGATTCACATTTGGTTTATGAAGAATGCAAATAGGATTTTTCAGGATGTTTTATGTTTTTATAAGAATTGATTTATATATGAAATAACTCATTGAGAACGTGTTAATTGCATGAACATTTTTTTTAGTCGTACTATGTGTATACTCATGGGATTTCTATTTCCTTTAGAAAGAGGCCTATGTGCCAAGTTTATGATTTTTTTAATAATTATAATAATATTTGATTATAACTGCCGTAAATGTATTATCTCAACAAATATGAAATTAAATATTTGTATTTTACATAAATATCAACTAGTATTTTACTTCGTCAGGCAAATCTAAGATTTACAACAGGTAAATTTTTCCAATCATTTTACCTTTTAATATTTGAATATAAATAAAGAAATAAGTATTATAAGGTAACTTGTAAATTAATTCTACAAAATTTATTTAGAATTGTGATGTATCTTACTAGATATAAGAAGGATGTGAAAGATTATGTCATCACCTTCATTAATTTTATCTTATCACTTGTCTACTCATCCGTCTTCGCGCAATACTAATAAGTTAAAATATTAATATTAAAAAATTAATCTTTAGTAATAAAATATTAATCTTAAAAAATTAATCTTTAGTAATCTTTTATTTTATTCGGTGATGTTAAATGTGAACTTATACCTAAAATATGTTAATTGCAAATAACTCGTTTAAATCAGTACAAAACTCTCTAATAGTTTTTTGTGTATTAAACATGGGGTGGTGAGACTTAAATTTTCCAAGTTGTTATTGTGAGATGTAATTAAAGAGATTGATATTCGTAAATTAGAAGAAAAAAAAACTAGAGATGAAAATCTTGAAAATAGATGATTGACATTGACTTTGAAAATGAATACTAATGTTCACAAGTTTGCTATCTCGTTTTGACTCAATTTGTGGATACTAGGAACACTTCACCAACTCACCATAACCTCATTACACTCTCAAACTTATTTGTATTTCAATATACCATCATCATCAACCTCCTTAAAATTCGAAAAAATTTGAATTAGAATTTGAAATAAATATCCAATTTAAAAAAATTGTACTGCATAATTAAAATAAAAGGAATATAATTTCTTAAAAAGGTTTAGATTCTTTATGATTTTGCCAACCATGGTTCTCAATAGTGAAAACAATCATATGATGTGATGATTAGCGTTTTCTTCATCGCCCTTATATATGCTATGATGATGATGACAGTGGAAGATACAAACTTAAATTTATATGTGCAAAGTGGAGGAATATCATAAAGTGTCATCAATTTACGAACTAAATTTTGAGAGTTATGAAGATTAAAAAAGAAAGTTATGAGTATTATTAAGGGTATAAATTGAAGAGGTATAAATTATATATTAGTAGCTGATTTTTATCAAAGATATTAAACATAAAAAGGAGAAATATTCGAATATTAGAAGATATTATTATTTTATAATAATAAAAAGAATGAAAAAAGGTATCTTCAACTTTCTTTAAACGGGATTTGATTAATTATTGGTCAAATTAAAATTAAGTATATCATAAATTAAAAATGGGGTATCTATTATCCACTCCATAGCATCAGTCAGAACCCGAAGCCCAAACTAACTGATGTGCGCACTGGTTTGCTAATATTTTAACGAACGACCAAGAAATAAAAGTAAATCCATACATGAGTGCTTTACAATCATGAATAATAACATCAAAGTAAGAGTTATTTCAACAAGCTTTTTCTGGCTGCTGAAATAAGATTGTTTATCTCTACAATTGTCGGTGTTGCTACAAAGTGTTCCTTTAGCAAGCTTTGTGCTTATTGAACACCCAAAGCCTCAACCATAAGTGACTCTTGTGATCTATATGATAGACTAGATAGTGCAATATTGCTTTTGTCCCTTGGAGGCATGCAGGGCCTACACTGATTGAAGAATATTCTCATTCATCAAGTTATCACTCGTTAGAAGAATATCATTCAAAGCTCTTAAAACAAAATTCAACACCCAAGGAGGCATCTTTACTTGGGAAAAGAGAGAAGCAACTATTCGAATCAAAATTTTAAGAAACAGAGAGAAGAATATTTTGTTATTTCTTTCCGTAAACAACGATACAAGACTCGAAATAATACTTGAAAAGAAACAAATCCAGAGAAAAAATAGGGCACTTGTTTAGCCCAAACCCATGACCTGCTAACGGACTAACTTAAACTTAATTAGAACTCAACATTGACTTTTGAATCAGTCAACTAACACTTCCCCATGATTCAAAATCACACATCCAATTTCAACCTGAAATATTAATGCTTAGCCTTAGGAATAGACTTTGTAAATATATCCGCGGCTTGCTCATTTGTCCCACAAAATATACTTAGTTCTGCCATGGAAAGAGGGATTTTTAGCCATAAATCATATCATCAATGTAAAGACGGACTACCAAAAATCCACCAGTATCTTCTTTCTTCAAGTATAAAGTAGGCTTGTTGTCACTTCTTATGAATCCGCTACCTTGATAGAATGAGTCAATTTTGCTATACCATGCATGTGGAGCTTGCTTTAGCCCGTAAAGAGCTTTTCTTAACTTGTAGACTTTGTTCTGGTTGCCATTAATTATAAAGCCTTGAGGATGTGAAACATAAACCTCCTCTTCCAGATAGCCATTTAGGAAAGCTGACTTCACATCAGATTGATATATGGGCAAGTGTAATTGTGCAGCCAAAGCCAAAACAACTCTCACTGTTTCAAATCGAGCAACAGGAGAAAAAGTTTCATCAAAATCTATACCTTGCTATTGTGAATATCCTTGATACAAGTCGAGCTTTGTGCTTTTAAATGCTCCCATCAACATTGTACTCTGTTCGGAACACCCATTTCAGCCCTACTACATTCTTTCCTTCAGGTGCATCAACTAACTCCCAAGTAGAATTTCTTTCAATTGCTTGAATTCTTCAATCATAGCATTCTGCCATTCAGTTTGTTATACTGCTTCTTCATAACAGATAGGATCTGAAATAAGCAAAGCAAATTCACAAGAAGTAATTACAATGTTAGAGTATTTGGGATTCAATTTCCTTTCCCTTGTCGATCTTCTTAGTGGAATCGGATCAATTGAAGACTCGTCAGGTGCTGCAGCTGTTTGTGGTACAATTGATGAGCTTACTGATGATATAGGAGAAGAATTGGGTGAATTTCCAAGATCTGCTGCAGGTTCCACATCCCCACTTGTGGGATTCCACTGGGTGTGTTGTTGTTGCTGCAGGTTCGTCATCAGTAGATAACAATTGAATATTTGATCTCACAATCCCTGAATTAAAGTTCCAACTTGCATCTTCATTAAATATAACATTTCTGCTTATAATCACTTTGCCACTTATGGGATTATATAGACCATATACTTTGGATAGAAGACTATAGCCAATGAAAATGCATTTTAAGGATTTTTCATCAAGCTTAGAGTGAGAATTAACCAAAGCATATGCTATACAACCAAATATTCTTAAGTGGCTTACCCGAGGCTTTTTACCATTGCAAGCTTCAAGAGTTGTTGTCTTCCAAACATCCTTTGTTGGTAAGATATTCAAAAGATAAACAACAGTCGCAACAGGTTCTCCCCAAAAATAATCTGGCAGATCCTTTGCTTTCAGTAAACTTCGAGCCATTTCCACCACCATCCTATTCTTTCTCTTGGCCACATCATTCTGCTCCGGTGTATATGGTGTTGTAAGTTCACTGCAAATTCCATTATCATCACATAACTCATTGAAATCATTAGACAAGAACTCACCGCCTCAATCTGTACGGAGTGTTTTTATCTTGTTGCCACTTTGATTCTCTACATAAGCCTTGCCACTAAACATACTAGTTAACTAAACTTTGGACCAGAAGAAAATCGGGCAGCATAATGTTTAGAAAAAAAAAGAAACTAAGCCGGGACTGCTTAGGTCATGACCTGGTCAACAGCAAATCACGTACATCAGGCTAAGTAAACTCAAACGTTAAAGTACTAGCTAGCCGACAAGGCTGCCACAACAGAGGTACAGACACACACTATATATATACATGCCAATCTTATGACCGGAGACTGAAAGGCACAAAAGAACCAACCCACAATAACATGTCCACAATAGCCTCTATGAGAATCACTAACACTGTCGGAACAGGGCCCCGACATACCCAACTATATAAAAAAAAATAAACATCCTGTGAAAGCTCCAGGATGAGGTGGAGCTTACCAACTCGCTACTTTGATTCTCTACATAAGCCTTAAATTTTTTAAAATTCACAACGGTTTTTTATTTGAATTTCAAGAAATAAACCAAACTAAAGTGGTTGTAATCATCAGTAAACATCAAAAAATACCTACTTCTACCCAGTGCTTCCGTTTTCATTGGCCCGCACAAATCAACATGTATAAGTTCAAGACAACCTGTCTCCCTCCATGATTTTCCAACTCGAAATGGTTTCCTAATTTGCTTCCCAAAGATACATCCTTCACACAAGTCATGTTCATTGATTTTCGACAAGACAATAACCATATTTTTCTGAACCAAAAGTTTCAACCCATTAACATTCAAATGTCCATAACGTAAGTGCCACAAATTAGTCTCATTCTTTCCTTAAACAACTAAGGCAGTATTACCAACATTTGAAATATCAAGGGGAAACATTTTGTTTTGAGTCATAGGCACACGAGCTATCCCGCGCCCAGTTTTTTGGTTTTAATGTCACGTGCATTATCATAAAATACAACTGAGTAGCCACTGGTCATTAATTGGCCGACACTTAACAGGTTATGAGCCAAAGTAGGGACATATTGCACATCATATAAAAGCTTCACATTACCTTGGACAGTTTTTATCTCAACTGTACCTTTCCCTGCAACGTGTACTTGTTTATCATCTCCTAGTCGCAGCTCGCTTTTCTGGAACTCGTCGAGATCTCTAAATAGATATTTCAAACTTGAATGTGATTGGAGCATCCGCTATCAATGAACCAAACAACATTCATATTTCCAGTTATCAAGAACTGGTCATAAATAACTCACTTTCTTCTTCCACTTTTTGTGTACAAGTTGCCTCATTCTGCTCATCCTTTTGCTTCGTCCAACGGTCAGCTTTTTTGTGGCCAAATTTCTTGCAATATCGGCATTGAATATTGCTCTTGTACTGACGAAATTCACCAACTTGGTTCCTTCCTCTGCCGCTGCTATCACCACGGCCTCGACCACGAAAATTGCCTCTTCCATGTCCCTGCCCTTCTGAGTTTTCTGCTTTTCCCTTGTAGGAAGACTCCCCCTTAACCTGGAATGCCTTCGGTTGAACTTTCTCACGGGACCTATTTAGCCTATCTTCATGAGCTAGCAAAGAATTCATTAATTTATCAAAAGAATAGGCAGATAGGTCCTTAGATTCCTCAATTGCAGTTACAACATGCTTAAATTTGGTGATTAAACTTCTCAAAACTTTAGACACAACAATCTGATTATCAATGTTTTCAGCATAGGACCTCATCCTATTAACAATAGCAGAAGTTCTAGACAAATATCCTTGCACAAATTCACTTTTATTCATGAATAATGTTTCAAAATCACATCGGAGAGTTTGTAATTTGACAGTAATTACCTTATCATCACCAAATACTCCTGCTTTAAGATCTCCCATGCTTGTTTGGAAGTCTCAGCTGTTGATATGCGAGGAAAACATTCATCATCAAGAGCTTGTTGTATCGTGAATAGAGCTTTTGAATCTCTCTTCCGATGTTCTCTCAGCTGGTTTGCATTCCCTTTTGGAATTCCAGTATCAACTACATCTCATAGTTCTAGAGACATGAAAAGAGTCTTTATTTTAAGACTCAAAAATTGATAATTTTCCCTTCTGAAAATTGGAATTTAGGGCTGTGATGAAGCTACTATCCCATTTCCTGCCATGGAAATTTTCAGATTTCTCTCCAAAAGAAATCTCACAACGTTTCACTATTTTTTTCTCACTTACTTGCTTGAGGAAATGATGGATTTCGAACTTGGAGCAAACGCTCTGGTACCAAGAATGTTGGGAAAAGAGAGAAGCAACTATTCGAATCAAAATTTTAAGCAATAGAGAGAAGCATTTCCTTTTTGAATTGCTTTCAGAAACAATGATACAAGACTTTAAATAATAATTGAAAAGAAACAAATCTAGAGAAAAAAAATAGGGCACTAGTTTAGCACTAATCCATGATCTGCTAGTTCACTAACTTAAACTTAATTAGGACGCTGAATGTTGAAACATAAAAGACCCCTAAACTAACAATGACTTTTGAATCAGCCAACTAACATCTTCAATTCCAAGATTTTCTAGCCAAATTTGTCCATTTGGGATAGGTATATTAGCCATGTCCAACTTCGAATACCCACTTTTGATGGTGTATCGTCCTTTCCTTTCAAGTTTCCACATTCATTGATCATCCCGAAAAGTAAATCCCAGTGGGATTCACTTATTGCAACCTATTTCATCTATGGAGAGAAGTGCCTCCAAGTCGTTACTATTCCAAGTTCTTGTATCCCAATCAATGATATTTGTTATAGAATAAGGTAAAGCCAAAGCCAAAGCAGAAAACTAAACACAACAATTTTCACCTTTTAAAATGCATGTTCCACGGCAAGAATATTTTCCTTACCATGCTAACGCCTCTTCAATATCCCTGTCACTTTCTATGATTATTTATTCTTTTTTGTCTTCACAAATATTCATTCTTTCATATTGTGAGTAATTTTACTATTATAGCTACATAATTCATAAATAGGCATTTAATTGTCATTAAGATCATCGTTAATTATGTCTTGAATTTTTTTCTTCCATGTTTTAAAAAAAATTATAATCCCTGTTGGTTAAGGAGGACTTTTCTTCAAATAGATTTGGAAAGGAATATATTGTTCATTTAGGATTAGGAGAACATTTTTCTTTTAAGTTTAGGACTACTTGGAGTCTATATATAGGAAAATATTATTGCGGATTCTATAGGACACAAAGAATTCACAATGTAGTCCTAAGGGCCGAAAAGCATTGTAAACTTCTTGTTTTTCTTTCATAGTGGAAAACTTTCTCTGTTTTTTTTGGAGGATTAGTCCTAGACGGACCCTGTTAAAATATTTATGTTACTTGGAGATTATGCCTAGACAGGCTAGAGTTTCTGCACAAGGATTGATACCAATTATTCACAATAATTTATATGAGTGTTAAGTTAGGATTTCTGCAGAACAATTGATACCAATTGTCCACAACAATAGGTATTAGAACTTGGTTAGGGGTTCTACACATTATCAAAAGCTAATATGTCTCCACCATATTCAACAGTGAAATTGTGAAATTTGATGGAGGGGGAGGGTTTAATTTTAATTTATGGAAGATTAGAATGAGACAGTCCCTAGTGTTACGAGGGTTATGGAAGGCAATTGAGGAGGCGCAAGACATTAATCAGGATTAATGGTGATGCACCTATGTAAACAATAATCATATAGCATTGCGACAAGAAGGAAAAAGAGAGTGATCGACCAACCATGAGATTTAATATGACAGGTGCTAAGCTTATTACTATTCCATTTACTTTCCATTTCAAGTTGTCTACAGATGTGTCACCAAAAATAGAGGAGGAGATGGAACAAATATCTAGTGCTCCGTATTCGAGTGTAATTAGTAGCATTATATATAGTATGGTTTATACTCGTCTTGACCTTTAACATGTCATTAGTGTTGTAAGTAGATATATGGCATGTCTTGGCAAAGAATACTGACAAGAATTGAAATGGATCTTGAGATATTTGAAAGATATTGAAAATGTGGGCTTGACTTTTCTCAAAGACAAGCTAAGTGAATCAACAATATTTTATGTGGATTCAGATTTCAAAGATGACTTGGATAAGAGAAGATCTCTAATAGGTCATGCTAGCAGACAGCTTAG
The DNA here is from genome assembly GCA_029948455.1 of Solanum rostratum. Taxonomy (NCBI): domain Eukaryota; kingdom Viridiplantae; phylum Streptophyta; class Magnoliopsida; order Solanales; family Solanaceae; genus Solanum; species Solanum rostratum. Next base: position 44,372,862 of record CM057051.1, read on the forward strand.
CAATGTACTATTTCTCTCTCCACTTTAGAGGTAGAGTACTTTAAAATTACTGAGGCGGTCTAAAAGGTTATATGGCTTCAAGGCTTGGAGCAGACAAAATATATAGTAGTCAAATTTTATTTTATCCAAGATATTATATTTAAATGGATTGTTGATGTGAAGAAAGTGTCTACACATAATAATCCAGGAGATAAGATAACCAACATACACCTGACCCATAAGTTTAGGCATTACCTAAACTTGATATGTGTGAGTTATACTCAATAAGCTTTTTGAAAGGCTAAAGGCAAGGTGAACAAACGTCATTCCCCTATTGATGAAGGGAATTCAATCCTGTGACGCCTAGTAAAATTACCAAAATACCCCTAAATTGAGGAAATGCGCGTAACGCATTTTCCAATGCTCATATGGCAAATCTGAGATCGGATTTGTGATCAACATGAAAAATTGAGTAGGAAAATGGTCTCGGTCGATTTTTAGAGCGACTCGATCAAAAGATAAATTTTAAATACAAATCAGTAAACAGTGACGGTGAGCGACAGAGGTGCGTCGCGCACCTGTCGCGGAGAGGAACCTGTGTGTTTTTCAAATTTTTCGATGGGATAGAGAAAACTCGTTCAAAAATACCTTACAAAAAATACACAGTTCGCGACCGGTCCGCGTCGCGTGTCGTGTATTTTTCGAGCTGCAAATTTTTAAATAATTATGAGAGGCATTTCGGTCAATTCCCCACCCCTCCTAAACTCTAAGACACGGCTAATAGTGACGTTTTGACGTGAAAAAGGTCTAAAACCCACATTCTAAGTCCTATACCCTAATCTAACAAGGCTAGGGCTTGAGGAGAGAAGAGGAGAGCTTGAGTTGAGGAAATTTGAGAAGAGATCCTTGACGTACTCGGTTGTTAGCTGCATCACAGGTATGTAAGGTTAAAGTAAAACATGGGATTGTTCTCTCATGTGCCCCATAGAGGTCATAGATGGGTTGATTGTTGGAGAGTCTACATGCATGATTTCTTTATGGTTATTCTTGAAAATTATATTTGAAATTACATATTTTCTATGTCGATGATCATCATACTATTTGTTTTCTTAAATTGAATATTTCCATGAAAATTGCATAACCCTAAGTGATTAATTTGATAAATATGCATAATGAACTTGAGGATTGAGTCTAGAGCCTTGAATTGTGATTGTGATGAGAGGATGATGAGTCTAGAGCCTTGAGTTAAGATTGGGATTGTTGATTGTGATTGTGATTGTGATGAGAGAATGATAATGAGTTGATAGAGTTTGATTGTCTTATGAGTCTCTATAAATGAACTCTACCGATGTGTCTACTCACTTGATTCCTAATGATTATTCTAAATCTTGAGTCTTCAATTGAGATTGATTCATGAGAGGGTTAAAATTCCAATGAGATTAATTGATGATAGGGTTAAAATCCCTATGAAATATCAATCATTGACGGGGTTAAAGTCCCTACGAGATTTGTTTGATTGGATTGATTATTTTATGAGCATTAAGACACGGGAGGAGTATCGAGTTCCGAAATGAGTAAGAGTGAGTCCCACTTGAACTCATTAACTATGTCACCATATGTAGATAAGGCTTGGAACCATCACATATATTGTGATTCCCTCTTGATTAGAAGTCCCTAAAACAATGGAGGACTTATTGACGGCTGACTCCATATTAGGTGAGCTGATATGGTTTCGATTCGTTCCCTACCTGGCAAGTTTGGAACGGCTGTGGCAACATCAGCGTGACTGTTATACAATCACTGGCTCATTAGTAATTATTGTCGGATAAGAGAAACTCTTATGAATTTCCTACCTTGAGTACTCCGAGCCTAGACGAGATGAGATGAGATAAGATGTGATGAGATGAGAGGAGGTGAGCTCCTCTGAGATGAGATGAGATGAGATGAGATGAGATGAGATGTGATGAGATGAAAGGAGGTGAGCTCCTCGAGATGAGTCTGAGATGATTGATGAATTTTGAGTTGTTGATAGGTCACTTGTATACTCTTTATTCTTGCATAGATAGATATTTGACTAATGATATGATTTGATGTTTATTTTGAGTTGATATTGTTTTAATATTTTTCTACCGGTTTTTGTTTCACTCAGCTATTTTACATACCAGTACATTCCAAGTACTGATATCCACTCTGGACTGCATCATTTAATGATACAGAGGAAGGTACTAGAGATCGTCAATAGGCGCTCCGTTGAAGATCCGAGATTCGCAACTAATTGGTGAGCCTCCCCTACTCCGGAGGACCCACTATTTTTATTTCATCATGCTTTAGAGTTAGATTGGACTATTTTTTTTATTTTGATTTGGGTAGCCATGGGTCTGTCATTGGCACCACATGATTAGTGATAGAGGCTTCATAGACGAGGGTCGAGCATTGATGTTGAGATTTTGATCTAGTTGTTTCTACTAGCCTTTATTATTATATATGTTCCTTTGAGACTTTAGAAGAGATGTGTTCACTACTTACTTATATTTTCCGCTATTCAGTAGAGTTATTTGATGGAATGATGTGATGGAGCTAAGTGGTTCGCTTGGGGACTAGCAGTAGTCTTCGAGTGCCGGCCACACCAAGGGTACCCTCTCGGGGTGTGAAAAACTTGGTATCAGAGCACAGAGTTCAAGTGTCCTAGGGAGTCTATGAAGCTGTGTCTAGTACAGTCTTGTTTATGGGTGTGTGTCGACCACATTTCATAAGCAGAAGGCTATGGGACATTAGGAATGATTAACTTCTTTCTTATTCCAATTTGTGCAATAGAGTTAAGCTCTATGAAAACTATCTTCTAATTCGTGCTCTACACGTGCAGAATCGATAATATGCCTCCTAGAGGAGCTGTCAGAGGAAGGGGACGTCCTGCCAGGCAAGCTGTTGATCCACCTAAACCCCAAGTACCTGAGGGGCCCATGGATCCAGCTGTCATTGTTGAGCAACCCTGTCAAGATGAGGTCTCCAACGCCGAGCTGCGCCAGGCTATTCAAACTTTAGCCCAGGTTGTCGCAGCACCTGCCGTGAGGCAAGGCGCAGGTGGAACAGATTCTTAACACACCTTTAGGGTCCAAGAATTTTTTAGGATGAACCCGCTTATGTTCACGGGGTCAGAATCTACTGAAGACCCTAAGGACTATGTGGAGGAGCTTGAGAAGGTGTTCCAAGTGATGCATATGGCTAATGCTGATAGGGTGCAACTGGCTGCCTACTAACTTAAGGGGGTGGCCAGGCTATGATTCGACCAATGGAAGAAAGGTAGAGGGGATGATGCTTCGTATGCGACTTGGGCAGTGTTTGAGGAGGCCTTCTTGGGATGCTTCTTCCCAAGGGAGAAAAGAGAAGCTAAGGTGGGGGAGTATCTAAACCTAAAACAGGGCCCTATGACCATGCAAGAGTATGGCCTGAAGTTCACCCAATTATCTTGCTATGCTCCGAACATGGTTGCTAACATAAGGGGAAGGATGCGGATGTATGTTGATGGGTTGAATAGAGGACCCAAGAGGAGCCATGCTTGTGAGTGACATGGACATTGGGCGATTAATGACATTTGTGCAACAAGCTGATGAGGAGAGACAACATGACAGGGAAGAATTCAAGCGTAAGAAAGCGAAGACATCTAGCCATGAGGTTGGAAGGAAAGGAAATGGCAACCTATTTCTAGCACCATCATCTGCTAGCCACCTGTGCCTAGAGGTGGGTATGATCAGAGATCTCAGAATGTGGGAAGTCATGGGCCTCGTTCATAATCTAGTGTGGCCCAAGGTCCGTAGGGTAGGCCACCATGTGGTAAGTGTGGCAAACTGCACTTGGGAAGATGTCGTGACGGGAATGATGTGTGCTACAAGTGTGGCCAAGCGGGCCACTACTAGAGAAATTGCCCAAAGTGGGCTGACCAGACTCGATATGGCCATTTTGAGTTCTTGGTCATGTCCTTTGGACTGACGAATGCACCTGCCGCCTTTATGGACTTGATGAATAGAGTGTTCAAGCCATATCTTGATTTGTTTGTGATTTTGTTCATCGATGACATCCTGGTGTATTCAAGGAGTGAGGAGGAGCATACTAACCACCTCAGAGTGGTCCTCCAAACTCTTTAGGACCATGAGTTGTATGTGAAATTCTCCAAATGTGAATTCTGGCTTATGTCAGCGGCCTTCCTAGGACATGTTGTTTCCGGTGATGGTATTCGAGTGGATGCCCAGACTGAAGCGGTTAAGAACTGGCCCCGACCGACCACTCCGACTGACATTAGAAGTTTCTTGGGGTTGGCAGGCTACTACCGCAGGTTTGTTGAGGGATTTTCTTCCCTATCCGCGCCATTGATCAAATTGACTCAGAAGAAGGTCAAGTTTCAGTGGTCCGAAAAATGTGAGAAGAGTTTCCAGGAATTGAAAACAAGGTTAACTATAGCACCAGTCCTAACCTTACCCGATGGGACTGAGGACTTTGTAATCTAATGTGATGCCTCAATGGTTGGATTGGGATGCGTCCTAATGCAGAGGGGAAAGGTGATAGCCTATGCTTCCAGGCTACTCAAGGTTCATGAGAGGAACTACCCAACCCAAGACCTCGAGTTGGCAGCAGTAGTGTTTGCACTTATAATTTGGCGTCACTACTTATACGGAGTGCATGTGGATGTGTTCTCTGACCACGAGAGCTTGCAGTATGTTTTTAGTCAAAAGGAGCTCAATTTACGCTAGAGGAGATGGTTGGAATTGCTCAAGGATTAGGACATGAGCATTCACTACCACCCAGGTAAAGCCAACGTTATTGCTGACGCTCTTAGAAGATTATCAATGAGTAGCACAACCCATCTAGAGGAAGGGAAGAGGGAGTTAGCCAAGGATGTGCATCAGTTGGCTCGATTAGGAGTCCGACTTGAGAAGAACAACAAAGGAGGAGTTAATGTTCAGGATGGGTCTACTTCCTCGTTAATGGTGGAGGTGAAGGAAAATCAAGACCAAGACCCGTTCATACTCCAATTGAAGGAGGATGTCAACAATCAGAGGGTGATGGTCTTCTCCAAAGGGGGAGATGGAGTGTTAAGATATCAAAGTCGATTGTGTGTCCCAAATGTTGATGGCATACGAGACTGAATAATGGAGGAAGCTCATAACACTAGATATTCTATTCATCCTGGCTCCACCAAAATGTACCACGACTTAAGGGAAGTATATTGGTGGAATGGGATGAACAGGCACATTGCGGAGTTCGTTTCAAAATGCCCAAATTGCCAACAAGTGAAGGTTGAGCATCAAAGGCCATGTGGATTGGCTCAGAACTTTGAAATTCCGGAATGGAAATGGGAGATGACTAATATGGACTTTACACTGGCCTGCCGAGATCTCAAAAGCAACATGATTCAATATGGGTGATCATGGATAGAATGACTAAGTCGGCCCACTTTTTGGCAGTGAAAACAACGAACACTGCGGAGGAGTATGCCAGATTGTACGTCCAGGAGATTGTGAGGTTGAATGGGGTCCCCTTGTCCATCATCTCGGACAGAGGAGCTCAATTTACCTCCCAGTTCTGGAGATCGTTTCAGAAAAGTTTGGGTACTAAGGTGAACCTGAGTACAGCCTTCCATCCACATACGAATGGTCAGGCGGAGCGTATAATTCAAACACTGGAGGACATGTTAAGAGCTTGTTCCTTGACTTTAAAGGGCATTGTGATGATTATTTACCACGGGCTGAATTCGCATATAACAATAGTTATCATGCAAGTATTCAAATGGCTCCTTATGAAGCCTTGTACGAAGGAGGTGTAGATCACCTATTGGGTGGTTTGAGGTTGGAGAAGCGGAGCTCATTGGACCTGATCTTGTTCACCAGTCGATGGAGAAGGTCAAGGTCATCAGAGAGAGGTTAAAGACTGCCCAAAGTCGCCAAAAATCTTACACCGACGTGAGAAGGAGAGACTTAGAGTTCGAAGTGGACGACTAGGTGTACTTGAAAGTGTCACCTATGAAGGGTGTCCTAAGGTTTGGGAAGAAGGGAAAGTTGAGTCCACGTTATGTTGGACCCTATCAAATCGTAAGTAGAATCAGTAAGGTAGCTTACGAGTTAGAGTTGCCTTCCGCATTAGATGGAGTCCATCTAGTATTCCATGTGTCGATGTTGAAGAAATGCTTGGGAGAATCCCGCCTTGGTGATCCATGTTGATAGCATTAGAGTGAAGATTAACCTATCTTATGAAGAGGTTATTCTGAACTAGAAATTTTTAATTAATTATGAGGGGCATTCCGGTTAATCCCTAAACCCTCCTAAACACTAATACACGGCTAGTTAGGTTGTTTCAACATAAAAAGAGCCTAAAACCCTTATTCTACGTCCTATTCCAAAATCCAACAAGGCTAGGGCTTAAAAGGAGGAGAGAAGGGCTTGGGGTGAGACATTCAAGAAGAGATCCTCGACGTTACCCGGTTGAATAGCCGCATCACAGGTATGTAAGGCTAAACTAAAATATAGGATTGTTCTCTCATGTGCCCCATAGAGGTCATGGATGAGTTGATGATTGAAGAGTCTACATGCATGATTTCTTTGATGGATTTTCTTGAAAATTATATTTGAAACTACATGTTTTCTATGTTGATGATCATTATACTATTTGTTTTTCTTAAATTGAATACTTTCATGGAATTTGCATAACCCTACCTGACTAATTTGAAAAGCATGCATATTGAACTTGAGGATTGAGTCTAGAGACTTGAGTTGAGATTGTTGATTGTGATGATGAGTTGATGAAATTTTGATTGTTTTATGAGTCTCTATAAATGAACTCTACCGATGTGTTTATTCACTTGTTTCCTAATGACGGTTATACAATCTTGAGTCATGGATGAGATGTTGATGATAGGGTTAAAATCCCTATGAGATGTTTGATGATAGGGTGAAAGTCCCTATGAGATAATTAATGGAAGGGCCAAAGTCCCTGTGAAATATCATTCATGGACGGGGAGTGACTCCCTATGAGATTGGCAGTCGTTGACGGGGAGTGAATCCCTATGAGACTGGTTGAGGTTGGTTTTATGAGCATCAAGTCGGGAGAAATATCGAGCACCAAAATGAGTAAGAGTGAGTCCCACTCGAACTCATTAACTACGTCGCCAAGCGTAGGAGAGGCTTAACCACGACATATACATATGCTTTCCCTTGAGGTTTAACAGTCCCTGAAAGCTATAGAGGATCTGTTCGGTTTGATTCCATATCGGGTACATTGATATGGTATCCAGTGTTCCTTACCTGGCAAGTTTGGGACCACTGTGGCAACATCAGTGTGATTGTTGTACATTCACTGGCTCATAAGTGAGTGTTGTCGGATAAGAGAAACTCCCGGGAAAGTTCTCATCGTACTCCGAGTCTAGATGAGATAAGATGAGATGAGCGGGGGTGGACACCCCTGAGATGATCCATGTGATGAGTTGAAACTATTGATGAGTCTGAGATAATGGTGTGTCACTTGTCCACTCTGTACTCTTTCATAGGTGGACAAGCTAACGATTTTATGTGATATGTACATTTATTTTGACTTGATGTTACTTTCCATATATTCTACCGGTTTCTGTTTCATTCAGCTATTTTACATACCAGTACATTCCAAGTACTGATGTCCACTCTGGATTGCATCATTTTATGATGCAGAGGCAGGTACTAGAGATCATCAACAGGCGCTCCGTTGAAGATCAGAGATTCGAAGCTGATTTGGTGAGCCTCCCCTACTCCGGAGGAACCACTACTTTTATTTCATCATGCTTTAGAATTAGGATTGGACTATTTCCTTATTTTGATTTGGGTAGCCATGGGTCTGTCACTGGCACCACATGATTAGTGATAGAGGCTTCATAGACAAGGGTCGAGCATTGATGTTGAGATTGTGAGCTAGTTCTTTCTACTAGCCTTCATTATTTTATTTATATTCCTTTGAGACTTTAGATAAGATGTGCCCATTATTTACATATAATTTCCGCTGTTCATTAGCATTATGTGATTGATTGATGTGATGAGTCTAAGTGGTTCGCTTGGGGACTAGCAATAGTGTCTGAGTGCCATCCACGCCTAGGGTACCCTCTCGGGGCGTGACAAACTTGGTATCAGAGCACAGAGTTCAAGTGTCCTAGGGGGTCCATGAAGCTGTGTCTCGTAGAGTCTTGTTTATGGGTGTGAATTTTTTTTTACAAATTTCACATACAGGAAGTTTTGAACCTAGTTTGGATTTTATGAAGGATTATCGAATATATACCAAAAAATTGCCGACCCAAGTTGAATGGCAAAATGACAAGAAGTGGGGCATATAGATCGAGTATATTTCAATCTATACTGAGCTAGGGAATTTGTTGCGCTTCGTGCGCTTCCATCAAAAACTCATATTTTCACATGATTAATACAAATATAATACTTCACTAATATCGTTTTTTATTTTGATTTTCAAAAATATTAAAGATGGAACTTTTTCAACTCTAAATATTCTGAAAACTTTTCTAATTGTCATTTATCACGTAGTATATATGTAATCAATCTAACAAAATATGAATACACATTTCACAAACCGTTCTTGATTTCTTCTGTTTAAAACACATATAAATCAAATTACTAAAACTTTAAATGTAATGATGGATATATAATCATGGTCAATAACTTGTTAATTGTAACCTCCAATTAACTAACAACAATGCAAAAACAAAACATATTAACAGTAAGTTCCAAGATTTAGAACAATAAGCAACATTTTTAAAGCTTTAATTTTTCCCCCTCATCTTTAGTAGATCACCAGAATAGGGTTAAACAAATAGCAAATATTATCGTAAACAAACAAAATCCACCGCGAGACAGTTGGAAAACTCTAACTGATACCCACAAAAACAAGAAAAAGGCAGTCACATGAGAAATTCACAAGAAAATAAACAAAATAGCTTTTTAAACAATAAGTATATAACTATTCAAATCATCTTAAGAAGGCAAGAAAGTGTTATGTATACATTATAGTCAAGTATACACTATTTTTGAAACTATTTTAATTGAAGACTTGCTAAAAAATTTCATTTGAACATTTCATCGGAAGGTATTACCTATTGAATATTGGAGGACCATTGAAGTTGTAAAAAATAGGGATAAAATCACTCACACAAATAATGAGTGATTATATCACATACCAATGCAACAACGTAATAACTAATACACAACTTTTTTTAAAAAAAATATTCATTCTATTACTACTATTACTAACTCCGACAAAAAACTTATATCTTAATGAACCGCACTATTACTTAATACTAAGTTGCACGAAGTTTCCACTTTCAGTGGTTCATCTGTGTCGAATTATCTAAAAAAAAATTAATTTTAGAGATTCGGCATGCACCGGTTGATATTTTATAAAAAAATCGAGCAATATAAATATAATGTGACTTTAGATGTGAAAATCTAAACATGTGAAGTCTTTAAAAATGTTCATAATCAGTTTCCAAATGTTTTGAGATCTTAATTTTTTTTATTTCTAGAATAATTCTCAAAATTAATTCTGTGATTTCTTAATTATTGTATGAAACATTTTCAAACCTATTCTATCAATTTAGGATACTTACTCACAAATTTACACTTTCGTCGTGAAACTAACAAAAGAAACAAAGCAAGACCCATTCCAGCAAACATCACTCTTGGCTAGGAAATTCACATCTTTTCGGCCTTTTTAAATTAAGCTTAAAATAATACAAATTAAAGTAAAAGGCAAAAGAAATTAAAAAAAAAATTAATAAATTGTATTAGAGGGCTTAGAGAGTGCCACGTCACCGGGTCTAGCATTCTCTTTTATGTACGTGCTTGGAACGGTCTTGAATGACCGATCATTTTCTAACATCCAAATGTTTAAATTATTGAAAAGATTAATTTTTAATTAAGAAAATATACTACTATAAAAATTTGAAGATAACTAAAAGATTTATCATTGTGAAATTTCTCATGAATCTCTAGCTACTGATTGCAAATTTTCCTCTTTGATCAATTTTATCTTCTGTAAGATTCACAATAATATATAAAAGTTCACATCATACGTTGTACTTATGACATGAATGTTTCCTAAAATAATCACCTAGTTAATTGGAATTAGCCGGATATTATTAGTAAACAACACAACAAACAGAATCAATGATAGTATTAAATGGCAATTGCAAAGCACAATGTTCCAATAATTCACATTCTTCATAACACCATTGGAATCCAAGCTTTTCCAATGACTAATATAGAGATATAAGTTCTAGGATACATAATTTCAAAATTATTGCTATACAGCTCCCTCCATAAAGAAATTGAAAGAGAAGGTAACATCATTAATAAACTTTCAGAAGAATTTGTGTAATAAATCGTGCTCGTTAGGATAGCAGATTACAAAACACGCATAGATGTGGAATGAGATTTTGAGCTAAATCTTTACCCGTTCTCTAATTTTAATTTAAATTTTGGAATCTTTCGAATGATGCATGATTGCACTTGCGAGATAAAAATAAGAAAGAAGCTGAATTAGATGATAGATTTCTTGACACGAAAGATAAAAAAGAAATCATAAATCATAGATCAACTAAGTCTTCTCAGGGACTTTTCGAAAGAGGAACCTTATGTAAATACCTTAGAATATGATTTGACCTTATTCATAGAGATTCTATAACTATTCCAGCTATGGTTAATTCACTTGATGATATATATAATCCTTCAAATGTCATTGACTCACCCACGTTGAGTTCTCTAAAGCACCTTTAAAATTGTAGATGCCAAAAGGAATTAACATATTAGCATAAACACTTAATTTTGGAGAATATTTTGCAAGTATAGTTGAAGAGCATAAACTCGCGAAAAATGATAAACACAATACCATAATGATATCAGATTATGAATTTGCGATGATGAATAGAGACATAAAACTTCAAATAAAATGGTAATCAGACTCTAGTTTGAATTACTCTATCGTGCAACAATATGGCTTGTGAACAATTTGGTAAAAAAAAAACCTTCAGGAAAGCAATGTATGTATAATATAATCGGTGTTTCAAAACAAATGAAGCACTGCAAGTATCTTTTATGACAGAGAATCTAAAGAAAAGAGAGTATAAATATGCAATCCACATGCAAAGTTCATTAGATGAACCTGCATTTTATCCTAACATATGTCACATGAGTTTTTGTTTTAGGATTTCACCTTTAGGCAAATACTTTGCTCATAGAAACACTATCAAGATCAGTCATACTCCCCATATTATATTTTGTACTTAAGACATTGTTATCCAACTGATTATTCAAGGTCTCATTCTCTTCTGTTGTTTTCATTTTTTATGTGCATTTCAAATTTCACAAAATTTCTCCTATAATCAGTTGGTCTGCACCATAATTTAGCCGAACATTTTTCAGCAGTCTCTACCAACTTCATCCAGTATTCTAGTGTTATCTCACGTGCAATCCTAGGATCAACGATTGTTTCTGATTCTCCGGTCCCTAAATAATTCATCACTCATTCAACCAAATATACAGTGCCCAACGTATGCCTCTAGTCAAGGAGCGGGGGCCAGGACAAGTTCCGAGCTCACCCTCAACAAAATACTATACATAACGGTTACAAGAAATAAAGCTTGCCCTCGGAAGACGGGGCTCACCACAAGATAACTTCAAGGTAGGACTTATTCATCCGGCGGCTGGTACTCAAACTGTTCGGTCCCTACATGGTAAAATCATGCAGGCATAGTGTATGCTTTAGTACGTTTGAATGTACTAAGTATGCGGGTCTTCAATGCACGTGACTTACCGAACCTGCATAATCATGTTAGATGGCAAGGGCACATAATATACGAGAACATATAAGCAATAGAATTTAATGTACGAGATGCCATGGGATGCGTGATGCGTGCAATGCGATAATGCTCCTATATAATGGGGATGGACTATAACCGACAAACCAAATCCATGCGAGCTATTATATGAACTGGACCGATTTGGACCTTCTACCGGTAGGGAGAAAATTACTTGCCAAGGGTAATCTACATCACACCTTACGACTCTGTTTTTCGGTGGATGGTCACCTTCCTTATGGCCCGCTTTTCGGAAGGATTTACAAGAATCATATCAAGACATGTCATATCATAACCAAGTAGATGAATAGTATATGTCCCTATGTTGGCACATAGTTCAAGGAAAGGGAGAGGACCCCCAATCCGTCCGTGCTAAGTCTTACACATCCCACAAGAATACTTATATACATATACACATCCGTTCAAGAGAGTCAAGTGCAAGTTCATAACGTTCAAGACATATTTAGGCTCAACGCCAAATTACAAGATCATATTCAAGGTGCCAATGCAAGGAATAGCTCATCTACAAGTACAAGGTGGTGCAAGCACCCAAGATGCTCCAAGAGCCAAGATACAAGATGGTGTAAACACCCAAGATGCTCCAAGAGCCATAATTATAGACGTACCGGTGATCACCTTTTTGTCATATCCCATGTCTTACCAAAAATCACATCATAATTCCTTTTTAGGACAAAACCGGGCTTAACCCTACATTTCCAAAATTTTTATGTATCAATGTTATGAATGTGATGCAATGCATAATGCAGGGATGGCATGGGTAATGTAGAGTATATCCAAACATAGCAATATAAGGTAAGAACTAGAAAATCCATAATAAATATTAGTAGAAAAGGTAGTAATATCACCTACGCATAAAACATCTTTAAAGGGACATGCATGTTCTTAGTTTCATAATCCAAGTAGTTTATCATAATAAATCTTAACATAACTCAAAATTCGGAATACTAAATAGTACATGCGTTGTTCAAACTATCAAGACCAAGTAGTAAGGTTTCACATTTTTAGGTAGGCAAGTGTATAAAAATAATTTGAGAAGAACTTGGGTCTTCTTGGTTGAAAGAAGCCAAGAATCAACATCCACATACCTGGTTTGAAGATGAACTTGAGGAGAAAAAATGGACTCAAATGTGAAGGTCTTAGCTTGACAATCCTAGAGAGATGTTGGAGAGTCTTGAAGGAGTGAAGTCTTAGTGAGAGGAGTGAAATGAGAGAATGGCTGAAATTTGTGAAGTCTCACTTATATAGGGAGCTTAAGAAGGGTGGGAAAAGACCAAATTTTCATTGGAATAATTCAATATTTCAAAAATGTCATTAATAACATGGACCTGAATTGGCCCGTTTGAGGTATACGGTCCAGTACATGGTCCGTGTGGTGTCACACGGGCCGTTAACTATGCCGTGGTCCCGAACTTTAAAATTTTCCAAAGCAAGATTTTTCAGACTAAGTATTACCTCACGGACTGTCTATGGTCACACGGTCCGTGACCCTGTCCATGTACAGGCGATCCTCCACACTGCACATTTAAATGGAAGGCCACACGGGTTAGCACACGGACCGTCTAAAGCCACATGGGCTATGACTTGGTCCGTGTAAAGGTGGCCCTACACAGTCCACCATACGGGAGGCCACACGGACTGTGTAGCCTTACACAGACCGTGTGGAGGCCCGTCTTCCCCCAAATTCCCAGGCTCACTCCACGGGAAGGCCACACGGACCGTGTGACTCCACATGGGTCGTGTAAGCCCTTCCGTCGGGCGATGCCTGGCAGATTTCTAGGCAAGTTGTGGACCTCAATGTGACGTCAAGGATCCGGGGCCTTTCAGATTGTAGCACAAGATTATATATAATTTATCTTGATTATGGGAACTGTGCAGTTCCAACTTCTTGTGCTAGTGCATATTGTATGTATTGAACGGGACGAGTAGAGATAGTTGTTTTGAACTGACTGATAAAAACATGTTCTCTAAAATGTTAAAGGTACTTATATTCTCAATCCTGATATAACTATTATGATCTGTATATATTATTTATCGTTTTGATTTATTAAAAGGTGAGATTCTGAGATGTGTCAATATGTCTGGTAGGTTGGATGATAATAATATATATTGGTGAAATAATAAGTTAGTTGACGAAATCCATGTCTCAATATAGAGATTGATGGTATGTCTTTTGAGAAGCTTATAAGTTTTTATCGTGTTAAACCTTGCAAGTGGATTTATGGATCCAACACATGAAATAAGTTAAGCAGTGCTCTAAAAAAAATTAATCTTTAAATTAAACTTGTCAGTAATTTAATTTATTGATTAGTATCTGTAATCATAACATGGAGAATTACATAAGTGTTTAATGGGGGAATTTCGAAATGTAAATAGAGGAGTGCAATTACGAATTTTCAGTTGAATAATTTGCAATTTATTATGGTAAGAATAATTTCAAATTAATTATTTGAATTTTTTCCATAATAGGAAACCTCAACAATTAATTTTGTGGCCCCTACAGTGCCCATATTTAACTAGAACTTAGAATGAAAAGTGTGTTTCCTTCTTCCTTTTGGATTTGGAAAGATCCTTTATAAATGGGGTTTTCTTAATCTAGAAAAAAGGGGATTTGGATGAAAGGGAATTAGGTTTTCTATATAATGCTTGCCCACCCTAGTATTGAGAGAGTTCGGATGTGAATTTGGGATCACTGTAGAAGACCGCAGAACTGCGGTCTAACTCGTGGATTCGCTTGAAGGTATATGCTTACGCTTCAAGAGGTATTTATCTAATTAAAATTCGTAAAGTTTATGTGTTCTATCATGAATATTTGTGTTCTAGAATAAATGTATGTGTTATCTATTATTCATGTAAGCAGTACGATCCTTATATGCTTGCGCTGCGCGTAAAATTTTCCAACAATTGGCATCAGAGCCACACTTACCTCTAAGTAGATAACTTGTGGAATATATATATGGTTCGCGATTTATAGTGTTGTTAAAAATCACGTGTAAAATTTACAATCATATTATTTGTGGTGGACTGTGGCAAGAACACGATAGTGTCTTACAGGAAAAGACCCAAATCCACTATTTTTTATTTTGAATTTGAAGGTAGGAGTCATGGTATTTTTTAAAAATAATAATTAAAAAAACATACAAAATAGGGAAAACTTGTCTTTTTCATGTGTTATTGACAAACTGACATTACATGATAGTAAGAAATTGATGTGCCTAGTGGAGAAGTATAAATTTCTTATGGCATACAAAGTTATTGCTATTGTTAACATTTTGTCTTATAAGTTTTTTTTTGGTTCATTGGAATCATTATTTTTCCTAATTACCTAGTATGATGCACGATAAAAGCCAATTCAAATTAGCTTAATTTTATTCTACCAACTTTAATTATATGGGGCATAACTTTTCTTTTTCTCACATAAATACATAAACTTGTTAATATTAAGAATTTTCTTGTAATTAATAAATAGTTACCATTTAAGTGGTTTGTTTATTTGAAATTGTTTTAGATTCTTAATATTTTATGTATCTGAGATTGTGATACATGAATTGAGAATTATGATTAATAAATAGGATTCACGAAAGTGATCTTCTTATTTGAATCATTAGAATGTGCTCAATGTATCATGTATAAATTGTTCTAGATAAAAATATACCCGTAAATACTTGTTTACCCAAAAAGAGTATTACCTTAGATACTAGTAATAGTTGATTAATTCATGAGATGAGATATTAAAGGGTTTTCACTTTTGAAAGGGAGAAACATAATATCTTGGATTCTCAAGTATATTAATTAAGAGGACAATTTCATATAAGAAGGTGTTGTATGTCTTAGTAAATGAAGAACACAATGTGTGCTAGTGCACCTGTGCCTAGAGGCGGGTATGATCAGAGATCTCAGAATATGGGAAGTCATGGACCTCGTTTGCAAGCAATTGTGGCCCAAGGTCCGCAGGGTAGGCCACCATGTGGTAAGTGTGGTAAGCTGCACTTGGGGAGTTGTATTGACGGGAATGATGTATGCTACAAGTGTGGCCAAGCAGGCCACTACCAGAGAGATTGCCCAAAGTGGGGTGACCGGGCTCAATTTTCCACCCCAGCCCCGCCAGCCAGAGAAAATAGAGGGCCACTATAGCAGGCACAGGTGGAGCAACAAACCTCTTGTATGCCATGGGTAGTCTCCAAGATCAGGAAAACTCTCTAGATGTTGTGACGAGTATGATTCAAGTCTTTACTTTTGATTATTATATTTTGATGGACTCGGGTGCCACATTGTCGTTTGTAACTCCTTATGTGGCCAATAGATTTGATAGAACCCCTGAGAGTCTTTTGGAACCCTTTGACGTTTTTACCCCAGTGGGTGAGTCTATTCGAGCTGAGAGGATCTATAGAGCTTGTGTAGTGTCCATCCATCATAAGGACACCCTTGTTGATTTGATTGAGTTGGAGATGGTTGACTTTGATTTGATCTTTGGCGTGGATTGGCTTCACGCCTGTTATGCCTCTGTTGATTATAGATCCCGAACTGTTAAGTTCAGATTTCCAAATGAACCGATTCTAGAGTGGAAGGTTGACTCTGCTACACCTAGAGGAAAGTTTATCTCATATCTTAGAGCCAGAAAGATGATTTCCAAAGGTTGTATCATTCACCTGTGCGAGTGAAATCTGATGATGTTGAGTCCCCAATTCTTAAGTCAGTTTCGATTGTTAATGAGTTCCCGGAAATGTCTCCTGATGATTTGCCTAGAGTCCCTCCTGATAGGGAGATTGACTTTAGGATTGACATTCTTCCTGATACCCAGCCCATTTCGATCCCACATTATAGGATGGCCCTCGCTGAGTTGAAAGAGTTGAAAGAGCAACTAAAAGATTTACTGGAAAAGGGCTTCATTAGGCCAAGTGTTTCTCCTTGGGGTGCTCGAGTTCTATTCGTGTGAAATAAAGATGGGTCCCTCAGAATGTGTATTGATTATAGGCAACTGAACAAGGTCACGATAAAGAATAAATATCCTGTCCCAAGGATAGATGATTTGTTTGACCAACTTCCGGGCGCCTCTTATTTCTCTAAGATAGACCTTAGATCTGGCTACTATCAGCTGAAAGTGAGGGAGTGCGACATTCCAAAGACAGCCTTTAGGACTAGATATGGCCATTTTGAGTTCTTGGTCATGTCCTTTGGGTTGACGAATGCACCTCCGCCTTTATGGACTTGATGAATAGAGTGTTCAAGCCATATCTTGATTTGTTTGTGATTGTGTTCATCGACGACATCCTGGTATATTCATGGAGTGAGGAGGAGCATGCTAACCACCTCAAAGTGGTCCTCCAAACTCTTAAGGACCATGAGTTGTATGCAAACTTCTCCAAATGTGAGTTCTGGCTTAAGTCAGCGGCCTTGCTAGGCCATGTTGTTTCCAGTGATGGTATTCGAGTGGATGCCCAAATGATTGAAGCGGTTACGAACTGGCCTCGACCGACCACTCCAACTGACATTAGAAGTTTCTTGGGGTTGGCGGGCTACTACCATAGGTTTGTTGAGGGATTTTATTCTCTATCCGTGCCATTGACCAAATTGACTCAGAAGAAGGTCAAGTCTCAGTGGTCCAAAAAAGGTGAGAATAGTTTCCAGGAATTGAAAACAAGGTTGACTACTGCACCAGTCCTAACCTTCCCCTAATGTCAGCAACCATGTCCAGAGCATAGCGAGATAATTGAGTGAACTTCAAGCCATACTCTTGCACGGTCATAGGGCCCTATTTTAGGTTCAGGAACTCCCTCACCTTAGCTTCTCTTTTCTCCCTTGGGAAGAAGAGTCCCAAGAAGGCCTCCTCAAACACTGCCCAAGTCACACACGGGGCATCATCCCTCCTACCTTTCTTCGATTAGTCGAACCACAGCCTGGCTACCCCCTTAAGTTGGTAGGAAGCCAGTTCAACCCTATCAGCATCAGCCATGTGCATCACTTGGAACACCTTCTCAAGTTCCTCCACATAGTTCTCGGGATCTTTAGTAGAGGCCGACCCCGTAAACTCAGGCGGGTTCATCCTTAAAAATTCTCCGACTCTAGAGCTGTCATGAGAATCTGTTCCACCTGCGCCTTGACTCACGGCAGGTGCTGCGACAGCTTGGGCTAAAGTTTGAATAGCCTGGCGTAGCTCGGCGTTGGAGACCTCATCTTGAGGGGGTTGCTCAACAGGGACAACTGCATCCACGGGAACCTTGGGTACTTGGGGTTTAGGTGGACTAACAACTCGCCTGGCAGGACGTCCAATTCCTCTGACAGCTCTTTTGGGAAGCATATTATCGATTCTGCACGTGTAGAGCACGAATTAGAAGATAGTTTTCATAGAGCTTAACTCTATCGCACGAGTTGGAATAAGAAAGAAGTGTAACCATTCCTAATGTCCCATAGCCTCCTACTTATGGAATGTGGTCGACAACACACCCATAAACAAGACTCTACTAGACACGGCTCCATAGACTCCCTAGGACACTTGAACTTTGAGCTCTGATACCAAGTTTGTCACGCCCCGGGAGGGTACCCTTGGCGTGGCCGGCACTCAAAGACTATTGCTAGTCCCCAAGCGAACCACTTAGCTTCATCACATTATTCAATCAAATAAACTCTAATGAATAGAGGAAAATATAAGTAAGTAGTGGACACATCTCATCTGAAGTCTCAAAAGAATGTATATATAGTAATAAAGTCTAGTAGAAAGAACAAGCTCACAGTCTCAACATTAATATCGACCTTCATCTTTGAAGCCTCTTTCACTAATCATGTGGTGCCAATGACAGATCCATGGCTACCCCAAATAAAAATAAATGAAATAGTCCAATCTAACTCTAAAGCAGGATGAAATAACAATAGTGGGTCCTCCGGAGTAGGGGATGCTCACCAAATCCGCTTCGAATCTCAGATCTTCAACGGAGCGCCTGTTGATGAGCTCTAGTCCCTACCTCTGCATCATAAAACAATGCAGTCCATAGTGGACGTCAGTACTTGGAATATATTGGTATGTAAAATAGCTGAATGAAACAAAAATTGGTAGAATAGTATGGAAATAATATCAACTCAACATAAACATCAACTCACACATCATTAGTCAAATGTCTATCTATGCAAGAATAAAGAGTAGACAAATGACACATCAATAACTCAAACTCATCAATAGTCTCAAACTCATCTCAGAGGAGCTCACCTCCTCTCATCTCATTTCATCGCATCTCATCTCAGAGGAGCTCACCCCCTCTCATCTCATCTAGACTCAGAGTGCTCAAGGTAGAAAATTTATGGGAGTTTCTCTTATCCGGCAACAGTCACTTATGATCCAGTGAATGTACAACAATCACGCTGATGTTGCCACAACCATTCTAAACTTGCCAGGTGGAAACGAAACGAAACCATATCGGCTCACCCAATATGGAGTCAGTCGTCAATAAGTCCTCTATTGTTTCTGGGACTTCTAATCAAGAGGGAACCACAATATATGTGATGGTTCCAAGCCTCATCTACGTATGGCAACGTAGTTAATAAGTTCAAGTGGGACTCACTCTTACTCATTTCGGTGCTCAATACTCCTCCAGTGACTCAATGCTCATAAAACCATCAATCTAATCAGACCAATCTCGTATGGACTTTAACCCCGTCAACGATCGATATTTCATAGGGACTTTAACCCTCTCTTAAATCAATCTCATAGTGAGTTTAACCCTCTCATCAATCAATCTCATCGGGACTTTAACACTCCCACCAATCAACATTATATAAGGATTTTAACCCTCTCACCAATCAATCTCATCAATGACTCAAGATGTAGAACAATCATTAGATATCAAGTGAATAGACATATCGGTAGAGTTCATTTATACAGACTCATAAGACAATCAAACTCTATCAACTCATTGTCATTCTCTTGTCACAATCACAATCGCAATCAACAATCACAATCTTAATAAAGGCTCTAGACTCAATCCTCAAGTTCATTATGCATGCTTTTAAAAATAGTAATGTAGGGTTATGCAGATTCTCATGAAAATATTGAATTTAAGAAAACAAATAGTATGATTATCATGCATGTGGACTCCTTAATTTCAAATCAATTTTTTAAGAAACACCCTCAAGAAATCATGCATGTGGACTCCTTAACAATCAATCCATCTATGACCTCTATGGGGCGCATGAGAGAACAATCTCATGTTTTAGTTTAGCCTTACATACCTGTGATGCAGCTAACAACCAAGTACGTCAAGGATCTCTTCTCGAATTTCCTCAACTCAAGCTCTTCTCTTCTCTCCTTAAGCCCTAGCCTTCTTAGATTAGGGAATAGGACTTAGAATGGGGGTTTAGACCCTTTTCACGTCGAAACATCATTATCAGCAGTGTCTTAGAGTTTAGGAGGTGTGGGGAATTGACCAGAATGCCCCTCAAAATTATTAAGAAACTTCCATCTCGGAAAATACACGGTCCGCGACGCGGACTGGTCGTGAACAGTGTATTTTCATAAGAGAATTTTTGTACGAGTTTTCTCCATCCTGTCGAAAAATTTGAAAAACACACTAGTGCCTCTCCGCGACAAGTGCACGACGCGCCTCTGTCGCGCACCATCACTGTTTTCTGATTTGGATTAAAAATTTATCTTTTGATCGAGTTGCTCTAAAAATCGACCAAGACCGTTTTGCCACTCAATTTTTATGCTGATCACGAATAAGATATTGAATTTTCCATATGAGCATCAGAAGACACATTACGCACGTACCCTCACTCTAGGGGTATTTTGGTAATTTTACCGGGTGTTACAAAAAAGTGGGTTTCCTTCTTCCTTTTGGATTTGGAAAGATCCTCTATAAATCGGGGTTTTCTTAATCTAGAAAAAAAAGGAATTTGTATGAAAGGGAATTAGGTTTTCTATACAATGCTTTCCCACCCAAGTATTGAGAGAGTTCGGATGTGAACTTGGGATCACTATAGAAGATCGTAGAACTGCAGTCTAACTCGTGGATGCTCACGCTTCTAGAGATATTTATCTAATTAAAATTCGTAAAGTTTATGTGTTTTATCATGGTTATTTGTGTTCTAGCATAAACGTATGTGTTATCTATTATTCATATAAGCAATACAATCCTCATACATTTCCGCTGCGCGTATAGTTTTCCAACAGAAATAACTACCTACATTTGTAGGATTTTAACAACTTCACTACTTCAAAACTAAGCAATGTCAAAATTACAAACTCGCAACACTTAACACACCAACCTTCACACTCCAAACTCGCAACTATCGAGAGCCAAACTCAATCTCAACAATAACTCTCTCAAAGAAAACAAACTCTTACAATTATTGTTACTAAACAATGATTCTAAGAAGATTGCAACAATTTGAACAAACAAGAAAAACCTAACTCTAGATCTTGCTTGAATTCTCTAGTGCTAGTTGCTCTTGCTCAAAGAATTCTCTCTTTTAGATTTGCAAAAGCTGTGACTACTAGGGGTATCAATTGCTTATATAGTTAACTTAGAGTTATTCCTTAATTAGACTCTTTCTTTGAGTACGATACATACACTTTTCCTTGTAGAAGTCCTATTTTGATTCTGCTTCTTTATTAAGTCCTTTCCGGATCCTGTTTCCTTATATGACACTCTTGCTCCTAGTAGGATTCTGCTTCTCGATTCCTAGTGCTGAACCTGAACCTAGTTCTGTTTGTCATCATCAAAATAGCTTAAAAGAACCTACAAGATCCTAACATATTATAAATCTAACATGTAGTTTTTTCTTTTTCTTTTTTGACTTTTTGCATCCCTAATGTGTATGTTCATTTGCCAATTTTACCCTACTTTCCATTTTTTTTTGGTAATTATTGAATTTCCATTACCAAAGTGACCCTATCTTTAAAGATTAATGATTTGCGTCCTAGCAATAAGAAATTGTTCGTTAAGAGGATGTAACATAACATACTTGGTTGTATTAAAGTATTAACTTGATTCTTCTTGATATCAAATTTTCTTTTGCTGAAATATAACAAAGTCATGTTGTCATTATTTGTTGTATTTTACAACTAAAAATGATTAAATTTATTGTTGTTGCCTTCTTATAAAAACATACGTGATTCAGGAAATAGAGTGAATACTTTGAAATATTTCTCCACCATGTGACGATACCATTGTGCAATATATATGTATATATATATATATATATATATATAGAGTTTAATATACGTGCTTTGCATGCATGTGGATAGAACATAGTAATGATCCGAGCCGTCGTTAATTAGAGGGAACGAAGCTTACTTAAATTTTTCTAGACTAGCACCATCCTACCATAGAAAAAATATTCCCATCACAGCGGTGCTGCCATAGTGGGTTGGGACCCACCATAGTGAGGTCAACTTGTTGGAATTAGAAAACGTGAATCTTTATTTACCCTCTCTTCCTTGGAATGCCTAAAACAGATAAAAGTTACCTCAATCCTCAAAAGGTTGCTCTAGAGCTAGGAGGAAGGGAGAGAAGGGATTCAAGTGCAAGAAAGTTATAGCTTACAAAATTCAAGTCTGCCACCACCATCCATCGCCGAGAAACTGAGATTATAATGGAATCATGCAGCATCCACTTGACGCTTTTGTAGGCTACATTTTCCTCGTTGAGTAGTTCTAAACATTTCTCCATCGTTTAATATAACATAGATTGACGGGAAAAATCATGCTTAGGCGTTTGGACATGGATGTCTTATGGGTCAAGGTTGTGTTTATCATTGTTAGGATAGGAGCATGCTAGCCACATTGTGATTAGGCTATGGCTAGCAATAGTAGTCTAGTCTGTGATGGTTGCATTAGTACTTCCAGTTGTGACGAGTTCTGGTCTAGAATGTGATTTATTTCTATGCACATAAGGCAAAATGATTGCATGTATCCTACAATGAACCTGTGGGTTATACTTGTGGCGTCAAGCAAGGGGGTTGCATCGTAGGTGATGGGTTAATATTCTCAATTGTGTGATATATGCATGTTAATTACTTCATGGTACTTTGTGCATGTATGTAAGGAGTAAATTGAATTTAAACCTTGTATTGCTAAATTCAAAGATCTTCCAATGATATCTTATATTTCTTTCACCTTCCACATGATTTAATTAGTTGAAAATTAAGAATTCTTTTATCTAGGTGCTAGAGTAGGTATCCGCACGGTCTAGTGAATTGGGTTGTGTATTCCAGAGAATGTCACATAAAACCACTCTTGAAGCCCCTATAAGACTTATCCCTTTTGAACAAGCTTTTATCGATGCAAGAAGCACTTTGACATCACTCTTTGGGTCATTAAGAGGGTTTATTGATATCTGCCTTTACTTTACATCAAGTTTTCCATCCATATATAGAATCTCCAGACATAAAGTCCAGCTAAAGAGAGAAATAAGTTGCTCCTTGATCAAGTTTAGAGGATCAAGTAACTGGCTAAATATTATAACCCTCTCCTTCTGCCCACTACTGAGTGATCAGCTAATAACAAATTTCATTTTTCCTCTAATATCGAGATCCAACCGACATCTTCTTTCTTTGAGCCGACTTTCTAACTCGGAGAATTCCTTCCTCTTTAGTACTAATTAAGGATGAAGAGAGATCAGAGATACAAGATTTTGTTTGTAAAAAGAGGCTGGATTCTCTATAATTCTTTTAAGTACTCTTTCAGCAACTCTTTGGGTTTCAAGTGTATAACAGTATCCAATATACCTGGAAGGCTTACCTTTTTTACATTTTCACATCTATGGACTAGTGGTGAAATGATATTCCTAAGCTCTTCCAACGCTTAGGCATTTTTGTCAATGGGATTGCTAAGAGAAGCCCATTTTTGCTCCAAACCTGCAGCAAACTTTGGACTAACTACAGTGAGAGTGTTGTATAGCTCTTTGATGTTATTCTGGAATGGAGTTCCAGACAAAAGTATGCGCTTCTTTGTTTCAACCTTGCTCAAAGCTTTCCACACAAGGTCGTGCTCATTTCGAGCAGTGTGCCCTTTTTCAAGCACCAGAAGACCAGGACATTTCAGAAGTATTTCTCTAGTCTCTTTGGCATAACAATCTCCATCTTCTCCTGTTAGAATCCTGAACAAATCATAGCTGATTCCCAAAACACTCTTACTTCTCACCTAGGATTTCACCTTCACCATGCGTATGAGGTGTGGAATTTTTTCCCAACGCAGGATAAACAGTTAAAGACACCAACACTACTTTCATCTTCCTTTAAAGTGAAGTCTTTGTGGTTCAAGTTGTTGAAGGGAATGCCCACCTCCCATTTCTTGAACCCAACTTTCCAGTTTAGTAGCTAACTGAATGGAGCTATGAATACTGGCCGAAACTTCAGAAATAACTTCAAAAAAGACTGAAGATATACTATGGTGTGTCAGATATTTCCTGTGCCAGGTGGGTGTGAGATAATACATCCTCCCTTATTGTCAGATAGGGGCTCTCAGCCTCTCAAGAGTTATATCCTCCCTTATTGTCAGATGGTGAGCTAAATTTAGTGAAGCTAAAATTTATGGTTCGAAATAAGAGCGTTTTGGGAATCAACTATCATTTGTTCAAGATTCTCAAAGGAGATGGTAGAGGCAGTTATGCCAAATAGATACGAGAAATCCTTCTAGAATCACCTGGTCCTTGAAGAAGGGCACACAGATAGGAATGATATAAGCCTTGTGTCAAAAGCACTGGAAAAGGTTGAAACAGAGAAGAGGATAATTCTATCTAGAACTCTGTTCCAGAATAACATCAAAGAATCTTGCAATACTCTTGGTGCAGTTAAACGAAAGTTTGCTGTAGATTTATAGCAAAATTGGGGTTCTCTTAGCGGTTACATTGAATAGAATGCCTGAGCATGTGTTTCCCGGTTCAAAAATGCCGAATCTCGTCTGAATCATCATTTGTTAGGACGAAGAGCTTAGAGATATTATTTCACCACTTTTCCATACATGTAATAAAGGGGAAAAGAAGGTAAGCCTTCCGGGTATAATGAAACACACTTGAAGCCCATAGATTTGCAAAAGGAGTTGCTTAAAAGAATTCCAGATAAGCCGGACTCCTTTTCCATAAATTTAGTGAAGGTGAAATTTATGGTTCGAAATAAGAGCGTTTTGGGAATCAACTATCATTTGTTCAAGATTCTCAAAGGAGATGGTAGAGGCAGTTATGCCAAATAGATACGAGAAATCCTTCTAGAATCACCTGGTCCTTGAAGAAGGGCACACAGTTAGGAATGATATAAGCCTTGTGTCAAAAGCATTGGAAAAGGTTGAAACAGAGAAGAGGATAATTCTATTTAGAACTCTGTTCCAGAATAACATCAAAGAATCTTGCAATACTCTTGGTGCAGTTAAACGAAAGTTTGCTGTAGATTTATAGCAAAATTGGGGTTCTCTTAGCGGTTACATTGAATAGAATGCCTGAGCATGTGTTTCCCGGTTCAAAAATGCCGAATCACGTCTGAATCATCATTTGTTAGGACGAAGAGCTTAGAGATATTATTTCACCACTTTTCCATACATGTATGTAAGGACCCGGAATTTTTTACGACCTCAAGAAAGCATGAAAATTGATTTCGGAAAAGTTTTGGACCAAGGTGGCACTTCATGGGAGCCATCACGGCCGTGAGGTCATCCGTAAAGCTTCCGAAGTGAGATATTTCTAAGTACGGGACCTTATGCTCAAGCTAAATTCATTTTCAAGCCTTCAATTCTAACTTATCTATGTTGTTTAAGATCATCATGGGTCTCCTACATCAAGTCAAGTTCAAAGGAATTCCCTTGGCTATATTATTCTCAAGTGCCGATAGATGGGCCAACTTTAAATAGGAATATCTCTTATCTCAAAATGAACTGGGTGGCCCATGACATATCAAATCGAAGCCCTTTGAATTACCTTTCCAATGCATCTGTTCTCACCTTATTCCGAGTTCGGAGCAAGACGTTACGCCCGTTTTCGTAAATCCTGTCTGGCCAGACGGGAGCATTCACGGGCCGTGAAAAGCTTCACGGACCGTGAAGCTAACCGTGTCAAGGCCCTTGTGAAATTTAAGGATCCATTTTATTGAGGTGTTTTTGATATTTTGGTTCATCCCCAAGGCTTTTTATGACCTTTGAAACCCCTTTTTACATTCCTAAACTTCTCCGACACTAATCCTAAAGGTTCTTCATATGATTCGGTAGAAGG
The DNA here is from genome assembly GCA_029948455.1 of Solanum rostratum. Classification (NCBI taxonomy): domain Eukaryota; kingdom Viridiplantae; phylum Streptophyta; class Magnoliopsida; order Solanales; family Solanaceae; genus Solanum; species Solanum rostratum. Next base: position 44,398,923 of record CM057051.1, read on the forward strand.
GTCAACTTTAAATGGCCATATCTCTTGGCACAAAATGAATTAGTTTCCAACAATATATCAAATTAAATCTCTTTGAGTTAGCTTTCCAATGAACCTAGTTTCATCTAATGCCGAGCTCGGACCAAGGAGTTATGCTCGTTTTCGTTCAGCCTGTCTGTGCAGGCAAGCCAAACGGCCAGCCACACGGACCGTGTGGCAGCAAACGGTCAGTGAGGCTGAAGTCATGATCGATTTTCTTGCCAAATTGTGTTCTAAGTGTGTCTCTTGCCTTGGTACCTTCATACAGACCATTGTACGGTCCGTATGACCCCAGACGGTCCGTTTACCGGACCGTGTGGTGATACTTAGTCCGGAAAATTTTGCCTCCGAAAAATTGAAGTCTGGGACCACGGTACAGTAAACGGTCCGTGTGACTCTACACGGACCGTGTACCGGCCCGTATGCATCAGACGGGCCAATTTTGGGGTCCGTCTCATTAATGGCATTTCGATAATTTTGAATATTTTAAATGAAAATTTGGTCTTTTCCCAACCCTTCTAAGCCTCCTATATAAGCCTCTCACCCTCACACTTCAGCCATTTCTACTTCATTTCTCTCCCTCTCTCTAAATTCACTCCACCAAGACTCTCCAACCTCTCTCTAGGAAATTCAAGTCAAGGCTCTCAATTGAAGCCCACTTCTCCTCAAGTTTGTCTTCAAGTCAGGTATGTGGGTTTTGATTCTTGGTTCCTTTCAACCAAGAAGACCCAAGTTCTTCTTAAACTATTTTATACACTTGTCTACTTTATGTGTGAGATTTTACTACTTGAACTTGATATTTTGAACCATGCATGTGCTAGTTAATATTCCGAAATTTTGAGTTATGTTAAGCTTGAGCTATGGTGAGTTACTTGAGCTATGAAACTATGAAGCTTCCATGTCCCTTTAAAGATGTTATTTTGCATGGGTGATTTATACTACATTTTCATATGAATTTTATTATGAATTTCCTAGTCTTTACATTATATTGCTAATTTTGGATATATTCTACATTACCCATGCCATTCTTACATTTTGCATTGCATCATACTCATGGCATTGATATATGAAAATTTGGAAATGTGGGTTAAGTCCAAATTTTGTCCGAAAAGGAAACTATAATGTGAATTTTGGTAAGACATGGGATATGACAAGAAGGTGATCACCGGTATGTCTATGATTATGGCTCCTTGAGCATCTTGGGTGTTTACACCATCTTGTATCTTGGCTCTTTGAGCATCTTGGGTGTTTACACCATCTTGTATCTTGGCTCTTTGAGCATCTTGGGTCTTTACACCATCTTGTATCTTGGCTCTTTGAGCATCTTGGGTGTTTACACCATCTTGTATCTTGGCTCTTCGAGCATCTTGGGTGTTTACACCATTTTGTATCTTGGCTCTTCGAGCATCTTGGGTGTTTACACCATCTTATATATTGGCTCTTGAGCACCTTGGGTGTTTACACCATCTTGTACTTGGCTCTTGGAGACTCTTGGGTGCTTGGCACCAATTTGGTATATGTGTAGATGAGCTATTCCTTGCATACGCATTATGGTCATAGATTGGGAATTGGGATTTGGCATTTGAGCCTACTTGTGCATTTAACATTTTGAAAAGGATTAATTGACTCCCTCTCTCTCTCGAAAGCATAGGTATATACATTTATAAGTATTCTTGTGGGATGTGTACTTAGCACCGATGGATTGGGAGTGTTGGGATAGCCCTAAGATCCCTCTCCCTTTCCTTGAGCTATGTGCCTACATAGGGACGGATGTAATTCGTCTATCTGTATAAGGTTATGACATGTCTTGCCTTGATTATGAAAATCCTTCCGAAAGTAGGGGAGCCCGTAAGGAAGGTGGCCATCCACCGAAATGGGTGTCCCCGTAAGGTGTGATGTGGATTACCTTTTGCAAGTAATCCTCTCCCCGCCGATGGGAGGTCCCAATTCGGTCCGGTTCATGTAATAGCTCGCATGGACTTGGGTGTGTCGGTTATAGTGCCATCCCTTTATATATATAGGAGCATTACCGCATTACACGCATCACGCATTTCATGGCATCTTGTATATTAAATTTCCATTGAATATATATTCCTTGTGTATTATGTGCCCTTGCCACTTAACATGATTATGCAGGTTCGGTAAGTCACGTACATTGCATACCCGCATACTTAGTGCATTCAAACGTACTAACGCATACTCTATGCCTACATGATTTTACCATGTAGGGACCGTGTGTTATGATCATCCACCACTTGAAGGGTAGCTCAAATTCGAAGAGTTGATATTGTGGGGAGTCCTATCTTCCATGGACAAGCCACCTTCCTTCTACCTATGTTGTTACCTATTTATCTTCTTAGTTAAGGGTGAGCCCGGGACATGTCTTGGCCCCCCTCCCATCTTATGACTAGAGGCAAATGTTGGGCAGTTGTAAAACTTTCTCGTTTTGTTTAATTATAAATGAATGGATTCTTGAGATTTGATTTCCGTCATTTAGATATATGTGCTTAAATAATTTATTTTGAACCAATGATGTGGAAATTTGATACTTTGAGGCTTGTTTGGGGACTCTCGGGTCCCCATTCGCCGTGTCACATCTAGGCCCCGACCTCGGGTCGTGACAAAAGATGGTATCAGAGCACTAGGTTTATAAATGGTCCTCGTAGTCCAACATGCCGCGTCAAGTAGAGTCTTATTCATGCGTGTGAAGCGCGCCACATCTATGTGTAAGAGGCTACAAGGCGTTTTAGGAAATGTTTCACTTATCTTGATTCTAATCGTGCCATGGTGCGTGTCTTAAAATCCTTTGTCTCCATCCCTCCCTATCGAATAGGGAGAGTTACCTTGAGCTGATAATGCAAATCTAGGAGAGGAAGGCGTTGTAGCGACCTTATGGATAGGTCCAAAAGGGAGTTAGTGAAGGATATGTGTTGTTTGACATGCTTGCTCCTTTGGATATTCGAAGTTTTCTTTGGTTGGCTAGTTACGATGGAAGTTTGTTGGAAGCTTTTCATCTATTGCATCCCTGTTGATCAAGTTGGCTAGAAGAAGGCCAAGTTGTATGGTCGGATTAATGTGAGGTGAGTTCTCATGCCTTGAAAGGTCGGCGTACGTCAGATTCGGTTTTGGCATTATCGGATGGCTTAAATAGGTTAGTGGTGTATTGTGGTGCTCCTCGGTTTGGTTTGGAGTTGTGTTCTTATGAAACATGTTAGGGTGGTAGCTTGGGCTTCAAGGCAATTGGAGGTGCAAGAACGTAATTACCCGGCTCCTAATCTTGAGTTAGCGGCTGTGGTGTTCGCCTTGATGATTGGGAGGTACTATTTGCAGGGGGTATGTGTCAATGTTTTCACCTACCACAAGAGTCGCAACATGTGTTCACTCAAAGGGATCTTAACTTGGGACTAAGAAGAGGGTTGAGACTCCTTGGGGGCTATGAGATGAGTGTACAATGTAATTTTGGCAAGGAGAGTGTTATAGCTGTTGCTCGGAATAGGCTATCTATGGGAAATATGGTTTCTGTTGGTGAAGGGAAGAGAGAGCTAGCAAAGGATGCTTACCGATAGACTAGATTGGTTGTTAGGTTGACCGACTCTAATAATGTTGGTGTTCATGTTTAGAATGGGGCGGAATCTTGAGTGATTGTTGATGTAAGGCTAAGCAAGATCTAGATCTGTCATTGGTTGTGTTGAAGAGGTTGGTTGCCAATAGGATAGTGGTTTTCTCCCAAGGGGGAGATGGTGCGTTTCGGTATCAAAGTCAGTTATGTGTTCCGGATGTGGGTGATCTTAGGGAAAATTAATCCATCCCAACCATGCTCGGGAAATCCTTTTTCAAGTCTTCTCCAGGAAGATTGCGAGTGGAGCCCATAACTCTTTGCATTTGATTCACCCGGAACACACTAAGATGTGTTGGGATTTGAAGGAGGTATATTAATGGCATGGTATGAAGAAGGGTATAGCCGAGCTCGTACCTAAGTGCCCCAGTGTCAACAAGTGAAGGTAGCGCACCAAAGGCCCGGTGGTGCAACTCAAAATATTGAGATCCCTACTTGGAAGTGGGAGAATGTAAATATGGATTTTGTGGTTGGGTTGCCCTAGACTGAAGGTAATTCAACTCTATTTGGGTTATTATTAATCGGATGACTAAGATAGCTCATTTCCTACCGGTCAAGGCTATTTTAGCATCGAAGGGTATGCAATGTTGTACATCCAAGAATTTGGTGAGGTTGCACGGTGTGTCTAGGTCTATCATATCTGATCGCGGTACCTAATTTGCTTCTTACTTTTGGAGGTCGTCTCAAGGATGACTTGGTACTAAGGTAAAGTTGAGCACCACCATTCATCCTCAAATCGAGGGGTAAATGGAAAGGATAATTTGAAATTTGGAGGACGTGTTGAGGGCTTGTGTGTTAAAATTCAAAGGTAATTGGGGTGATCATCTACCACTTCTTGAGGTTGCTTACTACAATTTCCCTCATGCTAGCATTGGTATAACTCCGTTTGGGCTTTATATAGTAATATGTGTAGGTCTCCAGTGGGGTGGTTTGAGCAAGGGGAAATGGCATTGATTAGATTGAATTTAGTGTTGGAGCCTATGGGGAAGGTGAAGTTGATTGGGAAAGGTTGGCGGTGGTTCGAAGTCATCAAAAGTCTTATTTGGATATTTGAAAGAAGGATCTTGAGTTTTGTATTGGTAATTGGGTGTATATGAAGGTCTCATTCATGAAGGGTGTGGTGAATTCCGGGTAAGGGGGAAAGCTAAGTCCCCGGTATATAGGTCTACATGAGATTGTTGAAGCGGGTTGGGGATGTAGCTTATAGGTTGGATTTGCCTCTGAAATTGAGCTCTAGTTACTAGGTTTTGCATATATCTATGTTGAGGAAGTGTTGGTGATTCCAGTGTCATTTTGACTTTGAAATGTGTTGGGGTTGAGGAGAACTTGTCTTATGGAGGAAGCTCCGGTTGAGATTTTGATAAGACAAGTGAAGCGGTTTCGTAACAAGGATGTGGCTTCGGTTAACGTACTTCGGAGAAACCAATATTTGGAAAGTCTACGTGGGGAGTGGAATCAAGTTTGATGCGGTGATACATCTATCCTTTCCAATCTACTCAAGCCCATAATATTAGGTCCTTTCCTATTCTCAATGGTCCTAATTCTTCAATTCTTGAGTCTCATGACATGACATGCATACATGTGCACAAAAATGATTTTTCAAGATGTTTTGAGTGATTTAAATATGTTTTGGTATCAGTTTTAAAGGATTTATGATTTTCAAATGATAGACTATGCATTGTATCTTGTGTTTGGATGTTTCATGTTCTAAGTCAAGCCCTTCAAGCCTTGCTCTTCCACATTCGAGGACGAATGTTCCCAAGGGGGAGATGATGTAAGGACCCGAAATTTTGTACGACCTCAAGAAAGCATGAAAATTGATTTCGGAAAAGTTTTGGACCAACGTGGCACTTCATTGGAGCCATCACGGCCGTGAGGTCATCCGTAAAGCTTCCGAAGTGAGATATTTCTAAGTACGGGACCTTATGCTCAAGCTAAATTCACTCTCAATCCTTCAATTCTAACTTATCTATGTTGTTTAAGATCATCATGGGTCTCCTACATCAAGTCAAGTTCAAAGGAATTCCCTTGGCTATATTATTCTCAAGTGCCGATAGATGTGCCAACTTTAAATAGGAATATCTCTTAGCTCAAAATGAACTGGGTGGCCCATGACATATCAAATCGAAGCCCTTTGAATTATCTTTCCAATGCATCCGGTCTCACCTTATTCCGAGGTCGGAGCAAGACGTTACGCCCGTTTTCGTAAAACCTGTCTGGGCCAGACGGGAGCCTTCACGGGCCGTGAAAAGCTTCACGGACCGTGAAGCTAACCGTGTCAAGGCCCTTGTGAAATTTAAGGATCCATTTTATTGAGGTGTTTTTGATATTTTGGTTCATCCCCAAGGCTTTTTATGACCTTTGAAACCCCTTTTTACATTCCTAAACTTCTCCGACACTAATCCTAAAGGTTCTTCATATGATTCGGTAGAAGGGTCAACTTTAAATTGCTATATCTCTTAGCACAAAATAAATTAGGTGTCCAACAATATATCAAATTAAAGCTCTTTGAGTTAGCTTTCCAAAGAACCTGGTTTCACTTAATTCCGAGCTCGGACCAAGGAGTTATGCTCGTTTTCGTTCAGCCTGTCTGTGCAGGCAAGCCAAACGGCCAGCCACACGGACCGTGTGGCACCAAACGGTCCGTGAGGCTGAAGTCATGATCGATTTTCTTGCCAAATTGTGTTCTAAGTGTGTCTCTTGCCTTGGTACCTTCATATGGACCATTGTACGGTCCGTGTGACCCCAGACGGTCCGTTTACCGGACCATGTGGTGATACTTGGTTCGGAAAATCTTGCCTCCGAAAAATTAAAGTCTGGGACCACGGTAGAGTAAACGGTCCGTGTGACTCTACACGGACCGTGTACCGGTCCGTATGCATCAGACGGGCCAATTTTGGGGTCCGTCTCATTAATGGCATTTCGGTAATTTTGAATATTTTAAATCAAAATTTGGTCTTTTCCCAACCCTTCTAAGTCTCCTATATAAGCCTCTCACCCTCACACTTCAGCCATTTCTACTTCATTTCTCTCCCTCTCTCTAAATTCACTCCACCAAGACTCTCCAACCTCTCTCTAGGAAATTCAAGTCAAGGCTCTCAATTGAAGCCCACTTCTCCTCAAGTTTGTCTTCAAGTCAGGTATGTGGGTTTTGATTCTTGGTTCCTTTCAACCAAGAAGACCCAAGTTCTTCTTAAACTATTTTATACACTTGTCTACTTTAAGTGTGAGATTTTACTACTTGAACTTGATATTTTGAACCATGCATGTGCTAGTTAATATTCCGAAATTTTGAGTTATGTTAAGCTTGAGCTATGGTGAGTTACTTGAGCTATGAAACTATGAAGCTTGCATGTCCCTTTAAAGATGTTATTTTGCATGGGTGATTTATACTACATTTTCATATGAATTTTATTATGGATTTCCTAGTCTTTACATTATATTGCTAATTTTGGATATATTCTACATTACCCATGTCATTCTTACATTTTGCATTGCATCATACTCATGGCATTGATATATGAAAATTTGGAAATGTGGGTTAAGCCCAAATTTTGTCCGAAAAGGAAACTATAATGTGAATTTTGGTAAGACATGGGATATGACAAAAAGGTGATCACTGGTATGTCTATGATTATGGCTCTTTGAGCATCGTGGGTGTTTACACCATCTTGTATCTTGGCTCTTTGAGCATCTTGGGTGTTTACACCATCTTGTATCTTGGCTCTTCGAGCATCTTGGGTGTTTACACCATCTTGTATCTTGGCTCTTTGAGCACCTTGGGTGTTTACACCATCTTGTACTTGGCTCTTGGAGACTCTTGGATGCTTGGCACCAATTTGGTATATGTATAGATGAGCTATTCCTTGCATACGCATTATGGTCATAGATTGGGATTTGGCATTTGAGCCTACTTGTGCATTTAACATTTTGAAAAGGATTAATTGACTCCCTCTCTCTCTCGAAAGCATAGGTATGCATACATTTATAAGTATTCTTGTGGGATGTGTACTTAGCACCGATGGATTGGGAGTGTTGGGATAGCCCCAAGGTCCCTCTCCCTTTCCTTGAACTATGTGCCTACATAGGGACGGATGTAATTCGTCTATCTGTATAAGGTTATGACATGTCTTGCCTTGATTATGAAAATCCTTCCGAAAGTAGGGGAGCCCGTAAGGAGGGTGGCCATCCACCGAAATGGGTGTCCCTGTAAGGTGTGATGTGGATTACCTTTGGCAAGTAATCCTCTCCCCGCCGATGGGAGGTCCCAATTCGGTCCGGTTCATGTAATAGCTCGCATGGACTTGGGTGTGTCGGTTATAGTGCCATCCCCTTTATATATATAGGAGCATTACCGCATTACACGCATCACACATTTCATGGCATCTTGTATATTAAATTTCCATTGAATATATATTCCTTGTGTATTATGTGCCCTTGCCACTTAACATGATTATGCAGGTTCGGTAAGTCACGTACATTGCATACCCGCATACTTAGTACATTCAAACGTACTAACGCATACTTTATGCCTACATGATTTTACCATGTAGGGACCGTGTGTTATGATCATCCACCACTTGAAGGGTAGCTCGAATTCGAAGAGTTTATATTGTGGGGAGTCATATCTTCCATGGACAAGCCACCTTCCTTCTACCTATGTTGTTACCTATTTATCTTCTTAGTTGAGGATGAGCCGGGGACATGTCTTGGCCCCCGTCCCATCTTATGACTAGAGGCAAATGTTGGGCAGTTGTAAAACTTTCTCATTTTGTTTAATTATAAATGAATGGATTCTTGAGATTTGATCTCCGTCATTTAGATATATGTGCTTAAATAATTTATTTTGAACCAATGATGTGGAAATTTGATACTTTGAGGCTTGTTTGGGGACTCTCGGGTCCCCATTCGCCGTGTCACATCTAGGCCCCGACCTCGGGTCGTGACAATGTAATAAAGGGGAAAAGAAGGTAAGCTTTCCAGGTATAAAGAAACACACTTGAAGCCCACAGATTTGCAGAAGGAGTTGCTTAAAAGAATTCCAGATAAGCCAGACTCCTTTTCCAAACAAAATCTGGTGTCTTTGATCTCTGTTCATCCTTCATTAGTGGCAAAATGGAAGGGGTTCTATGAGTTAAAAAGTCAGCTCAACGAAAGAAGATGCCGGTTGGATCAGATATTGGAGTAAAAATGAAATTTGTTGTTGAATTGATCAAACTCTGCGATGAGCTGAAGGAGAGCGTTATAATATTTAGCCAGTTACTTGATCCTCTCTAAACCTGATCAAGGAGCAACTCAAGTCTCTCTTTCGCTAGAGTTTAGGTCGAGAGAATCTCTATGTTGATGGGAAACTTGGTGTAATACTACGACAGATATCATGATAACAATCCTAAGAAGAATGTTTATGTTGCATCTTTTTCTCATTTTTTTTATTTTCTCCCTATTAGACCTTTTAATTAATATTTTTATTTAGGCTCAAATTAGTTATTTATGACTATTGAAAGTATGGAATATATGTGCAAAGCATGTTCAAAGTACATGTCCAAAAACTAGTTCTCTTAATAACCCTAAGAGTGATGTCAAAGTTCTTGCATTGATAAAAGCCTATTCAGAAGAGATATATCTTATAGGGGCTTCAAGAGTGGTTTTTCTTGACGTTCTCTGGAACCCCTCAATAGAACAGTATGCCACCAACCGAGCCTATAGGAATGGTTAGACAAAATTTGTTCATGTTTATTGTCTGGTGACATCGAAATCAGAGGTTGACAAGATCAACAAACAAACTAAAAAAATATCATTCAGATGTACTTCTGTCCATAAATGAAGAGAATACTTCGTATTCTATGTCAAAGGATAACGTAATTGAATCCATGGTTAAGCATGACGACCTCCATCATATATTTGAAAAACTATCTAATGCACCGAGCAGTTAGTTAGGTTAGTATTGCTAGGATATATACTATTAATCGTGGATTTAGACATAGTATTCCAACAATTTCCATTATTGAATATCTAAGTGTGAGATTGTTAGAGTATATACTATGAACCATGCATTTAGATATAGTATATTATAATAATTGTGATGGTTAAAAGTCTAAGTGGGAGATTGTTGGGATATATACTATTAACCATGGAATATACTATTAACCATGAGTATAAATATAGTATGTATTATAAAAAAATTATTCATCCAGTTTTAATAAAAGTTTTAATAGATCATATAATCGTTTATGTGTCCATTTACTTATATAGTAGATGATTTAGTGTATAGAGTTTTAGCTTATACATAGAGGATTAAATTATCGGTTCTTATAAGTATAAAGTTTTTTGTTCACAATCTAAGATGGAAATTGGACAAGCCATTGGTCTGATTGTAGCACAAGATTGTGTATAATTTATCTTGATTCTGGGGACGGTGTAGTTCCAACTTCTTGTGCTAGTGCATATTGTATGTGTTGGAGGGGACCGAGTAGAGATAGTTGTTTTATACTGACTAATAAAAACATATTCTCCAAACTATTAAATGTACTTAAATTCTCAATCCTGATATAACTATTATGATCTGTATATATTATTTATCGTTTTGATTTATTAAAAGGTGTGATTCTGAGATGGGTCTATATGCCAGGTAGATTGGATGATAATAATAATATATATTGGTGAAATGATAAGTTAGTTGATGGAATCCATGTATCAATATAGAGATTGATGATATGCCTTTTGAGAAGCTTATAAGTTTTCATCGCGTTAAACTTTGCAAGTGGATTTATGGATCCGACACATGAAGTAAGTCAAGCAGTGCTCTAAAGGAAATTAATCTTTAAATTAAATTTGTCAATAGTTTAATTTATTGATTAGTATCTATAATCTTAACATGGTGAATTACATAAGTGTTCAATGGGGAATTTCGAAATGCAAATAGAGGAGTGCAATTACGAATTTTTAGTGGAATAATTTGTAATTTATTATGGTAAGAATAATTCCAAATTAATTATTTGAATTATTTCTATAATAGGAAGCCTCAGCAATTAATTTTGTGGTCTCTACAGTGTCTATATTTAACTAGAACTTAGAATCCTATTTCTAATAAAAAAAGGACACATATTATTTTCTTGTTTTTCAAGAAAAGTGGGTTTCCTTCTTTCTTTTGGATTTGGAAAGATCTTCTACAAATAGGGTTTTCTTAATCTAGAAAAAGGGGGATTTGGATGAAAGAGAATTAGGTTTCTATACAATTTTTGCCCTCCTAAGTATTGGGAGAATTTGGATGTGAACTTGGGATCACTGTAGAAGACCACATAACTGCAATCTAACTCGTGGATTTGCTTCAAGGTATATGCTCACGCTTCAAGAGATGTTTATCTAATTAAATTTCATTAAGTTTATGTGTTCTAGCATGATCATTTGTGTTCTAGCATAAACATATGTGTTATCTATTATTCATGTAAGCAGTACGATCCTTATATGCTTCCGCTGTGTGTATAATTTTCCAACAAGTATGTGCTTTAGTTTCTTCTTGTTCCCCGGTACACAAGTAATCTGACTTGTTTAGTGTATTTTGTTTATTGCTTGTCTTGGAAATATCGCTCAAATGCTTTATCACTTTCTTGTTATCTCAGTTGGATCCTCCTTGAGGGTTTCCAAGGTCACTAGTTCGAAGAATTTGTATTACTATCATGTTCTGAGGCTGTAGAAATGACCTCTTGAAAAAATGCAAGGCAGGAAAGCATAATACACTGGATGCACTTCTATCAATAACTAGAAAAAACACTTAACTAAATTATTACTACAATAAGTAGTTTATTTAACACTACAATGTTGCAAACCATTTGTTTCTACCAAATAAAAACATCAGGGATGCTGCACTTTTAGAAGTGAAAGATTTTAATTTTGTTATTATCATTTTATTCCTTTTTAATTCCTTCCTTTTTGGTTTCAAGCACTTTGATGCAATTATGTGGTTTTTGATAAAAAGGAAAAAGGAGGCTAGATTCACATTTGGTTTATGAAGAATGCAAATAGGATTTTTCAGGATGTTTTATGTTTTTATAAGAGTTGATTTATATATGAAATAACTCATGGAGAACGTGTTAGATTGCATGAACATTTTTTAAGTCGTACTATGTGTATACTCATGGGATTTCTATTTCCTTTAGAAAGAGGCCTATGTGCCAAGTTTATGAATTTTTTAATAATTATAATTGAATTTGATTATAAATGCCGTAAATGTATTATCTCAACAAATATGAAATTAAATATTTGTATTTTATATAAATATCAACTAGTATTTTACATCGTCAGGCAAATCTAAGATTTACAACAGGTAAATTTTTCCAATTATTTTACCTTTTAATATTTGAATATAAATAAAGAAATAAGTATTATAAGGTAACTTGTAAATTAATTCTACCAAATTTATTTAGAATTGTGTTGTATCTTATTAGATATAAGAAGGATGTGAAAGCTTATGTCATCACCTTCATTAATTTTATCTTATCACTTGTCTACTCATCCGTCTTCGCGCAATACTAATAAGTTAAAATAATAATATTAAAAAATTAATCTTTAGTTATAAAATATTAATCTTAAAAAATTAATCTTTTGTAATCTTTTATTTTATTCGATGATGTTAAATGTGAACTTATACCTAAAATATGTTAAATGCAAATAACTCGTTTAAATCAGTACAAAACTCTCTAATAGTTTTTTGTCTATTAACATGGGTTGGTGAGACTTAAATTTTCCAAGTTGTTATTGTGAGATGCAATTAAAGAGATTGATATTTGTAAATTAGAAAAAAAAACTAGAGATGAAAATCTTGAAAGTAGATGATTGACATTGACTTTGAAAATGAATACTAATGTTCACAAGTTTGCTATCTCGTTTTGACTCAATTTGTGGATACTAGGAACACTCCATCAACTCACCGTAACCTCATTACACTCTCAAACTTATTTGTATTTCAATATACCATCACCATCAACCTCCTTAAAATTCGAAAAAATCTGAATTAGAATTTGAAATAAATATCCAATTTAAAAAAATCGTACTGCATAATTAAAGTAAAAGGAATATAATTTCTTAAAAAGGTCTAGATTCTTTATGATTTTGCCAACCATGGTTCTCAATAGTGAAAACAATCATGTGATGTGATGATTAGCGTTTTCTTCATCGCCCTTATATATGCTATGATGATGATGACAGTGCAAGATACAAACTTCAATTTATATGTGCAAAGTGGAGGAATATCGTAAAGTGTCATCAATTTACGAACTAAATTTTGAGAGTTATGAAGATTAAAAAAGAAAGTTATGAGTATTATTAAGGGTATAAATTGAAGAGGTATGAATTATATATTAGTAGCTAATTTTTATCAAAGATATTAAACATAAAAAGGAGAAATATTCGAATATTAGAAGATATTATTATTTTATAATAATAAAAAGAATGAAAAAAGGTATCTTCAACTTTCTTTAAATGGGATTTGATTAATTATTGGTCAAATCAAAATTTAGTATATCATAAATTAAAAATGGGGTATCTATTATCCACTCCATAGCATCAGTCAGAACCCGAAGCCCGAACTAACTGATGTGCGCACTGGTTTGCTAATATTTTAACGGACGACCAAGAAATAAAAGTAAATCCATACATGAGTGCTTTACAATCATGAATAATAACATCAAAGTAAGAGTTATTTCAGCAAGCTTTTTCTGGCAGCTGAAATAAGATTGTTTATCTCTACAATTGTCGGTGTTGCTACAAAGTGTTCCTTTAGCAAGCTTTGTGCTTATTGAACACCCAAAGCCTCAACCATAAGTGACTCTTGTGATCTATATAATCGAATAGATAGTGCAATATTGCTTTTGTCCCTTGGAGGCATGCAGGGCCTACACTGATTGAAGAATATTCTCATTCATCAAGTTATCACCCGTTGGAAGAATATCATTCAAAGCTCTCAAAACAAAATTCAACACCCAAGGAGGCATCTTTACTTGGGAAAAGAGAGAAGCAACTATTCGAATCAAAATTTTAAGAAACAGAGAGAAGAATTTTTTGTTATTGCTTTCCGTAAACAACGATACAAGACTCGAAATAATACTTGAAAAGAAACAAATCCAGAGAAAAAATAGGGCACTTGTTTAGCCCAAACCCATGACCTGCTAACGGACTAACTTAAACTTAATTAGAACTCAACATTGACTTTTGAATGAGTCAACTAACACTTCCCCATGATTCAAAATCACACATCCAATTTCAACCTGAAATAATTCATGCTTAGCCTTAGGAATAGACTTTGTAAATATATCCGCTGCTTGCTCATTTGTCCCACAAAATGACAGCACAATTCTTCCATCAACTACCAGCTTCCTAATGAAGTAATATTGCACATCAATATGCTTAGTTCTGCCACGGAAAGAGGGATTTTTAGCCATAAATCATATCATCAATGTAAAGACGGACTACCAAAAATCCACCAGTATCTTCTTTTTTCAAGTATAAAGTAGGCTTGTTGTCACTTCTTATGAATCCGCTACCTTGATAGAATGAGTCAATTTTGCTATACCATGCACGTGGAGCTTGCTTTAGCCCGTAAAGAGCTTTTCTTAACTTGTAGACTTTGTTCTGGTTGCCATTAATTATAAAGCCTTGAGGATGTGAAACATAAACCTCCTCTTCCAGATAGCCATTCAGGAAAGCTGACTTCACATCAGATTGATATACGGGCAAGTGCAATTGTGCAGCCAAAGCCAAAGCAACTCTCACTGTTTCAAATCGAGTAACAGGAGAAAAAGTTTCATCAAAATCTATACCTTGCTATTGTGAATATCCTCGCTACAAGTCGAGCTTTGTGCTTTTGAATGCTCCCATCAACATTGTACTTTGTTCGAAACACCCATTTCAGCCCTACTACATTCTTTCCTTCAGGTGCATCAACTAACTCCCAAGTAGAATTTCTTTCAATTGCTTGAATTCTTCAATCATAGCATTCTGCCATTCAGTTTGTTCTACTGCTTCTTCATAACAGATAGGATCTGAAATAAGCAAAGCAAATTCACAAGAAGTAATTACAATGTTAGAGTATTTGGGATTCAATTTCCTTTCCCTTGTCGATCTTCTTAGTGGAATCGGATCAATTGAAGACTCGTCAGGTGCTGCAGCTGTTTGTGGTACAATTGATGACCTTACTGATGATATAGGAGAAGAATTGGGTGAATTTCCAAGATCTGCTGGAGGTTCCACATCCCCACTTGTTGGATTCCACTGGGTGTGTTGTTGTTGCTGCAGGTTCGTCATCCGTAGATAACAATTGAATATTTGATCTCACAATCCCTGAATTAAAGTTCCAACTTGCATCCTCATTAAATATAACATTTCTGCTTATAATCACTTTGCCACTTATGGGATTATATAGACGATATACTTTGGATAGAAGACTATAGCCAATGAAAATGCATTTTAGGATTTTTCATCAAGCTTAGAGTGAGAATTAACCAAAGCATATGCTATACAACCAAATATTATTAAGTGGCTTACCCGAGGCTTTTTACCATTGCAAGCTTCAAGAGTTGTTGTCTTCCAAACAACCTTTGTTGGTAAGATATTCAAAAGATAAACAACAGTCGCAACAACTTCTCCCCAAAAATAATCTGGCAGATCCTTTGCTTTCAGTAAACTTCGAGCCATTTCCACCACCATCCTATTCTTTCTCTTGGCCACACCATTCTGCTCCGGTGTATATGGTGCTGTAAGTTCACTGCAAACTCCATTATCATCACATAACTCATTGAAATTATTAGACAAGAACTCACTACCTCAATCTGTACGGAGTGTTTTTATCTTGTTGCCACTTTGATTCTATACATAAGCCTTGCCACTAAACATACTAGTTAACTAAACTTTGGACCAGAAGAAAATCGGGCAGCATAATGTTTAGAAAAAAAGAAACTAAGCCGGGACCGTTTAGGTCATGACCTGATCAACAGCAAATCACGTACATCAAGATAAGTAAACTCAAACGTTAAAGTACTAGCTAGCCGACAAGGCTGCCACAACAGAGGTACAGACACACACTATATATATACATGCCAATCTTATGACCAGAGACTGAAAGGCATAAAAGAACCAACCCACAATAACATGTCCACAATAGCCTCTATGAGAATCACTAACACTGTCGGGACAGGGCCCGATATACCCAATTATACAAAAAAAAGTAAATATCCTGTGAAAGCTCCAGGAAGAGGTGGAGCTTACCAACTTGCCACTTTGATTCTCTACATAAGCCTTAAATTTTTTAAAATTCTCAAAGGTTTTTTATTTGAATTTCAAGAAATAAACCAAACTAAAGTGGCTGTAATCATCAGTAAACATCAAAAAATACCTACTTCTACCCAGTGCTTCCGTTTTCATTGGCCCGCACAAATCAACATGTATAAGTTCAAGACAACCTGTCTCCCTCCATGATTTTCCAACTGGAAATGGTTTCCTAATTTGCTTCCCAAAGATACATCCTTCACACAAGTCAAGTTCATTGATTTTTGGCAAGACAATAACCATATTTTTCTGAACCAAAAGTTTCAACCCATTAACATTCAAATGTCCATTATAACGTAAGTGCCATAAATTAGTCTCATTCTTTCCTTTAACAACTAAGGCAGTATTACCAACATTTGAAATATCAAGGGGAAATATTTTGTTTTGAGTCATAGGCACACGAGCTATCCCGCGCCCAGTTTTTTGGTTTTAATGTCACATGCATTATCATAAAATACAACTGAGTAGCCACTGGTCATTAATTGACCGACACTTAACAGGTTATGAGCCAAAGTAGGGACATATTGCACATCATATAAAAGCCTCACATTACCTTGGACAGTTTTTATCTCAACTGTACCTTTCCCTGCAACGTGTACTTGTTTATCATCTCCTAGTCGCACCTTGCTTTTCTGGAACTCGTCGAGATCTCTAAATAGAGATTTCAAACTTGAATGTGATTGAAGCATCCGCTATCAATGAACCAAACAACATTCATATTTCCAGTTATCAAGAAATGGTCATAAATAGCTCACTTTCTTCTTCCACTTTTTGTGTACAAGTTGCCTCATTCTGCTCATCCTTTTGCTTCGTCCAACAGTCAGCTTTTTTGTGGCCAAATTTCTTGCAATATCGACATTGAATATTGCTCTTGTACTGACGAAATTCACCAACTTGGTTCCTTCCTCTGCCGCTGCTATCACCACGGCCTCGACCGCGAAAATTGCCTCTTCCATGTCCCCGTCCTGCTGAGTTTTCTGCTTTACCCTTGTAGGAAGACTCCCCCCTAACCTGGAATGCCTTCGGTTGAACTTTCTCACGGGACCTATTTAGCCTATCTTCATGAGCTAGCAAAGTATTCATTAATTTATCAAAAGAATAGGTAGATAGGTCCTTAGATTCCTCAATTGCAGTAACAACATGCTTAAATTTGGTGATTAAGCTTCTCAAAACTTTAGACACAACAATCTGATTATCAATGTTTTCACCATAGGACCTCATCCTATTAACAGTAGCAGAAGTTCTAGACAAATATCCTTGCACAAATTCACTTTCATTCATGAATAATGTTTCAAAATCACATCGGAGAGTTTGTAATTTGACAGTAATTACCTTATCATCACCAAATACTCTTGCTTTAAGATCTCCCATGCTTGTTTGGAAGTCTCAGCTGTTGATATGCGAGGAAAACATTCATCATCAAGAGCTTGTTGTATCGTGAATAGAGCTTTTGAATCTCTCTTCCAATGTTCTCTCAGCTGGTTTGCATTCCCGTTTTGAATTCCAGTATCAACTACATCTCATAGTTCTAGAGACTTGAAAAGAGTCTTTATTTTAAGACTCAAAAATTGATAATTTTCTCTTCTGAAAATTGGAATTTAGGGCTGTGACGAAGCTACTGTCCCATTTCCTGCCATGGAAATTTTCAGATTTCTCTCTGAAAGAAATCTCACAACGTTTCACTATTTTTTTCTCTCTTACTTGCTTGAGGAAATGATGGATTTTGAACTTGGAGCAAACGCTCTGATACCAAGAATGTTGGGAAAAGAGAGAAGCAACTATTCAAATCAAAATTTTAAGCAATAGAGAGAAGCATTTCCTTTTTGAATTGTTTTCAGAAACAATGATACAAGACTTCAAATAATAATTGAAAAGAAACAAATCTAGATAAAACAAATAGGGCACTAGTTTAGCACTAATCCATGACCTGCTAGTTCAGTAACTTAAACTTAATTAGGACGCTGAATGTTGAAACATAAAAGACCCCTAAACTAACAATGACTTTTGAATCAGCCAACTAACATCTTCAATTCCAAGATTTTCTTGCCAAATTTGTCCATTTGGGATAGGTATATTAGCCATGTCCAACTTTGAATACCCACTTTTGATGGTGTATCGTCCTTTCCTTTCAAGTTTCCACATTCGTTGATCATCCCGAAGAGTAAATCCCAATGGGATTCACTTATTGCAACCTATTTCATCTATGGAGAGAAGTGCCTCCAAGTCGTTACTATTCCAAGTTCTTGTATCCCAATCAATGATATTTGTTATAGAATAAGGTAAAGCCAAAGCCAAAGCAGCAAACTAAACACAACAATTTTCACCTTTTAAAATGCATGTTCCACGGCAAGAATATTTTCCTTACCATGCTAACGCCTCTTCAATATCCCTGTCACTTTCTATGATTATTTATTCTTTTTTGTCTTCACAAATATTCATTTTTTCATATTGTGAGTAATTTTACTATTATAGCTACATAATTCATAAATAGGCGTTTAATTGTCATTAAGATCGTCGTTAATCATGTCTTGAATTTTTTTCTTCCATGTTTTAAAAAAAAATATAGTCCCTATTAATTTAGGAGGACTTTTGTTCAATAGGACACAAAGAATTCACAATGTAGTCCTAAGGGCCGAAAAGCATTGTAAACTTCTTGTTTTTCTTTCATAGTGGAAAACTTTCTCTGTTTTTTCTGGAGGATTAGTCCTAGACGAACCCTGTTAAAATATTTATGTTACTTGGAGATTATGCCTAGCCAGGCTAGAGTTTCTGCACAAGGATTGATACCAATTATTCACAACAATTGATATAAGTGTTAAGTTAGGATTTTTGCAGAACAATTGATACCAATTGTCCACAACAATTGGTATTAGAACTTGGTTAGAGGTTCTACACATTATCAAAAGCTAATATTTCTCCACCATATTCAACAGTGAAATTGTGAAATTTGATGGAGGGGGAGGGTTTAATTTTAATTTATGGAAGATTAGAATGAGACAGTCCCTGGTGTTACGAGGGTTATGGAAGGCAATTGAGGAGGCGCAAGACACTAATCAGGATTATAATGGTGATGCACCTATGTAAACAATAATCATATAGCATTGCAACAGATGCTAAGCTTATTACTATTCCAACCATGAGATTTAATATGACAGGTGCTAAGCTTATTACTATTCCATTTACTTTCCATTTCAAGTTGTCTACAGATGTGTCACCAAAAATAGAGGAGGAGATGGAACAAATATCTAGTGCTCTGTATTCGAGTGTAATTAGTAGCATATATATAGTATGGTTTATACTCGTCTTGACCTTTAACATGTCATTAGTGTTGTAAGTAGATATATGGCATGTCTTGGTAAAGAATACTGACAAGAATTGAAATAGATTTTGAGATATTTGAAAGATATTGAAAATGTGGGCTTGACTTTTCTCAAAGACAAGCTAAGTGAATCAACAATATTTTTTGTGGATTCAGATTTCAAAGATGACTTGGATAAGAGAAGATCTCTAATAGGTCATGCTAGTAGACAGCTTAGCAATGTACTATTTCTCTCTCCACTGTAGAGGTAGAGTATTTTAAAATTACTGAGGCGGTCTAAGAGGTTATATGGCTTCAAGGCTTGGAGCAGACAAAATATATAGTATTCAAATATTATTTTATCCAAGATATTATATTTAAATGGATTGTTGATGTGAAGAAAGTGTCTACACATAATAATCCAGGAGATAAGATAACCAACATACACTTGACCCATAAGTTTAGGCATTACCTAAACTTTATTTGTGTGAGTTATACTCAATAAGCTTTTTGAAAGGCTGAAGGCAAGGTGAACAGACGTCATTCCCCTATTAATGAAGGGAATTCAATCCTGTGACGCCTAGTAAAATTACCAAAATACCCCTAAATTGAGGGAATGCGCGCAACGCATTTTTCGATGCTCATATGGAAAATCTGAGATCGGATTTGTGATCAACATGAAAAATTGAGTAGGAAAATGGTCTCGGTTGATTTTTAGAGCGACCCGATCAAAAGATAAATTTTCAATACAAATCCGTAAACAGTGACGGTGAGCGATAGAGGTGCGTCGCGCACCTGTCGCGGAGAGGCACTTGTGTGTTTTTCAAATTTTTCGATGGGATAGATAAAACTCGTTCAAAAATACCTTACAAAAAATACACAGTTCGCGACCGGTTGGCATCGCGGGCCGTGTATTTTTTGAGCTGTAAATTTCTAAATAATTATGAGAGGCATTCCGGTCAATTCCCTACCCCTCCTAAACTCCATGACACGGCTAATAGTGACGTTTTGACGTGAAAAAGGTCTAAAACCCCCATTCTAAGTCCTATACCCTAATCTAACAAGGTTAGGGCTTGAGGAAGGAAGAGGAAAGCTTGAGTTGAGGAAATTTGAGAAGTGATCCTTGACATACTCGGTTGTTAGCTGCATCACAGGTATGTAAGGCTAAAGTAAAACATGGAATTGTTCTCTCATGTGCCCCATAGAGGTCATAGATGAGTTGATTGTTGGAGAGTCTACATGCATGATTTCTTTATGGTTATTCTTGAAAATTATATTTGAAATTACATATTTTCTATGTCGATGATCATCATACTATTTTTTTTCTTAAATTGAATATTTCCATGAGAATTGCATAACCCTACGTGATTAATTTGATAAGCATGCCTAATGAACTTGAGGATTGAGTCTAGAGCCTTGAATTGCGATTGTGATGAGAGAATGATGAGTCTAGAGCCTTGAGTTAAGATTGGGATTGTTGATTGTGATTGTGATTGTGATTGTGATGAGAGAATGATAATGAGTTGATAGATTTTGATTGTCTTATGAGTCTCTATAAATGAACTCTACCGATGTGTCCACTCACTTGATTCCTAATGATTATTCTAAATCTTGAGTCTTCGATTGAGATTGATTCATGAGAGGGTTAAAATTCCTATGAGGTTAATTGATGATAGGGTTAAAATCCCTATGAAATACCGATCATTGATGGGGTTAAAGTCCCTACGAGATTTGTTTGATTGGATTGATTATTTTATGAGCATTAAGTCAAGGGAGGAGTATCGAGCACCGAAATGAGTAAGTGTGAGTCCCACTTGAACTCATTAACTACGTCGCCATATGTACATAAGGCTCAGAACCATCACATATATTGTGGTTCCCTCTTGATTAGAAGTCCCTGAGACAATGGAGGACTTATTGACGGCTGACTCCATATTAGGTGAGCTGATATGGTTTCGATTCATTCCCTACCTGGCAAGTTTGGAACGGCTGTGGCAACATCAGCGTGACTGTTGTACAATCACTGGCTCATAAGTAATTATTTTCGGATAAGAGAAACTCCTATGAATTTCCTACCTTGAGTACTCCGAGCCTAGACGAGATTAGATGAGATAAGATGTGATGAGATGAGAGGAGGTGAGCTCCTCTGAGATGAGATGACATGAGATGAGATGTGATGAGATGAAAGGAGGTGAGGTCCTCGAGATGAGTCTGAGATGATTGATGAATTTTGAGTTGTTGATAGGTCACTTGTATACTTTTTATTCTTGCATAGATAGACATTTGACTAATGATATGATTTGATGTTTATTTTGAGTTGATATTGTTTTAATATATTTCTATCGGTTTCTGTTTCACTCAGCTATTTTACATACCAATACATTACAAGTACTGATATCCACTCTGGACTGCATCATTTAATGATGCAGAGGCAGGTACTAGAGATCGTCAACAGGCGCTCCGTTGAAGATCCGAGATTCGCAGCTAATTGGTGAGCCTCCCCTACTCCGGAGGACCCACTATTTTTATTTCATCATGCTTTAGAGTTAGATTGGACTATTTCTTTTATTTTGATTTGGGTAGCCATGGGTCTGTCATTGGCACCACATGATTAGTGATAGAGGCTTCATAGACGAGGGTCGAGCATTGATGTTGAGATTGTGAGTTAGTTGTTTCTACTAGCCTTTATTATTATATATGTTCCTTTGAGACTTTAGATGAGATGTGTTCACTACTTACTTATATTTTTCGCTATTCAGTAGAGTTATTTGATGGAATGATGTGATGGAGCTAAGTTGTTCGCTTGGGGACTAGGAATAGTCTTCGAGTGCCTGCCACACCAAGGGTACCCTCCCGGGGCGTGACAAACTTGGTATCAGAGCACAGAGTTCAAGTGTCCTAGGGAGTCTATGAAGCTGTGTCTAGTAGAGACTTGTTTATGGGTGTGTTGTCGACCACATTTAATAAGCAGAAGGCTATGGGACATTAGGAATGGTTAACTTCTTTCTTATTCCAATTTCTGCGATAGAGTTAAGCTCTATGAAAACTATCTTCTAATTCGTGCTCTACACGTGCAGAATCAATAATATGCCTCCTAGAAGAGCTGTCAGAGGAAGGGGACGTCCTGCTAGGCGAGCTGTTGATCCACTTAAACCCCAAGTACCCGAGGGGCCCATGAATCTAGCTGTCATTGTTGAGCAACCCCCTCAAGAGGAGATCTCCAACGCCGAGCTGCGCCAGGCTATTCAAACTTTAGCCCAGGTTGTCGCAGCACCTGCTGTGAGGTAAGGCGCAGGTGGAACAGATTCTCAACACACCTTTAGGGTCCAAGAATTTTTTAGGATGAACCCGCCTATATTCACGGGGTTGGAATCTACTGAAGACCCTAAGAACTATGTGGAGGAGCTTGAGAAGGTGTTCCAAGTGATGCATGTGGCTAATGCTGATAGGGTGCAACTGGCTGCCTACTAACTTAAGGGGGTGGCCAGGCTGTGGTTCGACCAATGGAAGAAAGGTAGAGCGAATGATGCTTTGTATGTGACTTGGGCAGTGTTTAAGGAGGCCTTCTTGGGATGCTTCTTCCCAAGGGAGAAAAGAGAAGCTAAGGTGAGGGAGTTTCTGAACCTAAAACAGGGCCCTATGACCATGCAAGAGTATGGCCTGAAGTTCACCCATTTATCTTGCTATGCTCCGAACGTGGTTGCTAACATAAGGGGAAGGATGGGGATGTATGTTGATGGGTTGAATAGAGGACCCAAGAGGAGCCATGCTTGTGAATGACATGGACATTGGGCGACTGATGACATTTGTGCAACAAGCTGATGAGGAGAGACAACATGACAGGGAAGAATTCAAGCGTAAGAAAGCGAAGACGTCTAGCCATGAGGTTGGAAGAAAAGGAAATGGCAACCGATTTCCAGCATCATCATCTGCTAGCCACCTGTTCCTAGAGGGGGGTATGAACAGAGATCTCAGAATGTGGGAAGTCATGGGCCTCGTTCGTAATCTAGTGTGGCCCAAGGTCCACAGGGTAGGCCACCATGTGGTAAGTGTGGCAAACTGCACTTAAGAAGATGTCGTGACGGGAATGATGTGTGCTACAAGTGTTGCCAAGCGGGCCACTACTAGAGAAATTTCCCAAAGTGGGTTGACCAGACTCGATATGGCCATTTTGAGTTCTTGGTCATGTCCTTTGGGTTGACGAATGCACCTGCCACCTTTATGGACTTGATGAATAGAGTGTTCAAGCCATATCTTGATTTATTTGTGACTGTGTTCATCGACGCCATCCTGGTATATTCAAGGAGTAAGGAGGAGCATGTTAACCACCTCAGAGTGGTCTTCCAAACTCTTAAGGACCATGAGTTGTATGTAAAATTCTCCAAATATGAGTTCTAGTTTAAGTCAGCGACCTTCCTAGGCCATGTTGTTTCGGGTGATGGTATTCGAGTTGATGCCCAAAAGATTGAAGCAGTTAAGAACTGGCCCCGATCGACCACTCCGACTGACATTAGAAGTTTCTTGGGGTTGGCAGGCTACTACAACAGGTTTGTTGAGGGATTTTCTTCCCTATCCGCGCCATTGACCAAATTGATTCAGAAGAATCTGTGGTCCGAAAAATGTGAGAAGAGTTTCCAGGAATTGAAAACAAGGTTGACTACTGCACCAGTCCTAACCTTACCCGATGGAACCGAGGACTTTGTAATTTATTGTGATGCCTCAAGAGTTGGATTGGGATGTGTACTAATGCAAAGGGGGAAGGTGATAGCCTATGCTTCCAGGCAACTCAAGGTTTATGAAAGGAACTACCCAACCCATGACCTCGAGTTGGCAGCAATAATGTTTGCACTTAAAATTTGGCGTCACTACTTGTATGGAGTGCATGTGGATGTGTTCACTGACCACAAGAGCTTGCAGTATGTTTTTTGTCAGAAAGAGCTCAACTTGCGACAAAAGAGATGGTTGAAATTGTTCAAGGATTATGACATGAGCATTCACTACCACCCAGGTAAAGCTAACGTTGTTGTTTACACTCTTAGCAGGTTATCAATAGGTAGCACAACCTATGTGGAGGAAGGAAAGTGGGAGTTAGCCAAGGACGTGCACTGGTTGGCTCGATTAGGAGTCCGACTTGAGGAGAACAATTAAGGAGGAGTTAATGTTCAGTACAGGTCTGCTTCCTCGTTAGTGGTGGAGGTGAAGGAAAAGCAAGACCAAGACCCTGTTATACTCCAATTGAAGAAGGATGTCCACAATTAAAGAGTGATAGTCTTCTCCAAAGGAGGAGATGGAGTGTTGAGATATCAAAGTCGATTGTGTTTCCCAAATTTTGATGGCATACTAGAGAGAATAATGGCAAAAGCTCATAACACTAGATATTTCATTCATCCTGGCTCCACCAAAATGTAGCACGACTTAAGAGAAGTCTATTAGTGGAATGGGATGAAGCGGGACATCGCGGAGTTCATTTCAAAATGCCCAAATTGCCAACAAGTGAAGGTTGAGCATCAAAGGCCCTATGGATTGGCTTGGAACTTTGAAATTCCGGAATGGAAATGGGAGAAGATTAACATGGACTTTATCACTGGCCTGCCGTAATCTCAAAAGCAATATGATTCGATATGGGTGATTGTGGATAGAATGACTATGTTGGCTCACTTCTTGGCAGTTAAGACAACAAACACTGCGGAGGAGTATGCCAGGTTGTACGTCCAGGAGATTGTGAGGTTGCATGGGGTTCCCTTGTCCATCATCTCGGATAGAGGAGCTCAATTTACCTCCCAGTTCTGGAGATCGTTCCAGAAAGGCTTGGGTACTAAGGTGAACCTGAGTACAGCCTTCAATCCACAAACGGATGGTCAGGCAGAGCGTACAATTCAAACACTTGAGGACATGTTGAGAGCTTGTGTGCTTGACTTCAAAGGAAATTGGGATGATCACTTACCATTGGTTGAATTTGCATATAACAATAGTTATCATGCAAGCATTCAGATGGTCCCTTATGAAGCCTTGTACGGAAGGAGATGTAGATCGCCTATTGGGTGGTTTGAGGTTGGAGAAGCGAAACTGATTGGACCTGATCTTGTTCACCAGTCGATGGAGAAGGTCAATGTCATTAGAGAGAGGTTAAAGATTGCCCAGAGTCGCCAAAAATCTTACATCGACGAGAGGAGAAGAGACTTAGAGTTCGATGTAGATGATTGGGTGTATTTGAAAGTGTCACCTATGAAGGGTGTCCTAAGGTTTGGGAAGAAGGGAAAGTTAAGTCCACGTAATGTTGGACCATATCAGATCGTAAAGAGGATTGCGAAGGTGGATTATGAGTTAGAGTTGCCTTCCGAGTTAGATGGGGTCCACCCGGTATTCCATGTGTCAATGCTAAAGAAATGCTTGGGAAATCCTGCCTTAGTGATCCCTGCTGATAGCATTGGGGTGAAGGATAACCTATCTTACGAAGAGGTCCCGGTTCAAATCCATGATCGTCAGATTCGTAAGCTGAGGAACAAAGAAATAGCCTCAGTCAAAGTCCTGTGGAGGAATTAATTCGTTGAAGAAGCCACATGGAAAGCTGAGGAGGAGATGAAGGCAAAATATCCACATCTATACGTGCCAACTGATGAGGAAGATATTGAAGGTAAAAATTCTTACTCTCTACTAAGCTGATTGTCCTATTTTTATGTGACTTACTATTATTAAGTCGAGAGTTGATTGATTTAATTGAGAGCAGAAATGAGTCTTGAGTCTATTCGTGCCTTAATCCCCACCTCTACTCATCATTCGAGGACGAATAACCCCAATGGGGAGATGATGTGATGCCCGATAAAATTATCAAAATACCCCTAGAGTGAGGGTATGCGCGTAACATATCTTTCGATGCTCATATGGAAAATTCGAGATTGGATTTGTGATCAGAATGAAAAATTGAGTGGGAAAATGGTCTCAGTCGTTTTTTAGAGCGACCCGATCAAAAGATAAATTTCCAATCCAAATCATAAAGTAGTGGCAGTACGTGACAGAGGCGCGTCGCACACCTATCACAGAGAGGCACTTGTGTGTTTTTCAAATTTTTCGACGAGATAGAGAAAACTCTTTCAAAAACACCTAACCAAAAATACGCTATTCGAGATCAGTCCGCATCGCGGACCATGTATTTTCTGAGTTGAAAATTTCTAAATAATTATGAGGAGCATTCCGATCAATTCCCCACCCCTCCTAAACTCTAAGACACGGCTAATAATGATGTTTCTACGTGAAAAGGGTCTAAAACCTCCATTCTAAGTCATATTCCCTAATCTAACAAGGCTAGGGCTTGAGGAGATAAGAGGAGAGCTTGAGTTTAGGAAATTCGAGAAGAGATCCTTGACGTACTCGGTTGTTAGCTGCATCACAGGTATGTAAGGCTAAACTAAAACATGGGATTGTTCTCTCATGTGCCCCATAGAGGTCATAGATGAGTTGATGGTTGGAGAGTCTACATGCATGATTTCTTTATGGTTATTCTTGAAAGTGATATTTAAAATTACATATTTTCTATGTCGATGATCTTCATACTTTTTGTTTTCTTAAATTGAATATTTCCATGAGAATTTCATCTACATGATTAATTTGAAAAACATGCATAATGAACTTAAGGATTCAGTCTAGAGCCTTGAATTGTGATTGTGATGAGAGAATGATGAGTCTAGAGCCTTGACTTAAGATTGTGATTGTTGATTATGATTGTGATAGTGATGAGAGAATGATGATGAGTTGATAGAGTTTGATTTTCTTATGAGTCTCTATAAATGAACTCTACCTATTTGTCTATTCACTTGATTCCTAATGATTATTCTAAATCTTGAGTCTTCGATTGAGATTGATTCATGAGAGGGTTAAAATCCCTATGAGATTGATTGATGATAGGGTTAAAATCCCTATGAAATACCGATCGTTGACGGGGTTAAAGTCCCTACGAGATCGGTTTGATTAGATTGATGGTTTTATGAGTATTGAGTGACGGGAGGAATATCGAGCACCGAAATAAGTATGAGTCACTATAAATGAACTCTACCGATATGTTTATTCACTTGATTCCTAATGATTATTCTAAATCTTGAGTCTTCGATTGAGATTGATTCATGAGAGGGTTAAAATCCCTATGAGATTGATTGATGATAGGGTTAAAATCCCTATGAAATACCGGTCGTTGACAAGGTTAAAGTCCCTACGAGATTGGTTTGATTTGATTGATGGTTTTATAAGCATTGAGTCACGGAAGGAATATCGAGCACCGAAATGAGTAAGAGTGGGTCCCACTTGAACTCATGAACTACGTCGCCATATGTAGATGAGGCTCAGAACCATCACATATATTGTAGTTCCCTCTTGATTAGAAGTCCCTGAAATAATAAAGGACTTATTGACGATTGACTCTATATTGGGTGAGCTGATATAGTTTCGATTCGTTTCCTACCTGGCTAGTTTGGAACGACTGTGGCAACATCAGCGTGATTGTTGTACATTCATTGTCTCATAAGTGATTGTTGTCGGATAAGAGAAACTCCCATAAATTTTCTACCTTGATTACTCCGAGCCCAGACGAGATGAGATGTGATAAGATGAGAGGAGGTGAGATGAGATGAGATGAGATGTGATGAAATGAGAGGAGATGAGCTCCTTGAGATGAGTCTGAGATGATTGATGAGTTTTGAGTTATTGATAGGTCACTTGTCTACTCTTTATTCTTGCATAGATAGACATTTGACTAATGATGTGATTTGATGTTTATTTTGAGTTGATATTGTTTCCATTTTTTTCTACCGATTTCTGTTTCACTCAGCTATTTTACATACCAATACATTCCAAATACTGATGTCCACTCTGGACTACATTATTTTATGATGCAGAGGCAGGTACTAGAGATCGTCAACAGGCGCTCCGTTGAAGATCCGAGATTCCCAGCTAAATGGTGAGCCTCCCCTACACCGGAGGACCCACTATTTTTATTTCATCATGCTTTAGAGTTGTATTGGACTATTTCTTTTGTTTTGATTTGGGTAGCTATGGGTCTGTCATTGGCACCACATGATTAGTGATAGAGGCTTCATAGACGAGGGTCGAGCATTGATGTGGAGATTGTGAGCTAGTTGTTTCTACTAGCCTTTATTATTATATATGCTCCTTTGAGACTTTAGATGAGATGTGTCCACTACCTACTTATATTTTCCGCTATTTTGTAGAGTTGTTTGATTGAAATATGTGATGGAACTAAGTGGTTCGCTTGGGGAATAGTAATAGTCTTCAAGTGCCGGCCACGCCAAGGGTACCCTCCCGGGGCGTGACAAAGTCAAGGGAAAGATTTGTTAATTATGTCTTGAATTTCTTCCTTGCATAGTTTTGAAAATTCATAATCCCTATTGGATTAGGAGAACCCTTGTCCTAATTGATTTAGGAAAGGAATATATTGTCTTTTTAGAATTATACAACATTTTTCTTATAGGTTTAGGTTTACTTGGAGCCTATATATAGGGGATATTGTTGGGGATTCTGTAGGACACAAAGAATCCAAAATAGAGTTGTAAAGGCTTGAAAAAGTATTGTAAATTTCTTGGTATTCTTTTATAGAAGAAAATTCTCTCTGCTTTTGCTTGGAGGATTACACCTAGCCAAACCTCGTTGAATTCTTATGTTATTTTCTTCTCTATTTTCTTTATTTGTGATTCAGTGCTAGTTACTCCACGATATTTTTGCAACAATCTTGTTATATTGCTTGCTTCTACGTGGGTTGATTTTAATATTACTCTCCTATGTAGGTTGATGTTAAGTTGGTTTAAAGAATTATCATAAAACAATTAAAAGTTATGAACTTTGGGATGGGTGGAAGCAGTGTTTTGGATAGCGAAAGGCGACGAAGGTCTACCTCGCCACAAGGCAAGGAGAGCGGTGAGGTGCTTGTGTTTTTGAAGTACGACATCAATTAATAGAAAATAATTAAAATATTTATTTGTACATATAAACAATCAAAATCTCAAGAAGAAGAAGAAAGGAAATACATATTGGTTGGACTGTCTCCGGAAAAGATAGCTTGGTCGCCGGAGAAGTCTAGTTAGGTCATTTGTTGGAGTCGAAGTCTAAATGTAAGAGTGCAGTTGTGCAAATTTGGAAAGAAACCCCTAAAATTATCTTTTAACTTTTAAAACCCTAAATTGGTCCCCCCCCCCCCCATTGTGATTAGGCTATGGCTAGCCTAGTCTGTGATGGTTGCATTAGTACTTCTAGTTGTGACGAGTTGCGGTCTAGAATGTGATTTATTTCTATGCACTTAAGGCAAAATGATTGCATGTATCCTACAATGAACCTGTGGGTTATGCTTGTGGCATCAACCAGGGAGGTTGCATTGTACGTAATGGATTAATATTCTCAATTGTGTGATATATGCCTGTTAATTACTTCATGCTACTTTGTGCATGCATGTAAGAAGGAGTAAATTGAATTTAAACCTTGTATTGCTAAATTCAAAGATCTTCCAATGATATCTTATATTTCTTTCACCTTCCACATAATTTTATTAGATGAAAATTAAGAATTCTCCTATCCAGGTGCTAGAGTAGGTAATCGCACGGTCCAGTGAATTGGGTTGTGGATTCCAGAGAACATCACGTAAAACCACTCTTGAAGCCCCTAAAAGACTTATCCTTATTGAACAAACTTTTATCGATGCAAGAAGCACTTTGACATCACTCTTTGGGTCATTAAGAGGGTTTATTGATCTCTGCCTCTTCTTTACATCAAGTTTTCCATCCATATAGAGAATCTCCTAACCTAAAGTCCAGCCAAAGAGAGAAATGAGTTGATCCTAGATCAAGTTTAGAGGATCAAGTAACTGGCTAAATATTATAACCCTTTCCTTCTGTTTGATCAGCTCAATAACAAATTTCATTTTTCCTCCAATATCGAGATCCAACGACATCTTCTTTCTTTGAGCTGACTTTTTATCTCGTAGAATTCCTTCCTCTTTAGTACTAATGAAGGATGAAAAGACATAAGAGATACCATATTTTGTTTGTAAAAAGAGGCTGGATTCTCTGGAATTATTTTAAGCAACTCTTTCTGCAACTCTGTGGGTTTCAAGTGTACAACAATATCCAATATACCTGGAAGGCTTACCTTTTTTACATTTTCACATCTATGGACTAGTGGTGAAATGATATTCCTAGCTCTTCCAACGCTTAGGCATTTTTGTTAATGGAATTGCTAAGAGAAGCCCATTTTTGCTCCAAACCTGCAGCAAACTTTGGACTAACTACACTGAGAGTGTTGTAAAGCTCTTTGATGTTATTCTGGAATGGAGTTCCAGACAAAAGTATGCGCTTCTCTGTTACAACCTTCCTCAAAGCTTTCCACACAAGGTTGTGCCCATTTCGAGCAGTGTGCCATTCTTCAAGCACCAGAAGACCAGGAAATTTTAGAAGTATTTCTCTAGTTTCTTTGGCATAACCATCTCCATCTTCTCCTGTTAGAATCCTGAACAAATCATAGCTGATTCCCAAAACACTCTTACTTCTCGCCTAGGATTTCAGCTTCACTATGCGTATGAGGTTTGGATTTTTTTCCCAACACGGGATAAACAGTTAAAGACACCAAAACTACTTTCATCTTCCTTTAAAGTGAAGTTTTTGTTGTTCAAGTTGTGGAAGGGAATGTCCACCTCTCATTTTTTGAACTCGGCTTCCCAGTTAACTAGCAAACTGGATGGAGCTATGAATACCTGTCGACACTTCAGAAACAACTTCAGAAAAGACTAAAGAAATACTATGGTGAGTTGGGTTTTTCCCGTGCTAGGAGGGTGTGAGATAATACATCCTGCCTTATTGTCAGATAGTGGCTCTCTCAGCCTCTCAAGAGTTATATCTCCAGCAATACTGTTAAACATGAACTCAAATCCTCCACGTTGATGAGGAAACATTGTCGCTTTGACACTTTGAGTAAATAATTTCCACACAGTTCCTTCTATACAAGTATCAAAGCGACAATGTATCCGCATCAATGTGGAGGATTCGAGTTCATGTGGAACAACATTGCTGGAGATATAACTCTTATAAGGTTGTGGGAGCCCCTATCTGATAGTAAGGGAGGATGCATTATCTCACAGCCACCTGGCAACAGAAAAACCCGACTCACCATAATATTTCTTCAGTCAATTCTGAAGTTGTTCCAAAGTGTCAGCCTGTAATCATAGCTCCAACCAATTTGCTTCTTACCCAGAAAGTCGAGTTTAAGAAATGGGAGATGGACCTTCCCTTCCACAACTTGCACAACAATGATTTCTCCACCCAAAAGGATGAAGCTGCTATTTGTCCTCCGCTGTATATCCGTTGAAGGAAGAAAAGGTCCGCACCCTATACCTTTAGTGAAGCTGAAATCCAAGGCTCAGAATAAGAGTGTTTTGGGAATCAGCTATCATTTGTTTAGGATACTCACAGGAGATGGTAGAGGCAGTTATGCCAAAAAGATACGAGAAATCCTTCTAAAATCACCTGATCCTTGAAGAAGGGCACACTGTTAGGAATGCTAAAACCGTTGTGTGGAAAGCACCGGAAAAGATTGAAACAGAGAAGAGGATACTTATATCTGAAGCTCTGTTCCAGAATAACATCAAAGAATCTTTTAATACTCTCAGTGCAGTTAAACCAAAGTTTGCTGCAGATTTGGAGCATAAATGGGGTTCTCTTAGCAGTTACATTGAAAGGAATGCCCAAGCTATGAAAGAGCTTAGGGATATTATTTCACCACTTTTCCATACATGTAATGAAGATGAAAAGAAGGTAAGCCTTCTGGGTATAAAGAAATACACTTGAAGCCCACATATTTGCAGAAGGAGTTGCTTAAAAGAATTCCAGAGAAGCCGGACTCCTTTTTCAAACAAAATCTGGTGTCTCTGATCTCTGTTCATCGTTCATTAATGGCAACGCGGATGTGGTTCTATTAGTTAAAAATTCAGCTCAAATAAAGAAGATGCCGGTTGGATTAGATATTGGAGTAAAAATGAAATTTGTTGTTGAAATGATCATACTCTGCGATGAGCTGAAGGAGAGCATTATAATATTTAGCCAGTTACTTGGTCCTCTCTAAACCTGATCAAGGAGCAACACAAGTCTCTCTTTGGCTAGACTTTAGGTCGAGAGGATCTCTATGTTGATGGGAAACTTAATGTAATACAACGGCCAATATCAATAAATCATCACATATGATAACAATCCTAAGAAGAATGTGTATGTTATATCTTTTTCTCATTTTTTTTATCTTCTTTCTATTAAATTTTTTTAATTAATATTTTTATTTAGGCTCAAATTAGTTATTTATGACTTTATGGAAAGTATGGAATATACGTGCAAAGCATGTGCAAAGTATGTGTCCAAAAACTAGCTCTCTTAATAACCCTAAGAGTGATGTCAAAGTTCTTCTTGCATCGATAAAAGCTTATTCAGAAAAGATAAATCTCATAGGGGCTTCAAGAGTGGTTTTGCTTGACGTTCTCTGGAATCCCTCAGTAGAACAGCATGCCACTGGCCGAGCCTATAGGAATAATCAGACAAAATATTTTCATGTTTATTGTCCAATGACATCGAAATTGGAGGTTGACAAGATAAAAAAACAAACTAGAAAAAATATCATTCAGATGTACTTTTGTCCAGAAATGAAGAGAATACTTCGTATTCTGTGTCAAAGGATAACACACTTGAATCCATGGTTAAATTTGACGACCTCCATCGTATATTTGAAAAACTATCTAATGCACCGAGCACTTACCCCGGTACAGAAGTAACCTGGCTTGTTTGGTGTATTTTGTTTATTGCTTGTCTTTGAAAAATCGTTCAAATGCTTTATCTCTTTCTTGTTAGCTCAGTTGGATCCTCCTTGAGGGTTTCCAAGGATAATAGTTCGAAGAATTTGTATTATTGTCATTCTCTGAGGCTGTAGAAATGACCTCTTGCAAAAATGCAAGGCAGGAAAGCATAATACGCTAAGTTGTTTATTTAACACTACAATGCTGCAAACGAGTTGTTTCTACCGAATAAAAACATCAGGGATGTTGCATTTTTAGAAGTGAAAGATTTTAATTTTATTATTAACATTTTTATCGCTTTTAAATTCCTTCCTTTTTGGTTTCAAGCACTTCGATGCAATTCTGTGGTTTTGGTAAAAAGAAAAAAGGATGTCAGATTCACATTTGGTTTATGAAGAATGCAAATAGGATTTTTTAGGATGTTCTATGTTCTTATAAGAGTTGAGTTATATGTGAAATAACTCATTGAGGACGTGTTGGATTGCATGCACATTTTTTATAGTCGTACGATTTGTATATCCATGGGATTTCTATTTTCTTTAGAAAGATGCCTATGTGCCAAGTTTATGATTTTATTAATAATTAAAATTGAATTTGATTATAACTGCCGTAAATGTATTATCTCAACAAATATGAAATTAAATATTTGTATTTTGTATAAACATCAACTAGTATTTTACTTCGTCAGGAAAATCTAAGATTTACAACAGGTAAATTTTTTCAATTATCTTACCTTTTAATATTTGAATATAAATATAGAAATAAGTATTATAAGGTAACGTGTAAATTAATTCTACCAAATTTATTTAGAATTGTGATGTATCTTACTAGATATAAGAAGGATGTGAAAGCTTGTGTCATCATCTTCATTAATTTTATCTTATCACTAGTCTACTCATCCGCTCTTCGTGCAATACTAATAAGTTAAAACATTAATATTAAAAAATTGATCTTTAGTAATCTTTTATTTATTCGATGATGTTAAATGTGAACTTGTACCTAAAATATGTTAAATGCAAACAACTTGTTTAAATTAGTACAAAACTCTCTAATTAGTTTTTTGTCTATTAATATGGGTTGGTGAGACTTAAATTTTCCAAGTTGTTATTGTAAGATGCAATTAAAGAGGTTGATATTTGTAAATTCGAAAAAACCCAGAGATGAAAAGCTTGAAAGTAGACGATTGATATTGACTTTTAAAATGAATACTAATGTTCACAAGTTTGCTATCTCGTTTTGACTCAATTTGTGGATACTAGGAACACTCCACCAACTCACCATAACCTCATTATGCACTCAAACTTAATTGTATTTCAATATATCATCACCATCAACCTCCTAAAAATTCGAAGAATCCTGAATTAGAAATTAAAATAAATATCCAACTTAAAAATAAATTGTAACTACATAAATTAAAATAAAAGGAATATAATTTTTTTAAAAAGTCTTTACAACAGATTCTTTATGATTTTGCCAACCATGGTTCTTAATTGTGAAAGCAATCATATAATGTGATGATTAACAATTTCTTCATCGCCCTTATATATGCTATGAATAATATAATAGTGGTAATAGAAATAATTGGAGCAATACTGTTAACTTTGTAATACAAACAACTATAATTTCAATACAATATTACCCTGTACCACACCCAACTAACGTTTGATTAACCGAGTTACAGAATAAAAAATTGATATATGGTATTTCTTTGAGCTACTAATTATCGAATTCAAAATTTAAAAATCTCGAGATGAATACCAGATGTCCACCCACAACTTTATTATGAACGTCATTGCTAATTGTATAAATTTTAAAACAAATTTCGGTAAAGAAATTAATAGCTCCACATAGCAAAACACTTTAATTATGAACATCCCAATGTGGGACTCACACACACATATATAAATTTGAACTAAAAAATATGATTCAAATATATGAAAAACAAGAAAGGGGATTGGCTTATGTTCATTTGGTCATTATAATGTAATAATATTAATTGTGTTACACCTATAATTCCTTTTGTTTTTTAATATGGGAGGTGAATTTTGTTAACAATCTCTAAAATGATTAAAAACATGAATTTTTAAGAAATGTTAGTGCTAATTTGGATGATTTGTGTGCAAGATCCAAGGAGGATCAAGCAGAGCAAAAAGAAAAGAACAAATCCCTTATGTCAAAGATATTTGATAATCAACATGAAAGGAAAGACCCTGTAATGGAATAATTGTCAAATGCATCAAAGGAAAGTTCAAATTTGCAAATATTTGAAGATACTTAAGATTACAATTAAGGACTCTTATACTTTCTTGATATGCTCCTGAAGACTATCAAGACGCCTTCCTGCTGATGTTCTCAACTGGTAGAAGTCCCAAAGATTTTGCCCTATTCTTGGAAAGAATATTCATCCTTCCTTTACAAGGATTAAATCCCTTGAGTTTAAAGACTTCCTTATCCTCTTTATATAGAAAGAAGTTTGAGTCGAAGTCGATGGAACACTCGTTGCACTCCACAAAAGCAAAACAAAGAAAAATATAAGTAGGGGTAAGGACTAGACAATGTGTACTGAGTAGGTGATTCAAAATAGAACTCAATATACATAAAGTAATAGTAGGAAATCTGTTAAGTCCATGATTTTTTATTTTGAAGTTTTGATGATTAACAAACTGAGTAAAGGACCAAGTAAACTATCAAATCGCTGTGCTAAGTTGAACATGGGATACAACTGGTTTAAAAGTTGTTGTGGTTGATGAGATGTCTATCACAGTTGTACTGAAGGACCAGTGGTCCATGCATTGATTAAGTGTAGTATAAAAGGAGCTTGTCCAAGGAATAAACTTAAGTTTTTGGAATTATACACAACTGAATATTCTTGTTCCAACAGTTCTCTCTTGGCTCCTAGTGCAAGAAGATACAACTGTTGCAGATTAGGGACCTGATAGAAGGCTTTTATAGTTTCCTTGTTTTTAGCTTTTGTGTTGCGCTATAAAGTGTAAGATAACTCCTAATCTACAAAGGTTTGTGGTCATTGTTGTTCGTTGTTTATTGTGAGTGTTGTACACCTTGTAGACAGTGTGTAAGCCTCAAGGTATGGTTGTGCTTTAGTCTAACTTCATAAGGGGTGGAGGGTGTAGACTAAGGAGGGTTTTGTTACTCATTGCTTGTACTTAGGTTGCAAGTAGGTTTGGTGGGAAAGTAGAGAAATAGTCATGTGTGTTGTATTTTTTTACTTCTCTCATTAGTGGATTTAGTTTTGGGAAATCATATTGAGACAGGTCGTGGTTATTCCTCCCTTGAGCAAGGAGTTTTTCAATATAAAATCCTTGCCTATTTGTTCTTCGGTTGATTACATTCTTCTAATTTTCTATTTATCGTGTTAGAGGGACCAGATCCCTTACTAGGCTCGCAACATATTAACTCAATAAGTGGTATCAGAGTAGGGATCTCTATAAGGTTCATACCTAGAGATTTTCTAGTGACTATGGCTGCTCCACTTAACTTAGAAGAGGGACAAAATCATATACAATGCCACCAAGATTTAATGGCAACTTTTATAGGTGGTGGAAAGGTCGTATGCACGACTTTCTCATGGAAGAAGATAGTAAACTATGGGACATCATCCTTGATGGCCCATATATTCCTACGACTGAAGTAAAGTACGGAGAAATGACTAAGCAGAGTCCAAAGACTGGAGAACAATACTGAGAGGCGGATAGAAAAAAGATTAAGAAGAACTACAAAGCAAAAAATTGATCGTGTGTGGAATCGGAGCTGAGGAGTACAATAGGATCTCAGCTTGTGAATCAGTCAAAGAGATTTAGGTCTGTCTGGCAAATGCTCATGAAGGTACTGAGCAGGTAAAAGAGTCTAAAGTTGACATGCTGACCTCTTAATATGAGGAGTTTATTATGATGGAAGGTGAATCAATACATGAAATAGAGACCAGGTTCTCAACTATAACAAAAGATTCTCAAAGTGCTTTCTAAATATTGGGAGAGCAAAGTTGATGCTATCACAGAGTCAAAAGATCTATAAACTTTGACCATGTATGTGCCAATTAGTATACTTCAAACTCATGAGCTGAATAAGAAGCATGACATGGCTAAAAGAGAAGGAAAGAAAGATAAGACTCTGTCACTGAAAATAGCTCACTGTGATGAGGAGATTGATGGTATAGATATGGCCTATCTCACCAAAAGGTTCAAGAAAATCATCAACAAAAATCCTGAATAATTTGCAAGAAAAGGAAGTGTGGGTCAATCTCAAGGTAATGCTGAACTATGTCATGGATGTGGGAAACCAGGAAATTTCATCAGAGAGTGTCCTCATAGAAAGGGTGATCATAAAGATGGCCCTAGGTTCATTAAAGACAAAAGGAGGGACTAGGTTCTTGATAAATGCAAGAAAATGGTTGTTGCTAATTAGATTGTGATGAAAGCTCTTGGGGTATGGGGAAACTCCTCCAGTGATTTTGATGATGAAGGACAACCTGAGGAATCTTCCATGCTTGCTGTAAAAGGTGATGTTGGGCTCAATCATATGATGAGGAAGAAGAAATGAAATAAGTAACACTGCTGGATCTGAAAGAGAATTTAAATCTTTACTCTTCCAAAAAGTTGAAAAAACTAGCATGTGCTCTTATTGATTCAATTTGTGAATTAATTGCTTAAAAGAACTTGTTAAACAATAGTGTGTATGTGTCACATGATGAAAAAAATGTTTTGATAAGTCTGATCTGGAAGTTAAGGTGGTGGCTCTTGAAACTGAAAAAGATGAACTTTTGAAATTGATGGAGACTGATGCTAAGTCTGATGCTAAGTTAAAAAACAAATAAGTGAAACTGAACTGGCCTTAGAAGAGAAACTGAAGGAGGCTGAATTGAAATTGAATTTAGCCTTAGAACGAAACGCAGCAATAGAGAAAAACCTGCTGAAGGCTAAGGAGGACCTGAACAAGTCCATGAAGTGGACTGCATCTTCCAAACTGTTGGGTGATATGTCCAGTAGCGGGGTCATGAAAAGATAGGTCTAGGATATGTCAACAAGCTTCATCCCCCATATAATCCCCACAACAAATATGTTTTTGTTGCTGATAATCTGTTGTGTTTGCATTGTGGGAGAAATGGTCATATGAAGGGCAACAATGAGGTTCTCAAGAGAACTCTTAAAAAACAGCAATCTGATTACTCTGGAAGAAGAAGTGTGAATGAGGGACCGGGCCCTAAGTCAAAATAGAGTAACAGACCTTGGCCTAGTTGGACTAAAAAGTTTGTCATTAGGCCTCTTTCTCATTACTGGGAGCTCAGATTAAAGTGGGTTCCCAAAACTAACAAGTAATCACTTAGAGGAACAATCAGGAGGAAGCAGTTAGTGTTGATTTATGAATAGTACATGCTCAAAGCATATGACTGGAAGGACTAAAAATGTTCTCTTTTTAAAGAAAATGAAAGGTAGTAGTGTAGCATTTGGTGATGGTAAGAAGGGGTACATCATGGACATAGGAAATATTGGTAAATGCTTTGAGAAAGCTATAGAAGATGTGTATTATGTTGAAGGGTTGAAGTATAGTCTTCTCAATGTTTCTCAAATTTGTGACAAAGGCTATGAGGTTAAGTTCCTATTAGACAAGTGCACTACTACAAACTTGTCTACTGATGAAGTGGTCCTCACAACAAAAAGGTGTAGAAACATGTATGTAGCATATCTTAGAACTACAAAGGAAGATAATCTCACATGTCTCAAGGTCCAAGATGATTCAAGTGACTTGTGCCATAGGAAACTTGGTCATGTCACTCCTTCTCTGCTGAACAAGATGGCTTCCATGGACCTCGTTTGTGGTCTATCAAAGATGAATTTCAATAATTCAAAAGTGTGTGTCGTATATGCTAAAGGAAAACAATCAAAAAACTCCTTCAAATCTAAAAATGACATAAGTACCACCAGACCTATTAAACTTATTTATGTTGATCTTTGTGGTCCTGTGAAGGTTCAAAGTCGTGGTGGGAAGAAATACATTATGGTGATGGTGGATGACTACTCAAGATATACTTGGGTAAGGTTCCTGAGATCAAAGGATGAAATTGTTGAGTCGCTGATCAACCTCATCAAACAAGTTCATAATCAATTTGGAAGTAAAGTTGTAGGGATCAGGTCTGATCATGGTACTGAGTTTGAAAATTCAAGGCTTGATGGCTTTTGTGCAGATCAAGGAACCCATCATAATTTTTCAGCTCTTAGAACTTCCCAGCAAAATGGAGTTACGGAGAGGAAAAAGAGAACACTGGTGGAAATTGGAAGGACCATGTTGATTGAGTCTAGATTAGCCAAGAACTACTGGGCTGAAGCTGTCAACACTACATGTTACATTACAAACAGGTGTCTAATCAGGTCTCTTGAGAATAAGACTTCCTATGAACTCTTGTTTGGTAAGAAACCCAACATCAGTTACCTGTGGGCTTTTGGATGCAAATGCTTTGTTCTCATAAATAGCAAGGAAGAAGTTGGGAAATTTGATTCGAAAAGTGATGAGGGTATTTTTGCTGGATACTCTACAAATAGCAAGGCTTATAGAGTATTCAACAAAAGAACTCTCTGTATTGAAGAAAGTGTTCATATCATTTTTGATGAGTCTGGTGATATAAAAAGTCTCACTGATAAAGAGGACTCAAAGCTTAATGAGCTACTCCAACTTCAAAAGGACAGCTTGATTAATGATCCTTCAATGGATGCTACAGTACAAAATGATGGCAGGACAAATGAAGGTGATGAAAATAGAAAATCTTCAGAACATTTTCAAGAAACTCAAAAGTAGATGATGCTGATCATGAGAAAATGTCTAACACTGCTCAACAAGAAGAAGCAAATGATCCTGATGCCCTAAAGAGTCAGGATCAGTCTACATCAAGGACCTCCAGACGGAAACATCAATTTACTTCAACCTCTGGATAATCTAGTCTCTCCTTTGGCCTCTAGAATTTAAATTAAATCCAAGACTAGAAATCTGATGTTTTGTGGTGCTTTTCTATCCTCCATTGAACCAAAAAATGTCAAAGAAGCTCTCAAGGATGCTTTAGTTTGAGAGAAATAAGGTGTGACATCTGACTCCCAGGCCTTCAGATAGAACTTTGATAGGGACCAGATGGGTGTTCAAGAGCAACCTGGATGAAAGTGGTACTATCACAAGAAACAAATCCAGATTGGTGGTGCAAGGCTTCAATCAGGAAGAAGGGGTTGATTATGATGGGATTT
Source organism: Solanum rostratum (assembly GCA_029948455.1). Classification (NCBI taxonomy): domain Eukaryota; kingdom Viridiplantae; phylum Streptophyta; class Magnoliopsida; order Solanales; family Solanaceae; genus Solanum; species Solanum rostratum. The sequence goes on from CM057051.1 coordinate 44,439,242, forward strand.
TTGCTCTAGTAGCTAGAATCGGAGCTATCAGAATATTGATTTCTTTTGCTACCTAGATGGAGTTCATGTTATTCCAAATGGATGTAAAGAGTGCCTTCTTAAATGGGTACCTTAAAGAAGAGGTCTTTGTGAAGAAACCACCTGGGTTTGCAAATATTGAATTTCCAAATCATGTCATAAAACTGGATAAGGCACTGTATGGGCTGAAACAGGCTCCAAGGGCCTGGTGTGAGAGGTTGTCTAGATTTTTGCTCAATCATGGATAAAAAAGAGGAAAAATTAACAACACCTTATTTTTGAAAACCAGAGGAAAGAATCTGTTGGTTGTGCAAGTGTATGTCAATGACATCATCTTTGGAGCTACTACAAACTCTCTGTCAAGAGTGTGGGGACCTAATGTGCAGTGAGTTTGAAATGAGTATGATGGATGAGGTTAGCTTCTTTCTTGAATTGCAGATCAAACAGAACCCTGGTGATACTTTATTATTCAAGAAAAGTATATCAGGGACCTACTCAAGAAGTATCAACTGATGGATGCCAAGCCAATTGATACTCCAATGGGAACAAATTCTAAACTGATGTTGATGAATCTGGTAGCATGGTAAATGCTACTATGTATAGAGGGATCATTGGATCACTGTTATATTTGATTGCCAGCAGACCTGACATAGTCTTCGGTGCTGGCATATGTGCTAGGTTCCAATCCTTTCCTAAGAAATCACATTTGAAGGCTGCAAAGAGGATACTTAGATATCTAAATGGTTCTGAACACTTAGCACTATACTGCCCTGCTGAAGATTGCTTTGATCTTGTGGGATATGTTTATGTTGATTTTGCGAGGTACCTAGTTGATCGTAAAAGTACTTTTGGTATGGCTCATTTTTTGGGTTCTTCACTGATCTCCTGGGGGACCAAGAAGCAAAATTCAGTCGCACTATCTACTGCTGAGGCTGAGTATACACCTGTTGCTGCTTGTTGTTCACAACTACTATGGATCAAAGAACAACTTGAAGATTGTGGAGTGCTGACAGACACAATTCCCTTGATGTGTGATAATACTAGTACTTTGAATATGGCCAAGAATCCTATTTATCATAAAAGAATAAAGCATATTGATGTACGACATAATTTTCTTAGGGACCAGGTTGAGAAAGGGAATATCTGCATGAAGTTCTATAGTACTGAAGATCAGATTGCTGACATTTTTACTAAGCTTCTTTGTAGGGACCAGTTTGAAACTGTAATCGAATAGAAGTTGATACTTTATTTCAATAGGTAAGCAAGATATATATACAATACATTAGGTGCTAATTTAGGAAAGAAAATAAAGAGAGATTCCTAAAGATCAACTAGTAATTCAAAGGATTCCTAAAGATCTTCTAGCTAATTATGACTATGTATATTGCTAAGAATGATGTCTATATACATTTTGTAATACTCCCCCTCAAGTTGGAGCATAGATATTGATCATGCCCAACTTGTTGCAAAGGTAATCAACCTGAGTTCCATTCACTGCCTTTGTAAGCAAATCAGCTACCTGCTCTCCTGTCTTCACATAACTAGTGGAAATCAAGTTTTCTTGAATCTTCTCACGAATAAAGTGGCAGTCAACTTCAATATGTTTAGTTCTTTCATGATACACTGGGTTTGAGGCAATATGAATAGCAGCTTGATTATCACACCAAAGTTTTGCCGGCATATGATGCTTCAACCCAATTTCAGTTAAAAGATGATGTATCCACACGATTTCACTCGTAGACTGTGACATAGCTCTATACTCAGATTCTGCACTAGATCGAGATACAACACTTTGCTTCTTACTCCTCCATGATACTAAGTTTCCTCCAACAAACACACAATAGCCTGTAGTAGATCATCTGTCAATTTTGGAACCAGCCCAATCGGCATCTGCAAAACACTCAATACGAGTATGGTTGTGATTGCTATATAGTATGCCAAGTCCAGGAGCTCCTTTCAAGTAATATAGGATCTGTTCCAAAGCTGCCCAATGCTTCACCGTAGGTGTAGATATGAATTGACTAACGACACTTACCGCAAAAGCAATATCTGGACGAGTCACTGTGAGGTAGTTTAACTTTCCAACTATCCTCCTATATCTCTCTGGGTTATCAAAAAGCTCCCTATCATCTTTCATAAGATGTACACCGGGAACCATTGGAGAAGTGCAAGGTTTGGCCGCCAATTTTCCAGTTTCTGCAAGTAGGTCAAGAATATACTTTCTTTGAGATAGAAGAATTCCCCTCTTGCTTCTATTTACTTCTACTCCCAAAAAGTATTTCAACTGGCCTAAGTCCTTTGTATAGAACCTAGTATGCATGAAAGACTTAAGGGAAGATATCCCCTCAGAATCACCTCCTGTGATGACAATGTCATCAACATATACAACAAGAAGGATACTGCCAGCTGCAGATAGTCGGTAGAAGACCGAGTGATCACATTTGCTCATTTTCAGCCCAAACTCCTGAACTACCTCACTAAATTTGCCAAACCAAGCCCGTGGACTCTGCTTCAATCCATACAAGGATTTCTTCAAATGACAGACTTTTCTATACTCCCCCTGAGCAATAAAACCGGGTGGTTGCTCCATATATACTTCCTCTTGAAGATCACCATGAAGAAATGCATTCTTGATATCTAGTTGATGTAAAGGCCAATTCTCAGAAGCAGCTAAAGAAATGAACAAGCGCACAGAAGTGAGTTTGGCAACAGGAGAAAAGGTGTCTGAATAGTCCACTCCATAAGTCTGAGCATATCCTTTAGCCACAAGCCTGGCCTTAAGTCTTGCCATGGAACCATCTGGATTAATTTTCACTGTGAACACCCACTTACATCCTACTGGTTTCTTCCCGTCTGGTAAATCCACCAAATCCCATGTGTGATTTTCCTCTAATGCATGTATTTCCTCAAGCATCGCATTTGACCATCCGGGATGATGCAAAGCCTCTTTCACACTTTTGGGCGTAGAAACAGAGTCTAAAGAAGCAATCAAGGATCTAGATGCAGGAGACAAGCGATCATAGGAAACAAAGTTAGCAATAGAATATGTGGATTTGCAAGTCCGTGTACCTTTACGGAGAGCAATAGGAAGGTCAAGATTTTCTGGAGGGTCTGAAGGAGGAGGATCAGATAAAGGAGGAATTGGTGCAGGGCATGTAGCATTAGTCTCTTGTCTCCTCGAATAAACTTGAACAATAGGTGGTCTTGCTGGAACATGTGTTGAAGGCGCAGTAGTCGAGTGGTGCTCAATAGAGTAACTAGGAGATGGAAGAGTAGCATCACTTGATTGCTCAACACGAGTAACCTGATAAACTAACCACTCATCTTCCTCCCCCTGACTTGTAGAATTAGGAGGGTTATAAAAGAAAGGTGTACTCTCTGAAAATATCACATCATTTGACACTAGATATTTGCCAAGTTCAGTAGAATAACATCGATACCCCTTTTGAAGACGAGAATAACCCAAGAAAACACACTTCAATGCCTTAGGGTCCAACTTAGTAACAGATGGTCGTACATCTCGAACATAACAAGTGCTTCCGAATACTTTTGGTTCCACCGGGAATAATGTCTTGTTTGGAAAAAGAACATTATAAGGTGTATTACTAATAAGCACTGCCGATGGCATGCGATTAATCAGAAAACAAGCGGTAGAGACTGCATCGGCCCAAAATTGTTTAGGAACTTTCATTTGGAACAAAAGTGTTCGGACTGTCTCAAGTATATGCCTATTCTTCCTCTCAGCAACTCCATTTTGAGATGGTGTATCAATACATGATGACTGATGGAGAATACCATGTTGTCTCATGTAGGATTGAAACAACTCTGACATGTATTCTTTTGCATTATCACTCCTTAAAATACGCACTGAAGCATTGAATTGAGTTTTGACTTCAGCACAAAAGGCACAAAAGTGAGTAAACACTTCAGAGCGACTTTTCATAAAATAAATCCAAGTCATCCGAGAGAAATCATCCACAAAAGTGACAAAATACTTATATCCATTTTTAGAAACAACAGGACATGGTCCCCAAACATCAGAATGAATTAACTCAAAAGCTGACCCAACTCGCTTATTAACCCTTGGAGCTAATGTGATACGATGATGTTTTGCAAATCGGCATGATTAACACTCCAAAGAATGAACGTTTTGAAATTGGGGACAAAGCTTCTTTAACAAAGGTAAAGAAGGATGTCCCAATCGACAATGTGATTCAAATGGAGAGATGACACTTGAGCAGGCAACAAATCGAGGCTCATATTCATCAAGGATATATAGATCATCAATTACATGCCCTTTACCAATAACCTTATGCGTCGCAAGATCACGAAACAAGCAATGATCAGGAAAGAAGGAAATATAACAGTTAAGATGTCTGGTAAGTTTACTCACAGAAATCAAATTGAAGGCCAACTTCGGTAAATTTAATACAGATGACAGGGTAATGGAGGAGGTTGCTTTGACTGTCCCAGATCCCACAATGTTACATGTTGACCCATTGGCTACTGTGACAGGAGAGGGTGCTTTGTGTGATCGAAAGGTAGAAAATATATTAGGATTACCTGTCATATGATCTGTAGCACCTGAATCAATCACCCAGTTGTTCGGAGAGGAGACCAAAGATGCTTTTCTTGAATCAACAAGGGTAGTAACTGAAGTGAATTCTTTAATGGAATTCTGATACTGAGAGAATTGTGCGAACTCATCCGCCGAAACCAAAATTTTCTCACCCTTCTGATTTGTAGCCATACTTCCTTCTCAATGAAGAACTTAAGAATAACCAAGCTTCAAAAGGTCCCTAATAATATTAGATTCCAAGAAAAAGTAGAAGCCAATTCACCCAGCAAAATAATTGTAGCTGATGCTCAAAATCAAGAACATCCACAAAACACTAATATTGGACAGAACTTGATAATCGCAGCAGCACCAAACAGAAAACTAGATCTGAATCGTTGAAGCTACAAAGTAAAATATGATCCTGGAAGTAGTTTTCAGAAACCTAGGAACCTGAAAGTGATGAAGTGTTCTCCAAACAATGTATCAAACCAAACGAAACTCGGGGTAGTAACTGACTAGATGACACTAGATGTTGAATCCCGAAAGACAGCAAAACAAGATCGAGCTGCCTTTTATTTTTTCAAACAAAGCCAAAACAGGATCAAGGAGCCTATAGGCTCTGATACCATGTAATCGAATAGAAATTGATACTTTATTTCAATAGGTAAGCAAGATATATATACAATACATTAGGTGCTAATTTAGGAAAGAAAATAAAGAGAAATTCCTAAAGATCAACTAGTAATTACAAAGGATTTCTAAAGATCTTCTAGCTAATTATGACTATGTATATTGCTAAGAATGATGTCTATATACATTTTGTAACAGAAACAAATAGGCTGAGATTGGGTCTGATCAAGCAGAAGCCTAGAGGGTCTCAATGATTGTGAACTTTCCCAAAATTCTGGCTAGAAATACTAAAGTAGGTATCTGAGAAATCATTGACAAAAATGTTTATATGTATCTTGCAGGTTGTAAAAGTTGACATTTTCATAGGACTTGAAGATCAAAACTGAAAAAGTCTTACTCAAAATCAGATCATCAAGGACCTGGCTCCCTATCAGGTTGGTATTCCTTTCATAACTTGTCACAACATTTAATGTGCATGCACAGAAGCTTTCATGTCGGTTCAGCTTTTCTGAACTGGCGTCAATCCGTCCCGATAGCCAAAGTGACACAACCAATCAGGGACCAGACACTTCCCTTCAATTCCTTAAAATGGACTTCATCCTCCATTTGCTCCTATCATTCTCAAGAACTTGGTACTTTCTTCTCTTGTCTCCTTGTCTGTATCTGTGAAAAAGTTTCACCATGTCTGCAAATTCTGATAAACCTTCCTCATTAATAACAACTGAAAACGAGTCAGTATCTTCCCCTAACATTAACACACCCCCATAAACCCCGTTTTATGTACCAATAAAACCTGATGACTTACATCCTTTGACTTAGACCCTCTCACCATTCTCACCAACTGCTCAGCTTCCTTCTAAGTCTGCACCTGTAGGGCCTGAATCACCCAGTGCAATACTTGAATTAAACATAGTAGAACCTCCATAAAGTGTTACTGAAGAAAAGGGAAACTCCTCCCTACTTGGACATACCTCTTCCTCACTTTCTAAAAAGCACTTTGAAGGGGACCTGATTGAAGAAAAGGGCATGGATTCGAACATACTGGCTGAAGGTCCTGAATGGGTTGCGAAGGATCTGCTAGGGCTAAAGGAACATGATCAAGTTGTAAGGGATGAGCCTGCTTCTCCTAATCTCAGCCTGGCACTGGGTACACCTATGTTTGATCAAACCCCAGTCAGTGAGTTCAGGCCAATAAATGTTTCTGAAAATACTGAAGACGATCTTAATGATGAAGAGGATAATTTCCCCTTGAATTGGAGATTGAAGAAACCTGTTGCCTATCCTACTCCTGTTCCTGAAAAGGACCGGGTTGGGATGGCAAAAGGAAAAGAAAAAATGTTTGAGGAAACTATGGTGGTTGCTAGGAGTTATATTACCAGGGGACAAAAAATGCTAAAGCATACTATGGTTGCGGAGGAAGATATTCCTGGGAACCAGGTTGTAAATATTGAGCAGGAGAAGGAAGGTAGTTGGACTGAGTCTGATGAGGACTTGGTTGGTCTCATATTACGATCTGAGGTAACCTAGCCCTCATCTTAGGGGCCTGCAGCTACAAAGGACCCTACTGCTCAGAAGGAGGATGCTGGAAAGTGCAAAGAGGGGTGACCCTGCTCCCATTCGGGGACCAGGTTCACAAGTTAAAAGGAGAAAAGTTGTAAAAGTTCATACCAAGGATCAGAGGATCAGTTTGCTAGAAAAAACAAAAGGTTTTTAGTGGTAAGGTGTTTGAGCCTATGGCTAAAGAGAGCCCTGGCATGAGAGAGTTGGTGGATTGTTTTTGACTTTCAAGGATGGGGCCACCTAATTGAATGGTGTCTGTCTTATACGAATGGGAGGTGAGAGAGTTTTATCCTTATCTGGTGATTCAGAATGATGGAGGGTTTGTTACATCTGTGAAGGATATTTCATTTCGGGTAGATGAGGAAATTTTAGGTACTATTTTGAAGGTGAACAAGAAGGAGACCAGGACTGTAGTTGACAAATCCCCTACAAAGAACTTCTTGGTGGAGGCTGGGAAAATGAAGAACTTGAACCCCTTAGCAGTCTCCAAGAAGTTTCTTAAGGGACAATACAAGTTATATTTTGAGTTTGTTAACAAAGTCTTGCTGCCCAGAACAGAGAAGAGGACCATAGCGACCATGGCTGATCTGTATCTCATGGAGAAGTTTAGCACTCTGGTAGAAATAAACCTACCAGCATTGGTGATGGAGCACATGAAAAAAGTGCTAAACATGATCGAATGAAAGCATGGGTTAGCCTACGGGTACCTGCTCAACCTTGTGTTTGAGTATTATGGAGTGCAGCTGAGCAGGGGAACAACATGGACTATTAAACAGTCTCTGTCACACAACACTCTAACAAAATGTGAGTGTGGGGACCTGAAGGAATCCTTAAGGGAACAGGTAGAGGAGTTAACTGCTGCTTTGGCTAAAGAGGACGCTGAAATTGTTTTGCTGAAAGTCAAGTTAGCTCAAGGCACCAGTGAGGGACTTGGCTCTACTGAAGTTCCTAAACTGAAGGAAGAAAACAAGAAGCAGGCCCAGCAAATTAAGTCTCTCATTCAGAAACTACTTCTGGTGCATCAGGACTCAAATTTCAGGTTGACTATGCTCATTCAGTCCTTTGCTCCTAAGTCCTCTAGTTCCTAAGTCTTCCAGCTTTGTGTCCATCTTGTTGTCTCCCTCTAGTGCTTGTTATCATGTTTTTACTCCTTATAACTTGTAGACCGGTCTTGGGCGTGTCATGTTATGTTTTGTAATTGTTATGACTGGGGTACTGAGTTGAAATGAAATGGTTTTTGTTGTGACTCTCTCTAATGGTTCATGTTCTTCATTTTCAATGTTCTGGCTCATAATATACATTCTCAAGTACCAGGTATTTCTTGATTATGATTATTCTCTTAGTTTACTGTTTGGTTTTTAATGATGCGAAAAGGGGGAAGCATACATTCAAAGGGAATAGATGGTAAGGGAACAGGTACAAAATACTCGGAATAAAAAGGGAAGCATGCATGCAGGGGGAACACAGTTTGTCATCATATGGAAGGGGGGAAATGTTAAGTCCATGATTTTTGATTTTGAAGTTTTGATGATCAACAAACTGAGTCAAGGACTAGGTAGACTATCAGAACACTGTGCTAAGTTAAACATGGGATACAATTGGTTTAAAAGTTGTTGTGGTTAGTGAGATGTCTATCACAGTTGTACTGAAGGACCAGTGGTCCATGCATTGCATCGACTGTAGTATAAAAGGAGCTTGTCCAAGGAATAAACTTAAGTTTTTGGAATTTTACACAATTGAATATTCTTGTTCCAAAAGTTCTATCTTGTCAACTTGTGCAAGAAGATACAACTGATGTAGACGAGGGACCTGATAGAAGGCTTCTGTAGTTTCCTTGTTTTAGTTGTTGTGTTGCATTGTAAAGTGTAAGACCACTCCTAATCTACAAAGGTTTGTGGTCATTGTTGTTCGTTGTTTATTTTGAGTGTTGTACACCTTGTAGACAGTGTGTAAGCCTCAAGGTATGGTTGTGCTTTAGTCTAAATTCATAAGGGGTGGAGAGTGTAGACTAAGGAGGGTTTTATTGCTCATTGCTTGTACTTAGGTTGCAAGTAGGTTTGGTGGGAAACTAGAGAAATAGTTGTGTGTGTTGTATTTATTTACTTTGCTCATTAGTGGATTTGGTTTTGGGAAATCCTGTTGAGATAGGTCGTGGTTGTTCCTCCTTTGAGCAAGGAGTTTTTCCACGTAAAGTCCTTGCCTGTTTCTTCTTCTGTTGGTAACATTCCGCTAGTTTTCTTTTTATCATGTTAGAGGGACCAGATCCCTTACTAGGCTCGCAGCACATTAACTCAATAAAATCAACTGCAACACTTAATAGGTGGCAAGTAACAAGAAAAAAAAATTACATAATCAATCAACAACAATATGAAGAACAAACATAAGGGCTCCGGCCTCCCCACCAAACTTCTTTTGGGAAATGGATTCTTTTAGATTGTGTGTATTAAGCTGCTTTAGAACATTTTCTTTTAATATTATCATGTTGGAATATGACACCCGACCTAAATACATCATGCCGGAATGTGGCATCCAATCCCATAATATTATGTCGGAACGTGACACTTGATCCAAATATATTTACTTCATCATTTTTTATCATTATTTTCCACTTTATTAGCAATATTTTATTGGTACATTAGAACCCTCAATGTAATATATCTCTCTATAAAATTAAAGGTAATAAATTTTGATTTTACCTGAACGCTCAAGTATATTACTTTTTCCTCTCTTGTTCTTTCCCCCTTTCTATTTTCCTTTTTTTTTTCTTATTATCTACTAAAAGTGATGTACCCTAGTAATTCACTTTAACAGATATAAAAAATAAGTGGTATAGGATATTAACTAAATTATGAATTTAGCTCACAAATTAAATTAATTATCTAAACTTATCCCTCAACTAAATAACTATAGTTATCGAATAGTCCAAAGTGCCCATTAAAATTATATAGGATGTTTATGGGATAAGAAACTCTAATACTCAAAACGACCTAATGAATTGTTACATCAGATGTCGATTTACCCATCGTTCGTCTTTGAACAGTCAAAAGAAAAGAGAGGATATGAAAAAGTATCCGATTCAAACTCTTAAGTGAACTCCTCCACCAGACGGTTCTTTTGTTGAACCTTCACTCATGCAATCTCCTTTGAACTCAACTTACAGACCTCCTTTACTAGAATAGCTGCTGGATCCTCTTCATAAGACAAGTTCGCATTGAGTAGGACCAAATTCCAATGAATAATGTATTTTTCATCACCATGATATTTCTTAAACATCGACACATGTAAGTTGGGTGCACTCCAGACAAACCTGGAGGGGAAGCTAATTCATAGGCCACCTCTCCCACACATTTAAGAACTTCAAATGGTCCATATATCTTAGATTGAGTTTACGTCACTTACAAAACCAAACCACACCCTCCATGGGTGAAACCTTCAACAACATTTTCTCTTCTTCCATAAACTCCACGTTTCTGATCTCTTTTGGTCTGCATACTCCTTCTACCTATTCGGAACTTCTAGAAACTTCTCCTAAATAAATTTCACCTTCTCAAATAATTCCCTCGAAAGTTTGGTACCCCAAGGTCTCACCTCAAATGAATTAAACCAACCAGTGGGAGACCTGCATATCCTCCCATACGATGCCTAAGATAAAGCCATATTAATACTCGAAGTATAGCTATTATTATATAAAAATTCTGCAAAAGGTATGAACTGATTCCAATCACAACAAAAATCTATCACGCATGCACGAAACATATCTTCTAGCACTTAAATTGTCCTCTTGAACTGTCCATTAGTTTGAGAGTTAAATGTGGTACTAAAATCTAATCTAGTATCTAATTCATCCTCTAAAGTCCTCCAACATTTAGAAGTAAACTGTCTACTACACTCTGATATAATTATAATCAAAACTCTATGAAATCGAACAATCTAGTGGATATAGAGTTTAACTAATTTCTCTGTCTTATAAGTCATTATGACCAAAATGAAGTGCACAAACATAGTTAACCTGTCAACAATCACCCATATCGAATCAAACTTGTCCAATGTCTTTGGAAGACTAACCACAAAGTTCAATTCAATTCTTTTCCACTTTCGCTTAGGATCGGGCATTCTCTGAAGTGTCCCTCCAGACCTTTGGTGCTCATATTTTACCTACTGAAAATTTGGATACTAGACAAAAAAAATCAACAATGTCATGCTACATGATACTCCATCAACAATGTTATCTCAAATAACAATACATCTTGACTCACCAGGATGTATAAAATACCTCAAACTATGAAACTCCGCAAGAATAGTGTAACAACCCTCCATGTTTTTTTTGTGTTTCCACAATTATTTTATTGGTTTGAGTATGTTCATAGAGACCTCATGCCATTTCTGACTTGTTGGTATGGTTAGTACGGTTGTTGAATGACCTGTTTGAGAATTCTACAATTTTTCAAGTTAAACAGAAAATTATAACTGTAAAATGAGTTTTTGCTAAAGTCATAGTAAACGAACTCGGAGTGGAATACTGATGGTTCCATCAGCTCTGGAACGGCCAAATTAGACTAAGAGAGCGTTCCGTGCAAGTATATCGAGTTTTGCAAATTTAGCGTCCAAAATGGGTCAATACTTGATTTTAGTCAAATGTTCTTGGTAAACGTGCCCAAATGGAAATTCTGACCGCCCTGTTTGATCTGAAACGTCAAGTTTAATCTGGGAGGACCTTTCGTTCGGTTCTCGAGGTTTCCAGGTGCATTTTGGCCCCTTGGTAGATTTCACTATTAGGAAGTGAGACCCACATTGGGACAAAACAACCTCCGATGGAAATTTTGACTGCACCGTTGAGTCTAAAATGCCGTTTTCGATCATATTTCATATATGAATTGTATTTTTTTACTCTGGATGAGGTCGGAGCATTAAAATTAAGTCTGAGTAGTTGCTAAAATTAAAAAGTGATGCCAACGTGGCTAAATGAGGGACTGCCATGTGGCAGGTTCAAGAATTTAAAAAAAAAAGGAAAATCACGTATATAATGTGGAAAATTTCCAGAAAATCAAAAACCTTCGGCGAACAATTTTCCAATAGTGATATCTCCTTCACTTTTTATACAATTTTAACGATTCAAAAGGCTAACTTATGTATTATTTTCGAGAGGAACATCGTGGAAGTGTCAGAAACTGATTTTGGCACGCTGTTTCAGATAAAACTTGCTGTTTGCAGCTATATTTTGAATATGTTTTTGAAAATTTGGCATGCGATTTGTTATCCATTTTGAGTTTGATTTTTGTAAAATTTGGGTCTACT